>JAUMIR010000006.1:54872091-56248091 GCA_030847615.1 Gambelia wislizenii
AAAATGATAGACGTACTATCAACAAGCTTCCTACCTCTGTGGGGAGATATGGAGCAAGCAGAAAGTGCACAGACAATTGGAGTAGAGGGAAAATCCCATTTGGCCTCAGAAAGTGGCCAGCAAAGCTCACACTGCGGCCAATTTGAAAGGGTAGAACAGTACCAAAAGCCATGGGAATTCCCTTGGAAAGTGGAAATGCAGCCTTAAATTCCATCAAGGCCCTGCTGCCCATTAGTCAGTTTGAGTGAGACCATTGGAGTCTCCCTGTACTCTCATGCCTGGCATTTTCCTCTAATCAGAATCTGCATGCCAAACTACCCTCTAATCTCCATAATATGTTCACCTGCTGTTTCACAGCCTGGGAAATAGCATTGTGCAAGGAGTTACTAAGATACCTGCTTGTGCAATGTCCTAAAATATTCTGTACATAACCCCCAGCAAAAGTTACCAAGTGGTGGTGGTGATGGCAATGCTGCTGCTGACAACAAATATAATTACTATAATTATTTAAAAGGACATGTGCCAAAATGTTACACTGAATCTGTCAGAACCATCATAATCTCAAATTTGTCTTGAAGATCCTTCTGCTGTGTGGTGTAGATGTCAAGTGAAACTGTACTTCATCAGTTTTGGTGACTGTAATGAGAGAGCACCTAAGGTAAGATTGATTAGGATATTACAACATTAAAATGTTCCTCATCAATCCACATCTTTTACTCTTGGATATGCAACTGAATCCATTTTTGTTTAATAGCCTGATATTAATGCTGCTTCATTTGATTTACTCTTGTGGGATAATCTAAGTGTTGATTGCATTAAAATGGGTAACATCTTGGTAAATATAAGGAGATGGCCAGGATCATGCATAAATATGTATGAAATGCTAATTCATTCTTGTCTTCAAAAATATTATTTAAGTGGTCTTGAGCTATTTATTATTTTAAAATATTATTATTGATTATTATTATTTGTTTAATTGTCCTTGTTGAAAGCATTTCTCGCCGCAGAGGTTACATCTACTAGCATCCAGTAAGGCAGCACAAGTTAAGGACTCCCAACAATTATATTGTTAAGCTAATTTTAAATAGTAGACAAGCCATTATCCTCACCCTTCCCTCCCTTTCTGGTTTAGGGGAGTTAGGTGATGCTGTAGATTCCAGGACAGTTGAAGGCCCTTCTGTGTTTAGGTCAGACCAAACCCACTTGGGGGATTAGTTCTGCAATATCATGGGATGTCTTTTCATGCTATGAATACAGGTTCCTTCTATGGCCTTGAATTCTGCTTGCTTAAAGACAAGGAGATGAATAATTTCCAAAACCTTTTTTACTTAGCATTTTATTGATTTAAAAATGATATAACACATAATTAGACAGAGTTTAAAGATAGCAAATTGCCCCTGGCTTCAGTGAGGAGACACACTTCCTTACTTCATTCCCAGAGCAGTTATCTCAGAAGCTGCATACCTATCTACAAACCTCATAAATAATTCTATCTTGTAATTAACATACTGATTAATTAAGAGAGCTGGGTAAACAATTGGCAGCCATAGCAGATTTCATTAATACACTTTCCCCCTTTATTGTCCATGAACTGTAGGCCATCGATCATCAAAATATGCTCATTTTTGGAGAAGACGGTTGTTATTATTTATTCTTTATTAGCAAAGAATGCTGAATGAATTGGACTTTAATGTGATCCAGGAAGACATTTGTATGCAAGAAGGCATGGATTTAACACAGATTAGCCCAGGGTTGGCCAAAGTGTGGACCTGGGGCTGCCTGTGTCCCCTAAGGCTGCTTTTGCAACCCTCAATCCCTCCAGGTTTCTCAGACTGCCATTTTTCTGAGCAACAACAAAAAGGCGAGTCTCCTCTGCTGGTAGCATCCAGGAAGAGCACATCACTTTTGAAATAGGTTGGAAATCCCTCCCCATACTATTGGGAAAATGCAGTATTTTCTCTCACACACCCCTCTCTTCCTATTAGGGCAAATGAGTCCTAGGTAGGACAGAATTTCCTGCATGTTAAAATCCTTCTCTTTCTCTCATTCAAAAATGTGCTTGTTCTACATCTGAAGTACATGGTTGTTAATAGTTTGCAACCAAGCAACAAGACTATGTGACCCAGGACACTTCCTTTGCTCTTGGTCATATAAACATCTATCCTTTTTCAGCTCCTTTGTTGTTATGATGCTATGCTTTCTCCGGGTTCTCTACTCTTTTTCGCTGCCATGCTTCCTTCTCATAGAGATGGGGAGTTAAGATGAAGCATCTATCTCTTACCCAAACCTATTCATAAGTTAGTTAGGATGTAGGCTCTCCATTCATATGTAAATGCATAGCCATTAGTAAAGTTTTAAGGATGTTATTGGACGCACCAAATATGGCATCATAATGATGCTACATAAACGTGAAAGGGTGCACATACCAGGCGACGTCGCTCTTTCATGTTTATGTACTGGCCAAAATCCATCATATTTTATTGATGGCTTAAGCTGTCAATAGATGTCCTCGAGTGCTTTAGTGCCAGCATTTCCTGAGTCTGAATCTGCACGTCATTGAACTCACATGAATGCAGTGTCAATGGCCGGTCCGGCCAGAACACTTCCAGGTGAGATTGTGACATCTAGGTAGGTGACACACTTTTTATGACCCTCCTCAGTTTACTTGGGACTTTTTTTTTAGTGTGTTTATGTGCTTTTTAAAAACCTTTACTTTGTTATTTTTGTTTTTATTTTTGAATTTCAAGCACTATGTATTCTTGTGAGAAAATGCAGGATTTCGAATGAGGAAGTGATCGGAGCTCAGATCACTCCTCCATCATTGCTGGGGAAGCCTTTGGACAGGAGGGAAGGTAAGTGTGGCATGAGGTGTTTTTTTGCTGGCATAAAAATGGCAAAGTTAAGCCAGCAAAAGAATGGGGTTTAAGGGGGTGGTGTGATAAAGTTCTTAGTCTTTTAACCTGAAGCTGCCTGTCTCTTTTCTTTTTGAAAAGAAGGGCAAAGTAATGTACAATTGAGTCACATTTCTAAACTGCTGTCTGCTACAAGAAAATTAACAGTTTTAACTTCGTAGAGTTTCCTAGAAAGGGATAATATACTGGGACACTCTAATTCCCTGCACATACACACAACTGTTAAACATTTTCTTAAAATGTCTGCTTCTTTTCAAAACCAGAAGTACAATGTTGACCATGAACGATAGCCCAATTATTGTCAAAATGTGTTCATTTCTGTAGGAGATTGTTTTTATTGTTTATTCTTTATTAGCAAAAAAATGCCTCAGATCTGGTATCTAATTTGCATAACCATGACAATTATTCTAATTATGCAAAATACTCTCATTTGCCTTACAGCTATACAAATTAGGCACATTAATTGTTGCATTTCCCCCCACTATGTTTAAAACTTCAGACCATTTTCCAGTTACAGTTGATCTGAGAGAAACACTATAGAGCAATGTTTAAAGTGCAGGGAGACCTGAGTTCAAATCTCTGCTTAGTCATGGAATTTAACAGATGACTATGGGCAGCCACCACCTCTCAACAAACCAACATTTCAGGGTTGCTCTGGAGACTAACAGGGACAGGAAAACCATGGGAAGTAGACATTTACATTCCTAGTATGGCACAAATAAAAGAACAAAAAAATAATAATATTAACATTTTGTCATGCACAGACAAGGAGCCAGTTTGGTGTAGTGACTATGAATCTTGAAACCAGAGTTCAAATCCCCGCACAGCCATGGAAACCCACTGTATGACCTTGGGCAATTCACACACTTAGCCTCAAAAAACAAACAAACAAACAAACAAACAAACAAACAACCATGATGGGTTTGTCTTAGGGTTGCCATAAGCAGAAATGACTTGAAGATACCGATTTTCTTGCCATCAATTTTTCACTGATACTTAAATAGTTAATTCTTATACGTAAATACTTAATACTTAAATTGATATTTATCACAAATGTTTGACATTTATATTACTTTTCACACTCCTACCCCCATGTTATATATGTCTGTCCACGGAGGCTCTGTTCAATGCATCTGATGGAATGAGTCCACAAAAGCTTACGCTATAAATTTCTTCTTCCTGGGTAATCTCAGAGAGGATACTGGATTCCTCTGGGCCCATTAACTGCATCACTTCATGTTTATGTACTGGCCAAAACCCATCTTTGGCGTTCTACATTCCAGCCCCTTTGAGTATCATGGCACATGGCACAGTACCTATGAAGCTTTCCTGTCCATTTCCTTTGTGACTGTTTTCAGGGAAATGAGGCCTGCTGCAAAACCTAGCACAGGCTGAGGCACTAACCAACTATGACCACAATATCCCTAAGCATTTGTGCTGAGGGCATTTGGGAAAGTCTATAATGTGTAAATAGAGATTTAAGTAACCTTCCTGAGAATTTTTTCCTGCAATATTTAAATTCTTATCATCTTTCTGGATATTCCTGTGAATGATTCCTCAAATTCTTTTTCCAAACTTTTAAAGACATGTAAAATCTAAATAAAAATAAAATAAAATATGTGCTTTTAGGTTGCCTGTCAGCTTATGGGAACCCCCTAAATTTTAGAGGATTTTCCTAGGCAAAAAGTACTGAGGAGTGGTTTGCCATTGCCTAACAATATAGCCTGAATATACTGAACATAGCAGTCTCCCTTCTAATTACACCAAGCCTGACCCTGCTTAGCTTCAGACAGAATCTGGTGCTTTCAGGATATCTAGGCAATTTCACTTGAATTATAGCATTCAGTACCACCAGGTATAGTGGTGATCACCCTCTTGGACAACTTGGAAAGATAAAGAGAATAATCTATCAATGGGTACTAGTTATGATGGCTATTCAGCCTCTGGTATCAGTGGCAATTTGCCTTTGAATAACAATTTCTGGGGAATACAATCGTGAGAGTAATATTGTGTTAATAACTGTCAGGTCCCTGGTGCTGGTTGCTAATTAGAATGCTGTTTGCTGTTTAGTGCTTAGATGGCTGGGATATGCAGTAGTTAGCATTACTAGGCCTGTGCTTCATACTACCAGTGACCTGACATGAGCAGGAGGCATTTTGAGAGCTGGGGTTGGTATGTCTTGGGCAAATGTCTCAGCAGTGCCCCAAGGTCACTGGCTGCTGTAGAAATGCTTGGGAATGTTTTAGGAGTTCTGCATAACTATAGAGAACTGTAATGACCAAGTGGTTGGATGGGTGGGCGGGTAACTGAAACTGGCAGATTGTATAAATGAAGGAGTTAATCAGAACTGTCTATGCAGTGATACTGAACCCATCTAATTCCTGACAATAAAGTTCTCTTCAATGAAGCTTGTTGTGCGTGCAAGTAGGTGTTGACAGAGTTCACCACAATAACACTGGTGGTCTGTGGTTCAAGTGAGTGGGTAAGAAGAAAGCCTCATACTTCTCAAGGAGGCACACTCAGAAAACTCTTGAACCATGGCCTGTCAATGGCTCAAATCCACTGGGTTTAAGCAGCTCCACTGAACATATTGTTTATGTTTCTATTTTTTTCTGGGGGCTCCGGGGGAAGGGCAGAAACTCCATTTCATTATCAGGAAATGCATATTCAGTTTTTAGCCCTAGGGCATTTAGAGTAATTATAAAGATCGCTCCAGTAGTGAGTGACACTAGTTTGATCATGAAATAGCTACTTGCTGTGTCTGAATCATTGCTTTTTATAGAAAATGACAAATGTTGGCATCTTCCATTCATCTGCCTTGGCATTTGCCTGCCAAATTTTGAAGGCAGTGTCTCTGAATAGTATTAGGAAATTGAACATGTGAATTTAGAAAAGACTGCATATTTAAATATGCAAATCCAGCAACAACTTTCTTTTTAGAGCAGGTAGGAGGTAATCAAAAGCTGTCATAGTAAATGGCTAAAAGTAAAGTGATAGGACATATAAAATAAGCACATAAAGAACATCTAGTGCTATATAGTAATTAGCGATCTTGTCTATGTGGATTGTCACAGATAAAAGCCAAAACTGTAGTAGATTTTGGCAAATATGTCTCTATACCCTGCAAGAAGTTACATTTCATTTCCAAAGTGGGTGCGATGTGGATAAAATAAGATGCAATTCAATCCCAGTGAAATCAGAGGGGAAACTGTTAGTCATGGACAGTCCAGTTGCTTTTGAATGGATGTGCAACCAAAGCCTATATCTGTTTACCTATAAGTCCTGCTTTCTCTCAAGTAAGTTTGCACAGAGTTAAACCCTCAGCTGACTTATCAAGTGATGGATTATGCACTTCCTATTTCCTCTAAATATACCATAATAACAGAGCTAAAGCTACGAACCAGAACATCTCTACCATGAATTCCCTATATGGCCCGAGGCAAGCCATTCTCTCTCAACCATACAAAAAGTCTAGGTAATAGGGGAACAATATTGCTCTATTTGAGATACTTGTGAGAATTCCAGAGGTAAAACATGTGAAGTGTTTTGTACAGTCTGAAGTCTTAAATAAGTATTTCAAATAATAATTATTAAATAGCTGGCACAGTTGTTTACCAAATTCTGTTTACACTAGCATGAAATGGGATTTTGTTTCAGTAACTTTTGGAGATACAACTTTTCTTCTCCCTGGTAAAGCTTCATTGCATTTCCATTACTCTGTATCCACGATGCCTTGGAGATATGCAAAGCCTCTCCCTCCCTCAAAAATCTGAACAATCTTATCAAACTCCAAGGTTTGGGTATATTTAATTGCATATTTAGTTTCACATGGACAATATTGAGTGGGCAGCTTAATTTTGGAGAAGCAGCTAGAATCATTCATTCTCCTTCCACTGCAAAGGAATAGCTGTTCTTAGAAGAGTCTCAGGTGAAACTACTTACTGACCTAAGACTGCATAGGGAATTCAATTTTCATTTGGCCTGAACAGGTAACCACTCAAAGCAAGCAGTAGTTTATCCCACATATTGCTAGCTAAAGAATTTACAACATTTTTGGCAACTGCTCCCAACCAGAGCAAACATTTTTGGGCTAGATCAGGGATTCACAACCAAGGACTACATCTGGACAATACATTTTCATGTGTATGGGTGTACACACAGTAGGAGCTGGTATTGTCAATGACAGTGGGAGTGGAGAATCCACTCTGGGTTTTAGTTCAAACTGTTCACTGCAGTTGGCAGCCGTGTATGTGTGGCTCCCGTATAATTGGGTCAGTGAATTTGCTCCTGGCTTTACTTTGACTTAAGTTTAACCAGCTACCACTATGCAACCACACATGCAGGCAGGCAGGCAGGCATGCACGCACACATACTTCTGTTACACATATCTTCATCCCAGCTCAGCTTAGAACTCTCCCATCCTCCCCTGAGACCACTATTTAGCCACTGCTACCAGCAACAATCTTGGAAGCCCTGGTACAACCACTTTTTGTATGTGTGTGTGAGCTGTGCTACATAACTGTTCAGCTTGCTTCACTGCAGTAGCAGCTGGTGGCTTCCATGTCAATGGGATGGTGAATCCATTCCAGAGCTTAGTCTGAACTTTAAAGTATATGTTCAAGGTGTTGAACAAGGTGTCCTGTTCTATGTACAGAGGAAACCAGTTACTCAGTTTCTAGGGTCTATGATGAAAGTCAGAAAGGCTTTTCAGGAGAAGAGAGCAGAATGTGAGCCCCTAATAGTCCAAGGTCCGAAGCTGGGTAATTAATAATTATCAAGAGCCAAGGGATAAGCAACAAATAGACCCAAATAACAATCAGAGAATTCTAAGGAGCAGACAAAGCTTCTGAGCAGAGATTCGCCAGGATAGGTGTCATTTCCACCTCTTGGTTAGAGATATGGCAAGGTATATAATGGTGATGGCTCATAACCCCACTTGCTTCCCAGCTATTTTTAGTTATGAAGTTATCAGAGGGGCTCCTTCTGAGCAGACCTTGACTGCAACTGGATTCTACATCTCAGCAGGAGGGTTTCGGTTAGCACTTTTTCCTACACCTTTCTCAGGATTGGGGGAGGGTGTTCCTTCTTTTGTTCAGTCCCTGAGCTGGTAGGTCTTCAGCTGCCTGTCCAGGTGTCTGCTGGGTCTCCTCCCTTTCCTGCTGACAAAGTAAGTCTGGCTCCTCATCTGATGAAGAGTCCTCTGTTACCTACCCTGACAGCCCCCATCTTGGAATATCACATAATTGGCAATATTTAATAATTTGGCTTGATGTAGCCTTCCACATGGTTAGTAGGTAAACCAGGGACCCCCAGATACCAAGGCTGGAGTCACGTATAACAAAGAGAGGGGCCTTTGGAAATTCCCCAAACAAGTAATACTCAGGTCAGAGTTAACACCTAGAGATGAGTCATTCACTAATCCATTCAACAATAGCAGAGTGCTTGCTGTTTGCAAAACAGGTTTTTCCTCTTCCCTTGCCCTCCAACAATAGACCTTGCCTGCTCCTACTCAATTCCAAATACATCACCTATTACTATTATTATTAATTTTGAATAAAGATCATTTAATTGTATGTTCTGGTTAGAGTTTCCTCTGTTACTATGAGTATACATAGGTCAACGGTTTGTGCTGTTACCCAGCCTCTTGCTGCCAGGTTGAGCTAATTAAATATGACCCATATTAAGATTTGGACCCTAGTGTGATCCTCGTGGACCCCATGCAATTTGGGTGATGCCTCAGAGTGGGATATGACAGATAGGTCTTTGAAAGTCCAGACTGAGGAGATTTTCACACAGGGGAAATAACCCCTGTGGAGATTGGGAGAGAAACAGGTCTGTCCCACTGACAGCTCTCCGTTTTGCACACCGCCTTCCTTCTCCCGATCTCCCATCATCCTCCCTCCATCTTGCTTCCATTTCCCTTCTGATATATTTTACTAACAAAAGTTCTTTGTTAGTAAAAAATAGCAGAACATGGCAGGAGGGAAATGGAAGCAGGAGAGAGGGAGGATGATGGGAGATTGGGAGAAGGAAGGGGGTATGCGAAATGGAGCGCTGTCAGTGAGACAGACCTGTTTTTCTCCCGATCTCCATGGGGTTATTTCCCCCATGTGAAAATCTCCTAAAATGTGGTGCAGGCTCATCACTGAACTGTTATGGAACCCTTGGTGGCCTCTGCATCAGGGGCTACATATATACACCCTCAGGACTGTATTGCTGAGTTGAGAGCAAAAATAGCTAGTACTCTGAAAAAACTGAAAGTTGAACTGGAAGGTTAATGGCAGATTTGACTGGAGAGGCTGACCAAGCACACCTGAATGCCACAAGAATGGGTGTGATCATGTGTTGAGAGCGCAGTACTGAGTGATGGAACAGAATGGAAAGAAGCAAACTGTTCCGAGGAACTTCCTCAATGATCTTTAATGGGACTGGCCTTTTTTCTTGGAGGCTGTATGAAGTGGGTGGATTCTTTGTCACCTTTTTGCACAACAGAATTGACACAATTGCCACTGAATTGCAGTGGTTGCAGCAGGGAAAGAGTGTGTCCCTAAGAGACTCGTCAGGTTGCTTTCAACTTCAAGGAGTTTCCTACACTCACCAGCTGCTATTGGTTGGACTGTACCAACCACCACCTTTTCTGTGTAGAAGTTGTCTGACCACATGTAACCATAGCCTAAAAGGAGCACAACTAGGGGTGAGTATTCATAAGGTATTAGGAGTGAAATTTGAACTTCATGTGCTTCAATAGGCTTGTTCTAATTCCTTTTCAGTCCAGAATAGACCACCTGCAAGCTAAGCATGATTTTAAGTTGGGCTCATACTTCATCTTCATTGTTTCCCTGACCACACAGCAAGTCTTGCTTACCTGTTCCAAGGAAGGGAAAGGGGGTAACAGGCAGCAAGGCACTCTCATTGTTGAGGATGAGAGATTATTCAAACACTCAACAGGAACACTTGGAAAGGGAGCTGGAGTCACACACCACCGGATGTGGCCATAGAATCCATCTCTCCTCAATGCGGTATCTTTGAAATAAAAAAATACCTTGTTGAAGCAGTTAATTAAAGAAATGAAACCTTTCTCATGTGCCAGAATGCTGTGAGTAAATTCTGCCTTATCTAAAAAAAAGATAGCTTGAAGCTAAGAGATTTATGAGCAAAGTGAATGTCGAGGGGAGGCAGAGAAAAGAAAAAATCCCTGCAAGCTCCCTTGTGGAATAGATCTAAAAGTAAACCCTCTGATAAAACAATTTTAAGACTTGAAAGAGCTGTCTCAGCTGAAAGTTTAATAGTAACTGAAAAAATTAAAAGCTCAAGAGAGGTGGAGGGAGAAGCACAAACTGACACATTAAAAAAATGGCGACTGGATCAGGGAGAGAAAAGAATTGGCAGAAAGTAACAGATATAGCAGCTAAAACAGGGACTATCCCAAAGAGTAAAGAAAACTTGCCAGGGCAAGAGGATTTACAATCTTTGTTGACACAAAACAATGAAAAATGGCTTCAAATTTTTAAAGCTCATACTCTGGAGCTAAGAACTGAGATTCAGACTTTGAAACAGGAAACAATACAGGAGGTTTCAAAACAACTACAAAGTGCCATGCAGCAAATTAACCAGGAGATGGCAGGATTGTGTAAAGAAATTTAAAAAGTTGAAAAAATTGTGAATGAAAATAAAGATGAGCTTCAGAGGCATCAAGCTGTGATTTCTGAGATGCAACACAGATTTTTGCCCAGGAAGATAGAGATAGAAGAACAAATATAAGAATTTGAAATGTTCCACATTTTGAAAAAGAAACTGCATTCCAGCTGAGAATTAAAATAATAAACTGGTTCCAGCAACTGACACCCCAATTACAGTGGGTGCAAGAAGATTTTGAGAGAATTCTCAAAATCTGGATTCAGGAAAACAACTCCCAGTGATATACTGGAACTGGATTCAGGAAAACAACTCCCAGTGATGTACTGGTGAAAGTGGCCAACTATTACAAAAAAGAGACATTTCTGAAAGAAATCAGGAAACTTGGTGACCAAATACTTTTTGAATCAACACCAGTGATGATCTTCAATGATTTGTGTGTGAAAACACTGGAATGGAGGAGAAGTATCAAACTCATTATAGCTATATTGAAAAAAACCCCCAATATTAACTACAATTGGGGATACCCAATATTTTTGAAGTTCAAGTATTCTGGGAAATACTACAAAATAAAAACACTGGAAGAAGGATTACAATTGCTAACAATGCTGGGATTGAGAGAGGAAGAGCAAGAAGCAGCAAAAGATCAAGCTGAGCTGAAAGGTGCAACAGGGGGAAAGGAGAACTGAAGATATAAAGACAAAGGTCTGAAAAAACTGGAAGAGATGAGATCAAAGGTGGCATCGGTGATGGGTGACACCCCCTCCCCCTCCAAGTTTTGTAGCTATGGCAGGGATAGTAATCCCTAGGATTAGGAGGGGGGTGAGGAAATGTGTATGTGGGAAGGGTAGGGAAGAGGAGGGAATTGGGGGGGGAAGATGGAGGGAGGTGCAGGGGTGAATTGTTGTTGTTTATTTGTGTATTATAGTATTTGTGCACTATGGGGGACAAATAGAAATAGAAATTTATTCTGCATAATATGGAGGGCAGATTGAGAATATTGACCTTAAATATAAAAGGATTAGGAAATGTAGTTAAAAGGAAAAGAATATAATCTTTAATAAATAAATCTAAAGCAGATATACTATTCCTTCAAGAAACACATCAAAATAAAGATGGAGTGAATTAATTGAAGTTGAAATGGGCAACTACATATGAAAAAGCTTTTGAAACATCAAAATCAAGAGGACTAGCAACTAATTTGTCAAAAGGATGTGGTTTTATTGTCAAGAAAATTTAAAAAGATTTAAAAGTGAGATATATAATTATACAGGGAATTAGGGGTAAGGAACAACTCACTCTGGTTCTTCTGTATGCCCAAAATGAAGGTCAAACAGAATTTTATGAAGAAGTTATTAAAGCAACAAATGAAATAAGTGAGGGATCTATAATAATGGCGGGAGATTTTAACATGGTAATGGATAAGCAGAAAGATAAATCTAATCCTACTAAAGAGGACAAGAAAATGGATGAAACTGGTTTGAACAAAATTATAAATAGAAATCGATTATGAGATGTGTAGAGAGAATGGAAAGGAGAAGAAAAGAGATATACTTATTATTCACCAATACATACAACCTATTCTAGAATAGATTACATTTTATATCAAAAAATGTGGTCCCTCAAATTGTAAATACAGATATAGGAGTTATAAAAATTACAGATCGTGCAGTAGTTACAGCAGATATAAGGACTACAAAAGATTATAAACAAGCAAAAAGATAGAGATTGGATACAAAAATATTAGGTTATAAAAATATAGTAGAAAAAGCACAGGTAGAAATAAAAGAAATATGGGAAATAAATAGAGTAGGACAAAGCAGTCAAGCCTTATTGTGGGATTCATTGAAAGCTGTAGCAAGGGGAATATTTATTAGGGAAGCACATACATTATGGAAAAAACAGGAAAAAAGTAAGGGGAAACTAGAAAAAGAAATTAAAGGTTTGTAAAAAGAATATTTTAGAAATAGAGATAAACTGATCCACGCATTAACACAAGCAAAGAGAAAAGAACTAGAAAAGGAAGAAATCTGCTATTTATGAAAAGAGATTTTTTTGAATATAGTAATAAAAATTCCAGAATGCTAGCAAGGGACACACAAGCAAAGAAATCTAAAAGTTTGATTGGCATTATTAAAAATGAAAAAGGGGGAGAAAGTAATTTGATGAGGGATAAATTGTTTCAAGAATATTATCAAAAAATATATTCAGCAGGTGATTCACCAAAAGATTTAGAGAAATATATACAGGAAAACTGTAAGGATATAATTAGTGAGGAGGAGAAGGAATTAATGGAAAACCTATAACAGAAGAGGAAATAGAGGATATTATAAACAAATTGAAATTGGGGAAGGTCCCATGAGAAGATGGTTTGGGAGCTGAATATTACAAAACATTTAAAAGTGTATTAATATCTAGAATGAATGAATTATATAACAATATTTTAAAAGGAGATGAGATCCCACCATCGTGGAAACAATCTTTGATTATACTATTTCCAAAACCAGATAAGGATCTGATGGATCCAGAATCATATAGACCAATATGAATAATAAATCAAGATGCAAAAATATTAACAGCAATATTGGTGAAAAGGATGAACAAATTTATGCACAAATACATACAAAAGATCAATGTGGATTTATAGCAGGAAGGCAGATGGCTAATTTTACTGGAAGAGTAATAAATATAATAGATATAATTAGAAGAAAGAAAATTAAAGTAGGGCTTATAGCCGTGGATATATTTAAAGCCTTTGATTGTGTGGAATGGCGGTCATTAAAAAATATAATGAAAACATTTGGATTTGGAGAAAAATTTAGGGGTGTGATTGACCAACTGTATATAAAAAATATAGCTACAGTAATAGTAAATGATGGTAAGACAGAACAAATAAATTTAACTAGGGGAACAAGACAGGGTTGCCCACTCTCACCAATAATATTTGCTATGGTAATAGAAATATTAGCTAATGTAATTAGAAAAGGTGAATGTATTAAAGGGATAGGAAATATTGAAGAGATTAAGCTGAATATGTTCGCAGATGATACCTTAATAACAATACAAGATCCATTGGAAAAAATGCAAGAGATAGAGAAACATTTGGAAATGTTTGGGAAAATGACAGGTTTACAAGTAAATTGGAATAAATCAGAAATGATGATATTTAATTATACAGAGGCAGAACAAAAAATATGAAGAGTAAAAAGAAATATATTAAAATAAAGGAGCCAATAAAATATTTAGGAATAAATATTGTGGCAGAATTGAAAAAAAAATTAGAAGATTTTTTTTTACTATATTAAGGAAAGATATGGAGAAAAAAATAAAGAAATATGGGAAAATTAAACTTTCATGGTTTGGAAGAATAGCACTTGTTAAAATGAAAATTATACCAAAAATATTTTTTTTATTTAGAATGTTGCCTATTAAAATATCAGAGATAGAATTTAAAAAGTGGCAAAATATGATAAATAATTATTGTAATGGAGGCAAAAGATCAAGAATTAATAAAAATAGATGGTATAAATCACCCCCCCCCCAAAAAAAGAGGTCTAGGCCTACCCAATTTGAAGCTATATTATGTAGCGAATCAATTGAGATATATTATTGGTAGCATTGCGGAAGTAAAAGAAATGGAATGGATGGAAATAAATGAACAAGAAATAGATTTAAAATTAAGATATATATATATATATATATATATATATATATATTGTAAACCAAAAAAGGAAATTAGGGAAAAAGTACAGTCTGTATCCTTAAAAAATATACTAGATATTTGGAGTAAATATAAAAAGGTATTCGTTCCAGGAATATCTCCATTAATGCCAGTAATATTGCAGTAGGGTTTCCCAGCAAATTTAAGAAATGAAGTGGAAACAAAGTTAGGAGGACAAGAAATAATAAGGTTGAAGGAATGGATGGGAAAAATGAAAAATAAGAATTATATGGAAAAAAATATTAAAAGAGCATGGATTCACATGGTTTAAACTAATACAGTTAGAATGATGGACAAAAAAATGGTTAAAGGAGGGAAGTTGTAGAGAAAATACAAAATTTGAGGAATTTATAATACAAGCTATTCAAGAGAATATTAATATAAAAGGTATTAAAGTAAAATATATAAAATGTTAATGGATAATGAAGAAGTACAAGATTATCTTAAAGAGGTATGGGAAACAGATGTAGCAATTGTAATAGATAAATTCAAGTGGGAGAAAATATGGAATATGCATCATTTGAAAACATTATCAGTAAGAATAAAAGAAAATTATTATAAGATTATATGGAGATGGTATTTAACCCCAGTAAGATTGAATCAAATAGATAAAAAGTACTCAGCACAGTGTTGGAGGGGATGTCAAGAAACTCCATTGAAACAGCTCCCCCTCCCCTCAGCTTCACTGCAGTAAAAGCAGCTGTCGTAAAGCTGCTTTTTACAGCAGTGAAGCCAAATCCCACCTGTTCTCATAAGAGAATGATTGTGTGGGTATTTTAAAAAGAAAAAGAAAAAATAATTGCCAGTAAGCACAAAAACACATTTAAAAAAAAACAAAACACGGGGAGTGGGGAAGAGTGACACCTGTCCCGATTGAACCTGGACATCTTCTTCATTGACCTCCCGGTGATGTCACATCCAGTCGTCATCTCAGGAGAAGAATGGGGCTCCCGTTCACTCGCCCGTCATTCCATTATAATAATGGAACAGTCTCCTTATTGACAGGTCAATTAGGAAAACAGAGGCAGCACAGAGCCAGCACGGGGGGATAACATAACAGGGACAACGTCGTCTGATAGGTAAGCCTTTTAGTGATCTCCCATCATCCCTGTCTCATCCCTGTCATGCTATATATGGTAAGGAAGCAGAGATATGACATCCAAAAAGACCTAGAGTTCTCTTCTATCATTATTAACAGGTGCAACCATTTTATCTAGGTGAATGGTGGTAAATTTTAACATTAACATTTTCTTGATTTTGGACATTTGATGACTCCTTGCTGGCTTCTTGTATTAGGACTACTGACTTGGAGTGACAACTTCTGGACCAGCTGATGAATATCCTCTTGGTTCTCCCTTCATCTTGTTCGGATAACCTGTGATTGACCTGGACTGGATTATGTACCCTACAGGTCTGCACTCCAATCACCTGCTTCATGGGCCACTTGCTGATTGTTGCCTAGGACTCAAACCTTATATTTCTCCTTTTACAGAGGGGTATTTTGGGGGGAAGAAAAGTCTTTTGTTAGACAGATACTTTATTTCATTCATTGACCGATAATTATACAATCAACAAAGCAAACAACAAATTTAGTCTTTAATATCAATAACTATTAGTGACCATTTGTGGGTGAAGCTTACACATAATATAACAGAATTTTGCTACTTTAAAAGAAATAGTTTTATTCTGATTATCCAGCAGATAATGTAAATAAAAATCATCAGAATGTCCCAGAAATTTAACTAATAAAGGGGTAATCAACTGGTGCCGAATATCCCTGTAAAACTGTCAATACAAAAGTACATGTCACAGGGATAATATTGAGTTTCATAGTGGATTTTTCCTGTATTTCTCTTCCAACACAGCTGTTGAGAGAATGTTAGATTGGGCTAAAGTTAAAGCTCTCCTGAATTTAGGGACTGTGATATCGTATAGATATGTAGCTGGTTTAGAAACCATAATTTGATTATTTGCAGAAATATTGTACAAAAAACAGCAGTTTCTGTCTGGCCATCTATGTCTAATATGCTTTGTCTTAATATTGTTCTAGCTTGTTCCAGTCCTAGAGTTAATATGTCATCACCGGAGAAGCAATAATGGCTCTATTTCTCTCAGATAGCTGTTTCCCAAGAGGATTTGAAATTATCTACCAATATTAGATGGGACAGACCACCAGGATTATGCCACCAGGATTATGCCAATTTTAGCCAATAAGTAAAAATGTTTAACCAGAGATTAGATTCAAGTTTACTAAGTCCTGCTTCCCATCACAGCACTGCATTTGGAACACATTGGGTTACCTGAATGATGCTTCTCAAAATTCTGGTTTGAACTCCTTCTAGAGTGATGATACTATTATATAGCCCTAACCAAACCCCATATAGCAGTTGTGCCTTTGTTTTAGCCACAAACAGCTTAATTGCAGCGGGGATAAACTGTGTTCCTCTGGCAAAATAAGTTTGGATAGCTGTTGCAGATCTCTCTGCATTGTGGGAGACATAGTCTAAATGGACATTTCTGCTTCCTGAAGCTTGAAAAACTATCCCTAAGTATTTAAAGATCTTAACCTGCTCAATAGACTGCCCCCCCCCCGAGTTCCAGGTTCTTTGTTTGGAGCATTTGGAAAAAGTAAGGAACTTGTTCTTGGAATAATTTATTTTTAATTCTTCTTCAGCATGGTAGTGTGTGAGCAATCTCAAGGCTCTTCTAAGTCAGATAAAAGTCAATGGCAAAATTACTGCATCATCAGCATACAATAACAAATTGATATGCCTATGAGCTAATCTGGGAATGTGAAAAGTAGAGTTGCTTATGTAAGGAATCAATGAATTTATGTAGTAATGAAATAAAGCTGGAGCCAATACACATCCTTGTCTAACTCCCATCCTTACTTGTATTTCCTTGGTGACATGTCCTTTTTTACTACACCTAACCTTCAATCTAATGTTCTCATGAATTTTGATAAGTAAACATCTGTCTATTGAAGTGTATTTAAATATATTCCACAGTTTGGCTCTCGATGCTGTATCAAACACTGATCTAAAATCAATAAATGCTACATAAAAGATAGCCTGGTTTGGTGGGTATACTTTTCTACTAAGTGTTGTAGCACCATAGCATGATGTAATGTTGATTTGCCTGCTCTAAACTCAGCCTATCCATCCTTCAGAATATCTTCTGTTTCTAGCCAGCCAGTTAGTTTATTCTGTAAATGTCTTGCTGATCAAACTTAGTAAGCTAATTGGTTGAAAATTAGCTGGATCATCCCTTTTTTACCCATCTTATAAATTGGTATTATAATAGCAAGACCCCAGTCCTTTGGTATCATGGCTGTGTGATTGATTGCTGTAAAAAGTGAAGCTAACATCAGGATCCACCATTCCAAGTTGTTTTTATTACCTCATAAGTAATAAGATCTGAACCAGGGGCTTTCCATGTTTTGAGCTGTTCAATTATATTTCTAACTTCTAAACATGAAACTGGAGGCCAAGGAAGGAAATGTTATCTCCAGTTCCAAGTCTACCAGGGAATCCTCTGTTTCAGCATATAAAGTTGCAAAATGGTCTTCCCAAATATTGGCTCATATATAAGACATGTGGCAATAGGTTTATTTTTGTGTGTGAAAGAGATGGTGCTACCAGCCTTCAGAAAATGGCAGAATTTTTCATGCTGGCAGCCATTATCAGGCATTGCCAGGATACCCACATGGTATCACCCCACTTTTTTGGACAAATCTACTGTTTGTACTGGTTATTTTTCCAATTCCATTAACTAAAAAATGATCAGGAACCAGAATTCTTTTTATATCATTTGAAATAGTGATATAAGGAATTCCAAGCTACATGGCATTCATGATCAAACCAAGCATGGCATGTTCTTAGATCTTGCCTAGCTATAGTGGATTGGGGAGAAGTTAACAAAGATTGAAACAGTTTGATTAGACTGTTGATGTTAGCCAATACAATGTCATCTGACTTACCATCCACTATTGCTGAGTTTTATATTTGTTTTATATTTCCCTCCTCACTTTTCTTCAGGTTTGAGACTAATAAATTGTGGAAATATAAATCTATATGATAAGGATAAAACAACTCTAAAATAAGCAAATTTAGCCATCACAAGGTATCTATTTGGATATAAAACCAAAGCGGCAACTGTTCAAGCTAATATTTTACAAAGTTTTTCAAATTATGTTATTTCATAAAATCATAGGAAATTTTACCAGCTTTGCCTGGGTTGATGTTGGTGATTTCAATTGTGATTTGAATGAAAGAATGCTTAAAAATTTATTTCACAACAACTTCCTTTGAAAATGGAGCAGCATTTTCCCAAAATAAAAAGGAAGGAAGGAAGGAAGGAAACACCAACATTTGTAGATTGGTCCTAAATTTGCATGATAATGTTTGGGAAGTCAGCCAAACTGTTCATATCAAGTTTGGTCAAATTCAGTTTATAAATGTGTGTTCTGGAGCAAACTAAAGCAAAAAACAAAAAACAACCCCCCCCAAAAAAAATAACAGATATTCAAAATGGAAAGTAGCCAAAGTAGTTGGTGAATTAAATTTGGAAAGCTTTCTGTGAACTTCAGTTTGGTCCCTTCAGATAACACACAAAGTCTGGTAACTCTGTGATCAAGCATGTGGATCTGTGCAGCAGAACAGATGCTGTAACTTATAGTATAGATTAAGGATCAAAAGAGTCAGATTTCAGAGACAACCTGTGGTTAACAGCAGTTCAGTTAAACCATCCAGCAAAGGATTGTTCCATATAATATGAGCACATATATGAAAACCTATAACCCAAACCTATAGTAGATTTGGGATGTTTTTAAGAGATACAGAAATAAATATAGTTTCCTATATCTATATTGATGATGCACTATTCATAATGTTTCATATCAGTATAACTGTCATGGCTCAATGCCACAGAATCCTGGGATTTGTAGTATTTGGATTTCTATCCTGGGGAATTCTGTGTTAAAATCTAGGGGAGTGGACTACAGCTCTAGAAGAGAATTTTATCTCACAAAATAACAGATCAGAAATCACAGGATTCCACTGGAAAAGATGCTATGATGCTAAAGAAAGAGGAGGCTTAAATTTCCCAGATTTTAAAGGCTCTTACGATGCAAGCTGTATGATATGGGTTAGAGACTGGATAATGCTAGAAAATAAGAGAATGTTACAACATGAAGGCTTTAACCTACGTTTCGGGTGGCACGCGTACATTTGGTATAATAAGGCAATGGTACATAAAGAATTTACACACCATTTTGTAAGACGTGCCTTATTAAAAGTATGGACAAAATATAAATTAAAGTTATATCGAAAGATACTGCTATGGGTATCAATGCATGAAGCGTTCCATAAAAGGGAAAACTTGATTAAGGATAGATGGATAAGCTACAGGGAGATTTTGAAGAAGGAAAGAGGGGAATATATAATGAAATCGGAGGAAGAGCTAATCAGAGAAAATATCCGATGCCACTGGTTCTTGCTTAGACAAATAACAGAAAAGTTTAAGGTAGATATACGATTGGAGGGAGTAGCAGAGGAGATGAACGAACTTGACAAAATATTATGGGAGAGAAAAGGGAAACTCCTATCAAAAATTTACAAACTAATTCTGAAACTGGGGTTGGAGCAGGAGGTTATAAAACCTTACATGATAGCATGGGCCCGTGACTGCAATAACCAAATACAGTTAAAGGATTGGGAGACGGCATGGACAAAAAAATATTTTATTTACAAGAAGTTATAACTTAAAAGAGAACTATTACAAATCCATCTTTAGATCGTACTTAACGCCGGTTAAAATAGCAAAAATCTCCAAGAACTTATCCAATAAATGCTGGAAGTGTGAAAATGCAGTCGGCACATACTTTCATGTTTGGTGGAGTTGTAAAATTGCTAGAAAATTTTGGAAAAGAATTCATGGTAACATCAGTAAATATTTGAAAGTAGATTTCCCATGTAAACCAGAGGTTTTCTTGTTAAATATATTACCAGATGGGTATGATTTAAAAAAGTGCTGGAAGATCATTCTTTATATGGTAACAGTGGCTAGTGTAGTATATGCAAAAAATTGGAAAAACCCAAAAACTCCACAAATAGAAGAATGGGTATATAAATTGTATGAAATGTATGAGATGGACATCTTAACGACGATATTAGATGACAATAAATCTTTGAAAAACTGCGAGGACTGGAAAATCCTGATACCCCTATGGGAAGAACATGGGGGGGTGGAATGCAACTATAAGCATAAAATAATGATTATAGAGACAATTAAAAAAATAAAGAAAAGAAAAAGAAAACAGAGACTATATAAGAATAAACAAGAAAAGGGAAGAGAAGAAGCATGAAGAAATTACACATAATGGAAAGGAAGATAGGAAGAAACAAAGGAAGTACATTGCCTAATGTGGATAAATGTATTTATGTAATGTCTGTTTGTTTTAGATGTTGTTGTATTTATGTGATTTTGTCTTATAAGTTTGAATGGTTTAAACTTTTATGTTTTTATGTTTTTTTTATGAATAAAGAATATTTAAAAAAAAGAAAAGAAATCACAGGATTCCATAGAATGGAGTTAGGTGACTTAGAGTAGTATCAAAACAGCTAGGATTGAGCAGTGTATTTCAAAATCTGAGGATGCTTGCATCAAAGGAGGTTTGTGAAAAGTGGTTCAAAGGCTATAAATCACTTCACCCTCTGATATTTTTATTTTATTAGTTATATTGTCTGCATGTGTACAGCCTATGCACAATGGCAAGATACTTTGTGGAGTCATTTCATTGATTTTTACATAAGCTCACCACATAGTTGTATCAACCCAGTCTGTTACTGTTTTCCAAGATTGCTTCACACATATATGGCATACATATGGATCTTACTTCTTTCTGTATTTATTTTTATCATGTTAAGATTGGATGTAATTGCTTTCTATGAGTGTTTGTAATCTATGATATGGTTTTTAAAAACATTCTTTACGTTGTTAAAGCATACATTGCTGGGTTCTGTTGTTTGTTTGAGATAGTTTTTTTTTTTTAATGAGGCTTTTGTTAGGCATGTGTTTTCTGCTAGAGACTTTTAACTCTTGTATTTGCTGGAATTCTATTCAGGCCTGAATTTCTGTGGTTATTTACCTTGGCTCACTTGTTACCTGCATGGACTGTTAATATTAATACAGTATTGGTATACTGTTTCTGTTATTTTTGAGGTGTGTTTATTTCTTGGTTGGTATGAATTCTCAAACATAATATCTGATAGTAATGATTGTGCTTCAAGTAACAGGCTGTAACCTCCATTGAAAAACAACAACAATCTTGTGACACCTATAACCTTATGATTTATGGGGCGTTTATCCACTTTTTCCAAATGTATGAAGTGTTATCCTCTATTATATACATGGTTGGGGCAGGGGAGTAATAAGTATTGAGATCAGAGGACAATGAAATGAAATAAAAAAAAACACCAAAAAACCAAACAAGACCAATTCATGTTTGTATTGAATATATACAAAATAACCAAAGGGATTTTTTTTGTTATAACAGCAGTGATAGGTGATACCAGAACAAATGTAATGAAACTGTGTTAAGTGACATCTATAAGGTGAACAGAAACCATCATCTCTCTTCAGACTCAAAAGAACAGAATTTGTATTCTTTGTATTCTCTTTTTTCTTATGCCACACAGAGTACTCTTTACCCCTTTCTGAAATATCTTTAAAGCATATTAACATCATCCCTTGATATCATTAGATGACACATCTTTACGTGAAAGGTAAGAAAATGATGCAGACACATTGAGCAGGAGCATGTTAATACAATGCTTAAAGAGCAAGGATGCATTTCTGATCTCTGTCAAAACAGCTGCTTCTGCTCATATAATCCTGTGTAAGTGAATGGATAGCATGGCTAATAAAAGCTAGTTCTGTGGAATATTTTTGATCTGGAACAAATATGCTTCTGTCTGATGTGCTGTATACAATGTATTTTTTTCAGCAGTGGGTGAAAGGAACTGAGAAACAGCATCTCTGTTGTCAGCTTAAATTATTTAGAAACTGCAGGAATACAATGTGTTGCTCTACATTGTTCCAGGCATTGTGATGACAGCTCATGTGATGACAGCTCAGATATGAATAAGAACAAGAGTGCAAGATTACAAAGTAGCTGAGGGCCACAATTAGACATGTGGTGGCAGCATCTATGTTTGTTTTAATAATCCATGTCTGCCCCTTTCATTCATAAAGGTTGGGTGGTAGGATGACTGTGTTCTAGCAAAGGGGAAATGCAGGTAAAAATAATGGAAATTTGAGCTGTTCCCTTGTCCAAGAACCTGGGTAGCATGTTCAAGAATCTAAGTATAAGTTGAAGGTGGGATTCTGAGCCTCCAAACACAAAACTATTCCTTCTCTGCTACAGTTTTCTGCTGTAAACTGAACACCCATTTCACAGAAGGCAAACCAATAAGTTTCCATTTTTTTCCCCAAAATTACCTTGAAGTTATTGTCTCAGGTTCCATTCTTGAGAGAAATGTAGGCTATCAAATGAATGAATGAATTTATATAAAATCAGTGTATCCCCTAGGCAATTAGGAGTAAGATCACTTTCAAGTTAACACTCCCTGCCAGTTCATAGTCCAAGTCATACACTATTTATTAAACCTCAATCTATTCAATTTCACTCTGCCAGCCACCTCACCACTGCCTAATCTCTTTCTTTTTCATAGAATCATAGAATCATAGAATCATAGGGGCCGGTTCCACGACAGGAAAAAGTTCGCCAGATTCCGGATTACCATCCTTTCGTATCAGGAGCGCATAAATCACACGGTGCCTGCCAGTTTCGAATGATCCAGACACTTATGTTTTGCTTAATTCACACAGGCAAAGGTGGGGGAGAATCGCCTCCAGATGATTAAAGTCAGGCAGGAGGCGGGGAGGGAGCAGGGAGAGGGTCATGGAGACCATAAATAATGAGAGGAAAGAAAAAGGACAAACAAACAAGCAATCGAAAGAGCGATCTGACAAACTCCCCCGTCTTCCCCAGCCCTGAAAGGCTTTTGGAAAGAAAGGAGTCAATGAAAGCACGAACAAGCAAAAGCATAGTGGAGCAGACTCCGTTCATGCATGCATGCACACACAAACACACACCACAGAACTAGGGCTTGCCTCATTTGGTTTCCCTCCCTCCGAAGGCTTGAATAAAGGCAAGTGAATGGAAGGACAAACAAACAAAAGAACGAACATGCGATCGGCTGTTTTCCAGCACACACACCCACACCCACACACCCACACACCCCAGCGAAGCAGCGAAGCATCTTCCCACCCCCCCACCCCCCAAAAGATAGACAGGAAGGGCTCCGTTTTCCAAAGTGAGTTGCAAGCAGAAGGAGGGTGAATTTCTTCTCTCCAACCCTTCAGTCTATTCGGATAAAGCACTCCAACCAATCAGGATTCAGCTCTGCTCACAGTAATTCGAAAAGGCAGATGCCAGTTTACACGATCGTTAGTTCCCATGGTAAAGTATGCGCATTTTCGCGAACTTAATCAAAAAAGTGCGGAAAACTAGCGAAAGCAGATACTGCGCAACTTATGGGGTTTTTGGCCCCCTCCTTTTGAAAAGGGCGCTGTTGCTTCGAGATGCGTGGGAACTATCAGGCTTCTTGTCGCATTCTTTGAGGATTTATTTTGCCGTGGAAACGACCCCATAGAATTGCAGAGTTGGAAGAGACCACGAGGGCCATCCAGTCCAACCCCCCTGCCACGCAGGAAATCACAATCAAAGCATCCCCGACAGATGGCCATCCAGCCTCTGTTTAAAGACCTCCAAGGAAGGAGACCCCACCACGCTCCGAGGGAGTGTGTTCCACTGCCGAACAGCTCTTACTGTTAAAAAGTTCCTCCTCATGTTGAGGTGGAATCTCTGTTCCTGGAGCTTGCACCCATTGCTCCGTGTTCCAGTCTCTGGAGCAGCAGAAAACAAGCCTGCTCCATCCTCAGCGTGACATCCCTTCAAATACTTAAACAGGGCTATCATATCGCCTCTAAACCGTCTTTTTTCCAGGCTAAACATACGCTCCCTAAGTCTCTCCTCATAAGGCATTGTTTCCAGACCTTTCACCATTTTAGTTGCCCTTCTCTGGACACGCTCCAATTTGTCAATATCCTTTCTGAATTGTGGTGCCCAGAACTGGACACAGTATTCTAAGTGAGGTCTGACCAAGGCAGAATAGAGTGGCACTATTACTTCCCTTGATCTAGACACTATACTTCTATTGATACAGCCCAAAATTGCATTGGCCTTTTTAGCTGCCGCATCACACTGTTGGCTCATGTTCAACTTGTGGTCTACTAGGATTCCTAGATCCCTTTCGCACGTAGTCTCATTCAGCCAGGTCTCTCCCATCCTATATTTATGCATTTCATTTTTCCGCCCTAAATGCAGTACTTTACATTTCTCCGTATTGAATTTCATTTTGTTAGCTTTGGCCCAGCTCTCCAGTCTATCCAGGTCATTCTGAATTTTGATCCTGTCCTCTAGGGTATTAGCTACTCCTCCCAATTTGGTGTCATCTGCAAATTTGATAAGTATGCCCCTAATTCCCTCATCTAAGTCATTGATAAAGATGTTGAATAGCACTGGGCCCAGGACAGAACCCTGTGGCACCCCACTGGTCACATCTTTCCAAGACGAAGAGGAGCCACTGCTGAGCACCCTTTGGGTTCGGCCGGTCAACCAATTACAAATCCATTGAACAGTTAACTTGTCTAGTCCACATTCTACAAGCTTGTTTGCAAGAATGTCATGGGGAACCTTGTCAAAGGCCTTACTGAAATCAAGGTATGCAATGTCCACAGCATTCCCTTCATCTACCAAGCTGGTAACTTTATCAAAAAAAGAGATCAGATTAGTCTGGTATGACTTGTTTCTCTGAAACCCATGCTGACTTTTTGTGATGATGGCATTGCCTTCTAAATGTTCACAGACTCTCTGTTTAATGATCTGTTCTAGAATCTTCCCTGGTATTGATGTCAGACTAACTGGACGATAGTTGTTGGGATCCTCTTTTTTCCCCTTTTTGAAGATGGGAACAACGTTTGCCCTCCTCCAGTCTGCTGGGACTTCTCCTGTTCTCCAGGAGTTCTCAAATATTATTGCCAATGGCTCTGAGATTATATTTGCCAGCTCTTTTAATACTCTTGGATGTAGTTCATCTGGTCCTGGAGATTTAAATTCATTTAGATTAAGAAGGTATTCCTGTACTACCTCTTTACTTATTTTGAGCTGGATTTCCCCTATTGTGTCCTCTGTTCCATTCTCCTCAGGTTGGTCCTCCTTTTCCTTTTCTGAAAACACTGAGGCAAAGAAGGTGTTGAGTAATTCTGCCTTTTCTCTTGCAGGATCATCACTCTTATACCTGTGCAAGCATGTTCTCAGTATAACACCCCAAACTTACTCTTTCTCATTTGCCACACCACACCACATATACCAAAAGGTCTGGAAACGATGCCTTATGAGGAGAGACTTAGGGAGCTGGGTATGTTTAGCCTGGATAAAAGATGGTTAAGAGGCGATATGATAGCCCTGTTTAAGTATTTGAAGGGGTGTCACATTGAGGATGGAGCAGGCTTGTTTTCTGCTACTCCAGAGACTGGAACATGGAGCAATGGATGCAAGCTCCAGGAACAGAGATTCCACCTCAACATTAGGAGGAACTTTTTGACAGTAAGAGCTGTTCGGCAGTGGAACACACTCCCTCAGAGCGTGGTGGGGTTTCCTTCCTTGGAGGTCTTTAAACAGAGGCTGGATGGCCATCTGTTGGGGATGCTTTGATCATGATTTCCTGTGTGGCTGGGGGTTGGACTGGATGGCCCTCATGGTCTCTTCCAACTCTGCAATTCTATGATTCTATATAATCATTTACAGGCACAAACACAAACACTTATGTGCACCCCATTACAAACATAAGCATGCATGCATCTCATGTACACATACTCACACATTAATACTGACTCAGAATAAAAGCAGTATATATTTTGTTCCACACAAGGTCAAGATAGGTTATTTTGTTTTTATTAGGGAAAAACAGATGAAGGAAATGTTGCTTTTTGTTGCTTTATCTGTTCTCAAGTTCTTGGTGTGTGTGTTTTAAAACAGATGACATTTCCCTTTTCACAGAATACCCAGGGCAGTTCCAAGAAAACAACAACAACAACAACAACAACAACAACAAACCACCCAGAACTATTTTATTCCTAACTGAAATCTGGGTTCTTTTTATTTTAGGTTGTCGTTGTTGTTGTGTGCCTTGAAGTTGTTTCTGAATTATGGTGACAGAAAGGTGAACCTATCACAGGGTTATCTTGACAAGATTTGTCTACAGAAAAATCTCAATTTTTCAGGATGTACCGTTGACTAGTTCTGATTCTTTTGTCTACTCTTGATGGGAAGTGGAGCACATCATGTTTATACTAGAGCAATAAGATTTTTGGAACACTGAACCTTTAAAAAGAAGATGCGTTCATCCAGGTCTCCAGAGCCAACCATGAACAAAAACACAGAAGGGATTTCTCATTGGCCAATTGTGTATAGCATTATAAGTCTGGTGTGTATTGGCCAAATTGCCTACCCAGCTTTTTTCATCCTCTCCTCCCAACAGGAAAGGTTCATATGGATTGAAAATGCTTTTCTGTGAAATCTCAGCAGATGAGAAATGAGGTGTTTTGTAGCAAGATATTAAAATAGTTTGGACAGGTCCATTGTCTATAGAGTGTGAGTCAAATTGTTTTTGAGGAGTGGGGATGAATCAGAACATATCTCTCTCTGGCTTTTCTTCACAAATGAAAATTCAGGAAGGACTCATCCTGCGCTTTCTGCAAATGTGCTGATGACTAAAAAGGCCAATCTGAGATAAACAAGTCCAGTTGCAGAAAGCACAGCAGAAAGTCTCCTTGGGTGATGTTTCTGGGTTGTGATTCTTTCTGCGTTGTCGTTTCTCTTCAAGACTTGTTCGGCGTGAGTTCTCAAATAAGTCTGCAGCATTATGGATAGTGTGTCTCCATGCCACCCGATGCGAGGCCAGGGCAGATCATTGTTGGTGATCAATTTGGCTGAGCCTGAGATGTTGTTTCAGGGAGTCCTTGTATCACTTTGTTGGAACACCCCTCTTACGCTGACCTGTGGCGAGTTCACCGTAGAGTACAATTTTTGGGAGGCGATGGTCCTCCATCCTAGAAACGTGCCCTGCCCAGTGCAGCTGTGTTCTCAATATCATGGCCTCAATTCTGGTGATCCCCTTTTTTTAAAAATATTTTTTATTAATTTTATAATCATACATTATATTATACAATCCATACTTAGTTAGTATAACACATAAAATTACTATAAACATCGCATTTTTCTATTAACTAATTTCAAAAGTTAACATACATTCTTTACTATAATTCTATTAAAAAAATATTAATTCCCCTACCCCCCCCACCTCAGTGCTCCCCTTCACCGGAGCCATTATCTGGTGATCCCTGCTTGCTCAAGGACAGCAACATTCGTCACATAGCCAGTCCAGTGTATATTTAGGATTGTACATATACAGCACTGATGAAAGCGTTCAAGGAGTCATAGGTGGTGGCGATAGGTGACCCATGTTTCAGATCCAAAAAGGAGAATAGACAGTACAATGGCTCTATACACACTGATTCTTGTGCTTCGCCTCAGGTGTTTATTACTCCAGACTCTTTTGTGAAGTCTTCCAAATGTGCTATATGCCTTTGCTAATCTGTGATTGATCTCTTTGTCAATCCTGGCATCTGAGGAGATGATGCTTCCTGGGTAGGTGAACTGCTGAATGGACTTGAGCACAAATTTGCCAATGGCAATTTGGGGATGATGGTGTTCGTCCTGTAGTGCAGGCTGGTAAAGAACTTCTGTTTTCTACAGGTTGAATTCCAGCCCAAACAGCTCTGCAGCTGTTGCGAAGCAGGACGTTAGGCGCTGCAGAGCTGCTTCTGTGTGGGCAACAAGGGCAGCATCATCAGCAAAGAGCAGCTCACAAACTAGATAGTTTAGAGTCTTAATGTGAGCCCTCAGATGGCTTAAGTTAAACAAGCTACCATCAGTACGGTAACGTATATAGATGCCGTCTTCTTCTTCGAGCTCTGGCGTAGCCCTTTGGAGCATCATGCTGAAGAAGATTGTAAATAAAGTTGGAGCAAGAACACAACCTTGCTTCACTCCATTAGTTATTAGAAAGGGCTCTGAAAGAGCATCGCCATATCTGACTTGACCATGCTGGCCCTCGTGTAGCATCACTCAAACGGATAAAAAGTTTTATCCATTGGTACTGTATATCTCACAGAGATGAAACATCAGCTAGACACACTGCGCTTCCCTGACTGGGCAGAGAACAACACTGCAATGAGTGGTGGTGATTTGATGGCCTTCTTGAATAGAGACCAGAATCCCCTGCACTTGGAATGTGATGCAAAGTGGTGGTCACATGACAGGAGAAGAGGCAGATGATGATGATGATTTGTGATTAAATGATAAAAGCTCAAGGATCTGAGCATATTTTGTCTTCTAGCTAATTAAGTCAAGCCTATTAACTACACCCTAGAAGGCCTAAATACCCTAAAGGCACCAGATCTTGTCTGATCTTGGAAGCTAAGCAGGGCCATCCCTAGTTGGTGCTTCGATGGGAGACCACCAGGTGCTGTAGGCTCTGTTTTAGAGGAAGGAATGGGCCAAACCACTTCTGAGGATTCCTTTCCAGTTCTTCTTTATTTGATATATTAATATTGCCCTGATACTATACTTGATCTGATAAACACTCTTAATATTGATACTAAGTCATGTACTTGTATGATAATAATTTACCTATTTGTGCATTATTTTCTCATTAGCTAATTAAAGCAGGTCTAGTATTACAGTCTTTAGGCTTGTTTGTTTGTTGTTGACTACCAATGTTTCTATACATCTGAAAATTGAGAAATTATGTTAGAGTGCTGCCTTCAGTATAAAAATGCTAATTGAAAGACCTTTTCTACAAATATTTCCAGTTGGAGGCTAAAAGCTTCCACAATTTAGAGACTATATTTAAATGTGATGGAGCAGCATGTCTCGTCACTGCACTGGGAGTTGACCATCATTATAGTGCCATTTGGTGAATATTCTCTTGATAAAGAATCATCATTTCAGATGCCTAAATACCCCAAACGCACCAGATCCTGTCTGATCTTGGCAGCTAAGCAGGGCCACCTTGGGTTAGGACTTTGATGGGAGACCACCAATAAATAACAGGTGCTGTAGGCTATATTTTCAAGTTTTTGAAAGATTGTTCTTTCAAAGGTCTCCAAAGAAAATCAAAAAGGTTTTTTTTTCCAATTTAAGTCCATATTACCACATATGGCCTAAATACCTTAGAGGCATTAGATTCCATCTGATCTTAGAAGCTAAGTAGGGCCAGCACAGGTTGGTACTTATATGGGAGACTACCAAGAAATATAATGTGTTGTAGGCTTTCCTATAGCTACAGGAAAGATACATAAGGTAGAAGTTACATTGTAGACCACTTGCTTTTGAGAGCCAGCATGATGTGGTCATTTACGCATTGGACTGCAGCTCTGGAAATGAGGGTTTGGGTCCCTGCTCTACCACAAAGGCCCACAGGGTGCCATTGGGTGAGTCAGAAGGCACACAAAAGCAACAAATTATTTAACATAGTTTTGCCTGGCATGGCATCTTTGTAAGGTTAGGTTCCCTGATAGGGATTAATGTCCACTATGGGCACATCTCCCTACATATGGAGTTCCATGTCTTTCCACTGCATGGCAGTTGTCAAATGCCAGGAAGTTCCACTCCTTCTGTTGCTTACCCGTGAAAAGAGAGGGAGGGGGATACAGGGGCTCCCCAGGAGGGTTCATCAGGCTAGTGAAGCAGGTGACCTGGGGGAAGCTACCTAGAGAGCGGGAGCATGAAAAATGTGCATCTGATGGCCAGGCCCCTCAGCCACTGCCCTGCCTCCTGAAGCAGCCACATGCACATTCATGCAGCAGTCCTGCACTTCCCTAAGCACAACACGGTTGTACTAGTTCTTGGGGAAGGTGGAGCAGCAGAGATCCCCATCTCCAAGTGGTTTCCAAAGCCTGCAGAGCAGCTGACTTTGGAGATACTTGGCAATGGAGATAGCTGGTACTCCACATTCTCTAATCCCCATGCTGCTGTGCTAGTGCTTGGGGAAGGCAGAGCATCAGAGATCCCCTTTGTCAAGTGCCTCCCAAAGCCCACAGAGCAGCCAGCTTTGGGAGGTAGTTGGCATCAGCTGTGGCAATAGCTGGTGCACCCCCCTCCCAAATTCCAAGGTTGTTCTGTGAATATGCACTAGCCAGCCTTGGGCTTGGGGGGGGGGCAGAGGTAAACCCACAAACAATCAAATCTGCAGATGTCAAACCCATGAATGGGGGGCGGGGGTTGTACGTGACTGTACTGACAGAAAAAGCACAGCACAGACTTTTTTTGGATTTTTTCTCTTTTTTCTTTTTCTTTTTCGTTTCCTTCAGAATTCTCTGACTATTTCACCCAAAGCATAACCTCCCAGTTTTTACTGATATGATATTAATCTGGGCATTGACAATTCTGTCTCCAGTTCAGATCCACCCCCTCCTTTTTGTACAACTGAAGTAAGTAACAGCCAATGGCTCTCAGCCAAAATCCTTTCTCTTTTCCTCTTTAACTAAAAAGCTTCAGTGAGAAATATACTGTTACCAAACCATTTTCAGCATGGGGAACTCAAAAAGGCATAAATGTTTTAGACAGGTTGCTCATGTTCATATTCTTTTAAATTCTTTGAGTAAGAACTGAAGTAAGCGGATTTCTGGCACTGAATTGTACCTCTGAGCCTACTCTGTGGGGAAGATGATCAGCCAAACAACAGAGAACTATCCAACACATGCAAAGTGGTAATTGTGCCACTGTAATTAGCCAGTTCAGCAGCTGTTTGGAGAAAGACAATAAGTGACAGATGCAAGCATCATCTTATTTATGCCACCCTTCCTTTCCTCTGAAATGAGAGTCTGTATTTTAAAAAGCTTAGAGGAGCTGCTTATATGGCATGTTATAAATTCTAATTTCCTCACACTTTCACTTTGATGGCTTTCTTACATTTCTGCCAAATAAGCAAATAAGGAAGAACACATTTCCAAGATGTCCTTTTATCGTGTCAGAAAGGTTTACTGTTTGTTTGCTGGATTTATATCTCAACTTGTCCCAAAGCCTTGTGACAAGTAAAAGGCAGATGTTTAAAAATATCCCCAGACATGGAAAGCAGTTCATTACTCTAGACCTGGAACCATCAAGCAGTTGTTTCAAGAGTATGCCTATAATACCAGACCTTTACAAGTTACCTGAATTGAAAGTTAGGGGTGTAATTCTTCACTACCGTAATTTTCTTTCAAAGGAAGCAATGAGTAATTTTTAGCAATGTCTTTAAAAACTGGCATTTTTGAAAAATATTCACAGTTTGAGGCTTATTCTATGCAAAATTTGTGCATGGTATTTTTGTACAACCCCCCCAGTATTTTCTGCATAGAAATATTGTTTTCTTCACAAAAAATGTTGCTCCCTGCCCAGAAATAAAGCTGCCTGACTTACCCAGTGGCCGTTTTGCAGTCCTGGCAGGTGTCCCTGTTCCCCCACACATGAATGTGGCCAATACCATGCCTCTGTCTCCTTCCTCATGCCATTGCTCCTGGTTTAGAGTGTGATGGAGCAGCACCCAATCGGACAGCATGGCTTGCTCCAATTGACGAGCTTTCACTGACAGCCAATCAGAGGTGAGCATTTTTGCAAATCTGAAAAAATGAAAAGAGGGAGCCGCCTCTTGCAATAGGCTTCCCTCTGGTCTGGCAGCTGGGAACAAATTCCCAGTCGCTTCGCCAGACTTGCCAGTGGCTCTCTGAGAGCTGACCCACCCACCCAACATCTAGGTAGGGATCGATTCACATGTTCCAGATTTCCTGATTGTCACAACTTTGGGGGCAGTTGGCATGGGTCCCGGATCCGAGGTCATCAGTATTGGAGGTCTCCATCACTGGGAGATCACAGAGATTCCTTCTGGAGTACAGGGGGGATTGGCTGAGAGTACATGCCAGCTTGGGGCATGCACCTCATGGGTATTTCCCCCTCTTCAGGGGGAGAAGGTTGGTCAGCAGTTACTGGGGCCTGCAGGGACCCCTCTTACTGGGTTTTCACTTGTTGGCAGGCAGGCCGACAATGGGTTCATCAACCAACAGGCTGGTTGGTCGATGCCAGTATCCAGACCCATGTGTGAGAACCAACCAATTGTAGCTGTCATCAATAATGTTGTGGCCATTTATTGCCAAAAAACAAACAAACCTGTCAATGTTTCTGTCTGGACTTTTTCTTGGGGGGGATGGGCTTCTCACTTAGACATGAAAATGCTGTTTCCTGATGAAAACAACTGCATGTTAATTTTGAGTAGAATAAGTCCCAAACTGTGAAGATGCTTGTCAGTACAGAATTCTTCTTGTTTCTTATTGTTTGAGAAATATGTTTTTCAACAATTTCTCAGATATTTTCAAATATCCTTCCCCTTCCTAAAATATAGGAGTGGCTTTTTTTGAGGGATTATGGAATGAGTGGCAAAGCTTGGAAGCAACCCAACCATGTGGGTGAGAGTGGAGACTCACTGCATGTGTCTTTTCTATAAGATTAGCATTACCATCCATGCAAGGTGCCAGTTTTGTGCACAACTATCTCCAATTCCACATGGTTGGGTCATTTAAATATTAGCCAAGAAGAGAAGTAGGGTCCATTTTTTTGCAGTCCTAATATTGTGTAAAGGGCTATCTAGTATCTTTGTCTCACTTTTTCCCTCTTTAGGCTCTCTGTCATATTAGTAGTTCAAGGCTGCTGTGATGCTATGTATCTGAATCAATCAAATCACAAATACCAAAACAAATTAGACCAATTCAGACCAATTTGTACCAGCTTCAGATTGGATGAGATTTGGTTTTGGGACAGAATGGCACAGTCCAAAGTGCTTCAGATTGATATCGAGTTCTGGACATTAAAAAAAATCAGTGCTAAAAATCCAAACATTGTTTCCTACATAATGATGTAAGGAAAATGCCAAGGTGGAGTAATACAGTGAGGAGGGGGAACAACAGGGCTTGTTACCTTTGCAGTTCTACCATGCCATCTAGGACAAGAAACTTGACAGCCCTGTCCAATCACAATGCTTATGGGAAGAGATTCTGTGAAGCCCTTGAAATTGTATACCCTCTCAGTATCAGAGGAAGGCAAAGGCAACCTCCCCCCCGAACAAACCTTTGCCTTCCTCTGATGCTGAGAGGGTATGACTTGCCAAGATCACCTAGTGGGTTTCCAAGACTGAGTGGGGACTTGAATCATGGCTTCCAGAGTCATAGTACAGTTCTCAAATCACTGCACCATGCTGGCTTTGATGACACAAAACCTCAAACCTCTGGACAACCTCTCCCAGAAGTTTCACGTATATCATGAGGGACAGAACTGAGCCCACAGGCCAATGGCCATGGAGTCAATCAGGAGTCTCCCAATACCACCTTCTGGATTTCCCCCTCCAGGAAATAATACATGTAAAACAGTGCCCCCAAGTCCCATCCTAGTGAGGCGATACAGAAGGATACCATGGTTGATGGTACTGAGAGCCACAGAGAGGACCAGCAGAAACAATAAGGACACACTGCACCTGGTGTAGGTCATCCACCAAGGCAACCCAATCCTTCTCTTTCCCATAACCAGGTCTGAAACCAAGCTGAAATGGATCTAGATAATCTGTCTCATCCAGAAACCAGCTCCCATCCAGAAACTTGCCTAAAATTAGAATGTTACAGAACGGCCAGTAATTATCCAGAATGGTAGGATCCAGGGAGGGCTTTTTAAGTAATGACTTTATAGCAGACTTCTTCAGACAAGCTGGAAGTCTGCTGTGTTTTAGTGAGGCATTAGCCACTCCATATTCAGCTACTCTCCCTCTAGCTTTTTCTTTATTTTTTTTAATTACTTTTTATTAAGTTACATATACATATACAACTTATTACATGTTTACATTCTCTTAGCTTCACTTAAACAATGTAACTTTTTCTAAGATATAAAATATCATAGTCCTACTCCCCACCGTTCTCCTGGACTATTCCCTGGGCTACCCAACTTTGCAAAATCAGATATCCATTTGGGTCCCCTTGAATATAACTTAGCTTAACTGGTTACTCCTATATTAACATAATTCCAGCTGTTAAAATTCCACCTCCCTCTAGAGTATTGCACGATTATTGAACTCTTTAGAGGTCGAATTTCCCCAGATTCCTCCATTTCTTCTTCCAGTATGTTATAATTGGAGACCATTCCACATCAATCTTGTTTATTGATCTATCCTTTAATTGTGCAGTAAGCCTATCCATGTCCATCATATCTTTGAGTTTGATAAGCCATTCCTCTTCTGTTGGGGCTTCTTTTTTTTTCCATTTTGCTGCATATAATACCCTTGCAGCCGAAATCATATATAACATAACCCTCCAGTACTTATTAATCGATTTTTGTTCAGTCATGTCTATCATATTTAATAAATAGATTTCCGGTTTCATAGGAAAATTTACCCCTAGCATTTCACTTATCATAACATGAATTTTTTTCCAGAAGTTTTGTGCTATTTGGCACGACCACCACATGTGGTATAGAGTGCCCTTCACTTGCTCACATTTCCAACATTTCTGCGGGCCTGTCTTATAAATTTTCTTTAGCCTTACTGGCGTTAAGTACCACCTTCCGAACATTTTAATATAGTTTTCTTTCAAGCTCTGTGATGCCGTGAATTTGTGAGTGTTTATCCAAGATTTTTCCCATTTATCTAGATCTATAGTTCGACCGATGTCTTGTGCCCATCTTATCATTTGGTCTTTAACTGTTTCATTTTCCATTTCCCTTTCCAGTAAGATATTATAATATTTAGTTATGTGTTTCCTCTTTGGGCCAAACATTATTTTATCTATCTCGTTTTCTTCTAGTTCAAAATTCTCAATCTTTTGATCCATCTTAAACCTCTCATATATTTGTTTATATTGAAACCAATTTAAATTGAAGCCCTGCTTTTCTAATTGATCTCTAGATTTTATTTGGACTTTCCCATGTTCATCTGTGTTAATAATCTCCTTGTATTTTAACCAAGCTTCGTTTATACTTTTAGTTCTGCCAAAAAAAGGCTTCTTCTGTTGACACCCACATTGGTATATTTCTATAGAATTTTTTCTTTATTTTTGTCCATGTATTTAATAATGCTTTCCTTAAACAGTGTAAGTCAAATTCCTTATTATCTTTTCTTTTATTATACCAGATGTATGCGTGCCAACCAAACCTTAATGATATTCCTTCTAGCGCTAACCCCCTTTTGTTACTGAGTTTTACCCAGTCTTCAATCCACACTAACACATTCGCCTGATAGTATAATTCTAAGTCTGGGAGTGCACAACCACCTCTTTCCTTCTTATCCTTCAGTAGTTTCAGCTTGATTCTTGGTTTTTTCCCTTGCCATAGGTACTTTGATATCTCTTTTTCCCAGATTTTAAAGCATTTGTCATTATGGATAATAGGTATATTTTGAAATAAGTGCATAAATCTAGGCAAGATATTCATTTTGATGGTGGCAATTCTACCGAGAAGTGTAAGATTAAGTTTGGACCATTTCTGCATGTCTTCTTTAATTTCTTTCCATAGCTTATTGTAATTATTGTCAAATAGATCCAGGTTCCTTTTCGTAATCCAAATACCTAGATACTTAACTTTCTTCTCGACCCTATACTGTGTTAATCTATTTAGTTGTTCCTCTTCTTTCTTAGTCATATTTTTTACTAGGACCACCGTTTTGTCTGTATTTATTTTGAAACCAGACACTTTAGCATATTCCTCTAAAGTCTTTCCTAATTCTTCCAACTGTTCGATTGGTTCCTCTAAGATTATAACCAAATCATCAGCGTAACCTCTTATCTTATACGCTTCTCCTTTAACCTTGGTACCAATAATCTTCTTATTATTTCTTATACTACTAATTAATGTCTCTATTACAATTATGAAGAGAAGAGGGGAAAGAGGGCACCCCTGTCTCGTGCCCTTACTAATTCTTATCTTCTCTGTCTTGTCACCATTTACCAGTATTCTAGCGCTTTGATCGTTGTAAATTTGATTTATCCAATTTAAGAAACTACCCCCTATATCCATTTTTGCCAATACTGTTTTCATAAATGTCCACTTTACTTTATCAAAGGCTTTTTCGGCATCCAGAAAAAGCATCGCCATTTTTTTATCCACATGCGTTTCATAATATTCCAGTATATTCAAGATGGTCCTAACGTTATCTTTCGCCTGTCTACCATTAAGGAAGCCATTCTGATCTTCAGGAATAATTTTGGACAAGATATTTTTTAGTGCTAGAATTGACATGAATATTTTATAATCACAGTTTAACAGGGAAATAGGCCTATAATTTTTTGGATCTACTGATTCTTTCCCCTCCTTGTATATCAGTGTTATATATGCTTCCTTCCATGAGTTAGGGATTCCCTCTTTGCCAATATTGTTTAGAGTTTCTTGTAGTGGTATTAACAATTCATTCTCTAGTTTCTTGTAATAGACAGCCGTAAATCCGTCAGGGCCTGGGGCTTTACCGATTTTCATTTTCCTAATTGCTTCAGTTATCTCTGCGATTGTAATTTTACTATTTAAATTTTGTTTCTGGTCTTCTGTTAACTTTATTATATTCTGTTTTTCCAGGTATTGATTGATTCTATCAGTGTCTAATTTTGTTGGGTTTTGATCTTTGTATAGATTGGAGTAAAATTCAGAAAAGCTCTTTTTAATTAATTTCGAATCCGAGATTATTTTCCCCTTGTATTTCAATTCTGTTATAATCTTTCTTTCTTTGTCTCTTTTGAGTCTTTGTGCTAGCCACCTCCCGGTTTTATTTGCTGATTCGAAGTAATTTTGTTTCATTTTTTTGAGCTTTTCTGCTATTTCTTCCGTCATCTGTGATTGTACTTGTTTGTTTAGCATCTTAATTTCTTGTTCAAGTTGAGTATCTCTAGGGTTTTCAAATAACTTTTTCTCCCTGGTTGCTATCTCTTTATACAGAACTTGTAGTTTATTGGCTTTTTCTTTCCTTCTTTCATACATTTGCTTCATAAAGAACCCTCTCATAACTGCTTTGCTCGCATCCCACACTGTTTTCATCCTTACATCCCCTGTTGTATTTTCCAAAAAGTATAGTTTTAGCATATCTCTTGCTTTCTTCACATCATTTTCATCTTTTAGCACCGCTTCACTAAGTCTCCAGTTGTACTCCTTACGTTTGGTTTGTAGTTTTATTTGAATCGGGTTATGATCCGATATCCACTTTGTCAGTACCTCCATGTCTTTTACATTTATTATAATATCTTTTGTTGCTAAGAACATATCTATTCTGGACAGTGTGCGGTGAGCATCTGAAAAGAAAGTGTAGCTTTTTGTATCTCTATATTTAGCTCTCCACACATCCATTAGTCGTAATTCGGTCAATATTTCAAAGAATATTTTCGGGAGTTTTCCCTGATTTTTCCTGATTTGTTTCTCGGAAAATCTATCCAGTTTGGGATCTATGACGCCATTCCAATCCCCTAACATTAGGATTTTGTCTATCTCTGTCTTTTCAATATCTAACCGCAGCTTTCGGAAGAAATTTTCTTTATTTTGTAGGGGTACGTATACCCCAACCACTAGTAGCTTTACATTTTCCAGTTTTACTTCTACTCCAACGTACCCCCCATTGGGATCTTTAAACAATTCTTTTATTGGATATTGTCTATCTATATACATAACTACGCCATTCTTTTTCTTCTCTCCCGCTGCAATGACACTTTGGCCTAGTTTGGGGTTTTTTAGATATTTTATGTCTCTATCTCTAATACGTGTTTCTTGTAGGCATATGATTCCTGCATTTAGTTTTTCCAGATAGTGAAAGATTTGAGACCTTTTGTTATTTGAGTTTAATCCTTTAACATTCCATGAAATTACTTTACATTCCATTTTTCCAGTTTTACAATATTGTTAGATTTCTCCTTCTTCTTCTTCTTCTTCTTCTTCTTGGTCACTTTCTTCTGTCCCAGCTTCTTCCTCTTTTTCTTCTTCTGCTTTGTCTTCTACTTCTTCCTCTTCAGTTTCTTTCATCTGTGTGGCTATATCTTTGTCGGTATCCATTTCATCCACTATGTTTATCCGTTCTCTCTTGTTTTTTGGTTCCCCTTGTTCTCTCTCACTCTTTTCTCTTTTCTTCAATTTTCTGCAGAAATCACTTGCTTTTTCTATGGAATTTATTCTGTATCTTCTCTGTAGGTACATAAAAGATACCCCCTCCAGTCTTTCCCATCTATATTTTATGTTATGTTTGGAAAGTTGTTGAGTGAGAAACTTGTATTCTTGTCTTTTCTTTAAGGTTTCTGGTGGTACATCTTTATAGATTGTTATCTCTTTTTCTTCTATCACTAGTTTATTTGCGTAGCCTTGTTGGACAACTTGGTCCCTTATCCTGTTCCTTGTAAAGCATACCACGACATCTCGTGGTACCTTTCTCTCTTTGGCTATCGCCGAATTCACTCTAAACAGTTTGTCCACTTCCTTATCGAGGTTGCCTTCAGGCAAATCAACAAACTTGGCAAGTGCTGGGATTACTTTCTCTTCTAGTTTTTCATTCAGCTCTTCTGGCAATCCTCTTAATTTCAAGCATCTTTCTCTATATCTGGATTCATTAATTAGAATTGTTTTCTTCATTAATTCTTGTTCTCTGGAGACAAATTGTGTATTTTCTTCTTGCTTTTTCGAATTCTCTTTTAAATTATCTATATCTTGTTTCATAACATTCATTTCTTCTGTTAATTTCTCAAGTTTCCTTCCAAAGGCAGTCAATTCTTTGTTTAGATCTGTTTTGATTTCTGCTCGGATCTCTTTCAATTCTGCTCTTATCTCTTGTCTCATCTTTTTCATCTCCTTTCTCATTTCTTCTAGAATTAACACACTTAAATCCGTATTCTTCGATGGGCCTTCAATTGAAGGTCTTCTTTGGGTACTTAATTGAGCTTGGGCTTGTACTGCTGCTTTTCTTTGCCCAGTAGCCATTGTTCTTATTTTTTCCCTTTTCAATTCTTGTTATAAATTCTTCCCTTTATTTTATTTACTTGATTATCAGTTCACCTTCTAATAGACCTCTAGTGGGGGTGTCTACACCTCAATTTTTATATGGTATAGCCAACTGCTATAGCACCACTCGTAGCAATTTCCACTCTTAGCAAATTCCACCCTTAAAGTCGTTATTTTTTTTTCTTATATATGTTCATTGATATAACCCCTTATATATACTAGAAATTTTAATACCCCCAAACAATAAAGTTAATGTTGTTTTTTCCCCCCACAGCTGATACCCCACAATTCCTGGCTCTAAATTCCACTGATATTCTTAATTAAGCATTTTGATTATAAACGTATACAGGTAATTAACCAGCTTTGTTCTTATAAATCTTACAATTCTTACAAGCAAGTCAATCTGTCTATCACATCTTATTTTCTCCTTCCCTTTCAAAGTATAATTTAAGGTTAGTTTTAAATTTCCCCCTGAAAACTGTTTTCCTTTTCTCCTTCCCTCCCTCCTCTCCCCACCTTAACCTCACAATCACCACTTACAAGTCACTTTTCTCCATAAACATAAGGTGCCCTTCTGTCTCCTATTTTTAATTTCTTGTCTTCTTTGACCTCACCAATTCCTCTAATTCAGTTTTCTTGCTTAGTGGGAGGTAAAGGTAGTAGATTAGGGATTAAGTGAACCTTCTTTTGTCGGGGAGTTATCCTCTCTTGGCTTGACTTATCCACACTACAATTCCACTCAGTTCAGTTCAAATCAATTGGGTTACCTTTTTACTTTTTCCCCCCTCTTTTCATACACCACCCCAAACAGTTTACCTTCCCTTTTGTCCAAACTCCAGCTACAAACTTTCCTGTCCCTTCTCAGTCACACTATGAACTTTCTCCCCCTTTTTTCTTGTTCCCTCTGTGTCCTTTCGCTTTCGCTTCTCCTCTCCTTTCACACACACGCTGCAGCCTCTTTCTCCGTTTTCCCAGTCTGTAGCTTTTTCTTTAATAAGCCAGGAGGGGCTAAGATCTAACACACATGTGTTGGGTCTCCTCTCTCCAAGAATCCTGACCACTGATCCACTGGCTGGCTCCTTGCAGATGCAATAGAGGCAGAGAAGAAATGTACCTTTGATGTCTCTATTGCCACACAGTAGGCCCTCAGATAAGCTTTAGTTTGTGTTCAGTCGGACCCAATCTGAGTTTTCTCCCAACATTGTTGTAGTTGCCATCTCACTTGTTTCATTGCCACTAGCTCCCTGGAGAACCAAGGGGCTTTTCTTTTAAAAATTTATTTAGGTGGAATATCACACTTTCGCACCTTAGATATGCCTTTAAAAAAAATACTGTTCAGCAGAGGCAACTGCCAACAATAAAAATGTGAGTAATTCACTCATGGCTGCCATCTTGATTTGCAGGAATGCTGGTTGGGATAGCAAAAGCAAATAGCTTTTCATGCCTGTGATTTTGCCAGAAAACCACTAAGACAAATAAATGTTGCTTCAAATTTGTGTTAGTGTGCATCAATCCACATTCCCCCCCTCGTATAGATAGGCCCAAAATCAAATATGCATGAGGGAGGTCCCATTACAAATTCCTAGGAAAGATAATCTGCAGGGCAAGATAATCTTTGCTGAACATCTGGCTAATCCAATCATACCTAGCTGAGATACTAAGGTTTGTAAAGAGCTATCTTATTTCTACCTCCCCACAAACAAAGAGGGTTGCTTCCCCTATTCAATTACAAAGTATTAGCACATTAAGGGTTGTTAACATATCCAGAATGTCTATTGTCTTTTACTCTAAATCCCATCCCCTGAATGGAAATATTGGATATAAAAACCCCTTCAAAATAACACCAAATTGTCTTTAGCTCCTTCTCCTACATCCATGCTGCCAGTTTGCTGATAGACCCTCAGAATGCAACTCTGAGACTCCATTGCTGCAGGAATCTCTGCTCTATAGAACAAGTGTCTTATCACCCGATAACTCCCCTCACTCGATTTCTCTATCCCAATCCTCCCTACTTTATTCACTAGCCTTGTGTGATTGCTTGAAACCTGAGTGTGTGCATGAATGTTGTTGTTATTATTTTCAAATAATGATCATTTAATTATGCTAGTCTCCTCCTGAGTACCAGAATACACAGGTCTGACGGTCCTGCTCATTCCTTCCTCTCATATTGCCAAGTCAAGTATTTTAATTCCCCCAAGTAATATCTATAATTTAGAGCATTGGTGTCCAACCTGTGTCTACTCCAGGTTTTTGGACTACAGCTCCCATAATTCCTGACCGTTAGACTAGCTGGCTCAGGCTTCTAGGAGCTGGAGTTCAAAAACATCTGGAAAGCCACAGTTTGGGCACCACTGGTTTAGAGGGTCCCAACAGACCACAAGCATTAAAGGTAACAGGTCCTGGACCACTGCAGAGGTTCTGAGTCCCCATAAGTCTAATCCCCATCTGGTGGTGAACTGTTCACAACAACTATAGAGACTTCCTTCACTCCCAGATCACAATAACCCAACTTACTACAGAAAACAAGGTCCAGAGTGTGCCCAGCAGCATGAGTAGGACTAGATACCACTTGGGACAGACCCTTGGTTATTATGGCAAATATGAAGTCCTGAGCTGCCCCTGACAGTGCAGTCTCAGTATGGATGCTGAAATTCTTCAGCACTACAAGCCAACACCAAGCCTGACACCACCCCAGCTAGCTGAGGAAGAGACATTATTGGGCAGCAGGGTGGGCATTACACCAACAGAATCCCTGGCCACCCAGTTTCAGGCACACACACATGCAAACCTCAAACCTCAAAAATTGAAGGATAGGGAAGCGGGTCAGGGGATGAAATTTTGATAGACTACTGCAACTCCCCATCTCCCAGGTCTCACTTGCTGAGAGAGATTAACCTCCTCCAACCAACCACATACAACAAATTTTCTGTGGTACATACTAGATAGGCATGCATAATAGGCATAATCTAAGATCAAGTCCTGAATGTTACACTGATTTAAAACCAAGAACAGTAAGTTGTAAAGTAGTACTTGGTGAATAATGTGTAAAATCCACAACCTATATTGATTTGCTTTGTTTATGTTAAAGCAGCACTAACAGTAATGCATTGGCTTTTAAAGGAATGTTTCCAACCTTTTGGCAGTATCAGCAGGAAGTGATACTGCTGATATTTCACCTTTCTCAGACAAAACCGATTAGGTAAAATACATAGCTTGTGACTATTTGGGGTGTGATCTCACAAGTTATTCTGAAATGTCAGACCCACTAGATTCTTAAAGCCCTAGCGGTGCAGTGGTTAAATGCCAGTATTGCAAGCCACAATGTTGTAGATTCAATCCCAAGAGCTCCAAAGTTCACTCAGCCTTCCATCCTTTCATAGGTCAGTAAAATGAGTACCTAGATTGTGGGGGTAATTAGCTAACACACATTGGAAACTGCTTAATGTGGTGTAGATGTGTACATTGCTATTGCTTAAACATTTTGTAAGCAGCTCTGAGAGCCTTTGTGGCTGAAGAGTGGAGTATAAATACCTAAAATACATAATATATAAAAATAATTAAAGTGCATGGAGGGAGGAAGGTGGCTGGAGCTATGATTAGGACAGAACAACATGGAAGGAGGATGAGAAGAGAGTGGGATGCTTGTACAGGTGGCATATACATATACATCAAAGCCAGTGTGGTATTGTGGTTTGAGCACTGGACTAGGACTCTAGAAGATCAGAGTTCAAATCCCTTCTCAGCCATGGAAACTCACTGGTTGAACTTGGGCAAGTCACACTCTCTCAGCCTCAAAGAAAGGCAATGACAAACACTCTCTGAACAAATATTGATAAGAAAACCCCATGATAGTTCTCCCTTAGGATCATCATAAATCAGAAACAACTTAACGCACACAATAAACATCATGCATATGCAGAGAGAGGAGATTATTAGATGCATCAAAACTGGTGTTATAATGATGCCATGAGATCGCAAAAGGGCTTCCTTATCACATGATATTGTGCCCCAGCATTCTGCAAGCGTTCTGCTGCTGTTACAAGGGAGTTCTCTTTTATTGTCAGGGAGAAGTTGAAAATTGATCTCCCATAGCATTTGTGTTCCAGATTTTCATGTGTGCGAAAATGTGCGCTGCTCTGCTGGCATGATCCCAGTGTCAATGGGCGGTCTTGCCAGAACACTTCTGGGAAGGAATGCGAGAACCAGGTAGGCTACCTTTTTTTTTTTTGTACCCTCCCCAGGTTACTTGCTATTTTTTTTAGTGTGTGTGTGTGTGTGTGTGCTTTTCTGAACTTTTTTGTACGTATTTTGCTTTTGCTTTTTGAATTTCCCACGCTCGCGTCTTCTCGCGAGAATAGCCACCAAAAAGGAAGCAGGGTCGGGGATCAATGCTGGCCAAGGAGGCGCAAAGCACAACTAGGGTAATGAGGCCACAAGTGGGGGGTATGGTCTTCACACTAGTACGGCTCCCAGCTATGCTCCCCCTTTTAAGCCTCTATCCTAGCAGAGAGGCGGCTGCTTTTTAACTGAGGGATTCTCCAAGGGTTTCATGATCCCTGTGGTGAGCCCTAGGGTAGCATCTGATTCAGGCAACCTCAAGTCTGCCTCAGAGTTGCCATATGTTGTGGCACACAAAATTGCCAAGGAATGCAAGACAGGGAGGGTGCAGGACCCTTTTCAGACCTGAAGGTTTCATCCCTGGGTGTAGTCCCTAAGAAAACACTAGGTGAGTACAGACTTATTCATCACCTATCATATCCCAAAGGGTCTTCAGTTAATGATGTCATTCTCCCAGAGCTTTGCTTGGTCAAGTATCAGTTTAATCCAGACATGTGGTCATGGGGCTGTCATGGCCAAGTGTGACATAAAATCTGCATTCATGTTACTCCCGGTGCACCCAGAGGATCACTGCTTGCTGGGATTCAAATTCTGCAGTCAATGGTATTATGACATGGCCATGGCCAGGGGCTGTGCCATCATTTGTGCAGCATTTGAAGCTTTCAGCACCTTCCTTGAATGTGCTTTGCAACACAGGACAGGGCCCCCATTTGTTATACATTATCTGGACAAATTTCTCATGAGGGGGCTTGGATGGATGGCCAGAATGAAGGCCTTTCTTTCACTCCTTTCAGGTTTTGGCCCAAGAAGTTGGGGTTCCCCTGGCACCGAAGAAGATGGTTCGACCTTCCAGATCACTAGTTTATCTGGGGATTTTGTTGGACTCTGTGGGAGGGATATCTTGTTGACCATCTGACAAACTGGCTGGAATCTGGAATCACTTACAGAATCTCTTATCCTGCAACAAGGCCACTCTTAAGGAGCTGCAGTCCCTACTGGGTCACCTCAATTTTTGCCTGCAGGGTGGTAGTGCCGGGTAAGGCATTTTGTGCAAGATTGGTGGGCGTCATGAAGGGCATCAAGGCTCCTCATCACTGCGTCCAGCTCACCAAAGGTGTAAAGGAACACCTCAGGCTTTGACTGCAATTTTTAGAGGGATACAATGGTGTCACCTTACAGCAGGACAAAAAGGCACTATGGACAGGGTTGCAGGTTCATTCTGATGTGGTGGGAAGCCAGGGGTTTGGTGTTTTCTACAATGGGCATTGGTGTGCACAGCATTGGCTGGCTGAGTGGGGGGGAGACTGCTATTATACATGACTTAACCTTCCTTGAGTTCTTCCATATTTTAGTGGCAGTTGTTATATGGAGGGAGGAGTTCAGAGAAAAGATAGTGTGCTTCTGGTGTAATAATCAGGCAGTGGTGTGGATTATCAACAGGCAGTCTTCAAAATCGGAGAGAGTCATGAAGCTTGTGTGAAAATTTGTGCTAGTATTCCTGACAGCAAATATCAGCTTATCTGCCCGCCACAGTCCTGGTTTGGATAATGAAATTGCAGATGCATTGTCTCGATTCCAGGACAGCTGGTTCCTTACATTAGCCCTGGATATGGATCCCGAGCCAGCAACCTTTCCAGAGGAACTCTGGCATCTTTGGAAGGAGTCGTGATTCAAGAGTCCTCGACTCATTGGTGCCATCAACACAGTTGAGCTACAAGATGGCAGTTGGCCAGTTCTTTGCCTTCAGATGGAGGAATGGATATGGGAGCTTGTAGCCTACCACTGAGCGAGAAGTCCTGCACTGTTTAACTTCCCCAAAAGAGCAAGGCCTGGCTCCTCATTCCATGTCTAAACACCTCGCTGGTATTTCCTTCTTCAGCAAAGTGGCGGGCTTTGGCAACCCTTTTGACACCTTCCACATCTGGAGCGCTGTGGAGGGCTGGTGGTGGATGGCATATTGGAGGACAGATGCCTGTAGACCAATTTCCTCCAGCATCTTGAGGAGGCTTGTTACCAGACTGGGGGAGATCTGCCAGTCCGGCTATGAGGCACTCCTCTTCAGCACAGCCTTTACAACAGCCTTCTTTGCTGCCCTGCAAATTGGTGAGTTGTTGTGCAAGTCCAAGAAGGACTCATCTGGTAGAGCGCTACAATTGAGGGATGTGTCCTTTGATGCAGATACCCTGTGTGTCAGGGTGCGGCGCTCCAAGTGTAATCAACTGGGAAAAGGGGCCTCTGTACATTTGGGGAGCTTGGGAGATTCACCTCCTTGCCCAGTGAAAACCATGTGCACGTTCTAGGCAAAACGCCCCACAGCACCAGGCCCCCTTTTCATCCACAGAGACATGTCTCCACTGATGTGGTTCCAGTTCATTAGTGTCCTCAGGGTGGCTTTGAGGCAACTAGGTTTACCTGCAGCTGAGTTTGGTAAACATTACTTCAGGATTGGGGCATCTACTATGGCTGCATCAAGTGGCCTGCCTGCAGAGGCTATAAAGCGCTTGGGCAGATGGAGTTCCAGAGACTTTGTTGAGTACATCCTGCTGGACTTGACCATCCATGATATTTCAGGCCTGTGGTTGTGCCCCCCCGCTTTTCTCAAGCCAGGACTGTAGTCTTCCATTCACTGCACACACCACTTTCAGGTTACAGGGCCCAAGTTAGCCTTGTTGGTGGCAACAAGCTGCAGCAGGTTGGCGGAAGACGGGCCAGAGCAGGCCCGCCTTTATTGGTGGTTGACATGATTTCTGATCGAAGATTATTGGTAGTGGGATCTCCATCACGTTCATAGTTAAGGTCAAAGTCAAGGTCATGGAGACCCCCAGGGTATAGGGGGCAATGGATGGGGGGCATGCCAACTTGGGCATGGGATTACAAATGCCACCCTTCTTTTGTTATTCCTCTTGCTTCTTGGTCATGGGAAGGGGAGAACAAGGGATTGGCCTGCCCAGACTCTTCCCCTTTCCTGACAGGTACTTGTCGGCAGGTGGTCCAACCACAGTTCCATTGACCAGCAGGTGGGTTGGTCGATGTCTGGATCCGAACCCATGTGTTTGAGCCAACCAACTGCAGCTGTCATCAATAAAGATGGGGCCATTATGGCCAATATATTCTTCAATTTATATCCAATATATATTCTTTCAAACTTAAATTGTTTGTCTTTTTCTGGGAGCAGGGGAGAGGGGGAACCTCCTGCCTGGACATGCAATTGAAGTATACGATTATCACAGCAGACAATCATTGCAAGCTCTGAAACTTCTCCCAAGTTTCACTTTTAAAACTGTTTACACAGTTACACCCCCCCCCCTTTAGTAACATTCTTTCCCCCCCATAGTGCCTGGCAGCTCCAGTGACCTTGGTTCTCACACGCATAGTCTTTGCACCTGCACCTCCTCCCATTTCCAAGCATCCTTTAAACATGGCTACAGAGCTGCCCAAGCAATTCCAAGCAAAACTTAACAAGGCAGAGAGTCCTCTTTTGGGACCCTCTGACAGTACGAAATTAAAACCTAAAAATAGAGAACACACATACACACATAAAGACAAAGTATGCACACATTTTATTTTTAGTGGAATCTGTGGAAAACACAAATTCAGAAGAAGTGAAACATTTGGACTGCAGGGCTCTGGAAAAGAGGGAAATCACCCATGTAAATAAGCCCATGGTGTCTTTACAAATGGCATGCACCTGTATCTTGTGTTTCTTGGTTTCAAGCTAAAGAGAGGATCACATTACACTGTTATAGCACTATTATTCCACTTTAACTGCTATGGCTGCCTCCAGTGGAATCCTGGGATTTGCAGTTTAGGGAGGGGGATTTAGTATTCTCAGCCAGAGAGCTCTAGTGTCTCACCAAACTCCAAACCCTAGAATTCCACAGGAGGCAGCAATAGCAGTTAAAGTGGAATAATAGCAATATAAATGCATAGTGTGATAAAGTCCTAATTGTGAATGGGGACCTGATTTATCTTCTACTGCAGGGGTGAAGAACTGTGGCCCTCTATATATATTTGGACTACAGCTCCCATAATCCTTTGATTATACTGGTTAGGAGTGTTGTAAGTTGTAAGACAAAAACATCTGGAAGTCACATTTGCTCTCCCCCACTTAAAATCACAATACACGTGTGGTATAGAAATTGGATCCTAATATTAATTTTAAACAGCAATGATGGCCTGTGGTCTGAGCAGTACAGCTGTGGGGGGGAGTCTCTCATCCCTGTGCAGACCGTGCTGTAGTAAAGATAGCTGAGCAGTGGAAAGTAAAGATAGTTCAGAGTTAGAAATGTCATCTATTTGTGGAAGAAGTACAATATTTGCTAGAGTTATGCAGCAAACTAAACTGCACAGAATGGTAATTTTTCATGTTTTTATTTCCAGTTCAAGAAGGTATGAGAAGTTCTGAAAAGGAATATTTGAGATAGATTATAAAGTATTTGTCTTTCAGGAGATTGAAGAACATCTCAGGAAATTCAAGGCTCATAATATCAGTCTGAGAACATTTTTAAAATTCTTGGAAATGTCAAGAAGTCCCTTTCTTTTTATCTTTTCCTTCTCCCAGATTTGCCTGAAAATAATTAAAAAGGGAGATAAATTTAGGAAGAGCCAGCATGGTTTAGTAGTTAGGATAGGGTTAGGATAGGGCTCCTGGAGACTAGGGGCTTGTCTACATGGGCAATATATCCTGTCTTTCCCTCATCTCAGATCCCTGCAGTTCTGACAGTCCAGGACTTTGCTCCATTCCACCCCAGAAAGTCCTCACCATCCCTGGGGAAGATATGGGGATGAGACAGGGGGAAGGTGGGATAGGGCCTGATAGACTTTTTTTTAAAAAAAACTGCTTAACTCCATTATAGGTGGCAAATAATGGATTGAGCACTGCATGTCTACAGGAGCCCACCCCATCAGGCCAACCCATCACTCCAGCTGCCAGTATGCCATGCTCTGCCAGCTACAGGAATGAGCTGGTCACATGCAGAGGGCCTTGCATGTTGTGGCCAGCTTCCTCGATTTTGGGAGAGCATGGAAGATGACAGTGGTGGTGGCTGCAGCACTGGGATTGGTGTACCCATCAGGACTTCCTCCCATTTCATACAGGTAATGGGGGTGGGTAGGCGGAGGTATCCTGACTCTTGTTGATGGGCCCCAGATTTTGAATCCCTGTTTAGCCTTTGAAACCCACTGAGTAACCTTGGGAAAGTCACACTCTTTCAGCCTATGTGGAGGGCTGTGAGAAACCTCTTCTGCATAAATCTTTACCAAGAAAACATGAAGGCACATAACAAAAAAGGAGGAAGTTTTTTGCACAAAGTAAATGTCTGATCGATGGTATCTGTTTGGTGGCTAACAGCTGATTCAGCTCTGGAAGGTACACAAACTCCAGTTGGACTACATATAGTAGATCTGTTTTAAAGCCTGAAAAAAATTCCATAGTGAAAGCAAAAGAAACATCTGGCCATCAGCAACATTGCTACATCTCTTAATCAACTCCCCAAAATATAATGAAATAAAATTATAATAGAAAATAAAAGTAAGTCTGATCCTCCATAACCTCATTCAAATTCTGCTGTTCAGCCCAGGCAGAATGAAATGGGAGTAATCTGTGCATTAGTTTCTCAGACACGACCATGATGAAGGTTTTGATTCTTCATGCCTGGACATGACCTCACTGCAATGAGAAATATTAGTACAATCTATTTATTTGTAATTGTTTAATCCTGTTTCTGTTGGTGTTTGTAATTGGGATGGAGGTGAATTAAGCCTATTTGAGTTCTAAAAATATTTGCAATGGGAAGGTCATGATGATGAATTGAGACTTTGCAAAAATTTCATTAGACTCAACTAGTAAAGCGTTATAAGAAAAACTCTTCCCTGATCTGGTGTTTTTGACATTTTCCTCTTTTCAGAGTTCAAAGGGCCAGAATTTGTTAATGTATGTTGACTCTACTAGAAAATATGAAAGATGCTACCATTTCATGGAAATAATGGCATGGTTTAGATTGGTAATAACAAAATAACCAGTGTCTTCAGCATTTCTGAAGCCATCATAGTTTTAGATGTTATAATTCTGTGACAGGATTATAACAAGACTACAGGATGAAAGAGGTTCTCATTACTCCTTTTTCCTTCTTCATATACCAAGGCTGATCAAACATATTATTTACCTAAGATGGATAATTCAAATAATGCCTTTCTCCCACATGACTTAGCGCAAGAATTGTGTGACTCACAGTCCTCATATAACCCACTTAGGGGGGTGGCTGATTCTTCTAAAAAAGAAGATTCCCCCATACCCTTTGTTTCAACCTGAAGTAGCAGAAGTGATGTTCTGATCATTTCCAGTTTCATCTATAGGGATGGGTGTGGCCTGTGGGAGTCTGTGATGGGTGATAAATTGAGTGGTCCCCAGATCTTCAAGTGATCCCTTCTGACATGAGGTAACTCCTGCACACCTGTTGTTCATTTCAGTCCAATGTGCAAAAGAACATTCAAATGGATTTTGCACTGCTCCAGCAATATTCCACCCTACATAGTGTCCAAATTTCCCCCCACCTTCACAATAAGAAAGACACAAAGAAGTGGTCTTTTCACACTACAGAATTAGGACTTTTTCAGATGGGTTTTTATAACGCTAGCAGCCTCATCCCTGTTGCGAGGCTGCTGAGCTGCAGGGTGTCCCTTTCGGATGACGCTCTCCCCTGCTGATACTGTTGCGTAACCACGGGGATGCTGCTGCATTATATTTGGCGGTTTACTAATCACGATCAACTTTTGTGATTAGAAAACCGCCAAATATAACGCTACAGCATACCCGCGGTTACGCAACAGTATAAGCAGAGGATCAGCAGGGGAGACCGTCATCCAAAAGGGACGACCTGCAGTGCAGCAGCCTCGCAACGGGGACAAGGCTGCTAGTGTTATAAAGCCCCATCTGAAAAAGTCCTTAGACTGTGATATCCTACTTTAATAGCTATGGTTGCCTCCTGGGGAATCCTGGGGCAATTAGTTTGGTGAGGCACTAGACTTCTCTGGCTGAGAACTCTAAAGATTCCATAGGAGGGAGTCATGGCAATTACAGTGGACTATACTTAATTACAGTGGACTATACTTAATTACTACAACTTTAATTGTGTGGTGTAAAAGGGCACTATGGATCAGATGAAGAGCCCAGTTAGTCTCGCAAACTGTTTCCAGCCATAGAGAGAAAGACATGTAAATAGGACAGTCACAGCTTGTTTGGATTCGAATTGCTTTAGCTTATGGCAAAGCCACAAATGTGGCAAATTGTATACTTTTACTATTAGACCAGTAGGAAATGTACCTATGTTGCATTTTGCCCTGAGGCTTTAAGGCAGGCCTTACAATCTGTAGTGATTCCACTACTCTGCCCAATTTCTAAATGTACATATTCAGATACTTTGATATTTGTGTGTGTGGAGGGGGAGCACCTCTACATATGTCTGCCTAAGAATTGAGATCTTTTGGAGAGGCCATTGTTTGTTCCCCAACAATGGGGGCAATATATTTTGAGAGGACGTGGGAGTGTGCCTTCCCTGTTATGGCATCGCAGTTATGGAATACCCTTCCTTTGGAGGCCTGGCTGGTGCCAACGCTGGTGTCATTTCAGCACTAAATGAAATCATGACTTTTTATTAAAGCTTTTGGGGCCTGATTGTTGATATCACAATGTGCCATAGTAAGCATTCTTTGAAACGGTTTTAATGGGTTTTAACTTGTCTGGTTCTATGTGACAGATGATATATTTTTAGTCTTTTAAAATATTATTGTTATTTATTGCATTGAATTGATTTTACTGTATGCCACCCTGAGATCCTCCAATGCAGGATGAAATATAAATATTTTAACATATACATATGGCCTTCACACATGCACATGCACCCACCCACACACCCAAACTTACTTTACAGCAATGCAGAAATAATTTGTTTAAAGTAATATCTCTGTGGAAATGATCTCCTGTGCTTTTCTAGAAGCAAAAGACTAATGGCTCACCGGTAGCTGAAAAGCCAGAAACAATCACATGAATTTCTGTGAGTTCTGGGTCAACACCAAGAAGCCAGAATAGGGACCTGTGATTAAGCCATGGCAGACAAGTAAGATATGAATGCAGTCCTGTTTCATCAGGAAAATATCTATAAAGAAAACCTGGTACAAGTATAATAGTAGCTACAAATGTAGAAAATAGAATTTAACCATAGGTTAGCTTTAAGAAACTTATATCAGCTGAAGTCAATGGGCTATACAATTGCCTGTCCAGATGATTGTGATCAGGCAGGTAATGGAGCCTAAATCCAATTGCTAATCCCAGAATTGAATCAAGTAGTAAATTAATATCATCCACAACAGCAACACCATCAGGGCCTTTCCACACTACACAATTATAGCACAGTTATTCCACTTGAACTGTCATGGCAACATCCCCAAAATTTACAGTTTAGGGGGAGGGGTTTAGAATTCTCTGTAGGAGGGCTTTAGTGCATCAGTAAGTTACAAATCGCAGGATTCCATCAGATGCTGTGATGATGGTTACAGTGGAATCATACTGTTATAATTGTGTAGTGCAAAGGACACCAGGTTTCACTAATATTTTGTTCTTAACTTCCTTCAAGTTGACTTTGACTTATGGTGACTCTATGCATGAGAAATCTCCAAGTCATCCTATCTTCAACAGCCATGCTCAGGGCTGGCAGATTCAGGGCCATTCCTTGATTAAGTCTATCAATCTGGAATGCAGTCTTTCTCTTTTCCTACTACCTTCTACCTTACGGAGCATTATTGTCTTTTCTAATGAGTCAAGTCTTCTCATGGCCAAAGTATGACAGAGTTCAGGGTTGATTTGCTCTGGGACCCATTTATTTGTCTTTTTAGCAGTCCATGGTATTCATAGAACTCTCCTCCAGCACCACACTTCAAATGAGTTGATTACTAGGAACTTGTAAATTGATAATTATAAAATTAGACTACAGACCACTTATTAACTAATATACAATACTATCCTAATAATATGTCATGATTTAACATGATTATTAACTACGGTTGGCTGTCTGTATTTACAGATTCTACACCCATGGATTCAACCATCTGCAGCTTGAAAATATTAAAATAATAACAATCCAAAAAGCAAATTTTGATTTTGCCATTTTATCTAATGGACAACTATTTCACCACACCATTGTATATAATGTGACTTTGGCATCCACAGATTTTGGTATCCACAGTGGCTTATGGAACAAATTCCAGTGGCTACTGAGGGTCCACTGTAATATTTATTTATTTATGTAATGTGGTTGCAAATTAGAATTATTCCTTATTTCCCCCTGCAATGTAGATCACTGAATTTTTACTGCAACAAAGAGAAACACCATTCATTTGTCTCAGAATGTATAATGATTCATGAGTAATGAACAATCATATTTCATTAGTTTTATTTCTCACTTTATATTGCACCATACCAAGGTATAATTTCAAAGTACTGTATCTCATTTAAAACTGTATTTTCGCTTAGCTTGTTTGCTTCATTCACCTACTTTCCCACTTCCTCCTACTTTCATTTCATCCTATATGAATCAGGTCTTAAGAAATACAAAATGCTGAATTCCTGCTAAATCAATGGGTGCTAAATCAAACTCTTAGTTTCCCTAATTTACATGTTACATATGCCAAGAGTCTTCAAAGAGCATGCAGTTCAGGCATAAAATTGAGCTGCTATATCTAACTTAAAATATATGTGTAAACTGTAGCATTAAATGGTAATGGAAAACTGAAACTGAATTTAAAGTAGGCAAAAGTATACAACCCCCTTCCCCAACAATTTCAGTGTGGTATAATTGTCACCATCAGTCTCTGCAGCAAATAGACCAACTGACAGACAATAGAACAGAAGGAATAAAACCAAACCAAAACAACCTTCTACTTATTATTGTTCTTAAAAATAGAACAAGACAATGTCTCCTGCATTACAAGGCTTATCTTTTACCATTAGACTTTACTGCCAAAATGCCTGTCATCATGAACAGAAGCCGGGAGGAGGGCAGGATGCAGAAATCATGCTCATATATTGCTAGTATCTAGGGAGTGGATTGGACTTCTGTGGAGGTTGTAACAGACAATGACACAAGCAGCAGCCAGTTTCCCCACATATCATAAATGCACTACTCTGTTCCAAAATGGAGTGCTGTGAAACTGAGCCATTCATTTATATGCAAGCAAGTAAAGGGGATAAAAGTATGGTCATCCAATAGCAGCTGCTGGCTTCAGTATCAGTGGGACAGTGAATCCACTCTGAGGTTTAGTCCAAAGTGTAAAAGAATTATCCTAGATGCTGAAACCTACCCCTCCCAAAATAGATTTAGTTCCTTGGTGAACTGTTTTAAAGTGTGGACTAAAACCTGCAGCTTGTCTATATGAGTCCATAAAAAAAGGAGTGCCTCACAGTAATGACATTTTGCAGCAGCTGTGTCCTGTCCTAATGGGTTTTTGGCCTCCATAAGTGATTTACTCACATTTGCACTTATCTCAATTTGCCCTTATTATTATTTTTAACCAATGTCCAAGATGCGATTGAAAAATTGCTTAATCGAGCACAACACCGCCACCAACATCCCATTTTCTTGCCTTAGCGCTTGCTGACTAAGGCGAAAATCCAACATGGCTCTTGCCTTGTTAGCAAGCCCTTGTGCTCATCTAGCCAATCAGATTTGTGCTTCCTGTCATATGGGCAAGTGAATCACATTGACTTGTTCTGTGAGGAGATTTTAATTGTTTTAAAATTTTATTGTGCAGGTTTTGATTTGTTTTTAGTTAACTCTTTCTGGAAGCCACCTTGTGTGTGTCCCATTCTGGGGAAAAGGTGGTATATAAATTAAAAAAAAATCTTTTGGATTGGCAATCTGTCCATTCTCCAGAAAAATATGAAGGATGTCCTACAAGAAGGGCATGTTCAAATAAGATCCAAGAGGAAAGTTCAAATATGATTCAATTATTTTGTTGCTCTTGTATTTATTTTTAATTTCCAATATATTTAGACTGACATACTGTATCTACTTACCTGAGTAAGTCCTATTGAACTCAATGAGGCTCATTTCACAGTGAACAGGTAGAAGGTTGCTTTGCTCACCTATTTACAGGCCACCATTAATGTGAAATTCCCATAGTGGCATACAATTTAAAACAAGAAATGGGTTAGGGATATGGCAGATTTATTGTTCCCTAGGAGCAATGCAATAGTATTAAAATACCCTACCACAGCATAAGCTGTTGGTTAAAGAAGCCACCTAGTGCCCTTACATGACTCTATAACATAACATAACAGTATGAGATAATAGTTAGGTTTGGATGATAAGAGCAAATGTCTCTGTCCATCCCTGAGGTTCAGCTCTACAGTTAAGAGTATTAAATCATATGACAGCTTCAAACTGCTTTGAGAGGTTGTTGCCTGTTATTATGGAATACTCAGGTGTCAGAGCTCTGTTTTCATCCCTGTTGGAGATGCTCCATACTGTCTGTATCCTCTGTGGGGGAAGGATGCAAACTGCACATTTTATTTTAGTTTTTCTTTTACAGTTTCTTGCAGTTACTGGCTATTAATCATCACTCTGTTCGGTTATGTACATGGAAGACAGGAGGGCCAAGGGGCTAGAACCTTAGGAGAGTAGCTGCTTTACAATCACAGCAAAATAAGGAAAGACCAACACAATACCTGTGTGGATGGGAGCTTTGCCCTAGCTGGTGAATTGATGAATGTCCCAATTATCTGAACCCAGCATGGCTCTTCAAATTTCTCCTTCCTGCTGCTGCTTGGCTTTCAAGAAGCACTACACTTTAGTGCAGGAATCCCCCCCCCTTTTTTATGAGGGAAATGACACTGAGGATGTAAAAAGTAAGTTGAGATACTCAAAGCTTGCAACAGAATGATAGATCTGTTCCTCAATAGTCTATACCATGAAGCAACTGAGGGATTTCTCTTAGGGGGTCATTTACATGGGCAAATATTCCTCTAAATATACTGCTAAGATAGCTCATAGTTCCCACGGATCACAGCACAGCATCACCTAAATCAGAAGGGGGAAAGGTAAAACACCCAAATATAGCATGCCAAGGGATGTCGCTACTTTTGCCGGCATATTTGCAATGTAGCGCTTTATTGGCAGTGTAAACTAAGGGCTGCATCAGATCTGCATTGTGATTGGTTTCTGTGATGTAAGGCACGGAAGTTGCCCGTGCTTAAAATATGGTGCGGCCGCTTCCAAAGCTTAACAGAAGTGACACTGATGATCTTGGAAGAAGGACGGCGGTGTCCGAAAATGACCCCCCGCCGCACAAGAGCGCCGTTCCTCTCCTGGGAGCTCATCCCGTGATAAGCTCCATTTAGCGCTGTCTGAAAATGTCCTGCATCACTTGAAATAATAAAAATTAAAGTTTCAGAAAGAAATATGTCACTAGGCAAAAGATTTTAAAAATCTAAACACACGCACATACCTTACAGTCAATATCCTATTTAGCTATTAGTGGAACATAAAGCTTTCCTGAATAAATCTTGCCAAGAAAACCCCATGATAGGTTCACCTTAGGGTTCCCATAAGCCAGAAGACACACAAAACCAACAAGTGTAGTTAATGCTGATGGGCCATGGGACAAAGGCTACGGTACTTCTTTTTTTCCTGACCACACAGAGGCGGATAGACATCTAATGAGTGCAGCTCTTCTCCTCTTCCCCATCCCATCTACTGACTCAAGCCACATTGAAGAAGGAGCTGAGATTCTGCCATCATGAGTCATCAACAAGAATCTGGCCTATATGATCATCACAATAACAAAATATTTAAAGAGAAATTCATTCACATAAAGAAACTTCCTGATCTCTACATAATAACTAAACTTTTGGCCTCAAAACCAGGGGTGGGAAAACTATAGCTAGTGAGCTGCCTGTAACCCTTGGGCACCAATTTTGTGCCTCTTGACCCCCCCCATACGCAAACATCCTTTGGGATATTGTGTAATTTCCAGGATATTTTGGTCCAAAAGCCACACAGGGAGCCCTCAAACAAGTGAAAATGTGCAAACAATCACACCCAACCCAACCCCTCACCATTCTCAAACACCCTCTCAAAATAGGGACAGGGAATGATGTGACATCAGTTTTGGTTCCCTTTTGAGAGGGACTCTGAAATAAAATGGAAATATTTGGGTGCACTGGAGGGTGTGGCTCGCAGGAAATCTGGAGGGGCAAAATTGACCCGTAGCCCCAGACAGCTGTCTCAGGTCTGAAGCACTAACTCCATGGATGAAACTAACCCACATGGAAAAGAAATAAAAGAATTTCATCCCATTTAAAACTGCCATACAAACCAAACTAAAGGGTAAAATGAATGGTAGTGATGTTTCTTCAAAGCTGGTGCATAATCTGTAAACATTAATAATACACATACTGCTTTCATAATTAAAAATGGCCAGTCTGTAGATCTATAATTGCACTCATCCAATAAAAGAGCAGTGCAAGCTCTTGCTGAGTCTGAAGGGGCACTATTTTTCAAATAACAAGATAAAATATAGTTGGACATGACTGCAGATAGGAGAAAGTTTTTCTGGAAATGTGTCAGAAGGTAACAGTGTAATCCAAACAGGTTAGTGAACAGGTTACAGAACAGGCAGACAAGGATCCAAAGTTGCAATAGATTATCTCAAATGGGCAGTTTGACTTGTTCTGGGGGAGATGATGCAACACGAATCTGTTTATAACTTTTGGTCACAAATTCTCAGACTATGGAAGAAACTTGGGAAGGCTGTAATATAAGGCAAACTGGATGGCTATGGTTGCCCCAGGTGGCATAGCACAGAGGTTGGCAGATGTACTGCTGCTTCCCCTGCTTCAGGAGGATAATTCTGGTTTGAAAAGTTGCTGCTACTGGCAGGTCTCCAAAGGAAACTACTTTTATTTTCGCTGAAGGCCTGGCTTTAAAAGATCCTGGAAGCCAAGGAATAATGGGAAGGTTGAGCTTAAACATCATCTGTTCACAAGCAGTTTTCCTGGTCATCACCATCATAATGCCTTGGCTATGGTAGATAAATTGGTTAGGATAAATTGATGATATTATCTTATATGGGAATCTAATACCTAGCATTGCACTTAGTATTTTAATGTTTACATTTAGCAAAGAAATCCATCTATAATTTGTGCAACTAGTGAAATCTTTACATACTTTGGAATAACAAAAATGAAAGGTTCATAGGAAAGCAATAGAAAGAAGTCTGCCTCAAACATTTTCATAGAAAGAAGACAAAAAAAAATTATGATTCAAAAGCTAGGAGCCAAAAAGCACGGAATGTTCTTTATACCACAGGGAAACCATCTGGATCTGTGGGTTTTCCATTTCTCCTGGTTTTGATAACACTTTAATCTGTTTCATCTACAAGGGACCTACCAGAAGCTCCATTTACTCTATTTCCAACTGTGGCAGGGTTAAACATACACAAAATTATTTATGATTTGATATGTTGGAACCTTGCCTTTTTAAAAACTTGAAACTGATAATTTTAAGTGTAGTACAAAGATTATTTAGTGTACCACAGTTAATCAGGATATAGCTATAATTTATTTTCTGTCTATACAGTAACACCTGACTGGGTCCCCACCTTCTCTCCCAATACCTCTGATAAGAGATATGGAAAACTATGTACATCTTTCAGGCATTTTTCCTAACATGCACATTTATTTATGCATTTACTTAATTTACACATTTCTCCATATTGACTAAAGCATATGTGTCCTTCCCCCACCTAATTATGCATATCTATAGCAATTCCCATTTTAAAATGTGAGCATGGTTTTTGTGTACTTTATTTCCCCAAAGTAACTCATAAACTTTGCACATGTGCAAACTGTCAAGGCAAGGTGTATTTCTTATCACAATATGTCTCCAGTGGTACAGAAAGGGCCCTTTTGTTGAGCCTGTTGAAGCCCAGAAAATTACTTTTCATCTTTGCCTCTGACATTAACATATTAATGTGAATTCTGCTTTAGACAACAATAAATTGTTCAAATTATATTTGGTGCATCACAGTTTGTGATAAAGATCCAATGAGGGACAAACTACAAATTGCCTTAATAATGCCTTTGCTGACTTTTCCAAATCATTGTTCTACAGAAGACTGGTCTGTCAGAAGCATGTGCTGTAATTTTGACTGGGGAAAGCATGATGTAGTGAAGCCCCTAGGACCAATGGTATTAGGATACAGGGGCACACAAGTGGCATCATCAGCCAGCAGAGGCCTCAATGGAAGGAGATCTTAGATCCCTCCACTGGACATCTATTGCTTATCTCTTCCTTCTGGAAAGTAATGACATACTATGTTTGGGATGGTGATAAATCACCAGAATGAGGCCAATGGCGGTTACTTGTCTATTATGGACAGAATGAATTATATCCACACTGACCTGTCTCATTTATTTCAGGAAGCTTTCTCTCTTGTTATTGTTGTTAAATGCCCTCAAGTTGACTTTGACTCATGAATGAGACATCTGCAAGACCCGCTGTCATTAACGGCTCTGCTCAGGTTTTGCAGGCTTAGCGCCATGGCCTCCTTGATCAAGTCTACCCCTCTGGTATGCAGTCTTCCTCTCTTTCTACTATCCCCTGCCTTATCAAGCATGATTGTCTTTTCTAGTGAGTCATACCTTCTCATAATGTGACCAAAGTACCACAGTCTCAATTTAATCATCTTGAGCTGAGGTGTATCCATGTTACACTATTAAAGAACTTTGATTCCACTTTAAACTCATAAGGGTCCATCCTATGGGGACATGGGTATGTAGTTTGCTGAAGTACTTAGGTTTCTCTACCAGAGACTTGTAATGCTGTAGTTCAAAGGGGTGCACTAGAGAATCCTAAATACCTCACCAGACTGAATCGTAGGATTCTTAGGATGGAGCCATGGCAATTTAAGTGGTATCAAACTGCAATAATTGGGCAATAGGAATAAATCCCCAGATCCAACCTATCATACAGTCTGGCCCTGACACAAACTCAGACTCAACTGCTTTGATAATTTTGATCTCCTTCTACTGTAGGTTTATTCTGCAGTGGTAATTTCTGGAGTGTGAGGGTGTGTAGAGCCAAGTTACCAATGGCTCAATTGGGGCAATTGCTCCAGGCTCCTCAATGGTTAGGGGCCCTGTGCTGAAAGGGAAATTATATAGATTGCTTCCTCTCTCTTCTGCCCCAGTCACTTTCTCAATCTCCTGGTGTTTCTATTTGGCGTGTTACTTGAGTAATTGAGTAAAAAAAAAAATGCACGGGATCAGGCTGTTAGTTTTACTGAAGTTGCAAGGTTTAAATGGGCTCAGGCACAAAGATTTTTGTGCTAATAATAATAATAATAAAATTTATTTATACCCCGCCCCTCTGCTTAAAACAATCGGGGCGGCTTCCAACAATTAAAACATTATAATAATGACTAAAAACACCACCCACCCCCACCCTCCCACATAAAAAGACATTAAACACAATAAGATTAAAACCTTCTAGCTAAAAAAACACATTAAAAACAAATATATACATAATTTTTAAAAAGCCAGGAGACTGAGTTCCTGAGGCCGGGATCTAATCAGGAAAGGCCTGCCGAAAGAGATCCGTCTTTAGTGCTTTTTTAAAGCTACTCAAGCTCGTCAGCTGACGGATCTCACTCGGCAGGCCATTCCACAATTTGGGGGCGATTACTGAAAAGGCCCTCTGGGAGGTTGCAGACAGCCTAGATTTTTGTGGCTGAAGCAGATTCCTCCCAGAGGACCGGAGTTCACAGGGAGGATTGTATGGGAGGAGGCAGTTCCGGAGATAAGTTGGACCCAAGCCATTTAGGGCTTTAAAGGTAATAACCAACACCTTATACTGGGCCCGGAAACTGATAGGCAGCCAGTGGAGAGATTTTAGTATTGGAGTTATATGATCTCTCCGAGATGTTCCTGAGACCACTCTAGCTGCCATATTTTGTACCAACTGAAGTTTCCGGACCAAGCACGAGGGTAGCCCCATGTAGAGCACATTGCAGAAATCTAGATGAGAGGTTACCAGCGCGTGCACTACAGTCTCAAGGTCCCTTACTTCCAGGAAAGGGCACAGCTGGCGTATCAGCCGAAGCTGATAACAAGCGCTCCTGACCATCGCATTCACTTGACTCGTCATCTGAAGCGATGAATCAAGGAGCACCCCCAGACTGCGAACACAGTCCTTAATGGAGAGCGTGACCCCGTCCAGGACTGGAGGTTGCAACTCAACTCCTGGTTTCGGGGCCGCTACCTTGAGCACCTCCGTTTTGTCTGGATTTAATCTCAATCTGTTTTTCCTCATCCAGCCCATTACAGCTTTAAGACAGTCATTAAGAGGAGAGATGCCATTGGGATTCGAGGCCGATGATCGGGACAAGGAGAAATAGATATGGGTGTCATAAGCGTACTGATAACACCCAGCCCCATAACCCTGAATAATCTCACCCAGCGGCTTCATATAGATGTTAAACAGCATCGGGGACAGGATGGCACCCTGTGGAACACCACAAGTAAGCTCCTTTCTGCTGGAGCAGCTGTCCCCAAGCCGCACCCTCTGGGACCTGCCCGAGAGGAAGGACCGGAACCACTGGAGCGCAGTGCCTCCAATTCCTAACCCTCTCAGGTGATCCAGGAGAATGCCATGATCTATCGTATCGAACGCCGCTGAGAGGTCCAGAAGCACCAACAGGGACACATTACCGCTGTCGATGCTTAGATGCAGATCATCGGTCAAGGCAACCATGGCAGTCTCAACTCCAAATCCCGTCCTGAAGCCAGTTTGAAATGGGTCTAGATAATCAGTTTCATCCAAGACCACTTTGGATGCTGTCTTTTATACTTTGTATTTCATTTATTATTTTATTGATTTATTGATTTAGTGTCTATGTCTAGAATAGGTCCATGAATAGTTTCCACATGTGAGCAAACGCAGCCCTATTTTTAGAACTGCTCGAGGCTTCTAACCAACTTCATCAGCCACACACATGTGTGTGAGGGGGGGGAATATGGAGCTGTACAAATGGAATTACTTTAAAGTGTGGCAACCAGGCAGCATTAATCACTGAGGACATTTACTGAAGTGTCATTTCCATCCTTGAAGTGTATAAATTTTCTCCACTTTGTTATCAGGTTGGTCTTTGTTTGTTCATGCCTGAAAACTACCTATATAAAAGCTCACCCTCTGTTCTGCAATCAGCTTAGCACAGCAAAAAGCACTCTGCACAAGGAAGCAAAAACATGTATCTGTCAGAAGAACTAGGGCACTGGCCTCAGAACTCCTACGGCCCATTTCCTGCTCACTACTCCATGTGGTCTCTTAATGTTGAAAATATATCCTCCACATTTCATACAGGGAAATTTTCTAAAAAAGAAATATCATTTCCAGTTTCAGTTTATCCTAAGGTGAAGCAAATAATTGGAACAAGATGTCTATTGCTTGCAAAAATGTCCTGGAATAGAGCCAAGGGGCCCATGACATTTCTGTTTGCCAACTTCCTTACCCGAACTTTAAAAGCTGTTTTGCAAGAACTGAGCATGTAATTAAACAGTATTTCCCACTTGCCCTCTCTTACAAAGCAAACTAACTGAAAGCTTTGGAAATGGAATTCATACTGTCTTCCACAACAAACTCAGGGGTTTTAAACAATGTTAACAATAGCATGTGGAAAAGAAAGAAGAAAACTTATGCCAGCTTGTAGGAGTATTTCTCTAGTTGCTAGAGGGAGTAGAAAGAGAGAGCTTTGAGGCCATTTCATTTTACTCCTGGATTTATTAATAATAGTATTGATTAATCAAACAAAAAATCTACATCTCTGATTGAAATGGATTAAATTCACATCTGATTAAAAGAGTATAGTCATCATCGTCATCGTCGTCTAGCTTGAAAAATTAAAATAAAAAGTGCAACCCATGAGCATTTGAGCAATACAGAAAATTGCCCCCAATATTACCATCTTTGCCAACCAATGCTCTAGCAATACTATCAGACTCAAGTACTTTGTAAGCAACACTGGATAATGACAAGTGTCTTTGCTGTTCCCAGGCATACTGTTAGTATGCCCTACTCCTTACTCCCTATAGTACCTTATAACTGGAAATATTGGACACCTTTTGGGGTCAGGTTGGCTGGAGCAAACCAAAAATTCAGTTGGAGGTCACAATGACATGGTTGTGTCTTAGAAATATTATGGCTAGAAAATCCATATTAGGATTGAGCAGGAAGCACCCATAATGGGTTTATGCTAACAACTTAGTCATTAGAGGTGTATGTGCTAATCAGTTCTTCCAGCCTTGAGCATCTCAAGCAGTGATTCAATCAAGCAATTAAGTGACCATTCCTAAATTTATTCCTATGGAAATCTCTCCTCATACCCCCTCCTGTCCAACATTACGAGGTTGTTGCAAACCCATCAATTTCTATCTCTCCACAATTAAAACAGTCAATTAAGTTTCAATTACCTTTGTCTACTCTGTGGAAGAGTCATCCAAGCTTTGTTATTGCTAAATTTGCCCTCTACAGCACAGAATTGAGTATAAATATCAGAGCCCTAGCAATAGTAAAGTGTGCCACAGTGGATGGACCCAGCCACTCTATTTCTCAGCGTGCCCCAGATCGGAGCTTCCTGCACCACCCTCAGACATCTGATTATCTCCACTATTCTTTGAGTCTGGTAACTATCACCCTATCTTCCTGGACTTCTCTCCCTCTATCCAGCCTTTCTGTCTTACTCTGCTATAGCCTTGTATGGTTCTTAAGGACATGTGTTGTGTATATTAGTTCACTTTTGTGTTATTCATTAAAATACTTTATTTCACTTTAACTGGGATGCTCTCTACAGTTAGAACTGGTATACATAGGTGAAAAGATACCCTAAGTTACCATCCTATCACAGGCCCCTCCTTTTTGAGCTAATAATTCCCCCAGGCATTACAGGAGAATTTGGCATCATGGGTGGGGTTTCAATGTATTCCCAAATCTTAGGATAACAACTCCATATTCTCTATCTGGATTGGGACCTGAAAGATTAAGGCACAGTGTGGGTGCCTGAAAAACAAAGGCCCCTTCACAATACACATGTCTAGCACTTTAACTGTCCTAACTGTCCTATGGATCCTGAGTTTTGTAGTCTGGAGATGTTGTAGAGCTCCCTGTCTGAGAATTCTGAACATCACCTCCCTAAAATGCAAATCCTGGGACTCCATAGGATGACACCTTAGCAATTAAAGTGGAATCATAGTGCTATAATTGTGTAGTGTGAAAGGGCCTCAGGTTATACCAAGCACAATTTATGATATTACATAGCACCCTTCTTGGTCTTTTAAGCAAAGCATTGCTAAGCATCTATGATGCCTTGTTCCAGTGCAAACATAAATCCATATTCATATGGCTCTGTAATAATACACAAGCCATATCTGAGTAATGTGTTAATAGATAGCATCTCCTAGAAGTGGCAGGATATTTGTCATACCGAATGCAATTTCTTGCTGTAAAAAATAGTAGTCTAGTGTAACTCTGCAGCTTGTGATTCAGCACCCAGTCCAAAATGAGCAAGTTCCTAGAGCATTTATATAGTTAATATCTGATGTTCTTATACAAATGTTTGGTGACAAGGGACTTGTCTACATGGGCAATTTACCCTATCTTGCCCCTATCTTAGAGCCCTGCAGTCCTGATGACGCAGGGCTTTTGCCCTGTTCTGCCCCCAGGCAGTCCTCGTGACCTCCAGGGCGAATACAGGACTAAGGCAGAGGAAGACTGCTCCCACCAGGAAAAGTGGATTGGACCCCACAAGACTGCAGGAGCCCATCCCAGCAGGCAGGCCTATCACTGCAGCTTCCAGTCTGCCTCACTCTTTCTGAAGTGGGAATGGGTCCTGGCAGGCTGGCTGGTCACATGCAGGGGGCCTTGGTCACATGTTTTGGGCCAGCTTCCTGACATCAGACATTGTGATGTGGAGGGCAATGGTGACAGGTGGAGCAATGGATTGGTGTATCCATCTGGACTCCAGTCTGTTTGGAGATGGTAATGGGGGAAGAACAGGCCTGACCTATGGGCAGGATACACTGGTGGGGAGCCAGCATTTCCTGGCCCGTGTAGATGCACCCAAATATGGACAGCAAGGGTTTGTTTCTTACATTCATTATCTTCATACCAGTAAATATTATTGACTGAAGGACAGATTTACTTGAGCCAAAATACTACTCCATTCAGCCCCTACCCTGCCACTAAAGTGAAATTCTATCAGCCACTGAGATCCATTGGATTCCTGCAGTTGTTTCAGCACAGGTGTAATCATTTTGAATCTGGCTATAGGAACATAGCTGGGTGCTTCTGCAATTCTGCCTGCTTACTATGAAGTGTGGAGTGGCCATGCAGGATGGCTTCAGAGGCTTTTCAGTAAGTTGGAGTGGTGGTGGTATATGGCTCAGCCTCAGTTAGGTCAGCATGCAGACCTACACTATGCTGAGTGCGTTGCATCCATTATATTTGCCATAGAGATACTGCCTGGGACAGCAACCACATTACAAGGTCTCTTGATCCAACTTGTAGCTTTTAGATGAACTTACTGTGGGACACTGAACTCTTCCAGATAAGGCAAATGTGCCAGGAGGCTATGGTACTTGTTATGATAGTTCTCAGTGCTCTTTAAAAAACAACAACCCACACGCAAATAAATCTCTAAACAATGTTCTGGTTGTCTTGGAGTATTTTCTGACAAATCCCAGGCACAAGCTGCAAGCTTTTATTCCCACTCTCAAGTGGGTTTCTTTTTTTTAAAAAAAACCTGAGCTGTATCAGAACAAGAATGTCTGCTTCTCTTCTCATCATCATTATCATCATAATCATCCTCATCATCGTAATAATGCATTGGGATTCCAGTGAAATGGCACTTTCGTATTATAACTATTTTATTAAAAAAAATAAAAGACAAGAAAGAAGGAGAAACTTTTCCCTTCAAACTATAGGATCATCTCAGCAAATCATGCCAACAGTTTGTTTGGTTTCTTAAAAAACCCTTTGGAAAAGCCTTACTGCATATCTAAGAAATCACTACCAACAGCCTTTAAAAATAATTAAATGAGTGGATTCTGAAGAGAGAACAAAAACCCAGCTATATTGCAAAAAAATCACTCTTCTTTACAACATTTTTTTTATTTTTTATTTTATTTATTTAGTTATTTATACCCCGCTCTTCAGCCACAAGGCTATCAGAGCGGCTTACAAATTGTTTTAAGCAATAGCTATTTACACATCTACACTGCATTAAGCAGTTTCCAATGTGTGTTAGCTAATTGTAGAAGAGAGAGAAAACCCACATGATATACAATATGTCACATGATGGCAATACAGAGAGAAAGAGAGAGGATATTATCAGACTACCCTTTAAAATGTTCTTTTGCCGGTATTAAAAAAAATTGTATGCTGACAAAATAACATCCCCCCACCACACTGACCTTCTTTCCTGGCAAAGGCAGCCCTGGCAATGAGAAGGAAGTGAACAGAACCCGGTTCACTTCCTCATTCAAAATCCCTCGAGACTTTGTTGAATAGGAAATTTAAAAATAAAATAAAGCATAACAAGTTTTTAAAGCACAAAGACCTATACGCACACTGTAGAAGTCCCAAGTAACCTAGGGAGGGTCAGAAAAAGAGCGAAACTTACCTGGATGTCCTGATCTCACCCAGAAGTGTTCACGCCGGACAGGCCATTCTCTCTGCAGTCACAAGAGTTAACTGGCCTAAGGTTTCACACGCCACCAATGCTGGCACTAAAGTGCAACAGGGGATCTAAAGACAGCTTCAGCCATCAATAAAAAGGTACGGCTTTGGGATTGATTTTACCCACAAAAGGGGGATGTCATCTGATCTGCGTGCTCTCTCACTGGTTATGTAGCATCATTATGACAACTTATTTTGTGTGTCTGATAAAGTCCAGAGAGAGGGGGGGAGAGATCATGATGAGCATTACAGGAAGAGGAAGAGGAGGAGGAGGAGGAGGAGGAGGGGTTATCATTAATTTATTTGTTACCCTGATATACTACAACCTTCTTTTCCAATGAGCTCATATTGATGTGTACAGCTCACAGCAACAGTTTAAGTAGATCAACTAGACCCAGAGTGAAGATCACCTACAGGGGGCCCTATGCTTCATGACTCAGTTGGGACTTGTACCTGGATCTCCTGATTTCCAGCCCTACATTCTAACTATTACAGCATGCTAGACATCACCATGCCATAATATGAGGAGAGGTTAAAAAAATATTACAAGGGGAAAGAAAATTCACCCAAAGTTGTGCAAAAAAGGGGAATTTACCATAGAACCTTTTGTTGTTGAATGCTTGAGGGTGATAATGGACTGAAGGGAGCCTGAAGGGAGGATTCACCATGGGGGTGCTTTTGATTGACAACACATCTATTCCTGCCTTAATCCCACCTCCACTCACTAGATCTCTCTCTCTCTCTCTCTGGCTTTTCTTCGCAAATGAAGATTCAGGAAGGACTCATCCTACACTTTCTGCAAGCGTGCTGATGACTAAAAATGCCAATCTGAGATTAACAAGCCAGGTTGCAGAAAGCACAGCGGAAGGTCTCCTTGGGTGATGTTTCCGGGTTGTGATTCTTTCTGTGTTGTCGTTTCTCTTCAAGACTTGTTCAGCGTGAGTTCTCAAACAAAGCTGCAGTATTGTGGATAGTGCGTATCCATGCCACCCGATGTGAAGCCAGGGTGGAACATTGTTGGTGATCAATTTGGCCAAGCCTGAGATGTTGCTTCAGGGAGTCCTTGTATCACTTTTTTGGAGCACCCCTCTTACGCTGAGCTGTGGCAATTTCACCGTAGAGTACTACAGTTGCCCCTCCACATTTGCAAACTTAGCATTTGCGGTTTTGATTATTCGCGGTTTTGGGAGGGCCCCCCCACCCTCCCAAAACCATGACAAGGGGCCTCTGGAGGCCCCGTGAAGGCCCCGGGTGGGAGGGGGGAGGGCCGGGGAATCCTTCACAGAGCCTTGGAAGGCCCCGTGAAGGCCCCGGGTGGGAGGGGGGAGGAGTGAAGAGCAGCTCACAAACTAGATAGTTTAGAGTCTTAATGCGAGTCCTCAGACGGCTTAAGTTAAACAAGCTACCATCAGTACGGTAACATATATAGATACCGTCTTCTTCTTCGAGCTCTGCCATAGCCCTTTGGAGCATCATGCTGAAGAAGATTGTAAATAAAGTTGGAGCAAGAACCCAACCTTGCTTCACTCCATTAGTTATTAGAAAGGGCTCTGAAAGAGCATCGCCATATCTGACTTGACCGTGTTGGCCCTCGTGTAACAAGATAATCATTTTAAGGAATTTGGGGGACATCCTAGTCTTTCCAGGATCTGCCACAGACCTTTTCTACTCACAGTGTCAAAGGCTTTGGTGAGGTCAACAAATGTTACATGGAGTCCCTTGTTGCAGCTGTCTAAGGGCAAATACCATATCTGTAGTACTCCTATTGGACCCTTAAGGCCATACAGCAGATGAAAAATGGCAAGGCAGCTGGGATTGATGGAATCCCACCTGAAGTTTGGAAACACAGAGGTCATGCACTCCACCATAAATTCCACAAACTCCTTGTGAATTGCTGGGGAAAAGGGGAACTGCCTCTTGTACCCTGTACAAGAAAAAAAGAGCAAAATCCAATTGCTCAAACTATCGAGTCAAAACACTGCTCTCTATTGCTGGAAAAATCCTTGCAAGGATACTCCTGAAGAGATTAGTTCCTGCTATTGCAGAAGAACTTCTTCCTTAAAGCCAATGTGGCTTCAGAGCCAATAAGAGTATTACTCACTAGATATGTGTACAATAAAAGAAGTTGCAGAGGAAAATAAAATTTTAAAAGGCAAATGTAAAACTGCAATTTATAGAAGACTTATTTTATGTTAACCCTAATACCACTGAAAGGATATTACAAGAAACATGGTGCCCATGTCATATTGTATTGCCAGGATTTGTATCATTCTGTGTGCCTGCAAGTAGAACTTCTAAATGGAGTAGAAATAATGGGGGGCTTGCCATACTTCTAAAACAATCTAGCTGTGTTAAATATACAGTATTGCCATCCTGTGCACCAATACCGCAGGCTTTCTCTCTGCAATTAAGGAAGGATAATTTTGTTTAATATCTATATCCCCCCCTACTTTTAATGAGCCTAATCTGACCACTTATTGGGACCAACTGTTTAGCTATGTTGAAGATATCACCAATAGGTTTGACTCTTCGAGGTGTATTTATTGGGTGATTTTAATACAAGAATTGGGCCTTCTAATGATTTTCTTTGTGAGCACCTTATGATTGATCTAGATTTGCCACCTTTCCCTTTGAACCTTCTTTGTTTGGGCAAGGATCTAAAAGTTGATAATGGAACATTTCTGATTAATCTTTGCATTAGTAATATCTTTTTAATATTAAATGACTCTGAAGGGTTCCCCAAAACTGATGAATTTACATATAATTCACCCATAGGGAGAAGTACTATTGGCTATGTAATAATCAGTCCTGAGTTGTTGAGTTTAATTGCTGATTTTGAGATTTGCCAAAGGACTGAAAGTGACCATCTACCTTTACATGTTTCCTTTAATTTATCTGAGCCAGTATCATTACTTTTGAGGAGTGATTTGACTAGCCATAGACATGAGAGAATGAAACACATCTGTTAGGATCTTAAAATGGAAGATTTTATTAGTAATAGTTTTAAGGATATATGGGTTTTAAATTGTTTTAATGTTTTAAATGATTAGTACTAGGATAGACGATGCCTTGTTGACATATATCGATATTGTGACTACTTTTCAAAATAAGGCCTCTTATTCTCCTAATTACATAAAAGATAGAAGAACATGATTTGACAAGAGTTGTCTTGTCTGGAAACGGAAGTTAAGACAAATGTTCCATCAGGCTTTGGCCAATCCAGTGGCGAATTTTGGGCCCTATTATAAAGCCCGTAAAGAATACTCTAAATGGGTGGAGGGTAAAAGGAAGGTATTTTCCCAACAAAATTGGAGGACTTTGGATAGATACTCTGACATCCAAAGATGTGAAAACATTTTGGGTGGTGGTTAGGAAATATATGAATAATGAGAGTTCTGTGGTTCTACCTACTATATTCCCTTTGATTTGGTTTTCCTATTATAACGAAAAAATGAGTACACAAGCATTTGAGGCCAATCTACTAATAAAAAATCCTCCTAATCTGTGGAGCTCAGTTTCTGCTGACAAGGTGCACCAGTTGATCCTTAAATTAAAAATCTGAAAATCCCCAGGATATGATGGCCTCCTGGCAGAAATTCTGAAGTTTCACCCTGAGCAATGGACAAAGGCATTGGCTAATTTATTTACTCTTGTCAATAACTCTGGTGAGATTCCAGCTGATTGGAAAGATTCCATCATAATTCCTATCTTTAAAATGGGGGATAGACAGGACCCTGGTAATTATTGCCCAATAAGTCTTCTATTGGTAGTGGGCAAATTTTATGACAGTTATTTGGATACAAAATTACTGAATTGGATGAATGTTCAAGCATTGATAGGTCCAGAGCAAGTGGGATTTAGAAAACACATGTCCGCCGAGGATCATATAATAGTGCTTTCATTTCACATAAATAAATACCTGTCATGCCCTAAAGGCTAATTATATGCGGCTTTTATCGATCCAAAGGCCACTTTTGATTAAATTCACCAGCCATTATTATGGGACAAGCTTGGTAGGCTTAATATAGATCCTCAACTGTTATTTCTTCTAAATCAACTTCATACAAATAATCAGTGCAGAGTGAAGTTCTTTGAAACTAGCTTATTAACAGACCCTATTTACTCTGGTACAGGTGTTAGACAAGGATGTGTGTTGGCTCCTCACCTGTTTATAGAGTCATAGAATTGCAGAGTTGGAAGAGACCACGAGGGCCACCCAGTCCAACCCCCCTGCCACGCAGGAAATTTTGATCAAAGCATCCCCGACAGATGGCAATCCAGCCTCTGTTTAAAGACCTCCAAGGAAGGAGACCCCACCACACTCCGAGGGAGCGTGTTCCACTTCCGAACAGCTCTTACTGTCAAAAAGTTCCTCCTCATGTTGAGGTGGAATCTCTGTTCCTGGAGCTTGCACCCATTGCTCCGTGCTCCAGTCTCTGGAGCAGCAGAAAACAAGCCAGTTCCATCCTCAGCGTGACATCCCCTCAAATACTTAAACAGGGCTATCATATCACCTCTTAACCATCTTTTTTCCAGGCTAAACATACCCAGCTCCCTAAGTCTCTCCTCAGAAGGCATCGTTTCCAGACCTTTCACCATTTTAGTTGCCCTTCTCTGGACAAGCTCCAATTTGTCAATATCCTTTTTGAATTGTGGTGCCCAGAACTGGACACAGTATTCTAAGTGAGGTCTGACCAAGGCAGAATAGAGTGGCACTATTACTTCCCTTGAACTAGACACTATACTTCTATTGATACAGCCCAAAATCGCATTGGCCTTTTTATCTGCCGCATCACACTGTTGGCTCATGTTCAACTTGTGGTCTACTAGGACTCCTAGATCCCTTTCGCATGTAGTCTCATTCAGCCAGGTCTCTCCCATCCTATATTTATGCATTTCATTTTTCCGCCCTAAATGCAGCACCTTACATTTCTCTGTATTGAATTTCATTTTGTTAGCTTTGGCCCAGCTCTCCAGTCTATCCAGGTCATTCTGAATTTATCTGTGTTTAATTTATCTGTGGCTGATTTACCTGCCTTTATGTCCACAGTAGACTCTCATCCACCTTTGCTGGGTAATTGGCCGCTATTTGTACTCCAATATGCTGACGACACATTGTTACTTTCTCAGGTGGGGTTGGCAAGAGGCTTAAAAAGATTTTTTTTTTTATATTGCGATAAATCTTACCTGCTCGTAAATTCTGACAAATCCAAAATATTCATATTCTCTAAGAGATTTGCTCCAGGAATGTGGAAGATTGGTAATCAGACAATTTAGCAGGTCAAGAAGTATACTTACCTTGGTGTCCTTTTTCATGTTAATGGACACTGGTGTAAACAGAGAGATAAAGTAATTCTAGCAGGGAAAAGATCTTTGGCAGTTATACAATCTTTCTACTATAAAAAAGGCAATCAGGATATCCTGGCGGCCTTAAAAATGTATAAAGCCAAATTAAGACCAGAATTACTTTATAGTATATTTACCTGGATTCCAGCCTTTAATAAAGAGACTGAACAACTGCAGACTTCTTTGTTCAGGAGAATATTAGCGGTTCCCCCTTGTGTACATCATCTGACTCTTTATGCAGAACTTGGCTTGAATTCTCTTGAAACTGAAGCTTGGCTGTTGACTTACAGATCTTGGTTTAAAATCCATTTTAGGCCCAATAGATCTGGCCTTTTATGCTTTCTTCTAGCTGATGTTTACTACACTAGATGGGCAACATTTTATGAAAGCAAAGTAGTGTCTATGGGTATAAATCCTGATTCTCTCCTTTTGTTATCTGAAAAGGAATGTCTTAAAACTATTAGGCTTTGCCTTGCCGAGAGGGAGCATCAGCTGTCTTATCCAACACCTCCTAGGGTTTGTTCTCCATTGATGCTTGGTATCCTACCCGTACAGGTGGGATCCCAGATTATTTTCAAACTCTCTCATTGCTGGTGGCAAGGAAGGCTTTTCTACTTGGAAGCTTGAATGTACATCCCTCTAATGTGACCAAGGGTAGATATTTACAGACCCCTTTTTTGAATCGTATATGTCACTGTGCTAAAGCCCCTGATGTTCTCTATCATATTGTATTGACTTGCCCATTGTATATAATTCCAAGGTAAAAGTTGATAAGGAGGTTATCGGAAAGGAATGTCTGTACAGATAGATTACCATTGGAATTCTTATTGGAAGATTGGAATCCAGATAATAATATAATAATAATAAATAATAATAAAATTTTATTTATATCCCGCCCCTCTGCAATGCAATCGGGGCGGCTTACAATATAAAAACCCCATAGTCACCATACCCTAGCCCACCCACCCCTTAAAATAATATTAAATTACAAAGAATTAAAAACATGGATTAATTAAAATATATATAAATTAGAAGAAAAAAAAAATTAAAACATACAATCATAGCCTAGAAAGGGCAGCTGAGTCTTGGGCCGGGATAATTATTCAGGAAAGGCCTGCCGGAAAAGATCCGTCTTGACAAATATTACCAGACTAATGGCTAACTGTTTGGTTGAGGCAGAAACATATGGCTTAAATGGCCTAAAAACGATTCTTGAAGTCCTATTGTTATATGTATATGTTTTATTATGCCTAATAAAGATTGTGGATGGATGGATGGAAAGGATATGAACTACTACATCTAATATAAAGTGTGATTTCCTAATGGATTGATCTTGCATTCAGAGATACCAATTTCAATCATGCTGAGGTTGACAAACTGTGTTAGCAAATTTAAGCCCATGGGAGCTTTGTGTGTATCTCTAACTCATAAATACATATTACTCTGGTGTCTAACCAGGAGTGAAAAACAGTTTTGTAGAACAAAGGGATCTCAGTGATAAGAGCTGATAAGTACTATAATAAACAGCACTGTCCTATATTTGTTTGTTCAGAAATAAGTCCCATTAAGACCAGTGAGTCTTGCACCAAATTATTTCAATGCATGACTGCAGCCCTTATATTACTGTATATATTTATTCTTGTCATTTTTTCTTAATAAAAAACCTTTCTTATGATTATTAATAGTCTAAAGTAATGAGCAATTTTAAACATGAATATGCATGACTGTTGAAATGAATGTTATCCAAAGTAAGTCCTCTATTCATTTGTCAAAGGAAAAGACATTTTGAAAAGAGGACTTGCATTCTATCCTTTATGAAATGGCTATTTATTTATTTATTTATTTACAAAAGTTGGACTCTTGCTACCAATCAAAGAAGACAGCAGTTGCTAGATGAACCAATGAACCAACTCAGTGTCTCCATAACCCAAACTGGAAAGGGGGCACATCATTTCAATAAAAAGGTAAGTCACCCTCATTTAGATTCTAAATTCCATAAGTTGACACAAAACCTGCAGGCACACACACACAAAACACACACACACACAAGCTGCAATTTGGATTCCCACCTCTGCCCCAATTTCAGTGGCCTGAAACTAATTATGAGTTCTGAATGGAATCAGCTGATTAACACTAAAGAGATTATCGGACAAGCATCTAATTTTTTTTTTTGTTCCATTATATTTGAAAACGTAAGTGTCCTGGCATAATAACACTTCTTATCACACGTTGCTGTAATAAAGCGAAAGAGCCACCCCTGAATTATCACAGCATGACTGCTAGTGCTGTTTACTTCCTCCTTTTCACATGGCCAAAACTTCGGCAGTTCCCACGAGAAGAAACAAACACACTTCGAAGTCTAAAAACACCAAAATTAACAAAGAAGATGAACACACAAGCACTGAAAACACTTTAAAACTTGCCAGCAAAACAGGAAGGTTCATAAAAAGAGCATCACGTACCTAGTTTTCATGTTGTCACCCAGAAGTGCTCTGGCCGGGACTACCCATTGATGCTGTATTCATGAGAGCAGAATGGGACAAGGTTTCACACACAGGCAATACTGTGAAAAAATGCTATTGGCAATCAATTGACAGCTTGGCCTGTTAATAAAAAAGAATGCCTTGCTCACAGCAGTGGAACACTTGGAGAATAACGTTGTGCGATAAGGGAGTCCTTTTGTGGTATCCTGCCATCATCACACAATATTTGCCTCATCTGATAATCTCCTAAATTAACAACTAGGCAAAACTCATTGATTCAGTGGTACTAGCAACTGGGTTGTCATCCACATGATCCACCAATCCACACAATTATCACTGGCACATTAATGATGCAATAAATTGAAATGAGTTTGGCAAAAATTATTAGCATAAATTTCTATTTTTTAAGAGAGGAATTCTTGAAGAACAATTCTGGTAAATTTCTAATAAATGAAACAAACAAAAAAAATGACACTCCCCCCTCCCATTGCTACCTGCCAGGGTACACTGAAAAGCAGATGAGAACTCATCCCATGCATGATTCTGAGAATGTTGATTTGGAGCAGTAGACATAAGGTTCTCAGAACTCACAGCAACTGGTGAAGACTTGGCCAATGACTTGCTGGCAGCCACCTCAAACATGCCCAGGTGTAATGGTGACCCACATACTACTTTAAATATACTTCTTAGTTCTTTTTTTCATTAGGTACTGCCTCCTGAGAGCTCAAGAAAGATGCCCTTTTTTAAAAAAAAACAACTACTTGTACAATTCCCAGACTCTTTTGGTAGCATTATCCATGTTATCTGGGGCTTTCTGGAAGTTGTTACCGAAAAAAGTAACTTTCCCAAGTGCTGTGCCTTCCTTATTGCCTTGGGGGTGGACCTCTGATTATACCCTTTACTCTATCCCAGTGCTTTCCAGTCTGCTAATAGAAAACTGATATTTGGACCCCTTTCTCAGAGAGGAAATAATAGTTGAGATGGAGAGGACATTTGGCTGAAGCCATGTGGGCCTTACCTTTTTCTTTTTTCTTTTTTTTTCTTTTTTTTCCTCCCCTTTTTCTTTACCTCCCCATCTGTCTCTTCTTTTGAGGCATGACTGAACTGGATCAACCACAGACACAATGGACAGATGCATGGCTCAGGAAGGGGAGGAAGGGATACCCACACATCTGCCCAACACACAGCTTAAAAGGTCTCAGAAGTGTCAATATGACAGGCAGGCTGGCAGCAAAAAGTGCAAACAGCACAGAACCACCAGAATCATGGTGTACCCTCTCATAGGTGCTACAAGGTTTTTGAACTTAAGGGCCTGAGAGTGATACAGAGGAGGACCTGAGAGTGAGATGGCAGAGCAGCTCCCTCATACCAATCCACTGGGGGTTGGTTCCAGGACACACACACACACACCTATGGATACCAACATTGGTGGATTCTCAAGTCTGATTATATACAATGGCATAGTAAAATACTGTTTCTGATATAAAATGGCAAATTTGAGGTTTGCTTTTTGGAATTTATTATTTATAGTAGCACCCCTGTATCCACTTATTCAGTATCCACTGATTCAGTTATCCACGGTTGGCAGCCGGGGGTGTCTGGAGGCCTGGGAGGCAGTGGTGGTGGCAGCAGGAGTGGAGGAGGAGGAAGAGGAGGAGGCCTGGGAAGCACACGGCTGTGGTGGTGGAGGAGGAGGCTTGGGAGGCAGCAGCCTAGGCAGGCTGGGTTGCAGCAGAAGTGATGGCAGCCTGGGCCACAAGCCTCGTCGTGTTGCGAGGCTGCTGCGCTGCAAAGCATCAGTTTTGGATGACGCTCACCCCTTCCGGTACTGTTGAGGTATCGCAGGGAGAGTTGAGCGTCATATTTAGTTGATTTTTACTCACGAAAGTTGATCATGATTAAAAATCAAGGAAATATGATGCTCAACTCTTCCCGTGGTACTGCAACAGTACCGGCAGGGGCGAGCGTCATCCAAAACTGATGCTTTGCAGCGCAGCAGCCTCAGAACGCGATGAGGCTGCTTGCGTTATTTTTCAGCGTCAGAAAAAGTCCTCAGTCTGTGGTCCAGACTGGGACCCAGATAGTCAACTGGCAGAAGCGGTAATGGGATGCCTGCAACAGGACCCGGCAGTCAACTGCTGGCGGTGGTGGGATGGCACTGCTGCCATTGTAATGAGACCCAGGCAGCCAACTGGCAGCAGCAGCAGGGCAACAGAGCGAGTCAGCAATTCTGGGGAAAGTGTGGAATGCTGAGAAGGGGAAGGAGGAGTTTAAAAATCCACTGGCCTACCTTACAGCGTTGTTGTGAGGTCTACTGGGTGTTTTGGGGGGAGTTTTTCAATGGTGTATGGTATGCTGAGTCCAGCTAGTATGATATATATATTTACTATTCCCCATAGATTAAAATGTGCTTAGTTTTCACTGAGGTAGTAACCTAGATCTGGACCTGTACAACTTCATTTTTCAAGTATAAATATATCATAGGGGCACCTTTATGGTCCTCTGTTAAGTTTTAGTTGGGTAAATCATATCCCTCAATTATAACCAACAGTCTGGGTTTGGGTGAGCAATAGCTTCTATGACATAGCTTCAGAAAAATCTCTGTAGATTGATCTGAAAAGTCAGTTTTATTGTGGAGAAATTTAAAAAAGGAAAGGACAAGGATTTGCTTGTTTATAGGAGTTCAAAATTTGATGTGTGACCTCCAGGCTCTAGCATTTGAACTTGGACTGATCTGCTTTGTTTTGTTTTCCATAGACTTTTCTCTTGTTGGATTTACCAACCAATTTCTCCATTAGAATATTTCCCAGGAAACTGTTGAGTTAGGTTAGGGAGAAAGCCTCTATTTATTACTCTGCCCTAAAAGCAATATAAGGTCTCTAAAGTTTTCATTAAAATGTGTTTTTTGGTCCATTTTAGGATATGGACGTTATACACCTGTTCCACTAGTGCTCAACATGTACTATCTGTTTAGTGAATCAGATAATTCAATCAGATAAGTGGTGGCCGGTAGGTATGGGGAATAATGGAGTAAGTGTCAGCATAAGAGGGGAGAAAATCTGGGAAGGGGGTCCCATTTACTTCAGAGACAAAAGGTTTCTACAGACATTTGGAACTGCCATCATAAATAAAGAGAAAATAAAGGGAAAATATTATAACTGAACACTTTTACTAATTTATACTGTTATTATAGTAGGTTGCCTGCATATTTTGTTCTTGTTTAGTTTCCAATAATTAGTATGACAAAGTATTTCTATTCTGTTCCTATCCTTGGAGTAGACAGCATTAACATCAGTTGACCATTGCTCTGACTTAATATAAGGCAACTTCATATCTTCAACTTTCAACGTTTTTCACAGCATTTCAAAATGGCAGCCAGTAGTTAATGTCTCATAGACACAGACACTGTATGCATCTAACAGCTCTGATAAATAGTCAACGTAAATGAATAATTCAATTAGAGGTATTATTATTTGAAGCAAAATACACATTTGCTAAGACCCCATGCAGGATGCTGTCCATCTTTGGGAAGAAATAATGGCATAGAAACTGGAAAAAAAAAACCCAAACTACTCTTGCTATCTCAGAAAAATGTTTATCTGCTTACTAAGAAGGGACATGAATTTTAAATGGCATCTAGCTGAATAAAAGTCAGCTTTAACAAGTAACAGAAGTCTGACAATTAAAATACCGTAATATACAGTCTCTTTAATATAGCCCCATTGAAGTCAATGTCACTACTCCAAAGTAAGTACATTATGGGAGACAGATAATTATATAGTACTGCGTGCAGGGCTGCGGGGTGGTGGTGGGATACTATGTCTGAAATCCTGTTGGAGACTTCCATTGCCATAAATTTCATTATTTAAGCAGTTGTACTTTCTAGGAGATTGCACAAGGGTGGCATTCTAATTAGGCTGTATAAGTGGTATACCCATTGTTCAAGAAGCAAGTTTGAGCCATTGCCACCTATTGTATGATTGCCAATCCAGTACAGCTCTGATATAACTACACTTTTTAAATTTATGCCACATAGCTCCATCTCAGCCACAGTCAGTCCACTCTGATCCCACAATGAGATAAACCTATAGTGTTCAAGAGTCCCATAAGACTCAAAAGCCCTTTTAGATAAAAATTTCCCTGCATTAAACTGGAAAAGTAACACTTGGCAACATTCCATCAGTGTTTGTTTTCCATGGAAAATAAGCTGAAGAAACTATTGTTCCAAAATAAACAGAAGCAGCTTATCCTCTTATCTGAGGACTTTATAAGATGAAACCCTTTAAATATTCTTCTGCCAGCATAAAAAAAAATCTATTACTGGAGCTATATACTAAGGGTGATGGAGAATAAGAACCTTATTTTTGCTGGTGGCTCAAGACCCCTCTAAGGAGATTATCAGATGGGGATGAAAAAAGCATCCCAGTCTTGCTACCTTCTCTCCCCACCCTCCCATCCCTGTAACAATATAAAAAGAAACATTTTCAGACCTACCTTTTGTGCAATCCTCCCCTCTCCTTGGCAGTCTAGGAGTGAATGCAGCTTGAATGGAGCTGCATTCACTTCCTGGAATGGAAATCCTGGACGTTCTTGTGAGAGGACAATCATGCGGGAAATTGAAAAATAAAGTGAAAAATAAAGGTTAAAAAGTTACACCAAACACAAAAACACACTTAAAAAAATACAAGTAACCCAGGGAGGGTACAAAAAAGTCTCACTTACCTTGATCTCCCGATTGCACCCGGAAGTGTTCAGCACAGACTCCCAGTGACGCCAGCATAACGGGGCACAGTTTCAGACACCTGTCATTCTGTTGCAGAAATGGAATGGGTGATCTATTGATAGCTTAGCCCGCCAATAAACAGAACTGCTGTCGGAATGGGAGCATAACAGGGTGGGATGCCATGATCTAATATTCAAGCCCCTTAGTGATCTCCTGGCATCGTTATCACACCATATTTAGGTTGTCTGATAATCTCCTAAGACTAGGCAAGAGGGGGCTGACCTCAAAATGATATGACAAAAATAGATGAACAAGACTCCTATGCAATTGAGCCTCCTCAGGAATTACCAATCAGAAGTTACTAAACAATCATTTTGTTAATGCTTTCATGACATTTAGATTGTTGGCTGATCATGAAGATGAAGGTGATGATGTTGATGATTGATGATAACTTCAATGTAGCATATTGAGTTTTCACTCTGTTGAAAAGACATATCTGAAATTAATCAAAATTGAATAATGGCCTGGAATAATGACCTGCCTGTCAATGTTGAACTCCCTGACCCAAAACCAGTTCCAGGGGCCTGTATACTCAGGCCTTTCTTCTTGTACTACTAGCATGTGGGAGAGTTGAGAGAGGGATCCCTGTCGTTGTCTTCCCATTATGAATTCTGCAAGAGTTGTTGCTTAATCAGGTAATAGCTTATTCAAGAGAAGGATTGTAGGAGATCAGAAAACATGTACAGATGGGATGAAAAGGTTTGAGGATCTGGCTCAGATTTGAAATGGTGCTTGCCATTGCAGACATGCTATACTATATTGAAAGTAACCCTCCCTGTTCATGCATTTGCTTTTGCTAGTGATTTTGCAATACCTATTCATCACCAGTTGCTGCAGGTCAGGAATGTAGCACATCCACATTGCTTGGATCGTTTGCTCATTCAATTGGGCTCTGTATTCATTCATATTCCACACAGTAGGGTGACATACTTGGTTAAAATATTTTTCTTCTTTCTGTTCTCAGGGTACATATCTTTATTCACTTTGATGACTACAGCATGCATCTCAGGTAGTCAGTCCTGGCCTAGAAAATCTTTTCTCATAATATATTAGTATTTTTAGATTCAGGGAGTGTTTGTCCCACTTTGCATGATCAATTATATACCTATGCAGTCCATGCTGTCTATTCTTTTTTATTTTTGCCAACTCTTCTAGTTATAGTATCAAATTGCACCCTAAATCATATGATATTCTTAACATTAATAACTTTTAGGATCCAAGATAATCCACAGTTAAACTTTCATAAATTAGTTACCTAACTAATCAGTTAATCAGAGGGGGAGAAAAATATTGTGACAAAATACTGGTTGATTCTAATATGCATAAGAAAACAATAGTTAAGGATGGCTGTTTTGTGGACAGAAGTTTTTAAAAAGGGCTATCAAAGGATTTGGCCCAGGTTTGAATAAACCTGGGTTTGAATAAAGAAATGAATGTGTACCAGCTCTGGATCCTTTTATCTTGCTCATCCTTTTATTGTGCACTGCCCCAAATGGATCTAGGAGATTTTCAGACAACACTGTTATAGTGTTACTGTTCCACTTTATTTGCTATGGCTGCCTCCTGTTGAATCCTGGGATTTGCAGTTTAGGGAGGGACATTTACAACTCTGAGCCAGAGATCTTAGGCTTCACTAAACTACAAACCCCAGAATTCCACAGGAGGAAGCCAGAGCAATTAAAGTGGAATAGTAACACTATAACAGTGTAGGAGATTTTCAGACCGCGTTTTACCATGGCTCATGCGGGAGGAGCTTCCGGGAGAGGGACGGTGGTCTTGCGTGGCACCGTCCCTCTCCCGAAACCATCTGTGTCACTTCTGTGAAGCTTCGGAAGCTGCAGAGCCATATTTTAATCACGGAGGTTGCTCGTGATTAAAATATGGTGCTGAGGCTTCCGAAGCTTCACGGAAGTGACACGGATGGTTTCGGGAGAGGGACGGTGGTGTCTGAAAACAACCCTCTGCTGCGCAAGACCGCCGTCCCTCTCCCGGAAGCTCCTCCTGCATGAGCCACGGTAAAACGCGGTCTGAAAATCTCCAAAGTCTGAAAACCTCCATAGATTAATGTTTCTGATTCAATATATACTGTAGTTCCTGATATATAATTCCAAGGTTTAGATCAATTCTCTAATAGTGGATGCTTTATACTTCTGTGAAAGGGATTTTTTTAATAGTTCATAATATAGAATGTGCTTAAAGTTTAATTACTGCGTTAATCTCAACACAGTTACACTCAGGATAAATAAACCAGGTTGAGGAAAAGAGAGATAAATAATGGGTTGTTCAATTAATACCATCACCCCCATTTTAAAAAATACAGAAGTAATGAGGACATAAAATGTTATGAATCCAATTCAAAACCTTTGAGTCTTCCTCCAAGTTGCTCAGTCTTAAATCAACTCAATCCTTCAGTTGGTTAGTGTCCCAAGTTGGATTTAACACCTTGGAATATTTTGATTCAGACAAAGGATTTGGGAAAGAATTAATACAAAAATTGTGTTGTTGTTGTTGTTGTTGTGTGCCTTCAGGTTGTTTCCAACTTATGGCAACTGTAAGGTGAACCTATCACAGGGTTTTCTTGGCAAGATTTGTTCAGAGGAGGTTTCCCATTGCCTTCCTCTGAGGCTGAGAGTGTGTGACTTGCCCAAGGTCACCTAGTGGGTTTTCATGCTGAGTGGGGATTAGAACCTGGTTCTCCAGAGTTCTCCAACACTCAAACCACTACACCATGCTGTATATGCCTTCTAGTTGCCTGTCAACTTATTGCGGCCCCATGAATTTCATAGGGTTTTCTTAGGCAAAGAATAATCAGAGGTGGTTTTGATATTTCATTCTTCTGAAATATAGTCTACAGCACCTGGATGGCCATCTCCCATCCAGGTAGTAACCAGGGCTGAACCTGCTTAGCTTCTAAGAGCAGAAAGGATCTGGTACCTTTAGAGTATTTAGAACAAAAAACTAGAGCTGAACAAATTATTTTCAATACTCTCGACAAATCAACACATACTACAGGAAGAAGAAATATTATATAGGTAGAACTCCATGAGTCATGGCCTCCAATGGACATTAAGAATACTGTTGAATCTGTGTGGTTTTTAACAATAATGATCCATTTAAAATATTTATTGTGAAAACATGAAGGACAAAATAACCAAAGGTAACTACATTCTAGTCCCCTTGATTTCAACACTTCACATGCTTAAATCACACAATAATTGCTTGAAGAATTCATTCTTTGTAAATTCTAGTGATGTAGTCAATTTATTTGCAGCCAGGGCAATGTTGGCATTCAGGATTTTCTGGGAAAGACAGACTTCACTAGAGACAAAAATCTGTGGCTGATGGCATAATAGTAACTTTATTTTTGTATATATCTCCAAATTGTTTTGCTGCATTCAAGATAGGGTAAATTGCCTATGTACACAAGCCCTAGGTCTCAAGTTTTGGCCTGAAAACCTCAGGGCATTATTGAACTGGTAGCTGTAGTGTTGCCCCATAAAAGCAACACTTAGCCTAACAAGATCATATGAACTTACAAGATACTTAAGGTTCAAGGAATGATGAATTGGCTATCTTTTGTAACATGTAGGTTATGTTTGTTTTGCTGCTTTGAGAATAGTATATAACAAGGATAGATTTAGACATTCATGGTTGAGTTCAGAGGTATATCATCATTCTAGTGCTATATGCCAAGTAAACCAGGAAATTATGACATGAAACTGTTGTATTGCTACAGTGCCAAGTCATATTCAGAAGGGGGAAATCTACTTGGGCAGATAGCCTGATACACCATAGGAACCCCAGCTTGGTTACAGTGTGATGACAATATTGGTTGAAACATATTTCCACACTGGGAGACAATTTGTCACCAGATTAAAACTGACTCAACATCTGCTAACTTAAGACCTATTGTACATTGGCACCATTGGACAGAATAAGCCATACTCCCATCCACACAAACACACTTCTGCCATAGAGGAGCAGTAGGTACATGTCTAGGAAACCTGCTTATCAAGAACTACAACAGCATTCAGGTAACATGCTTTGATTGTTTGTAGGGTAGCAAATGTAAAGAATGCCCCCTCATAGCAGACATTTCTCTCAGCACAGAAGATGGTGGTACTGTGCAGAATGTGTTAGCATTAGGAATTTCTGTCACTTTCCTTCAGGATTTATGCTTGTTAACTATTTTCATGAGTTCAAAATGAGGGTTTTGTTATTTCAAAATACTTTCAAAATAGTTGTACCAGTATAATGAAGGTACAAAAGTAATTTTTGTTATTTATTTATTTATTTATTAGCAAGGAAGGAGGGGTGACAACTACTCCAAACACACAGTCGACCTGTGAACATGTGTTTCTGGTTCTGCATGTTTGGGCATTGTGGAATGCCCTTTATTCTGCAGCCACAAAAACTCCTGTGGACATGGGGCAATCTTACATATTGCAGTATATTAGAATTTCCATGAAGTGAGATAATATCCCCAGAGTCACTGGATGCAAGGTGAGTTATTGTTTTTTTTTAAAAAAAAAAATCCACTGTAGTGAGAGCAAAAGACACATAACACAAAAACTCCTGCAGCTATCTATCCAAAATTTGGAAGCTATAACCCCTCCTAAGCAGTTATTAAGACTGCACATTTCATCTAACTGTGACAAAGAGAACAACAAGTATAGGTTTGAATTGGTGTGAACAGAAGTAGTCCATTTCTAAAGCACCAAATCAGGGCCTGAACAAAACTAGGAGATTGTGCATATCCATAGTCAGTTCCTTGATGAAACAAACAGATCTTTACCTCTCCTATTAATGTGATGATGACGGCTTAGTTATCCATCCAAGTTCACACTTCTCTGAACGGTGAGATACAGTTTTCAACAGTTCTATTATAGAAGAAATATATGTTCTGAGAGAAATGCATATTTAAATACATATTAAGATAGAGTATGTTAAAATTATTTTGATAGGATTTTTTTTAAAAAAAAAAGTTTAAAGCTTGGCAGTTGGTTATCTATGGGCTCCTCTCCACAAACAATTTACCCCAACTTGTCCCTGTTCAGAGCCATTCAGTCCAAATGACACAGAGCATTTACCCTGATCTGTCCCCAGGCAGTCCAAACAACCCCCTGGGCTAATATGAGGCTGGAACAGGGGCAAACCAAGACAGTGCAGTTTTCCATGTTTTTTTTTAAATGCCTGGTTTAATCCAGTACTGCCAGATCAGGCCCTGTGTGTCTGTGGGAGCCTGTCCCAGAATGCTGTCCCTTGCTACCACTGGCAGCCCCCTCACTCTCCCACAAGCCAGGAAGGGGGCCCTCAGCATGTGGCCGAGGCTAGTGACATGCAGGGGGCCTGCAGTCACATGCTGTGGGCAGCAGTGGCTTCAGCAACAGGACAGCATCATTTTTGGACTCTGGCCTGTTTTCTTCAGGTAATCGGGGTGGGGGGGGGAGGCCACCTCCACAGCCAGGATATGTTGGCAGGGAGGTGGCATATCCTGGCTAATGTAGATGAGCTCCAAATCTAGATTTGTTTTAGTTTTATTACAAAAAATATATGCACAGTGGGCCCTTAGTATCCTCTGGGGTTTGGTTCTAGGACCCCTCATGGATAGCAAAATCCATGGATGCTCACATCCTATTACATACAGTGGCATAGTAGAATGATGTCCCTTATATAAAATGGCAAACAGCAAGGTTTGCTTTCGGGATATATATATATTTTCAAGCTGTGGATGGTGGAATCTATGGATACAAAATCCGTGTATACAGAGGGCTGATTGTATAGCCATAACACAATATGAATTACTACAAAGAATGCAAACAGACATAATTTTTACATTATTTTGTTCTTATTTTAGCTCATCCTCTACAGTATCAAGTATTCATTCTATAATACTGAATATCTCTCAGAATACTATATTAGAATATCCCAACACTGCAGGATTGTATTTTCTTTCTATAGATTTCTCTCTGTAAGGTAGTTCAATTCACCATGACATTTTATTCCCAGCTTTTCCTTATTGTTAATTTTTTCTTGGCCTTCAATGTACTTTTTCACCAAGGCAGGTGGGGGATGCAATTTTAGCCCCATATGGAGTAGACCCATTTAAATGAATGGGGCTTTAATCACAATGTATATACATCTCTTAGATTTCAACAAGTCCGCTTCAGTTGAGATTAAATTGTGATTTATCCCTTTGTGTCAAAAAAAACAAAGACCGCACTGTACATGTATTGAATATAACTAGTGATAGCTCTAAATTCAGACTGATCAATTAAACTGGGTAGAGGGAAACATCCAACAAGGAACCATATCATTGACTGAAACAGCTACATGACTGCTTCTGCAATGTTTATTGCATTTCTAATTTGGAAGTAATAGATGATGAGGAAGCAGTGGATTTATTTTTCCCTTTGCATTTCTTTCCTGTAGCCATATGTGGTTAAGGAGCCCTTTTGGCAATTTACCCCCACATAGCATTACTTGTAACATGTAGTTTAATCATAAATAATACCTGTTCATTTGTTTATTCCTTTTGATACACTTATTCCTTTTGCTCCATGACAAAATTGGTTCAGTCCACATTTGTTTTCCTTTAGTTCTTTTCAAACCTCATTTGTGGTTTCTGTATATTTAAGTTTTCCATCTGCTATAATTGAAAGAGCCTGATGAAACTTATCTGGCCTTTTTGAAAGAAATTGAATTTCCATCTCTCTCCATTTACATTTCTCCTCTTATTTTGTCCTAATAGGCATGCTACATTGAAAACAGTTTTAAGCAAAATGCTTCTTTTTTTCTTTGCTATTCTTGGCCATTTCTGACAACATTCTGAAAACAGTTGCAGAGGGATAAAGCTGTGGAAAACCAAATCCTTAAGAGGAATATACTTGCTTAACAAACATATATATGTAAAACCCCACTTTCAGATCACCATTCTCATGTATACCTAAGAAAACAAAATCCAGGGCGCAATGTGTCAACTATTATGAATGGTTTGTCATGTTTCCTGAGTCACTTTGGACAAGGGGATCCTGGCATGGATGTTGAAATCCCACAGTCAGGACAATCATTGTGGTAGGGTTGTAATGTATGATTCTATATGTACAACAGGTGAATGGGATGCTTCAGGAATAGAGGGAAGAACAAAATAAGCCCCTTCCTACTTAGATCGAATGGCTGGATGCCTAGGGGTGTGATGAATGCTCATAAGCTTTGTTGAACAAATAAGAATTAATGTGTTCGATTAGCTCAAACAAAAGTGTTGATGAGCTCTGAAATTTGACACGTTTTGTCCAGGTATGAAAATTTCTAGATACAAGTTGATTTGCAAATTTATTGTTGGGATGGGCACGGCAAAGAAAAAAATTCAATGGGCAGGAATTTGCTAATTTGTTGGGCCACTTCATTTCTGTTAAAACTGCTCTTGCACCAACTTTGCCAAATTGATGCTCAGACATGTTACCTCTTCAAAGCACTTACTAGCTTACTTTGTGCATAGTGGCAGATCATTTGTCAACATACCCCAAGCTAACAAGAGGCATTATATGTTTAGAAATTATATTTCCAAACATCTAATTTTCTTCTGCTCCATATGTTCTTACCAAGAACAGCCTTCCACTGAATAACCTATTGATTATTCTAGATCAATAGATTAGCCTACTGATGTATGTGTTATCTATTTAGAATACACTTCTCTATTAACTTCCTTTTTTAATTACATTTTAAATAGGGCCTTCCTCCAATAATCTCAGTGCAGCAGGCATGGGATTTTATTCTCAAAACAATCCTATTAGGTAGGTTGGACTGAGCCATAATGATTATCCCATGCCAAGGTCATGCAGTGGGTTTCATGGGAGTTTTAAACTCAGATCTCCCTGGTCAAAGTTCAACACTGCATTTCAGTATGAAACTTTACTGTACTATACGTAGTGTTCTGTTATGCTCATCCATTTCATTTTTAGTTGTAGTTTTTTATTATTATTATTATGATTTCACATATAGCTCATATCTTTGGATTGCTTGTTATCCACAAGGAAGACAGCATCTTGCACACTATACTTTGTTTGATGTGTCCCCTGCAGGACACTTCACAACCTTACATTTATTATCCTTTCTTGCTTACACTCACCTAGCATCTCAAACAGAAGAGCTTTAAAATGAAGAAGAAAATTCTTCCTCGGGGGAGAGGAAGACACACTTAGCTTCTCTAAGAGTCAAAGTAGCTCAAGGAAAGAAAACATTTGTGGGATTCCTGATGCTGTACCTGTTGACTTTCTGGAACCATCCGACCTTCCAGAAACATGTCTTCAGTACAGTGGCTTAGCTTGACCTCTTATGTGAGGTTTTGAAGGTTCTATGAAAAGATAGCCCTACATGAACACGTAGCTTAGCTTTATTCATTAAGTGCTTTTCAAATGTAGGGCAGACTTCATACTTACAATAGGAAGTGGTTTTCATAAATATTTCAGCTGCATTGAAAAAGCCCTCCTTTTCAGCATTTTGCCAGTGATTTCTGCAAAGGGGCTTGCAAATAACATAGGCATGGGCAAAGTATGGCCTCATATGCCCCCCCAGCTGCTTTTGAAGCCCACAGCCCCTCCAGATTTCTTGATTGCCCCTTTTCTAGTTAAAAGAAGGGTAAAATAGAAGCTTCCAAGAGTGGCAATTCCTCTTTTAAATAACTTGCATTCATTTCTGTCACTCTCCACTGTTTTATTCACCTTAGGTTAGTTATTCCCAAGCTATCTGACCAGCATTTTCTGCCCAGTGTGCCAGAGTGTACCACATTTATACTCACGTTTCTCTCTTTCCTGGAAACTCATCAGAGATTGGCAACTGGTGGTATGATAACCAGCTCTGGTCCCTGGGCCACCACTTTGCGTAGTGCTGACAAAAGATATCATCATGTGGCTGAACCAAACCTCTGCCTAGAGTTAGAACATCATTACATTCACTCCCTGATTGGAAGGGTACTCATTCACATTAGAAAAACTAGCAATAGACAAGGAATCAATGACAGTGATAACTCTATTGTTTTGTGTGTTTTTAAGACCTCCCCACCCACTAAAATTCTGCAGAAAATCCTGGAATGGGCAACTATTCAGTCCAACTTTATTTAAAATAAAACCTGAGTTTCCAAGGTGGAATATGGAAACAAAGATATTTCTCAGACTCTCCACAGATGCAGCCATATTTTTCTCTTTTCCTTCCTGATGACTAGGGATGTAAATCTTTTTTTATGCACACAAGAATGAAAAATCTCAGTTCTTCCTCCCTGCTAGGTGAGATGAAGAGATTTTGCACATTTTTCATGAGAAGTTTTCTAAGTTTTGAGACTTCTCTTTTCTTCTTTTCTTTTTCTTTGGCCAAACTGTACAAAATAGTTTGCTGCTGCATTATCACATGGGACTTCTGAAAGGAAATGTGTGGATGGATTTGCCTCTTTTTTGATCAATGATCTCCTTCTGTATTTGCTCTCTTTCTCTGTATGCGTTATGCTGAAGAAAGGGAGGGGAGAGAGACTAGTTTTGGACAGAGGCTTGCAAACAAATTTTTTAAAAGGGCTTATCTTTTCACTCTCATGCAGGCAGTGAAAAAAAAATCTCATTGATTTTTGACAGTTTTGCAGTGGGGTTTCTTGATGTGTCCAAAGACTCTTTCTCATCAAGGATTAAGAAAAAAAATGCTTATATTATTTACTGTCCTTACTGATTACTTTCTCTACAGAGATTGTTCATGTTTTCACAAAGTAATCTAAAATACTGTTTTCACAGACTATTGCCAAGATTTAACACTTATTTATGTAAAGCTTGACTAATATATGGACACAAAGTTATGGAAGCATGAAGGCAGCCAGCTGAGTGGCACTACAATGGAGCTTTCTTAGAACACATGAGTGGTCAACCAGTAACCATTTCAGTCAGGGTGACAGAGCTGAACCAGCACCATCTAGCTGCCATTGCACAACTAAGAAAGATAATTGCAGAAGGAGGCACCAAACACCTTCTTGTGTGATAATGGTGAAATACTTCATTTTGGAACAACTCCTGGTTATGAAAGTGTAAGAGCCGTGACACACAAAAGAATAGAAGTGGAAGGGAAGCCTGATAGTAGCACGTCCCACCTTGCCTTATCACATGACATCAGCATGTTTCAGCTATTCTCCTGTTCCGGTCCTGTGGGAGATGGTAGTAAACCTGGGTCTTTCTGCTAACAGTTTTTTTCAGTTAGCAAAAAGACTTGTATTTACCACCGTTTCCCACAAGATCAGAATGGGAGAACAGCTGAAACATGCCAACATTGTGCCATAAGGCACAGCAGGTGTGCTATTATCTGGGTGCACTACTGCTTCCTTCCCTTGTGTGATAAGCCTCTAAGGACTTTTTTCAGATGGGCTATTTATTCCATGGCAGGCACAGAACAGGGTCGTGAAAGGGTTACCCTTTCAGATGACATTGACCCTGTCTGCCCTGCTCCCCTGCTGTTCCTGTGCTGCCCCAGTGATATTTTATTCACGGGGAAACATCATGAAGAGACCACCCATTATTTTGTTACTATCACAGAATTGAGGGTGGTCTGAAAGGCATCCCATTCCTCTCCTGTTATTCTGGCACGATGCCAGCCACGGGGGGAGGTCTATTCCAAACACTTGTGGTCCAGATTGGGACATCAAGGTAAGTGGCACCTTTTTTATTTTTACCCTCCCCAAGTAAAAGTGTGTTTTGCTGCTTTGTTTTACTGTTTGACATTTGGTTTTGTTTTATTTTTAAAATTCCCCGCATGATCATTCTCTCGCAAGAATGGGCGGGATTTGGTTTCCTTGTAGTAAAAGCAGCTTTATGACAGCTGCATTTACTGCAGGGAAGCTGAGAGGAGGGGGAGCAGTTTCTCTTCTGCTTAAAGGTTGGTGTGCAAATATTTTTGATTTATTCTGTGGCAGGGATGGGAGTGGGGTGGGAGGGTGCATTTTCAGCAGGTCTGAAAATCTAAATCACCAACTAGATGCCACCCTATTTGCTTAACTAGTTATTTATAGAACACCAAAATTTCAGTTCAAGTGAACTTTGCAGCAAATTCAGACCAAGCAACCAAAAATTTTCTGGGAAAAAACAAAAGAGTTTCAATAAGACCAATAATATTTCTCAAGAGGAATTCAAGCAGGGGAGGATGGTGAGTTTCCCTTACACAGAAGATGCTGTTGGCACTTGCAGGATTAGTCTTATGTGAGATGACCAAACTTCATCTTAAATGCTGGGAATGTAATTTTAAAAAATCTCAAAATATATAATAACAGGTATTTGGTCATGGAGTACAATCTGGATGTTTGCCAAGCCTATTACTTCTTCTCATACAAAAGGATAACAAAAGAGGACTTTGTACAACATAGTATTGAACTCTTCTTTTTCACAGAATCATCCCCATTGTGTGAGAAGTTCTGATCAACAGTGCCTTGACTGCATGTCCAATGAACTCTTGTCGATGAGGATAGGTCCCCTGAAGCACCACATACACAGCATGGAAAATAATGCCAGCATAGAAACACTCCATAAGCCCCAGCAGCATATCTAGGAACAATCCTGGTATTTTAAGTCTGCAAGTATCCTAAGATTTGGGATCTCCCACATGTTGCTTTTAACAACAATTTGGAACATTATGATAAATATAGATAAGGACGTAGGCCAGGGGTGGGAAAAGTATAACCTGAGAGACACATGTGGCTTGCAGGACCCCAATTTTTGGTTCCTGGGGCTTCCCAGGAGAACGCAAAGCCATCAGACCTCTCAAGCTTTTCACACAGGTGACTTTTCACTCCTGAGCAGCCAAAACATCTTAAAACCACTACAAAACATGGCTGTTTTGCCCATGAACTGACATGAAATGAAATTGGAACTGACATGATATTATTTCCAATTGCACAACAGGTGCCAGTGTAGCCCTGGGGAGGGGTCAATAGTGAAAATGGTCCTTCTTCCTTATCACTTGCTCACCCTCTGAAGCAGAAGCCGGATAACACCACAGTGTATATTCATTCACATAAGCAGCTGAATAGAAAAGTGAAAAGAACCCTACAAATTCCCCATTTTAAAAGTTTTGAAAAGTATTTGCCATGAATTGATTTTATACCCAGCAAAAAATACATTTTATGGAACAACCTGGCATGAACTGATGCAGCCACACTACCTGAAATAATTTGAGCAGTCAATGATCCATAACATGTGACCTTTGCCTGCTCACTCTGTTAATTGCTAGTATTTGGGGTGATTCCCCCCCCCTGCTCTGAAGCAGGAGTCAGGTCTAATTGCTTTCAAGTGTTTGAAATTTATTTTGTCCATTACTGCTGGGTTTTAGCCCATGTGAAATCTGTTGTATAGCTATTTGTGTGATTATTGTGTGATTATGAGGTGATAGGTGAGTGGAAATTGTTGATATGCTCAGCACTGTATGAGACACATGTGAATTACAATTTATCTATATCCATATCCATATCTATATCTATATCTATATCTATATCTATATCTATATCTATATCTATATGATAGGCATGTTTAAAGCTTAAGTTGTTTGGTGGTTGTTGTTGTTGTTGTTGTTGTTTGTAGATTTTTTTAGCTTTTAGTTGATGAGATCCAACATTACCATAGTGAGATCCAATGCTAGTTTGTAATATCTCAAGATCATTGTAGCCAATTTACCATATATGGAAGCCATCTGTGGTTCAATAAAGCTCTGATTTTGCTCCTGGTCAGGGAATAAATACTGTATATCCTGGACTGTGATTGTTTGGTGTTCAGAGATTATGGCCATACAGGACCTGCTATGAGACAGTGAGATACCTTGGTAAGGGTAAAATTTGCATTGAAGACAAAAGCCTTCTGCAGTGATATGATTATATCCCACTTTTGATTGTAACAGTAAAACTGAATAATGAATCTACAATATCACTGTCTATATCCAGTATTAAAGGGGAGGCAGAAGGAACTGGAAATGTGGCTTATTTGAGAAATAAAACCTTTTTTTATCCATCCTGAGACTCAGGAGATTATCAGAGGTGCCTAATGTGGTGCCAGCATAATGCAAAAGGACACCAATATTAGATGACAACATCCTTTTGCATTCTGCTGGCATCTTGCATTCTGCTGGTATCTTTTTTTATTGATGGCTGAAGCCATCAATTGGGGCCCCATTTCATTTTGGTGCTGGCATTGCCAGCGTGTGAAACCTCGGACCATTTAAATCCCATCACTGCAGTGGGAATGGCCAGTCCGGCATGAACACTTCCAGGTGAGATTGGGACATCCAGGTAAGTTTTACTCTTTTTATGACTCTTCCCAGGTTACTTGGGACTTTTAAATTGTGTTTAGGTGCTTTGTGTAACTCTGCTTTCTTTTTCTTTTTCTTTTTGAATTTTCCATGCTCGCGTCTTCTCATGAGAATGGGCAGGATTACACTTGAGGAAGTGAATGGCACTCTGTTAAAGCTCCGTTCATGCCAAGGCTGCCTCAATGATGGGAAAGAAGGTAAGTGTGGTGGGGAGGGTTATTGTTTCGGGAGAGGGGCGGGATTGGAGATTGTGGGACAAGGAACACTTTTTGTGTTCCTGTCTGATAATCTCCTCAGGCTCTCTTTCACATCTGTACTGAATATTGTTTTTTCTTAAATGCCAGCAGTGAAATATTAATATCAATAATAAATATCATTATCGTTATCTCTTTAACATTGGAGTCAATCAAATTCTGCAAAGCTTTTTTTTTTAATAAATCCATTTCAAATAATCCCTCTGAAGATTAAACTAGAAAAAAATTGTATTTTAAATTCTGACAACAGAGAAACAATTTTATTTATTTATTTATTTATTTATTTTTTTAAAACTGTGTGTGTTAACAGTAAATGTGTGCACTATTTCCTATTTCCCAGGTAGAAAGGAGAAAGAGAGAGAAGAGAGAAAGAGAGAAAGAGAATATAGGTGTCTACATTGTACTTTGATTAATTTTATCTCTCTTTTTTCTGCCTGCATGATCATGCAATCTGAAATAATGTTGTTCCCTCCTCAAAACATAAATCAACTTAGGAACTTCAAACTGCATTCTTCTCCTTTGGGTGCTGTTACAACTAACACTTGGAGACTGCTATTATACATCTGCTAACAATTTTCTGTACGTAACCTTATCATTATTCTAGGAATGGAATACTAATCATATTTATTTGACTTACAGCACAATTGACAGTGTACTCAAGGAAGAAAGGTTGATTTAAACCCACTTGATCCCACTGAGAATAAGAGTAGACTCCATCCTTATGTTCTTCTGAACCTACTGAAATGAATCAAAACCAATCTGTTGGACAGGTCTCATTCATTTTACTGGGTCCTCCTAGCATGGGGAATCTCCATGAATTGTAGCCACAGGCTGATAACTCATACTCATGCATGTCCTTGGTCCTTTTCATAGGGGCTGGAATGAAAGTCTCAATAGCACTCCATATTCCAATGTGAAAAAGGTCAGAATTCTTCACCTTGTGCACCTCAGCTATCCATTTTCTCATGTATGAGCCATCACAAAGCTGAGTATATGTTCTTCAACAACAACAACAACAACAACAGAGAGAGAGGGGGGGGGCCTCTGGCAAGGCCTGTATTGTTGTTTACACTGTGGAGCAGAGGTGAAACCAGAGCTGCATTGCTTGTGATCTACAAAGCCTAACAGCTTGCCAGCTGTGCACAGTGGCCCTCCAGAGGCTCAGAAAATCTGTTCTTTCTAAGGGCATGAGTTAGGTCACATTGGGCCAGGTTAGGTGGCAAAACCAATGTACCTTTGTTAGTGTTCATTTGATGGTGAAGGTCTGAATGGGTTTAAAGCAACATGGACTTTGGCTTTGTTTAAATGGACTTATGGAAAAACTGGCTTATGCCAATAATACTGAGAGTGGGATCTTGTTGGTGACATATAACACTGTAAGTACCCATAAGCACTTTTTAAGAAACTGCACAAGGGGTCCAGATTATGATTATGCCAGCATAACAACCACACAAACACTTGCACTTTAAGACATTGCATAAGTCCATCATGTAGCACATTTTGGCTAGTGTCATATTGACCATTGTGCAATGGAGGAATGGATCAAAGTAATACAAGTTGCACGATTGGTTGTGTAACTGCGCAATCCAGTATATGGCCTGATAACAATCCATAGCATAGCTGCATGCAAAAATTTACTTTATATGACCATCCTGGATCTTGACCTATGAGTTGGGTCCAGGCTTAGCTGTAATTAGAACTGTCTAATTTCATAAATGTGCACATAACTTGTGGATTATGAAATATGTCATGTCAAAATCAACTCCATAGAAATGGATATATTTTTAAAAAACAATAACAGAACACATGTCTGTAAAATAAAAGCAAACTGAAATCAAGGGTATCATAATATTTGTCAAAAATATATTCTGTTAAAAATATAAATCACTAGGTTGGATCCATATTTAGTCATAATTAGAGTAGAACTATTGAACTCATTGAGACCTGATCATGACCACGTCACATCCAACCAAATGTATTTTTGCAAATATTACAATATTTGTTTTTGAATGGGTTTTATTTTATAGATTTGTATTACGGTATGTTTTTAAGATTTTTTTTGTGGAGTAAATTTTGGCATGACCTATTTCAGAATTTGCAAAAAAATATTTAAGTATTAATTCATTTATTTGAAGTATTTATACATCATTTTTTGAGACTGATCATGTCCAACAGTGCATTTTCTCTAGCTACCAGTACCTTGAGGACATGGTGTCACTTCCCAGCTGAAGATATAGTTTTATACTAATTACAACTAATAAGCCAGGTGGATATAAACTCGAGATGTAAATTGTGGCTTGTCTCGTTCTAACAGGTGACATTAAGAAACCACTTTTATTTGTGATTTGTGTGCCTTACTTCAGAAAGGGAAAAGATACATTTTACCATACTAATAAAGGTCTTGCTGATTTGTGGATTTTGTATTCTGTAGTTTTACCATAATTCCTGTAATTACAGTTTTATCATAGGTATTTTGCACAAATTGTTGAAATCTCAATGGAGAAAGGGTGTTTGTTGTTTGACTCTTATGCAGGAGATAAGAAATCTTGTGGGACTGATGCACTTTGAACAGACTGTATTGATGTCTGTTGTTAAGATCAAGTAGCTTAACAGGGTTTTTTCACATTCCTTAGTATGAACTCTAGGCAGGGTGTGTATGTGTTATATTTCAGAGTTCAAGCATTATATTTCAGCATGAAGTGTTTTAAGCAATACATTCAATTGATGTATGGTGGGGGAGCCAAGCCCATATTACTTAAATGGGCATGCTGGAACTCCAAGTTAGGCAATGTGAAATTTAGCAATTGGATCATAATTACAGAAGAGAATTTCTGATTTAACTGGAAGCAAATATAGACTTAGGGAGCTGGGTATGTTTAGCCTGGAAAAAAGACGGTTAAGAGGCGATATGATAGCCCTGTTTAAGTATTTGAAGGGGTGTCACGCTGAGGATGGAGCAGGCTTGTTTTCTGCTGCTCCAGAGACTGGAACATGGAGCAATGGATTCAAGCTCCAGGAACAGAGATTCCACCTCAACATGAGGAGGAACTTTTTGAAAGTAAGAGCTGTTCGGCAGTGGAACACACTCCCCTTGGAGCATGGTGGGGTCTCCTTCCTTGGAGGTCTTTAAACAGAGGCTGGATGGCCATCTGTCAGGGATGCTTTGATCAAGATTTCCTGCATGGCAGGGGGTTGGACTGGATGGCCCTCGTGGTCTCTTCCAACTCTACAATTCTGATTCTATGATTCTATGTCTTACAAAGGTGTATTTGACATGCATGCTGACCAGTCCTACTGAATTGTTTATTATGATGTGAGGCTTGTCTTACAAAAAGCAGGAAATGTGTCACCCCTCCAGTAGGATGAATCTTTTCAAAAGACTTTTGAGGTGCATTATGCCAACAGTCCATTACTTGAAAAAGAAAGTCTCTGTCAAGCAATATTACATTTCATAGTCCTTGGTACTCACATTGTTTGTGCTTGAAGGCAGGAAGCTAAGTGTGACATCAAAGCTAATGGTTAATCTTCCATTAAATTCACCAACATATATTGATGTGACAACTATGCAGAAAATAACAATATTAGCTCCATTAATAAGGCTGCTTTTACTCATAAAAGAGATAAAATCAGCACACACCTTGAAAGCTTCCCTTGGGCTGGTTAGGTGGAGTAGAGACTAAAACCACATAGCCAAAATTATTAAGTGAAAAATTATCTAAACCAAAAGCATAATAGAAAAAAAAATCCATTATCTGTTTGTTTGCTTCTGAATCTTCAAGCTAGCCTTGGTAATTCATTACAAAATAGTCTTGTCATGCACATTTGAAGAAGCAATTAGATGACTCACATTTTTCAACATTTAGTATATTTTTCAACTGATGGAATAGACAAGTTAATTTTACATGCAGGAGAGAGTGCCCAGTGGCTGCAGAAAGAGGAAAAACCATCAGACACCAAGACATTTTTGGAGGTCACCTGCACCCCTTCCCAAAAAAACCACAAGCAAATTAATGAACAACCTGGATCCAGCCATTCACCAGAAAATGTGTAGCTTTAGAGAGCAAGTTTCCATCTCCCTCTGATGGGGAATACTTATTTTTCAAAATATGGTTGTCTTTAGATTGTTTAGTCTGAAGGGAAGAACCCAACTGAGGAACAACTGGTTGGAGATATGGTGTAACTAAAGTTGGTTTGGATTTCCTTCAAGTGAAATTTTGGCAGTACTTCTACCTAGTCTGCTACAGTTATAAGACCAAAGTAGAAAGGATGAGAGCAGCTATATCTGTTTCTCAATGTATCTATCCCCTGTGGGTATCTAAAACTTGGGGCGGAACTCTACTCTTGTAAGGAAAGACTTAATGGTAGGTGAGAGGAGCAGAGCCCTCACCTCCTTAACTAATCATTTCCCATCAGTTCAAATATTTTGTTGCTCAAACTGGCTCAGTCCACATAGCAGTCATAACTTGGAAGGTTGCTTTTAAAAAGTAATTAGTTACCACTCCAAGCCCTCCAAAAGTAATTAGGCCATTATAATTGCAATTTGCAGTGTACTGTAATTAGGGGGGAAATGTGAATATTTTTTATATCCCAAGCGTGACAACAGCAACACTCTTCAAGTTTTTTCCCCCAACCCTCAGTGACTTATAAAACTCATTGTGAAAGCCCATGTCAGATTGTAGTGAACATGGGGACAAGTGCAACTTAACTGACAACTGCCCTGGTTACTTGTCTGTATCACTCAGGTCCTGGCCTCTAAAGACATTCATACAAACTTCTGCTGCAAATGTGAAACAGTTGTTCCCAGATGACTCACATAGTGCCCTTTCACACTATACATTTATAGCAGAGTGACTTCATTTTTACTGCCATGGGTACATCCTATGGAATCCTTGTGGTTTGGTGAGACACTGCAATTATTCCACTCCTTAAAGTGCAAATCCAGAATTCCATGGGATATAACCATGACAGTTAGGACTTTTTCGGATGAGCTTTTACAGTGGTAGCAGCCTCGTCCCTGTTGTGAGGCCGCTGTGCTGCAGGGTGTCCCTTTCGGATGATGCTCTCCCCTGCCGGTACTGTTGCGTTACCATGGGGACACTGCAGCGTTATATTCGGCGGTTTTCTAATCATGATCAACTTTCATGATTAGAAAACTGCCAAATATAATGCTGCAGTGTCCCCGTGGTAATGCAACAGTACCGGCAGGGGAGGGCGTCATCCGAAAGGGACGCCCTGCAGTGCAGCAGCCTTGCAACAGGGACGAGGCTGCTAGTGCTGTAAAAGCTCATCCGAATAAGTCCTTAGAGTAGAATCATAGTACCTTAATTGTGTACTGAAATGCCCTGTGGTCTTTACATGTAGAGCAGCCTTTCTCACCTTTTTTTACCCTGGTGGAACTCATGAAACAATTTCCAAATCTCAGGGGACCCCTGCCTAAAAATTATATATCTACAGCTAATATATATATATATATATATATATATATATATATATATTCAATCTCAATATCTCACAGAACCCCTAGCAACTTCCAGGGAACCCTGGTTGAGAAACCATGATGCAGAGGGTTTGATAAACAAACAGTACATAGGAGAATTTAGGCAAGAGATCAGTGTAGGTATTTGGATGTTGGACCTCTATTTTAAGTTCTACATCTTAGTTTTGGCCACTTAGGTTAACAAAAATATAAGACTAGATGGGGAAATTATTGATACTGTTTTGTACATTTCCCCACCACCACCACCACCAAAGCAGAAAACAATCTCAAACAGAGATACCCAACAATAATGAAGATGGTTGACTGACCAAACCCAAAGGGTAGTCACCAATGGCTCCTCTTCATCCTGGAGAGAAGTGACTAGTGGGGTGCCACAGGGTTCTGTCCTGCGCCCAGTGCTATTCAACATTTTTATCAATGACTTGGATGAGGGAATAGAGAGTATGCTTATTAAGTTTGCAGATGACCCCAAATTAGGAGAGGTAGCTAATACCCCAGAAGACAGGATCAGAATCCAAAATGATCTCAACAGATTAGAAAGCAGGGTCAATATTAACAAAATGAATCTCAACAGGGAGAAATGTAAGATACTACACTTGGGCAGTAAAAATGAAAGGCACAGATATAGGATGGGTGACACATGGCTTGAGGGTAGTACATGCGAAAAGGATGTAGGAAGCTTAGTGGGCCACAAACTGAACATGAGTCGGCCGTGTGATACAGCAACTAAAATAGCCAATGCAATTCTAGGCTGCATTAATAGGAGTATAGTGTCTAGATCAAGGGAAGCAATAGTGCCACTGTATTCTGCTTTGGTCAGATCTCACCTGGAATACTGTGTCCAGTTCTGGGCACCAGAATTCAAGAAGGATACTGAGAAGCTGGAATGTGTCCAGAGGAGGGCAACCAGGATGGTGGGTGGTCTGGAAGCCATGCCCTATGAGGAGTGGCTTAGGAAGTTGGGCATGTTTAGTCTGGAGAAGAGAAGGTTGAGAGGGGACATGATAGCCATGTTTAAATATTTGAAGGGATGTCATACTGAGGATGGGGCAAGCTTTTTTTTTTTTTTTTGCTGCTCCAGAGACTAGGACACAGAGCAATGGGTTCAAATTACAGGAAAAGAGATTCCACGTAAACATTAGGAAGAACTTCTTGACAGTAAGAGCTGTTCAGAAGTGGAATGCACTGCCTCGTAGTGTGGTGGAGTCTCCTTCTTTGGAGGTTTTTAAACAGAGGCTGGATGGCCATCTGTTAGGAATGATTTGATAGTGTGCTCCTGCGTGGCAGGGGGTTGGACTGGATTGCCCGTGAGTCTCTTGCAACTCTATGATTCTATGATTCTATAATGGAGTTACTGTGGAGCTATTGTGACATTGATAGAGACAAATTAGAGGTACATATACAGTACCACTGAGCTAAAAGTGCTCAGGAGAGAGCTACTGGCTCAAAATGGAGGTCTAACCAGCAGCACCAGGGCTCGAAGTATTAGCAAGCTGTATTTCCTGGAGTAACCAAGTGGTACAACACTTCCCTAGAAGTTGTGCCATTTAGCCTTGGGAGTCACTGCATTAAAAAAATAAAATAAAATAGCCCTCCCCTGTGCTATTAAAGTAACAAGAGTTATTCTTGACCCATCAACTTAAAGGTCTGCACCGAGATGAATTCAGAGGCGACCATCACTGGAACTACAAGCTATTGAGAAAACTATCTGGCATCTCAACCCTCCATGGTGGCAAGTCCTCTGGCTTTGGTCAGACTTTAGCTGACTTCCTGATGAAGAGAAACTGGTAATGTTGGTTTCTCTTATCTTTGCCTTGAGAATTAAAACTTTCCATGCCCCTTTTTGTGAAGCTGAACTATTGTTGCTGTTGCTGTTATCTTTATTTATACCCTGTCTTTCCCCTAAAGCCATATTTCCCCTAAACTTAAGCCAGCTTACAAATTAAAACAAATATAAATAGTTAACCATTCAAATGATCAACATTAAAATAGAATTAAATTATCAACAACACTAAAAATAATGTAAAACATACAATTAAAATGTTAGAAAGCAGTTTTAAAACATACAGTTTAAACAACACAGCACACTCTTAAAAACCCATCCTTTAGTAGTAGTAGTATAAATTTATTCGGTCATTGACCAGCAGAATCAAAATTATAGGTACAATACAATGCAATTACAATAAAAATTCAAGAATTTCTAAACACAATTATTAAACATTAATATCATACAAGTAAAAAAATATAAACTTTTAGCACTTCAGAATAAAAGTTCGGGCATGTCCAGGGCCATACGCCATTTCTCCTGAGATTCGTTACTTCCCCTTCAGTCTCTACCAAATTGACTTTGTTATTTCCCAATGACCATGTGAAGAGGTTATATCAACAATATAGCAAAATTGGTACCCCATATAGAACCATATACGGCCAGCATAATCAAACTGAAACGTCGACCACGATAGAAAACAGTGATTTCCAGCCATAATCTGAGAAATCACAATCACAATCTTTGGCGTTGAGAGCTTGAAGCTCAGACGTGCCCAGGGCCAGACGTCGTGACTTCCTTGGTTCCATCCTTAACTGCCTCAGTCTTACAGACACACAACTTGCCTGCATTAATTCCCATTAACCATTTGGGGTCGCAGTTTACATACAATATAGCAAAACTTTGTAACCTTAAATACAATCTTAGGTACCTGATTATTTAGAAGATTGTAGATATAAGAGGCGTCAGGGTGACCAGGGTATTTCTCTAGAAGGGGGGTAATCAACTGGTGACGGATGTCTCTATAGAATTGACAATACAAAAAGACATGCTCAATGGTTTCAATTGCACCCGCATCACAAGGACAAAGGCTCTCCTAAATTTAGGCATTGTGATTTGGGACAGATATACTGCTGGTGAAGTAACTCGAATTTGTTTATTGGCTACAATATGTTTGGGGAAAGCAGCGGTTTCTAGCTGGCCTTCGATATCTAACAATCTTTGTTTAATGGCCAGTTTTGCATGGTCTAGATTTAATTTCAAGATGGTATCCCTAGAGAAACCCAGTGTGTTCAGTTTCTTAATTATTGCTGTTTCCCACGAAGATTTAAAGGTATCTGCCAAAACAAATTTAATCAGCCCACCAGGATTTTTATTTAATTTGAGCCAGTATGTGAAGGTGTTAATCCACATACTTGTCTCGAGTTTACTAACTCCTGCTTCCCTTCTTATTACTGCATTTGGTACACAGCAGGTTACTTGAAATATTTTCCTTAGAAACTTTGTTTGGACTTGTTCTAATGAAATAGGATCTTTATAGGGTCCTATTTGGGCTCCATAGAGTAATTGTGGCTTTACTTTGAACAAAAAAAGTTTAATTGCAGCTGGAACAAACTGGGCTCCCTTAGTGAAGAAGTACCTTTGGATAGCATTTGCCGATCTTTGGGCATTCCGAGTGACATAATCCAGGTGAGCTTTTCTGCTCCCTGTGGATTGAAATACACTTCCTAGATATTTAAAGATTTTGACCTGTTCGATAGGTTGCTTTCCCATTGTCCATTTTCTCATTTTTGGACATTTAGCAAAAGAGAGAATTTTGGTTTTGGTGTAGTTTATTGTTAGGTTTTCTTCCTCACAATAAAGAGCTAGAGACTTTAGGGCTCTTTTGAGGCCGATTGGGGTTAGAGATAAGATCGCTGCATCATCAGCATATAATAGCACATTAATGTGTCTGTTTGCTATTTTAGGAGGATGATAAGAAAGATTACTCAGAAATGGAATTAATGAATTTATGTAATAATTGAATAGTGTTGGGGCCAACACACACCCCTGTCTGACTCCATTCTTGACTTGTACTTCTTTGGAACCATCCTTTAAAAACCTTCACTTTTCAAAAACCTGTCAGAAAGCTGGTTTGTTGAAAGTCATTGCACAGCAGCAGGACAGCAAAGAGTGGGCCATTCTTGCTTCCCTAAGAAGTGAGTTCCAGAGCCTAGAGGCAGCCACTGATAAGGCCCCATCATAGGTCTCCACTAATCAGGTTGTGGGATTGAAATCAGGGACTTTCTTGAGGATCCCAGGACCCAGGCAGGTGTATGTGGTGAGGTATGGACTGTTGGATAAGAGTGATTCCCATTGTGCACAGTAACGAGCAGGGAAAAAGACAGGATGCTGCTCTTTAACAAATATAGATGAAGAATTTTAAAATCCCTGGTTTCATTAGAACCAACAAAAACATCACAAAATGGTGAACAAATTTTCCAATCCACAAGAACATTTCACCAAGCTAAGGACTTTATCAGAAGCAGCAAAAATTTCATGATTACTACATAAAGGTAGTGCAAATGGTTTCCACTATCGCACAATGTTGTCATGTTTGTATGGTCAATCTGTGCTCCAGTCATGAACAAGGTGTTGATTTTCATTTACAGGGCAAGCTGTCAATAACCCTCAATATCGCTCTTTTCATGGTATTGAAGAGTGTGCGAAAATGTATCCTGCTGTACTCGCAAGATTACAGCGTGAATGGGCGGTCCTCTTTCCCCCCTCCCTGTTCCCAGTGAGAAAATATCTGGGTGAGAACATGAAAACTATCCACAGGATGCTCTTTTAATGAACTGTCCCTGTTTGTTTACACATTTTAAGGTTTGTTTAAGTCAGTGGTTCTCAACCTGTGGATCCCCAGATGTTGTTGGACTACAGTTCCCAGGAACCCTGATGGTACAGTGGTCAAATGCTGGTACTGCAGCCTACTGCTGAGGCTGCAGTACCAGTATTTAACCACTGCCCTACCACGGCTCCTGGGAACTGTAGTCCAACAACATCTGGGAACCCACAGGTTGAGAACCACTGGTTTAAGTGTTTCTGTGTTTGCTTACTTTGCAAATTAAGGAGAGTTTTTTGTTTTTGTTTTTGTTTTGGTCTTTTAAAGTGTGCTCACATCTTCTTGCAAAATCCACTGAAATCTCATCTATGCTAAATCAAGGAGGTAAAGTCCCATTCTTAAAGTATTAGTGGTCGTTGTGCAATATTTCTCTGGTGGTTCTTTAGCACAATTAAAATGATGTGCAATAATAAGTGTAACAATGCCACTATGATTCTGCTTTCCTCATTTGCGGAATTATAGTGTTTTTAAATGCTAGTTTGATAAAGTCCTAAATGTTACACAAAATAGAAGGAAGGGGGAAGGAAAAACAAAAGAAAAAAATGTTGTGATGTTTCGACCACAATGTCTACATCTAGTTCCAGTCTCAAAATACAGATTGCAGATGGGATTGGTGTTAAGAGGTTACACTTGGGGAGGGACCAAAACTGATCCCTATTTTTTAAATTTAAATAATTGAAATCTGAGGTCTTTTAGAAATGGGGTCAACCACTGCTTCTTTGACTCAAAATTCTAGGTCTAACCTAAGACCCAAAACACACAACCTAACATTCAGTAGGCACATTGGCTTTTATACTATGTTCTAGGGAACCCTGGTGTTCAGGATCCCTCTCCCCCACTAAAAAGACACATAAGGATGGGCTTCCCTAACTTGTCCATTGATGGCAATCTTTCCATGCAATGTGCAGTTAGGAGATTATATATATATATATATATATATATATATATATATGCATATATGTGTTGTTGACACATTGGTAGTTTGTCTGGGCTGATCATGAAGCCCTGTGGACCTGGCCAGCATTCCATCCATACTGAATGAGTGATCTAGAACAGTCCCACATTGACAGAATCCCTTTCAGTACACATAGTATAATAATAATAATAATAATAATAACTTTATTTTGTACCCTGCCTTTTGCCTATTAGGCAATCAAGGCAGCTCACAACAATTGGATATAAAACAAACAGATCCATAACAACAGTAATAACTTAAAACAATTTACCCCCCTTAAAATTACATATAATAGTACATATATTTAAAATAACTGGCAAATTCACCAGTGACATAAAATAACTACCCTAAGGAGATTTTCAGACGTGTTTTTCAGCGTCTTGCCATGTCCGTGAGTAAAAAACAGCGTGGCTGCCTCCAATGCTAGCCACAAGAGTCACGGACGACTCCGAGAGAGAAACGTCGTTGTCCAAAATGGACCCCTTGCCACACGGCAGCCTCGTTACTGCTCCGGAGGCTGCTTGCATGGCAAGACTCTGAAAAATGCATCTGAAAATCTCCTAAGACTTTAAAACTGTAATATCAAAACATAAAGACATAAAAACATAGAAAGAGGGAGAAGCATCCATTAAAAATGGTCTGTTCTATTCAAGGAAGGCCTGCCGGAAGAGATCCGTTTTTATGGCTTTTTTGAAATTCTTCAAGCTGGTTGCTTGACGGCTCTCCTCCAGCAGGGCATTCCATAGACTGAGAGCAGTGATAGAAAAAGATCTCTGGGAGGTTGTTGTTAATCTAGATTTCATTGATTGCAATAAACCTCTCCCAGAAGATCTAAGGGTGTGGGGTGGATTATATGGGAGGAGGTGATCCCTTATGTAGGTTGGACCTAGGCCATGTAGGGCTTTATAGGTCATTACCAACACCTTATACTATGCTCGGAAACTGATAGGCAGCCAGTGAAGGGATTTCAAGATTGGAGTGATATGCTCTCTTCTCAATTTCCCGGTTACTAACCTGGCTGCCATATTTTGCACCAGTTTCCGAACTAGGTATAAGGGTAGCCCCATGTAGAGAGCATTGCAGAAATTGAGTCATGAGATTACCAGTGCATGCACTACAGTTTCTAGGTCCTTTGTCTCGAGGTAAGGGCACAGTTGGCGTATCTGCTGAAGCTGATAACAGGTGCTCTTGACTGTCGCATTCACCTGAGCAGTCATGTGAAGTGACGAGTCTAGGAGCACCCCCAAACTGCGAACACAGTCCTTAGCAGAGAGCGTGACCCCGCCCAGGACTGCCGGTTGCAATCCAATACCAGGTTTAGGGCCCCCCACTATAAGCATATCTGTTTTCTCTGGATTCAGTTTGAATTGATTTTTCCTCATCCAGTCCATTACCTCTACAAGACAGTGACTGAGGGGAGGAATACCATCTCTCGCCACGGCTGATGACCGAGACATGGAGGAATATATTTGGGTGTCATCAGCATACTGATAACACCCCGCCTCATGTCTCTGGATGATTTCTCCCAGCGGCTTCATATAGATATTAAAAAGCATTGGGGACAGGATGGCGCCCTGAGGGATGCCACAATTAAGCTCTATTTTTTATGAGAAACTGTCCCTGAGCATCACCCTCTGGAATCTACCTGAGAGGAAGGAATGGAACCACTGAAGTACAGTGCCTCCAATCCCCAGCTCTCCCAGGTGTTCCAAGAGGATGCCATGATCTATTGTATCGAAAGCCACTGAGAGATCCAAAAGCACCAACTGGGTCACGCTTCCCCTTTCGATGTTTTGGTGAAGGTCATCTACCAGAGCAACCATGGCAGTCTCCACCCCAAATACTGGTCTGAAGACAGTTTGAAATGGATCTAGAAAATCGGTTTCATCCAAGATTACTTGGAGTTGAGAAGCAATGGCCCGCTCGATCACCTTGCTCAAAAATGGCAGATGGGAAACCGGTCTATAATTTTTCAAGTCCAGGGGGTCCAGGGTTTCTTTAGGAGCGGTCTCACATCTGCTTCTTTTAAAAGAGATGGCATAACTCCCTCCCTAAGTGACACATTGATTGTCTCCTTAAAAAAGGCCATCAATGCATCAACCCCCTGGATGACCAGCTTTGATGGGCAAGGGTTGAGAGGGCACGTTGTCTTCCTCACTTTTCCAAGGATCTTGTCCATGTCATCGGTACATCGGCTCAAACTGATCCAGTCTAATCTCAGAAACGGGTTTACTGGACACCTCATCAGTTGACTCTGCTATAAACACAGCATCCAAGTCAGCTCTTATCTGAGAGATTTTATCTGCAAAGTAGTCATGAAACACATGACAGCAGGCTGCTGTCAGTTTAAGTAGAGGGTTCAGTACAGGTGGAGCCTGTGTGAGCTCCCTTATCACCCTAAACAGCTCTGCTGGACAGGACTCTGCATATGCAATACATGCAGAACAGAAAGATATCTGCGCTGCACGTATTGCCTCTCGATAGGAATAAAGGAAATTCCTATGACAAGTCTTGTCAGACATAGATTAAGACATAGATTAACTCATGCATATCCAGGTCTTCATCACCACCCAAACAGATGTGACAGGGTTATTTTCTGAAGACAGAGACTGGAATTCTGTTAGTGCATAACACCAGCTATTGCACTTTTCCCAGTGTTGGACAGTGGTGGGGACTCTCCAACAATGCCAGTTCTGGAAATAGCCAGCTGAGAACTGCCTATTTTTCCAATGCCTGACTTTCTGCGTGGCCACTGTATTTCTAGTTTTTTTTCTTACTGCCACTGTACTTATGCTGACATAGTACATCAACAGGATTGCACCCAGAGGATCTGAAACAGAAAAGATGGCATTAAATAAAAAGAGAACATTAGAACTGTTTATGCAATAACTTTATTCCCATTAGAGGGCGCTCCAGCACTAAGGTAATAGAAACAACTGGAAGACTTCACTCTCCAGCATTCATCCAGGAGCTTCCCTTGCTGTAGAACTGTGGGCTGAGAGTGTGCTATGCTGAAGACTATGTTTCCTTTTTATGTTCCTGTAAAATGATTGATTTTGCTGGATAAGGAAGCCTCTTCTTATTTGGACTCATTTCACTGTAATTCAGCATCTTTTTGATGTGTCTCTTTGCAATATTTATTTGGATTCTGTTGATTTCCATCTCTGCTCATGATTTGGTAATGCTTTTAGTAATGCGTGGGATGAAAATGAAATACAGGCATTTGGGGTTGTTGTTTTTTTAATGATTTATGAATAATGCCAATGGATGGATGTGAGATTGTGATTTAGTTAAAGCTGAAAAGATATCAAGCAAATGTATGTGCATTACAGCCACTTGCCTTTATGAGGAGAAAAGCAAGTTGCCATTCTGTCACCATTAGATATCATTTTTCAATACAGAAAAGGGAATTAAAATGTAGCAGAGAGCAAACGTACTCATATGGACATGCATAACCGTGCTTCGCCTAAAATTACTGAAATTTTGCCAAACAACTATACCTCAGGGGTACTTTTCATGCTTAACTCATACCAGGTTTCACAGAATTCAGGCAGCAAGAGTGAGAAAGATATCCACCTTGGACTGTGATGAGGCATAATTAAGATAAATGTGTGTGTGTCTAATTCTTCCACCCACACAATGTGCTCTTCATTTTATGGGGTCCTGGAAGGGACCTAGTAAAGCAGTTGCAGAATACACACAGTTCTTTTCTATTGTTGTGGTCCCACTTGCACTGCTCACCTCTGGTGGGAGGAGAAATCCTCCTACAGTTTCTCAGTCTCAGCATTAGCAATGCCAGCAAAACAGATGCTTTCTTTCTTCCAAAGAGGCACGGGGGGGGGGGGTGTGCTGTTGTTGGAAGTAGTAGTGGTAGCAGCCTGCTCACCATTTTACATCCTCCACAATACCTCAGAACTAATGCCTTTCCAGAAAATTGTGGAAGAAAAATTATACCCTCCACCAAAAATGAATTAAATTTGGAGAATATTCTGTAAAGTGGAATTATCTAGGTTTATAAGAGAAAGGAATGTCACAAGACTTTTCTAACAGGGAAAAAATGTATTTTGAGAAATTTTTGAACTACCTACATCTACAACAGTATTGTTTTCCCCAAGTTCCTTTGTATCCACAATTTGATTGGTGATAGATGGACACCAATTTAGATTGTGAACTTTCTAACATTTCTCAACTACTTGAAGCTGCAGAGAGAGAGCTAGTTCCACAGTGGGCAATGTTTTGACTGATGTCATTTAATCTATTTGTTAAGCTATCTATCATAGCTTCATAAAGCTCAAAACTGTTATCCCTGGGATTATCCCATTTTACCCAGATTTTAACCTTGAAAAGTAAATGAGGCTGAAATATAGAGACTTGCTCAAGGCCAACCAGTAAACTTTGGCTGAACAGGGATTTTATCTTAGCACTTTCTGACCTACAATATTCATTGGCTGCTGTATATCACATAGATGATTCATGCAGCATTATCTCTCTCACAATCATGAGTCATGGCTCTTCTCCATCCAGTTCTGTGCTATGCAGGTGATGCTTCTAAAACAGAAGTATGATTTCGCTCTTGCTTTGGCACGTCCAACTACCCAAACTCTTTTACTTAAATCTTAACCAGGCTGCATTCTTCCTCCTCCATAGGCTATGGCTCTGTGATGGGTGTCAGGGAGGGATGGAGAAAAGAACTACTGTGTGCCATTACCATCATTCTCCCTTTCTATACTACTTTCTCTAACAGTAATAGAGAGCTCTTCATGGCGTGGGAAAAGTGTCACCCAATGTCTTCCTGGGTACCTTTTTAAATGTAGTAGTTTCACACAGAGGTCAAGTGGAATCTGGACTGGAAATTCTGATTTGATTTTTCCTTGCACAGAATTAAAAAAAAAATCTCTTTCTGTGAGCCGCTATGATACAGGGCTTTTTTTTTTTTTTTTTAAATTGGTCTTGGAGAAAATCTGCACAAATTCATGAGTGGTTTTTGTTTTCACTGAAATACACAGCCCTGGAAAAGGCAGTAATTTCTGTTGTGTAGTAAAAGCACTGAATTGGTTGTCTGTGGTTTGGGGCTCCTTTCACGCTATACAATTGTAGTACTATGATTCCATTTTAACTGCTATGGCTGCATCCTACAGAATCCTGGGGTTTGCAGTGTGGTGAAGTGCTAGAGCTTTGTTGCTGAGAACTCTGAACATCCCTCCATAAACTGCAAATTCCAGGAGTCCATAGGACATAACCAGGGCAGTTAAAGTCAAATCATAATTCTATAACTGTGTAGCATAAAAGGACCCTTTGGGATCAATCTGCCTTTCTTATTGTGTAGCTTGTGTGTGCTTAGCTTCAGAAAGGGGATAAACACTAACCTTGCACATGGAGGTAAATTTTGTACAAAGTACATTTTAATTTTTCTTAAATTTTAAAGAATATGCCATTAAAAAAGCACTTGGCATGTTGGTCTCATACTGGAAATGAAATCTCTTGTGGGGGCTGGAAAATCTTCAGTCCTTTCTGTTGAGAAGGGCAATCTCAGCTAAAATCTTGGTACCTGTGAAATATCTTAACGTGACTATCAACTATGAAGGGGAAACACTTCAATTCTTAAGCCCATAGGTTTTTGGCTCTGCAGCTAATAGTGATATGGATTAGATTCAAATGAGCCTAATCGGGCCACTTCAGACTGATCCTTGTGCTTCCTGGGAGTGAATGTGACTTTCATAAAACTCACAATTTCCTGTGAAATCAAAGGCTTTCACAGACGACATCCATAGATTTTCCTTGGGGTTTTTTTGGGGGGGGGTTTTAATCCACAAACATAGAATCATAGAATTGCAGAGTTGGAAGAGACCAAGAGGGCCATCCAGTCCAACCCCCTGCCATGCAGGAAATCACGATCAAAGCATCCCCGACAGATGGCCATCCAGCCTCTGTTTAAAGACCTCCAAGGAAGGAGACCCCACCACGCTCCGAGGGAGTGTGTTCCACTGCCGAACAGCTCTTACTGTCAAAAAGTTCCTCCTAATGTTGAGGTGGAATCTCTGTTCCTGGAGCTTGCATCCATTGCTCCGTGTTCCAATCTCTGGAGCAGCAGAAAACAAGCTTGCTCCATCCTCAACGTGACACCCCTTCAAATACTTAAACAGGGCTATCATATCACCTCTTAACCATCTTTTTTCCAGGCTAAACATGCCCAGCTCCCTAAGTCTCTCCTCATAAGTCATGGTTTCCAGAACTTTCACCATTTTAGTTGCCCTCCTCTGGACACGCTCCAATTTGTCAATATCCTTTTTGAATTGTGGTGCCCAGAACTGGACACAGTATTCTAGGTGAGGTCTGACCAAGGCAGAATAGAGCGGCACTATTACTTCCCTTGATCTGGACACTATACTTCTATTGATGCAACCCAAAATCGCATTGGCCTTTTTAGCTGCCACATCACACTGTTGACTCATGTTCAACTTGTGGTCTACTAGGACTCCTAGATTCCTTTCGCACGTAGTCTCATTCAGCCACGTCTCCCCCATCCTATATGTATGCATTTCATTTTTTTGCCCTAAGTGCAGTACCTTACATAACAACTTCAACAGGAAAGAATAAACCTTAAAAGTAAACAAAATCTGGCTCCCAGTTTTGAAATACAATAGAATTAAAACTCAACACTTACAATGGAATTCCACCCAGGGACAGGGGGAGTTCCAGCAGATAATGGCCCATCAACCAACCATTAGCCAAACAGACACTAACGAGCCTTGCATTTCTATACCCAGAAACTAACCATTCAATTACACAAATTTACATATACTTCCGTACAGGGGTTCACAGCATATAAACCCCAGACACACTGCTACCCAACCATTCTCTGAAGATGCCAGCCACAGATGCAGGCAAAATGTCAGAAAGAAACTATTCCAAAACACGGCCTCACAGCCCAGAAAAAAACCAAGGAAAATCGCAATTTCCTCTTTGTTGAGTACTGAGAAACATTGACAAAGGCAGTGACAACTAATGGCTTCTATGTAAGTAGGGTGGTGAGCTGAATCAGGTTTAGGTCCAACTTTAAAGATGTTATCCAAGGTGCTGAGCCCTATCTTCTGAATAGACACCCTGGATAGCTCCTTTAAACTTCAGACTGTAACTAGGAGCAAAATTTTGTGGTATGTTGGAGAGCCTCTTGGGACCTCAAAAACAAATTTAAGGGGGAACAGGTAACCCTTGGGCTCCATTTTCTATACCTCTTAGGAACTACACTCTCCTATCTCAGCTCTGACAAAGAGAAAAATAGTGTAGCAATTTTTGGATTTCTACTGATAGGTAACAGGAGGCATAAACCTTTAGATTTCTGAATCTTGACACAGGTTCAGAACCCAATCAAGCAGCTTGGATCCAAATCAGTTAACTCAATGAAGGACTGGATCAGACTCTAAAACAGGGCAGTGCATACAGCTTTAGGCTTGATTTGAATGGGCTGCATTGGCAGGGCAATAGGTTAAAGATCTTGCCCAGTGCCACAGCCCTGGTCTGAATCATGTTCTACCTGCAGCCGCTTTTTATAAGGACATGCTGGAAATTTCAGTGATGGCACTTTTGTCATTTGAACTTTGGCCTTCTGTGTCAGACAGTTATTAAGGAAACTGGAGCAGGGCCATAGGTGAGGGGAATTGCTTTGCTGCCTCTGGACAGAGTAAATAATGCTCACCTTAGCTTCAAGAAGGCTAAGCCAAGTGGAAAAACCAAGACTGTCACTGGAATAAGAATATTAGCTGCATAAAAAACAAGATGATTATGAATTTGGAAGACTGAAAAGACACAAAATTAAATGCTGAAGTCTAGAGCTGCATCCAATAGAAATCAATGGGGATAGCAGCCAAAAGACTTTGAAAGTGATCATGCTCAGTCATGAAGTCAATGACATGAACAGATTTAACAAGAAAGTTAGCATCATGTTGTTTGGGGTGGGGGGTTGGGTTGCTTTTTGAATGAGATAATTGAAAACACCTTTACAAATGAGGTTTGATCAGTCTCATAATTTTTTGCTGCTGTAATATTTGCACTTCAAACTCAATAACTGCATGGGCTGCAATATACATTTGAATCAAAAGCATCTGCTTTCTCCTTTCAGTCCAAAACTAACAGCAGTTGCAAAGTAGCATCTTGAAGATGTAAAAACATGCTGCCCATCACTGGTGAAAACATAGTTAGAGTCAGATTGTATATACAAATGGTGGTATGAAACAGTGTGGCCAATCTTTAGTTTATTTTTATTTTATTTGACTTGTATACTGCTATTCCCACCATGGACTCAAGGAAGCACACATTTTTTTAAAAGGCACAAGAAAAAACATAAAAAAGGATACAGTGCTCTGGGAAGCCCTCTCTATCGGGTGGGAGGGGGGCAAAACAAGGTGTTGCCCCCAAATTAGAATTCCACCCCCATAAAAAAAATCCCTTAAATCTCTAAATTTATAGCATTTCAGTAACTTAAAACTTCTAAATCAGAAAGTACGTAGGAAGTGATTTCTGGTCATTTCGTGATTTAGAAAAGGGCTTTTCCTGGGCCTAAAATGGCACAGGTCTGATTATCCAGATTCCAAAGAGTGAGTTATGACACCTTGCCCAAGACCCCTTAAGCCTGGAGCTGGCCCTGAAAGGAGACCTGTGGACATGGTTACATTCCCCTTTCCTTGCAACTAGTTGTGCTAAGGGAAGAGGAAAACAGGAAAGAAGACATTAAAACACTGCAGAGGAGGGGAGGAGACCTGGAATATTGGCAGTAAGGACTTTATCAAATGAAGTAAGTAGCATGAGAAAACTGCATCATCTAGGATGTGACAATAACACAGAGGGTGAAATTATCAGATAACTTCATCATTCAGCCATTCTGGGGCATAGTCCTGGTGCAGATGAGGTGTCACTTTTATTGATGGGCTAAGCCATATATAAAAAGTCATGCCCTGTTCATGCCTGCACTATGTCCCTGGAACAGCTGAATGATGACGTCTGATAATTTTGTCCTTTGATGTTATTGTGGCATCCTTATAATGCGATTTTTGCTGCATTTGATAAAGTCCTTTAAGTCTTATGCTGATGAATGAAAACAGGGATTCTTTCTTCAAGTCCCCTCCCATTGTGATCAGTAATCAGAGACTACTAGGGATGTAAATCTTCTCTTATCTTATCCTGGCATGTAAGGATAAATAATTTCTAAAACTTCTCTTTTTTTTCACCACTAGGAGAGATTACAAGAGTTTTTCTGTGTTTTTTAAAAAAAATACTTTGGAACTTTTTAATGTGAATTTCATTTGCACAAAAAATCTTGTGATTTTTTCCCACAACATTATGTTTTGTGCAATTGGATTTTTCACCAACAAGTTAAGAATCATGCAAAATCTTGATTGTGATTTCCTGCATGGCAGGAGGTTGGACTGGATGGCCCTTGTGGTCTCTTCCAACTCAACAATTCTATGATTCTATGAATTGTAGAATTTGGCCATTTTCTCAGTGAGTTAAGACAAGGTCTTCTTCTTGAAGGCTGGGACAGTTGTGAGTATTCTTTATGATATACTTAGCAAATTGTGGAAACATTAAAGAAATTATGCTTTGATTCATTTAAGCAATTGTGCTTGTGATACGCAAGAGTGTACATATGTTCCCTGAATACTGTAAAATTGAACAGTTGAACAATTGGACATCAAACAATGCACAATTAAGACCATTCTGCATGTAATGTTTGATAATGGAAAGAACTGGGGTATAAACAAAAATTCAAACTTAAGGGAGATTGATCCATCCTGTTTGCAGGAGTAGTATACAGCATAACTTTAAGCTTCAATGAAAACCAGGCTTCTGTTCCTATGAAGAGAGTGCAGACAGGTTGTGGGATGGTGACAACTGTAATGATACCTACTAGTCTGCTACTTTCATATACCTTGTACAATTCCCCTCTGGATACCATTTGTAGTAAAAGAGACTCCACAAATCCTTATGCAATAGGTATTTGGTAATCATGTGGCAAAGCTTGCCATATACTGTTGGGCTGGGGGGGGGGTCAGAAGCAATGTGCCAGGTGGACAAATTTGACAGCCGGGGAGGGGGGAACCATGTAGCAGGTAGCATTTTTGGATGTTTGGGGGTGAAACAATGGAAATGGAGGGAGGAGGGTACATGCAGCTGTGTTGCAGGCATGCTTTCACCACATGGTGGGTGAGCTATACTGCTGGTGTAGGGGATAGGGGACCAGGTGATTGAGCCTACTGGCTCTGGAGGTGCCATGTCTGCATGGCAGGTGGTTGGATGGTTCTGCCAGCCTGGTGGGGAGTGAGCCATGTGGTGGACAGCATCTCAGATTTGGGGGAAAGGCTGAAGCAGTGTGGCAGGTGGACATTGAGATAGCACTGCTGGTATGTAGGGGGTTGGCTGGGTGATCCTCTGTTCCCATGGGGGGCAAGGCCATATGGCAGATAGGTGCACAGGGCAGAAGCCAGCCTTGAGGAAGGAGGCCATGGCCATGTTGGGGGCAGTGGCAATGTTGCAGGGACAATGAGGCCACCTGCCACAGAGAGGGGTGGGTGGGTACCAGGGGGTTGAGATGAAAGAAAGAGAAAGCATGAAGAGGAGAGGAAAAAACAGAGGGCCAAACAAGAGAGAAAGTAATGAAAGAAAGGAGAGCAAGAGGGAGAGAGAGGACATGCCACCTTTTCCTTCCAACTGAAGACACACCCCCATCCCAAAGAGACCCAAAGTGGAACCCGCTTCCTGAAGCCCAACCCTCCCTGCCAGCCCTCCCCACCACCCAGGCCAGATGGGGAGGAGGCTCAAAATAATAATAATAATAACAATAATAATAATAATAATAATATATTTTTATCCCGCCCCTCTGTTAAAAACAATTGGGGCAGCTTACAAAATTTAAAATACCAATACAGATTAAAATCCCCAAATGCCACCCACTCCCACCCTCCCCGATAAAAAGACATTAAACCAAAATACATTAAAACAACTGATCTAAAATCACATTAAAATAATAAATAATAAATAACCAGCAGACTAAAAAGGGCCAGGAGCTCTTGAGGCTGGGAACTAATTAGGAAAGGCCTGCAGAAAGAGATCCGTCTTTAGTGCTTTTTTAAAGCTACTCAGGCTCATCATCTGACAGATCTCGTTCGGCAGGCCATTCCACAATTTGGGGGCAATTACCGAAAAAACCCTCTGGGAGGTTGCAGACAGCCTAGACTTTTGTGGCTGAAGCAAATTCCTCCCAGAGGACTGGAGTTCACAGGGAGGATTGTATGGGAGGAGGCAGTTCCAAAGATAAGTTAGATCCAAGCCATTTAGGGCTTTAAAGGTAATAACCAACACCTTATACTAGGCCCAGAAACTGATAGGCAGCCAGTGGAGAGATTTTAATACTGGCGTATATGGTCTCTCCGAGGTGTTCCTGAGACCACTCTGGCTGCCATATTTTGTACCAACTGAAGTTTCCAGACCAAGCATGAGGGCAACCCCATGTAGAGTGCATTGAAGAAATCTAGATGAGAGGTTACCAGCGCATGCACCACAGTCTCGAGGTCCTTTACTTCCAGGAAAGGACATAGCTGGCGTATCAGCCGAAGCTGATAACAGGCACTCCTGACCGTCGCATTCACCTGACTAGTCATCTGAAGCGATGAATCAAGGAGCACCCCTAGACTGCGAACACAGTCCAGGACTGGAGGTTGCAACCTAATTCCTGGTTTTGGGGCCGCTACCGTGAGCACCTCCATTTTGTCTGGATTTAATCTCAATCTGTTTTTCCTCATCCAGCCCATTACTGCTTTAAGACAATCATTAAGAGGAGAGATGCCATCGGAATTCGAGACTGACAATCGGGACAAGGAGAAATAGATCTGGGTGTCATCAGCATACTGATGAAGACAGAGAGGGGAAAGGAAACTGGTGCCACGGAATGTATGAAGATAAGCCATGGAGGGGTGTAGGAAGAGAGGGAGATGGAGCACCTACTTACCTAAGATCTACAGCCCACATGGCAGACAAGGCCTAAATATGTCAAGGACCGGCAGCACAAGCTGCTCACATTAAACATGCAGCCAAAAATAGCTGATTACCTGGCATGCAGGTCTATATATAGTCTTGCTTCAGATCCTGTGCATCCTTGTGAGATCTGAAATTCCATGAGACATGCCAGATCTCTTCACCAGGTCTCATGATGGTATAGCTATTGCAAGACTTCACCCCAGGCCTAAGCCAAGCAGCCACTTGCCATGGCCTGAGGGTGACAATGCCAACCCAGATGGGATTGGTGCAATGTGGCCTCCTCAGCAAAGGTGTCAGAGGTGAGCCGAATGAAAATTCAAGATATTGATTTGAGGCCAGTTGATTTTTCTTTCCAAAGAGAAAATAAGGTGATGAATTTTTTAAAACCATCTTCAACACACAAAGGCTTGAAAGCAAAATTATTTTAGCCTGTGTTTTACTACTGTTTCTTACTATTATTTTAATGCTTACTTCAGAAGACAAGAAGACGAACTGAAGAGACAAGACCACATTTTTTTAAAAAAGAAGAATGTTTAACATTAGACAGTTCTGGAAACACATAGCTATCAGAACTCATCTCTCAGGCAGCTTAATCACATCCGAGTCTAGCATCCTGATTTAAAATAACTACAGGGAAGTAAGCTCAACTTTTCATGATTACAAACAGTGCAGTGAGGACTGCCATCTTTTTTTATCCATCACTAGAAGGATGCTCAATGGTGTGATTCATGTTTATTGCAGGGTAGGGAGGCACTTCTAACATACGGTGCCAAAGGGAGCACTACCAGGGGCCATATGTTAACTAAATGGCAAGCCTGAATCACCTAGTGGAGTTGAGTTTGTAGGCAGCCTGTCTTGGTGTAATTTAATGGTTGTTGGGGCTTTGATTTAGGGGAAAGAAAGGAACACAGATATTTAATCTCTGGATAGTTACAGCCAAGGCAAGTTTTTTTCATTCATGTTTAAACTATTTAATTCTTCTGGTATCTGTTACATGTTAACTGTAAAAATGTGAAACATTGTTTTCAATGTGCTCTATAAATCCAGAGGGCTGCCAACCAGCCAGTGTCTTAGTGGTATAACCAGTTAGGTAGAGCCAGATGTATGACCAGTAAAATAAAAGTTTGAACCGTATCATGGCAAACGATACCTCAAGCTTTATAAGCTAAGAAAAAGGGAATGACTCCCATGTATTTATTTGAGTGGGTGGATGTCCATGTCCATGACATGCATAATATATGTGTACATTCACACACATTAGCTCTTGTCATGATGGAGTGACTGCAATTCCCATCATAGACCCAGAACACATCTGCCAGAACTACATTTCCCATCAAAGGTAACACAAGATTCTGAGGAGTGAGGTGGTGGAGCCTTCATTTGCTAAGCATTACATCACATCACCTAACTGGAGAGCCAATCAGATTGGACAATGCAGAGCCAATCAAATTTGGCTAATGGAGTTTTGAGAAGTTGCAGTCTTTGTTTGCAGGGACATAGCTTAGGGGTCATCAAAAGAGCCACATGGCTGAGAGTCATCAAAGAGGCATGATCATGAGGTCTGAGGGAGCAGACCACTTTAGATTTGTATTGCTCTGAAATTCCATAATCAGAAACTAACAAGATGGACTTCCTAAATGTGAGTGGAATTCTTCGTAGCTTAGAAAAATGTGTTAGCTAGTGTGTTAGTTTTTATGATTTATTTTAGCCTTGACTGAATATAGCCTGTGCATTATTATATGCTATGTAACTCTAAGTTGGACCTGGAGAGAAATGCCTTTTCTCCATGATACTATTTCTGCTAATGTTTTGCTTGCATGAACTTAAAAAATAAAGCTGTTTCTGTTTTTCCTACTAAAGCCTATATACATGCACCTTACTTGGTCAAGAAATCTTGATTCTTTTCTGGGACAGAGAAGGGGGGGTAGGGGTAACCCTGTTTTAAAGCTGGAAAGCTTAATATAAAAATGTGATTATCCCTCTGTAATCACATTATCAATGTCATTTTAGGATGGAGGTGGTGGCAGCATTTTGGTTTCTAGGGGGCACTCTTGAGGAAGACACTAAGGGTTCCCTTAGAGGAGAAGCTAGTTTGGGGATTCCAGACTAAGAACCCCAGGTTGGCTGTTTTTCACAGGGAAACAAAAGGGATATCCTGGCTTCTAAGATGTGTATGTGGTGTGCAGGCACACAGAGGCCAGGCTATCACCTGACAGCTCTATCCTTGGACTTGTCGGATTTTGCTGATTTTTACCTAAGAATTTCTAGGTTTGTCTTGGTACCACACTGTCATTTTGCTGTCAATCATGATTGTGAGGGGTAGCATAGGAGTCCTTGGTCTACCTAAGATGGATAGCAATGGGATATTAGATAAACACAAAATAATTTCTTCACATACATGAACATTTTGATTTTGCTCCTTTTAAGGCATGACTTCCATATACTCTAGGGTAAACAGAAAATCCCAAATCATATATGGTGGTTGCATCTGTCTTGATGTTTCTTATTCTTGGCACTCTTCAACATCTAAATAATATTCACCCATTTTTTTCTTTCTTCACAGCACTTGCTATTACGTACATTTTTGAACCTTTTGATGAAACCCTTTACTATCCATTCCTAAGTGAAATAAGCATACACCTACAAGTACACAATTAATCCCCCATTCTCTCCCTCCCTCCTGTCCTTTGCTGTTCCACCCACCGTCAAAACACACATAGCAAATCCCTTGGTTCAGAAGGCCACTTTTCAATGGTGCTTCCTATGGGAAGGACCTTAAGAGCTCATGATTAGCAAGTAAAGGTTTCCTGGTCCAATCATTAGCACCTTTAAATAGATCTAGGAAAAATTTATATTTGAAATCTTGGAGAGCTGCTGGCAGTCACTGTAAACAGTACTGACCTAGATGAACCAATGATATGACTTGGTAAAGGGCAGGACTTAGTTTACTTTGAAAAGTGCCAAAGTCAATACAGACACTTTATGCTCTGCTTGGAGAGATCTTAGACATTCTGGTTAGTTATTGCTAGAAATAGGGTGCTCTCCTAGATCAACTCTAGGTTTGATCTAGCAGGGTTCTTCTTATGACGAGGATGATGGTGGTGGTTGCTGCTGCTGCTGTTTCATATCAACAATATATCATCAGGAAAACAGCAATCAAAATAAACATTCATTTCAAACTTCTGTTTCAGTGGTTTCCAACCTTTGATGCTTCAGATGTTTTAGACTTTAACTCCCAGAAACCTGACCATTTGCCATGGTAGTGGGTAAGCTGGTAGGTGGTCAAAACATCTGGAGCCAAAAAAGGTCAAGAACTACTAATCTAAATACACTCCCAATATGTTTTTATGATTCAATAGCCTGAAGTCCTGCTGGTTCTATAATATAGCTGTTAATATATTACAGAGGTGTCACACATCCAATGAGCTTTTCACACACAAAAAAAACTTTTATCTGTCTCCCAGAGGGTGATCTTGTTCAGTGAGTTTAACAAGGAGCAATGAGCTGTCAAAAAGCTATTAAGGCCTATTTGATTTTTCTGCCTTTCCCCTTCTTTATGAGGTGTTTGATCTTCTGAGGTGCAAGAGAGCTTCTTCCAAACTAGTCTAACTCAATCATCTAAGCATCTCCATAGCTGCCGTGTTTCAGATGGCTGTCTTTTCAACATCAGCTTTTTAATTGACAAAAAACCTGGTGTCATTTGAAAAGACCACAAACATTTTGATTTGTTCTGGTGACATAATTTTTGTGGACTGGAACAGGGCATGGATGGTTCCTCTCCATTTCTTCCCTTTTTACCTCACCATGTATTTTTTTTCTATCACATCTTCTACACATTTCATTTACACTAATAAATTACTGTAGTTGGGCTAAACAGGGACTGTCAGCCACTCTAGGGCTTGAATAGATAATATCCTGTCCCTACATCACTTGGCTGATAGTAGAAGACTCAGAACAGACAAAAGAAAGCACTTCTTCACATAACTCAGAATTAACATGAAGTGTATAGTACCAGAAAGTGAGGCAATGACCATCAAGTCATCCTAACATTACACAGAACATGCTAGTACTATTTGATCAATGCCTTCAAGGCTGCTTAGAAACCTACTATGAGTGTGGATTTCAGAGGTCATCCACCACCGAATTTCATGGCCTCAGCTACATGGCATAATTAAATACAGAAAATTTCATGTTACCACCATTTCGGTCCTGTCCCATGTTGTGCCCATGATACATTCACATAATTGGTAATTTTAAAAGTGCCCAAGTTTATTGTCCCCTTGGCTGGCTAGGGGGTGGGGGGAGGTATGCCCCACTCAACCCTCACCTGGCTCCCCACTGATGACTACGGTGGCTTCTGCCTCCAAGGGAACAGGCCCTCAGTAGCAGAAGCCTCCACAGCCAGTGGGGAGCTGGGAGAAATGGCTAGCTAGTGGATGGGAGGGGGAGGTTTTCCCTGCTCAGCTCTCACCTGGCTCCTCGCTGGCTGTGGCAGCTTCTGCCGCCGAGGGAACAGGCCCTCAGGAATAGATTCCACCTGCTGCGGCCGAGGCTCTTCGTCCATGCTGCCATGGCCTAGGGCTCTTCCTCCATGACTGACAGTCATGGAGTCAGAGTCCTCAGCTGCGGCAGCTGGTGGGGCACCGGATCTGATGGGCTACCATGGCCTAGGGCTCTTCCTCCATGACCGACAGTCATGGAGATAGAGTCCTAGACCAAAGTAGCCCATCTCTCCTGGCACCCCACCAGCTGCTGTGACCGAGGGCTCACCTCGGAGGGAGGGAGCCATGACTCTGCACATGCTCAAGTGACCTTTCATCCTGGCAGAAAGAGAAGGGGGGCACTGGGTGCCAGGACATTGGATGAGGCTTCTCCAGGGCTCAGGCTCCTTCCAAGGCCAAACCTGGCAGGCTCAGAGCCTTGAATCTTCCCCCAGGAATCCAGGAAGAGGCTGAGGCTGAAGGGCGCAGGTCCAGAAGGGTGACCAAGTAGGGCAGTTGGGCTGGCTGGCGGGAAGGCAGAGTGAGGCAGCGGTAAGTGGGCAGCGGGAGAAGCCATGACACCTCCCCCAAAACACACATAAGGCAAGCAGCTGGGCTATTGGGGATGGGGAGCCCTGGGGTTGCCCAGCCTGGTCTATAAGTGGTGGGAAGGAGGAGACTGAGAACCCTGGCTCCAGACTTCGGAGGCTGGGGTGGACAGAAGCAGGGCCATTCAACAATGGTGGATATTCAGTTGCAAGGCATCCCTTGCAAGCCCAGCCCCTCCAAGGTCTGACCAATCACAATTCAGCTCTGCTGTGTGCTCTTTATCCAAGATGGTTACTGATTGATCAGACAACCAATAGTATGTTTTCCCCCAAACTTAAAAAAAAACCCATGAGAAATAGTGGGATGGAAAGTCACATATTGTGTGGGGTTTTGCCTCCCCTCCTTCCGAATAGTGTGTGTCGGTCCCAATGAGCATGAGGACCAATAGGATTCTTCCCAAATTCTTCCTGGATATTTTTTTTTGCCATGTAATCAACCTTTTGGAAGAATGGGATTTGTGCTCATAAATTCTGGGACCAATTTTTCAAACATCAAAAATTATGTTGAGATGTCTGCAGAAGTAGTCATGGCTTTGTTGAAAGATCAATCTCAGTTATCATTGGGATTGAGTCCTTTGTCCCCTGCTGTCCCAAGTGTAGTGATGTTTTCAAAGTAACTGTTAGCATCATAATGTCTGCAGCTTGGTTTGAGATGATATAGATGAAATGTCTGTGCAGATGAAGAGAATAGGTCACATTCCCTCATGGCCATAAACTGGCTGTGGAGAAAGACAGTACAGAAAAACAATAAAGTTTTCTTTTCCCATCTGCAGTTACAAAGTACTAGGAATATAAATCTTAATATATTTCATTCTCACAGGCAACAATGATTTTTTTTTTATCATTCGTATTTTCTCTGTGTGAAAGTCATTGAAAATAAACAGTTTTTGAAGATTATTTGCAGTTCCAGATGTATTCAGTGGAAAAAATTTACTTTCCCCCCACTGAAAACAGAATTTTCAGTACCAAAAAAATCTATTTTTTTAAAAAAAAATATGCACAGAAAACAAGCATTGTGAGATGTAATTATAACACCCAATAAATACTACCTTCCACCTATCTTTTAAGCAGCAGATCACCCCCCTCCCCCATGGCTATTTCATTTTGCTTGAGAGCAGGGGAATGAGCAGGGATGCATCAAGTACCTCTTTTCCTATAGTTGGACATACTGCAACAGGCTTAAAGCAACACTTCTGCACAGGAGCAATTCTGTGAAGAAAAAGCCGTTTTTATACAAAATCCCCTCCCATATTCACTGTTTACATAGAATAAGTCATGATCACTGAAAAGTCTTGTTCATTGAGAATGTCCTCATCAAGGTTTCCCAACATTTGAGAAACTATTTTTTCCTACCATTCTTAGAACATTTTCAAATATTCTTTCCATCAGTGTGAAGATTCTGTGTGCTGAAATGCAGTTCTTTAAAGTGTTTGAGGAATCTTTGGCATTTTCATAGGGAAATGGATAAACTGGAGACTCTTTATCGCTGTACAATTTGATGAAATGTCAAGGGAGATTCTAAAGTGAGAAAATGGTTCCCCCAAACAGTGGGGGAGTGGGAATACCTAGAAAATGTAAAAGGATTTGTGCATTTCAGCCTTCATACAACACCATGTCATATACTGTTTCCACTATTTTCTGTTAATGGAAACTGGTCATGCTCTCTATGAAATTTTTGGAGTTGTAGTTAAAAAGAAACTAAAAAGATGTTATCTAAATTGAACTTCTGTATACAGGGACAGTACACTTCTGAAAGTTGGTTATGAGGGACCAGCAATAGAAGAAAGCCTTTGCCTTCATGTCTTCATTTAAACTTATTTGACATACGACTGGTCATTCTTAAGTGACAGAATGCTGGATTAGATTGATGGATTTTTGATAATAGATTCTACTGCATTATTGTGCAGATCCCCTTTCAGTCTGACTATAAAACTTATTGAGCTAGCCAGCATCAAGCATTAAGGATGGATATATCTGTCTATTTCACTTCTAAATGTGTTTGCTCAAAGGTCTTTTCCATCTCATTTTTGCATTAATTTGCAAAAATGGATAGGGGCATGAAAGAGAGAGAGGTGGGGGGAGGAAGAGATAACATTTACTTTTAAATGCAAATGGTTAAATACATTTTTTCTTTAAAATGCATTTCCAAAAAAAAAAAATTGTATCTAGAAGGGACATTCTAAAATACCTCTTTGATATTTGAGCCAAGAGCTGCACTGCAACATTTGGAGAAGGACTGTGAAATTTAATAGACAGATATGACATGGGCATCAGTTCAGTAGGTCATTTTGTATTCCCAAAGATGAATGTTGCAAACATCTCTGTTCTGACCTGGCAGGAGCTCTAAGTTGAAATGCAAGACTTCTGTGATTCTTTGTTTCCAGAAATCTTAATAAAAAGGCCTCATACACCAAACAGGATAACCAGGAAACAACAACAACACATAGAGTATTTAAAATGGGACTGGGAATCATATGGTGCTTCAGATGCTGTTAGACTGCAAGTCCCAACCAGTCTAGACAGCATAACCAATGATGAGGAATGCTAGAAGTTGCGGTCCAACAACATCTGGAGGATCATATGATACTTTCCCCTTGTTTAAAGGCTGAGTACTTGGGGAGACAACCACAAACACACAACTCTGTCTTTAGAACTTGTCCTTCCTACACTGGCACAAGATCAAGACCACAAATTCTTGCAAGCCAGCTTCTTAGGCATATGAATCCCTTATCTTTCATATTTCCTTCTTTAAAAAAAAAATCAGAGGTAGCCTTCCTAATTTGTCAGACCAACTGGACAAAATAAGGTGAAAGTCTTTCCATGTTTCATAAACCATCAGTGAGGAATATTATAATACTCACTGGGGCAGAAACTCATCTGTGATGAGAAACAAAATACAAAACATGACCATATAGAAAGTGTTGAAGAGGGTTTTTTGTTTTTTGTTTTGCACAGATCAAGAGAGGATGGAGTTAAGGGAATTCAGCATCCCCTTACACAGATGGGCCCATGAAAAGCAATGGCAGATGATGCTTATTAGGAACATAATGAATTTTCATTGTCATTAGACCAAAACTTATTTGTTCTGTTACTTTGATTAAAATTGACAATGGCATCCACATTCTCTGAGGGATGATACTCACCATCAAAAATCAAGACAGCTTTGAATCTGAGTTATTTGAGTATGCAGCTATTTGAGATTTTCTTGGGTATACAGAGTAGAGTGCAACACATCATCATTATCATCATCATCATTGTCATCATCAGCATCTAACTGCTTTCCAAATGGTGAGTGTCTGTAGTCATAAATGGGCAGCTGCTGAATGGTGCGTAATGCCATAGCCACCTTCCTTTTCATCAGGTTTCGCCCTCTTTTTCTTTGCCTTAGTTCCTACTTTCCCCATTTCTCCATTGGTTTGGATCCTGCCCTATTTGCACATTTACCTCATGACTTTTCCCTCTGCACTTTTATTTTCTTTCTTTTTATTTTATTCAGCTGTAGCTCTTCCTGTTTTTCTATTCGCAGAGTGCTGCTTTTATTCTCTATGCTTTTAATGTTTGATGTGGTTTTAATTTTGCAGACAGTTTAATACTATTTTAATCTTAAACCTTTTTTGTATGTTTTTGGCATGTTGTGTTTGTATTTTTTTAAATCCATAAACCACCTCAAGTCCCAATCTTGGTGAAAAGGCAGGGTATAAATAGAATGATTAATTGACTAGTTGAATGACTGATGACTGACTGACTGACTGAGTGGTGGGTGGAGTCTTCAGTGTTAGATAGGTGCAACTCCATTCTGGATTTTAGTTTGAACAGAGCCAGCTGAGGTTTTGAACCTATTTTGAGGATACGACTGGGTAGATAAATAGATCCTTTAAAGTTCAGCCTAAAACCTAGAGTTGATCCACTGCTCCACTGAAATGGGATCCAACACCTTCTACTAAGCCTATCCCTTTAGGCATATGATGTTAGAGGGGTGGTGGTGGATGCCTTTGGATATCAGCAGCCCTGGTACAAATCTCTTGTACAATTTTGTAAGAAAGCCAAGTGGCATGCTGTGCTGCTCCTCTGGCAAGATAGTCTTTCTATTGGGAACAGTGAACACTTCCTTTGGAAGCTGTTCCTAGGGGTAGTGAATGTTGGAGAGGTGTGAGGCTGTCATGCTTTGGGGAAAGAAAGAACTAGAAAATTAGACTCACATTTAGTAAAACCACATTTTGCTAAAGTGAGAAGCTGTTCTTTGTCTGTACTTTCTTACTTCCTTGGAATGTTATCTGACAGTTTATTATGGTGCTTTCCAGTAAAGAGCAGCTTTGTCAAGAGGTAGGCAGTAAACACCTCCCTCCTTGTGAGTACAGTACAGTGATGTCATGTATACCTTTACAGCAGGGCTGGAAACTGTACAGCCCATATGTTGCATGTAGGAGGCATGATTGTCAATGGTAAGACTATTTCGGTGTGTGGACCATCAACATACACCATCCAAGGATCAAGGAACCAAATCAGAGTCTTTGGAAATGTTTACATGGCAAACATATCCTGGGATGAATTTGTGATGAACTCTAGTTGTTCACACATACATCGTGACAATCTTACACTTTTCAGAAGGGGGGACACCTTAAAACCTTCAAGAAGTGGAATTTTCTGTCCTGCAGTTTGTCCCATGTTTTTTAAAAAAGTCATGGATGGTTGTGAAAAATTGGAAATGTGAACAGGTCGGGACAAAATATCTTGGGAGTAGGCTATGCCTGGAAATTGAGGTGGGCAGGGGTAGGCTCAGAGTTCAGAGAAAGGGGGGTCAGTGACCCTTTTTCAAATGATTTTGAAATCGCCAACCTCAGCAGCCATTGTTTTCCTGTGCCTTCACCTGAGAGGACAGTGGTATGGATGCCGAAAACAGTACATGAGCAAGGAAAGGTGGATGTGGCATCCCATGCGGAGACAATAGCCTTGCTCACTATTTGGGGTGAACAGATGATACAGGAACAGCTGAGAGCATGCCACAGAAATATAGACCTTTTTGAAAAAATAGCTGAGGAGATGAGGCACAAGGGGTATGATCAGACCTCTGAAGAATACCGGGGGCTTCCATTATTGGCCTCCAATGCCTGGTAGAACTGGCCCTTCAAGTTTTTGAACTTGGACCAGCACCGGAAGCCCGTCCTGATGAAGCCCCTTTCCCGGAGGAACTACACCACCTCCAAAAAGAAGTTGTAGTTCCTCTGGTTAGAGGAACACATTAGCAGTCTGGTGCACCAACCTGCTGGAAGAAACTCTCCAGAAGGAGGTTGGTCTCATGGGTCCCCAGTAGTTGATGCACTGGGCCACCCAATCATGTCCTCTAACCCCCTTAGCCATTGTAACACCATGAGGAAGTTTGCGGAAACTAGGGTTTTTATATTTTCATAAATACCATTAGAATCTGTCCTTATCTATAGGATCTCAAAACTTAACTTTTTAAATTTTAAAAATATGTGTCTTGTAAACAATTGGCGTTCTGGCAAAGTTAGCTACTTTCCTGCACTTTGCCGCCTCACAGATCCTTTTTTTTTTTTTTTTTGGTAGGGGTCAGTTAAAGTCTCCTTTCTGTTAATTACAAACATCAGTTCAACAATGTAGTCACTTAGGTGTTTATAAACTGTATCAGTTCAAACAAGGTTATGAACATGAGCTGTGCTCCTTCTAAACAACATGTACAAGCAATCGCAACACTTCATAGTTCAATACTTCAATAGTAAACATCACGGTTGAATCGTAATATACTTTTTATTATGCAATTTTACATATTTTCACAACTAGAATAGGTTTTAAAAATCATAGCTATGCTAATGCATAACATAATGCTATGTTAATGTATAAAGAGTGAAAGCACTGATATAGCATAGGTGTGTTAATTGTATCGATTCCACATGACACCGTACTTCGTAGGTTGGAGGAGTACTGTTGCATCTGTTACATGAGAAGAAGGAGATGCAACAGTCTGACACACTGCTGACATCTCCTTCTGGCAAGCATTTTCATGGTACTTCCAATGAGGACAGCAGTAGCCATGCAGCAAGGTATTGAACTTTCCATGATTAAACCATAGTGACTGGCAAATGTTCACTGACCAATGCAGAAGCTTGAGCAAACATTTGTTGCAGCCAATAGCATTGCTCATGGCAGGAATCTCCACTGGAAGTATGTCACTAAGGTTGTGAAAAAACAAGTAATCACATCCTTGACTGACAGTTAAAAAAAACTATCACAGAACCTTTTCCCATGTAAACAAACAAACAAAAAACATGGGCTACTATGTCTCGGGATCTTGCTTTTGTCACAGAAAAGGTTGACGTGTAAACAACAATCCTAGGATATTGTTCATCCTGGGACAAATCATGTAAACAATAAGAGACGAACTAGGGATGAGGATATCTCACTTCTCCCCGAGATAAAAACTGTTGTGTAACTGAGCCCTATGTTTAAATATTATTATGTCACCTTAACACAACACTGTTTTACAGAGGACTACAAGTCCAAAGGTTTGGCCTGACTGCTAAACAAGTTCTGAATACATTAGTTTTTGGCAGCTGGAAAAGCAATTTTGAGCTTAGGTGAGTACTTTGAGTTCAACTATGGCTGAAGATTTAAAACAGTAGCATCAAATAATGGTAAAATGGTGACTACAAAAGCTCTTTATCATTAACGTTTTACAGACATTAAAGTACATTTTCTTCCTTTGTAAATTTTCCTTTCGATTAAATTACCAACCTACCCTTTCTTATTTTAAGATAGCAAGTAAAGAAAGTTCTTTGTTCCAAAGAACTAGCTTTCTTCCTCCTGGGATCAAAGAGTAGAATTGCTCCACTACAGAAGGCTTTAAAGAGCTGCAGATATTTTCTGCAAACTGAATTCTTTGCTACCCTGAAAACAGCTTGTGTGAAAAATAAAATGCAGTTTTTGCTACTTTCCTGTGATTTTCCATATCATACATCACAGCAAAAATTGAAAGAGTGACTTCCAGCTCTGACCTCTTCATCCATTCGAAAGATTCCTGCTTGCTTAAAAGAATCTACCCTTGATGCATATAACTTTATTCCAGTATGCTTACCCTTTTCTCACTGAAGATTTTGCTTGGAATGGAATGGGGCATATGCCCAATAAAATAAGTAACCAATTAAGGTATATACCAACCATGAGATTCAGGCCCCAATTCAGTTCTTTGGAAAATGGCTAGGTTGGGTTCAGACCCAGGGACAGCCTTGTAAGCAAGCTTGCACCCTACTTCCAAGGCACCCCACTTCTGGAATGTTAGCATTGGCTATAGGCCTCAGAAACTGGCCAATTTGGTTCATTATTGTGGCCTTTTACAAGGGAAAAAGACAGGATGGTCTCAAAAGGTCATTTTGTTTTCCCTGGAAAGTAAGGCCTGGGGCTGAGAAGCCAAAAGAAGACACATTCCACATAAATAGGAGGTTAATGGATGGAGAAACCCTTTTGTATTTGCTGGTTGTGAAATTTCCTCTCCTCAGCTCCCAACCTAAAAGAAGTGGCTCAAAGCTGTTAAAATCCAATCACTGGACATTAAGAAACACATTTAGCATTTTATATACCTTTTGTCAAGACCAGGAAAATCATTGTGCAATCCATCATGAAGGCTCATGGAATTAATTGTTTCAACCCATGAAGCAACCAATCCCCTCAGGTGTATTTGGAGGTATAAAAGACCCCCCCCCAAATATGCCTTATTGCGCACAGTTGTAGCAGGGGGAAAACTCTGTTACTCTGTGGTAGTCACATCCAGCTTCTCCATCCACTCTGCCAGACGGACTACAGGACAGGTGATATTATGTATCCCAGCAAAAACCCTCTTGCAACCCTCTATCCCAAGTTTTCCTACTGTTTCTTTCTATAGCCTTGAGTGAATGCTTCTTCTGGGTGAATGTGTGTGTGTGGTGTTATTTTTGAACTCCTTAATAAAAAAACATACTTAATTTTAAATGTGTACATATTCCATCCAGACTAGTACTGGTATAATTGGTTTTCAGATTCCCTGGTTACTCCTTCTTGCATAGCTAAAGTTGAGTTGCTGCTAATTTCCCCAACATATTAGAAACTCAATATTTTCTTGGAATTTTCCAAGGAGCATTTTGGGTAACAGCCTGGAGTCTAAGCATGGGGGTGCCTCATTTCAAAATGGTAGGATGACAACTCTCCAATCCCTGTTAGTGCATGAGTACTAGCTATTTGGACTGCCAGGCTTGTCAAGATTTGAAGTCTGAAGATTCATGCCTCCAACTGGGAATCATTGAGAAGATGGCTATAATTCTCTATCCTGTCTCAGAATCTTATTAACTCTGCAAGCCCATTGTCTGCAGAGGACAATCCATAGGAGAGGGTTACACCTAGCAAATTGCAAACAAATGATCATGTTGGGCTGTTTTTCTGTTGGGGGTGGCTCTGGGATTATAGGGAAGAAATAAAGACAAATCTCAATTTTTGGTGCAGTTTTGTGACTTTTAAGATGGCTTGGTGGAGATCTTCATCCCCTTTTTAAAATATTGATGCTCTGGGGCTAAAGGTGTATTCTGGGACTTTAGGGAAGAATGTACTCAAAGCCTCTCCACACACACAATAGTTACACCACTGAGCTTTCCAACAAAAGAGTTAGGGCCAATGAAGCTCATGTGTCGTACTTTGCCCACCACCGTCTAGATTAATTTGATTACAAATCAGGGGCTTCTTGGTTTCCAGAACTCCATCTTTAATTTTTATTTTATTTTTAAAAAGACCTAATTTTTGATGGGGGGAGGAGGATGATAAAATGTTACTGCAGCCTCAGCATTGTCGGAAGTATAGATAAAATACAAGTAAAGATTTCAAGGCTCATGTATCTTTAATTGAAACACTTTCTATTTAGTGCTGTTTCACTACACACACATACACACACACAGGAATTTAAAAAGAGAGAGGAAAATAAGTAATTAAATGCTTCTCCCTCCAGGAAAATAAATGGACATGGGAGAATTCATAACAAGGCTTTTCAATTGGATTTTACTTATAATCCTCCAGCTAGAATCAGGAGGAAGCAAAAGAATTGGCTCAGATTGCAAATAATTAAGTTTTATTTGAAGTTGTCAGGTTCTTTTGCTAAATACAACAAACTCATGAGCAGACATTATAGAAGGATCTTGGCCACAGGGAAGATAACTGCCAGTAAAGACAGCCTTACTCTAAATGCTGTGTGGAATTCCCTTAAGGTTGATATTCTGTGTGAGTGTTATTGTTCTATTGATGCAGACAGTTATCTTAGACTTTCCCAATGTTTATTCACTCTGATTTGCTTTCCATCAATGGCTGTTAGACAAACTTTTACTCAAGCTAGGGAGAGTATTCTAGCCATTCCAGAAACAATTTAGTCAATGCAAAGCACCAACAGTAAAACAGTAAAAAAGCACCAACAGTAAAATGAAGGAAAGAAATATTGAGCTGGTCCTGCTGAATGGAAAGGAAATAATTCTGCTTCTGGCTTCTGGCAGATACACCAATATGTCTTCTGATTCTCTCCACTGCTATGGGACAATTGTTTTGCTGGATTTGTAGAATTTTGGACTGTGATGTGGGGGCTTAATCATTGGTGGCTTGTAGCTCCCATATTAGCAGGCAGTAAATTTTTGGAGCATGTTATCATGATGCAAGCAAGTTTGGTAGATCATGGTAGATGAACACTCACTTGCATACTGATGGACTTGTTTCAATACAATGGAGAAGTGGTGTTGCTACTGTGTCTTTTCCGCTTAGGAGACTGTCCTTTCTGTGATGCAGAAAGCAGTCCACTTCCAGGAGACCAGTTCTCTAAACCATCCAGAGCAGACCTTGGAAAAGTTATCCCCCCCTCCAAATCTCAGAGTGACCATGCTGGCTGGTGGGGGGGGGAGGAGGGGAGTCTGAGAACCATAGTCCAAAACATTTCAAAACATAGTCCAAAATATTTCTAAGCTCTGATCCAGAGGTAGGTAAAAACAGCCAACATCCAGTTCCTCTAGAGGTCCATTCACACTACTGCACCTAGAATACTGTGTCCAGTTCTGGGCACCACAATTCAAAAAGGATATTGACAAATTGGAGCATGTCCAGAGGGGGATGACTAAATGGTGAAAGGTCTGGAAACCATGCCTTATGAGGAAAGACTTAGGGAGCTGGGTATGTTTAGCCTGGAAAAAAGACGTTTAAGGGGTGATATGATAGCCCTGTTTAAGTATTTGAAGGGGTGTCACATTGAGGATGGATCAAGCTTGTTTTCTGCTGCTCCAGAGACTAGAACACAGAGCAATGGATGCAAGCTCCAGGAACAGAGATTCCACTTCAACATTAGGAGGAACTTTTTGACAGTAAGAGCTGTCAACATGTGATTGTCAAGTAAGAGCAGTGGAACACACTCCCTTGGAGCGTGGTGGCTTCTCCTTCCTTGGAGGTCTTTAAACAGAGGCTGGATGGCCATCTGTCAGGGATGCTTTCATTGTGATTTCCTGCATGGCAGGGGGTTGGACTGGATGCCCCTTGTGGTCTCTTCCAACTCTACAATTCTATGATTCTATGACACTGTATGGCAACATCTTATGGTATCTTGGGGGTTTTAGTCTGGTAGGGCACTACAGTTTAACAGCTGAGAATTCAAAATGCCGCTCTCTAAACTGATAATTCCAAGATTCCATGGGATGTTGTCATGACAGTTAAAGTAGAACCACTGCACTATAATTGTGTAGTGTGGATGAGAGTATCAAGATGAAGGGACTGGTAGGAGTGGTGAACCTGCCTAGGTTTTGGTAGGCACAGAAGTCCACCATATCACTGTCTGAAAACTTCCATCAATTGTTAAGTAGCCTTAAAATTCTATTGATAAAATATTAAAATAGTCTGACTGAAAATTCAAAGGTGTGCTTCTGATGTGTGTGTGTGTGTGTGTGTGTGTGCGCGCTAACAAGTTCTCAGAGGGATTTGCTGTCATTATCTGACAGGTTTAAAAATAACACTAATAGCCATGAGAATGAGCTGCTTCTAATTATTCTTGTAGAATTCAGAACAATCTAAGTTACTCCACTGTCACATACAAGCTCCATTTAAGAAACTGCTGGAAGCTTCTCTCTTTCCTCCTCTCAGTATTTCTCCTACTAATTAGTACTTTCTCACAGAGAGAGACATTTTCACAGTGTTGAGGAGAGCTTTGTGATAATATGTAGTTATGAAATTAGGATAGTTGCACATGCTTTCATTGGGGTTTTAGAATCATAATTAAAATCATCTCAGCACAGATGTTTGACAAAGATCCATTACACCTATTTATGGTACATACATGATACATCTGTACTGCACTCACTGAATGTACCTGGATACATGAAACAGAACTTGAAATCAGAAGGGAATAGTCTAATAAAGAGCTAAAATGTTTAATATTAATTCAGAAGTATCTTGTCTGTTGCATAAAACCAGAGTTGGTGTTGTCTTGTTGGAAGAAATATTCACCAACTAAATGAGGGTAGGAAGAGGAGAAAGAGGGTAAAAATCAGTGTGGCCCTACTGTTAAATAGAATATAGAAGTACCTTAAGCAGCAAAAAACAAACAAACAAACAAAAACACCTTATATATATATCAGAGTGCTTGGCCATATGCAATTGTACAAAGTAGAGCAGCCTTTCTCAACCTTTTTATCCTGGAGGAACCCTTGAAATAATTTTCAGATCTCAGGGAACCCCTCCATAAACATTCTGCCATATACTACTGTTGCTTCCCCCTCACAGTCACAATCTCTTGAAGTACCCCTAGCAAACTCTTGGGGAATCTTAGGGTTCCAGGGAATCCTGGTTGAGAAACCCTGAAGTAGAGGGAACATCCCTGGGACAGGTTCAATGTGATAATCCCATGCCTAGAAAGCTATCAGAGCCTGAGGCAGCAATTCCTGTTGCCAAGAGAAATTGGACATGGAGCCCTATAGAGCTCTATGAAGTTAGAATAAATTATTTGGCTGTCAGCTGGGTGGAACCCAGACCAAAAGCATTGTCACAAACAGGGAAACTTTCTGAATTACAGCCCTGTGTGATTCACCAAATGTGACAAGATTATATGTCCCAGGTTATCTGATTTTGAACATTGCTGTTTTGGAATTAAATTAACTTTTGTAACCAATCAGAAACTAAGGGGGCATGAACAATGTAGAAATAATGCAGTGTGACACCACTTTAATTGCCATGGCACCATCCTACAGAATCCTGGGATTTGCAGTTTTGTGAGGCACCAGCAATCTTTGGCAGAGATGGCTTGTAAAACTACAAAACCCAGGATTTCATAAGATGGAGGTACAGCACTTAAAGTGATGTCAAACTGCATTGTTTCTACAGTGCAGATGCACCCTAGGACCTGGCTCCTATATTCGTCTCAACAGCTGTGATGCAATCTAAACCTACCGCAGAGGTACAATGCATTTCATGTAATGCTGGGGACAAAGGATTGCACAAATCATTTGCTAGGGATGTAATTCTTCACTAAGCTTCTTATCAAAGGTAGCAATGAGTAATTTCAGCACTTTTCTTTCCGTTGTGAGAAAAATCTTCAAAAACCATGCAGTTCTCAAAAGTTAGTCACAATTTAGGATTCATCTGTGCAAAATTTGCTCATGGTTGTTTTGCGTAGAAAACAGAATTTTCTGCATAGAAAATAAAATTTCAATGCAGAAATATTAATTCCTGCACAGAAAATGCTGTTTTCTGTACAAAACAACCACATGCAAATTTTGAGCAGAACAAGTCGCGAACTGCAAAGATTTTTTATCAGTCCAGGATTCTTCTTGTCAAAGTTTCTCAATACTCAGAAAGATATTTTTCAAGCATTTTTTGAATATTTTCAAATATTTTTCAGTCCCTATCATTTGCTCATATATCACATACACATGGAGAGGAGATTATCAGACACGTCAAAAACAGTGTTATAATGATGCCATGAGATCGTGAAAGGGCTTCCCCAGCATTTGGTAAACATTCTGCTGCTGTTATGAAGGAGTTCTTTTTTATTTTCAGGGAGAATTGAAAAATTGATCTCCTGTAGCATTTGTGTTCCAGATTTTCATGTGTGTGAAAATGTGCCCCATTCTGTTGGCATGATTCCAGCATCAATGGGCAGTCCTGCCAGAACACTTCTAGGTGCAAACAGGAAAACTAGGCACCTTACACGCTTTTTATTAGGCACCTTACACACTTTTTATAAACCTACCAATCTTGTTTGGAAGTTTCTAAATGTGTATCTGTTCTTTTATGAACATTTTCTTTTTAAAATTTTGGTGGTTTGGGGCTTTTTAGCATGTTTACATCTTCTTGTGAGACACGTTAAAATTTCATTCATAGACAAACATGGATGTAAGTGGCATGAGTACTCATATTGCTGGATTCTTGGGGCAATTTTGTATCGTTATCATGGCAGCATGTGAAAACGTGTGTCATTGTGCCAGAACACTAATGCTGTAAAATATAGTGCCATAATAATGTTTTTAGGCACTCATCTGATCATCTCCACACACACACACACACACACACACACAGAGAGATATTTTCTTGAAATTCCTCAAGTGCTTAATCAGAACAAAAGCCATGAAATGTGCTATGGCATTTACTTTATCAAGAACTCTTTTATCCATCCTGGGAGGTGCCCTTTTGTAAGGGCTTCCAACTTTGGAATGCTGTTGACAGCATCTCCACACCCTTCCTTAATGAAATTAAGATAATCATATATACACACTTAGGAGGAAGTAATTTCCTTTGAAATTAGTGGTGCATACTTCCTTTGAAACCAGTCCTGCCTACTTCTGAGCAGACATGTACATGGTTACATTCTCATCTGTGATAATTCAGTACTAAGCTAAACTGTATGGAAGATAAGCACATTAACAGTTCACAACATTTGTAACTGGTCATACCACTGTATTCCAAGTTGTGTTATGCTAGCTCAGTATTTGTAGTAAGGGTGAAATTCATGTTTTCCCTTAGGACCTGAATGAATGAAATAAATTATGCTGATAAACTGTGACTAATTTCTCACTGGATTCTCCCTCTGAATTTTTGACCTTCTTCTTGCCCTTAAATGATGAGTCTGAGGTCAGCCAAATGTTTCTGACTGTCTGGTCCTTACATGAGAAACATTTCTTGAACATATTTCTTGGGAAGGGGATTGGTTTGTGCAAAATTATCTCAAGTGATTTTAAAGACCAATTTCTCAAACAAAAAGCTTACTTTAAAAAGTGAAAAGACTTATATTGTGGTCCCCCCCAATTACTTAAAAAAATTAATTTAGACAGATGTGACTATGGGAAAGCTTTCATGCTGTTTAAGAATAAGGTGGTTTTAGTTTTAATCAAGCCAACAGTTTAAATAATACTTTATAACTACTTTGTGGAATAAGTATATCTAGCACAGATTGTCAAAGAGGTCACCTGGAATGCTGCCCTGCCTCTGCTTATTAAATAAATAAATAAATAAATAATAGTAATATTTATCCCACCCCTCTACTAAATGCAATTAGGGTGGCTTACAACATTTAAAATATATACATATAAAACGCTCCTTCTCAAAAATAAATAAAACCCTCCATCCCACCCACCCATTAAAATACAATTAAATAATTAAACATTTAAAAATACTTAATAAATACTTAAACACACCCACACACCCACACACAATAAAACAAAATAACTGGAATAGGGATCGGACCAATAATTTTTTTTTCTTCTGATGCCCGGGTATCTATTCAGGAAAGGCCTGCCAGAAGAGATCCATCTTAAGAGCTTTTCAAAAGCTATATAAGGTGGTAATGTGATGGATCTCGTCTGGCAGGCCATTCCATAATCTGGGAAAAATAGCTGAAAAGGTCCTCTGGGAGGTCGAGGAGAGCCTAGTTTTTAAAGGTTGTAGTAAATTCCTCCCAGAGGACCTGAGTGCACGGGGAGGGTTATATGGAAGGAGGCAGTCCCGAAGACAGGTAGGACCCAAGCCATTTAGGGCTTTAAAGGTGATAACCAACACCTTGTACTGGGCCCGGAAACTAATAGGCAGCCAGTGAAGTGATCTTAAGATCGGTGTTATATGGTCTCTTCTAGATGTACCCGAGACCAGTCTGCCTGCCATATTCTGTACTAGTTGAAGTTTCTGGACCAAGCATGATGGTAGCCCCATAAAACTCTATAGACTTTCTCTGAGGCTGAGCAGATTGTTTCACCTCTGGCAGTATGAGCCTTACCATACTCCAAAGAAAAGTGGCAAGGGAGCAGGAATGTTCCATCTTTCCACATGCCTTACCACATGGCATTGTCATTTTTAATTCTGGTCCCATAGGGGACTGAGGTAAAAACACATCTTTTTGATAATCAGAAAAAAAACATTAGCAAAAAGATGTGGTTTTACCTCAATTCCTAACGGGACTAGAATGAAAAAAATGCTGAAAGTATGATGATGTCATGCAGCAAGGCAGTGTGGAAAATGGAATGGAGTTTTTTTTTTTTCGGAGGGGGGGTGATACTTATTAAGTTTGTGCTTGTAAGCCATATGATCCTCAGCTTTGAAGCCCAGAAGAGCAGCGCCTCCCCATCAGCTCCACAGAGATGTCATTTGGCCTTGTCAGATTATAGGATTTTCAAGCCCTATGATCCCTAGCTGTAAATGGATGAAAGTTCCATGCTGCTAATGTGATGTCTCACTGGGAAGCCCAATAACCTCCACTAGCAAACAGATGACAAGTGTGGGGCCCCTCTTCAGCTGCAGGTTGCTGTCATCTATTTGGAAGTCCCATGATCATCAGCTTCAATTGACACTCTGTGCAGCCAAGGCTCCATGGAGCTTCCTCAGTTGAACAACCATTCAAGTGATGGCAGGGCTGTTTGGGCTGATTTGAGTGTTCCAGATGAACACTTGAAAAATGTTGAAGAGTTTTTAAAGTGTGTGAATGGTACACTCAAGTCAGCCTGGTTTATTTTGCACATGGTGTGAGGTGCATCCTGAATGAATATCAGTTGACATGATAGTGAGAATGTGAAGAATTTTGGACACTTGACAGGGCTAGATAAATGATGAGTGTTGCTGTTATTATTAGATTATTCAAATTGTGTTCCAATTTACATATAACGTTTATACATTAAGTTTAAAATTTTATTGTTGGGTTTAAAGCTGAGATGTGTACAAAGGATTGATATGACTCTTATATTTAAACTCGATGTTCTTATAGATAAGTCAGGTGCCCTTCTGATACACTTCACATCATACATCTGGCAAAATACGCTAGCAACTTCTCCTCATTGATAAGTGTTACTAATCTCACAGACGTTCTTTTAAATTCCCTTGAAACTACTGAAGTTCTTTTGCCACAACAATAGCATCTAAAGTTCTATTGAAGATACCTTTAGGCAAAATCCAGTGACAATTCAATTACAGAAAACCTTAATCTAATTTTAAAATGGAAAAATCAATTTTTAAGAGCACTGTGTTTACTTTTTTAAAAAATCACTCTTAGGTGTGTCTGAAAAGAGTAGCAAGTAATATATGCATCAAATATCTTCCACTATGTCATTATGGTATGAAACTTATTGCATCATTATTATCTCTTCTTCAAATTTGTTAAAGTGTTTCCCATGTCTTTTTTTCCTTTTCAAAGACTGCTTTCCCCATATCTGACTTCTGCTTTTACTTCAAAATGCAACAGCTGCTATTCTGACAGTATTGTTTTTTAAAAAAAATCTTTACATTCAAGGCTGACAAGAATTTTTTTTTTCATTCAAGCATGGCCTCCATCTGACACAGTTTTGACTGGCTTAGTAGCTACTTAATGCTCTGGGGAGACTTCACTGACCCTTGGAGAATTATTTGTGTTGTTGAGGGAGACACTCTGAGTATTACAAGAATTTGGCTAAGCAGAAGAACATTTGGTGCTGCAGCTGCTTTGGAGAAAAATTCTTTCAATTAACAGGAAATAGCACCAGGTACTGTGTTTATTCAGAGCTCCTCTTTGAAAGGTTATTTGAAAGCTTATTTTATTTACTACAATAGCACTGAGGAAATGACAGCTATTCTGTAGCTTCCGGAACAACAACAACAACAACTGCAAAAAATACATTGTTGGAGTAGGCAGAAGAATAGCATGGTGTAGTGGGCAAAGTCTTTGGCCTCAACTACAGTGACTTTCATTCAAATATTTCCTGACTGATAGAACCCTATGCATAGCCAAAATTAAGATACTGAGCTTGTCCAGAATAGCCACAAACCTTGAGATTTAGAAGGAGTTGTAGGTGTACTTATAGGGTACATCTACACTGTGGAAACAATGCAGTTTGACACCACTTTAACTCCTGTAGCTCCATCCTATAGAATCCTGGGGTTTGTAGTTTTACAAGCAAGCAATGGAGGCAAGCTCCAGGAAGAGAGATTCCACCTCAACATTAGGAGGAATTTTTTGACAGTAAGAGCTGTTTGGCAGTGGAACACACTCCCTCAGAGCGTGGTGGGGTCTCCTTCCTTGGAGGTCTTTAAACAGAGGCTGGGTGGCCATCTGTTGGGGATGCTTTGATCAAGATTTCCTGTGTGGCAGGGGTTGGACTGGATGGCCCTCGTGGTCTCTTCCAACTCTGCAATTCTATGATTCTATGATTCTATGATTCTAAGGTCTTTAGCTTTCTCTGCCAAAGAGTCCTGGTGCCTCACAAAACTACAAATCTTAGGATTCTGTAGGGTGGAGCCACAGCAGTTAAAGTGGGGTAAAACTGCATTATTTCTACAGTGTACATGAACCCACAGTGCTGTTTTTTTTTAATCAATATAATAGTCTTTCTGTCCCTTTTTTTTCCTCCTGAAATTCCAGTTCTAGCTGCAACATTTTATACCTTCTGCAGGTTGATGTTTTGTTTTTGTTTTTTTGTTTTTTGTTTTTTTTGTTTGTTTTTTGTTATCCTTTTGTGGAAGTTTCCAATACAGGCTAGAGTAAATGTCACATGTCTTTATCCACTGTCCTGGTTCCTCCTGCTATATTTTTGGTGGAGCCACTGATGATATTTTGAATAGGGATGTGAACTTCACCATAGAAGATGCCTGATGATCTATATATAGAATCATATATATATATATATATATATATATGATATATATACAGAGTTGGCCCCCTTCCTGCCTTCTGAGTCAGCAAAGAAAATGGCCAGATAATGGCAGTAGCTGCAGGGATGAGCCTGCATACCTATTTGGGTTCTGGCCTGTTATCTAGAGGTAGTGGGGGTAGAATGGGCCAACTCTGCAGCCAGTACTGCCCATGCCATCACATTCTTCTCTTTGGTGATTAAATTTGGTGACCAATTTGTGATTGGTCAAATGCTGAGGGACTCCTTCCTGGCTTCTTGGAGAGCCAGGAAGATGGCGGTGGCATTGAGAGCATGTGTACTGGATGGGGTCCTGTGGACTTGCAGGGCCCAATCCAGTTTTTGCCAGCAGTAATGGAGTAAACTGGGTATTTTCCTAGAATGCTTTATTGGACCCTACCTTGCCTTCCCCCATCTCAGTCCCATGTCTGCCCCAGGGGTTGTGAGGACTGCCTGGGGATAAGAACGGGGCAAATGTCCTATGCTGTATGGACTACTGGGTTCTGAGACAGGGGCAGAATTTTTAAGATAAAAATTAATAAGCTGGTGTCAGGGTAATAAATCATGGTTTGTAACACCATCCATCCAGTTTTATTTATCCACTGTCCATGTGTGTTCCACGGCTGGTCCAAGGGATTGAAAATTGGCCCTTGGACCTCACAGCTTGCCCACCTTTGCTTTAGATGGTTGATTACAGAGTGTGCTCGGATAGCTTAATTACATTAGGAACTTGGAAGATAGCTGGCAGAATATGGCATCTGGTCAGAGGGGGAAAAAAACTAGTCACATTTTGTATATTAACAAGACAGTCAGTTGCCCTTTGGTGCTTTCTAGTCTTAAGCCCCCAAATCATAGCTTAATCTATACTCCCAGATAGCCTGCAAAGCTGTCAGAGAAGTACCTTGCATGATGTTGATCAAAGAATGCACTCCCAGTAGGGTTACCAGTCTTGGGGTGTTGGCTGGGATCTAAGGAAAATGCTGTGCTTCTTCAGGTCTCCAGGGAGGGAAACAAATATCAGGGTAAGTGGTAATGGAGGAAGGAAATGTGGGTTTTCCCCCCTACAGAACATATCCTGAACTGTGAATAGTTATTAAAGATGGTGCACTTTTCTATCAGTGAACATAAAAACAGCAAAAGCATTTGTTTTTGCATGGAGGAACTAAATTTACAAAGATTTACCTTCCTAGTGTACTGTAGCTTAGGCAGCATGGAAGGTGATCCTAGCAGGAATGGCAGAAACTACTACTGCTATTGGGTGCATTTTTTACTCATTTTGCCCCATCCCACTGGTAATGTGTGAAGAAGGATTTGCATATTTGGGAAGTGTGGTAAGGATACTATAGAGCAGATTGTGTCCCTTCAAATGATGCTTATCAGTTATCTGATTCTGCCTAAAGTCTATTAATCCTAGGTCAAGAGAGTTCCTAAATAAAATTTACACAGGCATAGCAAAGGATGGGGCAGTGTTCAAGATCCCTGGGAGATATTTTAATTGGTGTCATGTACCATCTGTACATCATTTTGTAAAACATTTCTTTTAGGCTATAACAACATGTAAATTTTAACCCTTTTTGCCAGATATCTTCCCACTGCTCCATACCAATATTATGGCCTATATCTTTTGCCCACCTAATCATACAATTTTTAATTTGCTCCTCTTCCATATTATATTTCAATAATAATCTATAAATACTACTGATTAAACACCCATTTTCTGATTTTATTATTTTCTCAAATTCTGAGACATCTCCTTCATACTGTTTGTCTTTTAGATCTTCTTTAATTCTGGCCCTTACTTGATAATAACTTAGCCATTGTATTTTTATACCTTCATCCTTTAACTCCTGCCATTCCTTAATTTTCCAGCTTCTTGTCCTTTTCCCCATCAATTCTCTATACGTTAACCAGTTGTACTCTCTTAATTCCCTTCTGCAAAAGGCCTCTTGAGGTGAAAGCCACCCTGGTATCTTAGGGCATAGTCTATATTTATATTTATTCCATATTTTGATTAGGGATTTTCTTATCACAATAAGTATAGAAGCATTCGGCTGGAGAAAAAAACACGAGAAACTGTTTCTCAGGTAGTGAAATGTGTTTAAAAAAATCCTTTCTAGACCTACAAAATAAGACCTATAGTGAACAAAACACTCAATATGCAAAGGAGAGAGCAGAAAGAAATTTTATGGCCAGATAATAAATTATTGGAGACATGAACTACTATGGGTGTAGTCATTCAAATTTATGTAGTATTTTCTGGGGTGCCATAGGAAGTAGCAAGGTGAGACTGCAATTGCAAATAAATTTTGAGTGAAGATTTTGAGACTCTTGCTCCCTTCTGTTTTTGCTGGAACTTGAAACATGCAGAAGATACAGTTCTGCTGATGAGTCAAATGTTTAATTTCAGCTTTCCCAAAACCATTGCCCTGTATATCTTCTGGCCTATAACTTCCATCACCTCTAAATGTTAACCATGCTTATTGGAAATAGTGGGAATTGCAGTCCACAATATCTACATAGAACCAGGTAGAAGACTTAAGTATACTAGGCTAGACTAGTCCTGAAGCTTCATACTGCCTGATGATCATAGGAATCCATGTAACATAAAACACTTGATTCTTTTCATAAAAGGCATGAAAACAAATAGTCCCATTTAATTCACTTGACGAAGACCAAGGTCCCATCTTCATCCATGGCAGACCTGTTTCAAACTCTGAATCAGTCATTTTCTAGTGTACAGTTTCAATTCTTTCTCCATCGTCTGTTCACTCAGAACAAAAGGTAAAGCTGTTAAACTGAACTTTTCCCATTATGAACATTTACATTCACTTCCATAGTCCTATATATCATTATTATCATTTTGATTGTTTAACCTATGTATCAATTATAAAAACCTATGTATCCAAGTATATCAACAGTTATGTTCTCCTTGAGTCAATCCATCACTTAAGCCAGTTTTGCCTGTCACACTTGAATTGACTAACTATTGACAAAGATAAATTACTAAAAGTTGTAATAACATCGACAGCACTGTCAAATTTCACATGTCTCATTTCACACATAGTTATCCACTAGGCGTATTTATGCAATATATACCCCACAAAATCATTTCACAATTTTCTCAGATGTTTCAGGTGATATGAAATAAGAACACTCACCCACTCAAATCTGTATGATTTATAGATTTCTCCCAGCCATTACAGTATGATTTGTGATGACAGTAGCTCCTTATAGTCAATTGAAATCCACAGGACTTGGAAATAATGAGTTAGTTTGTTAAGTGATTAGCTCACTAGATTTGCCTAGAGATGCGGCTTAACTCTCCAGGTTTCCTGATTAATACTGAAATTGATCTTCTATTTCAATTAGTTAATTACTTTTTAGAAAGTTAGATTTCATTACAATGGAAAGTTTTTCATTTGGCAGATTCCATAGAACAGGAAGAAGAGGGCTTACTGGCTGGATGGTTGGCAGATTTGCAGCCCAGCAGGCGCCCCCGTGGATCTTCCATCAGTTCAAGTTTATGTTTAAGTTCAAGTTCATGGAGCCCTCCCTTCCCCCACTTAGTGATTAATAACTTGCTTTGCAGGGGAGGGGAGAGTGTTGAGTGGGGAGGCTTGGTCAGGAACTCTCCTCTCTAGGAGGAGTTTGTGGCCACCAACACTGGTCCATTGGCCAACACAGGGTTGGGCAATGAAGGTATCTGGACACATGCAATAGTGCCAACCAATTGCAGCCATCAGCAAGTTCCAGCCTTTTTATTGACAATTATCTTCATACTAACCTATGCTTAATCATTATGTTTATCCTTTACTCAATACATTTGTTAACTCAATATGTAGTAGTATGTGTCTTCTTTAGGAAAGGGGAGCGGGGTGTATGGTCTGGGTCTGCAAATAGTTCCCTGTAAAATATCATATATCTCAGCTGTTAAGCAGCAGAGCACAGCAGAACAAGAGTTGGAGAGAAATTGAAGAGCTGGAATTGGGGAGCAAATGAAGAAGAGTGTAATGGAAGAAGAAAATCAGTCTTGGTTGTTTTCGCTTCGGCAGCACATATACGAAAATCAGTCTTGGTATGGAACAGATTTGGCTGGGAAATTGTTTTGTTGCTTATCCCAGGCAGCCATGGCTCTTATAGAATTAACTATGGCCCTTTCCGATGTGTTAGTTCTGAAAAGTTGCTGTTCTCCTCCCCTCTCCACTGTTAGCTTGTGTGTCTTTCTGGTGGGTGCATTGTGATGCTCATCTCTCCTCCTCCTCTGTTAATATTATTCTGGTTTTTGTTGTACATTATTGTACAATATATAGAGTTAGGCAATGCCATATTCAATAGAATCATAGAATCATAGCATTGTAGAGTTGGAAGAGACCACAAGGGCTATCCAGTCCAACCCCCTGCCACGCAGGAATAAACAATCAAAGCATCCCCAACAGATGGCCATCCAGCCTCTGTTTAAAGACCTCCAAGGAAGGAGACCCCACTACGCTCCGAGGGAGTGTTTTCCACTGCCGATCAGCTCTGACTGTCAAAAAGTTCCTCCTCATGTTGAGGTGGAATCTCTGTTCCTGCAGCTTGCATCCATTGCTCCGTGTTCCAATCTCTGGAGCAGCAGAAAACAAGTCTGCTCCATCCTCAACATGACACCCCTTCAAATACTTAAACAGGGCTATCATATTGCCTCTTAACCATCTTTTTTCCCAGCTCCCTAAGTCTCTCCTCATAAGGCATCGTTTCCAGACCGTTCACCATTTTAGTCGCCCTTCTTTGGACACACTCCAATTTGTCCATATCCTTTTTGAATTGTGTTGCCCAGAACTGGACACAGTATTCTAGGTGAGCTCTGACCAAGGCAGAATAGAGCAGCACTATTACTTCCCTTGATCTAGACACTATACTTCTATTGATGCAGCCCAAATTCGCATTGGCCTTTTTAGCTTGCGCATCACACTGTTGACTCATTTCATATATACGATAATATACAATAATACTGTATATTATTGAGATACACTGAAATGAAACTCTTTATGATACCTTAATGTGTTTACTGTTGTTCACACAGTGCTAGGCACTTGGTTATTGAATAAAATATTTTTTCAATTGCACCCCACAATGCCCCCTTCTCTTAATTTCTCCTCCCTTTTCTTTCCCTGTTCTGCTTTCCACACACACCTAGTTTGGTGGGTCACAGACTTTGAGGCTTTGGTGGAATTGGAGGAATTGGAGGGAGCCCTGGTGGTGCAGTGGTTAAATGCCAGTACTGCGAGTCTCCACTTTGCAAGTTCAATTCCAGAGGCCTCCAAGGTTCACTCAGCCTTCCATCCTTTCATAGGTCAGTAAAATGAGGGCAAAATAATTGTCCCCCAGCTTGTGGGGGCAATTAGTTAACACACATATACAGAATATATATATATATATAAAATATATAATTTAGAGCCAGATTAATTTGGCTAAAACTATGCTATCCCCATGCCTACTCATGTGTAAATCCCATTGAACCTCTTTGTAATCCATTAGAGTATTTTATTAGGGTTCACATGGTGCTGGGGACTTGGATAATTTTAATGCCTCCAGCCAGTTTTACTCAACACTTCCACCCCTTTCCTTCTGTCTTGGCTTTTCTCTCTGTGTGCCCCACCTCCTCACCCCTCCCATTCTACTTTTCACCCACCTGATTCTTCAGTGGATCACACACACTGAGTTGGAGCTTGGAGCAAAAAGATACAGCTTGCTAAATTCATGTCCTGCCCTATGTTTTTCTTTTTAAGTCTCAAAGAATTATACGAGCAAAATACACGCTATACCACTCCTCTTTGCAAAACATGCTTCTTGATAGAGAATGGGGAGAGAGAAAACCTATAGTGATTCAGTGCAGAAATTTGTGCAGGAGAATGTTCTGAAAATTATAGAGGCACTCAAAACACTTCTGATAAAGAATTATTCACATTTGATTCAGTGTCAGCCACTTATTGTTAAACTTTGCAGGGAATCAATGCCCTACAGCTGATATTAACACATCATTCATTGCAACCCTTTGACATCACATTTTATTAATCTTTACTAGACAAAACATTTGAAGGGCACATGAGTAGTGTGCATGATGTCAAGGATGAGAAAGATCTAGATCAGTGAGAAAAGTTAATTGAACAGATTATAAAATGAAATTTCATTGGGTAGCCTTTCCCAATCTGACATGTGGATGTTTCCAGACAATTTGAAGTCCCACCATCCCCAAGCAATAATTTTGTTAAGGGCTTTCTAGTCCATCCATGAAAGCAATGAGAAAATACCTAGGAACAATGGTTACAAGCTCAATGCCATTGTCTGTAAATCCCATGGTCTGCTGCGAACATTAATGTTCTCACTAATTATTAATTTTTTTTTTAAAAAAGCAACCCAAATATTTCAATTATTACTCTTTGTGACAATGAATTATTTTCCCAATTTCCAACATTTAGACACAAGAATGCTTGTTTAGAATATCATCTCTAGTTCCGTCCATACTTCACACTGCATACAGAAGGAAAGTAAATCAAATGGCTAAGATCATGAGAGCTCCCTAAATCTATAAAAGTAACTAAAAAGCTAGTTATGACCCCAAAGGAATGAAATTATCCCATGTTAAATTACAACCATGGTGTAAATGGATGTTCCTCAGAAAACTGTGAGAGTTTTCAAATGAGATGCCAGCAGTTGCAAGGCTGATGTTCTTTGGTGTTTTTAATCTGAAGGATGGAGAAAATCTTTATCAAAACTTCATATGATATAACACTGAAAAGGACAGCTGACACCTCAGAGGACAACAGTAAAAATGATCTTGACAGATTGGAAAACTGAGCTAAAGTTAACAAAATGATATCGGACTAAGAGAAATACAGAATACAGAAATGGTGTGTATGCAGGGGTGGAATTGTTAAAAAACCAATTTTTCAACTTGGGAATGAATAATTATGTTCTTTTAATCTCTAGTAAAAAATACTGGGAAATGGTAAAGTTTCCATACTGTCTTCAGGAATGGTGCCTAAGATGATGCTATGAATCTGATCTCCTCTAAAAACCTGGCCAATTCTGGCCAAAACAGAGATGAAGACAAAATGGAATGGGTTCTGAGGGGCACAGCAAAAATAGTTTGAGGAATGGGAAAGAAATCCTTTGAGGATAGGTTGACAAATATGGATATTGTGAAGTCAAAGGCTTTCACGGCCAGCATCCATAGGATTTTTGTGATTTTTTTCTGGGCTGTGAGGCCATGTTCTAGAAGAGTTTATTCCTGACATTTTGCCTGCATCTGTGGCTGGCATCTTCAGAGAATGGTGGCATCTGGGTGTGTAGGGTTGATATACTGTGAGTCCCTGTTGAAAAGGATTAGCATGTAAATTTGTGTATTCAGTTGCTGGATGTTCAGTTCTTAGGGTGGGAGGATATGTGAGGGGAATTTGTGTCTATTTAGCTAATGGTCCATTGTCTTCTGGGAAGCCCCTTGGGTGAAGTTCATTTGCATGTGTTGAGTTTTTATTTTGGTGTTTTTCAGGACTGGTAGCCAAACTCTGTTTATTTTTAGGGTTTCCTATTTCCTGTTGAAGTTGTCCAGGTATTCGTGGATTTCAATGGCTTCCCTATGCATTCTGACCTGATAGTTGTTAGCCTGGTCTTTGTGAATTTTAGTGTTTTAAAATAGCAATTTGTGCCCAGGTTGATTTATAACTTGTTCTGGTACTGCTGATTTTTCTGGCTGGCCCAGTCTGCAGTGTCTCTCATGTTCCTTGATTTGTGTTTGCACACTGCGTTTTGTGGTCCCTATGTAGACTTGTCCGCAGCTGCATGGTATGCGGCAAATTCCCGCAGCTGTGAGAGGGTCCCTTTTGTCCTTTGCTGAGCTCAGCATGCCTTTGATGAAACCACAGGAGTGAAGAAAAGCAACCACCCAAAGGGATGGTATTTTTACAATACATCAAAGGAGTCACAGACAGAATAATTTTTAATTACAGTCACAAAGGAAGAGTAACATTTAATCTTTTGTGTCATACAAAGGCACAGACAGAATAGGGAAACTGATGAGGAAATACAACCTCCAAAAGATCTACAGACCAACCAAGAAAATCCAAGAAATTCTGTGCTCAGCAAAGGACAAAAGATACCCCCTCACAGCTGCAGGACTTTACCACATACCATGCAGCTGTGGATAAGTTTCTTACCCATACCCTCAAAATATGCGATCACATCACAAAACATTCTACAAAATTTTCTCCACTGAGAATGTGGCTACCATTCCTACAAAGTTGTCATTCCCTGGAACAACACTTGATCTGGTACATTTTGTTGTCACCTTTAGCAGTTGTAAAGCACACAGACACAAACACATGTATGGAAGAAATAAATTCAAACATAGCTCATTTAACAAAGTAACTGTTTTCCTGGACTTTACTTCTTTAACAGAAAATTTGGTACCAGAGGCAGAAATAGCATGGAAAGACTAGGGATGGTTTCCTAAACCACAAAAAGCATGCTTCAGCAATATAGGTCTTCTTATCAGTTGAATGATAGATCATGAATGTTTACATTGCAACAGGCTGGGCTTTTTTTTAGGTCTCTATTTGCATTGTTTAATTTTTTTTTGAAGCTATGGAGAAGTATCGTAGAGTAGCATATTATGAACGTAATGTAATGCAGTAAATGCATGTTAGCTCCAGGCAGGGAGGCAGTCTAAGTATAATCAAAATAAAATGAAGGTAATAACAATCCTGACAGTACAAGATTACTGGCCTAATGCCAGCAAAACACCTTCTCACATGTATACAAGAAAAGGAGACACTAGTAGGTTGGGAGAGAATATAAACCTCAATATGTACGCTGGCTGAAACTGGTTAGAATAGTAATGATGCCTACCTTGCCTTAGATCCTTCTTTTGATTGGATGAGAGAGAAGAGAAGGAGTGTAGATATTCCAGCTGATTGGCTAAACAAAAACATCAAGGTGCCCGATTTTTCTTTCAGCGGACTGGTCCACCTCTGATGCTAGGCAATTGCTGATAACCTGAACTCCTATATATGGTTGGAATTTGATGATGCTTATTATTTAATACTCAACCTAATGCTGGTGTATAAAGACATGCTAGCAGAGATGGTGAAATGCTTTGGTATATAATTCTAATAGAGGTATAAGTCTGTGATTGTTGGTGCCTAGACTGATTCAAGGTCTACAAGGTCTGTCTATTAAATAACAAGACTGTGTTTCTGCCGTTCAGACAAATCAGGGAAAACCGATTGTGAACACTTGAGTGGTGATTTGAATATATCTGAACCTGCATGACACACATCAACACTCTCAGCCATATAGTTAATTATCAGTCATCATTTAAAGCAGCTGTGTTTTCTGTTATGTGCTGGAAAAATGCTAAGTTTAAACATTGAGAAATATGACATTCTGCAGCAACTTGAGGTGGACCCAAACCTTTTTAAAAATATTATCATGTGATGAAACCTGGATTTTCCAGTTTGATCCTGGGACAAATTCACTGGAAAACAGCATCATCACCAAGAATGAAAAAAGCATGTCAAAGCAAGTCCACATTCATTCAAAGCCATGGTCATGGAGGGAGGTTGATATCAAGGGTAGAATTTTGGCAGAATGAGTTCCAGAAGGCAGAACAGTGAACCAGCATTATTATAAGGATGTTTTGACAAAGCTGAGAAAAAGAGTCAGGAAAAAAAAATCCAGAACTGTGGAAAAACTGTTTCATTCTTCATCAAGACAATGCGCCTGCTCACACAACACTTTCTGTGAAGCAGTTTTTGGTCAATAAATGCATTACTAAACTTGAACGTCCTCCATTTTCACCAGATTTGGCATCATGCAACTTTTTTCTTTTCCCTAAAGTGAAATTGGTGCTTAAAAAAGGAACATGTTTTGAGTCAATTGATGCAGTACGAAGAAAATGGTAGACATGTTGACTCAGCTGACAGAAAGTGATCTGCTTCTCACCTTCGACCAGTGGAAAACAAGACTGCATTGGTGTGTGGGTGTGAACAGGGAGTATATTGAAGCGGACAAGCATTAGAATTGTAATACATATAAATAAAGATGGGTTATTGTATCAGTGTCATGATTTAACAGACAGACCTCATATGTAAGATGTGCTATGGAGGGCAGTGTTATCTATGTTACTAAAATAAATATTAGTATAAAGCTGCAACTTATTCTACTATTAATTTCCTGATAGACCAAGACTTAAGAATACTTAAGGATAATATTGATGTTGACCCGACTATTGAATAAGACTGGTAGGACTGGATTTTGCAACCTTGGGAATTTACAGCAACTCCTAGAAAATCCAAACAAATTATGACTCACAGGCTTAAGACAAAGAACCTTCAATATTCTATAAGATAAAGAGGTGGAAGAACCATGCCTATGTCAAGATTTCCAATCGTCCAGTATAAGAAACCCTCACTCATAGCAAATTGTTGGAGAATCTTTCTTCCCCTGGAAGAAAGGGTCCTAGTTTCCTATTTCTGAATATAGTTTTCTATATTCAATGAAAGGGTACTAGTTTCCTACTTCTCTTCCCACAGATAGAATGGAGAATTTTTAAGGGCTACTTGCACACAGTTTTAGAAGTGGGACATGAAGCATTCAAATATCTCAGGAACTGTGTGGGAAAGAGCAAGTGTTGTTCTCTGCTACCCCAGAGGCCACAGTTACATCTCATGAATTTAAGTCACAGGATTCCTTTGCCTTAGGTAAGTGAGATAGTCAAGCAATGTATATACCTACAGTTTTTGAACTGACTTCAGAGGAATCCTCTGTAAGACTGCATTGTACTGTGGAAGTACAAAAGCCAAAAACATAAGGGCAAATATTCACTTATTAACACCAAGGCCACTCATGCATATTTACTACCAAATGATTGAAAATGGCAAACAATAATTTGCAAATGTGAATGGACCCTCACTAGTAGATCCACCACAATTAAAATTTTCAAATCACTCAAAGGACACTATAATGAATTTTAGGTGCCCATCATCAAGGGCACAGCACTGTAAATGCATGCAATGGAGCAGACTGCTGTTGTACCTGTTCCCTCCATTCCTGCTTCTGACCAGGGTAGTGGCCAAGGTTCAACGGGACCAATCGAATGCGATCCTGCTTGCTCCATGGTGGCCCCAACAACTGTGGTTTGCTCTCCTCCTTCGTCTGGCCTGCCGCTGTTGCATACACCTTCCATACCATACCGTACCGACTTACTAACCATTTGGGACAGGAACGTCAGACACTTGGAAATACAGACCTTCAGACTGATGGCCTGGAGGGTTCAGCCTTGAATTGGTCATCGAGTTCATGCCGTCATGTCCCACCAGACATTCCTCCGGATGTACAGACAGTACTTGATGCATCTCTTCACCCTTCTATGTGCCATTCCTACTCTTACAAGTGGAACCGTTTTGAGTCCTTTTTGTCAGACCATGGTCTCACCATCGATTCCTCCTTGGTGACCACCGTTCTCCAGTTGCTCCTTCACCTATCAGACTCGGGACTATCCCTCTCATCTTTGAGGTGCTATCTGGCAGCCATCTCCACCGACCTGCAGGCACAGGTCGACCTTCTCCATTTCATGATGCAATGGTTAAGTAATTCCTGAAGGGCTACACCAACCTCCATCCTCCTGTGCTTGAGCCCACACCGGCTTGGAGCCTAGAACTTGTCCTCTCTCAGTTGTCAAAGCACCCCTTTGAGCCCTTGGCTACTATGGACCTCAGACTTCTGTCTTGGAAAACAGCCTTTCTCATCGCCATCACTTCTGCCCGTTGGGCTGGTGAACTTTGCGCCGACCCTCTGTACTTGGCATTCGACAGGCACAAGGTTGTTCTGAAGCCAGACATTCCTTTTCTCCCTAAAGTGGTTTCCATCTTTCACTTGAACCAAGCCATTGTCCTTCTGACTCTTATGCAGGACCCAAAAAATGACTCTGAATGGTCTCTATTCCTTGGACACTCGGAGAGCTGTTGCCTTCTATGTGCAATGGACAGCTCCATTTCGAAAGTCTCCAAAACTATTTCCTATGCAGACTCTAAGTTGGGTGTCACTATTTCTCCACAGCATTTGTCCAAATGGGTGGTTTCGACCATTTCTCTTTGTTATGAACTGGCCCAGAAGCCCTTACCTTCTCGGGTTTGAGGACACCCCACTAGGGCTGTTTCTGCTTCAGCTGTCCTCCTCTCCGGTATCCTGTTGAACGATGTTTGCCGAGCAGCTACATGGTAGGAGTCCTAGTAGACCACAAGTTGAAGATGAGCCAACAGTGTGATGCAGCAGCTAAAAAGGCCAATGCGATTTTGGGCTGTATCAATAGAAGTATAGTGTCTAGATCAAGGGAAGTAATAGTGCCACTCTATTCTGCTTTGGTCAGACCTCACTTAGAATACTGTGTCTAGTTCTGGGCATCACAATTCAAAAAGGATATTGACAAATTGGAGCATGTCCAGAGAAGGGCAACTAAAATGGTGAAAGGTCTGGAAACGATGCCTTATGAGGAGAGACTTAGGGAGCTGGGTATGTTTAGCCTGGAAAAAAGACGATTAAGAGGCAATATGATAGCCCTGTTTAAGTATTTGAAGGGATGTCACGCTGAGGATGGAGCAGGCTTGTTTTCTGCTGCTCCAGAGACTGGAACACGGAGCAATGGGTGCAAGCTCCAGGAACAAAGATTCCACCTCAACATGAGGAGGAACTTTTTGACAGTAAGAGCTGTTTGGCAGTGGAACGCACTCCCTCGGAGCGTGGTGGGGTCTCCTTCCTTGGAGGTCTTTAAACAGAGGCTGGATGGCCATCTTTCGGGACGCTTTGTTCAAGATTTCCTGCGTGGCAGGGGGTTGGACTGGATGGCCCTCGTGGTCTCTTCCAACTCTGCAATTCTATGATTCTATGATTCTATGATCACCTTCAGGAAACAATAAACACCTGATTGCTCCACTGCTGTTGACTCCATGTTTTCAAGATTTAAACTAGAAGGTAGCCAAGCTTTGAGACTTAATTTTGTTTAGATGCCTTGGATGATAGAATTGAAACTTTGTTTTACATGCTTACTTTACAATGAGTGGCAAACTTTGTGAGGCCATGGCACCACAACAGCACTAGGAAGAAATCTAAGAGGTTGAAATGGCAATATACGATGATTGTCGCTCGGTAATATTCAGCTACCAGGTTTTATAAATTGCTTCACTGTCTCCAGGAGACATTTAGGTGGCATTTGCTTAATTAAAAGACTGATCCCCAAAGACAGTTGTCAACTGCAACTGCAACAGCACTATGACAAGATGGAGTGAGGATTAATTCAATGATATTTTTCTACTGCTCATCAGTGTGATGAGTCTGACAAGGCACTGCTGTTTACTTCATGCTTTCAAGATTTAAACCAGAAGATAGCCAAGCTTTGACACTTAGTTTTGTTCAGATGCCTTGGATGATTGAATCTGAACTTTTTTTTTACATGTTTGCAAACCTGGTGGTCATCTCCCTTTACTGCTATTCTTAATTGCACAAAAGGATGTACCTAGATTAGCTAGTCCAAACTGTTATGAGGCCACCCTTGAGTAGATAAAGAAGGACAGAGAATGGGCAAATTTGTTCAGCCCAGGAATCAAATTCCAAGGATGACAGTCCAACAACAGATAAGAGTAAGAACACTGCGTGGGGCCAAAGCAAAATTGAAAAAACCAAGTGTACTTCATATAGATTTAACACAGCTCAAGTCCATGCATGTCTATTCAGACATAAGCCTCAGCATAACATCTTCTCAAGCTCCAGAGCACAATTCAGTTCTATGCAGGAAGTTCCTAATCTACTAATGTATATTTCCCAGCTTTTAGGAAATGTCTCTGTGCTTCTTCTCTCTAATTTGCTATCATAGATAGAAGAAGAACCTTGTGGCCAGTTGGAGACCCTCCATAGATCTCATATGTGGGATGGGGGGTTACCATTGTGTCTCTCTTGCCTTAGCCTCTTGCCTCTACTTTCATATTTACCTTTAAAAAACCAGTGACTGAGCGAGTTATGTCTCTGTCTCTCTCTCTCTCTGGCTTTTCTTCGCAAACGAAGATTCAGGAAGGACACAACCCGCGCTTTCTGCAAGCGCACTGATGACTAAAAAGGCCAATCCGAGATAAACAAGTCCGGTTGCAAAAAGCACAGCAGAAGGTCTCCTTGGGTGATGTTTTTGGGTTATGATTCTTTCTGTGTTGTTGTTTCTCTTCAAGACTTGTTCGGTGTGAGTTCTCAAATAAGGCTGCAGCATTGTGGATAGTGCGTCTCCATGCCTCCCGATGTGAGGCCAGGGCGGACCACTGTTGGTGATCAATTTGGCCGAGCCTGAGATGTTGTTTCAGGGAGTCTTTGTATCACTTTTTTGGAGTGCCCCTCTTACGGTGACCCATGGCAAGTTCACCGTAGAGTAGTACTTTTGGGAGGCAATGGTCCTCCATCCTAGAAACGTGCCCTGCCCAGTGTAGCTGCATTCTCAGTATCATGGCCTCAATACTGGTGATCCCTGCTTGCTCAAGGACAGCAACATTCATCACATAGTCAGTCCAATATATATTTAGGATTGTGCGTAGAGTCGTAGGTGGTGGCGATAGGTGACCCATGTTTCAGATCCATAAAGGAGGATAGACAGTACAATGGCTCTATACACACTGATTTTTATGCTTTGCCTCAGGTGTTTATTGCTCCAGACTCTTTTGTGAAGTCTTCCAAATGCAGTATATGCCTTTGCTAATCTGTGATTGATCTCTTTGTCAATCTTGGCATCTGAGGAGATGATGCTTCCCAGGTAGGTGAACTGCTGAATGGACTTGAGCACAGATTTGCTGACGGCAAGGTGGGGATGGTGGTGTTCGTCCTGTGGTGCAGGCTGGTAAAGAACTTCTGTTTTCTTCAGGTTGAGTTCCAGCCCAAATAGCTCTGCAGCTGTTGCAAAGCAGGATGTTAGGCACTGCAGAGCTGCTTCTGTGTGGGCAACAAGGGAAGCATCATTAGTGAAGAGCAGCTCACGGACTAGATAGTTTAGAGTCTTAGTGTGAGCCCTCAGATGGCTTAAGTTAAACAAGCTACCATCAGTACGGTAATGTATATAGATGCCGTCATCTTCTTCAAGCTCTGCCATAGCCCTTTGGAGCATCATGCTAAAGAAGATTGTAAATAAAGTTGGTGCAAGAACACAACCTTGCTTCACTCCATTAGTTATTAGAAAGGGCTCTGAAAGAGCATCACCATATCTGACTTGACCACGCTGGCCCTCGTGTAGCAAGATAATCATTTTAAGGAATTTGGGGGACATCCTAGTCTTTCCAGGATCTGCCACAGACCTTTCTACTTACAGTGTTGAAGGCTTTGGTGAGGTCGACAAATGTTACATAGAGACCCTTGTTCTGCTCCCTACATTTTTCTTGCAGTTGTCTAAGGTCAAATACCATGTCTGTAGTACTCCTATTGGCTCTGAAGCCACATTGCGAGTTATGTAATCTAAGAAATAACCCCAAGAAAGACCTTGGCCATTTCTTCTGTTCTCCTTTCCCCACCCCTCCCTCCCTTTGGGTTATGCTTCATAATTCTACCACAGTGGTGGTCTTAGGTCTCAACTTTCAGATATAAATCTATTTTAGGAAAGCAATACAAATGTAATAGAAATGGAGACAGAAGGCAAACTGGGTTGTCCACAGTTAAAGTATTGCTAAATGAAAAATGCTTCCATACTGTCTTCAGAGATGGTGCCTAACATGAAATCATTCAGAGTCTCCCTGTAAATCTACAGGGAAATTGCTTTATGTTTCCTCCATCATGCTTTTGTATAGTTTCATCTCCTCTTATTAGGGTTTAGAAGCATTGCAGCTGTAATTTTTCTCCACATTTACTAGGATCTAGTGTATGTGTGTAATATTTCCCAAATGTCTTAAGATTGGAAAATGTGCAAATAAATAAACAAGGTGTTGACAAGATCAACAGAAAGAGTTCTTTCAGAGCTTGATAGGCCATGACTTTATTACCAGCTAGGGTTTTCTTTAACCAAAGGATTTTTGACTCTCAGCTGTGTCTATTGTTGACAAAGGGGACCTAAAAGCTATTACTATATATCATCAATAAGCTGGAGTGTGAACATTATTTGCTTTATGTTTGGGGGATCTTCAAACTTCAGTTATACAGATTTTGTGTGCACAAGAAATAATTTTGAATACTTTTAGTGAGAAGGCCCTTGCAAGGAAAATTACTATGAGTGAGGCCAATACTGAAATTTCACATAAAGTGACATTAAAAGTGAATTTTAGGGCTCTGGTAAAATATCCGAGGAGCTTCAGAAGCTCCAAAGTGTATATTCATTGGTAAACTGAGACATGTCGCTATAGTTACCACATGCCCAAAAGCACATGAGAAATTATCTGTGTACTGAACTTTAATATTGTTGATCTAAACATACCCATTTTATACATGTCCAAGTAACCAGGATGTTTCAAACATCATAGTGAGTTTGAACACAAAAGGTGCATGATTTTGAACAGATGCCTACAGGATTTAATAATATATTTGAAGGAATGTAATTTGCAGCCCCAACAGGTAGTGGAAGGGAAAAAACTGAGTTGCACAAGGGCTTACATAGTATTCCAGACACATAACACAGGTTTTTGGTCTTAGAAAAATAGTTAAAATCATTCCAGGGTGAAATCAAGAATGAGATGATGATGATGATAATGAAACATATCCATAGTTACTCAAGAAGTTCCAATTATTTCTTTTGTTTCTGATGGGGATTGAATTTTAAAATACTCTTTGGAAGACTTCAAAATGGTGAAGGGGGATATTCCTGAAATCATACTTCATTTTCTTCCTGGATCAGTACCTCATCTTCATTTTAAAAAATACACTGAATATGGTTTCAAAGGAATTTGACCAACAGAAGTCAGATAGAAGAGTCTTCCCCCACCAAAAAATAAAACAATATAAAATAGGTCTTAGGGCAAAAAGAAATCAAGGAGAGTTTGGTAATAATTCTCTCAGATATAACTTGCGAGTGCATAAGAACGCATTCCCCTCAGTGGAGGATTTTCCTTCATTCCAATATTTTGTGACCTAGTTCAAATGAGATTGGATCTATTCTGGTTTTTCAGAACTATCAAGTTACAGAAATATTGTAAAATCTCTGTTTCTAGGCATATATAGATCCCCACTCTCTCTTCTGACTGCATTCCTCTTTCTTTCTTTCTTTTTTTCTTTCTTTCTTTCTTTCTTTTTTACACAGGCACTATGGAGGCACTTATATAAAACAATGAACAAAAGAATGTGCAGAACCTTGTCACAGGAACAACAAGGGATGCCCACATCACACCAAGATTAAAATCTCTTCATTGGCTGCCAGTTAGTTTCCAGGCAAGGTATAAAGTGTTGGTCATTACCTTTAAAGCCCTTCATGGCTTAGGGCCAGGCTACCTATGGGATCGCCTTCTCCCGTACAATCCGCCTCGTATCCTTAGGTCCTCTGGGAAAAACTTACTTCAGGTGAGTAAAACTAGGCTAGCCAAAGTCACCCAGAGGACCTTTTCTGCTACCACTTCCAGACTGTGGAATGGCCTGCCGGAGGAGATCTGACACATTGACAATCTGGGGATGTTTAAGAGGGCTATTAAGAGGGATCTGTTCTGGCAGGCCTTTCCAGATTAGATTAGATGCCTGGCTGTCACTTTCTGGTTTACTATTCTGTTATTTTTAAAAAAAATGTTTTATGTCTTTTCTTATTTTAAGTTATTTTAATGGTGTTTTATAGGTGAAATTTAATTATGTACCATTGTATAGTAGTTTTAATGATGTTTCTAACGTTTGTAGATTATGGATAATGTTTTAAATGATGTTTGCCGCCCTGATCCTGATGGGAGAGGTGGAATATAGATAAACATTATTATTATTATTATTATTATTATTATTAAATAGAATCTACCTTTCATTCACTTTGGTCCAGTTTGGAAAATGATGATTTTAAATTCATCATATTCATGTGTGAAGAGAGGCAGAGGGAGAAGGAGATAGAGATTCTTCTGCTTTTATAAGTAAATTGGGATAATTTACATCCTGCTGATTATGAATATGTGGTCATTGTACACATGTCTACAAAAATGACAAGCTATGGGAAAAAATAGGATCTTTTGTGTCTGAAATTAAGCTCCAGAACTGTTTCACCAATATTCATTAATTCACGCTTCAGAGTTCGGAAAAACTGATTTTAGACTATAACTACCTGAAGTGGCTTCATGATTCTGGGATCTGTAGTCCCCAAATTAACTTTTCCAAGGTCAGTGTTATCTGTGCACAAGTCAACCTATAGGTTACGGGAGTGGGAAAATGGATAAACAAGCAGAAGTATTTTTTTTCCGCACTAAGAATGGGAAGGAGTAAGCTCAGTTGCTGAATGTACAGGTCCCAGAAGATAAGTGAGTGAATAAGTCTATATAAACTCATCAGACTGTAAAACAGATTATAAGCCTATCAGGGATGCAGAAGCCCATCATGGATAGCCTATCAGGGATAGGCTCCAGAATTCTAGAGTTTTATGGAGTTGTCCCAAGTTTCCTGAAATAATAATCACCATTCCATAGTAAAACACATCCATCACTGTATTCTAGTGGAATAAATATGTTTGCAAAATGTGTATTACACTGTCTCTTGGTGAGATCAAAAAGTGCCCTTTTAAGATCATGTGCCAAGGCAGCCTCGCTCAAAGTCCATCCTTCACCACCTCTCTGTTCTACAAATCTCAAAATTACTTTCTAGGATTTCCAGATCTCATGGCTTGGTTCTAAATCTCAGACTTGGCCCCTCTCCTCCAGGCCAGGGTGAGGGGAGGAATCACAGGGTGAGAGATGTGAAAATGTGTGCTGCTCATCCGCAGTAATGTAGGCTGCTTTGTTGTGGCTGCTGAAGATTGTCTAGGGGCTTCCACTAGTGACTTCAACTCCTTTTAAAGTTTCTGAAACCATGGTCAGCAACAGGACTCAGTGGGAGGATGTGGTAATCATGGAGAAATAATGAGCTGCTTCAATATTTGCTGTCTCAGGAGTTCCTGAATATGGTGCTACATGATCTCTGCTTTGTAGTCTTCTTGTTTCCATCTTCACATCCGTCATTGTTTCTAGACGGATGGGACTACCTAAATGGATGAATTCACATTTCTCAGTCTGACACACACATGGGTTGCACCTTTGTTAACAAAAATCCTTGTATAAATGTCTTTCTTTATTGCTCTGCCTAGGTATTTGGTTGATTTCTTTCTATTGTACATTCTTAAATTTCACCTCTTTCTTTCTGTTTGTCATCCACTTTCTTCTTCTTTCCCCCTTACAGACGACTACCTACAACTACTACCTACAGTCATCTTTTCCCTCATCTCTAATCCTCCCCCACAAAAAATCCCTCCTGGTTAAATATTCTTCCCCCTCCCTCCACGCTCCCCACATTCCCCTCCCTACATATCCTAGTTGAATTTGTTTTCTTTCTCCTTCCCTACCCCTTCTCTTTTGTCCTCTTTCTTCTTCTCTCCTGGGGGCCGTTTACACGATGAAAATGTCCAGGGAAGAATTCGTGTCGATCCCTGGCAGTTTACACGTACATCGGGTCGGGTACGTGATTTTCGGAAGGGGGCCCACCTTTTGTCCCTCAACCTGCGGGACTTCTAGTCCCGCAGTTTGTTCCGGTTTTTGAAAAAGTCATGGGAGGATTCGGAAAATCGGATATATAAACAGCGTGGGACAAAATGTCTCGGTACTGGGATGGCCGGAAATGGTGACTGGGGGCGGGCTTAGAGTTCAGCAACCAGAAAAGGAGGGATCAGTCACCCGTTCAACAGATCCAGCCTCACCAGCCGAAAACAAAGGCATCCCTTCCAGCTGCACGAAGGTTGATGTCTGTGAGCACGCGCGCGTGTACTCAATCACCTTTTTAAATGGATTTCTACACTGCAAACCCTTCAGCTTTACCTTTTCCTCTACTGCATGTTACAGAGAGATCGTGATGGGCAGAGGGTGGCCCATTAATCCCCTGCTTTGGTCACCACCCAGGGTCTGGGCACAGTAAAATATTCCAGCCTCTGAGCGAATGAACACCCTTTAATTTCCCCTCTCTGTGTCTGTGCCTGTAGCTTGCTTGTAATCTGAACTCTGTAGCTAAATCTGCTGCAAGGGTTAATATTTAAAAGGGGAAAGGGGCTTGATTTCAAAAGGGAAGCACTCTGCAAGATTTCAAATGGAAAGCACTCCTTCGTTCCTGCGTCTAAGCGAAAGATCTCAGTCTGAATCTTTCAAAATGCTTTCTGCCTCTTCTTTGCCTCAGTGTTTTCAGAAAAGGAAAAGGAGGACCAACCTGAGGAGAATGGAACAGAGGACAAAATAGGTGAAAACCAGCTCAAAATAAGTAAAGAGGTAGTGCAGGAATACCTTCTTAATCTAAATGAATTTAAATCTCCAGGACCAGATGAACTACATCCAAGAGTATTAAAAGAGCTGGCAATAATCTTTGAGAACTCCTGGAGAACAGGAGAAGTCCCAGCAGACTGGAGGAGGGCAAACATTGTTCCCATCTTCAAAAAGGGGTAAAAAGAGGATCCCAACAATTATCGTCCAGTTAGTCTGACATCAATACCAGGGAAGATTCTAGAGCAGATCATTAAACAGAGAGTCTGTGAACATTTAGAAGGCAATGCCACAATCACAAAAAGTCAACATGGGTTTCAGAGAAACAAGTCATGCCAGACTAATCTGATCTCTTTTTTTGATAAAGTTACCAGCTTGGTAGATGAAGGGAATGCTGTGGACATCACATACCTTGATTTCAGTAAGGCCTTTGACAAGGTTCCCCATGACATTCTTGCAAACAAGCTTGTAAAATGTGGGCTAGACAAGTTAACTGTTCAATGGATTTGTAATTGGTTGACTGGCCGAACCCAAAGGGTGCTCAGCAGTGGCTCCTCTTCATCTTGGAAAGATGTGACCAGTGGGGAGCCACAGGGTTCTGTCCTGGGCCCAGTGCTATTCAACATCTTTATCAATGACTTGGATGAGGGAATTAGGGGCATACTTATCAAATTTGCAGATGACACCAAATTAGGAGGAGCAGCTAATACCCTAGAGGACAGGATCAAAATTCAGAATGACCTGGATAGACTGGAGAGCTGGGCCAAAGCTAACAAAATGAAATTCAATACGGAGAAATGTAAGGTACTGCATTTAGGGCGGAAAAATAAAATGCATAAATATAGGATGGGAGAGACCTGGCTGAATGAGACCATGTGCGAAAGGGATCTAGGAGTCCTAGTAGACCACAAGTTGGACATGAGCCAACAGTGTGATGCGGCAGCTAAAAAGGCCAATGCGATTTTGGGCTGTATCAATAGAAGTATAGTGTATAGATCAAGGGAAGTAATAGTGCCACTCTATTCTGCCTTGGTCAGACCTCACTTAGAATACTGTGTCCAGCTCTGGGCACCACAATTAAAAAAGGATATTGACAAATTGGAGCGTGTCCAGAGAAGGGCAACTAAAATGGTGAAAGGTCTGGAAACGATGCCTTATGAGGAGAGACTTAGGGAGCTGGGTATGTTTAGCCTGGAAAAAAGACGGTTAAGAGGCGATATGATAGCCCTGTTTAAGTATTTGAAGGGATGTCATGCTGAGGATGGAGCAAGCTTGTTTTCTGCTGCTCCAGAGACTGGAACACGGAGCAATGGGTGCAAGCTCCAGGAACAGAGATTCCACCTCAACATGAGGAGGAACTTTTTGACAGTAAGAGCTGTTCGGCAGTGGAACACACTCCCTCGGAGCGTGGTGGGGTCTCCTTCCTTGGAGGTCTTTAAACAGAGGCTGGATGGCCATCTGTCGGGGATGCTTTGATCATGATTTCCTGCATGGCAGGGGGTTGGACTGGATGGCCCTCGTGGTCTCTTCCAACTCTGCAATTCTATGATTCTATGAAAGGGTTAAAATTTTAAAGATGCCAGGGGGAATAACAAACCTCTGCCCCCCCTCTCTCCCCCCCCAGTCAGCCAATAGCATTGCTCGTGGCACGGAACTCTAAAGGAAGTGCGTCAGCGAGGTTGTGAAAACATGACTAATCACATCCTTGATTGACAGCCAAAAAAAAACCCCTAAAAAAACCCCAAAAAAACCAGAACTTTGGACATGTAAATATCAGTCACGGGACCACCTGGGATATCCAGATCAGTGACATAAATCGTATAAAGAGCGAGGGATGGATTCGTGATCACTATGTCACGGTAGGCAACGCGACAATTTCTTTGGTGTAACTGGCACCCTGGTTTTTCCCTCTCTTCTTTCTTCCCTCTCCCCAGTTTTTCTGAGCTACATTTCTCTTCCCCTCCTTGCTGTTCCCTCATTTTTTCTCAACATCTCCTAGCCATGTAAATCATCTCCTCCCCTCTCTACTGGCAGTACACCCCCCCCACAGGGGATGGAATGAGGGGGGATTCCATGATGTGACAGTAAAAATAAGAAAAGAAAATGTGGCCATTGAGGAGCAACTCATTAAAAGCAGAGTATTTTACTTGGAAACAATGTCTTTCATTGGACAACAACTCCCATATTAGCATAGTGAATACTAGCAAAAGTGTTACAAACACAGCTTGGAACAGGAGGCATATAAAGCAGAGCTTGGTTGTAGTACAGCTCCCATGTCTTCTTAAATACAGTGCTTGCAAAGGGTCTCATAGGTCTGGCAACTGTGCTCTGCAGCGTTTGAAATCACATAGCCTTCTGAAAATGTAATGAAATTCAATTATGAAAAAAAAAAACACCTTGGTTTTACTTGCGGTATTAAGGGCTTTCCATCTTTCCTAAAATGCTGGGAAATTACAGCTGTTAAGGGTCGTGCAGGAACACTATTTAGACAACAAAGATAAAGTATGGTCTCCAGTGCTGCATTTCAGGGTGAGCACAGTGTGAACCCCTCAAGCAGCAGGAGTGAGTAAATGAACTTCAAACCACTTCTGGATTTTGTTTTTATTTTTTGGAAATCTGTGCAACTTCTTTTAATATTCTCAGGGCAGAAAACTGGCCCCAGATCTGCTGCTTTTGCCCATCTCCTCTGTGATTCAAGAGGCTACTGGTGTTTCTCAAGTTAACTGAGGAATGCATCTGCTCTGAGATTCTGCTCAGGATTTTAATGGAGCTATCCAGGTTGATTAACCCTATACTCAGATTTGGTTCTGCACCTTAGAACACTTCTTTAAAGTTGAAGAAAATAAAAACCAGAATGGGTTACCTGCTCCATTGATATGGGAACCAACAGCAGCCACTGATTGAAACTAGCCACTGTCTTGTGTGACAGAAGCAGAATGGTACCTGCCAACTGGAATGAAATCAATGTAACAGGAGCTACAATTCCAAATTACAATTATTTAACTGGCAAACAGTGCAACCACACTGAATAGCAGCAATGTATGATAAGACAGTGTCTACACGAAGGTGAGCAGTCACAATACTTTATCAGAGTATTTACTGTTAATGCAGCCATACATGTTTCTGACCAGATTTTTTTTTAAAAAAAAAATCCCAAACCAATTTAGTAACTTGATTATTCAAGATCTAAAATTTTATATTTGAATACCCTGTCTAATAGCAGAACATTAAGAAAATCTCAGTGCTATTTTTGAGTTACTAGTCCATAGTTCTAATGCACAGGGGTTGGAATGAACTAAGCTACAAGCCAATCATAACTCAAATAACAATAATGATAATGAAATCATTAATGACATAAGGAAAAAATGCCACTTATCATGGTTGGGTGCAGAGGTGGTGATAAAAATATTTTTACTATGTATATTTCTCTTTATGTTTCATGTTTTTCATGTTTTTTCTCACTGCCAAAAAAAAAAAAAAGTCTACTGAAACCTTACTTACTAGTGTTACTTACCTAATTACAAAGGGAGGGGATGGGCTATACAAAGGAGCACAGGCATACCTTCTACCACTGAACATGGGAATTCTGCTTACTGCCAGGTTCTGTACACACTTGGCAAGAGAGCTGCTGCTTATTTATAGGTGCCTTCTTTCTGCTTCTCTTCATGGGCTGCCTCCTGTACTGACTACCACCACTGTATAGTGAGACCAAGGCCTGGAATGAATCATGAAACCTAGCAGCAAGAAAATCCCCTAGAACATTCAGGAATCCTTCAGGTTTTATAACTCTCTAGGAACACACCATCTTAGTGGGGGTTTTACCCCCACTGCCAAACTGAACTTCATGAGGAAGTGGTTGAACTACAACAACAGGGATATTGAATTAGTCTCTTAGTATTTAATACTAAGATGTTGCTGTTTTCATGCACTGTTGCTCCTGCTTCAAAGTTAGTGAAAGTTCACTTCTATAAACATACACCAAAATCCTGTATTTATGGGGGGAAATACCCACAATTTGGGTGATCCTTTCATCTGTACAAAGCAGGTTTTTGTGTGTTGATTCAAACATGTTAAAAACCTATAAAAATGTGACTCTGGAGCTCATCAGATGCCCTTAATATGGCATGACAACAACGCCAGGAGATCGCCAAAGGGCTTTATTTTCAGACGACATTGTTCCCGAGTTGTCATGCCCCCATGCTCATTCCATTCCACCATCACTCCTTTCTATTCATGGGGTAAGCCATGAATAGATTGCCCATTCTGTTCCTGTCGTGGAATGATGGGCGAGTGAAAAGGTGCCCTATTATGCTGGTTCGATGCCAGTGTCAGTGGGAGGTCCGTGCAAAACACTTCTGGGTGTGAGTGGGACAATAAGGTAAGTGACATACTTTTTTGTACCCTCCCTGGGTTATTTGTTATTTTTAAAGTATTTATACATGACAATTTTATTCATGATAGCCATATACAGGTTATAGCCATCAAATTACAATCTTACAAAAATTATTAAAACCATTTTAAAACTTTTTTTAAAATCACTGTTGCCTCTATAATATATGTATAAGGATATACAGTGAAAAAAATTTAATATAAAGATTACAAAAGTGTTTAATATTAATCATGGTATAGTGTTGCATAATTCATTCAAACCAGTATATATTTATTTATTACAAGTTCTCACCTGGACCATTATCCTCAAAATCTAATCTGAGTTAGGCTGCTTTCACCACAAATCTGGCAGTATTAAACATGACAGACTTGGCTGTATTGGATAGCAAATATATTATTTTCTCCCGATCATTTTGGTTAGCTACTAATTCTAAACTTCTCTTCAGAAACTTATCTCTTGGGGTCTTATATATCCTACAATGTAGCATATAATGTATGGTGTCTACAACGTCCCCACTTCCATATATGCAAACATGCTGCTCCCTGGGGATCTTTTTATATTTCCCTTCAATAAAATTGGTTTTCATTGTCTGAAATCGTAGGGCTATAAGAGCCCTGCGAAGGAGAGGCTGAGTAATTTCCGATAGATATGTCTCCTCTCCAAAGCATATCTTTACAAAAGGGAAATTGGAAGAGAACTTTGAAACTCTAATAGCCTCAATATCGTGCAAAGCATAAAATTCTTGCATCCTTTCTTTAATAAGTTTCTTGCTGTGCTGAATATCACCAGATTGTAGAACTGTAGGGTCCAGGCCAAATTTCTTTAAATTTTCCTCACATTTTAATAGCCATGAATTTTTATAACTAGAACCTCTTTGTTCATCTACAGCACAAATTACCAGTTCATTAACTGAATATTTCAATTTTATAAAATAAAGAAATGACACATATAAGATAAAATAAGATATTGGCATTAATCCAACTTCTGCTCCCATATAGCTGACAGGTACACCTGGTGGAAGACCCTGTATCACTCTTAAGAATTTATTCTGTAAAGTCTCTAGTTTATATGTCTTAGTATTTCCCTATACCTCTGCTCCATATGTATCCTGTGATATGACCTTTGCCACAAGCACCCTTACAGCTGGAACAACCGCTTTTCCACCTTTCACTCTAGAAAATTTTAAGACAGATATTTTTTAAGTGTGTTTAGGCACTTGGTGAAACTTTTTGATGTGTATTTTTCCTTTAAAGTTTGAATTTCCTGTGTTCGCGTCCTCTCGTGAGAATAACCCAGGATTTCGACCAGGTAATGAATGTGGCTCCGTGCAAGCTGCATTCGCTCCTGGGCTGCCGAGGAGAGAGGAGGATGTGACAAAGGTAGGTGTATGAAACGTTTCGTTATTGTGCTAGGAGGGGGTCGCGAGGGGATTGGGAGAGGAGATAGTGAGATGGGGATGAAATTTTTGTCCCCGTCTGATATTCTCCTCTGTTGCAAGGTAGATGAGAAAAGAACACTTGCAGTATGAAGACCCCTAGCACAAAAAAAGTTCCATTAATATAGATTTGCCTACAATCCATGTCTTAGACTCTGTTTCTAACAAAGGGTAATTATGAGTCCAGGGAAATAAATTATTCTTACCTTTCTTCTCAAGGACAATTTAGCAGTAAAATTAGGCCTGGTCAAAACTGACAAGGTCTTCTATAAATTTAGCCTGGAAGCTCTCACCTTTTCTGTAAGCCTCAGGTGAGGTGAGGGGAAAGCTGTCATTTTCTTGGAAAGTTAACATTATTTAGGCAATTATCATGTGCTGCTTTGGATTGTGCCCACCCTGAATCCCAAGTGATTCTTTTAGTATTTTTATGTCTATTCTTTTTTTCTGTCATGGAAATTCAAAGTAAAGTTATAGAGGGTACCCAGGCAGCTACCCTGTTCAATCTGCATAGCTAGCCCTGTTCTGTTTTAGGAAGAGGGTTGCATCATGTAACAAGATCAATTGGTTAATGAACACACACACACACACACACACACACACACACATATTTGACTAGTGGATAATGTCTTCCATGTCAATGGGGTCATGAATCTCCTTCAGGTTTTAGTCAAAACTTTCAAGGAGCTACCCATGGTGCTAAACCTAATTTGTGGTTAGTGTTCAGCACATTGGATAGCTCCTTGAAAGTTTTGGCTAAAACCTGGAGCAGAGTTACTACCCAATTGTCATGGAAATTACCAGCCACCACTACATTTTAGGCATGCCTGAACTCTGTAACCTAACAGAATTCTCAAGAATTCTAATCCCAGGGAAAGGACTAGGGAGTAGAAATTTCACATGAATCTAGTAGGAGTTTCTAGATGCTTATCTTCCTCATCTTTCTGAGTATCCAGCTTTCTCTCCCAATGTCCTATAGAACTCTATGGAACAAGAGCAAGTCACCCTGACAGCAGAGTGTGCTATCTACTGTCACTGTCCTTCCTACTGGAGTGAAATGCACTGTATTACTTAGCATGTACACTTTTAAAGAAAATGTCCCTGTTTGGGTGTGTGTGTGCATTTCTCTCGTTTGGTTATCTACAAATGATCACTGTATTATTCTGTGTAATTACCATCTACTCTGCAGTGCTTGAATGGGAAGCAGGAGTCAATAAGTTATAGAAATCCATGTGTTCCACCCTCTTTAGATAAATTATTTCCACCCTGAGTAGTTCACTAAAAACTGTAGTGATAGGGAGTTAAGCTCTGCCTGTTCAAACCCTTCCAGTTTTCTCTTACTATCTGAGGGAAAATCGTCTGCATTCAGAGGTCTGAGAGCTCCTTTCTCATAGTGAATACAAAGTGTAGGTAGGATCTGAGTCCAGGAAAAAAAATGTGTCCAATAGAAACACTAGTTCAAGGATCAGGCTTAAGTCAAGACCACTGTACCCTCTCCCATAGTGAATATAGTGGGTTAGACAGGCTGTGAGTCCAGGAAAAAAAATGTCCAGTACAAGTACAGGAAATAGGAACATTTAAAAAGTGCAGGGATCAGCCATATATCAGGATCACACCATGCTTATCATTATCTATATTTGCCTATATTCACATCAATATGATATTTGATATCTATCATATATATGCTACTTTACAAGTATTTGCAGAAGGCTGGAAGCCTGGGGCAGAAAAGGTAGAGGAAAGGGGATGTGTCTATATTCACATCAATATGATATTTGATATCTACCATATATATGCTACTTTACAAGTATTTACAAAAGGCTGGAAGCCTGGGGCAGAAGAGGTAGAGGAAAGATGATTAACAGGGGAAGTTGGAAGCAAGGGAGGAAGAAACAGGTAAATTTAAGATGGGGTCAGATTAAGAATGGGGTAAAAACTGGTCAGCATAGTAGAGGCAGAATGAGCCTAGAAAGAGAAAAAGTGAAAGGAGATGGAGGCAAGGGAGAGAGATGAAGGAGTGTTTCTCTTCCTTTCTCTATTCTGCAGTTTCTGGATTTTGGAATAAGAGCACCTCGTTTAAGCCACAAATCACCCCTGATGGAGACATACATTGGAAGACATTAGCAGAGCAGTCTCGGAAGCCCAACACTAAGTGCCATCTCTCTATGGTGCAAATCATGAAAGATAAAAATATCAAGCAGAGAGTGTAACCTTTGCTGTACTTTTATGCTCCTTGCTCTTGCAAAAACATTTAAACTGTTTTGTATTAGTTCTGATTTTAATAATATATTTTATTTATTAAAGTATGCGTATCTCACCATATTTTGTAAGATCTCAGGGTAACAAGCTACTGAAATCAGTATTATCTCTCTCTCTGGCTTTTCTTTGCAAACGAAGATTCAGGAAGGATTCATCCCGCGCTTTCTGCAAGCGTGCTGATGACTAAAAAGGCCAATCCGAGATAAACAAGTCCGGTTGCAGAAAGCACAGCAGAAGGTCTCCTTGGGTGATGTTTTTGGGTTGTGATTCTTTCTGCGTTGTCGTTTCTCTTCAAGACTTGTTCGGCGTGAGTTCTCAAATAAGGATGCAGCATTGTGGATAGTGCGTCTCCATGCCTCCCGATATGAGGCCAGGGCGGACCACTGTTGGTGATCAATTTGGCTGAGCCGGAGATGTTGTTTCAGGGAGTCTTTGTATCGCTTTTTTGGAGCGCCCCTCTTACGCTGACCCGTGGCGAGTTCACCGTAGAGTTGTATTTTTGGGAGGCGATGGTCCTCCATCCTAGAAATGTGCCCTGCCCAGCGCAGCTGCGTTCTCAATATCATGGCCTCAATACTGGTGATCCCTGCTTGCTCAAGGATAGCAACATTCGTCACATAGACAGTCCAGTGTATATTTAGGATTGTGCATAGACAGCGCTGATGAAAGCGCTCGAGGAGTCGTAGGTGGTGGCGATAGGTGACCCATGTTTCAGATCCATAAAAGAGGATAGACAGTACGATGGCTCTATACACACTGATTTTTCTGCTTTGCCTCAGGTGTTTATTGTTCCAGACTCTTTTGTGAAGTCTTCCAAATGCAATATATGCCTTTGCTAATCTGTGATCGATCTCTTTGTCAATCTTGGCATCTGAGGAGATGATGCTTCCCAGGTAGGTGAACTGCTGAATGGACTTGAGCACAGATTTGCTGACAGCAATGTGGGGATGGTGGTGTTCGTCCTGTGGTGCAGGCTGGTAAAGAACTACTGTTTTCTTCAGGCTGACTTCTAGCCAAAAGAGCTCTGCAGCTGTTGCAAAGCAGGATGTTAGGCGCTGCAGAGCTGCTTCTGTGTGGGCAACAAGGGCATCATCATCGGCGAAGAGCAGCTCATGGACTAGATAGTTTACAGTCTTAGTGCGAGCCCCCAGACAGCTTAAGTTAAATAAGCTACCATCAGTAAGGTGACGTATATAGATGCCGTCATCTTCTTCAAGCTCTGCCATAGCCCTTTGGAGCATCGTGCTAAAGAAGATTGTAAATAAAGTTGGTGCAAGAACACAACCTTGCTTCACTCCATTAGTTATTAGAAAGGGCTCTGAAAGAGCATCTCCATATCTGACTTGACCACGCTGGCCCCCGTGTAGCAAGATAATCATTTTAAGGAATTTGGGGGGACATCCTAGTCTTTCCAGGATCTGCCACAGACCTTTTCTACTTACAGTGTCGAAGGCTTTGGTGAGGTCAACAAATGTTACATAACTTTCTGTCTTAGAATAAAATGTATTGAACTTCTGATTAGGCATGCATAGGAGTCCACTATTAATCTCCAATCCCTGGTTTCCCACCCCCACCCCAAAATATGACATAGAACAGCTTTCAACCTTGGTGGTTGCTTTCACATAAAACACCTTTGTGGGGTTTGCAGACATACTGAAAAGGGACTCATCCATACATAAGAATGTTTTCCTCCTACTAAATCCAGGTTTTAAATTAGGTTTGCATGGAATGGCACACTGATTTTTTTTTAAAAAAAAAATTTGTCATTAATAAATCACTGAGTTGCTGCCTTTTATTTGGAGGGATGTTTAAATAAAATGAGCAGCTCAAGAAATGATATACCTGTTCTGTAAAAATGAGTGTTTTCTGGAGCAATTCAAATGCTTTTCACTAGAATGCAGCTCCCCTGGCCGCCGCGGAGCTGGTGGCCGGGGAGCTCCTTTTGCACGGAGGGAGGAGGGGAGACCCACCACGTCACCGGCAAGGGCCGGCGACGCGAGGAGAGGGGCGGGGCCAGTGATATAAAGTGCAGCCCGCCCCTCTCCTCGGCCTCTCTTTCAAGCCGGCGACCCACCCTCCCACCGCTGGAATAGTGTGATAATGGTTGCTTCGGAGCCGGGTAGGAATTTTTTCCCCCTTTTTCAAACGGGGGTTTTTCGCCTACCCCATACTAGGAAAGCGGCAATATGGGAAAATTGGCCAGGGTGGCGCCTAATTAGGTTAAATTATCACCCAGTGTAGCGGGAAAGGGGGAGGCGTAGATCATGGTGTACACCTAGGGCACCGATTTCAGTGAAGGGACGGTCTCTGGAAGGGTCTCCTTAGATTGTATGATTTGGGAGAACAGAACGAGACCTACCTTGGGGTTGGCCTGAAGGATAATCCCTCACCTTAATCTGTATGGATTGGGTGGGGGACTTTCGGGTTGACCTTCCAGACACGGGCCGGCTGAAGAGCAACCCCAAGTACTGAGGTTGCTCAACAGGGCTCAGGTGTTCGCCAGGGGAAGCTGGGGGCATAAGTCCAGAAGGGACGATCCGCCCCAGCTGCTCCCTCACTAGGTTGCCTCCCCCCGCTGAAGATTTAGGGATTTAAATAAGTAGGGTGATAAATAAAAACCATTTATTTCACCCCATATTCTGCGTGTGGTCTCTTTATTTCTCCGACTCTGTGTGCAATGACAATACCTGCGTTCATGGTAAAGGAGACAACCAATCTGAATTTTTCAGAATCCAAGGAGTACTGCAGAACAGGGTTTTCTGGGTTTGTGTGGGGATGGCAGATCAGATTTGCTTTCCCCAGAAGAAAGTGTCTTCAGCTTCCAGAATATAGTGAATATAAACCAATCAATTCCAAGATAAGTGGCTAAGATTTTCTCCTCATTAGCTGTGTCCACCTCTAGAAGCATCTGGCTATGACTTCCAAAATACCTAAGCCTAAATCTGAATGCTAGCTGCCTATTCAATAAATTGCTGAATGGTAACTCATCACATATGTAAATTGATACAATGGGTGTACTCTAGTAAATTATTAGAAAGGGCTCTGAAAGAGCATTGCCATATCTGACTTGACCGTGCTGGCCCTCGCATAGCAAGATAATCATTTTAAGGAATTTGGGGGGACATCCTAGTCTTTCCAGGATCTGCCACAGACCTTTTCTACTTACAGTGTCGAAGGCTTTGGTGAGGTCAACAAATGTTACATAGAGACCCTTGTTCTGCTCTCTACATTTCTCTTGCAGTAGTCTAAGGGCAAATACCATGTCTGTAGTACTCCTATTGGCTCTGAAGCCACATTGGCTTTCAGGGAGAAGTTCTTCTGCAGTGGCAGGAACTAATCAGTTCAGGAGTATCCTTGCAAGGATTTTTCCAGCAATAGAGAGCAGTGTTATGCCTTGATAGTTTGAGCAGTCGGGTTTTGCTCCTTTTTTCTTGTACAGGGTGATGATGACTGCATCTCGGAGGTCTGATGGCAGTTCCCCTTTTTCCCACTAATTCACAAGAAATTCGTGGAATTTTTCGTGGAGTGCATGCCCTCCGTGTTTCCAAACTTCAGGTGGGATTCCATCAATCCCAGCTGCCTTGCCGTTTTTCATCTGCTGTATGGCCTTAAGGTTCTCTTCCAAAGAGGGAGCTATGTCCAATTCATTTTTCATTGGTTTTTGTATCATATGTTGGATAGCTGAGCCTTGGACTACTCGGTTGGCGCTAAAGAGACTTTGAAAATGTTCAGCCCAACGATTCAGGATGGAGGTTTTATCAGTAATTAATGTTTGACCATCTGTACTGTATAAGGAGCTTTGGACCTGATAAGTAGGTCCAAACACTGCTTTAAGAGCTTCATAAAATCCTCTATGATCACCCAGATCTGCACAGTGTTTTGTCTTTTCTGCTATATTGATCCACCACTTGTTCTGCATGTCTCAGAGTTTTTGTTGTAGTTTACTACATGTGAGGCGGAAAGCTGCTTTTCTTACATGGCAGGTTGGCTGGGCGAGGTATGCCTGGTGAACAGCTCTCTTCTTTGCCAACAGCTCCTGGATCTCTTGGTTGTTTTCATCAAACCAGTCTTGATTTTTCTTGTGGGAGAACCCGAGGGATTCTTCTGCAGACTGGAGGATACTGCTTTTGATATGTTGCCAAAGCACTGTAGGAGAAGGATCTGTAGGATGGTCTTCAAGTTTCGTTTGTAGGTTTGCCTGGAAGTTGTCTCTCATGGTAGCTTGTTGAAGATTGTTGACTTGGAGTCCCTTCTTTAAGGTGCGACCCCTCTTAGGTTTGAACTTAAGATGAAGATTTAGTTTACATCTGACAAGGCGATGATCTGTTTGGCATTCTGCACTGGGCATCACTCGGGTATGACGGACATCACGAATGTCTCTCTGACGGACTAGAACATAGTCAATGAGGTGCCAATGTTTGGATTGGGGATGCATCCAGTTTGTCTTCAAGCTATCTTTCTGCTGAAAGATTGTGTTTGTAATAGTCAGCTGTTGTTCTGCATAGAACTCTAGCAGGAGGCGTCCGTTATCATTGCAATTTCCAACACCATGCTTGCCTAAGACACCTTTCCAGGCTTCGGAGTTCTTCCCTACTCTGGCATTGAAGTCACCAAGGATAATAATTTTATCTTCTACAGGGACTTTTTGTATGAGTTGGCGTAGGTCTGTGTAGAATTTGTCTTTCTCTACAGGGTCGGCTTGCATAGTTGGGGCATATATACTAAAGAGAACAACATGTGGGAGGCGTAAGGAAATAATGCGATCAGAGTGTCCTGTTGGCAAGGTTTCGAGTTTGGAGGCAATGGAGTTTTTAATCATAAAGCCTACTCCTGAAAGATGTTTTTCGGTTTTGGGTTTGCCAGACCAGTAAAGTGTGTAGCCGGCGTCATGTTCTTTATGGCTGCCTTCCTCATGGAAGCAAACTTCCTCATGGAAGCGAAATCAGTATTAACAACTTGGGAAAAAAGGGCAATAAAAGCAATTTAAATAGACTAAAAATAATAATTAGATTTATGAGTTAAAAACAGGTTTAAAAAGGTAAAACAATTTAAAACCATGCACATAAAATATTTTGGAGTGAATCAGGTCCCAAAACCATTAGTGAATAGCCACATTTTTACTTGATTACTAAGGGAAAAAAAAGTCAGTGATGGCACTATGGGGGTCTCCATGGGGATGCCACAGCTGAGATGACCATCTTCCACAATGTATTGACATGAAGCCTATTGTCAGAGAATTTTTACTATTTGTAACTTTATTTTTTGTTTTGAATCTACTCTGAGAGCTGCCTTGCTTCCCATATTTGGAGGAAGGTGAGATAATCAATCAATCATTCAATAAATCAATAAATATTGCATACAGCCTGTGACTGAACTGTACAATTTAGTATTGCTAGCTGCAGTGATGGCTGCCAGCTTGGATGGCTTTAAAAGATTAAATAATTTCATGGAGAATGGACCACCAGTGGCTACTATATATACTGCATCCAGTACCAAATGTAGTATGCCTTTGCGTACTTTCTGCTGGAAAGCATGAGCACAACAGTGCTGCTGGTACCCTGCTTGAGGGCTTCCCTTAGGCAACTGGTTGGCTGTTGCAGGTAACAGAATATTGGATGAAATGTATCTGATGCAACTTTTTTTTTTCATGTTGCAAGGAAAGACAAAGAAATAGAGAAAAATCAAGATTGACTCTACAGACCCACACCCACACTGATATGCAAGGTTAGCATCTCCCAATATATCTGAATCCACTGCTAGATTATTTAACAATACATTTGAATAAACACATATTTTATTTATTTATTTATTTATACCCCGCTCTTCAGCCTCAAGACTATCAGAGCAGCTTACAAATTGTTTTAAGCAATAGATATTTACACATCTACACTGCATTAAGCAGTTTTCAATGTGTGTTAGCTAATTGCCCCCCACAAGCTGGGTACTCATTTTACCGACCTACGAAAGGATGGAAGGCTGAGTCTACCTTGGAGCCTGCTTGAATCAAACTTGCAACATGGTGACTTGCAGGACTGGCATTTAACCACTGCGCCACCAGGGCTCCATATGTCTTTTTCTCTTCCATTTCTTCCTCTGTGTTCTTTGTTTCATTCCCTTCTCTCCTCTTCTCTCCTCTTCTTTTTTCTTCTCTTCTCTCTCTCCCTTCCATGGGAAAATTTGTCCCACCTTAGCTTTTTAGAAAAGTTCCATGGGCATCAGTTGAGGACCATTTGTTCCCCTATGCCTAATTTCTACTTGGGGAATGATTTTGGGGGTGGGCGGATGAGGACTCATGACATGCAGGGATGGGACTGTTAATAATCCTTTACCCAACTTCCCTGCATGACAATTAAGCCTTCCATGGCACCAATAGAAGTGTTTTAAAAACTTAATTGCTACAGCGGGGAGCAATTTTTGAGGGCTTTTCATTGTAGGATTAACCTTTCTCCAGCTGCAATCCTTCCTGAAAATTGCCTTTCCTGTGAAGCTTGGAAAAAATCCTTCCATTGATACCACTGGTTATGCAAGGCAATGCCCCTGAAAACAGACTCATAGACAAGAATTTTGATTTGGTATAGTATGAGGATGAGGATGGCTAGTATACTTGAATGAAAAATAAGGGGCCAGTGATACTTGTAAACACATTATTGAATAGCTTCCATATCTTCTATCATGAAATATATGGAGCACGTACACTTAGATCAATGGGTACATAGGTGGGAAAGTTTGAGAATGTTTGAGCTGGCTGGGCCATCAAGCCCTCTACACAAGGCTACAGAGCTTAGCTGAAGGAATAAGAGTTTGTCCTCTGCACCAAGGTCCAGTCAGAATACAATATTGGATCTAAACCTGTTCCTACAAATAAGGGGCATGGAAAAGAAGCTTGTGGTCCACACAGGACCTCCTAACCCCCATCTCCTTGCCCCTCCCAAGACCTGTGATTCTGCTACAAACTGGGGGGGGGGTGACAAATCAAAGTGATATGATGTCACTTCTGGTGTGACACAATGCATTGAGGGTGTGGGGGGATTTGCCACAGTTGTCCACCATTGATGTGAATGCTTCAAGCATTTGATGTTTGGTTCATAGACATATCTACATCCCACCTAACTCCCTCATTTTGGATTATATGAATCAACCAAAAATCTTGCATGGGAGCCAGATGCTTCTTTGTATCATAATATTCCAATTTAGCTAAAAGAAAAAAGTGTTCTATTATGTTCACAATATATAAGAATAAGAGCAATTCATCTTTAAAGAATACTTGCAATGGTTTCTCTTTGTCTTACACAGCTATAGATGTCTCTGAACTGCAACATACCTCATATTCCTCATATATCAATATGGGGTAGACTTTAAAAATGAGAGTTTTGACTTTGAGTAGAAGCATGCATCATCTTTTCTATTTTTTCCTTTTCAAAATATGTTTAAAGAATTATAAGAATAGGCTTTAAGTTTGCATTTATGTCACAGAAAATATTACTATTTTGCATTCTCTTGTTGACCCTGTCCTGAAACACAAAAATTATATATTGCCTGATAATAGCACCCAAATTAATTGAAAACTGTGTACATCATCATTTACAGACTTGTGCCCTCACTCACGCCAAATGTATTAGCAGATATGAATGAGAGATTTCAGAACAGGCAGCAAATGAATGAGTCATTTACAAACCTACCATGTGCCCATTACCAGTCAATGTCCCTGACTTTTTTGAACATGAATGGAGACTTTTGAACCTAATTATCTGTAGGATTTTTTCCTCCAGGCTTTTAGTTTGGAATGAGGTCATCTGAGGGCAAGACAATTTCCCTCATTAGAGAAATGACATAAACTACAGCTAAATGAGATAATGTAGTGCAGAAGGTCAGGAAAAGTGTGTTTAAAAACAGCATTTTGTGTGCTTGCTTGTAATAACAGTTCAAGTCCTGACTTTTGTTAGTAGTTCCAACTAGGAACACCATTTTGCTATGCCATTGCAATGAATCATGGAATCATAGAGTTGGAAGAGACCACAAGGGCCATCCAGTCCAACCCCAGAAAGAATCACAGCCCAGAAACATCACCCAAGGAGACCTTCTGCTGTGCTTTCTGCAACCGGACTTGTTTATCTCAGATTGGCCTTTTTAGTCATCAGCGCGCTTGCAGAAAGTGCAGGATGAGTCCTTCCTGAATCTTCATTTGCGAAGAAAAGCCAGAGAGAGAGAGAGAGAGGGGGGGGGCATATAATGGGACTTGAGTATTCACGGATCACGGATCTGGGTATCCACGGGGGTCCTGGAACCAAACCCCATCAGATGTGAAGGGACAAATGCTTGTGTTTTTTCTAGGTATGCATGTAATTTTCAAGGAGATGCTCTCCCCCTGAGACTTCTCCTCCTGCCCTGTGGGCTGGAGAAGAGGGAGCAGGCCTTGAGAGGTAGGGCCAGATCTGGGATCTGGGAACCTGACCTAGAATAGATCCACTGAATCAATTGTCAACATTTAAGGAAGTTGATTCAGTGGATTTAGTTTATTTGGGACTACCAATTGGATTCAGGCCAAAGTTATGGACACATAGGGAGGGGGGATAACCTCCAAGCTTGGTCCAAGTGAAATATGAAGTATTAGGTATGTGTTACAGGCCAGTCATATTCAGTTGCCAAATTTGCAGCCTAGGAATAAATCTATAAAGTATATAGTGTAATCTGGTGTGATAGTATTATTTATTTATTTAGTGCTATCCATGTACATGGTGCTTTACAGAAGGCTACAGAATAAAACAATTATAACTATTCCAATAATATAAAATACTTAAATAAAATACTTAAATACAATACTAAAATACAATAGAAAAAAGCACAAACATAATAAAGATATGAGCATTAATCCAAAATTCCAAAAAGTTTAATAGGGATTTTTTTTTTCAATTTGAATTTAAAAATAGCAAGGGAAGGAACAGTCCACAAGTTTGCAGGGAGATGATTCTAGGAATAAGAGGAAGCAAAAGAAAAAGGATGAAGTCAAGCCAAGGAGGAAGAAACACTTGGCTGGGTAAGAATTCATAAAATGAAGATTTCTAACAGGCTGGTAGAAAGAGATAAGAGCTGCAAGGTAAGGAGGAGCTAGGTTATGCAGGGCCTTGAATGTCAGAACAAGCAGCTTATACTGAATCCTAGAGGGAATAGGTAGCCAATGAAGGGATGTCACAAGTGGGGTAATATGATCAAAATAACAGACCCCCCCCCCAAAAAAAATCTTAGCAACAGAGTGAAGAATGGAAAGCAAAGAACTAATATGAGATAACATAAGACAGGTCAGAAGAAGATTGCAGTAATCAAGACAGGAAATGACTAAAGCATGAACTAAAGTCTTGGTGGAGGGAGCAGAGAGGAAAGGTCTAATTTTAGTGATGTTATAATGGAAAAATCAACCCTACTTTGCTACAGCCTCAGTCTAAGGAACAAAAGACAATGAGGAGTCAAAGACAAAGTCAAGACTCTATGCTTCATTCACAGGATGGATGGGAACATTATCAACAGTAATGAAAAATGTATAATGTAAAGAGATTTGGGGGGAAAGATTTGAAGTTCTGTCTTTGCCATATTAGGTTTAAGGTGGTGATGAAGCTGAGATACTGGAAAGACATGCTGTAATGAGATGTTCAAAATCCAAAGGAAGTTGAGGAATAGAGAGGTACAGTTGAGTATCATCAGTGTAAAGGTGATATTGAAACCCATAAGAGCTGATAAGTTTACATAAAGATAGTGAGTAAAGAGAAAACAACAAAGGGCCCAGAACAGAGCCCTGAGGAACCCCAACTGAAAGGGGAAAGGAGGGGGATTCATGACCACCAGCTATCATACTAAATGACTGGCCTGAGAGATATGATGAAAACCAGCTGAGAACAGAATCAGTGAACCCTAAATCATGAGGTGAATCTAACAGAAGAACATGTTCAACTGTATCAAAGGCTGCAGAAAGATCAAGGATAATAGGGATGGAGTATAGGCCTTTTGACTTTGCCTGAAGGAAATCTGTTATTTTTGTGAGAGTCCTCTCTGTAGAGTGTAAAGGGCAAAATCCAGAGTGAAAAGGATCCAATGTAGAAGCCTGAGAAAGAAAGGTGAGGCACCGTGTGTAAGCAGTGCATTCCACAACTTTTGAGAGGAAAGGCAACAGTGAAATAGGACATCATTAGAGAGAGGATAAGTCAACTGAAGACTTCTTGAGGATTAGAGAAAATGTGGCATGTTTAAAAGTCAGAAGGAACTGAACCAAAGGAAAGGAACAGATTAATAATATGACAAATAAAAGGGAGAATAGCAGAGGAGATGGAAATTAAGATGCGAGAAGGAACAGGATCCAGAAAGCAGGCAGGACTTGAAGACTTCAATATTTTAGATAATTCATCTCATGAGACAGGGGGAAAAGAAGAGAATTTAGAACAGGTGGACAATTTATATGATAATAAGGAGGATTCAGGAACAGCTAGAGAAGAATGGACAGTTTCAATTTTAGTACTGAAAAAAGTTGCAAAATCATCAGCAGAAAATGATGGATGAAGAAGTGAAGGAAAGGTGAATCTAACAGATCAAGGATAATTTAGGAGAGAATTAAAAGTAGAGAAGAGACACTGTGGACACAGAGAATTAGCATGGATCAGTGATGTATAATAGGTCCGTTTGGCCAAAGAAATGGCACAAGAGAAAGAACAAAGAATAAGTATAGAATGGTATAAGATATTGCACAGAAGGGGTATGCGTGTGGACTATTGTGAACCTAATGGTACCTCAAGTCTAGGTAAAATGCCTACAAGAATGTAAATAAGACAAGGTATGAAAATGCCAGCAGTTCTAACAAAGCTGTGAGATGTGAATAGATTTGACTGAGAATAACCTTCCTTGTAGGTGCTCTCTCTCTCTCTCTCTCTCTCTCTCTCTGGCTTTTCTTCGCAAATGAAGATTCAGGAAGGACTCATCCCACATTTTTTGCAAGTGCGCTGATGACTAAAAAGGCCAATCCGAGATAGACAAGTCTGATTGCAGAAAGCACAGCAGAAAGTTTCCTCGGGTGATGTTACCGGGTTGTGATTCTTTCTGCGTTGTCGTTTCTCTTCAAGACTTGTTCGGCGTGAGTTCTCAAATAAGGCTGCAGCATTGTGGATAGTATGTCTCCATGCCTCCTGATGTGAGGCCAGGGCGGACCATTGTTGGTGATCAATTTGGCCAAGCCTGAGATGTTATTTCAGGGCATCCTTGTATCACTTTTTGGGAGCGCCCCTCTTACGCTGACCGTGGCAAGTTCACTGTATAGTACTATTTTGGGGAGGCAATGGTCCTCCATCCTAGACACATGCCCTGCCCAGCGCAGCTGTGTTATCAATATCATGGCCTCAATGCTGGTGATCCCTGCTTGCTCAACGACAGCAACAATCGTCACATGGTCAGTCAGTGTATATTTAGGATTGTGCGTAAACAGCGCTGGTGGAAGTGTTTGAGGAGTTGTAAGTGGTGGCGATAGGTGAGCCATGTTTCAGACACATAAAGGAGAATAGACAGTACAATGGCTCTATACACACTGATTTTTGTGCTTCGCCTCATGTGTTTATTACTCCAGACTCTTTTGTAAAGTCTTCCAAATGCACTATATGCCTTTGCTAATCTGTGATCGATCTCTTTGTCAATCTTGGCATCTGAGGAGATGATGCCTCCCAGGTAGGTGAACTGCTGAATGGACTTGAGCACAGATTTGCCGATGGCAATATGGGGATGGTGGTGTTTGTCCTGTGGTGCAGGCTAGTAAAGAACTTCTGTTTTCTTCAGGTTGACTTCCAGCCCAAACAGCTCTACAGCTGTTGCAAAGCAGGATGTTACACACTGCAGAGCTGCTTCTGTGTGGGCAACAGGAGCATAATCATCAGCGAAGAGCAGCTCACGGACTAGATAGTCTTAGTGCGAGCCCTCAGACGGCTTAAGTTAAACAAGCTACCATCAATATGGTAATATATATAGATGCCGTCTTCTTCGAGCTCTGCCGTAGCCCTTTGGAACATCATGCTGAAGAAGATTGTAAATAAAGTTGGAGCAAGAACACAACCTTGCTTCACTCCATTAGTTATTAGAAAGGGCTCTGAACGAGCATTGCCATATCCGACTTGATTCTCAAATGTTACATGAGATGAAAACTTGATGAGATATTAACTAACCACTTGAATAACTTTCTTAGAATAAAATGTATTGAACTTCTGATTAGGCATGCATAGGAGTCCACTATTAATCTCCAATCCCTGGTTTCCCACCCCCACCCCAAAATATGACATAGAACAGCTTTCAACCTTGGTGGTTGCTTTCACATAAAACACCTTTGTGGGGTTTGCAGACATACTGAAAAGGGACTCATCCATACATAAGAATGTTTTCCTCCTACTAAATCCAGGTTTTAAATTAGGTTTGCATGGAATGGCACACTGATTTTTTTAAATTTATTTTTTTGTCATTAATAAATCACTGAGTTGCTGCCTTTTATTTGGAGGGATGTTTAAATAAAATGAGCAGCTGAAGAAATGATATACCTGTTCTGTAAAAATGATTGTTTTCTGGAGCAATTCAAATGCTTTTCACTAGAATGACAATACCTGCGTTCATGGTAAAGGAGACAACCAATCTGAATTTTTCAGAATCCAAGGAGTACTGCAGAACAGGGTTTTCTGGGTTTGTGTGGGGATGGCAGATCAGATTTGCTTTCCCCAGAAGAAAGTGTCTTCAGCTTCCAGAATATAGTGAATATAAACCAATGAATTCCAAGATAAGTGGCTAAGATTTTCTCCTCATTAGCTATGTCCACCTCTAGAAGCATCATCTGAATGCTAGCTGCCTATTCAATAAATTGCTGAATGGTAACTCATCACATATGTAAATTGATACAATGGGTCTACTCTAGTAAATTATTAGAAAGGGCTCTGAAAGAGCATTGCCATATCTGACTTGACCGTGCTGGCCCTCGCATAGCAAGATAATCATTTTAAGGAATTGGGGGGGGGCATCCTTGTCTTTCCAGGATCTGCCACAGACCTTTTCTACTCACAGTGTCGAAGGCTTTGGTGAAGTCAACAAATGTTACATAGAGACCATTGTTCTGCTCCCTACATTTTTCTTGCAGTTGTCTAAGGGCAAATACCATATCTGTAGTACTCGAATTGGCTCTGAAGCCACATTGTCTTTCAGGAAGAAGTTCTTCTGTAATAGCAGGAACTAATCTCTTCAGGAGTATTGCAAGGATTTTTCCTGCAATAGAGAACAGTGTTATGCCTCGATAGTTTGAGCAGTTGGATTTTGCTCCTTTTTTCTTGTACAGGGGGATGATGACTGCATCTCGGAGATCTTATCGCAGTTCCCCTTTTTCCCAGCAATTCACAAGGAGTTCGTGGAATTTATCGTGGAGTGCATGACCTCCGTGTTTCCAAACTTCATGTAGGATTCCATCAATCCCTGCTGCCTTGCCATTTTTCATCTGCTGTATGGCCTTAAGGGTCTTTTCCAAAGTGGGAGCTATGTCCAATTCATTTTTCATCAGTTTTTGTATCATATGTTGGATAGCTGAGCCTTGGACTCCTCGGTTGGCACTAAAGAGACTTGGAAAGTGTCCAGCCCATCGATTCAGGATGGAGACTTTATCAGTAATTAATGTTTGACCATCTGTACTGTATAAGGAGCTTTGGACCTGAGAAGTAGGTCCAAACACTGCTTTAAGAGCTTCATAAAATCATCTAAGATCACCGAGATCTGCAAAGCATTGTGTCTTTTCTGCTATATTGATCCACCACTTATTCTGTGTGTCTCGGAGTTTTTGTTGAAGTTTACTTCATGTGAGACGGAAAGCTCCTTTTCTTACATGGCAAGTTGGCTGGGCGAGGTACGGCTAGTGAGCAGTTCTCTTCTTTGCCAACAGCTCCTGGATCTCTTGGTTGTTTTCATCAAACCAGTCTTGATTTTTCTTGTGGGAGAACCTGAGGGATTCTTCCGCAGACTGGAGGATACTGTTTTTGATATGTTGCCAAAGCACTGTAGGAGAAGGATCTGTAGGATGGTCTTCAAGTTTTGTTTGCAGGTTTGCCTGGAAGTTGTCTCTCATGGTAGCTTGTTGAAGATTGTTGACTTGGAGTCTCCTCTTTAAGATGCCACCTCTCTTAGGCTTGAACGTAAGATGAAGATTTAGTTTACATCTTACGAGGTGATGATCTGTTTGGCGTTCTGTACTGGGCATCACTCGAGTATGATGGACATCGCGAATGTTTCTCTGGCGGACTAGAACATAGTCAATGAGGTGCCAATGTTTGGATTGGGGATGCATCCAGGTTGTCTTCAAGCTATCTTTCTGGTGAAAGATTGTGTTTGTAATAGTCAGCTGTTATTCTGCACAGATCTCTAGCAAGAGGCATCTGTTATCATTGCAATTTCCAACACCATGCTTGCCTAAGACACCTTTCCAGGCTTCGGATTTCTTCCCTACTCTGGCATTGAAGTCACCAAGGATAATAATTTTATCTTCTACAGGGACTTTTTGTATGAGTTGGCGTAGGTCTGTGTAGAATTTGTCTTTCTCTACAGAGTTGGCTTGCATAGTTGGGGCATATATACTAAAGAGAACAACATGTAGGAGGCATAAGGAAATAATGCGATCAGGGTGTCCTGTTGGCAAGGTTTCAAGTTTGGAGGCCATGGAGTTTTTAATCATAAAGCCTACTCCTGAAAGATGTTTTTTTCAGTTTTGGGTTTGCCAGACCAGTAAAGTGTGTAGCCGGTGCTGTGTTCTTAAGGCTGCCTTCCTTATGGAGATGAATTTCACTAAGAGCCCGTGATAGTTCATGGGCTATTAGAGCAGAATGACGCTCAGGCTGTCCACTATCTGCAGAGTGTCACATGGTTCTGATGTTCCAGCATGCAAGTGTCAGTTTATTTACACCTTTGGAGGCTGGTGTTTGCCTTTGTTTCTTTGCCTTGGTTTGACCACATCAGAAGAAGTCCTTTGGCTGCGGCTAGCCAACCAGGTAGATAGGGATGAGCTTTCATTAGGCCACCTTTTCTAGGCCCCTCTCCATATGGAGCAAGCAGTGCTCTCCTTAAAATGGCTGCTTGGTCGTTCAGGATGCTGCCGAACAAGACTGTCATCTCCCAGGTCAGCTTCAAGCGACCAAACTCCTGAACCACCTGGGGCCCCGGCAAACAAAAGCGGCGGACTAGGCGGCGGCCGGGCCGGGGGCCTAACAAAGGCAGGCAGCGGACTAGCCCCGTGTAGCCGCAGCAATCAAAGGCGGCGGCCTAGGCGGCGGAGAGGGTGTGGGGGGGGGCAGCGGACTAGGCGGCGGAGAGGGGGGGGGCCGCGGTCGTGCCGGGAGCCACGTGTGGCCGCGGCAAACAAAGGCGGCGGAATAGGCGGCGGCCGGGCCGGGGGCCAAACAAAGGCAGGCGGCGGACTAAGCAGCGGAGAGGGTGGGGGGGGGCAGCGGACTAGGCAGCGGGCGGCCGGGCCGGGGGCCAAACAAAGGCAGGCAGCGGACTAGGGAGCGGGCGGCCGGGCGGCCTGGCCGCAACCGAGTGCGAGAGGGGGGGGGCGGCAGTAACGAACAGGAACAAACAGCAACAAAACAGCAAAACAAAGCAACAAAACAAGGCAACAGGGCCTTGTTTTTTAATAGCAAACGAAACAGTAAACAACAGGCAAACGGTAAACAACCAGCAAACAGTAAAGCACCAATGCTAACCCCAAGATCTAATACCAAACCAGCCACCCCCAGCCTAAACAGACAAACAAAGGAAAACTTATCGCAGTCCTGCGAAGAGCTCCCTTCTCGATCTGATGGAAAAGAGGAGGAGACCTGGGGAGGCAAGGGGTAAAATAGGCCCTGCTTGGGCGCCTCCCCCGACTCCTCCCGGCCGGGGCGTGTCCACGCCCAGGCCAGCTCATGGGTTCGCCTCCCTGCTCATCATTAAAACACCTCCCCCGGATCCACCATTCTTTAGGCTCCGGTGGGGTGTCTGTTACACCTGCTGTTTCATCCCTTGCCTATCGCTACAGGGCTTTTTTGGAATTGGATTTGTCCTTCGAGCCTGTGCAATGGATTTTTCTGTTGAAGCGCAGTGTGCACAGAACTGGCCTCTCCCTTTAAACCAAAGGTTCATCTGCTGTGGCCTTGCAAGCATGGATGGTAGCAGCGAGGTCCTCGAGTCATAGGTTTGATTAGAGTTTCCTTCTCTTAGATGGTTGACCTTATAGCGTTGAACGAGCACTATCTGCCTGGGTTTGGGATTAGAGTTTTCCTTCTCCTAGGATGGTTGCCATAAGGCTAGAGAGCCCATCCTGCCCTTTGATGCTCTTTGTGAGACCCTTCGGTTTTGACCTGTCTGGAATGGGAGACCCTATCGGTGGCTATTATGCCACTGCTAGCATAGCTCAAAACATCATTAGGGTACGCAAGCCTCTCTCCCAAGACAAGGGGGCGTCAATGGAGAGGATGTGCAATGTAGTATAATGAGATGAAAGCAAGCACCCAAAATTGACATGTCTGTGTTTCTCCCTCTGGGAATGCATATGTTTGTATATCTATGAGTGCATATAATAAATAGTCTAAAAGATTATCAACAAGCTTGCTCATTTCCCACATAAATATCCTGAGATTCCAAGACTTGTGAATGCTAAGGTGGAATGTTAATGTTAACTCTGCCTGTCTGGTTTAACTACCCTCATAAACTGGGCACTTAGGTGTTCAGAAGGTGACAATGGAACTCCAGACAAAATCCAGATTAGGTGAGAAGTGGCAAGGACTCCCCATTTCCTCACTCTAAAGAGATAGGGGTGGGGAACTATGCCTGTTTGATGTGGACAACAGTCTTTTTTTTCCAAATGGCAATTTCCAAAAACCTACATTTCTCCAACATGTATTACCTAGAAGTTATAGAACTAGATATTATAGAAATTGTTTGGCTAATGCCAAGAAAAATTGTGTTTCAGTATCCTCCTGTCTTTAGTAATGCCTAGGTATTGTTTTTAAAATTTTGTCATGAAGTCATTATGCTGCATGTTTCTCTCAGCCCTAGAGGTTGCATTCTTGCAGGATAAATTTGGAGCATGGGAACTATTTGTAGCACAATTTGTGCTGCTGTTTTCCATAGTAGTCATATCTTTCCATAACATATCATTCAGATGTAACTATAGCAAGCAAGAGTTAACAAAAACAAAAACAAATGTTTCCAACACAGTTAATGCCTTCTATTTGTCATTGTTGATTGAAACACCCAACTGTCTCTAGTACAAACAGCAGCTATTATGAGAAGACGCATGTACAAAAAACAGGGTAGTCAGATCTGCTTCCATGCAGCACATCATAGCTTCAGGGAGGGGGTGCATTTAGTTGGTTTCCAGGGATAGCAGCCAGAGGGATTTAAATGGTAATATCCTGGCATGCGGCACTAGACACTATGATGGCTGAGTGGAGCAGAGGTTTATAGCTTGCTCTACCCACTCACTCTTCCTTTCTTCAGTGCTGCTCTGTCCACCAATCCATCCTTCAAGTAGCACAGATAATTGCTGGTTGCATTCTGGGGCCAGGTAGGAATTATATTCCCCCCTTTCTAGGAGCTTTTTGTCTACCTTGAACTGTTGTGTATGAAGCTTGGATAATTGGCTTTTGAATATGAAATAGTGCAGGGAGGGAATATGAAGGAACCATAATGGTGAGCACATCTAAGCACTAATTTGGTTTAGGGGACATCTCCCTCCAGACTTACTCTTGTCAGTTGTGGGCCCCAGGAAGTAGGAAAGGAGACTACCCTTAGAGTCAGTCTGGGGCATGATTTCCCTTTATATTATGGCATGTTGGGAGGAGGTTCCCTAGGTAGATCTCCCTTGCTGATGGGTTCAATAAAGTTGTGGCCAACAGTGTAACTCATAAAATAGCATCTGGGTTTTCTGGGGGGAGGAATAACTGGATTTAAGGGGTGTAGCACAAGGGTAACTGAAATAAAAAGGACCAGCAGGAATTTATTACCCCTTTCCTTGTTACTGAATAGGGGAGGAAAAAAGTGAAACCAGGCTCAGGTAGGGGACACAGAACAGAGGAACAGAGAAGGAAGGGAAAGGATTATTTGAATTGCTTTCTGTCTTCTTATATCAGGGCAGTTAATCAATTCTTTGCTTGTTTCTGAGATTAAAAAACTACCTGCAGTTGAAATAAAGTGTCACAGCAATATTTGGAAGTGATATATCAAGAGGACATAAAGCAGTTGTTACTCAGAGTTCCAACAGGAGCATATTGCTGGGCGAAGAATGCAAGATAAGACACTGGTGTGTGGGGTAGTTTTGCATTCAAAGATGGGTGGGGTGGAGAGAAAGGAACTGAGCTACATAAAGAGAAACTTAAAATGGTGTGACAATGTCCACTGATTAGATCTGTCATTTTTTCATCAAGAGAATGAAAGGGAAAGGTAAGTACCCTTTACAGATGTTATTCAGAAGTACATGATAAAGAGTCCCTCTGCAAACTGACTCCATTTATCTATCAAACACTGAATTTAACTGCTGTTTAATTCCAACCCCTGCAAGCATTCCTGCTCATCAAAAGCAATGTCTTTCTTAGCTCTGCCCTGTTGGTGAGTGGATACGGGTCCCTCTTTTGGAATAACAGAAGGAGGGAGGCCCAAAACTCCTTTGTGGCTTTTCCTGAAGTTTTTTTTTTTTTTTAATTCAGGAAATTCCTGCTCATTGGGACTAATTGGTCAGATATGCACAGGGGCGGGGCTTGCCATCAAGCTCCTAGAAGTGCTTTCATGCTACCGATCATGTACTTTTTAAAACTTTATTTTTAAAACTGTCAGTTTGGCAAAGGGAAATAGGTGGTGCCAGGAGACAACAAGGAGTATGCTTATTGCGAGGAAGAGACCAAGCTGCCCGCCATTCACCCATCCCGGTGGTGGTGGTGGCAGCAACCAATTTTAGCTGCAAAGGGATGGGAGGAGCCACCTGGCCAGCCAGTGGTTGTGGAGAAGGAAGAGGAGGGCAGCTCTTCAATGCCCTGGTTTCATCTCACCTTCCCAAGCTGGGCTGCTCCTCTCATGCCTCTTCCCATGCCCTCCAAAGCCCACTTATATCAAGCTCGGTGGACAGGTATGAGAGAAGCCACAGTCCAGCCTGGGAAGGTGAGATGAAGCTGGAGCATCAAAGAGCCATCCTCCTATTCCTTCTCCGCACCCAGCAGATGACCAGGTGGCTCCTCTTGTCTGTTTGCAGCCAGAATCAGAGCTCCTCGCCACTGCCGTTGGGATGGGTGAAGGGTGGGCTGCTTGGTTTCTCCTTCTCTTCTTCATGGTGCCTACCCTCCTTGTCATCTCCGGGTACTGCTGGGTTACCTTTAACTTCCTGTGAGTGTCTCCCCCAATTGCCTCCATGCCAAAACAAAACAAACAAACAAATAAAAAACAAACAACCACAGCCACCATTTTGATTCATGGCCATGTGAACATCAAGAATGGAGAGCTTTGCAGCCTATCATTTTTGAGAAAACACAGTGGAAACAAAATTATGTTGCGGCAAATTGGCTATAATGTGCAGGTATGAGCATTCTTTCTTCTTGTCTAGACAAACCCTCTGTCTCTTTTCTAGTTCAGATGAGAGTCCCTTTGCTTCTTACCCTGTCTTGATTCTCAAATGTTACATGAGATGAAAACTTGATGAGATATTAACTAACCACTTGAATAACTTTCTGTCTTAGAATAAAATGTATTGAACTTCTGATTAGACATGCATAGCAGTCCACTATTAATCTCCAATCCCTGGTTTCCCACCCCCACCCCAAAATATGACATAAAACAGCTTTCAACCTTGGTGGTTGCTTTCACATAAAACACCTTTGTGGGGTTTGCAGACATACTGAAAAGGGACTCATCCATACATAAGAATGTTTTCCTCCTACTAAATCCAGGTTTTAAATTAGGTTTGCATGGAATGGCATACTGATTTTTTTTAATTTATTTTTTTGTCATTAATAAATCACTGAGTTGCTGCCTTTTATTTGGAGGGATGTTTAAATAAAATGAGCAGCTGAAGAAATGATATACCTGTTCTGTAAAAATGATTGTTTTCTGGAGCAATTCAAATGCTTTTCACTAGAATGACAATACCTGCATTCATGGTAAAGGAGACAACCAATCTGAATTTTTCAGAATCCAAGGAGTACTGCAGAACAGGGTTTTCTGGGTTTGGGTGGGGATGGCAGATCAGATTTGCTTTCCCCAGAAGAAAGTGTCTTCAGCTTCCAGAATACAGTGAATATAAACCAATCAATTCCAAGATAAGTGGCTAAGATTTTCTCCTCATTAGCTGTGTCCACCTCTAGAAGCATCTGGCTATGACTTCCAAAATACCTAAGCCTAAATCTGAATGCTAGCTGCCTATTCAATAAATTGCTGAATGGTAACTCATCACATATGTAAATTGATACAGGAGAGGAGAGGCATGAACAAATCACATTCGAAGAAAGAAGGAAAAAGAAGATTCTAGGAAGTTTGTATGTGGGGTGGTACTGGTCTAATTGTGGGTAGTGGGTATATGTATTGTAAAGGTATTGTATATTTGTATGTATGTATTGTATGTTTAATGTAAGCTCACTGTATTGTATGTTTATTGTAAGTTTATTGCCTAAAATATATATTAATGTATTTTAGAATATATTATCGAATAAAAATATATTTTAAAAAAACATATGTAAATTGATACAATGGGTCTACTCTAGTAAGGATTAGCAATTGAATTTAGATGAAGGCATCATGCAACCTTTGAAATGTTGTTGGACTGCAACTCCTAGCATTCCCCACAATTTGCTATGCATGTTAAGGCTGCTGGGATATGTAGTCAAACAATATTTAGAGAGTGACAGGATTCCCACCCCTGCTTCCCACTCCTGAGTAACTAGATGAATACTTTGGAGTACAAATGGAAGAGAAGGAGAGACTTAGCTTGCTTACACCTACAGTCCTTTGAGTTCTTTGAAACCTTTGTCAACCTCCCCTTCCCCTACTCTGCATTTAGAGTCTACTCCTGCTTCTGTGTAAGACCCTACCATTTCGCAAGGCGATCTCACCACACCCATTTCTTAATATACAGATAGCTCTGAAAGCCAATGGGGAAGTCTTTCCTGGGAGGTAAGAGCCAGACTGGAAGCAAGCAACTCTGACTCTCTGCCTATTCTTTCTGTATATGGGAAGCAAGAAGGCTAAGTCTTGAGTACAGTTGAGAGATCAGTGGTATAGTCCTAAGGCTGAAAAATGAAGTAATAGTAATGAAAACGTTCCTCCTCCAGCTGTAGGGATTTCTGCACACCTAGACAAACTCCACTCTTGGAAGAGTCCCTCTCTACTATGGAGCCACTATGAATGAGGAGAGGTGGCATAATGTAAGTTGAAAAAGTGGAGGGCCCAGAAGAGGTGTGGAGGGGGAGGGATGAAAACATCTTCCACTCCTGAAGCATCCATAAGCCAGACAACTCAAGGATATTACTCAAATGTGCCACCAGGTATCGATGCACACAGGGCATGGGATTTATGATTTTTTTTTTTTAAAAAAAGATAATGTTTTATTATACACATAAAAACAGAGAACAAATCAGAAAATTGGAGGAGGGAAACCATGATAAAAATAAAACTGAATAGATAGGACTTTATTAGACACACAAAAAAAGTTGTCATAATGATGCCACATAACCACGAAAGGTCACACAGATCAGATGACATTGCCCTTTCACGATTAAAATCAGCCCCAAACCTGTAGTTTTTAATTGATGACTTAAGCTGTCAATTCAGCCCCCCTGCTGCTTTAATGCCAGCATTGCCAGCATGTGAAACCTCAGGCCATTTAACTCATGACTGCTGTGAGAATGGTTGGTCTGACACTAACACTTCCAGGTGTGATTGGGACATCCGGGTAAGTTTTGCTCTTTTTATGACCCTCCCTGGGTCACTTGGAATGTTTAAAGTTGTGTGTGTGCTTTTTTTAAAAAAAACTTTAAAAACTTTTAAGGCTTTACTTTTGTTTTTGAATTTCCCGCATGACAAAGTCTCGTGGGGTTTCGAATGAGGAAGTGAACGGGGCTCCATTCACTTCCTGTTTATTGCTGGATCTGCCATTGCTGGGAAAGGACGGTAAATGCAATGGGGGGCATTCTTTTGCCAGCATTAAAATGTTTTTTGTTTTTTGTTTTTTTAATGCCAGCAAAATAATATTTTCAGGGAAGCATCTGATAAAGTCCATAGTCAGCAGAGTGTTTAATTTTTTTTTTCAATAAGAAACAAAGAAGAAGTTAGAATCAGGAAGCATTATTATATATATTATATGGTATAAATAAGAGTACAGGGTATACACATATTTGCTGCCTCCTTATGTCTTTTCAGCCATAGAATGTACTAAAATATATTTCCAGAATTTTAAATGATGTTTTAGAGGACAACAGAAAGTAAATTATTCATAAATGAAATAAAATGAAACCCAGTCATTTCAAAATCATCCTAGGGGTGTAAATTATTTATTAATTTCATTCCTGAAGGAAGCAACAAGCAATCTTAGTGACTTTCTTTATGCTGTAAGACAATCTTCAAAAACCATGCAATTTTCAAAGACTATTCACAATTTAGGATATATTTCTCACAAAATCCACAAGTATCATTTTGGTGCAGAAAACAGCCTTGTCTACATAGGAAACAGCATTTTCTTTACAGAAAACAATATTATCTGAACAGAAATATTATTTTCTGCACAGGAAATGCTGCTTCTCTGCTAAACCTTATGGGGGTTGAGGGTGGGGCAAATGAATGTTTTTCAGCTTCTGCCTTGCCAATGAATTACTCAGTTTGAGAGATCATGTGGGTTGCAGGAGGTGGAAACCATGTCTCATATCCTACTATCCTGTGTCCTTCGTTCTCAGAGTTGTAAACAACTGATTTCTCCCTTGCTATGCCATCTACCTGGCCATTCAGAGTGGTTCTATGTCAAATTCTTACTAGAGGATAAATGTCCTAATATTACCTTGTTGGTTGCTAAGTTCTTATCTGTGGTCATTAAAACCAGTGAGAGGGAAGTTAATAGTTGAGTAAGTTGGATGAGCTCAAAAAAAGTATATCAATAAGTATCCTAATTTTATTGGTTTGTATTATGGTTTTATCTATTAATGTACATCATGTCTGCTTTTTGATGGGTTTATGGACTGTATGAATAAATTGATTGATTGATTGAGGGAACTAGTACTATCTCTCTCTCACTCTTCCCAACTGGCAGTGTCCAAAGCATGCTGTCCAAACCCAAAAGATGTTAGTTGATGGGCAATGGCAGAAAAGAGCTCTGCAGGTGATGTGCCAGAAGCAACTCACACAAAAAGACTTGCAACATTGGTCCAAATACATGCCACAAGATTTATGGAGAAACCAGGACAGAGAGCCTTACCACACACTCAGGAAAAGTGGCAAAGCAGCAGGAACATTCTGTCTTTCCTACTGCCTTCCTGTATGACATCATTGTTTTATCATTCAGGTCCCATAATGGACCAAGGTAAAACTGTGCATTTTTGCTAACCAGAAATACCTGTTTGCAAAAAGGCATGGTTTTAGCTTGGTCCCCCACGGGATTGGAATGAAAGGATGCTGGAAGAATGCCAACATCATGCAGGAAGGCAGCAGGAAAGATGGAACATTCCTGCTGCTTTGCTACTTTTCCTCAGAGTGCAATAAGGCTCAGAGTCCACATAGGACTCTAATGAGCACACCATCCCTCCTTATCAAGCATGTGCACCTTTTGAGTTCATTCACCTCATCCCTGTGAACATTTCTTTTAATTGGGCATTGTTTTTGTCTGTTTTTCAGAATATCACTCCCGCTGTAGGTGGAGTACATTTACAATGAACTCTTTCATAACAATTAAAGAAATTTATTTCCCTTCGCTTAAATAAGATTTATTCTTGTAGAATGTTTCTTGGACAGAGATGTCATTCTAGTCAATCAAGTGCTTCTGACCCCAAGGATTCCTTTTGCCTTTCTGTTCAGTTCAAGGACAGTGAGGCTGAGAAGCTGACAAGAAGTGCTGAATCTACTAGCAGCTTCTTAAAAGTCTCTATATAACTGAGAAATTGCATATTGATGTGTCACTGAAAGAATTACAACTTTATTGAGCCCATTTGTTTCCCGGAGAGGTATATTATACAGATTTAAAATAAATGCTATGTCTTTTATTAGCAGAGGAAAATAGAAAAAAAAATAGTTTAGGAGCCTGAAAACAGGAAATGACTGTTTAGTGAGTTATTTCAATCAGAAGATTAAGCTAATAGATCAGACTTTCCACCTGAGCAGACTGCCAAATTCTGAAACTCAGCAAACCCATTGTAACCACTCTGCCACTGACAGCCATCCAGTTTCAAAATAGTTGTTAATACTACCTGCTCAGCAACCCATAGTTCTCAGTGGGAAGAAGGGAAAGTTTTAAATCCCCCAATCCGATGTGCTAGGGTGTATGTGTGTATGTATACAGTACCCAGGCCCTCAGTCAACACTAGATGTGTCCTTTGAGGCTGACATTGTTGTCCACCCCTGCCTCAACACAATATGGTAGGACCCCCTTTTCTGCTGGGGATTGGTTCTGGGGGGCCTGTGGATACTGAAAACCATGGATAATAGTGAATGTCATTGAAGATAATGGGACTTCCAGTCTAAAATACCATAGAGTTGCCTTGGGGGACCTAGAAAATGCCTAGAGAGGACACATTTTCTAGGAAGACTCTATGGTAGGTGTGCTGTTTTGCGTCCCATGGACAATTGAACCAGTGGATAATGAAACAGTGGATACAGGGTTCTACTGTATGTCAATTCAACAGGGTTTGTGTAAACTGAGTTTGATTACCTTTGAGAAGGCTATCCTTACAGCTATCTGTTCAGTCATACTTGAAATTCAAAATGGGAAGGAATAGCAAAATTAATGTGGAACTACATACAGGGACTTGAACATATGTTTCTAAAAACACACATTTATTCCAATAAAGAAATGCAATGAGGTATGCAAAGGACTGAAAGCCACTGTGGTGTAGTGGTTTGAGTATTGGATTAGGACACTGAGAGACCAGGGTTCAAAGCCCTGCTTGGCCATGGAAACCTACTGGGTGACTTTGGGCAAGTCACACTTTCTCAGCTCAGAGGAAGGCAAGAACAAAATCCCTCGGAACAAATTCTGTCAAGAAAACCCCGTGATAGGTTTGCCATAAGTCAGAAATGGCTTGAAGACAAACAACAGCAACAGCAACAGCAATGCACACGGCTCCAGTGTACCTTTTTTCCTTTTCATCTCTCCATCAGTGATGTGTCAAGCTGAGTGACTTTCACAGCCCTCAACAGTATATTATTCTTGTCGCTATGATAAGGAGATCTTACGGACTTCAATGGACTCTATAGCTATATCAAAAAACGATATATTAAAACATTGAGCTAATCTCAATTAAATTTATCCAGGTTACTTTCTGGTCTAAAAAGGCCTCACATGGCTTTAAATAGCAAATTGAGGATATGTCAAAATTGCTTCCCAGGGCCCCTTTATATGGAGCTACACTTGCTTTTGGTCTGGAAGCTATAACTGGAACAGAATATAACATTAGATATACTATAATGATCAGATGATTGACATGCCACACACGTTACCCATCAGAACTGAAGAAACTACAATAGATATCTATTAGTTGCTGAGCTAAGCTGAAGGTCTTGTTGTTGACATATAAAACCCTTAACAATGTGTGATTAAGCTATACGACAGATCTCATTTCTTGATATATATCTGTGAGAATACAAAGGTCATTGCTTCTCAGGCTGATATGTGGGGCCAGCAATTATTTCTTTTTAATGTGCCAGGAACTGGCACTATGCTTATTCCAACAGGGTAAAATTATTTCTTTTTTCACCCTGGACATTTGCCAGGGACTGGCAGCCAATGGCTTAGGAATTGGCGCCAAGGTAGCCAATCGGCACTTTGAGTAGCACTGATCTAGGTAATCACAGGAAGTCCTACTGGCTACCCTATGAACTATAGACTGGTTTCTGGTGGCAACATGGAGAGATCTTCTCCATGGTTGTCTCTGCTTTTAAAATGCTATCTCCCTTCATATTCCTTTTTTTAAATAATTAGTTTTATTAGGTGTTCCATCAGAACCCCATATAAAGCTATGGAAAATGTACAAAAAGCACAATGTTATACAACATAGAAGAGCAAAGAGATATTAATCATGAACATAAGCATAGGTAAAATATTTGAGTATCTACCACCTCAAGCAAAGCTATCTTTCATTGTTTAATCCAGGAAGATTTTTCACAGTAAAGGATCAGAAGATCCTCCAGAGACTGATATACATTATTGGTGGGCCAAACATGCCACTGTTCAAATTACAGTATTCAATAAAATAAAAGGCCACCAAGGGTCACAAAAGGAGTGTCTAGCTTATTATTTCTCCTATCTTTAATACAATCTGTCAGTTTGCCCATAGTTTATTTAAACTTTCAGCTAATTGCATTAGAAAAATGAACAGGAGAAATCAAATTAAAGCAATTTGAACAAAATAATTGGGGGAAATGTTTTTAATTCTACTAAAAGTAATGATTTAAATTTAGTAGAATTATTCCTGAATTTTAAAAATAGATTTACACAGCTATTGAATTGAATGAAATGTCAATTACTTGTTTTTTAGAAAGGGAAAAATTAATTGAAGACCAGAAAACATTCCTTTCATATTCATAAGGTACTCACTTCAGGCACTTACTAAGGACCTATCTCTTCACCCAGTTCTTTTTCCTTTTACAAAGAGTTTTTATCCCTGCTAGCCCCCTTTTCCTCCTTGTTCTCTGTCCATCTGGAAGAGTTTGGTTTTTTGGTTTCTGGGTTTTGGTTTTTTTAGCAGCATCAACAAAGGAAGGATGGTGAAGGAGGGATGGACACTCTTGGTGTAAGGCTGCAGCAGCATGTCTGCAGTAAATGGTGCAGAAAAACTTCAGTGGGGAAAGAACTGGATTCTACTCTAACTGATCCTCCTGTAGCTGTGTTTGCTTGTCTACAACAGTCCAAGTAAACAGCAGCTGCCTCCAGAACCCTTAGTGAGTATGGGAACTGCAGAACAGCTTTGACTGATACGCCAGCTGCGCCATTTCCTGGAAGTAAAGGACCTCGAGACTGTGGTGCACGCGCTGGTGACCTCTCGTCTAGATTTCTGCAATGCGCTCTACATGGGGCTGCCCTCATGCTTGGTCCGGAAACTTCAGTTGGTACAAAATATGGCAACCCGAGTGGTCTCGGGAACATCTCGGAGAGACCATATAACTCCAGTGTTAAGATCTCTCCACTGGCTGCCTATCAGTTTCCGGGCCCAGTATGGGTGTTGGTTATTACCTTTAAAGCCCTAAATAGCTTGGATCCAACTTATCTCCGGAACCGCCTCCTCCCATACAATCCTCCCCATGCACTCCGGTCCTCTGGGAGGAATTTGCTTCAGCCACAAAAATCTAGGCTGTCTGCAACCTCCCAGAGGCCCTTTTCGGTAATCGCCCCCAAATTGTGGAATGACCTGCTGAACGAGATCCGTCAGATAACAACCCTGAGTAGCTTTTAAAAAGCACTAAAGACGGATCTCTTTCAGCAGGCCTTTCCTAATTAGATCCCGGCCTCAGGGGATCCTGGCTGCTTTTAGTCCGCTGGCCATTTATAGTATTTTATTGTATTTATTGTTTTTAATTGTGATTTTTAGATCAGTTGGTTTTAATTTATAATTGTTTAATATTTTTTTATGGGGGAGGGTGGGGTGGGGGGTGTTTGGGGATTTTATCTGTATTGTATTTTAAGTTTTGTAAGCCGCCCCAATTGTTTTAACAGAGGGGCGGGGCATAAATAAATAAATATTATTATTATTATTATTATTATTATTATTATAACAGAGAGAAGAGGGGAAAGCAGATAAACTTTCTCAGCTACTCCCTGATTGTTAAAAAAGCATAGATCTATAACTCCAACCACTAAAATGGAACTCATAAGAAAAATGGACACTGGTGAAAGAAAGAAAAAAAAATCCTGGGATGCATTTTGGAAGAAGTTTTCAAGTGGTCTTCAGAAAATTCAAAATGTTAGTTTGTTTACTCATGCAAGGCTTACCTGACCTGGGGCTCATCTATACCAGCTCCCTGTCAGTGTATTCTGGATGTTGTTCCCGTGTTACCACCTCCAAATAGGCTTGAGTCCAGACAGGCACACCGTCCATAGCTGCAGCCACTGCCATTTCCCTGGCTCTCCCAAATGGCAGGAAGCTTGCCCACAACATGTGACCAAAGCCCCCTGGATGTGACCAGCCTTGGTCACATGTTGAGGGACTCCTTCCTGCCTTCCAGGAGAATGAGGCAGACTGGCAGCTGCAGCAAAGGCCAGCTTGCCAGGACAGGATCCTGAAGACACATGGGACCCAATCAGTTCCTTCCCAGTGGGAACGGATTAAAAGAGGGTTTGTTTCTTTTCTAAATGTTGTATCGGGCCCAATATTATAATAATAATAATAATAATAATAATAATACTTAGTTATTTATTACCCACTTCTCCCCTCAGGATCAGGGCAGGGTACAACATCACTCAGTATACAATACAATGCATCACAATACACTACAATTCCATGCAATACAATTCAATACAATTTTTAGTACAATACATTTCAAAGCACATTCAGTACAGACGAGGCTCTATCTGAGCCCCGTAACTGCCCCGAAGGTGGTAAGGGCTGCCTGGGGACAGAATGGGGCAAAAGCCCTGTGTCATCAGGACTGCAGGGCTCTAAGATGGAGAAAAGATGGGGCATATTGCCCATCTAAACAAGCCCCTGGTTATTTCATTGCAGAAGTGCATATTGTTATTTTTGGATAAAGTGTTTGCTGAAACACATTGAAATATTCTTTTTTTTAATGGCTCAGGAAACTATTCTTATTCTTTCCATATTCTTTCTTCCTCTTGTACCAAATTTTCTGTTAAAGAAGTAATTAAACACATCTACTTCATTAACTGAGGTATGCCTGTGTGTGCATGCATGCATGTGTGTACACACACACAGAGAGAGAGAGAATATGTGAAAAACAATGTGCATCTGTCTAAAATGTGAACAGCTGAAATGCTCTTAACTGAAAACAAAACACAGAGGCATACTTTAGTCAGTATGGGAAATTCATTTAGATTAAGTAAATTGTGAAAAAAATGTACAGATTAGGGAAAACATGTGAAAAAGTGTGCAAAATTTCAGCATGGGGAAGAAAGCATAAACCTAATATGAAACCACAGTTTGAACAAAATGCAGGTGGATTTGGAAGAAATTTAAGAAAATCAAGATGGAGAGATTTCACATTCCTGTTTCTAATGTGTATTTCCTGGCACATAGGCATACTTTCTTGCATGGAAATTAGAGTCACACTTCATTGTTAATATGCAGAAAGGCTTGAATGTTAGGGTATGTAAAACTCAGAAACCCTTGCTGCTTTCTGTGTGTTTCCACATGCGTCACTGTTCTCAGTGTGCCTCATGACAGGAAAGAAAAATGAGAAACTCATCCAAAAAAGAAGCAGCATCTTATAAAGGGAAGAGTAGAATTCTTTTGTAAAGTGATGGAGTAAGCCAGTCACACTTGGTGCAGAGATGCAGCAGTGACTGTTTGAAAGGAGGCAAGCCAAGAGCAGTAAATCATGCAAAGATTAGAGGACCGCCTCCTTTATATGCGTGCAGTTCAGGCTGACAAGAACGCTTTAATTAAGTCATGTCTATGAGCACACTAGCACTTCTCTCATGGCGTATTAGTGCATCCTGGCACATAGTTTGCAATTTACTAATCTAGACAACTGATATAGACCCAAAACTTCTGGGGTGGGACAACATATTCTGAGCAGGCGGGAGGTTACCCCTTTTGGCGTTCCATGCTACATTGCTAGTTATTGCTGGTTACTGTCTTCAACACCCATCTCCTACAGTGTACTCCTATAATGGTTACTAGAAGTAGGTTTCATTGATTTTAATAAAGCTTATGGGACTGTGGCCTTTGGCTTGCATTGGATTAGTCCCAATTAGAGTAGGCTCATTAAGCCAATCATAAAATCATAGAACTGTAGAGTTGGAAGAGACCACGAGGGCCATCCAGTCCAACCCCATGCCATGGAGGAAATCACGATCAAAGCATCCCCGACAGATGACCATCCAGCCTCTGTTTAAAGACCTCCAAGGAAGGAGACCCCACCACGCTCTGAGGAAGTGTGTTCCACTGCCGAACAGCTCTTACTGTCAGAAAGTTCCTCCTAATGTTGAGGTGGAATCTGTGTTCCTGGAGCTTGCATCCATTGCTCCGTGTTCTAGTCTCTGGAGCAACAGAAAACAAGGTTGCTCCATCCTCAATGTGACACCCCTTCAAATACTTAAACAGGGCTATCATATTGTCCCTTAACCACCTTTTTTCCAGGCTAAACATACCCAGCTCCCTAAGTCTTTCCTCATATGGCATAGTTTCCAGACCTTTCACCATTTTAGCCCCCTCCTCTGGACACGCTCCAATTTGTCAATATCCTTTTTGAACTGTGGTGCCCAGAACTGGACACAGTATTCTAGGTGAGGCCTGACCAAGGCAGAAAAGTATCTAATCTACTAAGGCAGAATAGTAATCTAATCTACTAAGAGTAGTAGATAATTATCTACTGATTCAATTATCCATGGGAGACAAAACAACACACGTACACCAGAGTCTTTCTAGAAGATGTGTCCTCTCTAGCCATTTTCTAGGTCCTCCAAGGCAACTCTATGGTATTTTAAGCCAGAACTCCCATTATTTTCAATGGCATTTCTCCGTATTGAATTTCATTTTGTTAGCTTTGGCCCAGCTCTCCAGTCTATCCAGGTCATTCTGAATTTTGATCCTGTCCTCTAGGGTATTAGCTATGGTATTTTAAGCCAGAACTCCCATTATTTTCAATGGTTTTCGGTATCCACGGGACCCCCAGAACCAATCTCCAGCAGATATGAACACCAAATTTATTGATCTTCTTTGTGGTCTCTGTGAATCACACAGTTGGGCCATTCCTGCGCCTGCTCAGAGCACTCGGAACCCTACGGAATCGCCAGGCAGAACGTGTATTGATACACCTCCGGCAGCAACTCCACCCACCCCAACGGTCCCCCACAAGGTGCCCCCACCCAATTCCCCCCAGTTCCCCTCCCTCCACCGTGCCAGCAGCTTGAGGGAACCCTCGCACGCCAGCCTTCTCCTCACTTTTGACTCGACTGGATTCCTGACCTGGCCTTGACCCTTGACCACAATTTTCTCCCAACACTCCCACTCCTTGCCCATCGGACCCGACAACCCCATGAGCACAATGGCCTAATGAGATTTACATATGTGTTGACTCATCATTCAACAATGGATCATTTTTTCCTGGGAATCTTCTACACTACACAGTTATAATGCTATGATTCTATGCTAATTGCCATGGAAACACTCTTTTGGATCTTGGGATTTGCACCAGAGCTCTCTGGTTGAGAAATCTAAAATACCTTTACCTATACAAAACCCAGGATACCATAAGACAGAACTATGGTAGTTCAAGTGGAATCATAGTGCTATAATAATGTACAGTTGACCCTTTCTATTCATAGAATCATAGAATTGCAGAGTTGGAAGAGACCACGAGGGCCATCCAGTCCAACCCCCCTGCCACGCAGGAAATCTTGATCAAAGCATCCCCGACAGATGGCCATCCAGCCTCTGTTTAAAGACCTCCAAGGAAGGAGACCCCACCACGCTCCGAGAGAGTGTGTTCCACTGCCGAACAGCTCTTACTGTCAAAAAGTTCCTCCTCATGTTGAGGTGGAATCTCTGTTCCTGGAGCTTGCACCCATTGCTCCGTGTTCCAGTCTCTGGAGCAGCAGAAAACAAGCTTGCTCCATCCTCAGCATGACATCCCTTCAAATACTTAAACAGGGCTATCATATCGCCTCTTAACCGTCTTTTTTCCAGGCTAAACATACCCAGCTCCCTAAGTCTCTCCTCATAAGGCATCGTTTCCAGACCTTTCACCATTTTAGTTGCCCTTCTCTGGACACACTCCAATTTGTCAATATCCTTTCTGAATTGTGGTGCCCAAAACTGGACACAGTATTCTAAGTGAGGTCTGACGAAGGCAGAATAGAGTGGCACTATTACTTCCCTTGATCTAGACACTATACTTCTATTGATACAGCCCAAAATCGCATTGGCCTTTTTAGCTGCCACATCACACTGTTGGCTCATGTTCAACTTGTGGTCTACTAGGACTCCTAGATCCCTTTCGCACGTAGTCTCATTCAGCCAGGTCTCTCCCATCCTATATTTATGCATTTCATTTTTCCGCCCTAAATGCAGTACTTTACATTTCTCCGTATTGAATTTCATTTTGTTAGCTTTGGCCCAGCTCTCCAGTCTATCCAAGTCATTCTGAATTTTGATCCTGTCCTCTAGGGTATTAGCTACTCCTCCCAATTTGGTGTCATCTGCAAATTTAATAAGTATGCCCCTAATTCCCTCATCCAATTCACTGGGGTTTGTCTCCAGGACCCACTGTGGATACCAAAGTCCGTGAATACTCAAGTCCCATTATATGCAATGGCATAGCAAAATGGTGTTCCTTATATAAGATGGCAAAATCAAGGTTTGGTTTTTGAATTAGTATTTTAAAAAAAAGAATATTTTCAAGCCGTGAAGACTTAATTCTGTGGATACAGAGGGACAACTGTAGTGTGAAAAGGCTCTTCACAAGGTCTGCACAGATCTACCCCCAATAATGGCATCATTGCTAGCAATAGGGGTTTTGTGACCATTCATCTAATTTTTATGGTAGACTAGGGACTTTATCAGATGCACCAAATATGGCATCATAACAATACCACATAACCGAGAAAGGGTGCACATATCAGACGACATTGCCCTTTTGTGGTTTTGTCCCTGCTAAAATCCATACTTTTTAATTGATGGCTTAAGCTGTCAATTGCCACCACCAACCCTGCCGTTTTTTTGCTGGCATAACCGGAGTATAAAAGCTTGCACTTTTTTTTTTTTAACTGTTCTTACCCTGTCAGTGGCCAGTCCAGCACAGACACTTCCAGGTGGAATCACAACATCCAGGTAAGTGACAAACTTTTTATGACCCTTCCCGGGTTACTTGTCAGTTTTAAAGTGTGTTTTTGTGTTTTTTGAAACTTTTAAAGTTTGTTTTTTTTTTTTAATTTCCAATGCGACGAAGTCTCATGATATTTTGTGGGATTTCAAAGGAGGAAGTGAATGGAGTCCATTCACTTCCTCTTTCATTACTGGAGCTGCCTTTGCCTAGATTAGAGGTAAGTGCAGGGGGGAACATTCTTTTGCTGGTATAGAAATGGATTTTTTTTATGCCAGCTAAAGAACGCCTTAAAGGGAGTCTGATAAAGTCCTAGGACTCTTACACCTTTCACATTGGCATGGCTATTATCCAGCCACTTTTAATTTCCATTTATTTCAATGAAGGAAAGTCATATTTATGTAAAAGTCTCATGTTGACATGAACAGGAGTTAAATACGCTTAGCTCTGTTGCGATGGTGCTAATATATGTATTTGAAAAATCTGGAATATATGGCATGCTTCTTCAGACAGGTTGCCCCAAATACAAAAATAGTGAACTAAAGAAAGAGAAGGCTTTCAGAATTTGGGGCATCACCTTGTGGCAACTTATAATTAACTTTGCATTATTTACAACATGTGATTAGACAGTGAGAGATTTTTCAAAGGTAACATAAAATGTTAAAATTAAGGTGATGATAATTCATTTGGAGTGATATTGCTTTGTTCGGTTTAGCATCCTCATAAATGTTTAAAGAATATAAATTAGGCTTCGAAGCCAATTAATTTGTCTGTTTCTCATCTTCAGTGATGTATTTTAATTATACTTCTAGGCCTCTGTGCTTGGAGGGGAAGATGGTACATAATGATCATGAAAATCCAAAGCCTCAAATGTGCAAAAATAAATCCATGCAAATTTCAATCCCATCCCACACCAATTGATCACTGTTTCTTTGGGATAATGGGAGGGGGGGGGAATAGCAGATTGCTTTTTAAACTATAGACCAGTATAATTTGTTAAAACCTTCACATTTTATTTTCAGTTTAATTGAGACTAAAGTCGCAGGCAACCTGCATTACATTTGCTGTATGATGGTTAATAATGCTTAGCATTATATAGCATTTTAACATCTGTTCAAAGCACCGTATGGATTATCTCAATTACGGCCATGCAAGGATCCTCCAGTTTGGTTCAGAGCCTGATTTAGTGATTTAGATCCAGGGCAAATCAGTCTGGACTGATTCTGATCTGCTCTGCTATCTTCTTCCAGTCGAGTTCCATCGGAAAACCAAAATGGTTTAACATTTTAGTTTTCCCACACATCTACATAAAATCCAGAGACATGATAGATCTTGAAAAGGCTATTTCTTCCTGACAAATTAAGTACAGCTGGCCTTGAGGTTTTGCACTAGGCACCTTTAAGGTTTGGATTCCCCCCATAAAAACCCCAAACACATTGTTTAAGGCACATCTGAGTGTTCAATCTTGCCAATTTATATTCCTTTTGTCCCAGCACTGTCTTTCCAGTATTGGTAGCAGATTCCTAGAGCCCTTAGAAGAACCTACACCAGCTCTACAGTTGAAGAATTCCATCCAAGAAGTGCCCATTAAAGAATAAGAGAGTGAAAGACAACACAGATGACACTGGGCAGGAAGACAGGAGTGCTTAGAAGAGATGGCACATAGGCATGCTATGGGTTAGAACAGAGCAGCAGACAGCTAACTCAAAGACACCACTTTTAGGTGGACATAGTCCCCTTTCTTGGGGGCACCATGCTAGAGCCCTAAATAGCATCTCAGAGGTTCAGAGCTGAAGTAATACTCTGCACTGAATAGAGCAGCAAAGATGCAATGGCCACAACTGAAGTATCTCACTGAAAGCCAGCTTAGCGGACACTAAATGGATACCAGGGGTTTGCAGAAGTAGATAGACAGATAGGCTAAGAAGTGGAGCAGAGTAAAGAAACAGATAGCTGTTTGAATCTAAGGATGGCACTTTTTTATGCTGGCACTGACCTCTAATTTTGGAGGAAGAGCATGAAATCATCTAAGAGCAATGCCAGGCATACAGGAAGGACCATATCTTGTAGTCATTCAATATTACCATTTCACAAAGGCATTTATTCATCTGGACAGGCACTGGGAACTTTAATCTTATGGACCCATACTTTCTTTCTCCATGTCTCCATGCTTACCTGCAAAAACCATTTTATGTGTGAGGTGTGGGGGTGGGGTGGGGGAACTGAGAACTACCACCATAGGAATAAGAATTCTTTGCTCCTGTACTATGGAATTCACTTCTGATGTCTGGCTATTGAAACATTTATGCCTCTATGCTGAGCAAGTCCATTTGGTGTTGCCTCTTAAAGTGTCACAGCAGGTTGCTGGTACTGTAATGCCCTGGCAATCTGGGGACCAGTTCCTTCTCCAATGCGGTCCCAGAGAATACTCCCTGTTTTATACTCAGGACTTATCTGCACAGGCTGAATGAAACGATCTCTTCCTGTTTCCATGCCCAGTTTTTCAGATGATGCAAGGTTTTGGCCCTGGTTCTAGTCTGAATTGTCCTGATAATGTCTGGGTAGTTCTGAGTAAAAACCAGGGCAACCCCCCACTAAAATGGCTTTACAAACAGCTGGAAAAACCTGGATCCTGTGGGAAAAACCAGAATGTTCTGTGGAAGGAATAGACAGCTGTCCACATGCCTGTGCACAGCAGTATCGGTGGGCACCGCTGCTGCTAGTATTGAGTGTTGTGCTCTGTGCTGTCACAATGAGGCCCCCAGCATGTGAACAAAGCTGGGTATCTTGTTTCTGGCTGTAAAGAGCATGACATGGAACACCAGCAGCAGTGGCACCTACCAATACAGCATAGTGTGAGTGTGCAGGCAGTGCCCATTCCTACCATGGAACTCAAGGTAACAGGAGGAAAGGGCAACTCCAGGGCCAGAATACTTTGGCCAGAATGCAGAGTATTCTGGCCAGTGTGGACATAGCTTCAGATTGCCTACCTTCTAACCTAAAAGCAGACTCATGCTGCTTCTACCTCCCTCTAATACTTAGGCTCCAAAACAGCCATCCTGACAATGGAAACAGACATCAATCAACAACTACTGAAATCCTCAGCACAGCTCTTTCAATGATTTGCTATTAACAGCTAAATCTAGCTGTGATATGAAGCCCTCTCTCCTCTCTGTGCATTTACACCGTCACAGAGAGGGCTAGGAAGGCTCATGTGTTTGTACAATCTAGACACACTCTCAGGGGTCCACTAGCCTAGATATCCCTTGGAAATGTGTCTCATTTCAATAACCACCACTACTCCTTGATTTGACCTTAATTGTGAAATGTGATTACAAGGAGACAATCACATTGTTCTTTTGAACTTTCCAGCCTTAAATGAGGGTTACTCCTAAGTCCTCCCTTCTATCCCAGAGAGAATCACAGTAGTTAGCCCAAGCCAGGCACATGTACATGGTTTACTAGGAAAACAGAAAAAGCTTTATTTCTAGTTGAAGCAATTAAACAGTTCGTAGAAATAGAATCATGGAGAGAAAGGTATTTCTCTCCAGGTCCAACTTAAAAGTTCCATAGAATAGCATTCAGTCAGAGGATTAAAATAAATCACAAAAACTAATGCTAAGAAGAGTGTAACTCACATTAATGAAGTCCATAGTAATCAGTCTCTGATGATGGAAATTCAGAGCATATGAGAAATCTGCTCCCCCAGACTCCATGGTATCCCTTGTGGTGTTCTTTGATCACTCCTCAGCCATGTGTGAGGTCTGCTCCTCAGACCTTCTCCAAGACCGTGTGACATGAAAACAAAGGATTGCAAAAACTAAAACCTCCATTACCCAAATCTGATTGGCTCTCCAGTCAGGTGATATGCTGTCATATTTAAGAAATGAGTGTGCCACCCCTTTATTACCTTTTGTCTTGGAAAGCAGGGAATGGAAATTTACAGATGATGGGAAATGTAGTTCTTGCCAATGAGATCTTGTTCCATGATGGAGTTGCAGAAATCACTCCATCATGACACTAGGAAATGAACAGAATGTTACAAATAGGCTTATTGTTTTTTAGGGCTTAGCTCAGCCAGGAAGCTGAAGAGACTCCATTTTGAGAACAGAATGCTTGTATTCTGGGAGGAACCTTCAAGTACAGTATATCCATCAAAAGTTGCCATGAAGTGACCAAGAACATATCCAAACTGGCTGGAACAGGCAGAAAGAAATGATGCATTAATGAAGAGATGTGTGGGATATCACAGAAATGTATTAATAAGCTGAAACTGGTAAAATATGAACCATCTAATTATGATTAACCCTAGAGCCAGTGATACCTGGTGAACAAAGAGCTGAACAGGCATATAAAAGCAGGGGTGAGAACCCAAATTATTGGAATCAAGGGGTGCCTTAGTCTCACCTAGCACCCCTTTATTGGCCTGGTCATCAAGTAGTAGAGTAGGTAAGTATGAGTGTAAACTGATCTGTGTATTCTAATAAAGGTAATTTGAACTGCAAAAAATGATCAGAGCCTTTGGCATTGCTCTCTGCCTTGTTCTTTTTGAAGTCTTTGAATGGATAGAGGTATTGGGTATGCTGCATTTTTATCATTGTTGTATCTTTAAATGGTTTTATACTGTTTTAAATCATGATTATTTTTACATGATACAATGCCCTCATTGTTATCTTTCCACAGGCATGTGAAGACTTCTTTGCTTCAGCAGGCCATTGAAGATTGAATGCTCAAGAGGAATGGCCTTTGCATAACCTTTTGACTACTTGTTTTCTTTTTAATTGTTTTTAATTGGTTTTAATTTTATTAATAGTGTAATTAGATCTTTAACTTTTGTATGAGGTGAATTTTTACCATTTTTTAAAAAAACTGTGAGCCCCATTGAGTCATAAATGGTGAAAATTGTGGGACAGAAATATACTATTGTCTTACCACAATTTAAGTTATATCTTATTTTAACCTTGTTGTAAGCTATCTTGGGTCCTTCATTGAGAGAAAGGAACAAAACATTTTTTAAAAAAAAACGTCAGATGTATAGGATCCAAAATATCACTATCCCTTTGAGGGAAGAAAGGCAAGCAAAAGAAAATTGATTAAGTAGTGTCAATGACCTCACATAATCCCTCCTCATGAGCACTACGATTGGAGAGTGTTGTTGAAATTTTTATATCAGATTGCATGGTGGATCTGTGAGTGAGCAGAGCCCATCTCCCCTACTGCATTCTCATATGTTCATGGTGGAAGCACTTTGATTGTTATTTCTGATGTCCGAATTTCCAGATCAGTCTGAATCACTTCAGGATGTGTTGTTACACTCCAGAAAAAAATTGTTTTTATCTGAATGGTGTTCTGATCTGAATGGTGTCATTTGGTCAGATTTAGTTTGAGATTCGGCAAAATCAGTTGCACTGCCCTGGTCTCAGGACATTTTCAGACACGACTTACAGCACAACAATCAAGCGGGAGAGCTTCGCTGCTGCAGCACGGCAGGGGGTCCATTTCAGATGATGCCGTTCCTGCAGTGGAATCACCCGTGTCACTTCCATTTAGGATTGGAGCCGGTCGTGCCATATTCCGTCAGAGTTTATTCACAGACAACTTCCATGAATAAAATCTGGCAGAATATGGCACGGCTGGCTCCAATACTAAATGGAAGTGACATGGAAGATTTCACCACAGGAACGGTGGAGGCCAAAATGGACCCCCTGCCATGCTGCAGCGGCAAAGCTCTCCCGCTCGATTGTTGCACTGTAAGTCGTGCCTGAAAATGTCCTCAATAATATTTATCCCAAAATGATAAGTAAGGTAGTGATTGATGAATTTATCTTACTGCTGTAAAATTACTGTGAAACATGACTTTATCAGCAGGTAGGTGCATCTAGGGATATAATTCTTCACTAACATTCTTCTCAAAGTAAATCTTCACTAGTTTTCTTCCCCTCCTTCAAAGGAAGAAAATTGTATTTTCTCTACAGAAAAGGCTGTTTTCTGCCCCAAACAACCATTTCTGAATTTTGGATAGAATAAATGGCAAAGATTCTCATACAGGATTGTTCTCATCAGGATTTCTTGATGCTTGAGAAACACTTTTTCAACCATTTATCAAATATCTTCACATGTTTTCATTTATCCCTATTGTGACACATTCAGCATGCATTCAACTGTTGACTGGTGAGCTAGAAGACTGTTGTTAAAGGCAGATCAATATCATCATCCACATATTTTGTGAGGGCTGAGGCTTAAAAAAAAAGCATGTCTTCTCTAAAACTAGTTAGTGAATTTATGGCAGAGGTGAAAGATAAACTGGGGATTCCTACTCTGCTTCTTAGGCATGATGCTGTGCAAGTTCTCATTAGTCTTCATAATTCTAACACATACTTTATTGGTGCTATCAACTTTAATAGTTTTTAAATTGACTGGTTTCTTCTTAATCAATCAATTTGTTTCATCTAGTGAATTGGGACTTCTGAGTCATGCCCTCAGTTTAAAGGGGAGAAAACTCTTGTCCGTGGCACCATGAACTCCTTGTTTCATTGGCTCATTTGGGTTTGCTTTAAGAAAAGAAACAGCAGTCAGAGGGGAGAAAAAATGGAAGGTGGTCAAAGAATAAGTAGGACAAAGATCTTATTTTTCCCATCACTGCAGGACAAAGTCATCTTAAAGGAAGCTTGACCCACCTAAAGAACTGCTCAGTTAACAAAACACCCTGTTCAACATGTTAATGGCTTTCCATATTACTCATGCTCCAAAATGTCAGGAAACCTGTATATTTTGGCGTATAAGACAACTGGACACATAAGGTGACCCCCCCCCAATTTTTAATTTAAAATATAGACTTTGCCCCCCTCCCCCTGTCCAGCCAGCCACCTGGCTGGAAATCCTGCCCCCTACCAGCCAGCCAGCTCAGTGGCTGTAGATGATGGAATAGTCTGTGAAATTAAAGGACTGAGAACAGCTTAAAAAGCATGGGATACTTTGAAAAATCTCTGTGGTGTTCAATTTTTGGAAAGTAAGGTTTCATTAATAATGAAGTTGGTTATTATGAAGCTATCAAATCTCAATTTTTTGAATGAGCACATTAATGATTTTAGAGCCACATTGGCAGATTTGCAAACTCCTGGAGAGGAAATCCCCAAAACTATGCAAATGGAAATCTTCCTGGCAAGTTTACCAAAATACAATCCCTAAATGGAGGGCAATTAACACTTCAAAGGCAAAGCAGTCATTCTCACAGCTGGGGGAAGGATCTGCTGGGGAAACTGCCCAGGGAATTTACCACTTCAAAGACAAGGCAGTCATTCTCACAGCAGGGGAAAAGATCTGCTGGGTATATAAGACTTTTGAGGAGATTTTCAAGTGTTAAAAGCAGTCTTATACACAGGAATATATGGTATTCATTGTTTTCTGTGGTGCTACTCCTATTTTGTATATATAATTTTCCAGACATTCAGGCCTGCATAATACTGCAAAATGATGTGCATATTAGGGTTTCCAGGATGGATACAGGACAGGGCTCTTGTAACTTTAAGCCCAAACAGATTGAGAAGTAGGATGAGATATAAAACTCTGTGAAGCTGGGTGAAAGTACTTGTCTTCCCTTATTTCTCAATCTCAAATTTTCAACCACAGCCATTCCTTCCTAACACAGCTCTTGCCTCCTTGGTGAAGATTGGAAGGAGGGGAGAAGAAAAGTGTCAGGCTCTGTTCTTGTCACCAGCATCTCCTGCTGCTCTCCACCAGAAAGACAAGAGCCATGTTGTGAGGGAATGGATGATTAAGTCTGAGGATGGAAGGTAAAGGGTGGCAGGCACTTTTGCCTGGCTCCTTGGAGCTTTATAGTACAACATCCTGACTCGCAATCTGTTTGGGCTTAAAGTTACAAGAGCCCTATCCCATATTGAACCTGGGAACTCTAGTGTGTATGTGTGTGTGTGAGAGAGAGAGAGATGGGCAGGGAAGCATTTGGCAAGCAACAGTACTTAACAGGTTAGCAACTTTGTACCTTATAATTCAGTAGATGTTCAAGCCTGCACTGGATAGGGAATGGAAAAGTTCCAGAAGGCAGGAAAAATTAAAAGTGGTTCTCCCATATCCATTGTAAGTTTCGGAGAGTCCCAGGATCTGAAAAGTCTGGCCTAGTAGCCCTTACTTGTAAGACAGCCCTTGATATTTCCAAACTGTTCTGTAAATTCAAGTAGTCTTTATATGGTTAACTTAACCACTTAAGATTGTGGTGTTCAATCTAAAAAATCAAGATTATTTATGATGGATAATCACAAAATATATCTTTGATTCAGTGAATCTTGAAAATCAGTTTCTGGACAGAAGATAATAAATTATTTATATCATGAAGCTCAATTTTTTATTTTTATCTATTTCATTGTTACATAATGAATAAGCAATATATCCTTAGAGTTCTTGGTTGAGCTATAATTTTACCAAGAACTAACCTGGATGACGGAAGGGTTCGTAAGGCTGCCTCGAAATATGGTAAGGCAGTTAACAACCTTTTTTAAAATAATAATAATTATTATTATAAGAGCCTCTTTGAATCTATTGTTCAGGGAGAATTTTTCTTTGCAAGTCCATGCCTGCTGGTAAACACCAATAAAACATATCTTAAACACCTGGTACAGAATGAAGACCATCTAGCTGACCCATGCAATTTACTTATTAAATAAAATAAGTCTTACATTCTTTGCATATTTTAATTGCTTCCTAAGTAAATCCTCAGAGAATATCTGCACAAATACCACAGAGTAGGAAAATTAAAATATTCAGTTATAAATGGAAAATTAATCATTACTGTTGTTGTCTTGTCTCCTACTGTGCTAGCTATTATGCCATTAAATTCTATAGAGGACATAGACTTGAGCCTATTTCTCATTGATGTGATAAGCATATGACTAGGCTGTTCCATAGAGGTGGGGAAAGTGTGGCCTATGGACCCAAGGCTGGTTTTGAGGTCTCAGGCACTGAAATAACCCCAGTGACCTCCAAGGCATTTTACCATGTTTTCAGCCCTTTCTTCTCCCTGTCAATTTCCAGTTTATTTCCTGTTTTTACAAGTCTTGGGCATAAAGTGAGAAGGAGCCGCAACATTGTCCCTCGCTCCCATTAGGAGCATGGGGTAGCATTTGGGACCAGAATCCAGCACCCATCCCATGCTGCACAGTGCTGCAGTCTGAGAGATGCATTTGCTGGCCTCCATTGAAAAACAGGCCAGTGTGATGTATGCCATAGCATTGTGTTCCATAACAGAGAACATGGGGGCAGAACTAAAGGGTTTATAAGCCCCTGTCACCCCCTCCTCTTTCTTTTTGGTTGGATTTTGTCAACCCACCCTCCTGCCTCTGATACAGTGTAAGCTTTGACAGTCACTTGAGGGCTGGGTAGGAATTTTATCTCCTTTCCACAGGGTTTTGCCTACCCAACACTACTGACTGTGGGTTTTTAAATAGTCACTTGGGAGGTGGCTGGGAGGCAGGGAGAGAAGTAGCATTTTGGTGAACACCTATGGCACCCATTTGGTGAAGGTGGGACTTTGGATCTGCCTCTTTAGGTCATGGGAACCATGGGGTGGAGGAGACTGCCCTTGGAGTTGGCCTGATGACTGAGCCCTAACTTTGAGTCATGAGATTTGCAGGGAATGGGGGTCCCAGGTTGGCCTTTCAGTAGCGGGCCAACCAAGAAGCAACCCAGCTTTTGGGTTCTTCTTGGTGTTCAGGAGTATTGCCCAGGGGAAGCTGAGGGTGTCATCTGAGAGAGACCACCTGCCTTAGCTGCTCCCATACTAGGTTGCTCCCCACTTTTGCATCTCCCAGGTGTTAAAGGTAATAGTTAAAGTGTCCCTTATTCAGACCAATCTCTGTTGTCTTGTCTCTTTATTTCCATGGTTGGTCATCAAATGGGGGTGGATGGTTAAAAAAAAAAAAAAAGCTTGTGAGGAGATGTTGCCTGTCATGGTCAGCCAGGACTCTGAGGACTCAGAAGGCAAGGAGGCTGAGCCAGTTGCAGAAGAGTTGGCTGAGTCTGAGTCTAGCCCTGAAGAATCCAGGGCTCAGCAGCCTAGCCGTCCCCCAGCACAGGTTCCAAGCCTGGGAGACATAGTGGAGCAAAAGCAAGAGGTAGAAGAGCAGGTACCTACCTTTAGCCAAAGGAGAGCAGAGAGGGTGTGGCTGCGTTGTTCCCGGAGATTAAGAGAGAGAAGCTCATCAATCACCCCGCAGCTGGGAGTGGGAGCTGGGCCAACATAAGCAGCTGGGGGATGCAGAGTTCCTTGTTTCAGGCAGTCTGCGGTTCCTGGAGGAAGCCTCTGCCTGTGACTCTCCTGCCTCTTGGAACCTTGCTATCTTGAGACTTCAGATACCTTGACCTTGGACTGTCTTCATTGACCCACCTGCCGGAATCCTTTTGACCTCGGATTGCCTCTTCGTTCTTCACTCTCTCTCTGTGTCTACTTTTGACCCTATAGGACTGCTACTGACAACACCAGGTACTGTGCTTTTCAACTGAGTTGTTGCCGAGCCGGGTGGTCTTATCAGCTATTTAAGTTGGCTTCCTGACATTGCCCTCCATGGTATCCTGTGGGGTCAGTGCTCCCCGCCCCTTGAAACTTGCTCATATCTGCTGTACTGCTTCAGAATCCAGGTGGGTGAGGCTCTCATATCTGAATGTTCCTCAATATCAAAACAATTCCAGAGAGAGAGAGATACAGTAAATAAATCCCAGCACAATTAACCAGCATATGGAGTTGGAATGTGAAAAGTAAAGAAAAAATAAAAATAAATACAGGAGTTTAATAATATGGAAATCCACTACTAAAATCCAGTGCCTCAGCAAAATTGCAACAAGGTTACACACTATCCAACAGGGCTGGCCATGTGCCAAAATAAAACAAAATACAAAATCCACAAACGAGTGATAGCTATATTGACAAACCAACATGCAGAAAAAACATCATGCAGGCTTTCAAAGCTCTGCTAGCTTCATCAGGCAAAAGATGTTAAAAAATCAACCAGGAAAAAGAAAAAAAGGTAGCAATGTTGGAGTCATGACCCTACATTTTGTATCGTTCTTGTCTCTGCTGTAGTTTAGTTGGTCTGGAGGAATCTCAGTGCAGGCAGAGGCATTCCCTTCTTGGTTATATGGGGACCAGGACAAAGGACTATGGAGATTTTCAGATGCGATTTTTGGGTCTATATATTCCAAAACAGCTCCATTGCTGCCGCGCAGCAGGGGAGCAGCTTTGGACAACGCCATTCCTCTGCCGAACCCCTCCGTGTCACTTCTGTGACAGAATGGAGGAAGCCGCGTCATATTTCACTCACAATTGTTGCCCGTGAGTGAAATATGAAGCAGCTTCCTCCATTCTGTCATGGAAGTGACACAGAGGGGTTCGGCAGAGGAACGGCGTTGTCCAAAACTGCTCCTGTGCCGCGTGGCAGCAACGGAGCTGTTTTGGAATATATAGACCCAAAAATCGCATCTGAAAATCTCCTATAAAATTTAAACCCCACTAGCAGAAAAATAACTCCTCTTGGGACCCAGGGTTTTCTGTCTTTTGTGAAGCCACAGGCACCTTTCCTAGGCAGAGAACATTGTGTTTCTCAAGAAGTCAGCATACTACTGCACCTGGAAAAACGTTTTGGTGCTGTATAGGTAAAACTCACCCAATTAATATAAGTAGAGCTTTCAAAGAATTAAGTCCCAGTCCTTACTTCCCCCATGTTTAGGATCTCCCTGTTGCGGCTAAATCTGGTATCTTCAAATCCAGAAAAAAAAATAAAAATAAGGGGTAGTTGTGTTGGCCATACTGCAAAATAAAACAAAATCCAAAATCCATAAAAGTGATATCTTTATTGGCCAACTGTAAAACACAAGAGTATTACAGCATCAAAAACCAAATGTGAAGAAGACACATACATTCAATCAATATAGAGCAATCTATGAAGAAAGCATGGTTGGTTTTAGACAGGTGTTCTAAAAAAATGCTCTCCCTTAAATGTAAACATACAAACAATGAGAAAGCCAGAACTGTGTGGGCTTTTAAAGTATTATGCCATCACAGAATAGACTGAAATGTGCATCCTACATAGATTTCAGTCATCTCTGCTGTGGAGAGTTGATCAGACACACATTCAGAGAACTAGGTTTTTATTAGGGACTGAATATGAAATAAATTCTTTTGGTTGTTGAAATGAATTCATTCACTTTGATTGGTCTCAGCCAATGAATAAATATAAATATTTATGGTGGCCTATAAAATTGGTCATTAAAATACAGGAAAACTGAAAGAGCCATCTCCCCCTCCCTCTCTCTCTCTCTCTCTCTGTCTCTCTCTCTGGTTGCATCTAATTATTATTAGTAAATAATTAATAATTAATAATAATTATTAGATTATTAGTAAACTAGGCTGTTTCCTCCAATCTAGGGATGGACATAATCTAGTTTATGTGGGGGTCAGGCCTAATTTTGCAATGACCCCCCATGGGCTCCCCCCCATACAAACACACATCATGCCAAAATATCTCCAAAATACCTCCATTTTGATCTGTGTCCTTGCCGAAATGGTGACTAAGTGATCATAGAATCATAGAGATGGAAGAGACTTCAAGGTTATATAATAATTTCCAGTCAACATTTTAGGAAGGATACAGATGAAAACAGAGGTATTCAGGGAAGGGTATAGAGGATTCTGTGAGAGATTCTTAGGAGGGCTTTTGGAAGTTTGGTACAGTTGGGGAACTTGGTGAAATTTTAGAGCAAACATCTATTGAAAACATGTGATAGGTAGCTGATGGAATGTTGATGAGTGAATGGGAAGAGAGCATGAAGGAGCCAATCCTGTGGCAGGTATGGGAGAGGTCTCCTAGAGTGAAAAGAGGTGTATGACAGCTGGGAGGGAGAGAAATGAGATGACAAGAAGGAGTTGAAAATGTGGTGTGATGAGGAGAGTGCTGGAATGTGTGTATGGCTGTGAGTGGAGCTGAGCGAAATTTGCAATGGGCTCATGGATGATTGGAATACAGAGTGAGAGGAAAGAAAGAACCTCACAAGTTGTCATTGAGTCTATTAGATTCTCAAGTTATATGGTCACTACAGAGTGGGACTAGCAACTAGTTTAAAATTAACCAAGTTGAAGACAAAGTTCAAAGCATTTCTGTTATATCGCTCAACCAATAAACCAATCTTTATGTTTTGTTTATCAAATCCAGACTCCTCATGAATTTCTTTTCCCTTACTAATATTTATTTGGCATGCTAACCATGTGAGTAAGCACACACCGATACAAGTACCGTCCAGATTAAGTCAAACTCCAGTTCAGGGAATGGATAAGGAGGAAGTTTGACATAAAGGTGGCAACTATGGAACTGTGGTCTCCACAGAGATTTATTTGGTGGCAGTGTAAGTGACGAGGCGGCCAGGCTGAATAGTGATGTAAATTCGGTTGGTGCTCCTGCGCATCACAACATCACACAGTTTTTTTAAAAAAATGGGAAGGGTTTGGGGGGATTTGGGAAACTGGAAGAGGTGCTTTTGAGGCTGCAAAGGTAGAGGCCAGTGGCTTCATACAGCCCACAGATTACAGTTTCCTCACCCCTGCCATAAAACTAGAAAATAGTTTAGCTTCTTTCTTAAACACTTGAATTTTATATTAATCCTATCCCAGCCATATTTCCTCTCTCCTTTAATCTTAAATTCCACCTTTGAGTTTTAAATGAACATAAAATGTGAAACTGCACATGTTCAGAGTGTTTTCTCTTCTTAAAAAAAAAATAGGGTCAGCAAACAAGGTATGTATGTAAACATGTATGTATGTATGTATTTGGCTGAGAGCCCACCTTTGGTGTAATATGGCACACAGAAGCAGTTAGAAACCACAGACCAACTGGAGGAAGATGAGAAATTTAAGGTAACACACATAGTCATCTAAGGGTCCCCTATAAGCCATTTAGTCCAGTGTGTAAACTCTACCAATCCTGGTAGAAATGTGTGCATCATGATTTCGTGTAATTTGAAAATCATGTATCTTATAAAAGAAACTCAAGCTCAGACAGGGATGGTGGTAACAGCAGCAGTGTTGCTGCCAATGGAACATGAGCACCATTAGTAGGACAACAACAGTAACAATATCTGAAAACCTGTTAGGGCACTACACAAGTGTAAAATAGTTGTACAGGTGTCTGCTTTCTCAAAGGTTGCATAAGGGCAGTCCCCAGTGTAGCCTATCATTTCACAGGCACACACTCAGCCCTCTCTCTCATTTTTTATTAGTGAATAGAGAGCTAATCAACTTTTCCACAATGAGCTCAAGGTTGTGGCACCCATTATAAAATCAGTTGCTCAGTTGTGGAATCCAGGGTAAATACGTTAGGTGTATGCATGTGTGTCCATGCACACACCTTCAAATCACCTGTTGACTTAGGGTAACCTGATGAATTTAATGGGGCTTTCTTAGGCAAGGAACACTCAGAGGTGGTTTTGCCAGTTTCTTTCTCTGAAATATAGCACCTGGCATTTGTTGGCAGTCTCCCATCCAAATACTAAACAGGCCTGACCCTGCTTAGCTTCCAAGATCAGACAGGATCTGGTGCTTTTAGGGTATTTAGGCCCTGGTAGTTTGTCTTTACACTGTGTTAAAGTCTATAGGGTCTTAGTCAATATATGCTGAATGCAAAGAGTACTGTGATGACTGTAATTGGAAGGTACAATACTGTTGAGATTGCACTGACAACAGAGGGCCATGCATATTAAAGCTAAGGTGTATTCCTTACTATTTAGGAATGTTTCAAACTGGGTTAAAAAAAAAAAAACCTGAGGAGGTCGGGGGAAGAACGGGGGTGTTGTGCTTACAAAGCCCCATTTCAGACAGCCCCATCCTCCTCCTGACCTTCCCTCATGCTTCGTCCATGCTGCCCGTGCAAGAAATGCACTGCTTTTATTCACCGAGAACCCCCGTCAGTAAAAAGTGGCACCCACAGCATGGAGGAAGGACAGGGGAAGGTCAGGAGGAGGATGGGGCTGTCTGAAATGGGACTCTGTACACGCGACAGCCCTGTTTTCTCCCAGCCTCCTCAGGTTTTTTGTTTTTTGTTTACCCTGTTTGAAAAAGTCCTTAATTATCGTCTGTTCCACAATGGAATTTCCTCAGACATATATGTCACAGCAATCAGATCTGCAAATTAAGCTCATGTTCATCCTCCAGTGAAGAATCACCAAACAAAATGTAAAATGCAAGATAGTGGCCCTGAGGAAAATCATGTGCTATGGCAGCCAAATATCTTTCATGATCTGAGGGAAAATCTTTCCTAAAAATGTGCTAAACAAATGATCTATCTGGGAGCCCCAAGATAAGTGATGCAGAGCTACTACCAAAGTATCATTGCTATTCACAAAAAGGAAGATTTTGCAGGGATGAGGGAAATCACCTTTCAGAGGGAATTGGCCATACCTAAATCTTTGTCCTAAGAATCATGAAAAAATCCTGTACGTATCGAGCATTATAGTATTCACCTGGTAATCAGTGTATAAAATGTTCTTTCAGGAAAAGAGAGGATTATTTTCCTTAGAGTGAGAAAAATATCTATCATTGAACATACCCTAGTTGTATGTGTGAGAGTGAAAAATAGTAATTTTTAGACTAATTTGCAGGGAAATCTTTTCAGTCTATATATAACATTGACAATGCACTGCATGGCACTTTAAATATTAATTTAATGAAAAAGTTACCATTTAATTCTGATAGAAAGGCTAGGGGAAAAAGTCACTATAAGGATATAAGGTAAATCTTAGGCACATTGCTATGATGGGGTCAGGGCCGGTTTAACCATACTGCCAAATCTGCATTGGTGGTGGGGGGCAGCCACAGGGGCCCCCGTCCTAACTGTCTCCATCTCCTTCTTCCTTTCCTCCAACTGCCCCCACTGAGCAGAACAAGCTCCTGGGGGGAGAGCACTGGCAGTTGCAGGAGGAGAGGCCCGGAGGTGGCAGCAACAGCAGCGCCTGGGCTTGGGCTGAGCTGCTCCAAGCCCGGGGCCAGGCTGAGCGAAAGCGGGAAGCGCTGCGCCGGGAGCTGGCGGTTCCTTCCCTTCCCTTCCGGTTCCCACTTGGGCGGGTAGCTCATACAGGATGTGGCCCGTGCGGGCTGGCGGACCAGAGCGCCGTGGAATGGGGCTTGTCCTGCGAGGCCCACCACCTCTGTCTGGCTGGGCTGGCAATGGCGCCAGTGGAGGACACGGGGGCCTGGCGGGAGCATGGCAGGAGGACTCAGGAGCTTTTCTTCCAGGGGTGCAGGCGCATCATGTGCACCCTCTCCCTGGCTTTAGGACCTCACCATGACCACCCGGTCACCCTCATTGCCCAGGCGACGCAAGGTGAGCAGGTATGCCCGGTGGGAAGGGGCAGGGAGGTGCCCCTCACCAGAGCTGGTTTAAGAAATCCCCCCCCTGCAACACTTTATTTTGGGGAGCCCATATGTTTATCTCAAGTGAGTGTATCCTAATCTGACTTTATCTATTCACAGTACAGGTTATTCAGATTATTACTAATAATGCTTTTGCAGGAGCAGGGCCAGTTTAAGGCACCAGCGGCACCAGCATCCGCAGGGGGGGGAGCATCATTGTAGGGGGCCATAGTAACCCTCCTCCTGCAAAAACATTTTTAGTAATAACCTGAACATCCTGTACTGTGAATCACTTAGGTTGAGTTAGGTTACATTAACCTGAGATAAACATATGCCCCCCCCCAATAGAGCATTGCAGGGGCCCCCAAAATTCCTTAAACCGGCCCTGGATGGGGTGAAGGTGGGCTTGTAACAACAAGCTTTTGTTCATTTTGGACTTGGGATAGAAAAGTCTTGGTAGTCACCTATGAGTGGTCATGGAAAAGATTTGTCAAAGCATCACACTGTTGTTCATGCTACTGCTGGTGTGATGATTGTGCAACCCTTGAGATGTTCCAACTCCCAGGATTCCTCACTATTAGCTATTCTGGCTAGGGCTGCTGGGAGCTGCAGTTCAACATTTGAAGCACTGCACAATTCCCAGCCCTGCAGTAGTAGCTCAAGAATGAGTCTGAGCAATACTGAGCCACATAAAGCAAAGCTCACCTTCTCATGTTGATTCTTATTCTGTTTTTTCTAAAATTTATCTTATACAACTTACAATTAAAATAGAAATACCATAGAAAAGAAATACTATCATAAATTTTTAAAAGTGCAGTAATGGTTAAAAGAGGATAAATACATGTCAGATAAAAAGCTGATCACAGTAATTATATTTCAATAGCATGAAATGAGAAAAGATGGAAGGGGAGAAAATATTTCACTGTGTTGCCAGCTACATCTTCACAAAGGCATTTGTGGGGTGACTGATACTTTGTTGGAGGTGAACCACAAACCATGGCCATAATACTGTCAGTAGTCCAAACTAGGGAAGACCCATTAAATTAATGGCGGAGTGGTAAGTCAACATATGTAAATCACATTGATTTAATGAGTTCACTTTAATTTGGACTACCTATAGGATTCTGGGCCATGTACTCCTTTCAAGTCTGCATTATCTGGCAGGACTGACATGGAAGGCAGAGCTGTTGTTTTGCCCAAATTGTGATATTAGTTCTAAATCCCTGCAACAGATGATGGTGTCAATGATGTGATGTAGGGTTTTGGTATTATGACAGCTTTGTCTTCTATAATATTGACCCTGCTAGACCTCTTTAATGAGGCATTTCGTAATTAAATTCTTCGTTTAATTAGTTAGCCATTCAACACAGTCCCCCTTTTAATGAAGCATTTCAAGCGTTTCATTTAATGAGCACATCTTTTTGTTTCATTTTTTTCTCACTAGCATTGTTCAACAGGGCAACTTGAAAAAATTACCAAAATTATAGAAAAGGCTTGGTTTTGTTCAGCCCCACCTATGGGAAAAGTAAAGCAGTTGTGTGACATGAAAAGGTTGCCGGTTTCCATATTATTTATTCTATTTTGCTTTTAATGTTAAAGGTAAGGAGAGCTACTTGCAAAAATTTATATCCCAAGTACCAAAATAACACAACTGGCATCTGCTATGTACCTTATGTGGGGCAGCATGTGTCCTTTCAAGAAGGTAAATGTCTTGGATCAGAGGCAGGAAGCACAGGCAAAATGAAATTCATGGTTAGGATCCACAGGATGCACTGATGGTCCAAAAGCAAAACAAAATGCAGAAAGGCTGGTGTTCAAGAGGCAAGGCAGTCTGAAAGGACTACAAAGCCATAGTCATAGACCTATGCAAAGCTCAGATGATTCACAGTCCACCATTATAACAAGAATCAGGGGGATGAGCTTGGAATAAAAGATTCCATGTTTATTGTCAGAAAATGGCTCTATGATTTCCTTGACCAAATGGCTCTATGATTTCTATGACTAAAAACATATGGCAGTGTCAGAGAGGTCACTCTGAGGATGATCTGTGCTGAAGTTTGAGGTTCAGAAATGGCTTGTTTATAAGTGTTTAAAGTTTAAGAAATGACCAGCAGTATGGCTTAAATACACTAAAGGCACCAGATCCCATCTGAGCTTGGAAGCCAAACAGGGACAGCCCTGGTTAGTACTTGGATGGGAGGCCACTAATGAATAGTAGGTGTTGTAGGCTGCATTTCAGAGAAAAGAACTGGCAACCCCCTCTTAAGAATTCCTTGCCTAAGAAAGCTCTATGAAATTCATAGGGTCACCATAAGTTGACAGGTGACTTGAAGACAAATGCACACACACAGTTTTACCATTGTTGTGAAAGACTTTCCTGGGGCTCAGTTTGTTGGCCAGAGATCAAAAAGAAGGGATTAGAATGGGAGTGAGTGTAACATGTTATCAAGGAGATGAGTGAATGTAGGGAAAGAACATCATATCTATTGTATCTGAATCTCTTCCACCTGCCAGGGAAGTAGAAACATCCTTAAAATAAAGGGCAAATATTATATTGGAACATATCTAAAGATATCTAAGGTCTTGGTCCTAAATCTGTTATTGGTAATGGACTGGATGAAGGTAAATAAATTGAAACCTAATCCAGACAAAAAAAGAGGTGCTACTGGTCAGTCAAGACAGATTGGGGAATAGGGATTCAGCTAGATGGAGTTACCCTCTCCCTGAAAACATAGGTTCGCAGCTTTAGTGTGCTCCTGGGTTCAACCCAGATCATGAAAGCTCAGGTTTCGGTGGTGTCAAAGAGTGTATTCACATAGTTAATGTTTGTGTTCCAGCAGCTACAATTACTTGAAATATCAGATTTGGCCATAGTGACACATACCTTAGCTATATCCCATTTGGATTAGACTCCATGGAGCTGCCTTTGGAGAGTATTCAGATACTTCAGCTGGTCCAAAGACCTGCTGCCATATTGTTTATTGGGACTGGATACAGACAGCACACAGCAACTGTGTAGCAACAACTCCACAGGCTGCCAATTTGTTTTCAGGCACAATTCAAAGTGCTGGTTATATCCTATAAAGTCCTATGTGATGTGTGTGTGTGCACACATGTGCGTGTGTGCACCTTTAAGTTGCCTATTCACTTATGGCAATCCCATGAATTTCATAGGGTTTTCTTAGGCAAGAAATACTCAAGAGGTGGTTTTGCCAGTTACTTCCTCTGAAATAGAGCCTACAACACTTGGTATTCACTAGCAATCTCCCATCCAAATACTAACAAGAGCTTGAGCCTGATTAGCTTCCAAGATTGGACAGGATCTGGTGCCTTTAAGATATTTAGGCTGCCCCTATATGGTTTAGATCTAGGTCATCTGAAGGACTGGACCTCCCTATATGATCCTGCTAATATCTTCAGATCTTCTGGGGAAGCCCTTCTCTTTGTATCACCACTCTCACAGGTACATGTGGTAGGAACACAGAAGAGAGCCTTGGCAGTGACTGTTCTTAGGCTCTGGAAACTCATTTCCCAGAAGGGTTAGACTGGTACACTCCTTATTATCCTTTTGTAGGCAAATACCTTTTTTGTTCCAGCAGATCTTGGATGTATAACTCACAGTACTGCTGTTATATTAGAATTATTTAGATTTGTTACTTACCCTAAATATGTTGATCCGGTTATCAGTTAAATGCCTAACCTGAACTCAGGACAAGAGGCTACCATCAGGACAGAGCATAAAGAAACAGAATAGTTTCCAGTTGGCAAGAGCATCATGCAAGGCTGCATTTTATCACCCTATCTATGTAACATGTATGCTGAACTTTCTGTATGTAAAGCAGGATTAGACTTGGAGGAATGAGGCATGAAAACTGGAGGCAGGAGGATCAACGATTTAAGATAAGCAGATGACCCCATACTACTAGCAGAAAATAGCAAATACTTGGAACAATTATTGAAGAAAGTCAAGGAAAAATGTGCAAAGGTGGGTTTACAGTTGAACATTAAGAAAACAAAAATAATGACCACAGATGATTTATATAATTTTAAGTTGATAATAAAGAGATTGAAGCAATCAAATATTTCCTATACCTTCGCTCAGTCATTAATCAAAACGGTGGCTACAGTCAAGCAATTAGATGAAGACAAGTTCTTGGAAGGGGAGCTATGAAAGAACTGAACAAGATCCTCAAGTGTAAAAATATATATCACTGAATACCAAAGTCAGGATTGTTCACACCATTGTATTCCCAATTTCTACATATGGCTGTGAAAGCTGGATAGTGAAGAAACCTGATAGGGTGAAAAAAATCAACTCATTTGCAATGTGGTGCTGGAGAAGACTTCTACGGATACCATGGTCTGCTAAGGCAATAAATCGGTCCTAGAGCCAATCAACTTTCCCTAGAAGCCAAGATGACTAAACTGAGACTGTCATGCTTTGGACGTATCATGAGAAGACAAGATTCACTAGAAAGAACAACAATGGACATTTTCAGATGCCCCTTACTGCGCAAGCAGCCTCTGGAGCAGTAACGAGGCTGCTGCACGGCAGGGGGTCCTTTTCGGACACCGCCATCCCTCTTCCGGGATCATTTGTGGCACGTACATGAAGCTTTGGAAGCAGCCGCACCATATTTTAAGCACAGAAGTTGCCCATGCTTAAAATATGCCATGGCTGCTTCCAAAGCTTCACAGACGTGCCACGAATGATCCCGGAAGAGGGATGGCATCGTTACTGCTCCGGAGGCTGCTTGCGTGGTAAGGGGCGTCTGAAAATGTCCAATGTTTGGTAAGGTAGAAGGAAGTAGGTTGTGGTGTCACTAAGGCTGGTATCACTCTTACCTCCTACGGTGTCATCTGGTGTGGTTCAGCCTCTCTGCACCCTTCTTACTTATTTAAGATCCAATTTCTCTATTCTGGTACACAAGGTACATGCAGAGCATGATTGAATTCTATCTTGGGAGGAAGGTGGGATATAAATTCAATCAATCAATCAATCAGTCAATGATTGGTAAACTATAAGTGCCCTTGCCTGATTCCGTGGACCCTCCCACAACCTCTCCCATTCCCCCCCCTCCACATTTCTTTTTAAAAAGGCAAATTATAATCTGTAAGCCTTCAGGAAGATTAATCCTCCAACCTGTTACATGCCCTGGTACCCCACTCCAATAGCTCATTAATTGGCAGTAATTCATAATTTGCCTTATATAGACACTTCACATAATTAGGCAGCAGACCAGGGTAGCCCAAATGTAGGGACTGGTGGAGGTTTACTAAAAACCTATGAAGAGGTCTTAGAAATTCCCCCAAAAGCAGACTGCCCAGGCAGTAATTATGTGAACCCCCCTTAGCCAAATTGGTAGGGAGGGATGTGCTAATTCTCCTGGACACACCTGGTACTGGGTCATACTTCCAAAACAAATGAGTGGCTGAAACACCCATTACTCTGCAAATGGTTTTCTTTCACACCTCTCTCACACACAAAGTGAGGGTTGCCTGAAACACATCAGTCTTAATGCGTTGACTATTAACAGCAATCAACAATGCTGGAGGTTCCATTGTTTCACTCTAGGAAACTTGTTTAAGTATGGTTTTCCACTCAAAACAACCCTTAAGGGTAAAGTGTGAGCTGTCTTTCAGACACTGTTACTCTGTTGGTTTGCTGTGTCACCTGGCACACATAGCCGTACTTCTTTACTGCATGAATCTCAGCTCTTTGAACAGGTACAATATAGCCCATCATCCCAAACTCTTTTCCTCTATCCCAATACTTCATCCTAAAATTCTTCATTAGCCTTGTGTGACTGCTTGACGCATGAGTGTATGTGTGTGTCCCATGATTATTTCTCATTAAAAACCATTTTTATTTTATTTTATTTTATTTCCTGGCTTGGAGTCTTGTCAGTGAGTACTGGTATACACAGGTCCAAAGGCCCCGTGGTTACCCAACCTCTCACAGGCTAATTTGAGCTAATTAAAATTTCCCAATTTAATATTATAATTTGAGTGACAAGAGTGGGTTCCACAAACCTCACACAATTTGGGTAACACTCCCTCCCTTGTTTTGAGGGTTGACTCAAAATTAGGAGTCATACTGGAATATGACTTCTGGACCCATCTGCTGGGGAATGTGTATCTCACAAGCAAAGTAATTGTATTCACCAGCAATAGTTCAGCCTGCAATATTTGCTGGAGGTGGGGGCAGAAATTGCCAGACCTGGCTACCACTGCTGCTTCTATACACAGAACCTGATGACCATCTCAGGTAAGGAGTATGTCTTCATCAAAGCAGTCCTCTCTTCCAATATTTATATTGGTCTATTTAAAAAAACATTCTGGTCTCTTTACTTATAATTTCCTTATCAAAAGATGTGTCTGGCATGTTTTGCCTTTAATATTAAAGAACTTAGACAGTAATTCTTATTCCCTTAATCTTTTCTTGTACAAATTCCCAAACAATATTCATGTTCATGTACAGTCTATTTTGTTTTGTGTTTTTCTAGTTCTTTTACACAATGATTGGTGCAGAGGGAAGAAAAATCTAATTAATTCAAGGAGAATGGAATTTATTTAAATGGGCTTTTGAATTTTTTTTTCCTTGCTCCATAAATTGTGAGTCAATCATGTCAAAAAAGTTTATCCTACTTCCTGCTACTGGATTGTACATGTATACCTCTTACTGTGCTGGCAATTTTTCTCTACTTGTCAAAGTCAAATGAGCTTTCTGGAATGGTAGTGGCTGAATTTCCCTGCTGTTTAATGCTGTCAGCAGCAATAAACCTACAGAATCTCCCTTTAATAGAATACAGAACAGTAGGTGTTTTTCAGGAAAACATTCCTCTCACATCACTTCAGCTTCAGGTGGAACTTTGGTTGCATTATACATTATACTATATAGAAAGCATGCAGGGCTGGATTTACCAATATGTTAAACATACCAACTGTTAGTGGCCTGTATAATAAAGGAGCCATGGCTGTATGATCCCACTATTCCCATTGCGTGGAAGACTGAAAACAGTAGTTTTCTATTCAGCTTGAAAATCAAATGGATTTACATAATTTCCATACAAAGCTAGAAAAGGATTTAGGTTTAAAAGGATGTTGATATACCCTTTGCCAATATCAAAAATTAACTTGAAAACCACCTGGATAGATAGTTTTATTTAAAAGAACACACATAGGGCTCATCTACGTGAGGGGGAAAAATGGAGTACGGTACCTCGTAGTATTGGCATTTCACAGCAGCAGCAGCAACATGTCTTCACAGTTTTTCTGGCTTCAGGAGCCTCCATAAGCCTTGCATTCCAGATGGTAGCCACCAGTGATTTACTGGTGTTAGTTCTTCGATGCTGCCATTTCTTTTTCTTTTCTTTCTTTCTTTCTTTCTTTCTTTCTTTCTTTCTTTTTTTCTTTTTTGAAAGGTTGTCCAGGGTGCACTGGGGTGGTAGAGCAATTTTTTTATTTTATTTTATAAGAAAGCAAAACAAAAAAATAACTATCCTATTTTATCACCTGTCCTTAGCAAGTGATCGCTAAGGTAAAAATCCAACATGGTGGCAGCAGGCACTTGCCTTGCTAGCATGCTCCGGTCAATGACTGTAATAAAGATTGAATTGAAACTGAATTGCCCTGCTAGCAAACCCCACCCCTGCCCTCACCCAGCCAATCAGCTTTGTGCTTCCGTTTGAATTTCCTGTTGTTCAATAGTCCAAATGAGCTGGAATGCGCACTCCCCTCGAGGTTTTTTTTTTTTTTTAAAGCATGGGGAAAGCTGTGAAGGCTTTTACCACATTGTTTTTGCCATTTTGGGTTCCCCTCCTTCTGAATAGTGTGGATTACTGCAGGAATCCATTTAGATAGGTAGGATTTCTAACAAATTCCATGAGGAGTATTTTCACCATCTAGACCCCATAGCTTACAGATATATAGTTATCTATTTTATTTTATACCATTAGTAAACTGAATTTCCTCCTGGGAACCAAACTGTAATAGGAATAATAAATTTAACAATTTTTTAAAAAACCCTTAGGGCTCATCTACATGGGCCAGAATATGCCAGCTTCTTGCCAGCATATTCTCACCCCAGATCAGGCCCTGGATGAAATGGGCAAGAGTCCACATGGACACACTGGTCCATCTCTGCAGATGCTGCTGTTTTCATCTGTGTCACACTCGCTGAAGCCAGGAAAGGAGTCTGTAGCATGTGATCAAGGCCCCCCTGCATGTGACCAGCCTTGGTCACATGCTGCCAGCTTGCTTTCTAGCTTCAGAAAGAGCAATGTGGATGGAAATGGCAGCAGCTGAGGAAACAAGCTGGTGGGCTTATATGGGCTCCTGTGGTCATGTGGGGCCCATTCTGTTTTTTTCTGGGTGAGGCAGTTTTTCCTGGGTATTTAATATAATGGTTTAATGGGCTTACCCCATCTGAGCCTCATATCTGCCCAGGGGTGGTGAGGACTGCCCAGGGGCAAAACAGGGCAATAGCCCTGCATCATTAGGATCTGCAGGGCTCTAAGACAGAGGCAAGACAGGGCAAATAGCCCATCGAAACAAGCCCTTAGAATGTAAGAAAAACCTTGTATATTAAACACAAAGAGGCACTGAAAGACAAAAACAGTTGCACAGAAAAATGTAACAGAAATGAATATATTTAATATATTAAAAAAATAAGATTAAAAACAAAAAAATTGTATTGTGTGCCAGTTACCTTCCAGAAATCCTTACTAGTTTCTAGAAGATCATTAATGAGGAAATGTGAATTTGGCTCCCTCTGGAATGAGATTTCAGAGGGTAGGTGCAGAGAACACAGTTATAAATCTGTATATTTTGCATATTTGCATTCCAATGGGGGGGAAAGGAGGATTTGAAAAACTTTGTCTTGATATCACTGTCTCTTCTAGGGATGGAGATATTTCTCTTATTTCATTCCCACATGCAAGAATGAATAATTTCAAATTTTTTCTTCCTGCTCTGCAAGAACACAAGAGCTTGTGTGTAATTTTCAAGCACTCTTTGTACTTTGGGACTTCATTAGAGAAAATTCATTTGGCTAAAAAAACACTTGGTTTACCTGCACAGAAAAAAAATTTTTTGGAAGGAAAATGTGTATTTTGTGACTAATACACTGATTCCTTGTGAAGTCTAAGGCTTTCATGGCCAGCATCCATAGATTTTCCTTGGTTTTTTCCAGGGCTGTGATTCCTGTGTATTGTGTTTTGTGCACAAAATAACATGTAGGATTGATTGTAGGAAAACCATACATGTTTCTTTCTGTACATGCAATACATGTTTCTTTCTGTACATGTAAAAGTTATGCAATTCACATAATTACATGGATTCCTGTGCAGGAAAAAAACCCACACACATTTTCCCATATTTCCTGCCCCCTGCCCCCACATAACACTGAACTTGTTCACTTGCACAGTTCTCAGGTTTTTTCAATACACATTATTGAAAACTCGGACAAACACAGGCCTGGTTGGCCGTGATAAATGTATCACACAATCTTGGAGGCTGCCTTTGCATGTGTCCATGCTCCATCTATTTCCCCATTCCTGTCAGCTCTACTGGACATAAGCAACTGTTGTCTCGATGCAGGTTCAGTTTGTCAGCCCATATACAACCTATTACCATCTTCAGGACCCAGTTCAGGACTTTGGCAGCTTCCTTAGAATAAAACTGAAATAAGAGACAAGAGTTGGCTGTCATGTACATATGAGTGACAAACCCACACTCTGAATGACATCCCACAAACAATTTCATGTCACTTCTGAACTGAATAGAGGATAATATACAGCAGACAGGGACAATATAAGCCTATTATTTTATTTTTAGCCTTCTTCATTTCAGTTTTTTAAAATATATATATATACCAGAACAGAGGCTTACAAATTAAAATAAATGCAACACAGTTAAAACATTAAAATAGAATCAAACTATTAACATCATTTAAACAATTTAAAACATACTCTCTGGCTTTTCTTCACAAACAAAGGGCTCAGTTAAATGGTATAAAAATAAATGTGAAGAATTCGCTAAGAGTTCTAATTGTTTACATGTTTTGCGACTCTAAATCGCCTCGTTCAGAAGAAGGGGTGGGAAAAAACCCATCTGTAGCGTATTTTAGGACTTCATATTTTTTCCCGTCTTTTTAAAAAAGAACCGAAAATTATCGCTAAACCGATGATGTGAACTACCGTTGCGTTTTTAGATTGATTCCTAAAAAAGTACTGGAACCGCATCCGAAGGGGTGGGATATGGGAGTGGTTACATATTCACAGCAGAGGAGAGCTGTGTGTGTGTGCGTCTTTCCTCCCTCACTCCTTGGTCTCTTCGAGCTTGGCTGCAGCCAGCTGAAGAATTCCAAGGTTGCCTTTCAGTCTCTGTGTGAATGTTCTTCGTCTCCCCTCCCTCCCTCCTCCCTCTCTCTCCCTGTATGCTCCACCAGCTGATCTATCGACAGATCATTGTTTTGTGTGTGCATGTTTGTGCATGCTCGCAGTGCTGGCATGAGAGAGGGAGAAAAAACAGTCTACTGACATAGGAGAAATGCACAGCAAAGATACTTCTTTTCCTTCCATCCTTTGTCATTAATCCTTCCCACTTCCTGGTCTCCCTGCTTTTTAGTTGCTTTCTGGTTTTCTCGCTGAGATCAAGCTGTGAAAGGTGATACTGTTGCTTTGTATACAAATCCCTTCTGAGGAACGCCTGCAATTAAAGCCCTTTCAGAGGAACTATTCTCCCCAACAAGCCCCTCCTGCTTCAACTGTGTGTGTTTTCAGTGAGTGGCTTTAAGAGGCAGGTAGGCACACCCCCTGCACCTTTGCCATCTGAACTGAGAAGCAAAAAAATAAACAACACAACTGAATCCCCTATAAATCGTATGAACTATCCATCACTGCTGCGAAAAAGTGCTAAACCGCAAATTGCCACATTAAAAACTGTCATTTAACTGACCCCCAGGATTCAGGAAGGACTCATCCCGCACTTTCTGCAAGCGCGCTAATGACTGAAAAGGCCAATCCGAAATAAATATACTATTAAGCATACTATTAAAATGGTAAAAGACAATTTAAAAACAGTACAATTTTGAAAAATATTCCAGGGCATCAAACAGGAGTTCCTCAGCACCGCCATCTGAAGCCAGCCCTTGAAAAAGAACCAAAGCTAAATGTATGTGCCCCCTCAGTTCCCATCCCTCTGAGACAATCCAGGGCCCATCTACACAAGCTAGGATATTCTGGCTCCGCACTGGCCTATCTTGACTGTGGATCAGGCCTGTGTTTCCCCTTGTTACCTCAACAAAATGGAGCAAAGTCCAGACAGGAATGCCAGCCCTTCACTGCAGCCACCACCACCATTTTGTTTGCCCTCCCAGGGTCAAGGAAGCCGGATTCAACATGTAACCAAAGGCCCCTGCATATGACCAGTCTTGGGTGCATGCTGCAGGACCCCTTCCTGGACCAAGAAGGGTAAGGGTGACTGGCAGCTGGAGTGATGGGCAGGCCTGCCAGGGACAGGCTCCTGGAGACATGAGGGACCCACTCCATTTTCCCCCAGTGGCGGTGGAATAAACCAGATATTTTCTTATAACAATGTTTCAGACCTCCCCCAGCTTACCCCCATCTGAGCCCCATTTCTGCCCCAGGGTCCATTAAGGACTGCCTAGACACAGATCAGGATAAATGCCCTGCATCATATGGACTGCAGGGCTCTCAGATCAGAGCAAGCCAGGGTAAATTGCCTGTGTATATAAGGCCCCAGAAGGATATCATGTCTAAGGACCTCCCTTCCTTAGGAAGTGTCCAAGAAAGCTAGATACTGGCAAAGTATAAACAGCAAAATCTGGGAAAGTAGCCAACTGTTAATTAGCACACAAGAATGGAAACACTGTCCTGCAAAGATTTAGTCCAGTAACACAGTCCAAAAAGTCAGGGGCTTATGGCAGCCAGTGTGGGTCCGAAAAAGTCCGTGGGTCGTCAGGATCAGGCAGCAGGTAGTCAGGAACAGTGCAAGGTCTAAGCATGAGTCAATCCAAAATGAAACAAGAGATAGTGCCAGAAAGATGACACTCCCAAGTCAGAAGGCACTCAAAAAGCTACCGAGGTATAGCAGAGGAAAACTACAGGTATTGCTCCAGCTAATGACACTGCTGGACTCAAGCTGGAAGGATATTCAGCTATTGACATGCTTGGATGTAAAAAGAAAGTCTGAAGCTGCACAATACATATTATAGGAACATGGAATTTGAGAAGCATTTGTCAGGAGAGGCTAAACATAGTAAAACAAAAAATAGAACATATAAGCATTGCAATATGTGGGGTGAGCGAGATAAACTGAACAGGAATAGGACATATTGAGTCAGATAATTACACAGTGCTTTACTCAGGAAATGAAAATCTAAGAAGAAATGGGTTGGCATTAAGAGTGAGGAGTGATGTAGCAAGAGCAGTCAAAAGGTATCATGCAAAGTCTGACAAAATCACATTAATAAGACTTCAGGGGAAACCTATCAACATACACATAATCCAGGTTTATGTTCCAACTACAGAGACAGAAGAGAAAAAAATTAAAAGATTCTGTACTGCTGTCCAGGAAGAAAGTGACCAGAGAACAGGACTTCTTGTCAATCATAGGCAAATGGAATGCAAAAGTAGGAAAAAGAGCATAATAAAAATTGCAGGAAAATTTGGCTGAGGATGAAGAAATGAAGCAAGATAGTGACTGATTGAATTTGGGAGGTAAGCAATTATTTATCATCACAAACATATTCTTCAAGCAACTAAAGAGATGACTGTATACCTAGACATCAAGTGAAATCAAATACAGAAATCAAATAACTACATAATTGTATGCAAAAGATGGAGAAGCTCCATTCTCTCTGCAAAAACAAGACCAAGAGCAGATTGTGGCACAGACCATCAGCTGCTGATAAAAAAAAATAGACTAAAGCTAAAGAAGAACACTAAACCAACCATCATGACAAAACACAACATGAAGAACATTCCCATAGAATTTAAAGATGTGAAAAATAGATTTGAACCATCAAGCCTAACTGACTTGGAGCCAGAAGAACTCTGGACTGAAGCTTGGGATATTGTGAGAGAGGAATGTAAAAATGTAAAAACTATCTGCAGCCAAAAAGAAAGAAGCAACACTGGATGGCATATGACACCCTTCAAGCAGTTAAGGGCAGATGTAAAAGGGGATAGAAATAGGTTCAGAACCTGAATACCACTGTTGAATGACTTGTGCAGAGGGAAAATGAGAACTATTACAATAACCAATGCAGAGAAATAGAAGGTAACAACAAAAAAGGAAGAACAAGAGACCTCTTCCACAAGATCCAAGAAATTGAAAGGAAATTTAAACCAAGAGTGGTGATGCTGTACGACCAACAGAGGAACACATTACATGACCAAATAGAAATAAAATGGCAATGGAAAAAAATACACTGAAGAACTATACCAAAGAGATGAAGATTCATTCAAGGAAGAACCTTTGAAGATCAAACTGCAATTTTAGAAAGTGAAGTAAAATCTGTATTCAGGATATTTGGGAAAAATAAATCACCAGGAACAAATGGCATACTGATACAGCTGCTTCAAACTACAGAGACAGAATCTACTATAGTTCTAACTAAAATCTGTCAACAAATATGAAAAACAAAACAATGGCCCACAGATTGAAAGTGCTCAGTATACATTCTAATCCCCAAGATTGCAGTAACTACTGGACCATTGCATGCCTCCTATGCAAGCAAAGTGATACTCACAATTCTATAGCACAGACTTTTACTACATATGGAATGAGAAATGTCAGATGTCCATGATGGGTTCAGGAAAGGAAGGGGCACTAGGGATCATATTGCAAATATACATTGGATAATGGAGTGTACCAAAGAATTTCAGAGGAGTATCAGCCTGTGCTTTATAGGTTATAGCAAAGCCTTTCATAATGAAAAACTTTGGACTGCTCTTAAAGAAATGGGTGTGCCACATATCTGAGTGTCCTGATGCCTAACTTGTACTCAGGACAAGAGGTTATGGACAGGACAGAATGCAAAAGAAGTGGAATGGTTCCCAATTGGCAAGAGCATCAGGCAAGGCTGCACTTTCTCACTATATCCATTTAACTTATACACTGAATATATCATATGTAAAGCAGGATTAGTCTCAGAAGAAAGAGATATGAAAATTGGAGGAAAGAATATCAACAATTCAAGATATGCAGATGAAATTGTATTAGCAGAAAACAGTTAAGACTTGGAATGTCTACTGAAGAAAGTAAAGGAAGAAAGTGAAAATACAGGTTTAACAGTTGAACATTAAGAAAACAAAAATAATCACCACAGATGGTTTACATAACTTTAAAGGTCAATGAAGACACTGAGATAGGGGGAAAAAAATCTTATACCATTGCTCAGTCATTAAAGTTAGGATTGTCTATGCCATTGTATTTCCCACTTCTATGTATGGTTGTGAAACATGGACAGCGAAGAAAGCTGATAAGAAGAACATCAACTCACTTGAAATGTGGGGATGGAGGAGAGTTCTGCAGATACCCAGGACTATCCAAAAGACAAATGAATGGGTCCTAGAGGCAATCAAGCCTGAATTCTCCCTAGAAGCCAAGATGACTAATCTGAGACTGTTTCACTATGGACATATCATGAGAAGACCTGACTCAGTAGAAAAGACAATGATCCTTGATATGATAGAAGGCAGTAGGAAAATAGGAAGATTGCATTACGGATGGATAGACTCAATCAAGGAGGCCACAGCCCTGAGTTTGCAAGACCTGAGCAAGGTTGTTAATGAGAGGGTGACTTGGAAATCTCTCATTCATAGAGTTGCCAGAAGTCAAAGTTGACTTGATGGCAGTTAACAACAACAATGTTGGGACTGAGTAATGGGGTACAATAGCAGCTTCTCCACTGTGTCTTCCAAACATGATAGCCTCACATCTTCCCACGGAGATATTATTTACCACTCCCATCATCCATTTGTCCAGTTCAACTTTGTCTGCTCTTAATAGCCTTCCTGGACAATAGTGAATACTGATGTAGTCAGTCTCATCTTTCCAAACATCCTGTTCTCATTCTTGGTTTGAACAAATGAAATAAACTGAATGAAGGAATGTGATTCAAATTCTGGCCAGATAAGGAGAAATCAGTAGGAATGATTTCCTAGCACCTGAGATACTTTAAAAAATATGGTTGCTATAATCAATAAAGTAAGTGGATATGACAACTAGCAATATAAATAGTACCACTCATTCCTGTCATATCTTGCTTTCCTGTCATAAGTCTATTCATGGCCTGGGGCTACTTTGTCTGTTACTTGCCTCCTAGCACTAAACTCCAAATATGTGTTTCAATTGTTTCCTGCAAATATTAGCTGCTTCCTGTACATGTTTAGGACACATATCATGGATATACAGGTTTGTGTTTCTGACAGTTCCCTGGATTGTTGATTCATAACACTAGCATTCAAGGCAATTATTTAATTGCTTATGGGTTTTATGTTTAAACCACATGCAGCTAATGTTCTTGGGCATTTCTATTCAAAACACATGAACTGCATGCACCTAGCTAGCTATTATTCCTCATTCTGAGCAATTGCTCATGGTGGTCTTCTGTTCAAATCATTGATCAGGCTATGTTCTTTACCATCAGTCAGCCACTGAGTCCACCTGCAATTTCTTCTACTCCTTCCCTCCGAAGGAAAGTGCCAGAACCTTGACTATAGCTGACAGGAATCAGAAAAGACTGACCACCATACACAATATCCTGTGCATAGATTTTAACTGGAAGATGCTTTGGAATACAGTCTGGGCTGAATAATGGATAACAAACAAACATATTAAGAAATGCACACAATGTGAACAGATCTACTGTAAAATATTTCACATCTCCTCAAAGCAAAGAACTATTGTTTTAAAAAATTGGTTACTTGTTTGAAAGGCCATAGATATTTGCAATTTTTAGTCTTCAGTACAGAATTACACTGCACTAAACTAACCAGCTATGATGTATTTTCCAATACCTGCACATTTTTTCCCCTGTTCCCTTTGGGGACTTTTAACATTTGAGCCACCAGATGCAAAATGTATGGTTGGTTAGGATCATCTTGTCTTCTACAGTTAGATAGAGACAAGAGGAGTGGGGATTTTTCTTTTACAAGCCACTGGATAGTATCACCTAGCAACTTTCCTTGCTTCTGTAATCATCTCTTTCCTCTGTCATTCACTTAACCTCTGCTACCAGCAGACCAACTTCACTCTGGGAGCTAATCATTCTGGGAGATGGATCTGCACGTATCCCAAGGAAAGTGGGATAAAGCAGTAACAGGCATGGCTTTGATTTCACCTGCCTGATGAAACTCTGTAACCCTTAAAGCAATCATTATTTACATCAGGCTATTCAGGCAACAGGCAAGAGTCAGAGTCTGAAAATTATTACAGCTTCTCTTTTCTCTCCCCTGCCACCATCAGGCTATCAGTTACCAAACTGGACTCTGAGTAGATAGCAACTATCAGTATTGCTTCTGTCAAATCTAAAGCACCTTACACATTTTGAAGTAAAGGATTGAGCATTTGGTTCCTGCTTTAGCATGATGTTCAATGACAGCTCTCATTATTACGGAGAATTCTCACCTGCACAGTTAAGAACTACGCCACTGATGAATGGGACAATTTTTCATTTTTGTGTCAGATGCTGTTGCAGAGATGTCAAAGGCTGCATCTATAGAAACATACAGTAAAGTATTATAAGATTTTGGTAGGGTGGGAACTGTTGTAATTTAGGCTTGAGCATACTAATAAGACTAAGAAATCACTGCATAGAACAGCAACTTGGGAACATCATATGGGGAAAGACCTATCAGGAAAATGGAGGGAAATAGTCCTATTTGCTTTTTGTATGCTGTGGGTGAGGAGTAATGTCCAAGGCAAAAGAAAAGGAGGTCTCTGGACTCAACCCAACACTGCAAACACTAGGGATGGAAAGAATATTAAACAAAATATACAAATATGTTTCTCAAGTGCCAGGAAACCCTGATGAAGAGAATCCTCGATAGATGACAATCCTTACAGTTCTGGACTTACTCCACACATCCCTCTCCCCCACAGCATGTTTTGCACAGAAAACAATATTTCTGCACAGCAGGAAATGCCATTTTCTAAGCAAAAATACCCATATCATGTTTTTTGTACAGAGTAAGTCCAGAATTGCAGATAGTCTTTGAAAACTGCACAGTTTTCAAAGATATTCTCATAGTGGAAGAAAGTTGCTAAAATGACCCTTCATCTCCTTGAAATTAACTAAGAATTAGACCCTTCAACACCACAGAGTTGTTCCTTAACTCTTTATGGGGGAGGGTGGGGGTGGGTGGTGTTTAGGGATTTTAATCTGTATTTGCATTTGTATTTTTGTAAGCCACCCTGATTGTTTTAACAGAGGGGCGGGGTATAAATTATTATTATTATTATTATTATTAACCAAAAGAATATGGAAAATCAGACTAGGGTGTGAAGAATACTTAATATTTGCATCTTTGATGAAAGAGGGAGAAAAGAACACCAGCATCAGAATTCTTAGCACTTCAGGATTTCATAGAGGAAAATCTGTTTGTGAAAAAATGCACGTGTTTTTCCTCAATACATGGAATCCTGTGTGGGGAAAAACACACATAGTTTTCCTGCATGAGTTTTCTGTTCAAAACCCAATATATTTTATAGGAGTTAAAAACAATTGCTCCTGAAACTTTTCCCACCTCAACCTTACAGCAAGTGACTGAGCAGAGATTCCCTTCCCTCTCAGCACAACTCTGGGATAAAGAGATGCACTCTCCCCCCTTTGCCTGAAAGCAACTCAAAGCCACAGCCCTCCCAGGTGCCCCCTTTTCCATCCACTCCGCTTTCAGCTCTACTCAGAGACAAGGAGGAAGCGACAGAGAAAAAGCACAAGAGATCCATGGAAGCCGATCTAACTCTCAGCCAACATGGGGTCCCAAAACAGATGCCAACCATGTGATACAGCCTTTGCCTCAGTATGTGCTCACTTGCATGCCTCTGAGGAGTCAGTTGCCTTGTGAGATGCAATCTTAGGGTTCCTCTGCTTGGTAATTCCCTTAATTTCACCTCCTTTTATCTAGCTGCCCCCACACTTTGAATTCTATACCCTTTACAACACAGTCCAAAGGGAGACTATGGGGTTTACTTCTCTACTCCCTGTCACTTGCAGAGATTTTACCTCCCTCCCCTCTGTCCTGAAGACAAGGTGCATGTATGCATCAGCTGGAAGAAAGATTAGAAAAACTTATTTATTCTAAGCAGCATTCACACATGAAGATAATTCTCATGAGAGGCTGCTCCCTCCCAGGTGCATTCATAGAAGTTACAGATATAGTTACACATCCAGCCAAGTGGAAAAAAATAAACATAATTTCCTAATGCAATCTTTCTAATACATTTCCTGATCTACTCACAGACATGTGAAGTCCTGTCTGTTGAATTCAGGGGAGGCTGTGAACCAGAGCTGTCCAGCACATCTTCAACAGCCTTCCCCCAGCGACCTGAGGTTCTCACCCCAGGATGCTTCTTTGTTGTCTCCTCATCTGGTATGAGGTGTTTCCCCCATCCCAGGGTCCCTTTGTTCTCTGTGCCTCATGGCCCCTGAGGCAGTATTTATCATTTCTTCCTAAAAGCATTTCAAAGGTTTGCCACTCTGGAATCCTTGATTGGTCAGTGTCTCTTATGACCTATGCCATCTAAAGGTGTTACCTTTCTTCATACCCTAGTTAATCGTTCATCACCTGATTACTGAACTGGCAGATAATGGGAAATGGGGTCCTCCCATTATCACAGGAGTCAATGGTACAAATTCTATTGGTGCCAGCACAATTACCCTGGTATAGGTGGTGGCAAAAGGGGGGAAAGGGCTATGGGTGATGTGACCATGAACAAAGTAAGGTACTAAAGAAACAGATTGCTCACAGCTGGCAGATTTTGTCTTCCTTCCTTCACCATACCTATGAAACTGTAGAAAAAGAGCAACCACTGGTTTAGTGCACCAACTGGGTTCCTGACAATGTATTTTGTGCAAATTATTTGTTTTCTGACCCCAAACATGTTTCATGTGCAGGAAAACTATGTGCATTTTACACAAACAAACTGGAGTACAAGTAGTTCTCAAAAGGACTAATAGTATTCAAAAATAAATGCAGAAAACCTTTTCTCTCACAAAGCCAGAGAAACTTGCTGAAATTATTCATTCTTTATTCTTGCATGCAGGAATAAAATGTGAAGTTTTAAATCCCTAAATCAGACACATATGTTTTCATATCTGAGGCAGAGGAGATCCCAAGAGGTAAAAACAGATGTAGGTGCTGCAAAGCAGACCCCTCCATGCCTTGGATAGTGTACAAGAGACAGCAGGCTAGATGTTGCAGTGGTCTTTATTAGTATCAGGTCCATGGCAGATATCATGGAACTTGCCATGCCTAGAGAAACTCACTAATGAATGTGGAGGAACAACTGCAAGTATTCTCACCATTATTACTGTTCACAAGGTCTTCATGGAATTAGACATAGAAGATGTACAATGGACCTTGTGCCTATGAGAGAACAGCCAATGAACAGCAAGGGGAGACTCAATAATAATGGGCAATGGGCTACAATTAAAACATTTGCTATATTAACTTTGTACATAGTAGGTGTTGGGGAGTAAGAGACAAGAAGTCCTAGTGCCTGCCAAGTCCTCTGGTAGTGCTAATGCCATAGCCTCACTGCCATGGGAAAATCACAATGACTGTAAATATCTTGTTTAAGGATGGCAAGCACCCAGGTCACTGTCCCTGTAGTACATGGGAACAGAAAGTAGAGAAATCAAGCCAGTCCAGCAAAAGAAGGAATGTGATCAAGGAATTCCAGGGTCTAAACATTAAAAGCAGTCTTGAGTGGAACCCAATGCCAGTCAGAGAGTCATGAAGACAGTAATCTGAGGCACATGTCAAAGGCCAGAAATCCACAGAGCAAGAAATGTCAGATAAAGGTGTACTGGAGCTGCTGCTTTTAGCAAAGGAATGGCTTTAAATCAGCATAGATTATAAAGCTGGCTATAAATCAGCACAGCTGGCTTAATTTGTTCACTGTTTTTGTTTTAAGGAAGAGAAGTGTGGTTCCTATTCCTTTGCCTCTGAACCTTCAGTCCCTGAAGCTTCATAGGATGAAGTGGTTCTGTATCTATTTTGTGGTCCTCAGGAGTTGCATGGGTTTGTCCAGTTTCCACTTTTGCCAGCCCCATGGCAGAACTGCCAATCTCCTCTGGCTCCAACTGGGGCCTTTTATCTTGGCTCTCCTTTATATAAGGAGGCCTTCTCCAGTTAAGACATAAAAGAAGTGTCAGGAACTGGACACTGAACCCTAAGTTTTAAAAATGGCCAAACTACTGCAGAAATCATGCTGAGTCATGACCCCATGAACTGCCAGTCAAGCTAATCATGCTACAGCTGCATGAGAAGGGTTGCATCAAAAGAAGGTTACTACAGTACAAAGCCATGAAGGTAGAAATCTGATGCAATGCAACCATGTGCTTGGGTAAGCCAATGCTGTACTGTGTGTATAAAAGCAAGACCGAACAGAGCATGACTGGAAGTTCATGGAGTCAGTCATCATGACTCAGCATGATTTCTGCAGTTGTTTGGCCATTTTAAAACTCAGGGTTCAGTAACCAATTCCTGACAGACATAACATGAATAATGTTTGTGCAAGAGGGATAAAGAAACATGGGTTGTATTACATGTTACCTAAAGGTAAGGTGGAAAATGTGAATCCTGCAGACAATGTGCCCCTACATGACAAATGTGTTCATTATTACCATAGACTAATGGGCCATGCTAGTATCAAAGAGTTAAAGGAGGTAGCAAAGGTTTGCCCTAGTCTAAATATGAAATACTGCCCAAGGTTTCTAGAATGTGCAGTGTGTAGGAAAGTTAAGGTGAATGCTCTCCCAGTTGCCAAAAAGACCAAGTGTGTCACCCAAAGACCCTTTGAGATTGTGCATGCCGACTTAGCTGGCCCCTATAAACCCACTGTAGAGGGTAACAGTTATTTATTTGTAACTGTGGACAGACACACTAGGTACACCTATGTGTATTTGCTAAAGGAGAAAAGTCAAGCTGCAGAGGAATTCTGTGACTGGATAAACATGGTGGAATGTGAATTCCCATCTTTTAAAATTTCAAGTCTAGTATCTGATAGAGGAGGGGAATTCTTATCTAACAATCTGGATAATTGGTTGTGTAGGACAGGCATCAGGCACAAGACCACAAACCCAGTGTCTCCAGGGGAGGATGGGCTTGCTGAAAGAAAAATTGGGATGCTAAAGAGTATGATGGAGTGCATGATGGAAGATGCACAAGCCCCAGCGGGGTTGTGGGGGGAGGCTGTGAGAAATGCTGCTTACCATATGAGTACACTGTGGACGTCCAGTGTCAATCAGACCCTATATTGTCTGCTGTATGGTAGAGCACCAAACCTCAAGTTACTGAGAATTTTTGGGCAGTTTGTAAATGTGCTTATTCACCCTAGCCTAAGGAAACCTGGGCAGCCTAAAACCAGGAGGCTGTGTTTCCTTGGCTATTAGGCTAATAAGTACAGTCATCCCTTCACATTCGCGGGGGTTAGGTTCTCCAGACCCCCACGAATGTGAAAAATCCACAAATAACAATTGCCCTCCCCCTCCCCCGCCAAAGCGACCCCCGCCAAAGCGACCACAGAGCATCTCTGGAGGTCCCGTGAAGGCCTGTGCGGCCCTTCCCACCCCCCAGGCCTTCATGGGGCCTCTAGAGCATATCCGGGGGCCCCATGATTGCCTCACCAGCCCTCCCCACCTCCTCCCCAGGCCTTCATGGGGCCTCTGGAGCATCTCTGGAAGCCCCATGATCGCCTCCCCAGCCCTCCCCACCCTTCCCCAGCCCTTCATGGGGCCTCTGGAGCATCTCTGGGGGCCCCATGAAGGCCTCCCTGGCCCTCCCCCTCCCTCCCAAGGCCTTCATGGGGCCTCCGGAGGGTCTCCAGAGGCCCTGCAGAGGCCTCCCCGGCCCTCTCCCTCCCTCCCAAGGTTTTCGCAGGGCCTCGCAGGGCCCTGTGGAGGCCTTCCTGGTGCTCTCCAAGGCCTTTGTGGGGCCTCACAAGGCCCCGTGGAGGCCTCCCTGGCCCTCCACCCTCCCTCCCAAGGCCTTCACGGGGCCTCGCAGAGCCCCACGGAGGCCTCCCCGGTGCTCCCCAAGGCCTTCACAGGGCCTCGCAAGGCCCCCTGGAGGCCTCCCCGGCCCTCCCCTCCCTTCCAAGGCCTTCGCGGGGCCTCCGGAGGGTCTCCAAAGGCCCCGTGGAGGCCTCCCCAGCCCTCTCCGCTCCCTCCCAGGGCTTTCACAGGGCCTCCGGAAGGCCCCGTGTCATGGTTTGGGGGGGCGGGGGGGGCCTCCAAAACCGCGAATAATCAAAACCGCGAATGTCAAGTTTGCGAATGTGGAGGGGCAACTGTACATATTTTCTCTCTCCTGGTATGGTGACATACTCCAGGAGTGCAAAATTTGAAATTCACTCAGGGTGGGATAGATTGCACTGCAATCAGGAATTTTTTGTTCCCTTACTAAGGGATGTGCCAACAACAACTTCGAAAAGTCCCACAAATGGAGGGGTGGTTGAAACTGATTATGATGAAGGGGAGGCTGAGGAAGAAATGCCTAGTACTTCAAAACACACCCAAACACACATTGAGCCCAACATGTTCTTGAAGAAGGAACCTGACACAAGGAGAGAAACTAGCAGTCGTGCAAGTGAAGATGAGTCAGGGAGAACTAGGGTGATCATCCCAGAAGATCAAAGAGGGTCAGAAAGACTCCTCACATATTTGTAGTTCAGGAGGCCAGGCTGTGCAATGTCATAGCAGAGGAGCGTGCAAGTTTTCAGGAACTCCTAAAATTTCCCCAAGAAGAGCAGGAGAAGTGGAACTCAGCCATGGACTCTGAGTTCAAGCCTCTGGTGGAGAGAAAAGTGTTCCAAGTAGTAGACAGGCCCAAAGACCAGAAGGTTGTTGGTTGCAGGTGGGTCTACAAGCTGAAGGACATACCTGATGGGACACAAAAGTATAAGGCACACTTGGTTGTGAAAGGTTTTTCGCAGGAGCGCTACACAAACTTTGACAAAACTTTTTCACCCACAGCAAAGTCAGAAAGTCTCAGATTAGTGTTAGCTGTAGCAGCCAAGAGGAAGATGGTTGTGCAACACTTTGACTTTGAGACAACATACCTGAATGCTGATCTTGAGGAGACAGTGTTCATGGAACAGGCCCCAGGGTATGACAGCACAGGTGAGAGTAAGGTGTACTTGTTGCGCAAAGCACAATACTTCCTGAAGCAAAGCGCCAGGTGCTGGAACAAGTGCATACACCAAGTGTTGGTGTCATTAGGGTACATAAGGAGCATTGCAGATGCCTATGTGCACACCAATGGGGCAGGAGATAGTGCTGTCATGCTAGTCATCTATGTAGATGACCTCTGTGTGGCAGCAAAGAGTGTCAAAGATGTCAAGAAGGTGCAGGTGGAGTTAGAAAACCTGTTCAAGCTGAAGGATTTAGGCAACCTGAAGTGTTATTTAGGCATAGAGGTAGAGAGAACTGGCAATGGAGAATTTTTCCTCACTCAGAAGAAGATTGACCATTTAGTTGTGAAGTGTGGGTTAAGTGAGACAAAAGTGGTCAGGATGCCAATGACCACAGATTTTGTAAACTTTGAGGCAGAACAGGATTTTGAGAGGCCAGACTTGTACCACCCAATGGTAGGCAGTCTGTTGTTTATCGCAAACAACACAAGGCCTGACATTACTTTTGCAGTTGGGGTGCTCAGCAGAAGAGTCTCCAAGCCAAGGAGGGCAGATTGGGAAGCCCTGAAAAGAGTGGTTAGATTTCTCAAGGGAACCAGGGACATGAGCTTGAAGCTGACAGAAAATCAGGTGGCCCTGAAGTGCTATGTGGACAGTTCATTTGCTGCAGAGACTTTAGACAGGAAGTCAGTGATTGGGTTGGTGATCAGGTATGCAGAAAGTCCCATAGTGTGGAGATCAAGGAAGCATAACTGTGTAGCCATAAATACCACGGAAGCTGAATTTGCAGCGTTGTCTGAGATCGCAAGTGAGGTACAATGGATAAGGCAAGATGCTTGCAGATCTTGGTGAGCTGTGCCAAATGCCTGTTGAGGTGCACAAGGACTCACAAGCCTTCATAGCTATGGCAGAATCAGAAAACCTGAAATGTAGAACAGAATACATTGCAGTACGTTACCAAAATGTGAGGCAGTTAATACAGAAAGGTGTCCTGTGTCTGAGGTACTGTCCATCAGAGGATAATGTTGCAGACCTGCTCACAAAAGCCCTTCCAGCAGGAAGCCATGAGGAGATGGCAAAGAGGCTGAGCCTTGTCATTAGTGTGTATGGTGAAAGGTCAAAAAGGGGAAAGGTCAACCGACAGACATTGATGCTTAACAATGTATGTGTATGATGTTATGTTGAAATGATAACATGTGTCCTGTGCAGTAGTTTGACCATTTTGGAGGGGATTGTCAGGAACTGGATACTGAACCCTAAGTTTTAAAAATGGCCAAACAACTGCAGAAATCATGCTGAGTCATGATGACTGACTCCATGAATTGCCAGTTATGCTAATCATGCTATAGCTGCATGAGAAAGGTTGCATCAGAAAAGGCTTACTACTGTAGAAAGCCATGGTGGTAGAAATCTGATGCAATGTGGCCATGAGCTTGGCTAAGCCAATGCTGTGCTTAGATGTATATAAGAGAAACAGACCAGATAACATTATCTTCCTATGATCCTGAGATGCCTGGCATAGCACTTTGCTTGTATATACTGAAACTACTGAAGATTAAAAGCAACTCCTGTTTTCTGGATGCCAAACATTCTCTGTGTGAGTATTCTTGGGAAAGGGTTGCTACCAAGTCTGCTGAGACAGTTTCTGGCTTCACCTGGGGATTGATTGTCCCATCATTCCCTGACAAGATGGTAAGCCCCTCCTTCTTTTGTGTAATCTGTAAGGATTATGGAAGTTGGAGGGCCACAAATTGCCCACCTTGATTAAAAAAAATGTTCAAGAGTGCCTGACCCAATACAGAGCCCTATAGAACCCTATCCAATATTATGAAGAGTCATTGATGTGGATTCTTTGAGTAGTTTTCCAACCAGCTGTGAATCAACCTAATAATATCATCTAGCCCATGTTTAACCCAGTTGCTAACTCAATTGTTTGATTTTGTCAAAAGCTTTGTGGAAATCAAGATAAATGGATGCATAAAACCTTCACAATCCAGTAAGTTACTAACTTTTTTGAAAGAATATCATGGGGGACCTTGTCAAAAGCCTTACTGAAATCAAGACACACTACATCCACAGCATTCCCTTCATCTATCAAGTTTGTAACTCTATCAAAAAAGAGAGATAAGATTAGTCTGGCATGACTTGTTTTTGAGAAATCCATGTTGACTTTTTCTGATCACAGCATTCCTTTCTAAGTGGTTACAGACTGTCTCTTTAATAATCTGCTATAGAATCTTTCCTAGTATTGATGTCAGACTGACTCAGCAATAATTATTTGCATCTTCTTTTCCACCCTTTTTAAAGATGGGGACAACATTTGACCTCCTCCAGTCTGCTGGGACCTCTCCTGTTCTCCAGGAATTCTCAAAGATTATTGACAGTGGTTCTGAGATTACTTTTGCCAGTTCTGATGATCAATACTTGAAGTCAGTCTGGTATAAATGGCAAGATGTGAATTTGCCAGTATAGTTTCATGCACTATTCTGGCACATAAGATCCCTTCCTTCATTACCTATAAGTATGGGATGCCACAACTTTCTTGAAATAACAAAATAGCGGAATAAAGTAATTTCATGTCTTTGTTATTCTGCAGCTATAGTAAAGTTGTTGACTGGCTTGATCCAAGCAACCATGAACATCAGAGAAATTGATACCAGTGATGTTCTGCAAATGTTTGTGTAAGGGTTTGCACAGTGTTATATTAGTCAGCTTCTCTAACAGTCCTCATGTTTCCACTTTTGTAAACTGTTGTGAAAACAAAATAACATTTCTATCATTTTCTTTTCTTTCCCATATAGCGTATTAGAATTAAGGGTGCCCTCTGCATGGAAAAATTCACAGTTAAACCTAACTGTGATGTTACATAAATTATACAAAACTATGCACATTTATTGTTATTGTGATATTAGGATTAACAATATGGTTTGAGGAGCATTCATAGGCTAAGTGACTAGGCAAAATGTTGGGTGGAGTGTATGTACAAATGGTGATGACTGGTAAAGGAAGATGAAAGTAAAAAGTTATGTTGAAATGATGTGGTAAGCCTGAAGATCTGAGAGTCAAACATGATTAGAGTATTAATGAAAATACAAGGAGTGAGACACTGTGTTCAGAATGGAAAGAGTCTGAGAGAAGATTGTATTATGTGTTTCCTTAGTAATATACTAACATTAAAGAAACCCTCCACACCTAAGACCTGGGCAACACAATTCCCACCCTTTTCCTATAAACACCAACCCTTTTGTATTATTTATAATAAGAATCATTTGTTATTTTAATTCTCCTACCTTCTAGGGCATGGGCCACCAGGGAGCATAGTACTTGGATCTTCTTATCTGTTTTTGCTCTTAAGAGTGTTCTTGACAGAGATGGGTGGAAACACTATCATAAAATCTTGGTAGTACTGCTACTAGTCTTTTTAAAAACACTTCATGCATGTTTTGTCCAGGCATGAAAACTTTAATTCATTTTGAAATTTTGTTTAAGTCATATGTCAGTTTTATCTGTTAGCTTGGCAAGTATGTGTTGATCTGATTACTTTTTTAATGCTGTATGAAAATGGATTGACATCATAGAGGAGGCTATTTTGGAAAATGTTGTTCAAACAATGCATAGAAAAATACTGTATATAATGTTTAGAATAATGGATAGTGAAGTACACTGTTTTCCAACATTCCACAGTTGGTTTTTTGTTTTTGTTTTTTTTTCCTGGGCTGTGAGGCTGTGTTCTGGAAGAGTTTATTCCTGATGTTTTGCCTGCATCTGTGACTGGCATCTTCAGAGAAAGGTAGTGTGTGGGTTTTATATACTGTGAGTCCCTGTTGGAGAGGATATGTAAATTTGTGTATTTGAATGAGTAGTTCCTAGTGTAGGAGGGTATGCAAGGAGGATTAGTGCCTGTTTAGCTAATGGCCCATCATCTGCTGGAAATCCCCCTGTCCCTGGGTGAAGTTCATGTGCATGTGTTGAGTTTTGATTTGGGTGTTTTTTGGGACTCTTAGCCAAACTTTGTTTACTTCAAGGGTTACTTCTTTCCTGTGGAAGTTGTCCAGGTGTTTGTGGATTTCAATAGCTTCTCTGAGCATTCTGACATGATAGTTGTTGGCCTGGTCCAGAATTTTGGTGTTTTTAAATAACGTTTTGTGTTCAGGTTGGTTTATAACATGTTCTGCTACTGCTGATTTTTCCACAGTTGCATTTATTTTCATGCTTGTTTTTAATCACTGAGATCCCTGACCTTTTCATAATTTACTACACTGGCTTTTTGTGTTACTGTGGTAATATTCGGAAGTCTATAATCATGAGGGTAGTGTAAATTTCATGAAGCCATTTGAATGTTGCCTGGCTATGTGGAAAAATAATTATTGTGTGGAAAGACCCCTACAACTAGACTCATCATTTCTAGATACTGTGTCACCATCACACTGGAAGAAAGCAACAGAGAAGAATTTGTGGTAACATATGAAGGGACCCTCTGTTACAGCACAAAGAACCATATTTTAATCTTTTCTCAAATTTATATCAGACTCCACAAGTGTTTATTAAGTCGTTTTATCCTTTAACAATTAAATGCTCTCATCAACAAAAAGTTTCCCAGGAAACAGCATTAAAATTAGCATAACACCATAGCAAAACCATAAATATGCATGACTGACTTTCTCATCTATTATGCAATGTAGTGATATTTTATCTACAGGTGGCTTGCTATTATGGGCCAGAAGGACAATGCCCCACAAATTGATCCAGCGGCTCTGCCTTATGGCAAAGAGAGGGGAATTTCCTAAGCCCTTGAGACAATCTGTGCAACTTGACCTCCTACCCCCATGACACAAACATTTTTTGATTGAAGACACACTCATCAAATTAGTTGAGGGATGGGTAGAAAAAGCACAGACTGGCAGACCTGGCTGTTAGCTGTTTATGGTCTAATTTATGCATTACTGGAATCATGTGATTGTTGCTTCTTCAGGACTAGAGGTCATACCATCTTTACAGTATCAAAATTAGTTAGGTAATGAGAATGAAACCGGTAAGCAGTGATACTAGCACCACTTGTCTCCATAGGGGCACCAGCACATGTATCCATGTCATTCTGTCCTTCACTAGGGTGCTGGGTCATCAGCATCCAATTCCTAAGATTTAAGAGCAAAAAAAAAAAACAAAAAAAAAAACAGATAGGCCTTGTAAGGTCATAGGAACAAGACATAGAAAAATTGGAAGAGAACCCCACACATACAACTGCTCTGGGGCACACTGATGGGGGCACAAAGTGTCTCAGTTACATGGACTCAGCATGTGAGTAAAACCCTGCTAACCAAATATTTGGGCAACCCAAAACTGAGGAAGAAACAAACTGATCTGTTGTGTCCATGCACGCTGCAAAAGACACCTAGCTGTTGCAGAGGTTGCTGCCATTCCTGCTCAGGTTTGCTTCCCATGAACCCTTGTCTATAGCAGATGTAACCAGAACTATGTCTTTATTTGCAGGTAACCAATCATAGACAAAACCAATACAGACATTCATATAAATCCAAAGCAGCATAACAAAAACTAAGGGCTCAGTTACATTGCAGTTTTTATTGTGGTAGTTTGCACTTTATCGCAGTTTTGCACCAGCGCTGCATAGTTCACATGATTTACTGTTAAATTGGTTGATCTGTTTAGTTTTCCACTTTGTAATTCACACAGACAGAGGTGGGGTGTGGTCTCCCAAGTACATCTGGGGGAAGATGCCAAGGAGCTGTGAGAGAGGGAGGGAAAGAGAGAGAGAGAGAGAGAGAGAGAAAGAGAGAGAGAAAGTGCTGGCACCTTTCCCTCTGATTACCAGAGGAATGCCTGCTAATTTTTATTCTTTTAGCAGGGAGTGTCAGCCAAGGAGCCATCTCCTATCAAGCCCCCCTTCCCCTCACCCACTCTCTCCGCTCTCTCTCTCTTCTCACACACAGAAATGGGATCTCAGCAGAGCAAGGGAATGAACACACACACACACACAGACAGGAAAAGGCTAACTGAGGATTCCTCAACCCCAGCAGACAGCTGGGTGATTGGGATGTGTATAGCACTAGCTGAATCTTTTCCATGGATGGAAACAACAGTGGATGGATCTTTTCATTTGAGGCTCCTCCATCTCTTGCAAGTCCACCCCCTCCTTGGACAGCCCAACCAATCACAGCTCAGCTCTGCTGTGACTGTATTGGGAAGACTGCTGGTAATTCACATAGCCCTTAGCAAAATGGTAGTTCACACATAATCAAAAGTGCGCTAAGTTGCGCTACTTTTCAAAAAAGTCAGAAAAAGTAGTAAAATCCTCTATCATGCTACTTTTGAGTTTTTGAGCTCCCCTCCTTCTGAATGAGGTGATACTGTGGTGTGATGTGTAGGAAGAATTAGGAATCTTAGCGATTTATTTAAGGGAATATTTTGCAGTGTAAACGGGGCCTAAGAAAATATAGTAATTCATTTAAACAGTTTTAAAACTGATTCCAGATGCACTACCATATCCAAGGAAAAGCGGCAAGGCAGGAGGAATGTTCCATCTTTCCTACTGACTTTTTGCATGACATCAGTATTCTTCTAGCATCCTTTCATTCCGGGCCCATGGGGGATAGAGCTAAAACCACACCATTTTGCAAAAGAGTTTTTCTGCTTAGGAAAAAGCATGTTTTTACCTCAATCCCTTACAGGAGGAAAAAACAACAATGCCACACAGGAAGGTAGCAGGAAAGATGGAACACACCTGCTGCTTTGCCACTTTTCCTCAGAGTGCGGTAAGACTCTCTGTTTCAATGTTTAAGAAATTCACACATATAAGTGGGATCTTCACGCAAATGTTGCAGTGTGGAGTTCTTCTGTTCAGGGTTCCACTTCCAAAGCCTCATCCTCAATTTTCATTCCCTCCCATTACAACATACCTGGTATGGACAAAGTGTGGCCCAGGGGCTGAATACAAATTTCCATCCACTCTTTTTCTGACCAAGGGAGGGGAAAAGTTGTATTGTTTCACTGGGAGATCCCCAAGAGTTGCAAGCTTTGCATGCATATACTAATCAACTGTATTCATCTTTGCTAACTTGCTGTTTCTTTGTTTTGGTACTTTATTTTAGAGTATTTATACCCTGCTCTTCAGCCACAAAGGCTCTCAGAGCAACGTACAAATTGTTAGCAATAGCACTTACACTTCTACATTGCTTTATAGTGCTAGGCACTCTCTAAGCTGTTTACAATGTGTTAGTTAATTTCCCCCACAAGCTGGGTACTCGTTTTACTGACCTATGAAAGGATGAGTCAACCTTAGAGCCCTGCAAGATGGAACTGACAATGTTGTGGCTGCAGTGCTGGCATTTAACCTGTCAGGATCTTGGCTGTAGTTAGGCCTTGCTTAGTCTGACTACAGTCAGCCTCCTGCCATGCTCTGGAGGAATTGTTTATGGCTGGGAGGGGGATTGGAATGTGAGTACACTAAGGTTCTCAGGAGCTCTGGTGGCTGGTATCTAAGCTCCAAAGTCACATCTGGCCAGGAGCTTAGGAACGAGGAGGGAGGAGGTTTTGCTGACCAAGCCTCATTTTAAAAGCTACACTTTTTTTCCCCTGTGAGTCAGTTCTGCCAATATTATTTGACCTGTTCACTTCTTTACCTCATCAATAAAACACTTTAAACAGTGATTGTTGTCTGGGTGAACTGAAGTCCTGACGGGATCCTTACATAACTACTGCACCACCAGGGAGCCCTCAATACATGTCTATTCTCCTGCTGCATCACTCTGAGCTGCAGCCATTTTGTCTTCTTCTTTCCCCCTCCTCCATAAACACTGTGTTTGTGTTTGACTATGCATCAGTAATTTAAGTAAAACTGCTTTATATTTTTTTCAAGAAGTCTACGCTTGTTTCTTTTCTTTTTCTGCTAGACCTTTTTGGAGGGATTGAAGACATGCACGGGACTGGTTGTTGTTCACCTTCTACTTTGCCAATATGGTTATTCTGCTAGAGAGATGTACTGCTTTCTCTCACATTTCCGGGCACCAAATAGTACACTATGTACTTCTGTGCAAAATAATTTCCCATCAATTTAGACACATTGCCCAAGAAGGTGACATTTTATCAGCTGCAATCATCTAGGCTTAGATGGCAATCAGACTATTGCCTCCGTCAAGTAGTTAGGGCTGTGTTTTCTCTTGAAAGTATGCATTGAATAATTGCCTTTTAGTCCCAACCAGGGTTTGTCTAGACCAGCGAGAATACACTGCCTTCTGGCCAGTGAATTCTGGTCCCAGATCTGGCCTTTTTCCCTCCCCCATTACCTAGATGAAACAGGATGAAGTACACATGCACACATTGGCATGTATCTGTGGGCACCACCCCGCTTTTACATGTCTGACTCTCTGAAGCCAGAAAGGAGGCTCTCAGCATGTGATGAAGGCTGATCACATACAGGGGGCCTTGATCATGTAGTTGGGGGGCCTCCTTCTGGGTTGAAGAGCAGCTCCAGTGCCGATGGCAGCATCTGGCTATACAGGCTGGCATGCAGGTATGGACCCTGTGTTCCCGCGCCAGCCCAATCTGGCTTTCCGCACATGAAGCGGGGTTTCGTAGGTGGTGGTTTAAAATGTTTCAAATGGGTTTACCCTGGGTTCCCCTCAGCTTTGCCTCAGGTGTCATAAGGACTCCCTGGAGGCCAAATGGAGCAAAAGCCCTTCAACCTTTAGATTGCAGGGCTCCAAGACAGGAGGAGATGGGGTAAATTGCCCATCTAGACAACCCGCCAGTCAGTCTCCCTCTCCTAGATATTATTACTCCATGCGGAGCAAAAGTTGAGTATAAAGGAAGTTGAACCAGTCTACAAAATTTCTCTATATTATTGTGTCACAAAATATCTCTGAATGGTTTGCACAGCAGAGGCAGTCTTGGATTATTGGTCTCTACTGTGATACAAATCACATGAACGTCCAAGTTTAGGAGTAGAGAGATATACAGTATACTTCCTTATAGAATCATCCATAATCTTCATGTCTTTCATTAGCTCCATTCACAGCAAAAGTAAAATTTGAGACATGTTCAGGTGAATTACCTATTTGTGTATGCACAACTCCAGAAAGTTTCAGATAAATGTCTACTGCGACACAGTACATTTGCACTAACTAAAGCAAAATCAGAATGTGTCTGTTCTTCCTATACCGTTTCTTCAAGTCCAAATGTTGTTTTGTTTGTTTTTGCCTTTGCAGGCTGTTATGAAGATGACAGATGGTGATGTACTCATGAAAAGTGTAAGTGACTTAAATGGAATGGCACATCTCTCTGCTTGCTATATTATTAAACTTGGTGATTTGTTCTCCGGGAAAATACAGAAGGCAGGCAATGTATCAGAACACTATCTTGGAAAATGGAAGAGGTGAAAATATTAAAAGTAATTATGGATTCTTTGAATAATTGCCTCCAAGATGGTACTTATCAACATTTTAAAACTAAAACACAAGGATGTCAGATTTCAAGTGGAGCAAATTACCGGCAGTTACAGTGTTTAAGCAAACTGCTTATCCTCACTCTGAAAGAATAATGTGTGAGTGCTTGGCAATAACGGCTGTATCATCTAATATATACAATATGTCAGACATTCACAAGCATGCTTCATGGCACTAAAAGTTCCCGAATACAAAGAATGTAAAAAAATAATAATCATGGTTTTGCATTTCCAAAATGAACAGTCACACATTCTCAGCCATGAAATAAGTTCCCCACCACAACTAAGGGACAGTTTTCAAGATCATTTACTAGTGATTTGAAGATGGTGATTTCAGAATGCAGAATGGGATGTGCAGAAAACATTTCTCAGTTCCAAATTACCAGACTAACTATGAGCCAAGTTCAAGCCCCCTACTAAACTGTAGGCCTAGGTCAAAACCAACTCAATCATTGTCATGAAAGGTCAGCAAATGGTTGGTTATTTGGTCAATTGTTATTGGATTTTTACTGCTAGGGCTGAAGAAAACTGTTTTTTGGGATTTTCTACTTCAAGTGATGCCAAAAAAATGTTGTTGACTTTGGGCCCTATCCACCTTGATGTGGATGACAGGAGGCACAATTTGGTGTTCTGCCACAGGCAGCAGACTGTCTTGGTCTAGCTATGGGTCCTGTGCTGATTCATGAACTCCAGGGTTGCCAACTCTTGACTCCAGTGCTACTTACTTCTGTACATGAAGTATAGACAGAAAAGAATGGGGAAAGAATTTTAGAGTTGTGAAAGTGTGACTAGAGGAAGAGTTTAGAATCACCTCCACTTCCCTTTACTGAGATAATGAGTACTCAGGCAAAGGAACAAGCCAGAATTAGCAGATTGGTGCATTATTTTCTTATCTTTATTAAAAATATTTATATCCTGTCCTTTATTATAGGATTTCAGGATGTACATTTTATTTTGCATCATAAACCACTAGCTGGACCCAGAGTACCATATGCTGTTCTAGTGGAATTATTAAGAGTGGCTCGCTCTGTTGCCCTGCCACCACCACCACAGCCACCAGTTGACTACCTGCGTCCCATCACTAGTTGACTGCCTTGGTGTTGTTGCAGCAGTATCCTATTACCACTGTCGCCACCAGTTGACTGCCTGGGCCACATCGCAGCCCATGACTGGAGAGCGGCTGAGGGAGTGAGCAGAGGGAGGGGCCCTTGTGAGGCTGGGGGTGTAGATGTAGATTGAGTGTCATGAGTGGATTGTGAGGTGAAAAGGGAATTTGCATGTGGGTAGTAATTGGTTGGGTGTGTTTCCTGAGCAGCCAATCAGCACACTGGGAGAGGAAACATACCCAGGACTATTGTACATACCCAAGGCGTATGTGCGCACGCGCGCATGAGTGTGTATGTATGTGGAGAGAGAGAGAGAGAGAGAGATTCCAAACGATTCCAAATTAAAACAATAAAATAGTTTTAAGGTATTAGCTTAGGATATATATATATTAAGCACAACAAGAAGCTTGAACAGTTTAAAAGGCTTCAAAAAATAACAACCATGTAAATTAAGCCCCAAAGGTTTTAATAAAAAGTTTTGCCTTGAATTAGCTCTGAAAAGAAACCAACATTGGTATCAACTGGACCTCCAAGGAGAGGGCATTCAAGACCACATTGTTCCCACTTGTGGGACACAGACGAGGGCCTTCCTGCATATCTCAGTCCTTGGGTAGGCAAGTATAGGGAAAGGTACACATTCAAGACAGATTACCTAAGCCATGTACAACTTTAATTTTCCAATGGGTCAATGTGTCATCTGACTCTTTTTGGAAGGATATCTGGCTTTTTGTCATCTTCAATGGCGGCACTGCAGTCAACATGGATCAGGCCAACATTCCCTTCTGCTTTCCAATTTGCCACACTGTTATAGAAACTAGGGTGCTTGGGCCCTGCAACTTAGGTTCCATGGTGTCTTACTGGTTGTGAAAAAGATAGATGACTTAACAAGTCCTTGCAAATGCTCTCGTACAAGGAGATTTTTAGCAAATGCCAACATTCTGAGAATACTTAACCTATCTAATCCTACTACTTCGCCAGACATTAATTCCCTCAGCTGCTCCTTAGGATACTTGGTCTCTGAAATTGCCTTGAAGGTAAAGATTGCAATTACATTGCTAACAAGCCCCAGTGTGTATCCTGCTCTGGGAGCACTGCAAAATTTTAAGTAGTAGAGGTTCAAAATCAAAGTTATTATCTCATCATTATCAGTCTTCTAACATTCCCTAGCTAACAATAAGCTGAGACATTTTTAAAAAGGCAATGCCAAGAGTAATATAAACAGCACAGATTTTATAGATACATATGAAAAGGGAAATTCACAGGGAGAAATTAAAAGTCACAGTAAGATATAGTAGTACCAAACTGACTTTCATAACAATCTTAAAATGTTGAGCTCAAGGAAAGTTTATGGGAAGGAAATTTGACAGTGACAGTAAATATTCTTCATGGTATTTAAGCTGCAGGTATTCTAATTTTCATATAACCTTTTTGGAATTTCCTAATGCATTTTGCACAATGCTTTTATATGTGGCATCTGTTTGATTCATTGCCAATAGCTGCCTTTCCCTTCTTTTCCAAATTTACCTAGGTGAGAATAGCTGGAGTAGGGAGGCTTCCTCACACAGAGGGCTCTTTGCCCTGGCTTAAGATGTGGAATCTTCCAAGGGTCTGCATGGTGTGGAACCATTCTTTGCTGGTGGGAAGTATGGGAAATGGGAAATGTAATTCCTATTGTTTCTTGGGTCAAGGAATTGCAATAGGAATGTTGCCCAAGGTCCTTTTGGAAATTCCACGAAAATATCAAGTTTCTAACATATTGGAGAAATTAGCAGCAACTCGACTTTAGCAATGCAAAAAGTGGGCAACAAGGGGCTCTTTACACCAGTTCTATACCCCTACTAGCTCTGCCGTACACACAAAGAGAGGATAGATAACAATGATATTTATTAAAGACTTGAAAATAAAAACACCAATCACACACACATTCATCTGATAAAGTATTCACACAAGACTACTAGGAATGGAAGAAGAGAGGTTGACAAAGAGATAGATAGGGAGTTTCCCAGGGATATACAACACCTGTATCATAACAACACCTGTATCATAGTCTGAAGTCTCAAGACAGACCAGCAGCATGGATGGATGAAGCAGGAGTGGCTAACACAGAGAGATGTAGTGTCCCCAGGAACACAACATTATTATGCCAATTTATTAAGCCAATTTTGGGGGTTTCTGGGGGTGGGGCTCATTAGGGACACTAACAGGCACATCATGCATGCTTTCAGATGACAGTCCTCAATGGATGATGGTCTGTATACTCCTGAGAACACCAAGGCTTTAAGCCTGAGAACTCTGCTGCTGTCAGTTTACCCCAACAGAGTATGTGAGAGGACAGGTCAGGCAGCTCTGGAACCATTAAGGAAATGGGAGAAGTTAAAACTGAATTTAAATTCTGACATGATAGGAATATAGTAAGCTGCTTTATACTCATATGTGCCACTAGTCCAACTAGCGTAGTATTGGCAACCCTGATTGGCAGTTGTTCTCAGATTTCAGGCAAAGTTCTTGCAATCCACTGTCTTCAGTTTAGTACAAACCATGCCTGACCCTGCTCAGCTTCCAAAATTGACAAGATGGGGTTTTTCAGGGCTGGTATAAATGTGCTGGATCTAAAATAGTCCTATACTCTCACACACAATCCAGTCCATTTCAAAGCAGCCCCAGGGATGTTCTCTTTTTCCTGTTCAGTCTGTCCATTTAGTGTCATTCCCTGGAGTACATTAATTGTCCTGACTTTCTACCAGAACCTTGATGATGAATCATCCACTTTTTCATTTATAAAATACATGTCCCTATTACCAAAACCTCATTAGAGGTGCTTTTTAGAAAGGAAAGGCCAACTACAATGTTTTCTCTTTCACTATGTATAATAGTAACACACTCCAAGCAAACAGCCTCAAAGAAAATAAACAACATGCCTCAAGGCTTACATCTCTGAGCCCAGCTCATTCAAATTTAAAACACTACTTAGCTGATCTGCCAATTAGAGGTTGCAACCCTATGAATGTCATTCTACATCTTGCTGCCTATTAATGTTACTCTAACCATTTTTCACACACCAGTAATCATATTTCAGAACTTGCTCTTGTGATCCTATTCTATTCTTTTATCACCTACCCTGATTAAGAGTTGTGGAGAGCTTGAAAGCTTGCATGTTATTGTGGAATTATAGTTGGTCCTATCAAAGACATTGCTCATTTGTATATGTCCTTTCCAAAGACAGGCTTGCCTGTCCCCATCCTTATTCTGTTTTTAACACTAGATTCTTTTTTAAAATGCCCAGGCACTTTTAAATTGGTATTTTATCTGCCTATTTATTTTGCTTTATTCCAGAGAAAGAACTCCAAAAGATTGGTGTAACAGGACTTATTTTTGCAAGTGCCATATTTTTGCTGTGTGCCTTCAATTCATTTCCAGATTCTCTAAAGTCTCCTTATCCTCCCTCAGTCCTCCTTCAATCTGATTTCATGCAGCAGTCCAGATACCTACTTAGATACCGTACTAAATAATTAAAGAATTATTATTGTGGGCCTCTTTCATTGTACTTGATAGCCCTGCTGGTGACCTCTTGGATTTCAGAGGATGTTAAAACCATTTCCTCAAGGTTGAAACGTTGACAAAATGGGATCCCCTTACAATGACAGGAATGTGTGAATATCAATGACCAGTACAAATCCCTTTCCAACACTAATTCACAGTCCCCAGGGTTACACGAATTGTATCAAAATGAGTCTCAATAATTTCCTGTTGTTCCACATACATGTGTCTGAGTTGTTCATTGTTCTTTTGGTGGCCCTTTACATGTGTGATCCAAATTGGGGCTGTCCTATCTTCTATGCATGTGGAGACATGAAACCACTTGTTAAGATGTGGTATAGGCATCCCATCTGAGGTCTTATATGCATTATCTTGCCAGACAGGTAGCCATATGGTAGCTGCTTTGGCAGTCTAGTCCAAATCAGTGTATGTGGTGAGGGGAAAATCTAGTGGCCCATGCTCTAGGATAGCCCAGAGAGCTTCTACCAATGCCACCTGACTAGAATGGGGGTACACTGTTACCTGCAGTGTGAACGCATCATCCACTTGAATGGCCCCAAAGCCTGTCTTGGGGGAGCCGACCACATGGAGGAAGAACTGCATCTTTTTTGCTAATAGGTTTTTCTGGTTAGCAAAAAGACACAGTTTTACCAGAGTCCATTTTTTTTTTTTTTGGTGGCGGGGGGTTAACACTCTGAATTACTCCTGACTCTCTGAATAGGTCTGCTACCCTTCTGAGCCTGTCTAGCAGGTGGTCCCATGCTACCCTATCTGTTTCTATGGGCCCTAGTGCCATCTTTTTCTGCAAATTCAAGCCTCTGTAAAGGAGAGCTTTAAACTTGTCATCATCAAAATTATATGTATTTAGCATGCCATTGAACTCTATTTTTTGTGCCACAATTCCCAATAACTTTTGCGGGCTATGAAAGCCTCTGGGTTTTCTCCAGGAGTCTGCTTCTCCATGACATAGAGGACACTTACATTCTGTTCTGGCCACATAAGCTTAATGAGTTTCTCCATCCAATTGTACATGCTTAACCTAGCTAGATCTTGAGCAGCTAAGGCAGATTCCAAGGTGGACAAGTTTGCTGTGGATATTCAGAGTTTCACCATTCGTTCTCCCTCTGTGTGTGTGTGTGTGTGTGTGTGACATGGATTTCATCCACACAATCCCCATGTCTTAATTTAGCAGTTCTAGCTGGTCTGCTATGGCTTTAGCCTCAACAACAGTCCATAAAACTCTCCTTTATGGTCTAGTTTAATATCCTGCCACTAACAAGTTGCCTAGATATTGTCTTAGTTCATATGGGGTTGAGTGGATCTTCCCAATCTGGATTGTAGGGCATATTGGGCATCACATCCTCTGGTAGTGGCTCCTCTAGAGCATACACAGGGAGTGGGGGAAGTTCTTCAGGGCAAACAGTAGAAATTATTGCCTCTTTGGTAGTCAAACTCTCCTGAGCTCAGCTGTTTTTCAGTTACATGCCTCAAGGCTTACACTTGCATGCTGAACCTTTGCCTGGCCCATTAAATACTGGGCAGCATGCTGTGCTTTAGCATGTTCCTCCTTTAAAGCAGCCAACGTGTACTGTAATGCCTGAAGTTGGATTGTGGCTGCATCTAATTTTGCTCAGGCTTCTTGTGCAGCAGACAAGAAAGCCAATTTTTCCACAAACAGGGCTCTGTTTTGTGCCCTTAACCGATCCAACTCTTTTTCTGCCTCTCAGTTTTCCTGTTAACTCATGGATGGTGCTTGTGGCATTGCTTAGAGCCATTCCAAATCCCCAAGCTGCCATAGCTTCCTTGGAGGGGTTAAAAAGTGACCTCTCCTTACACTGTGTGCGGAAAGCCTTACACTAAGGGGTCAGTGGTATTAAATGATCCCTTCTTCCATGGGTTCTTTCCCTGACTGGCAACCCATTTCTCTAGTTTGTCTGTTTTGTGGCTACTCTCAGACATTCCTGCCATCCTAATATTCCTGACTTTCTCACTAACTCACTGACTTTCTCACTAAACATTAAAGTGCCTCTTCTAAGCACTCTGGCTAAACTTTTGGCAAAACACAAAGGTGTCTCTTTAAAACATGCTAAACTATGGGCAAAGTGCAAAGATGTCTCCTTTCCTTCCAAATGTTTCCACAAGTTCTGACTAGTCACCATTGAGCTCATTGCCTCTTGACCCAGGACAATGGACAAGACACTCAGTGACAGGAAGACCACTGGGGTCCTCTTGGGGGGAAATCCCTGCATCTGCATCAGCAGAGCTGCAGGAGGGGGGCAAAAAACTCTCTGGAACATATTCTCACTTGGCTGAGCAGGAGGAGAAAGAGGGCTTTAGGGTCCTAGCTGAGTTTTTCAGGAATGAGGGGTGTCTCCTACAGACCCGGCCAAAGCACTGGAACCCAAAATATTGGCCTGCCACCATCATCGATGAGCAGCCTACATTTCTCTTTCCCAGGGAGCAACCCTGCAGGGAACTATAAATTCCAATTTCCTCAACTGGTGGCATACGGTCCTCACAAAAATAACAAACAGAGCTATAGGGTTCCTGAAGTGTGGTGTACATGTGTGTATCACAACACCTATCTCTCAGATCCCACAGCATGATAAACCCAAAGTACGGGAGATATTCCTGCGCACAGTCAGTGTTCTGCCCTTGTGCTCTACAGTGTAGGTGCAGCTGCCAAAGACCAAGGTGGAGTGTGGCTCCACTTGCTCAATTCCACACTCACAAAACTTTCACACCTGAAAAGTCTGCTTGAATCTCATTCAGATTTCCCTATGACCACCCCCCCTAGACGACATGCGTTGACTCACAAGTAAGGGGATACAGGGTGTGCCCATATTCTCCATCAGACTTATTACCCAAATTTCATGGGGTCTGTGGGAACCCACTTGTGCCACTCAAATTAAGATATTAATATAGGGAATTTTAATTAGCTCAAATATGGCAGTGAGATGCTAAGTAGCCACAGGATCTTTATACCTGTGCATACTTGTACTCACTGATGAGATTCCAAGCTTTACATCCTCCAACCCTACAATAATTCATAACCTTCATTAGCCTCATCCCTTGTTTCTGACATCTAGGCTGTATTTATTTATTTATTTATTTATACCCCGCTCTTCAGCCACAAGGCTATCAGAGCGGCTTACAAATTGTTTTAAGCAATAGCAATTTACATGTCTATACTGCATTAAGCAGTTTCCAATGTGTGTAACTTTCAGGAAAAAAAATTCTAAACATTTTCCATGATATGCAAATGTCCCTTATTGTTGAAGAAACTCTGACACAAGACCCACAGAGAGATACGGAAAGTGAGTTTATTCCAAAGTTATGCACGGGCCCTTAGCTGGAATAACTTCCAAAGTACAAAGAACCAAGAGCTATGGCTACAGAATACTTTTATACAGTTATCACAGTATGCAAAGAGCAATCCCTCTTCCTTCTCTCTTGTGACAGCAACTTCCCTTCCTTGCGACAATTGTTGATAGTTCAGAAAGTACAAGACAAGATAGTTTAGTAACACTTGGGTACAGTTCGAACGTCATTAGAGAAAGAATTGTTTACATCAGCATATCATATGTTTATGGAACATAGAGTTTGATTAGTAAAGAAGATTGACTAAGCCTAACTGAAAAGAAAGAAAAGAGAATTTAGCAAAGATCCAAAGGCCATCCAGTCTGACCCCCGAATTAGTGATTGCAAAGTGACAGCATTCAGCAAATAGACATTAGGGTCCACCTGGCTACTTCATTATTTGTTCAGTAAGAGCACAGTGCTGTGCTGTTAGAGACTGTAGGAAGACAGAATGCAGCCTTGTCTGACCTTTTCTGATCGAGAACCATTCTCTTTCTCTGTATTCTGTTCTAACAGTAGCCTTCTGCCCTGAGTAAAGGTTCCACATCAGGACAGTCAAATGTAATGGTAGTCCCCTTTCTTTAAGAGCAACCTATAGCTTTTTGTGATCTATGCAGACAAAGACTTTGCTATAGTCTGTAAAGCACATGCTGATTTTCTTCTGGAATTCTCTGGGGCACTCTGTTATCCAGCATACATTTGCAATGTGATCCCTAGAGCCTCTTCCCTTCATGAACCCAGCTTGCATCTCTGGAATGTCTTGCTCCATATATGGAAGGAGTCTTTGCTGCAGAATTTTGAGCATGACTTTGCTTTCATGGGAAATTGATATTGTTAATTTCTTATCTTTGCTGTAATCTTTTGTGTGAGGGCCATTGCCTTGTTTTCCATATTTGTTGGCCAATTTTAGTTAGAACTAAAGTTGATTCTGTCTCTGTAGATTGTAGCAGTTTTATTGGTACGTCATCTGTTTCTGGTGATGTATTCTTCCTGATTGCTTTGAATGCAGCTTTCACTTCACTTTCCAAAATTTTGGGTTCATCTTCATATATTAAGATGAACCCACACCGCATGTCTTCTTTCTTTTCTTTTTTTATTTTTAATACTACATTACTGTAAACTATTTGGTTCACAAATAAATAGTACTTTTCCCCCTTCTGGGCACACATATTGTAATACCTGAATATTTTATGCATCCATTCTTCTTTTTCCCCCTTGGAATGACTACAAAATCTTACTTAAAACTCAAATTCTAAATAGCATATGTGTGCATACTGGTTGACTGATTAAGGATGCATTTGTAATAGGTGTGCGTGGATTATTATTCATTACATTCTAACTTTCAATTGTTGGCTGTTTTTGGTGTTTCAGACCACTTGTGAAAACAAATACAAATATGGATCCCACTATATTTGCAAAAATGGTGGCATTTCAAACAGAGTGCCTTTGGTATAAACAATCCTAGATTGATGAGAATCCTCCTAGTTCAGGTTTTATTCTGTGCAAAATTTTCACATAGAGTATTTTTGCATTTCACTTGCAGGAAGCAGCATTTTTGTGCAGAATGAAATGTTGTTTTCTGTACAAAATTCTCATGTGTGAATTTTGTGCACAATAAGTCTTGATCTGTGAATAGCCTTCTAAAAGTGCACAAACTTCAAAGGGCTCACTTACACAGCAGTTTTTATTGTGATAGTTTGCACTTTAACACTTTTTTGCACTAGTGCCGGATAGTTTACATGATTTAGTGGAAAATCGGTTGCTCTGTTTAGTTTTCTGCTTTCTGGTTCACACAGACAAAGGTGGGGTGTGTGGCCTCCCAAACATATCTTGGGGAAGATGCCAGGAAGATGAGAGGGGGGGAGGGAAAGAGAGAGAAAGAGAAAGTGCTGGGATCTTTCCCTCCTCTGATTACCAGAGGAATGACTGCTAGTTTTAATGCCTTAGCAGGGAGTGTTCCCTCTTCTTCCCAAAGTGAGAAGGGTGGGAGGAAGGAGGCAGCCTTTCAGCTCTGAGGAACTATCCCACATCAAGTGTCAAGCCCCCCTTCCCCTCACCCACTCTCCCTGTCTCTCTATATCTGTCTCTGTCTCTGTCTCTCTCTCTCTCACACACACACACACACAAATGCCATCACAGGAGTGTGAGGGAGTGAACAGCTGGAGGAGCAGGTTGCTACTCAATCCTCCCCTCTCTCTCTCTCTCACACACACAGGCTAACTGGGGATTCTTCAGCCGCAGCAGCCAAGCAAAGTGGGAGGCAGACAGCTGGGCAATTGGGACGGGATGGCACTGGTTGGATCTTTTCCATGGCTGGATCTTTTTATTTCAGGCTCCTCCATCCCCTCCCTGGTCAGTCCAACCCCCTCCCTGGTCACTCCACCCAATCACGGCTCAGCTCTGCTGTTGTTGTTTCAGGAAGATTGCTGGTAATTCACACAGACTTTTCTGAAATGGTAGTTCACACAATCGATAGTGCACTAAGTCGCGTTACTTTTATAAAAAGTCGGGAAAAGTAGCAAAAGCCCTTATTATGCTATTTTTGAGTTTTTGAGCTCTCCCCTTCTGAATGAGGTGATATTGTGGCATGATGTGTGTGAACTATTAGGAATCTTAGTCAATTCTTCACGGGCTTATTTTGCCATGTAAACAGGCCCAAAGATTTTCTTTCAATTGGAAGAAATTTGCTGAAATTACTCATTGCCTCTTTCCAGGTCATAATTAGTAAAGAGTTACATCTTTTAAATACAGCTGTTAGGATTTTGCTGGTTGTTGTCACCTCTATGTTAATTTGTTCCATTCTTTTGGGGTGCTGTTTGCAGTTATGTCTTGGCTCTGCAGTGGAAGTCTCCCAAAGTCCACCCCCCCCCAATGAGGCATGCTTTCCCAATTTGGTCCTATTATTTGAAGGACATTTTTTTGTCATTCTGCATTCCTCTTCCCCCCCCCCAAAAAAAATGTTAGAATTGATAAGGCTGAATGATTATTCCTCTAGCAAATTCAGTAAGACAGGAACATCCTTAAACACCTATGAGCCTTTAGGCTGAAAGTCTGTTTTCCGTCTGCATACACATATTGGCCTGTAGGTCTTCTAGGAAGGAGGGTACATTGTGATTGATTTCTGTTTATTTGTTTTCTGTTTTCTATTATGCATTATCACACAATATACAATACCCGGGAGATTATCAGATGCTCTAAATATGGTGTTATAACAACACCAGGTGATCGCTAAAGGGATTCCCTTTCACATGAAGTTGTTCCCCACTTGTTATGCTCCTCTTCAGCTTTTGTTACACTGGCGCTGCTTTTTATTGATGGGCTAAGCTGTCAATGGACCCCCCCCCCATTCCATTCCTGTCACGGAATAGACAGTGAGTGAAAAGGTGCTCGTTTCACTGGTGCAATCCCTGCGTCAGTAGAAGGTCCATGTCAGAACACTTCCTGGTGAGATTGGGACATCCAGGTAGGTGACACAACTTTTTGTACCCTCCCCTTGTTACTTGGAATGTTTTAAGTGTGTTTTTGTGCTTGCTGACATTTTTTGTCTTTTATTTTGCTTTTAATTTTTGAAATCCCTGTGCTCTTTTCTTCTCCCAAGAACAGCCAGGATTTCAAAGCAGGAAGTGAATCATGGTCCGTTAGGGCTCCATTCATTCCTGGGCTGCCCAGTTGTATGAACAAGGTAGGTCTAAAAAGTTTTTCTTTTTTATCATTACAGGGATGGGAGAGGGGCAGGAGAGGAGATTGTGGGATGGGAATACTTTTTTTCTTCCCATCTGATAAACTCCTGTGCATAATATACTATAATATATAATACAGTGTATCAGCCCTCGGGAGCAATAAGGTCCCTATAGAGGGTAAAATCAAACAAGTTGGAATTCTACTATCTAGAAGAAGCACAGGCTTTAGAAGAAAGTAAAGAGACAGTTGTGTAATGTGGTATATAGGGTTTTTTATGTTATTCTTTTCAGTATTACAGTTCAATTACAAGTTGATGTTTACTTACCTTATCTAATGAAATGACTCAGATTCACATCTCTGAGTTGCATTAATGAGATTTTGTATTTAATTGCATTAAACATTGCAGGCAAAGGGATGACAAATAAATAGTCATTCATTTAATGTCGCCACTTTCCACATAGCCTCATTCCTAACTCTGAGGAAAAGGCAGATAGTCAAGGAACATGCATGAAAAGAAATACAGTTCTTTGTTTCACTATTTAAATGTTCAGCAGGCTTTCAAGTACTACCCTAATGCACGTAGAGCGTTTTCTGACATTTTGTCGAATTCCATTTTGGGATAAATTCTGGAATATTGCTGTCAGCCCCTTTTGGACAGAAGCTACAGATTGCCACATCATAACCCATTAGTCATAGGTACTTAAGTCTTCTAAAGATAGAGACAAAGCATCCATGCTTCCTGCCTGCTGTGAGTCCTGTGGTCAGTGCTACTCAAAGTGGTGGTCCATGATCTGTGTTGGTCTATGAGGCATTGTCTGCTCACCCCTGAAAGATTTCCAGAAAAGAAATCATGATCATCATCATGATCATCATCATCTTTTCCCCTAGTTTGAGAATCAAGGTGGCTGACAACAAATAAAAACCACATAGTTTTAAAAAATCACAAAACACAAAAGTTAAATGTGATTAAACTATCCAATTTTTAAAAAACCGGTTAAAAACACAAACACAATAAAAAAAATGCATAGAACATTCAGTACATTGTATAATCAACCAGTCCTCAAAGGACTGTCAAAACATCTACTGGCTGTGAGGGTGGTGGGACCAAGAGAAAGGCCTCCCCAGTAGATCTCAAAACAGGGGTGGATTCATAAGAGAGAATATGGTCCTTCAAATAACCTGGCCCTGAGAAACAATTGTAGCCACTGGGTACAAATGGTGTTGGTCCCTGTCACGTTGGTGGGCAGGGAGGAAGCCTGCTGGTCCAGATTAAAGGAGCAGTGCTGTAATCCACCATTTTAACACTATGATGAGGAAGACTCCAGTTTTCTACATTTCTAGTGGCAGGGCTGCATGAATGACAAAATAATAATAATAATAATCTATTTGCAGTTTTGTCAGTTCTAAGGAGATGAAAATATAAAAGAATTTACCAGAAACAAGTTGATTCTCTATTTACATATTAACATATAACATTTTGCCCATTCTTTCTTCCCTGTTTTCCCCATCTTTCATCCTCTTAAGACTCTCAGAGACAAGCTTCTGGGGAAAAGGGGGCACTGAAACTACATGTATTATGAAAAGAAAGATCATGGGGGACCTTAGGAGGATAATCCAAGGGGGGAATTACTTCTTTGTCTAGCATTTTGGCCCACATCGCTTTGTGATGCATGATAGGCAAGAGACATGTGACCAAATCTGTAACCCTTTTGCTGCTTCTCCCCATAGTATGGTGAGGCATAGGTTAAATCACTTCATTCATTTATAACATGCATTTTGCAGAGCAGATTATAAAAAGTAAGTTTTAAATAATCATCCCCCCAAGTAACCATTGTGTTTACCATTTTTAAACCTCATCCAGGCTAATGGGGCATTTCAGTCCCCCAGGATCATTCTTTTGTTGTAGAACTATACCTATGGAGGTATTTTATGACATTGCCCCTAAAATTACTCAGTGCTTCCTTCAAGAATAAACTTAGTGAAGAATGTCATTCCTATCCTGTGGACATGGGACATTTTATACCCTTAATACATTGAACTTCTCATTTGGATCAGAATATACCCAGATCAAGGCACTTAGTTGATTTTTAAAAATATTTCCAAGTGTGAGTTTTACTTCACTTTCACTTTCTTCAACAGTAATTACTGTAGTTCCCTTTTGCCCCTTTTTTTAAAAAAGATGTGAATGCTACAAGATGCTGACCTGTGGTACAAACTCTCTCCCATTATCCACTGTATTATCACTTCAAAATGTGCAATAGAACATGAGGCTCAGCATGAACCAACACTCAAATCATGTGATAGTTCTCTTCCACCATTTACTGAAGCCACCCCCAGAAATGTTAAAAATACATTTACAAAGATGAAAAAGTGATGTTTTCCCTCATTAAGTAACAATCATAATGCAATGCAGTTGTACTATAATTATTTCAAGAAGGAAATAATTTCAAATTGGGACATCTTATAATCTATGTATACAAAATATGAAATCCATTATATTACTGGGAGAGAAAAACAGTTAATCTTCACATATAGTTATTATTAATATTTCCATGTATAAAGGTGTGAGGTTTTTTTTATACTGTGTCATTACTGGATGGTACTTTGGAATGAACGTATAGGTACAATTAATTAATAAAATTGTCCCTGCCCCCCACAAGAAGCCAACAATCGGAATTTTGCAAACATGGAGATAGTCGTGCACAGAGAAGGAACTGTAGCAAATAGCAGAAATAAAAGAGAACCAAAGTTTCCAAAATGATTGTGAGTTCATACTGGTATCTAGATTAGGTATCGATATAGAAAGATGTAGCTATGGAAAGATATCACAGAAGCAAGGGGTTTGGGGATGGGATTTGAAGACATGATGGAATCCTGGGAGGTTACAAATCAAGGTGCCACCGTGGAGAATTGGTCCTGATGTTTAAGAATTTGGAGATCCTTTGGACACAAAGAGATTAGAATGAAAGTGGGAAAGACCACAAGCAGGGATGTATCAAGAAATAATGAGGAAATAAATTTTGCTCAGCCCATCTAGCTAGCCTGAATCCATCAGAGCAGGGCTGTCCCTCTCCTCTGGACCTTTCATGCCCAGCATTAACACTGCCTTTACCATGTCAACACTGCCTTAGGAAACAAACAGACAAAAGCTGAAAAGTAATGAGGCAAGTTAACAGTTTTAATGTTTTGCTTAGGTTTAATGGAAACAACTGGGTGAGTTTTTTTTAAAAAAGAAACATTTCCCATACATCCTTCTCTGACATCTCTTGGCTGCTTGTTTCTCCACGGATTCTCCATTTTCTCCTTCCATAAGAATGCATGTGTGCTGCTCTCAGAAAAGGTAAGTATCCCTTTAGGCAAGGGCACCAGACTGAGAACTTCAGCACATTTTGGTCCATTGCCCAGTATCTAAAATTGATTATACAAGCTGGGTGCAAAATGTCCTAATTAAAACTTTGCAGAAAGTTTTGCTTTAGTGCTTTAGACTTTACACACATTTAAGCAGAAATGCTCTTAGAACATTTTTTAAAATTCTGAAATAAATTCAGAGCAAACAATAAAGCAAAGATAAGGCAAGTAGTTAGGATAATGTAAATGTGAAAAAGGAGCCACTGTGGCATAGTGATTTGAATGCTGGACATAACACTGGTAACCAGGGTATGAATCCCCATTCAGCTAAAGAAACCCACTGGGTGACCTTGGGCAAATCACACTCTCTCAGAGGAAGGTAAAGGCAAACCTTCTCTGAACAAATTTTGACAAGAAAACCCCATGATAGATTCACTGTAAGGTTGCCATTACTTAGAAATGACTTGAAGGCAAACAACAACAACAACAACAACAACAATGTAGATTGGGCTAGGATTTTTCTTCTCTGTCAGTACAGAGAAATAGGAAACTGTTGTATGTGGGGAAATAATCATTGTAATGTAAAAGCAATCTTGTGTACCTCATTCACAATCTTAGATAAGTCTAGGGTTTTTTTTCCCTGCATGCATTTTGTTCTCCCAAAATTCCCTTCTCTTACTTCACTGAGCACTTCTAGCCAACTGGAAGTGCTGAGTGATTGGACACATGACCTAATTTGAATTTTATTGCTTTTGTGTAACTTGCTTCTTCTGAATCTGACTCTCCATGAGAATGGAGGCATCTTAAGCTTTCCTGTAACCATGCCATGATGCATCGGAACCCAGCCCACGGCTGGTGAGTCTCTCTTACCCATTCTTAGTCAGTTAAGGACTTTTTCTTATGTTTGTTTTAGTATGCAGATTGAGACTGATATACCTTCAGTAAACTTTGTTTTGCATTTTAAACTGACTCCTTTGTTTTGTAATGAGTCTAATTTAACTGGGGGATCCCAGATCTCTGAATACACTTTTAAATGATAATTGAGCTTAAGTCTGCTTCTCAATCGCACTCTGCATAAGGCGTGAAGTCAAATGTGACTGAATGATTTTACCTTTTTAAAAAAGGAGATAATTCTTGTTGTTTTTAAAGGACTAGATCCTGCAATTTTATTTTTAGACTCATTACCTTCCTACAGAAACAGCAACTAGACTTCCCAGGATTAAATCTGTCCCACTGAGATAGTCAGGATTAGTAAGAATTTCACTTTTATAGGTTGTCTGTGGATTGTTTTTTCCAGGCTGTGAGGCCATGTTCTGGAAGATTTTATTCCTGATGTTTTGCCTGCATGTGTGAATGTAGGACATCAGGAATAAACTCTTCCAGAACATGGCCTCATAGCCCGGAAAAAACAACCCACAGACAACCTATGGATGCCAGCCATGAAAGCCTTCAACTTCACAATTTCACTTTTGTTCTTTTATTTTTTCAAGAACCTATCCAATGTGCACATTTCTTGATATATTTGAAATTAAAAACTTGAGGGTTTGCCATTTGGTGACAAGAACTTTGCAAACTTTGCACATTTATTGACAAATCTGAAGAATTAATTCAAGAATTTACCCCAAAATTTGCAAGAAAGTGAAACTGGCATATTCACCCACCATGATTTAGAATGCTGAATTCTTTAAAAATCTGGATTTTAATCTCTATATGCTCAACAGTGTTAGTGGTGCTGAATTAAGGTTGCTAGACACCTCTTTTTTTTCCTGGCAAACTCTGTATCTCTTAGAGCCCCATGCAAGACAGTAACAATATGGTTTTAACTATACTGGGAACAGATGGTGTATATTTATTTTTGCCACTGAAGATGTCTGAGAATTTCATGTGACGCAATATTTTTTTGTAAGAATTTATAGAATTTGCAAACTTCTTAATAAACAGGATGGAAAGAAGTTGAGGGCTTTTTAAAATACAAATATGGGAGAATGAAAAACTAACAAGTTTGTTTTTATCTCTGGAGTCATTGCTAACCCCCCTGGAAATATTGAGACCAGAGACTGTTCTTGGGTTAAATAGGGCTATTTTATTTAAAGGGCTATTTTATTCAAACTATTTACAACTAGCAATTCAACCTTAACTGCAAAGTGTAGAAGCACCTGGTGTGGTGTGGGATTTTTCTGGGGCAGAAGATCAAGCACCCAGCCCTCTCCTTGGATACCCTTGGGCGAAGCACCTAGGCCTCAGGAGCCCTCCATTCATTGGATCACTGCCTGGCAATCCCTGTTTCAGGGAAAGCCTACCAGAGGCTTTCCCTCCCGCATGTCCCATGACTTAAAAATGAGGCTAAACTTCAGATAAACCCCAAGGGTTGGCCTCCTTCACCACCCCGAGGTCCCATGTCCAAAAGGGGCAAATCTAGAGATCTCCCCTTTACCAAATGGGTGCTTTTAGATGCTCAGTGGTGTATCAGCTCTTTCTTTCCCACTACATGCCATAGACACCTGGCTGTTCAATACAGCCTGCACCCCCTTTGTAGGTCTGCCAAAAAGATCTCTACAAAAAGGTAAACTCCATAAGCTTGGCAGAGCTGTGTTTTTTGGAAGATGATTTCAGGTTGTGGGAAGAAGCGACCCAATCTTTTCTCCAATGCATGTCAAATGTCCTGATTTATCTGCCTCTGTGGTATCTCCAAATAACATGGGGTTGACTTACCCCCACCAGATGAGCCAAGATAGCTGACCTAACAATTTCAGTGTCAGACCATTAAGACTTAATGTACTTCATGCCCACAACAGCTTCAAAAGGCCCTGATTTTTACCACCCAAATGGATTACAAAGACCCTGGTCATGCCACTTGAGCTACCTCTTCCCCAGCTATTCTGCAGAAGCAGATTGGTTTAAACCTAAATGCATGCCCATGGGGTCAACCATTGCTTATTTTGCAGCCCAGTAGACCATATTATTGCCACAAGCAAGAACCAGGCTCGACGCCATCTGCCCTTTCATTTCTATGAAACAAAACAATTAGAATGACCAAAGCAATAACACTGAAATCTGCAAATGTATGACTGGTATACATTGTAATGACATATCAAGATAGACCTCACCACTTGTGTTCCAAATCCAATGGCTGATGCAGTCAAAGCCACCCCAATTTGGAAAGAGTGAGTACCAAACCATAAACTCCCTACCCAGCTGCTCTAGTGCTCTGGCTGTGATTGCCCAAAATTGATACCTGTTAAGCACAGGGTCCCAATAGGGCCTAAATACACCAGATCCCATCTGATCTTGGAAACTAAACAGGGTCAGCTCTGGTTAGTACTTGGATGGGAGACGATCAAGGAATACTAGGTGCTGTAGTCTATGTTTCAAAGGAAGGAACTGGCAAAACCACCTCAAAGTATTCCTTGCCCAAGAAAACCCTATGAAAAATTCATGGTGTCACCATACATCAACAGGTGACTTGAACACACACACACACACACATGGGGGATTCCCACCAATGACACTACCTTTCTGTGGCATGGGCTCATGTGAGGCAAGAGGCTATGTTGATAGTAGCAGTGCTGCTGGTAGGGTCTCCCATGTCAGAGAGGTTTTTACTGAGGATTGACTAAATGTGTCAAACAGGGCTGTAGCAGTACTGGGAGGTGACACTGGCAGAAGATTTCTCAGAGACAACAGCAGTGGCACCATAGCTAACACTTGTAAGTACTTCACAAAAGGAGGCACGGTAAACCCGTTTTGAAAGTCTTTTACCACAAAAAAACTCTATAATGAGACAATCCAAAATGAAACAAGAGATAGTGCCAGAAGATGAAACTCCCATGTTGGACATCAGTCAATGAGCTATTGGGATACAGCAGAGGACAACTACTCAGCTGTTGATGTGCTCAGAGGTGAAAAGAAGGTCCAAGGCTGTACATCACATATTATAGGAACAGGGAATGTAAGAAGCATGAATCAGGGACAGCTAGACATATTAAAAGAAAAGGAATATATAAACATTTCAGTGCCTACTTAAGATCACTGAACATTGATGACAAGGGACCTGCTGCAGTCACCTGCAACAGCTGTGGTATGTTTGTGTTCTTGCTGGAGGATGTAGGTAGCTACCATGATGTAACAGAAAGACTGACAAGACACATCAAGCCCACTGACTGTTACCCCCTCCTTTTGGTCCCTATGGGAACCAATGATTACCATATGGGAATCAAGGCATAGCTTTCAGGATATCAGAAGGGATTACGAGGCTCTGGGTGGGAAGCTGAAAGACCTTGATGCACAGGTTGTCATTTTGTCTCTCCTCTCAGTTGAAGGACACTGCCCAGGAAGGGAGAGAAGAATAGTGGGTGGAAATAACTGACTCAGCAGATGGTGCGTCCAGGAATGATTTGGCTTCCTGGACTATGGTCTGAGGTTTCATGAAGATGGACTTCTGGCAAGTGATGGGTTACACCTCCCAACAGTTGGCAGGAACGTTTTTGCTAAGAGGCTCACAAACCTGATAAGGAGGGCTTTAAACTGAGTTATGCAAGGAGGTGGTCAGTATTCTTGAGGGCAGAGGTTCATCAAGTGCTGAAGACAATAGCTCAAATGTTACAGAGAACTGGATGAATACTTCAAGAACCCTACAATGGGATGAAAAAATAAGCAGATAGGGAGCATGGCCCATGGTCTTATATGTCTCTACACAAATGCATTGTGCATGGGAAATAAACAAGATGAACTTGGACTCTTAACATAGCAAAGCAAATATGGCATAATTAGGATAACTGTACCCAGCATAACATACAGTGTTATAGGAGATTGTAAAGGTTATAAATGAATAACTCATTTTATATATATATTCATATATTTCATAAATTGTTTTATGTGGGGTTTTTTTTCTGAATCCTTTCACATGGTTCAGTGATATGGTATTATTTTAGGAAAAATTATTGCATTGTTTTACATGTGGGTGGTGAGTGGCTGAGGGAGTGAGGGGAATGAGGGGATTGATTGTTTATGTTTCCTAAGTGGCCAATCAGCACACTGGGAAAGGAAATATACCCAAGAGACAGACAGACAGACAGATAGGCATCACTGAAACCTGGTGGGATGAATCTCATAATTGGAATGTAGTAATAGATGGGTATAACCTATTTCAGAGAAATAGACCAATCAGGAAAGGAGGAGGAGGAGCATTATATGTCAAGTGTGTTTACACCTGTGAAGAGATCCATGACTTAAATCCTGGAAGCCAGGTTGAGAGCATCTGGATAAGAATCAAGGGGGAGAGAAACAATAGTGATGTGATTGTGAGGGTCTACTAAAGACTTCCCCCAAGTCAGACTGAGAATGTAGATGATGGCTACCTGGACCAGATGACCAAGCATTCAGAAAGGAGAGATGTGGTAGTAATGGGAGACTTCAACTATTCTGTTATTTGTTGGAGGTCAATTTTTACCAAGAATGTAAGGTCCAACAAATTCCTCACTTGCCTTGCAGACAATTTTATTTTCCAGAAGATGGAAGGGGCAACAAGGGGGTCAGCTATTTTTGATCTGATCCTTACCAACAGTGTATGGTTAATGAGGTGCAAATGGCGGGATCCTTAGGCGGCGGTGGCCATGTTCTCCTGGAGTTTGTTATACAGTGGAAAGGTGAAGTCAAGCATAGTCAGACATGCATTTTAAAAAGGTGATTCCAGGGAAATACTGGGTGTGATCTCATGGTCAAAAGTACTGAAAGAGAAGGGAATTCAGGATGTTTCTCAAAAACAGGTCATGCCACACTAATCTTCTCTCTCTCTCTCTCTCTCCCTTTGATAGAGTTACAAATTTGGTAGATGAAGGGAGTGTAGTGGATATAGCAAATCTTGATTTCAGTACGGCCTTTGATAAGGTCCCCCATAATACTCTTGCAAACAAGCCAGAGCTTGTCTACACTACAGAAAACATTCAGCTTCCATTTCCTGTTTCCTGGGCCCACCGTTAATGCCATTCACTTCAATGTGAAAATGAAGCGAGATTGGCATTACCGGCCACACATTTCCCCTGGTGAGCTCACTTCATTGTGAAAGGGTGGTCCTACCTTGATCACATGTCTTATAATTTACATTATTTCCAGTCACATGGCTGTGGCTGCACCAAAGTTCTTTGTTTTGTTCTTCCCTTCGTGAATGCATATATATGATGTCCCAGAGTATAGACAGGTATACGTTAATACTTATCTCTGCACAAATACATATTCAAAAAATAATAGTAGCTGCATGCTGGCAGTACCACTCACCTGAAAATCCACCCCGGCCACATCTACAAGAAACTAGTTTTTGCAGTAAAGTGTGGGATAAAAGGTAGTTTTTTTAAAAATAGATTAAAACCCTTAGGCCTCAAAAAGAACCACATTCCCATCTAATTGTCAAGAACATCATGAGATCAATTTTTTCTGCAGTGTAGACAAGCCGCTAGTAAAATGTGGACTAGACAATGCTACTGTTAGGTGGATTTGTAATTGGTTGACTGACCAAACACAAAGGATGCTCACCAATGGCTCCTTTTCATCCTGGAGAGAAGTGACTAGTGGAGTGCCACAGTGTTCTACCCTGTTTCAACATCTTTATCAAAAAGTTGTTACCCAAATTGTGTGAGGTTCCTAAAGAGACCCCTTGTCTCCATATATTAATATGGGAAATTTTAATTAGTTCAATATGGCAGCAAGTGGCCAAGTAACTATGGGATCTTTTGACCTATGTATACGAGTGCTAACTGATGAGACTCACAGCCAGGAAATAAAATAAAACATGTTTTTTATTGAAAAATAATCTCGGAAGCATTCACACTAACACTCAGGCTTCAAGCAATCACACAAAGCTAGCAAAGAATAGGAGGGAGTATTGGGACAGAGAAATAGAGTTCGAGATGATGGGCTGTACTATACCTGTCCAAAGAGCAGAGATTTTTGCAAAGAAGAAGTATGGCTATGCACATCGGGTGACACAGCAAACCAACAGGGCGACGGCATTAGGAAGAACTTCCTGATGGTAAGAGCTGTTTGACAATGGAATACCCTGCCTGAGTGTGATGGAATCTCTTTTTTGAGATTTTTAAACAGAGGCTGGGTGGCCATCCGTCAGGAGTGCTTTGATTATGTATTCCTGCATGGCAGGACATTGGACTGGATGGCCATTGTGGTCTCTTCCAACTCTATGATTTTATATATTTTAAAAGGGCTATTCTAAACAACTAGCTATGTTCTTTTCATAGTTCTGTTTTGATATATAAAGTCTAAAGTAGCTGGTAAATGGACAGTGTCTTTTTTTCAGAGGGAAATTATATTTTGATACAAAAATTATACTGAGAATTATATTTTCCCATGAAAGTTGACACCAACTAATCAGAAAACAGCTTTCTTCATAATATGTTAAGCCTTGGCACTTCAAAAGCATAATGGCAGTGCCTTGTAGCAGTAAATCCCATGTTGCTTCATGCTGAGATTCTTTTTGTCAAACTGAAAGGCATACACTATTTCCCACTCATTGGAAAATGAGATTGGAAGGTTTCCAGAATCAATTTTTGTGTCTATGTAACAGTGCACTGTCCTAGACAACACGATAAAATAAAAGAGAGTTAAAGAGGATGTGTCATGTAAGAGGGCAATGTGCTAAAATAGGTTTCAGAATGTTGCCTGACAAGAAACACCTAAAACAGAGTTGATAAGTTTCTTCCTGTATCTAGTTCTTAATTTAAATAAGAGATGATAAACAGGGAATGAGCAGTTTGATTTTTGGGCAATCTGCCTTTTTTTTTCTTTGTCCACAGCTGTTTCAAAGATTCAGCATCCTTGTAAATATGTCTGTATATTGTTTTTAGCCTAGGAAGTTTTTACTAGCCCAATCATTCTTTCCTCCATTACTTGAGGCCCAAAGAGGAATAAATGAACCAACGTTTGCTACATTTATCTGTCTGGGTACCTGAAAATTCTTAACTGCCATAGATGATCAGAAGCATGGTTGTCATCAAGTCTGTCATTGAAATTAATTAATAGATCTGACTTATCCCCCCCCCCCCAAATAATCCAGTGTTTTCACACCTCCATTGTGGGAACTGTTTATTTACTCTTGCTCTCTGATTTTTGATCAGTTTCCTACTCATAAGATGATATTTTTTCCTCCAGCAGCTGTTGGCCTCCGTATCAGTGAGGCAGAGAACACATTTTATTCCAAAATTTATAGGATTTATCCAAGGTACTGACCCCTATCTCCAAACTAGATTCAGAACCTTGGGTGGCTTCATTAAAGTTTAGACCAAAACCCATATTACTTGTAACCCATAAGTGATGACCTGGCTTAGACAGGCCTCCCATGGCATTACATATCCTAAAGAAAAAAGCCCCTTTTAGAGCCACAACTCTGCAGGCAAAGTTCAGATGGCTGACTATGTCCAAAAGTGACCTTTGTCCATGCCAAAAACATCTAAAGCCTTCTAGTAAGATCTTGTAGTTTCTCATCAGGGAACCTACAACACTTTGCTACTGTATTCAACTTCATTCCCAGAAAATCTAACCTAGTGGCCAGTCCCCCAGTTTTTTCCTCTGCCAATGGTACCTCCTGTGAATCCGCTAAATGTGCAAAATTGCCCATGATGTTCCCTCACTGTTTAGAGCCTCCCAGGCACCCCAGAAAAGAAAAGAAAAAAAATATCCAAATAATGAGCTGCAGAAGACACTCCAACTACCTCTGTCAAGGCCTACTCCAGAAAAGAACAACTTTTTGAAGGTGGCACGTGACATCAAGTACCCCATAGGCAGAGCCTGGTATATAGAACTCCCCTCAAAGCCAAAATGCAACAACTCAAAGTCATTGGGATGCACTAGCAACAACCAAAATGTTGACTTAATCTTGGCAGGAAGGGTGGGACCGTATTCAATTACCAGCCGCTGCTGATGGTGAGTGCCGCCAAGAACCATCAAGAATTGCTTGTGTAACAGATCCCATAGCTCTTGGCATCCCCAAAGCCCCAGGATTAAGCATATCAGGCTGGCACAGAGTACCTACCAGGTATTCCACCCATGGTGTGCCTCATGCTGGTACAAAGTACCTCAGGATCCACAAGGCCAGTTAATCTCAGTGGTATCTTGTGTGTAAGGCTCACCTGCCACATCCCACTCCTTCATCCTGGCAACATCATCTGGCCACCTTCTGTTTCTTTACACAAGGAACATTGCCTTCCTTCTTCCTTTAAAATCATCTGAATCACTGAAGAGTAGGACTGACCAGGAACCCCAGGACATGATTGTTTGAGAGCAGAAAGACAATTGAGTATTTTCTGTGTCAACCTAGTATGCTTATCCATTTTAGAATCCCTCCTTCTACTCTCATATAACTTGGATTCACCTGCAGGGGGGGCACATTTGCCCTTGCCAATATCATAGCCATATAACTGGGCTGCTCCTTGTCATCAAAAGAAGATAAAACCATCTCTTCTGAACAGGTTGTTTAGCAGGCTGTTTCCCTTTAGTCTGCCCTTGTACTTTCTCCAGAACCGTTCTCAACACCCCTCAAAACTACAACTAAATTCCTCTTGAGAACCAACCCCATGCTTAATCAGGCCCAACCACAACCACAAACATGCAGGAAAAGGAGAAATCAAGGGAGTAGGAGAACAGCAAGCCCCAACTCATCCAATGGCCTAATAGGCACACAACCAATGGCCCCTGTCTCTGGACTTAGTTGGCTTAACAAAGCCTATCTGCTCCCAACCAGGCCTTGGTGACACAATGACCCACTGGGGCCTACCATCAAGTCTACCTGACCAAATGCAGCCTGTGTCCCAACCACCTGTACCTCCTGTCCAAATGTGGCCCATCTGCCATGTTCTGGCCCAAGTGGAGCTTATGCTGCCTATTCACTACTTCCTTAGTCCAATGAGGCCTATAAGGAGGACTTGTGGCCTATCCACCACTTCCCAGACTCAACAGGGCCTATAACAAGGTCTTAAATCTAATGCAGCCTAGCTGCCTCTTTCCAAGCCCAACAGTCCATGCATCCTAATGTGGTCTGCCCACCACTTCCAGGGGGCCCAGGAGTCTAAAACCAGGCCTTGTTGGTTGACTGTGACCTATTTGATACTCCCTGGGTTCATTGGGCCTAACCCTCACTTCCCATGCCTGCTGGGCTAATCACAAAATAGCTTCCTGCACCAAGCCTGGGCTGCTTCATGCCACCAACCACTTGTGCACCCAGAAACACAGTGGCAGCCACTGACTGCCATCCCCTTACATGCTCAAGGAGTAAAATGACCCCCAAACACACACACACCAAATTTTTAGGCCTAAGATCCTGCCAACACCCTTCTCCTGCTGAACTTAGATCCTACCTCTCTAAGTGCACTGAAACAAAGAGTCCAGAGCCAAGGAGGAGTGAGTTTATAAGCCATCCTTGCTCTTCCCCTGACCTCGTCAGCATAGCAATACACAGTGCTGCTCCACACAGTGCCACCAGCCCCACCCCTGCAGCCTTGGCTGTCATCATGGGAGCAGCCAAGATTTTTGTGAAGTGGGTAGAATTAAATGGCAACAAGATAAACATTAATTTTACCCCCATTATTATTTGACAACAGTTCTCACCATGTCAGTCTTTGAGCCAGGGAGTGCACAGAGGAGGGCACAAGCATTACCAGTGGGTAATATGTTTTAAAAGAAAGACCAGCATTCTTTTGTCAGATTTAACCTTTGAAATAATAAATATATTATTAAATCAAATCTGAAATCCCTGAATCTACCATGTCGGGTCCAATGTTCTCTATATCTTCTCTTATACAAAACAGCTTTATATCACATCTGGAGATGGATAAATCTTCAGCTTGCTATGAAGATCTGTCATTTTGCACTTCTTAAAATGGAAGCATGTTACAAACAAAGCAACTGGTTCCTAATTGTTATTTCAGGTTCACAAAGAAAGAAAAATAACACAAACTTTTTTTGCAAAACTAAGCTGACTGAACAGAATGGAGGAGAACATTCAGTCTCCTAGCACCTTGTCAAACCTTTGCTGGAGAATAATAATGAGCCATAGATAGCCAGAAGAGTGAGCCTCGAATGCAAAACTGTGTGTGCTGAGTAGGGGCCTGAAGAGTATTCATAAAAATTCTCAATGAGAGAGGCTGTCCCAACACATCAAGAGCTCACTTTAATGATCACCTGCCTCAAAGAAACATCTCACCTCCAACACAAGAATGAGACAGGAGGCTTTTAGTGAAGTTTCCACAATTTGTGAAAAAAAGAGAGAAAGAAAAAAAGAAAGGAAGGAAGGAAAAGAAAAGAAAAGAAAAGAAAGAAGAAAAGGCCAATCATCCTTATGGTCATCCCTGTGAGTCACTAGGGGGTGGAGCTGGGAGCCTAGCTCTATATAACTCCTTGCAGAGGCTTTCCAGGCCAGTTTCCTGCCAGGGAGAAGAAGGAGAGCAGCTTCTGGACAGCCATTCTGACTGGGGAGATTGAATTTTTTAAAAAACTGTTCGGAGAGGCTGCTTGTTGCTGAGGGGCTCGAACTTCTGACCTTCCCCTTTTACCCTCAAGAGCCTTCCTGTGAGTCACACCGGTGAGTCACACCTGTGAGTCACTAGGGGGTGGAGCTGGGAGCCTAGCTCTATATAACTCCTTGCAGAGGCTTTCCAGGCCAGTTTCCTGCCAGAGAGAAGGAGAGCAGCTTCTGGACAGCAAGTTTCCTGCCAGTTTCCAGGCCAGTTTCCTGCCAGGGAGAAGAAGGAGAGCAGCTTCTGGACAGCCATTCTGACTGGGGAGATTGAATTTTTTAAAAAAACTGTTGGGAGAGGCTGCTTGTTGCTGAGGCGCAAGCCTAACGGCGCGCGAATTTCAGTAACCAAACAAAAATACAGTATACCTAAAAGTACAGCTTAGCATTCTCAGCATTAACTAAGAGTTCTTAGATTACCTAAAAGCGCTCACCATGGACACTGAGGGGACTGCAGCAGTCACTTGCAACACTTGTGCGATGTTTGTCTTCTTGTCTACAGATGTGGAGAAATTCACATGCACCAAGTGCAAGCTGGTAGACCTCTTGGAAGAGAAAGTACAGCAGCTGGAGACACGGGTAGCTACACTTCAACAGATTCGCGAGCAAGAGGTTTTCCTGGACAGAACAGAACAAACAGTCTTGGATGGGGACCGCACAGAGGAAGTGGCTGTGGAGGAGAGGGTCACTTCACAGACACAGGAAGTAGACAGCTGGAGGAATGTCACACACAGAACAAGAAAATCCAGGGATTCTTCGAGCAGCTTGCAGCTACAGAATTGATTCGAAGCCCTTTCTCTTATCAAGGACAACGAGGAAGAACAGCAGACTTCAGGGGTAGAGCAGGGGACCTTGAGAGGACCACCGCAAGGAACAGCAGCTGCGAAGCCTCGGCAGAGGCATGTCGTGGTGGTGGGGGACTCCTTGCTGCGGGGTACAGAAGCAGTGGTATGTGGGCCTGACAAGATGACTCAGGAGGTGTGTTGTCTCCCTGGGGCAAAGATCTGTGATGTGACCGAGAGGCTGACAAGACTTGTCAAGCCTACGGATCATTACCCCTTCCTTTTGGTCCATGTGGGAACCAATGATACTGCAAGGCACAGCTTTCCCAAGATCAGAAGAGATTATGAGGCCCTGGGGAGGAAGCTGAAAGAAATGGATGCACAGGTTGTCATCTCGTCTCTTCTGCCAGTTGAAGGGCGTGGTCCAAGAAGGGAGAGGAAAATAGCCGACGTAAACAACTGGCTCTGTAGATGGTGTCGCCAAGAACAAATTGGATTCTTGGATCATGGACTGCGCTTCCATGTGGGGGGACTTCTGGCAAGAGATGGGGTGCAGCTTACAACAGTTGGAAGAAACATTTTTGCCAACAGTCTCAAGAATTTGATCAGGAGGGCTTTAAACTGAGTCAAATGTGGGAGGGAGACAGTATTCTGGAAGGCAAAAGGGCTGGAGAAAATAGTCAAACTGTCATAGAGGGAACAAGGCAAACAGCGCAAGGACCCAACAGTGGGAGGCAAAAAAACTTGCACAGGCAGCAAGTAAAGGGAACACATGGTCTCAGATGTCTCTACACTACTGCATAGAGCATGGGAAATAAGCAAGATGAACTTGAACTCCTCGCACTACAAAACAAATATGATATAATAGGCATTACTGAAACCTGGTGGGACGAGTCACATTATTGGAATGTAGGAATAGAGGGGTATAACCTTTATAGGAGAAACAGGCCAAACAGGAAAGGAGGAGGAATAGCATTATATGTCAGGGATATTTACACCAGTGAAGTGATCCATGACATCAATACTGGAAGCCAGGTGGAGAGCATCTGGATAAAAATTAAAGGGGAGGGAAACAACAGGGATGTTATTGTGGGACTCTACTACAGACCCCCAAATCAGACGGAGGAATTGGATGATGCCTTTCTAGAACAGATGAACACACATGCAGAAAGGAGAGATGTAGTAGTGATGGGTGACTTCAACTATCCTGATATTTGCTGGCAATCTAACTCAGCCAAAACTTCAAGGTCTAGCAAATTCCTTACATGCCTGGAAGACAATTTCATGGTCCAAAAGGTGGAAGAGGCAACAAGGGGGACAGCTATTTTAGATCTGATCCTAACCAACAGAGATGACCTGGTTAATGGGGTGCAAGTGGTGGGATCCTTAGATGAGAGTGATCATGTTCTCCTGGAGTTTGTTATACAATGGAAAGGAGAAGCCAGGCATAGTCAGACACGCATTCTTGACTTTAGGAAAGCTGATTTCAATAAACTCAGGGAAATACTGGGGGTGATCCCATGGTCAGGAATACTAAAAGAGAAGAGAACTCAAGACGGATGGGACTTTCTCAAAAGGGAGATACTGAAGGCACAATTTCAAACAGTACCATTGAGGAAGAAAAATGGGAGGTGTCTCAAGAAACCAGGATGGATGACTAAAGAACTTTCAATGGAGCTAAGTTCTAAACGGAACATGTATAGGAAATGGAAAAGGGGGGAAATCACCAAAGAAGAATTCGAACAGATAGCGAACATGTGTAGGAGTAAAGTCAGAAAAGCTAAAGCGCAGAATGAGCTCAGGCTTGCTAGGGAGGTTAAGAACAATAAAAAGGGTTTTTTTGGGTATGTCCGCAGCAAAAGGAGGAGGAAGGAAATGATAGGGCCACTACGTGGGGAAGATGGCAAAATGCTAACAGGGGACAGAGAAAAGGCAGAATTACTCAACACCTTCTTTGCCTCAGTGTTTTCAGAAAAGGAAAAAGAGGACCAACCTGAGGATAATGGTACAGAGGACACAATAGGGGAAATCCAGCTCAAAATAAGTAAAGAGTTAGTACAGGAATACCTTCTTAATCTAAATGAATTTAAATCTCCAGGACCAGATGAACTACATCCAAGAGTATTAAAAGAGCTGGCAAATATAATCTCAGAGCCATTGGCAATAATATTTGAGAATTTCTGGAGAACAGGAGAAGTCCCAGCAGACTGGAGGAGGGCAAACGTTGTTCCCATCTTCAAAAAGGGGAAAAAAGAGGATCCCAACAATTATCGTCCAGTTAGTCTGACATCAATACCAAGGAAGATTCTAGAGCACATCATTAAACAGAGAGTCTGTGAACATTTAGAAGGCAATGCCATAATTACAAAAAGTCAACATGGGTTTCAGAGAAACAAGTCATGCCAGACTAATCTGATCTCTTTTTTTTGATAAAGTTACCAGCTTGGTAGATGAAGGGAATGCTGTGGACATCGCATACCTTGATTTCAGTAAGGCCTTTGACAAGGTTCCCCATGACATTCTTGCAAACAAGCTTGTAAAATGTGGGCTAGACAAGTTAACTGTTCAATGGATTTGTAATTGGTTGACCGGCCGAACCCAAAGGGTGCTCAGCAGTGGCTCCTCTTCGTCTTGGAAAGATGTGACCAATGGGGTGCCAAAGGGTTCTGTCCTGGGCCCAGTGCTATTCAACATCTTTATCAATGATTTGGATGAGGGAATTAGGGGCATACTTATCAAATTTGCAGATGACACCAAATTAGGAGGAGTAGCTAATACCCTAGAGGACATGATCAAAATTCAGAATGACCTGGATAGACTGGAGAGCTGAGCCAAAACTAAGAAAATGAAATTCAATACGGAGAAATGTAAAGTACTGCATTTAGGGCGGAAAAATGAAATGCATAAATATAGGATGGGAGAGACCTGGCTGAATGAGACTACGTGCGAAAGGGATCTAGGAGTCCTAGTAGACCACAAGTTGAACATGAGCCAACAGTGTGATGCGGCAGCTAAAAAGGCCAATGCAATTTTGGGCTGTATCAATAGAAGTATAGTGTCTAGATCAAGGGAAGTAATAGTGCCACTCTATTCTGCCTTGGTCAGACCTCACTTGGAATACTGTGTCCAGTTCTGGGTGCCACAATTAAAAAAGGATATTGACAAATTGGAGCGTGTCCAGAGAAGGGCAACTAAAATGGTGAAAGGTCTGGAAACGATGCCTTATGAGGAAAGACTTAGGGAGCTGGGTATGTTTAGCCTGGAAAAAAGACGGTTAAGAGGCGATATGATAGCCCTGTTTGAGTATTTGAAGGGATGTGACGCTGACGATGGAGCAGGCTTGTTTTCTGTTGCTCCAGAGACTGGAACACGGAGCAATGGGTGCAAGCTCCAGGAACAGAGATTCCACCTCAACATTAAGAGGAACTTTTTGACAGTAAGAGCTGTTCGGCAGTGGAACACACTCCCTCGGAGTGTGGTGGAGTCTCCTTCCTTGGAGGTCTTTAAACAGAGGCTGGATGGCCATCTGTCAGGGATGCTTTGATTGTGATTTCCTGCGTGGCAGGGGGTTGGACTGGATGGCCCTCGTGGTCTCTTCCAACTCTGCAATTCTATGATTCTATGATTCTATGGTACCGAGGAGAGCATTCATACCGGTACCGCCTGGATATGGTACCAGTGATGGTTCCTCAAAGTATCGGTACCGATAGTCCAGACCCCATAGTACAAGTTGGTATAGGGGTCTCTTGGTGGTGGCGCATCAAAACAGTTCCGATCGTATCAGTCCCACCATTTGTCTTTGTACCACACGGAAACATCGTCTGTGTCCTGAGAGCTATAGGACGGTGAACACAACAGATGCTTGTGTGTGCTTGTGTGGTTTTGGTGAATGGGACTGAGAGATGGAATGGGACCTGTGTCTTGGAGATCTCAGTACCAACAATTTTTAGCATGGTCTTGGAGAAGGTGTCTTCAACTTATCTGGAACCTCTGGTGATGTGACCAATGAGGCGAGCGGGAGTGTGACCTCTGTGTGAGAGGATTGTGTGAGAAATGGATAGGCATCGAGTGGGAGTGAGACCTGGATTCTTAGTGTCCTCTTGAACAGGACCAGGAGCGGAATCGAGACTGGGATCAAAGCCAAGAGCCGGACCAAGAGCGGTGTACCAACTGAGGTTGAGGGACCAAGAGCAGTGTACCAACTGAGGCTGAGACTGTGAGCAGTACTGAGAATGGGACCAGGCCTCATGTTGAGCCATGGAACCGATGTCCAATGGCGATCTCAAACACAAGATCCTGATGATTCTAACATCGAGGGATGAGTCATCCGCTGCCTATGCCACTGTGTAATTTGATTCCCCTTTCCGGTGTCATTCCAGGAGATGGTATCAATAATCACCTTTTTGCCTGAGGCGATACCGCAGAGCCCCCTGCCGTCTCCTCTCTGGACGTCTTTGTTTTAGGGTCGCGAGATTGTCGATCTGATTTTTTGGTCTTTTTACGCTCCTGAGACCGGCCTCTTCTGGGGGACCCCTTTCTCCCAGAGGCCTTGACCTTCTTCAAAGAAGGGTCCTTTGCTCTAGTCACTTTCTGAGGAGATTCCGGTACTGATTCCACTCCACTTGAGGTTCCGGGATTGTCGGAATGGTGCCAGCTGGTACCATTGTCTCTTGCCTGAGTTGACATTGGGGTGGACCTGGCAGAGGTTTTTGCCAGTACTGATATGGAGTCCTTGGCCTTCCCTGACGCCAAAGCCGACAGGGCCTTCTCATAGAGCTGAACTTTAAGCCTCTTGTCTCAGTTTTTCCTGGCCTGTGGAGTGAAGGCATTGCAATGCCTGCATGAGAGTACATCATGGGCCTCTCCAAGACAGAAGAGGCACTTGGAATGACCATTGGATTTGGTCATTTTAGCAGAGCATTGGGAGCAAGATTTAAAGAAACCGGTCCCAGACATTTTCAAGGAGAGAAAAACACAGTACTGTCCAATCCAAGGTCAGATCCAGTCGTATCAGTCGAATCCAGAAGGGATGAGATAACTAATGAGGCATTGATGGAATCTGAGTTAATAACACAGTCAGTCCGATCCGAGAAAACCAAATCCGCAGGGAGCAGGTAAGAGAAGGGTCAAAGTCCCGTCCTAGGTCAATAAAAAATACAAAAAAAAGTGCCCAATTTGGAAAAAAAAATACTACAATGAGGCTCAGTAGATGTTCCTTCAGTGCTAACACAACAAACTCAGTCTGGCTGACTGAAGAAGAAGAGCAGATGAATGAAAAACAAAACAAAACACAAAGCCTTGGAAAAGACTAGTAGGAGAGAATGATGAAAAAGGCTGTAATTTTGTGCAATTAACAACCACAGCTATAGGGGGTTTGTGCATTTGCCTTATTGTGAAATTGCCACACAATTTTGCTTACAGCCACAAGAGTTCTCAGTGAGAAGGAAATATCTTGACAACTCCCAGATGGGAAGAAAAACTATACAATTTTCCCTTTTGTGTGTGAAAAGGAGAGAATTTGCATCTCTAGTACTGAAGGATTATAACCTCTCCCATGAACACATGTATCCAAAACATGTGATGATAGTGTTTGGAAAATCTGAACTATCATATTGAATGTTTCATGTATCCACATGCATGCTATCAATAATTCAGTCAACACTTCCAAATGGCAGAGCAGCACTGTTTACTCAGAAATTAGTGTTCATTTAGGTGTCTTTTGCACACGTTGTAAGATATCTATTTATTTGTGCACTCTACATGTTCCATCATTTCTGTATTAAGAGGAAAGGCAGTGCCTGCCAAAAGTTTGCATTAATGCTGGATTTTACTGAGCTGTAAAATGCTTTGTTGTATGAATCAAACATTCCATGCAAGAGCTTTTTAATTATTGTTTCTTTCCAAAGTATGGCAGGAAAGCTAGCTATGAGGCTTTGATTGGCTAAGTAACATTAACCATTGTCAGAAGCAACACAGGGACAGCTAGAAATCATTCCACACTGCTGCTTGAAATACTTCAAAAAGGAAATGAATGGTCCTTTCCCCCATGGATTGGCAGGATGGCAAATGAAAAAGATTCCTTAGAGAACAGGTACAACACTATCAACAGCTAAACAAATTTCCTGTATTGAGTTCAAGCATTTGAAGCATTAGCCTACATTCCAATTTCATTGGGGATTGTGAATTTTCATTTCCTTATCAAATTTCTCTTTGCAAGTATTATTAATATTTCTTTTAGTCCTGGCAAAGACTGGAGCCTATTTAGAAGGAGGTCTAGTTCAAGATTCGCCTGATTAAAACCTACGGGGCAAAGACTGTGCAGTCAGGGTGCCCACTTTATGGCTTTACTAGATATATGGTTCTGTTGAGCCTAAAACTCTGTTGGAAATTGGCCAAAGATACAGGAAGTACAAACCAAAAATAGATTTCTGGGCACATTTTAGTTTGCATATTCAGTTTTTCTTTGAATATGCAATAGTTCATGAGGTAAACCATAATCCTTGCTCTCTATGCAGTGGCTCACCCCAGTCCTGTCCTTGGCATTGCTCTTTTCTCCGAGAGTTTCTCTCATGTTTTCTGCAAAAGAATCCTTGGCATTATAGTGCTATGGTTTGCAGGTCTCCCTGTTTTAAAGACATTAAAAATAAAAGCATTTATTTGTGGTATACATACGGCCTGAGAGCTTTCCACTTATGCAGATGTTTCCAATTATGTTCCCATGTGGGCTGTAATGTGAAAGAAAGTTCAATGTGGATTACAGGGTTTTGAACAAAGAACTTAAAAATAATAACATCAATGCATTGCTAGGCATGTTTGTTTTCCCTCAGATGCACAATCTCATTATGAGTATTTGAAAGCTTTCCCTCAAAGCATAATCTTGTCTCTACTGTTCTTTCCACCATCTCTTGGAAAAGAGATGAAAAATGCAGAAAAGAAGTCAACTTGTAACTGACTTTAATTTAGAGCAGTGGCAGAGAAGTTAGTAGAGTTGGTAAGTTCATTTCTGTCTCTTGCCAAGCTATGCTTCTTGCCTGGTTGCCTGGAGATAGTAGACACCACAATTCTTTAGTAGAATTGTGATGTCCTGCCCTCATCTACCAGCAGCTCCAGGACACAAACTGCTAGGGGAACTTGATGAGGTTGTGAGGACTTCCTGGAACTTTGCAGAGTTGAATAAGAAGCTGATGCCAACTGCCCACTGAACAAGTAACAATGGCATATCAAACGTTCTCCAGTTAGTGGATGCTGAAACTCTAAGCACAGTTTCTGTTGCTGCTGAAACAGTAGAAATGAATTCTTCCTTAATTTAATTCTGGAATGAAACAACAAACAATTTGAATAATTTTCTTCCAGCTGTGTGGAAGTCTTTACAAATTACACAGTTTTTGAAGACTATTTGCAGTTCAGTACTTAATGCCACACAAAATGTGCCTATGGAATTTTTGTACAGAAAACAGAATTTTCTGCAGAGGAAAGATCTTTTTCAGTGCAGTGAAATGATATTCCAGCTCAGAAATATTTTCTGTGCAGAACATGCTGCTTCGAGAACAAAAATGCTGCAGTTGGAGGCATAAAGTAATTGCACTGTAAAGAAATTTTTCTGAGCTGAAACTATTATTTTCTGAATGGGAAACAATATTTCTTTGAAGAAATACACATCTCTTTCCTGTGCAGAAAAGTATGTTTTCTGGAGAAAATCACAGACAAATTTGGTTAATAAAAAGCCCTGAACTCTGAAGATTCTCATCAGTTAAAGTTTCTCCTCATTCAAAGTTTTCTCACACTTGAAAAACACATTTTGACTATTTATTTTTTCAATTATTTGTTCCATCCCTGTGCTACAGACACAAGCACAAAAAGCAGGGAAGTGAAAACACTGGGAAATTTTTGATATATCCCTTTTACTTCTTTCTCCCCAGTAGTATCATATGAAACTTTAAAAAATATCTCGGTAAACTTTGGGAGAAATATTTTAAAATTATGTCCTGGTTGGAAGTTATATCTGTCAGTCACTAAACTACACCCCTTCCATTTGCTTCCATCATGCTCCCTGCCCCACTGGGAAGAGGGGCTGTTGAAATTTTCCTTTTTTTTTTTTTTTTTTTTTTTTTGGTAAGTACCTAGAGAAACTTGTGGGATGTTCAAAAATCTATCTGATTGGACAGAAAAAAGAAAAAAACTCTTTTGAATTTCTAAGATAGGTTCAATGCTCACTATACCTCAAGCTACTTCAGACCCAAACTGGTCTGAACACCTCTAAAGTGAGTTCATGGTTAAAGATTGCATGATGAAGTGGCTCAAGATATTGGTCATGAATTACAATTAGAGGAGTGGGAGAGAATATGGAGGAAAAAAGCTTTACAATTCACATTGAGTTAAGATCTTAAAGAAAAAATTTGATAAGATGATGTACAGATGGTATTTAATACCTGAAAGTTTATCTAAAATGCTTAAAGGTCTTGATAACAAATATTGGAAATGTAATAAAAAGAGGGGGACACTTTATATTTTGGGGTGGATGTGTGAGAAGACAAAAATAAATAAATTGGGTGCAGATTCATAAAATTAGAGAGGATGATTTAAATGTAAAAATACAAATGAATCCTGACTTTTTTGGGGGGGGGCTGGGAATGATGGAGGAACAATTAGAAAAGAAAAATGGAAGAATTATTGTTATCAAGACTTTTGTGCATTTTAGATAATTTTTCAGGTGTCATGATGACAGCTGACAGACTTGCATATGTACAAAAGTGGAAAGATATGAGTATTCCAATACAAGAAGATTGGTGGATGAAAATGTATGACCTTGCAGAAATGGACAAGTTGACCATTCTGATCAGAGACAAATCCATAACTTTCTTTCTTTCTTTCTTTCTTTCTTTCTTTCTTTCTTTCTTTCTTTCTTTCATTTTAATCTTAATTTATAGAATAATCGGGACAGAGTAATGGTGTATTTGAAGCAACATTGGGGGAATGATTCACTCATAGGTTTGAAGATTAGAGAAATTTCATTTATTGTAGTAGAGCACAGAAGGTACAGTAGAGAGAGAGGCAGTAAGATTAACTACAAATATTACCAGCAGTTCAGTTGGGAGGTAGGAAGTCAGATACCCCCTATCCCATAATCCCCTTGTTTATGTAGTCATATTTAGTTAAGTTAAGCACAGTGTAGTGTATATATTTAGGGTGAAATGTGTTTTTATTCATTTATTTATGGCCTTTTTTTAGTCTAAACTATTGTAGAAATTTCCCCTTATGTGTATTCTATTTTATGCAAACTTTATAAATGTGTTAATAAAATATTTTTTAAAAAAACAAAGTGAGACCATTCATATCAACATTGTGACTTGTCTGAAGCTTCTTCGCACTCCTCCTCAGATATCCACAGGGTGCCCATGGAGTGGCTTGAATATAATTGCTTTAGGAAATGGTATGCCTAAATTTATGGTGCAGTCCCTGCAGCTCTTCAGGAGGTGGTGTATGTCTTTATCAGCACAGGAACAGAGGGAATGCAGTCTTATTACTTTTATTGAACAACTTTTGACACGATTAACCATTGATCTTCCAGAACAACTGTGAGCATTGTGGGGGTTGATGACGTTGTTTCATGGTGCATGGCAAATTACCACAAATAGAATTGGGAACATTAGTCAGCCCCTGGCACTCTTCTCATGACTTATCCTTTTTCCAATGATGTTTAATATTATTATGAAACCACTAGGTCTACACAGTAGGGGATTTTGAGTGATAGACTATAATTATGCTGATGACACTCAGCTCTTTAGGATCCATATGTAACAGAGAAAAACGAGCTGTGTTTGTGCTTGAATGCAATGCTCGGTGGAACTAAATCCCAATAAGAATGTGAGCAAAATTTTGCCAGGTCAGGGAGTTAGGGAAATTGCCAGGTCTCTATGGGGTTGAACACCCTCTGAAGAAACAGCTTTCCAGTTTGGAGGTGCTCCTTGATCCATTGTTGTCTTTGGAGGCTGAAGACCTCTGTGGATAGGAGTACCTCTCACCAGCTTGGCTGGCCTTGGCCCCATGATCCACACACAGGTAGCTGAGAGAAGTGCCCCTTTTAAGATGGGCATCACCATCCAGGAAAGTCCAACTTCCTGCTCAGTCCTACATTTGCAATAAAGAATCCTAGTACAACATTCCTGATAGATGCCTGTCCAGCCTTTGTTTAAAGACCTCCAACCAAAGGAAACTTCATCTAGACATATCCCACCCCAGGCATTTTTAAACCATCAGCTTACTTAATTCAAAATTGTTCACATCCACATCTTGATTAAAACAAGCTGCGGAGACTTAAAATGTGATACAGCATAATCATGAGCAGGACTACAATATCCACGTAAGAAATGAACAAACCCACTGCATTAAGGCATCATGCCTGATTTTAGTTCACATGCTGTTACAGTGATATTTGTGCTTCTGCACTGGCCTATCTTTGATATATATATATATATATTTTAAAAGAATGTATTATGTATTAATGATCTTTTATCATTAAAATTAATTAACACCTTGCTTAGAGAGCACATATAGACATTCAGACTCCTGCCTTTGCAGGACCTTATGCACCTCACCCAAGGAAGGAACAATTCTGTCATGCCCTGGTGCAGATGCAGGGTATAATGGTTGTTTGGCCATGGGTTGGCCTAGCAGGCCTGACGGACACACCCAGCCTTGACATGAGTCTGGGGCATGATGGGTATATGCTGGCTGGGAAGCCTTCCAGCCCGCTGCAGGGGTGTTATCTCAGGTGCCTGGGAACCAAGGTCGAATGCCCACTTACTGCTGTGAGAATATCCTGGTTGGAATGTATGCTCATTAAGCTTTGGGTGTGTGTGTAAATTGTAACTGAATTGGGGTTATTATCTGTATGTTTTACCTGGTACCTTCAGAGCTGGCTTTGCCATGATACCGCATACTACACTATCTTGATCAATAAACAGTTTTGTTTGAATGGAAGTTGTCTCAGCAAGTGTGTGATAGTGAGTTCATCACAAATTCCATCCCCAAGCAATTAAATAATTTTAAGAGGAGCTAAGTAATTTGAAAGTTAAATCCTTAATGCCAGGCTTTCCCATAAGTTATGTTTTAGTAAGTCATTGAAGGCAATTTTATGTCTAACCATGTCTATCTGCCATGACTAATGCTAGCTATTTGAACTAAGCAAGGCCTCAGGGTGTGTTCTGAAGAAGCAATTGTTATGCAAAAAATGAAAAAGAGAAAAAAAGAATCCTCACACTAGTCCAGTATTATGTTCATATTGTGTTAATAAGGAAGAAATGAATTATCTACAAATCCTGCTGGTATGAACACCTTAAATTTCTAAATCCCATCTCTAGTGCATACATCAACAGTGCAGGAAATTATATTACATGAACCGATAGCATTCTCTAGTTAGAAATGAAGACTGCAATATTAATCAAGAAGCCATTCCCTTTAAAAAATGAAAAAAGCTAGTTATCTGTTGGCTTTTCTTTTAAATATTTTAACTCAAGACTGCTCAGAAATCCATTTTAAAATATGATCTGTACAGTCACCTCCAATAGATTGTGTTCAGCATTTATTACATGCACTTTTCAGTGAGATATTATTGATGTGAATTAGCTGAGGCTGTAACAAGCATTTCCTTTGCTTTGGGCCTTTAATAGATTTTGAGGACAATTTCCATTCTACACAATCTGACTCTCACAACACAAACAAACAAGCAAACAAACAAACAACATTAAATAGTCAAGAAATCCTGTGCCATGCTGCAATGAGAGGCAACTAGTGGCTTCCATTTCACTGGGAAAGTGAACCTACTCCAGATAATAGTCTGATCTTTAGAGGAGCTATTCACAGTGCTGAACCCATGAGGGGGGTGCTTAGGCTGAGCACCTTATACCTGCAAAGGCACAGCTTCATTCTCCTAACCATCTTCTAATCCATCAAATCTCAGAGGCATGATGTGAAGTATGATACCACTGAGCTTTAACCTGCTATTTTTTTTCTTGAATTAACCTGGATTAATAGTAAGAGGAATGCTTCATTCTCAAAAAGTAGTTATAGTGCTACTTTTACTACTGGGTCTGCGGGTCTGGTTAGTGCCCCAGTAGGAAGTAGGAGATAAAATTCCCCCATACAAGAGTGTCAGCCACATCTATAGAAAATGTCTTTTCCCTATACTTATATCCTATAATAGGGCTCAGCTAGACAAGAAAATTAATTGTGTAAAATAGTGCATTACTGCAGTGTTCATTTGTCCCCATAATCCATTCACAAGATCACTGGCATGGGAAGCTGCAGCTCACATAGAGCATGCCCATAAGAAAAGATAGTGGCCGTGAGTGAATTACATGTGTTATTACTCAAGCAAAAGCTCCCTCCACCCCCTTTTTTTGCTTTGTTAAATGAGAGAAGCGGAAGAGTGAGCCTCTGCTTAAAACCATTTTTTTTCTTGCTCTACTGCTCAAAAAAATTGCTGGATCATTTCGCCCCCCCCCAAATGGGAGCTCTAGCCACTTCATTGCTTGCAAGCCCACCCCCACATATGTCTGACCAATCATGCTTGACTTCCTGATGTGCCCCTATTCAAATTGGTTGTTCACATGGGTGGTTATGCATTTTCACATTTTTTTAAAAAAAAGATCATGAGAAATAGTGAAAGCTGTTATCGCAAACTACTTGGAGTTTTAAGCCCCCCTATCTTTCTGAATATGACAAATCCCAGCAAGAGCTCATCTGGACAAAAGGTATTCTGCTCATGTTCTTTTAGGATTTTTTTCATTGTCTAGACAACCCCATGATCTTCAGAAAATAGACAAGAAATTAAAGTCACGAGACTCTTCAGCATGTTTATTTCCAGTACATAATACATTGAGGGTGACCATTACCAATCACCCATTGCTGTAATTCTACTTTAGTATTTTAGTGTTTGCAGATCATTCAAGAATGGTAGCAATAATTATTACATCATACTATAAAAAAAGAAAAACAATAAAAACTTCAGGGAGCTTCCCACAGCTAATCACAACAGCAAGGATGAACAGCAGAAGAATTCAGAAAGAGTAAAATCATCATTGCTCAACTCAAATTGTTTGAAGCAAATGAAAAAGATGATATGCTAGTTACTTATGTAACTACTATAGTTTCATAGCTAACTAGCATCTCCCAGTCTGACATGCACAAACACACACCATGAAAACGTACTTTACTGGGCATAAGCCATGCAGACAGAAGGGGATCTGTTCTTCTGGTGATTGAGTGTGGGCAGATGATTTTTTGGCTGAATGTTAGAAGGAACTTCTTGACAGCAAGAGCTGTCTTGATAATGGGACCAAAGGCCTAGAGTGGCCTATCGGACCCCTTCCAACTCTAAGATTCTATGACTCTGTGCCATCCTCATTTCCTCAGTTATGTAACTTCATAAGACACTATATGAAACTAGAGCCACAAATAGGTTCTGCCAGGAAATTAATAATGTGCAATGATTATGATAATCACTGCAAGTCTGGAGAAAAATAGGAATGAGAGACTAAAACAGTCACACAAATATTCAAATTAAAGTGAAACAACATATTTCACAAAATGTTGCCACCTTGCAATAATCTTTTTATTTATTTATTTATTTTTATTCACACATCAAAATATCAAACATATCATTAACTTCTATTTACATGCTTACATTTAGAAAATAATAACAATAAAACTAGAACAAAAACAGAACATCCCACTTCCTTACCCTTCCAAACTTTCTCATAATCACCCATCCTTTCATATACATTCAGTCCTTCCAACTTTCTCCACTCGTTACTTCCCATTAAGTTTAACTTTCTGTTATATGACTGTTTTTATGACTTTCTAATCAAACAAAGCTTGTTATATCAACAATTTTTGTACATATAAATTAAAAACAGGTACATGTCTCAACTTTTAAATTGAATTTTAGATTTAAAAAAACCCACCTTGATCCATTTACCCCAAATCTCAGTGAGATATTCTTTAATTGCAACACATTCTTCTTCAAATTTCTCTATATTATTTTCTCTTATCATTTGTGTTAGTTTATCCAAGTATATTAATTCAATTACTTTAAAGGACCATTCCTCTTTTGTGGGAACACATTCCACTTTCCAGTGTCTTGCAAAAATGATTTTAGCTGCCAAAATTAAATTGAAGAGTATTTTCTCCTGAGATTTTCCAAAGTTGTGGTCAAATATACAAAGTAAATAAGTTACTGGGCACATCTGAAATTGGATTTTTAATATTTTTTCTATTTCTTTGTGAATCCACGACCAGTATTTATACGCTACCTTGCAAGACCAGCAACAGTGAAAAAAGGTGCCAACCTCGGTTTTGCATTTCCAACACTTGTTAGAATGTTTATATATTTGTGATAGTCTATCTGGTGTTAAGTACCATCTATATATTATTTTCCAGCAATTTTCCTTTAGATCTTGAGATGCTATAATGTTGATGGTTTTATTCCAAAGTTTCTCCCTATGTTCCAACATTATTATTTTTTTTAATATTTGGGGCCCATTTGATCATAGGTTCTTTAATGATTTCCTCCTCACATTCCCGTTCTAACAACAATTTGTATATTTTAGATAAATCTTTAGTACTTTCTGATGTCAGTTTATCTTCTATTTTTGAGTTCTTTTGTTTAATACCATATATTTTAATGTCAACTTTTAACTTTTCCCAGATCTGCCTAAACAGCCACCAATGGCATTTTATACATTCCGAATTTAATTGTTCTTGAGTTTTTATTATCAGCTGATCTTTTCTCCATGTCACTAAATCTTGGTATCTTAACCATTTTGTCCCCGAGATTAGTTCACGTCTATAAAACTCTTCGTGTGGTGATATCCACAATGGAGTATTAAGGACACTTCTTGCTTTATGTTTTTTTCAAAATTTGAAGTAGTGGTCTCCCAATATAGTGATCATTAAAGTCTTTATTAATGTTTTCTTTACTGAACCACACATACGCGTGCCAGCCATATCTTAAATCCTCTCCCTCTTAAATCCTCTCCCTTTTTCAACTCCATCCAATGTTTAATCCATACCAGACAACTATCATGGAAGTATAATTTAAGATTTGGCATTCCCAGGCCTCCTCTATCTTTTGTATCTTGCAATTTTTTTAGTTTATTCCTTGGTTTTCCCCTTGACCAGATGAATTTATTTATTTCTTTTTGCCAGTTATAGATTAAACTATCATTATTGATGATTGATATTACTTGGAAAAGAAATAAAAATATAGGCAATATGTTCATTTTTATTATAGATATTTTTCCTAATAATGAGAATCTCAATCTTGACCATTTTAGCATAAGCTGATTAGTCTCCTTCCAAACTTTTTCATAATTATTCCTAATTAAATCACTATTATTTTTTGTAATAATAATGCCCAAATATTTTACTTTCTTTCCCCAAGTAAACTCTGATCTTAATAAGATTTTTTGTTTTTCTTCACTTGGTAGGTTAAATGCTAACATTGTTGTCTTAATTTTATTTGTATTCAAACCTGATACTCTCTCTAATTCTTTTAATAATTTTATCAATTCATCAATATTATCATATGGATTGTCCAAAATTACCAATACGTCATCAGCGTAGGCTCTGATTTTTATCTCTTGATCCTTAAGTTTTATCCCTTTTAATTTTGAACTTCTTATATTGTTGATTAATAATTCCATAACTAATATAAATAACAGGGGAGATACAGGGCACCCTTGCCTAGTACCTCTAGATATTGTTACTTGATTTCTTTGTTCCCCATTAATATTTATTGATGTGTTTTGATTCATGTATATAGCTTTAATCCAGTTTATAAAATCTTTTCCACGTTTCATCTTTTCCAAAGTCTTTATTATCAGGGACCAATTTACACTATCAAAAGCTTTCTCTATATCTAGAAATATTAGCACTGCTTTCTTATCTGGGTGTTTCCTATAGTATTCTATTGCATTTAAAGCAATCCTCATGTTGTCTTTTATATGTCTATTGGAAAGGAAGCCACTTCGTTCTTCTTTAATCCAACCGGATAATACTTTTTTTAACCTGTTGGGCAGTATATCTGTAAATATCTTGTAGTCTTGGTCCAACAATGAGATGCACCTGTAGTTTACTACCTCCATTGGATCTCTCCCTTACTTATTTATTAATACAATTTGGGCCTGCTTCCATGATGTAGGGATTCCCCTGTCCTTTATATTATTTAGTAGATTTTGTAATGGGGATATAACTTGGTGTTCCAATGCTTTACAATAGGCTATAGGAAATAATCTGTTTTTAACTATAAAGAAAAAAACCCAGAAAATTAGATACAATATTCCCATCCTATATCTATCTAACTGAGCCAGCATGGTATAGTGTTATGAGTGTCAGATTGACACTCTAGGAAACCAGGGTTCAAATTTCTTAGCCATGGAGACTCACTGAGTGATTTTAGATAAGTCATACTCTTCAAGCCCTAGAGGGAGGCAATGTCAAATCTCCTCTGAAGAAACTGACAAGAAAATAGTATGATACAGCCCACATAATTTGGAGTTAACTTGAAACACATAACAGCAACAAATATATATATATGTTTGCCGATATATATATATATATATATATAATCCTACTTTATAGGTTTTTTCTTAAAAAAAAATGTTTGCAAATATTTTGAAGTCAAAATTTGTAATTGTGGAATCAGAGTTTTCCCATAACCAAGCTGTTATTTGTATTTATTTAAAATTACTTCTAGGCCATCTTTAAGATTAATAACCTAAAATTATGGCAGAAATTTATTTTTCCAGATTTGAAGTTCCTTAAAACTCTCCCATTTGCTTGGATTTCTGTTTTGAATTTGAGATCAAAGGGTTCCTGCACTGTCAAGGACTATGGGTCCTCATTCCTAAACTGTCTCCTACTGGCAATGCTAGCCCACACAGAGATGAATGTATCTCTTAGTTGGGCACAGGCAAAGATATAGTTGTGCTACATTTGTAGCTCAAATAGTATAAGCTGATGAGTTTAGATCTAAGGAAAAGTTAACAGGTTGCTTATGTCACATCTAGAATCCCATATGTAAAACCATATTAGAGAAGGTATAGCTGACAGTTAATGAGTGAATGCTTTTCATGTATGCACTCCTAGACTCAATGTGAGTTGGAGGAATTTGGCAAGACTAGGAAGGAGTCCTTCTTGTCACACCTTGAGAGCATGTTACTTCCAAGGGCTTGTGTTAGATTGCATTGCATCATCATGGCTATTTGCCAGTAACCACAAATGGATTGCAAAGAAGCACTCCAATGCCCAGGAAACAATAGATTTTGAGCCTTCTCAGACTGCACAAGTATAGACTATGGTTCTACTTTAACTGCCATGGCAACATCCTATGGAATTCTGGGATATGTAGTTTGGGAAGGCACTCGAGTTCTCTCACTAAGAACTCTAAATACCCCACCCCAAGGACTTCATGGGGGGCTGCTATGACAGTTAAAGTACTTTAAATATGTAGTATGGTAGGACCTCTGGGTTACAACAAGAACAGTGAAATATCAAAATCTTAAGAAACAGTACTTTCATACACAGGTTCTGCATCCATGGATTCAACTAACCACAGCTTGAAAATATTTTTTTTTTTAAATCCAATAGCAAACCTTACTGTTTGCCATTTTATATAACAGACACCATTTTACTACACCACTGCATATAATGAAACCATTGATTTTGCTATCTACAAGGGGTTCAGAAACCAAAATTCCAGCATATACTGAGGACCGACTGTGGCACTGCTGGTGAGGGTATAACTATCAGATTCCACCACTCTGGCAGGGATAACAAATTTTCATCCACTCTATTAAATGTGGTTGATAGGCTGTGTTTGGCTTGCTGAGTCATACCTTGAGCCTATTGCCATGTTGTTAAATATGAAACACAAGCTGCCAACCAACCAAAAAAGAAGAAACAGGAAAAGTCAGGAAAAGCAACTTTAAAACATAATCTTACTTAGGTTCCACAGGAATGAAGAGAGGTATTTTTATGACTGCAGGCTGTTCTCATTAATCTCCTTCATCATCCGCTTTCCCTATCTAAATGCTTTGCTAATATGTGCCATTGATTTTAGTACCTGAGAACAACCACATTCAATTATGGTTTTAATGTAAGAGAACCACAAAGGAATGAAAACTTTGTATCTGGTCCAGGATGACTCACCCATTCACCTTCAGGATTTAGGGAAAAAGTTCCACTAGTTTTATGACATTATTGTTTTATCAATGTCTTTCATATAATACCTTTTTAGCTTAAGCAGTAAAATTCTCCTGAGACATCCTAACTTGAAGTAGTAACATAAAAACATGATCTTAGAGAGGATGAAAAGTGCTCAGACCAAAGTATGTACAGCCCATTGCTCTGCACTCTGCACAAGAACATCCACAAACACCCTTGCCTATTTCTTCTTGAAGGAAGGAAAGAGTAATTTTAATAATTTTCTTCTTCTTGAGAAGAGGTTTTCACAAATCCTGCAGTTTTTAAAGCCTATTTTCATTTTGGGACTTATTATGCACAAACATGGTTGTTTTGCAAAGAAAATGAATTTCCTGTTTTCTGTGCAGAAAGTACAGAAAACTTTGCTTTCTATGCAAACCAAGCACCTGAGCATTTTGCACAGACTGTTATCCTTGTTCACCAAAGTCCCCATAATGGACACCATGGCACTCATCCAATAAATATTTCCAGAGGACATCACAGCCTTGTTCAAATATTACCTCATCACAAGCTACTTCCAGTGGGATAACAAATTCTATGAACAGATAGATGGGGTAGCCATGGGCAGCCCTCTGAGCCCTGTGATAAGAAACTTTTACATGGAACATTTTGAAAAGCAAACCCTGTAAACAGCAGCCCCCAAAGCCCACAGCATGGTTCCAATATGTGGATGGCACTTTCACCATTTGAACCCATGATCTCATTTCTGAACCACCTGAACAGCATCCACCCAAATATCCAATTCACAATGGAAAAAGAAAAGTAAGGAACACTGTCATTCTTAGATGTCCTAGTCATCTGCAAACCTAACCAACGGTTAGTGCACAAGGTATACAGAAAACCCACACACATGGACAGGTACCTACAAAAGAACTCCAATCATCACCCAGGACAAAAAAGAAGCACAATAAAAACATTGGTAGATGGTGCAAAAAGGATCTGCGAACCCCATTACCTAGAGGACAAACTGAAGCACCTAAACTGGGCTCTACAGGCTAATGGTTACTCCAGATCAAACATCACAAGAGCAGCCAGACTCAGACTATAACTACAGGAATGAAGAAAAACAGCCACCCAAAGGGAAGGTATTTTTACCATACATCAAAGGAGTCACAGACAGATAGGGAAACTGATGAGGAAACACAACATCCAAACAATCTACAGACCAACCAAGAAAATCCAGGAACTGCTATGTTCAGCGAAGGACAAAAGAGACCCTCTCACAGCTGCAGGAGTTTACCACATACCATGCAGCTGTGGATAAGTTTATATAGGGACCACTAAACGCAGTGTGCAGACAGGAATCAAGGAACATGAGAGACATTGCAGACTGGGCCAGCCAGAGAAATCAGCAGTACTAGAACATGTTATAAACCAACCTGGACACAAAATGTTATTTAAAAACACAGAAATTCTGGACCAGGCCAACTACTATCATGTCAGAATGCACAGAGAAGCTATTGGAATCCACAAACACCTGGACAACTTCAATAGGAAAGAAGAAACCCTAAAAGTAAACAAGATCTGGCTGCCAGTTCTGAAAAAAACACTAAAATCAAAACTCAACACTTGCAAATGAACTCCACCCAGGGACAGGGGGATTTCTAGCAGACAATGGACCATTGTCAACCATTAGCCAAACAGACACTAATCCTCCTTGCATATCTCCACCCAGAAACTAGCCATTTAAATACACAAATTTACATATCCCCTCCAACAGGGGTTCACAGTATATAACCCACACACACACTCCTACCCAACCATTCTCTGAAGACACCAGCCACAGATGCAGGCAAAACATTAGAAATAAACTTTTCCAGAACATAGCTTCACAGCCCAGAAAAAACCCAAGGAAAATCTATGGATGCTGGCCATGAAAGCCTTCGACTTCAACAAAAAAATAAAAATAAAATTAAAAATAAAAAAACTAAAATCTAAAAGGATCTAAGCAAATTCCCAAAATATAAAAATGAAAAAGAAATAAAGAAAAAAGAAATATTAACAACGTATTAATTAAAAAAAAGAAAATCAGAAAGTCAAAAAAGGGGGGGGGAACAATTAAACAACTCTTACTCCACTCTCCCCTTATTAGCCAGGAATGGAACAATTTCAGCGGGAGCAATTAGTAAATAGTAAATAGGTTTTCTGAGTATACAAAAGTACCTTATTGTTACTTAGTTTCAGAAGGTTGGGTGGCTAAAGCATGCGAGGAGAGCGAAGCTCTTCCTCATTTCTTCCAAGGTGGTTGCTCTTTCTCAGTGTAGCCTGGTGAGACTCACTGCATTCCAGTGGTAACAGAGGAACTCTCTCCCAATGAGCAGATCTTTACTTTTATCACTTTTAATTCCCACTGATCTGGGACTCCTGGGGTCCCCTAGGTCCTGGGGACCCACTTGCCGGATGAGAAAAATCTTTTCTTCACATACTCCAAAGGAATTTTTGGAGCTGGAGCTCCGCTTTGATCTTCTCGTCCTCACTTCTACCCCGACTGGAAGTCCTAGATGACCTTTTACATAATATAACTTTGCTAAACTAAGATGCTAAGAAACCAATTACGGACCCCATCATGTGTGCCTATCTTGTTGAGGATGAGAAAAATTGTTTTTCTAAATGTCTTCACAGCTCTACATGTCACTCATTTTAGCATATTTCATTGTGTGTGTGTGTGTGAATGAACTTATAGTTCACCAAGGTTTTCCATATGATGAAATAAATCTATCATGGGAAAAGGCCACAGATGTTTGAATTGGATTGGTATGTAATAGAATGGCCTAATCCCTGCTTGTTGATATTATGAGTGGTAACCAATAATCAAATGAGTTTCAATATTAATATTATCTGCATATGGCGAAGCTACAAATGGTAAAGCAACAACAATGGCAGCAGCAACTCCTTTTCACAGGCAGAACTGAAGCTATTCCAATAAGATGATAATATGAAGGAAAAGCCAAACCTCCACTGAGAAACTTCCCTTAAAATTCAACAGACATTTTATCTGTAGAAACACACTCAAATTTGCTTTTAGTTTTGCTATAAGGGAATCAGGTGTCATCTAGGAATTTGTAGCACAGCACCTTTACTTCCAGCCCACAAAATTCACTAGCCTCATCTAAATGTTTCTCTGTTTCTTAAAATTCTGCACATATTGTATTTCAGGTGGGACGGCTACATCTGCCTCAAAATATGTTCTAGCTGAAATCTTATATCTACTAATATGAATGCCAACTACATCAAGCCATCAATACAGTAGTTATATTGTGTTGAGTTAAGTTGTGTTATGTTATGTTAATGATTCTTTTAATAAAAATTATTAATTTAAAAAAGTTCTTAGAAGTGAATCCTGAGATGTTTAAAACTACAACACACTGCTGAGTAAAATGTACATCCAAGAACCATCTGTGTCTCGAGCCCTGGAATATAACCACAGACAAAATGGTATAAGAGTTCTCCTGAGGAAAGAGCAAGATTGATTATTGATTTAGACTTGGGCTCCCCTCCTCCCTGTTGAAAAAAATTATAATACAGTAGGACTCCCGTATCTACTGATTCTTTATCCACTGATACAATTATTCACAGGACACAAAACAGCACACCTACCATAGAGTATTCCTAGAAAATGTGTCCTCTTTAACCATTTTCTAGGTCCTCCAAGGCAACTCTGTAGTATTTTAAACCAGAAGTCCCATTGTTTTCAATGCTTTTGCTATTATCCACAGTTTTTTCATATCCACACCCCTCCCAAAACTAATCCCCAGTGGATAAAGTGGTCCTACTGAACATTCAAATGAGGATTATAGTTTATTTTGGGAACTAACCCAAACCTGGTATTGCGGGATCTTTTGTACTTATGGACACAGGTCAACTCAGCATGTATTTATCTAGAGTATGTTGGAGTGAAAGGAGACTTGGATGCCAGGTGTAAGTAGAAATAATGGAGGCTGTCCACAGAAATCTGAGATGGGGTAAAATTCCCCTGAAACTGGGAAGTGGTCATTATTGCTCTAGCTCATTCATGTCTGTGTCATTTGTTTCCTGGGGCCTAATCTACTGAAGTATTTTTAATTTCTATCACACAAGTTAATAATGCCCATATTTTGACCTTAAAACATTGCATAATAGTTTGAAGTAATGATGTCAAAATGTGCCCAGTGCTGAGAATAGGTTGCCTCAAACAGTAACAGGCTTGCAAAAGTATGATTGGATCCATGAAGGGGGAAAAAATAGCAGCAAAAATTGACTGGAGCCCCAGCCTGGAGTTCTGTACTATCTTGGTTCTGTTCTTTAAACAATGAGCTGATGCTGATCAATTGGCCAGTATAATGTAAAATAGCTAGTCAGTCTATGCTTTGAATGGAGGATAAAGAAAGAGCAGTTAGTATGATACAAAATGGTAGAGTAGAATCCATAGTGATTCATTTATGTTTTATTGGAAAAAACAGGCAACAATGGTCAGGTCAGTCCTTTAAATGGAAAGTTGCTGGGAAAAAAAGCTAGATGGATTTGTTTGTTTGCTGAAAATAGAGAACAGAGAACAACATAGTGACATGATTCTAAATAGCAACTCAAAGCTTTGCATGGGGAAATCTGCATAAAGTGTATTAGGGAAACCATTATCTAAAAAATAAAATAGTTTCAAAAGTAGGTAACAATAAACTTTTGTTATTTTAAAATCTTTTTTCAGAATGGGAAGGGAATGTGTGGAAAGTTGTTGGTTAGGTCCTAGCTAGAGTAAAAGCACTGAATCAATTGTTGAAGGGGTAGGGTTAAAAATTAGTTCATTATGCTTGTTTTAGTTGAGGCTAACAGCAGGATTTAAGCCAATACGTTCTTCTCTACTGCCTTAAACTACTGCTTTGTCATTAGTTCTCTGCTTCTGAATTGTACATTAAGGTTAAGTCTTATGATACTTTAGAATCTAAAGATTAAATTGTATAATTCAACCAGCAGGTCTTGAGAACTTCTGCAATTTGTATCCTATGAAGTCCATGTGTGCCCCTCTACCATCCACTGGGCTACAAAGGTTGTCATGATAGGAATGGTAGTACAGGTTGAGCTTCTCTAATCTGGAAATCCAGAATCCAAAAACCTCCAAAAACCTAAACTTTTTGCCACCATCCACCTGCTTCCTCCTTCAAGGCAGCAGCTGCAGCATTCCTGCTTGTTCACCTCTCAGATACTCAGGCTTTTTCCAGCCTCATGTCTCATACACAACAGAAGTATGAACAAATGAGATGCAAGGCTGGAGAGAGAGAGAGAGATGAGGATCTTTGATATGAAATGGCAGTAGGCATGTATTCATGTTTAGCACTACTCTTGAATTCCCATTATTTCATGTATAGTCTCTCTCCGGCTTCGCTTCTCATACACAACACAGGAGCGAGCAAATGAGATGCAAAGCTAGAGAGAGACATGAGGCTGGAAAGAGATGCAAGGATCTGTGAAATGCTGGAAGGAGTATATGTATATGCAAATACAGGTATTCCAAAATCTGAATAAATCCAAAATACAAAACACTTCTTGTCCCAAGCATTTTGGATAGGAGAGACTCTATCACTGGCCTTGAGATAGTTATGCTGTGTGGGTTATTAGGAGATTGAGCTCTCAGTGTGGAAAAACCTAGAGACATTGTTTATACAGGTGTTAGTAGTTAACGGACTATAAAATGCTCTGACAAGGGACCTCCTCTCAGTTGTTCCTGGTGGTGGGGAAGGGGGGCAGTGTTGGACTGGGTAGTCCAGTATCATTAGTTTAATCATTTTGTCTTTGATGCCTAGCTAATTAGCTATGCATAGCTAATTTTAAGGCACTGACAATGCACAATGCCATGAGTGGGAATTATTAGGGATGCTATAGAAGTATCTCAATGTGGTTGAATTCTCTCTTCTTTTGTTACCTACCCTGAAAGCCCCCATCTTGGAATATCACATAAAGTAATTGACAATATTTAATAATTTTGTTTGATATGACCTTCCACGTGGTTAAACCCTAAAACACCACCAAAATGTCCGCAGTTCCTCTTCCTACATCCATGCTTCTGGTTTTCTGTGAGACCCTCAGAACTCATTTCTGAGTCTTCTGCTGCACAAATCTCTGCTCCTCTGATAGGTATTGTTACCACCCAAGAACCCCCTACTCTATTCCTCTATCTAAATACTTCCTGCTATCTTCGATAGCCTTGTGTGATTGCCTGAAGCCTGAATGTTTGCATGAATGTTGTTTATAGTAATTTCCAATAAAGATAATTTAATTGTATGTTTTGGCTTAGAATCTCCTCTGTTACTGCCAGTATACATAGGTCAAAAGACCCTGCCTCCTGCTGCCATTTTGAGCTAATTAAATATTTCCCATATTAATATTTGGACACTAGTGGTGTCTTTGTGGACTGCCACACAATTTGGGTAAGTTTATCCAGATATTCATGTGCTTTAAAGCTTTGAATGTATACATCATAAAAATATCTAGAATTCTGTAAATAATTGTTCTCACAAAAAGTCTTATATCATAAAACTCAGGTTTCTGCCCCCACCCAGCCCACATCAAATTGTGTGCACTCTTGTTATAGCCATACACTTTGGCTTCTGCTGCTATTTTTGTCAATAAAGAATTTCATTGCAAATACAAAGGATGGGAGGGTTAAGAAGAAAAGGAGGAGAGTGAGGAAGAAAAGGAGAAACTGCAAAAATAATACATCAATTGTCAGTAATAGCCTAGTGACAAGTCCTTGATGTCTACAGATGTCATGCATGTTTGCTATAGTTTTACTCTTTTATCTTAAAAGTCATTGCTTCCTCTTTTTAAGTAATTGCCTTTCATATATCCCAGCCTTTTCTTTTCTAAATAGTTCAAGGTTCAGTAAAGTTATGCTTTTGTATGCCTCTCTAGTACACTATCTTCATAATATGTAGTCATGTCACTGTTATATAAGTGTCTATGGTTTTCTGTGTATTATTTGCTAGTATCAAAGAGATCTCTTATATATGCAAGCAGCCCATATAACCTTGAATGGGTTCTGACTTCTCTCTACCCTACTTGGAATTAAATCTTTACGGTTGCACAAGTTATAATAACCAGGAAAACAATGGCTACCATTCTGAAATGCCTCCCTAACACTGAGATCTTCTTGGTTAGTCCCAGCTAGAACTGACTTATTGAATCAGTTTCTGAATGGTGAGTCAACATGTAGGTAAATCCAGTTGATTCAATGGGTCAGTTCTGATTAGGACAAACAGTAGAATTTAGGCCTGAATTTTAAGAATGGTGGTGTAATCATCTTTAAATGACATTTTTTGTTTATGTGTATGTTGCTATGTTAAGGGGAAATATATATATATAGGAGACACATGAAGGAGAAGCAAACTGAAGAATGTGGAATGCAGAGAAGTTTTACTGTGGTATTCTAAATGACGGGTGTCCCCTATATGCAGACTATTTTCAAGGAGCCAAGGTATTTTGAAGATATACACACTTAAATCCATTTGTAAGCAAAAGCATTTGTGAGACTTCTAGCAGAAATATTAAAAAGGGAGTTGGAAATTATTCATAGAATATAGCTGACATTAAGGTCAAATGAGCCACAAAGGAGCTGGCATTTGCCTATTCAGCTCATGCTATAGCAGGAGGAAAGATGACCAAGAAAGCCAGACTGCACTTTATAGATTTCATAACATTTTCTATAGCAGCAGGAACACTTTATGTGCATTACAAAATGAAAATGAATTCTAATGCACATCAGGCCCTTCAGTGCTTGAGCTTTCTAACATAAAATCAGTTCTGGCAACTGTTTCCACAGCTGTTGCAAACGAACTCACCCAACCACCAGTACTCTTAGGCTTCATCAAATCCCTGGAAATAATGAGTGACAAGTAACATTGTTGCCTGCAACTAGTTACTTTTTCAGGTAATGAGGGTGGAACAAAATCACATTTTAAACACTTAAAAGCAATTTACTTGTATGTTTAAGGAGTAATGTTTTCTAGTTATTTTTTCAAAGGTTATTTTTTGGGGCATTTTGGCAGGAGTTTTTTTTTTTTTTTAACTTAATGGTATTCTCTTTCCAATCCTTTCCTTGCCCCTCAGAAAAAATTAACAGAAAGAAATGTAAAAATCATAAGCAATGCAGCAACTAATGTAACAAGTGAAGTTATTCCCTCTTCGTAACCAGTAATGTGAATGTATTGCTTTTTAGTGTAATGAGCAGTAGAATGAATTACTTTTTAAAAAATAGCTTGCTAAGTTTCATCCAACCTTAAAAAAAGATAGATATAAGACATTTGGGGACTCAGGACTTGTCTACAGGGGCAATATACCCCCATCTCAGAGCCCTGCAGTCCATACAATGCACTAGAGATAGTGCACTAGAGAGGCATACATTTGCCCCATTCTGCCCTAGGCAGTCTTCACCACTCCTGGGGCAGATTTGGGGCTGAGATGGGGAGAAGGCATGGTAGGGCCCGATACAATATTTTAGAATAATACCTGTTTAAATCCATTTCCACCAGTAGGAAATGGATCAAGCCCTGCGAGACCGTAGGAGCCTATCCCGACAGGCCAGCCTTCTCTGAAGCTGCCAGTCTGCCTTGCTCTTCTGGGAAGCATGAAGAAGTCCCATGGGGGCACATGTTGCAGGCCCCCTTCCTGCCTTCTGAGACAGTCTGTCTCCCTGCCAATCGGCAGAGCATTAGGTGAGGGAGCCACTTTTGCTGCCGGAGTGCGGCTAGAGACCCTTCATCTGGGTTGCAGGTGGCGTCACCTGCAACGGGAAGTGAGGGGTGAGGCCAGAGGCCATATAAGGCCCTGCTGCCCTTTGCCTTCTCCTCGTCAGCCAAGCAATCTTTGAGGAAGAGTGGAGGAGTGCAAGCTGAAGAGCGTTGGTGGAGGAGATTTGATGGTGAGTGGCAGGGAGCGGGTGATAGTCCTGCCACCTTAGCTTGCCTGCTTAGAGTCGCTTACTGCAGTGGCCAGGATCCAGCTGCTGATGGGGTTGAGTGGCAAGGATCTCTCTCCTTCAGACACCAGATAAGAGGGAGTACCTGGAGGAGGGGGTGGGTTTTTTGTTTTCTGTTTTTTTGTCAAAAGTAGCAGTGGTATTTGGCCTGGCCGACGGGATCTTTGCTGCCTTGGGAGTGTGTGCATGGCTGGTGAATAAGAAGCTGCCCCAGGCAATTGGGCTCTGTGCTGCTTTGAGGGTGTGTGGCCAGCTGGCAAATAAGAGGCTGCCCCGAGGTCAGGAGTCAGGCCATGGCTAAGAGGGTATTACAGCTTGTAGCCAGGCTGCCCGGCTGCTTTCTTGCTGTGGCTGGAGTGCTTTATCCATACCTGGGAGTTTGGGGCTGTGGAGTGGGTGGCCCGGTGTGTGGTTGGCTGCCCGGCCGGCTTGCTGTTATTTTCCATGGTTTGGGTCATGGCCGCTACCTGAACTTGGCAGAGAACTGGCGGGGGCAAGTTGCAGCCAGGTGCTGCCTTTGTGAGCCAATCTACAACTGCAGAGGAGGGACTGGTCACTGGATGGCTGTGGCTATCTAGTTGGCTAGTGGCTTTGGCAGTAGTTTGATTAGTTGGGAGGTCTGGCGGACACTGAGTGTTATTCCAAGGGGGTGCTGGGTGGTGGTTATAGCTGGACTCCTTATAAGGGCCCTACGCCCTTTAGCTAAGTGGGTGGGGGCTTCTCACAGAATCATAGAATCATAGAATTGTAGAGTTGGAAGAGACCACGAGGGCCATCCAGTCCAACCTCCTGCCACGTAGGAAATCACGATCAAAGTATTCCCGACAGATGGCCATCCAGCCTCTGTTTAAAGACCTCCAAGGAAGGAGACCCTACCATGCTCTGAGGGAGTGTGTTCCACTGCCAAACAGCTCTTACTGTCAGAAAGTTCCTCCTAACGTTGTGGTGGAATCTCTGTTCCTGGAGCTTGCATCCATTGCTCCGTGTTCCAGTCTCTGGAGCAGCAGAAAACAAGTGTGCTCCGTGCTCCGTGCTCCGTGCTCCATCCTCCATCCTCCATCCTCCATCCTCGGTGGCCATTTTATCAACCTCCCAATTTTTCTCCTTCAGTACTTATTTGGCGGGCCAAAAGAGGTCCGCTTTGTTAAAATTGTTATTTCTCTTGATTAGTTTAAGAAGTTATTGGTGGGCCACCAGAGGGCCTCTCTTTCAACTGCTATTCTCCTAAATTTCAGCAGTTCCTTTGGCGGGCCACCAGGGGGTTTGGGATCCTTTCAGGACTCCATTTTAGGTGGCATGCCTTGGCTGGGAGGGAAGCCGTTTTGTGGGAAGCCAGACATTTGAGTTTCAGGTTTTGGGGGCAGTGTTGTCTGCATGTTGAGCAGGGTTGAGTGTGTTCAGCTGCCCTGGTCAATTAGTGAATAATAATAATCACAACAACAACAACAACAATAACAACAACAATAATAATATTAATTGCAATTTCAGTAATATTGGGTACTATCATTTTGTTTTGGTCGTTTAGTTGGCTGAGTTTAGGCTATAATGGCTTCTAAAAAAGGGAAAGGAGGGCAGAAAGGAAAAGGGTGAGCTGATAAACAGCTGCCCAAAATGCCAGTGGGGTCTGATCCCCCTTCATCTAGTGATGAGGAAGATCAGATCCCATGGCAGGCAATTTTAGAATGAATTCAATATCTGGGGAGGATTCATGGTGTTTCTGAGGTGGAAATGCATAAACCTGGACACCAAGGTAAGAGGAGGTGGATGGCTGATGATATTGTTCATCGTTTAGATGTGCTGGAGCGGCATATGCATCTGGATGGAGCTTCGGGGTCCAAGGATTTAGATGTAATGGGATTGGATCTGCCTCCTGTCAATACTCAGGAACCACTGATGAAGGAGGATGTGAATCCCGGGACTTCAGGTGAGTCTCAGTTACTCCTCTTGCAGGACTGACTTGGCCTTGGGGCACTTGGCCCCCACATGCACATAACACTGTTCCTAGTGGGTTAGGGAGATAGCCAACACATTCAACTTGGCTGACACAGCAGAAGGCATTGAACTGGGCTCTGCCACAATGGTCCCCTTGGTTCGCTTATGCATCTGGGGCATTTTTCAGCCCTCCAGGGTAAGGTCAGTGCCTGCCTGGAACTTCTCAAGGGACAGGCTATGATGTGGTAGCATACTCACCTTTTGGCAATCATTTGCTTCAAACAACGAGGGACAAGATTTTGAAAGGGGAGACTTATTTTCACTGCTTTATAGAGAGGTGGAGAAAAAAAAGATAAGGACAAAATGGATAAAAAGTACAAGGAGAAGCTTAAGAAAAGGAAGGTAGAGAGAAACTGGACCAATTGGCTTTCCAGATTTCTCATTTATGCGGGAGTGTTAGTTAAGGCACAAACTCATCGTGCCACAGCCCTGTTTCAGTATTTGGACATAATTCACAGGGCATATGGTGATTTTGCAGGACTAGCATGGCTCCTGTACGATGAGGCTTTCTGGATGAGGGTGGTGTTTTATCTTTCCTTGCATTGGGGCATGAGGCATCCTCAATTATGGATGCAGCTCATGACACCTGCTTGCCCAATCCAGGGGGAAAGAATGCATAGTGGGCATTTGGTTAAATCATCTACCAGTTCCACAGCTCAATCCCTGCCAACACGGCATTAACTCCCAAGCAGGTATGTTGGGATTTTAGTTCCCAGGGTTTTTGCATCCATAAACCCTGCAGATTAAGCCATGAGCCCTCAATCTGCAGGGTGAGGCATTCCTTTTGGAGTTGCCCCAGAGGTAGAACGTCTGCCTGTGGGGATAGGGCTAATCAAGGAGGAGGGAGGAGCAGAGGCTCTGCCTCTCAACCTCAAAAAGAGCCCCAGTCCAATCAATAATGAGGTATTGCGGAGGTGGCGGAGTCACGTCTATCCTGACAGGAAAGCTGCCACTTATTTACTTGAGGGTTTCCAGTTTGGTTTTAGGATTCTGTTCCAAGGAGGTAGGCGGCCATTTTGGGCATGCAATTTGAAGTCATTTATTGGTATGGAGCATGTGGTTAGGGAAACAATTAGAAAGGCGGTTTCTGAAGGTCAAGTTTGGGGCCCATTTTCTAGTCCTCTGGTCCCCAACCTGAGGGTGTTGCCCCTGGGTGTTGTGCCCAAAATGGCCCCGGGGGAGTTTAGACTCTCATCATTTATCATACCCTAAACGGGACTTGGTGAATGACTCTATTCCCCATGAGCTGCTTACGGTGAAGCATACATCATTTGATGCTACCTTTAGGGCAGTTCAACAACAGGGCTGGGGGACAGACCCGGCAAAACGTGATATCAAATCTGTGTTTCGCCTTTTGCCAGTTCATTCGGATGATTTCAAGTTATTAGGTTTCCAGTTTGAGGGGAAATTTTACATGGACCAGGCTCTCCCTATGGGCTGTTCAGCTTCGTGCAATGCATTTGAAACCTTCACTACTTTCCCTGAATGGGCATTGAGGACCAGGACAGGTTTACAAAATGTTCTGCATTATTTAGATGATTTTTTTATTAATTAGACCTTATCAGTCTGGCCAGTGCAGTTATTTATTGCATCAGTTTGAATCATTGGTGGGGGAACTCGGGGTGCCTCTGGCAGCTGAGAAAACTGAGGGCCCAGTACAAGTGTTGAACTTTTTGGGTGTTGAGATCGACACCGTTAACCAACAGTGCAGTTATCCTTATCCAAGGTCACAGACCTGCAGGACAGACTTACACAATTCCTAGCAAGGCGTAAGGCCATTCTGAGGGAATTCTAAGTCCTTATTGGCCATTTGAATTTCGCTTGTAAGGTACCAGTCAGGGCTTTCCTCTGCTGATTATGTGATGCCATTAAGGGTGTGCAGCAGACCCCTTTTAAAATCCATATTACTAAGGACATAAGGGATAACTTGTTGGTTTGGTATGAGTTCTTAACTCAGTTTAATGGTATCTCTTTTTGGCGGGAGGAAAGGAAGCTACAGGGTGCCCTGTAAATAACCTCAGACGCAGCGGGTTCAATGGGGTTTAGAGTTTATTTTGGTGGCTGGTGATGTGCAAGTAAGTGGCCTCCTGATTGGGCAGCCTCAGACATAGTGTCCGATTTGACATTTTTTGAATTTTTTCCAATTCTGGTGGCGGCCACCATTTGGGCGGATGAGATGTTGAATTTCTCTATACATTTTTGGTGCGACAATTTGGCAGCCGTCCAAGTGATAAACTCCCTAACCTCAAAATCCCCTTGTGTGATGGTGCTCATTAGGGCCTTCACATTGCAATGTTTGAAGTTTAATATTCTGTTTGTGGCATGTGGTGGGCGTTAACAATGGTATTGCTGATGCTCTTTCCCGCATGCAGATGGAGCACTTCAAAGAGCTGGCCCCAGGCGCTGCACCCGAGGGCAATCCAATGCCAGCAAGCCTGTGGAGGATTGGGAGGCTGAACTTGTGAGGGCAGTATTTATGCCCATAGCACCTGGTACTAAAAAGGGATATTCCAGAGCCTTGCAGGAATTTTTTAGGGAGCAATCAGGCTCGAAGCAGTGTGTTCCTGTTCCATTTGAACAGCTTTTTCAATTCTGTATTTTTCTATACCAGAAAGGTTTTCCCCTCAATCCATAAGGATTAGGCTCTCTGGTATTGCTTTTTGGCTGAAAGCCCAAGGGGTTTCAGATACTACTGGGGATTTCTGCATTCAGAAAGCCCTTGAAGAGTGGTCTAGGGAAAGGGGGTGGAGGACTAACAGTAGGACCCCACTTTCCCCAGCCATTCTGAAAGGGCTGGCCAAGGTTTGGGTTGACATTTGCATGTTGCTTTATGAGGTGCTGCTTTTTCATGTGGCAGCACTCATAGTCGTCTTTGGTGCCGTGCAGATTAGTGAGCTTTTGCTGGCATCCAAGATGGATGCTTCCAACAGAGCTTTGGAGCTGAGGGATATTTTCCTGGTTGAGCGCCAGGTTGTTTTGACCTGCATTTTTCCAAAATGGAACAGCAAGAAAGGGGCAAACAATGCCAGTTGTTCCTGTGTAGTGACCCAGAATTATGTCCAGTTAGGGCTTTGTAGCAGGTCTTGCAGCAGCTCAGGGGCCATGGCCAGGCCCACTTTTTGTTCATGCAGACTTTTCTCCACTGACCAAATACCAATTTTGGACACTGACGTCCAGAGCATTAAGTAAGTTGGGCCTTCATGGAGTCTGCTTTGCTATCCATTCCTTCCGTACAGGTGCTGCCTCTACGGCCTCTGTATTGGGAATGCCAGTGGCAGTGATCAAAGGCTTGTGGAGGTCCTTCTCCTATCGGCACTATGTTCGTCCACTCACCTAGTAACCTGTTGTCTTCCCCTTTTTTTTTCTTTCAGATTTTAGGTTGAAGCTGGTGAGGCTGCAGGTGGTGATTTGTGGCCACAGCATGATTTACTGGGCAGCCCGACAGGCCTGGTTGTGCCATTTTGGGCCTCACTTATGTTTGGGGAACAGGCCAACACTTGAATGGTTGGGGAGTAGGGGTCTGCGTTGGCATGGCCTTATGCCATTGCTTTTTGAGGAGTGACAAGGGCCTCCTCCAGATGTTCTTGTTATACACTTGGGAGGGAATGATTTGGGGCTTTTGAAAGGGAAGGCACTGGTTCTAAAGGTGATTCATGACATGTGGGTAATCAGGTCTCAGTGGCCTGAGGTTACTGTCATGTGGTTGGCCATGCTGCCTAGAAAGCTTTGGAGCGGGGACAATGATCCCCATTTAATTGACAACGCCTGGAGAGAGGCTAATTGGTAAATTAAAAATGCCATGCATAAGGGGTTGGAATACTACCTGTCACATCCTGTCTTTGTGTCCTAGAGGCCTGAGTTCTACAGAGCAGATGGGGTTCATCTTTCAGATGCTAGAAATTTGATCTTTTGGGGCAATCTTCAGCAGAGGGTTTGGGACCTTTTGGATGAGCTGGTGGGGGAAAGGGACTAAGCAGACACTTGCCCCTTTCTGTGGCAGGGAAGGGGGGCATGTAGTTTTGGTGGGCACCTTGGCACCAATTTTGGTGAAGGCAGGGTCTCTGGAAGGACCACTTCAGGTCGTGTGGCCTAAGGGGACAGAAGGAGACCCACCTTGTGGTTGGCTTAAAGGATAATCCTTCACCACAACTCATGCGGCTTGGGTGAGGGACTTTTGGGTTGACCTTCCAGATGCGGGCCGGCTGGTGAGCAACCCCAGGCAACTGGGGTTCCTCTCCAGGACCCAAGTGTTCTCCAGGCTGAGGGGTGTGGTCTAGCATAGACCTACTGCCTCAGCTGGTCCCTCACCAGGTTGTCTCCCCCTGCTGAAGGTCTTAGAGGGTATTAAATAGGTTAATTTTAATAAAATACTTTATTTCACCCCATTTCATGTGTGTGGTCTCATTATTCCCACAATTGGCTGGCAATCCGGCTCCCTGCTGATTGGCAGAGCTGTTAGGTGAGGCAGCTGCCTTTGCCACCAGAGTGCAGCTAGAGACCCTTCATCTGGGTCACAGGTAGCGTTGCTTGTGACGGGAGGTGAGGGGTGGGGCCAGAGGCCATATAAGGCCCTGCCACCCTTCGCCTCCTCCTCTTCAGCCAAGCGATCTTCGACCCACCCTTCCGCCCCTTGAATAGTGTGATAATTGCTTTGGAGCCGGGTAGGAATTCCCCCCTTTTTTTGGGGGGGGGTGTTCACCTACCCCACACTAGGATAGCAACATTTGGGAAATTGGCCAGGGTGGTGTTTAAATAGGTTAACTCCCTCTAATTATGGTGGGGAAGGGGGAGGCATAGTTTCAGTGGGCACCTTGGCACCAATTTTGGTGAAGGCAGGGTCTCTGGAAGGGCTACTTCAGGTCATGTGGCCTAAGGGGACAGAAGGAGACCCTCCTTGCGGTTGGCCTAAAGGATAAACCTTCACCACAACCTGTGTGGCTTGGGTGAGGGACTTTTGGGTTGACCTTCCAGATGCAGGCCAGCTGGTGAGCAACCCCAGGCAACTGGGGTTCCTCTCCAGGACCCAAGTGTTCTCCAGGCTGAGGGGTGTGGTCTAGCATAGACTTACTGCCTCAGCTGGTCCCTCACCAGATTGCCTCCCCCTGCTGAAGATCTTAGAGGGTATTCAATAGGTTTATTTTAATAAAATACTTTATTTCACCCCATTTCATGTGTGTGGTCTCGTTATTTCCACAATCAGTCGGCAATGAGGGAAATGGCAGCAGCAGCAACTGCAGTGATGGACCAACATGCCTGTCAGGACTTCTGTCTGTGGGTGATAACAGGGGAACAACAGGCCTGATCCACAGTGAAGATTGTGTAGATGAGCCCTCAGACTGGAATCCTGTTAGTGCCTTATGCCAACATGAAAGTTTGTTACTCTAGCATCAGGCATTTTTGGAGCAGTGAGTAGTGATGGCAGGGGGGTTGGCAGTAATTTTATGCTAGGAAAACTCAGACACCTGCAGTGGTAGGCAGTAGCTACCACTGCAGGCAGTAATTGGTTAAAAGAACCACTGGAAATGAAATAAAGGGTCATATAAAGATGAAACAGAAGCCTGTATGGTGGTGGCAACTTTACCAAGAACTTCTTTCCTGCTGTATAAAGGCAGCTTATGCTGAAAATACCCACAGTGGGCAGGTGGAGGGCCACTATCATCTTTAGTAGATTGGCAGTACAGTCCTCTATATGTCTACTCAGAAATGAGACCAATTAAGTTCATTGTTTCTTACTTTCTGTCTCAGGTACTAGGTATGGAACTGCAGCCTTCTCCTGTCCTTTCCCTTTGAACACAAAAAGAAGCAAAACATATTTCTCATTTCCTTTTCTCTTCAGTTCACTTCCATTTTATCCCTTGTATTTGTGACACTAACATGAAGTTTTTGTTGCCTTTGTATCTCCACAGGATACAGGCATATGCTGTGCTAAGGTTATCCTAGGCTGACCCGCTTAACCTTTTCCCCCAAGATTTGCCTGAAGATCTATTTTTTCCCCTCAGTCAGTCATGTGTGTGATACTTATTTATTCACCTTGTTCTTTCCAGCCTATAGTGAATTCACAACTCTGTGAAGAGATGACATCGCACTACTTTTAAAGTACTGCTAGGTTGCTTGTCTCTTAGTTAGTAGCCGATAACAGGAGACTAATAACTGGATCCAAATCTGGTAAAAAACCAAAACCTGTTCTATTGTCTTAGTGGGATATTCCATACTTTCCATGGGTCAGTAAGAAGCCAGATAGTACTTACAAATGTGCATGAGTAATGCAAAAAATAAATAAAAATGCATGCCTAAGGAGATTTTCGGACGGCTAAAATCAGCTCTTGCCGCGCAAGCAGCCCCCGGAACAGTAACGAGGCTTCTGCGCGGCAAGGGTCCATTTTGGACGCCATTTCTCTCTCGGCGGCGTCCGTGACTGTTGTGGCCAGCATTGGAGGCGGCCGCACTGTTTTTTACTCACGGAAGTTGTACATGAGTGAAAAACAGCACGGCCGCCTCCAATGCTGGCCACAACAGTCACGGACGACGCCGAGAAACGGCGTCATCCAAAATGGACCCTTGCTGCGCAGCAGCCTTGTTACTGTTCCGGGGGCTGCTTGCACGGCAAGAGGCTGATTTTAGCCGTCTGAAAATCTCCTTAATCTAATTGGAAGTCCCAGTTAGAGCAGACACAATAAATCAGTAGAACTTCATAAATGCTTAATAACCAGTTTTCCATTGATTCATTGGGTCTATTCTAGTTGAAATCAACCATTTGGTTTAGGCCACAGCCGCTAACCATCTTAACATGTCTAGACATAATACTCAATGCCCCACTTATTTAAGCAAAGTGCTCATTGTGGCAGGCAAGGTGTATCTGTTTCAGAGATCCTAGAAGAGTCCTAAAAAGTGTGTGTAAGGGAGTCTTTCTCCAGGTAGGTAGGGTAATTTACAATCAATGAAAGCAATATTTGCTGATTCTACAACTGTGTCCCTGCATTATTTTAAGGCAGCTGTTAAGTGACAGAGCTGCATTGATTTTTCCTATCATTAACTGTTGATGGGAAAGTTCTCACTCAGAGTGTGAAAATATCTGTGAAATCCTCCTAACTTTCACTATGTCAAATATTCTCTGTACCTCTTCACAGACTATGTACTACATCTCTGAAATACTGTTGCATTGGCAATAGTTTATTTTAAAAAAAATCTGGAAAGGACATTTCCTTCACTTCTTCCTCCAGCTCCATGCTGTAAATCCTTTGTTTGGTTGTGCTCCTACACATAAAACATCCTATTTTAAAATTTATGGCTGCATTAAAACAATTTCTACAGGATCATTGTTTGTGCTAAGTTGAATAAATCCCTGGATACAATATTCCAACAAACTGATCATTTTTCTATTTAGTTATCCTTTCTTTGGAGTACCTCTTCCAAAATCATTTAAAAAATGAAGCAGGAGAATCCTGGATTAGCTCAGCAATATAATATAGGGAAAGGGGGAAAACTGAACTGAAAAGCATGAATAAGATATAAGCTTGAACCTACCCCTCCCTGTTTAATGGGACATTTCAGTGGTAGCCCTGTTCTGTCATTAGGGTTCAAGCCAGGATGGGACTAGTACATATCATGGAGCATGGACTATAGGCTGCCCACCCATGTCATTTCTGCAATGCTCAGACCTCCTTCAGATTCCCCTCAAAGACCCTCATTACAATAAATAAATAAATAAACAAACAAACAAAATCCCCCTCAAATGCAAAGTTGCTTCTCCGGAAGCCTCTATGAGTATGATTTTCCACTAAAACCCCTTGCACTTTTTAAAGCTTCCAGTGTTATTAAAATAAACCTAGAATTGAGTTCTGTGGTGGAATGGGGTGTGTGTGCAGTCCTTGGATCTGCTGCTGCTATTGACTTCTGTGTTAAATAACTGTGAATGGGGGGGGGTATACTAGCTCTGCCTTCTCCATCATTGTTCTGCACATGTGGAGAATTACTTTATGAAAAAAAGAGACCTCTCTATGCCTGAAACCTTTTCAATAGATTGGATACCCTAGCTTTCCATGTTTCCAAATCATATGGAGTGCTTCTAAGCATTGGGGAAGTTCTTCTCTTCCTCTGGCTTTTCTTCACAAATGAAGATTCAGGAAGGACTCATCCCACGCTTTCTGCAAGCGTGCTGATGACTTGAAAAGGCCAATCTGAGATAAACAAGTCCAGTTGCAGAAAGCACAGCAGAAGGTCTCCTTGGGTGATGATTCCAGGCTGTGATTCTTTCTGCCTTGTCATTTATCTTCAAGACTTGTTCAGCGTGAGCTCTCAAATAAGGCTGCAGCATTGTGGATAGTGTATCTCCAAGCCTCTCGATGTGAGGCCAGAGCGGACCATTGCTGGTGATCAATTTGGCCGAGTCTGAGATGTTGTTTCAGGGAGTCCTTGTATCGCTTTTTGGAACGCCCCTCTTATGCTGACCCATGGCGAGTTCACCGTAGAGTACTATTTTTGGGAGGCGATGGTCCTCCATCCTAGAAACGTGCCCTGCCCAGCGCAGCTGTGTTCTCAATATCATGGCCTTAATGTTGGTGATCCCTGCTTGCTCAAGGACAGCAACATTCATCACATAGTCAGCCCAGTGTATATTTAGGATTGTGCGTATACAGTGCTGATGAAAGCGTTCGAGGAGTCGTAAGTGTTGGTGATAGGTGACCCTTCAGCCACATCCTAATAATGGTCCTGATTCTAGCTTTCCTCCTGAGAGAGAGTTCTGCTGGTAGTTAGATCCTCTTATGTCAAATACTTTTTCTAAAACTGGTGTGTGTGTGTGTGTGTGTTTCCCTGTTTATCAGTATTGGTTGGCATTCTGTTAGTGACTTATGCTAGTGAACTTTTTGTGTTTTTGTGTGAAGGAGGAATTTAATTTAATTTAATTTATTAAAATGTTTATACCTGAGAATCTCAGGGCAGTGTAGAATAACATCTATTTGAGACCAATAATAATAATAATAATAATAATAATTTTAAATACTAAAAATATATCAAATCATTTCACACTTAAACCAGACAAATTAAATGAGTTAAGCCCCAAGGAACTATGCTGGTAAGAAGAGCAACTTTATTATTTATTTATTTATTTATTTATTTATTTCTATCCTTCCCCTTTGCAACGCAATCAAGAACTCTTCCTGAGGAACTAGCCACCTTGCTCCTATGAAGCAGCAGATGCCTTGTAGAGATTGTTACATTTAAGGTCCTATATGATTTGGGTCCATGTTATCTATAAAATTGCCTTCTCCCTTATAATCCACCCCATACATTCAGGTCTTTAGGCCAGCATTTACTTCATTCAGCCAGGGCTAGGCTGGTAACTGTTAACCAGAGGACTTTTTCATCAACTACCCCAAAATTGTGGAATGACCTGCCAGAAAAGATCGAACAGCTTGATACACTGTCTGCATTTAAAATAGCATTCAAGACCAATCTCTTCCAGCAGGCCTTATCTATGCTCTTTTTAAATAGTGAGTTTTAAAATTATGAATTTAATATGTATGTATGTTTTTAATGGATGTTATGTTTTTTTAATTGATTATGGATTTTAATTGGTGGTTGTGTTTTTAACTGTGCTATGTGTCTATTTATTGCTATATTTTAATCTGCTGTTCCCCATCTTGATCCATAGGGAGACCCAGGTAAGAAATTTAAAACAATTTAGAATAATGTCTATCATAGCACATGTAAATATTTGATATAATAAATTAGGCACTCAATGCTTTATTAACAATCAATGTTTTGAAATTATTGTTGCTGTTGTTGTTTGCTGCACTAGAATGACACAAGCGTTGGCACCAATTTTACCTCTCAGAGGATGGTATTCCACAATGGGGTGCCATAGCAGAGGAGGCTGTTTCCCAGGTCCTCCGACAATGTATTGCCCCAGCTGGTGGGACACCACCATACTTCAGTTCTTGGATCTGAACACTTCCTATAAGGAATTCACTAGCTCTCATGCATGAGGATCATAACCCCTGCAGGACTCATTTTCCTTCTGTGTCCCTCCCTCCATGGTCATTTACTCCAGAACCACCAGGGAAGTGTCTGGCTATGTGCCTATGAGATGCAGGATGACAAAGGCCCATCAGGATGACATCATCATTATGTGTCTGGTTACAGGCACGTAGCCAGATGCTGCTCTGATCCCTTGTGTTCTCCACTGGCCACTAAAAGGCTGTGGGGAGTAGGTATAGGAGGAAAATGAGTCATGCAGGAGGGAATGGGGGAATATGGCATAGTTCCACATCGGCACAACATTACAATATGTCTCTTGTTGCAGAAACCAGGCCAGTATTTTGATTCTACTCAGTTCCTTACCCTACAATAGCAAATGAATTGCTATTGCAGTAGAATGCACATACATAGGACCTTGTTCACTATTGCTATCTCTTTCTGTTTTGTTAAGTGATGCTATTTATAAGTTTGGAAAGCATATTGATAGTAATTATTTCTCTTTTGTACTGGAGTTAATGGCCTAAATTCAATAGTTACTTCCTACTTGAGTGGATCCATTGAATCAGTGGAAACTTGGTAAATTTTGTTGCTATGTTTTCTTGTTTCATCAGATCTACTCTGGTTGAGCCCAATGATTTGGACTGGTGATGTAACCTTTTTCCATTCTAGCAACTGGATCACTGGTGATGTAATTGCCCAGTGTCCCAGCAACTGGATGACATATGATGTAGCATACTTTTGCTGAGATATAAAAAGGAGGAGTGGGGAGAGAACAAAAGAAATGTAGCAGCACCTTTAAGACTAACTGGTTTTTATTTTAGCATGAGATTTCATGGATGTTAACATATTTCTTCAGACGTAGTACTGTGTGGTATTAAGACCTCTGGGCCTGAATCTTATTATTATTCTTAACCACAGTAGACTCATTGAATCAATGGGATTAGCCTATGTGTTGCCTATGGGTGAACTCTACTTGGGTCTAACTCAATCAGATTCAGGCTATAATGCTTGTTAATTTTTTTATGTATCTGTTTCTAATCTGGCACTGTTGATTCTCCTTTGCACTTCTCTATTCCTACCTCAATGCTAGATATACATTTGTAATTGTGACTATCCTGTCAACAGAAAGGATGAGATAACATGTCTGACAGGATGACACAGCAGTCTTCTCACTTTGACTCAAGAACATCAGCCATGTTCAGTAAAAGAAAGAGTCTGGTAATCCTTTCTGGGGCAACTGTGGTGAGGCTTGGAGCCACATGTTCACCTCTGCAAGCTATATTGGGCCCCAAAATAGTGGAAAGTTTTAAAAATGGAAACAACCAAAATCCAAAAGTCACCAGATGCTGCCTCCCAGCTGGCATCCACTTTCTACTTATTTATTTAATTAATTTTATACCACCTGTCTCCTAATATGAAACCCTAGGGAACTCACATTACTTCCTCCTCAGTTGGTACCTACTTCCTTTTTCATCTCTATCATACCCTAATAGATGGATCAATATTTCTCTGATATTGAGTTAACTCTAATTCCTTGTTCATACTTCTCCAGCCCTGCTTTCTGATGATACTCAAGCTATTGCAGAAGAGTGGATAGACAGTATTGGATGATAGGCAGTCCTTCTTCTTTACAAAATAATACTTAATACAATGTGTTTAGTTCTAGGGTAAATCCTTTTGGTATGTGATAGCTGTATATATATTTGGCTGTCCTTAAAAACTATCATCAGTTCAATTTATATTGTTTTCCTTTCTAAATCTAACAATAGTAGATTGAAAAGAGGGCCACAGTTCACACACTCCTTTGTTGAAAAAAGTTGTTCACCTGACATCTTCCATGGTGCTGTATTCACAAGACCACTTTGCCAGTACCTGCTATGGATGCATCACAGCACCTCTTTCTTTATCTTCTATCCACTCATGTGACTATAGTGTTCTCAAGTGAAAGGCATTTCTCCCCTCTGCCCCACCCAGTTCAGCATCTAGTATATGGTGCAAAATGGTGCAGTTGTGCACCAGGTGAAATTAGATCCAGAAAATCTAGTGTTCCTAATTGCTACTCTGGATGTCAAAAAGGTTTAGTGCATTGTTGGAAGGCTTGATGAGTAGGTAGGATGTGAACTGTTTGGAACAGAGATAGAAAGTTTGGGGCCTGGATGGATGGAGAAGAAGAAAAAAAATGAGATTTTCTTCAGCTTGGATTAAAATCTTGTCAAAATAATGATTCGTGGGTCATATAGGTATAAAGGAAGATGGCTAAATTTTGGGAAGGCTTAGGAGATCAAATTGGGAGATAGTCAATAGTGACATTTTTTGAAAGACATTCAGGAGCTGTTGTTTACCTGTCCCTAGTTCAGTGGCAGCAGGTCACTTCCATGTCGATGAAGGCACTGGATCCACTCCAGCTTTTAGTCTGAGCTTTAACAGAGCTATCTGAGGTTCTGAACCCCATTCTCAAAATAGGTTCATGACTTTGGATGGCTCGTTAACGACTGGAATTGATTCACAAGAATTCACCTTTGAAGTGCAGAATCAATTTGACACTGCTGACAAGGAAGCCACCAGCTGCTCTTGGTTTCTTTAAAACACACACATGCAAGTACACACACATTGTCTTCTTTTTCTGCTTCTTTTCAGTCTTGCTTCAGGCCTGGTTATGGGGTAGATACAGCTTTGGTTGTTTTGGTGGAAAACACATGTTAGGAACTAAACAAAGGGAAGAACCAGCTTGGTGTCATGGTTTGAGCATTGGTCAACAACAACTCTGGAGACCAGAATTTGAATCCCCACTCAGTCATGGAAACTCATTGGATAACCTTGGGCAAATCACACACTCTCAGCCTCAAAGAAAGTCAAAGGCAAACCCCCTCTGAATAAATCTTACCAAGAAAACCCTGTGATAGGGTTGCCTTAGGGTTGTCATAAATCAGAAATGACTTAAATGCACACAACAGCAACAAACACTGGAAGCACATCCTTGCTGGGGCCTGCTGAACAGGAAGTAAATTATATTTTTTCTTCATGTGTCCTTGGGCATTCTGGGGGATGACATGGCAGCTACTTTAGAGTGCTGGCTTCAGACAGGAGAAAATAAGAATTCAGAATGCCACCAAGGGGGTCAGGGTTACAAGATGCCACTATACTGATTTTGGCAAGCTTCTTAGAAACAGTTTGATCCCAATTCCTTCACCTCTTTCAAAAGCTTACTTTTCCTTTCCAACTTCTTTTCCTACTTTTCTATTCATCTCTAATAATTAAATGGCAAACCTGCAGTCTGATTTGTGCATGTTTTTATTTTCTACAGTGGCTACTTGTACGTGTCTAATAAACAATGTTGTAGACTTCATTGTAGCAGTAGTAGAAATCATGCTAAAGTGTTTGTTTTGGCCATGAAATAAATGAATTCATGTGTCACTGGATCCTAGAGTTTCAAATATACACTTCAGAAGAGCAAATGAGGAAAAGCATCAATTGCTAGGTACGGTATTTTCAATGACTCCCTAAAGAAGGAAAGCCCTTCAGACTTTCAACAGGTTTCATCTTGACTTGAAACAACTTACCATTAACAAAGCACTTCAAGCCTAATGTACACAATCTATTCTTTAGTAACCAAAGGGAAACAAATAAAATTCCTACTAACACCATTTTATGTAGTTTTCTGTGTCAAGTGATTAATTTTCTCCCCTTAGCTGTTGTGGTGAAAGTACAATTAAGCTTAAATGGGAAAACAAAATGAACTGATTAGATCAAAGCATCATGGTTGCCAAGTTGATTATTGGCTCTTCCCTTAAGCTTGTATTCCAGGGAGGACAGAAAATGAAGATGAATCAGATTTTGCTTGGGTAATTTCGCCTTTCCCAAAGGAAACCTTTCTGACTTTTGCATGTTTAAAAGCTGATGAATCAATCCCAGTGGAACTAAACTAGTGGTGTTTGTCATGGAACATGAAACAAAGAACAGGCTCCAAAGAGTGACTTTGAATAGCCCCAAGAGCTTCCATAAGCCAAGTAGGATTGTGTTCCCCCACCTTTGGATATCACTGCCTCGGATTGTGGTGGAGTCTCCTTCTTTGGAGGTTTCTAAGCATAGGCGGGATGGCCATCTGTTGGGAATGCTTTGATTGTTTATTCCTGCATGGCAAGGGGTTGGACTGGATGGCCCTTGTGAACTTTTCCAACTCCATCATTTTTTAAAGTCCCCTCCCATAGCTCAATGTGGGGCATGGGAGCTCTTCTTCAAGAAATGATACCCATTGTACTTGCCTTCTGCATATAAAACTGATCTAGGTTTCCTTGGATCACAGCTATAGTTGCAGAATAATAGTTTCTTACAGTGTACCACTCATCCATAGTCTGGGGGATAGTGTTTCTCACACAACTGCTTTAGGCCACCTGCTCAAACTATGAGCCAATTCTGCTACTTTCTTTCTTTTTAGTAGCCGGATGATTAACCTCATATCTATGTTATACCACTTCACATATTAGGTAAGAACTAATATATTGGCTAAATCCAATGACAATCCTACATAGACTAGACTCATTGAAATCAAGGGACTTCAGTAAGCTGTGAGTAACCACTCTTATTAACTTTGATGGAATGAACAAGGATGTAGATCATATCATTGTTGTGTGCCTTCAAGTTGCTTCCAATTAAGGTGAACCTATCACAGGTTTTTTTATACACACATTTATATACACAATAGTGGATGTAGACCATTGCATGTACAAATTGTATATATACACACAAAGGGAGGGAGAGTCCTACCCTGCTGCTTCATTGTGTTTTGGAGCCATCTTTGTCTCCTCAAAGGCTATACCAGCATAAGCAACAGCTGGTTTCACAAACTGATAAGGCTTAAAGTATGACCCCAGGATCAGACTATGCGCCTGTCATCTAAGAACCAGGCTAGATAAGTATGGAGAGATTTTTCACCAGAGGATGGTTAGCAGGTGATGAATTGTCCATAGCAACTATGAGTGGACTAGTTGCTAGCACCTGCTCCAAGTCATCAAAATAGACTATCAGGGCAAAAGAATCCAACTTATTTAAAGGAGATTTCTGGATTAAAGGTAACAATACCTTTAAGTCCAGCAATGGTTTGCAACCTTATTAACACACTTCTGGGACCATTAACCTTCTTAATAATAATAATAATAATAATAATAATAATATTTATTTATACCCCACCCCTCTGCTAAAAACAATTGGGGCGGCTTAGGACCAGAGGTTTCCTTTCATTCCCTGCATTCCAACAGCTCAGAATAGCTGGTGGTTGTGATGGAAAAAGCCAGTGGAAATTCTGAGGATCTGTCTGGATGTTGCAAAACAGCTTGAATCCGTTTCTTCATAGGTCATTTCCACACATCTAAATGATCAAAACCTAGAGCGGGGTGGGGCAGGGGGGGGTAGTTCCCAACCTCCTGGTGTAGGAACAAGGGTAGTATCTCATCTCATAAGCATGGTTCTTATGGCTCGTGATACTCCGAGTCCCAAGTTGGTGGCATATTGGTGGACCCAAAAGACAGTACTATGGCCACAGATCCAGACAAATTTCAAGTTGTCTGTGGAGTGAGAAACAAATCAAAGAAATCTTTGCCTATCCAGTATTTTTATGCATTATGTCAGTAGCTCCATCCTAGCTGACAATGTAGTTGCCCAGTGCCAAAGGAGTGTGAGCTGAATTCAGCAGGGGGAATCCCAAGAACGCAGAGCAAAAGGACACCAGTGAAGGGATACCTGCTTAGTAGGGTGCTAATTGTGTCTAGTAGAAGGAGGTTGCTGTGGTTGAAGCATGCCTGGGTTCACCCAATGACCAAAGGGATGCATTCCTGCCCCCCTCCAAATGTATACAAGTTCTATTGCCATACTAATTAGTTGTTTAGATTCCAGCAGAAGGTAGATACTACCCTGATGGACTGAAACATCATAAACCACCAGGACCCTATCAGCTGTAACTTTTAGGAGAGCAGTTACAAGCAGAAAAGGCCAAAGTGAAAGTTGCTCTGAAAAACAAGGCCTCAAATGTGGACCTGCAGATTTGAAGCAACACCTGGAGGATTTTTGAGATCTAAAAAGTAATGAGGCATCTCAGGCCCTGTACGGTAGGAAAATTTTCATGGAGACATTTTTTTTTGGGGTGGGGGCGGAAGGAAGAAGTGGGCCAAAAAATCTGTGAACCATATTTTCTGAGACTAGCTAAGTGCCAGTCCCCTTCCTTCTTTGAAAAGGCCAAAAAGGCAGGCTGTTGCAGAATAATATTGCAGTGTGGAACAGGAGATAAAACTGAACACTCCCTCTATTATTATTGTCAAGGGCCAGAGCCCCCCAGGTAAGGATCCAGGTTGAGCTTTGCCTATGGGGCCAGTGAGACAAATCTCTTCTTCTGAAACGGGGAGATTGCATCTCCTATAATATTATCATGGTTGATTTTTTTTTTTTTGGAGGGGGTGTTAAAAACAGGCACACCAGGACAAATATCTACACATGCTGCTTCATTTGATTGAAGAACAATGACAGATGGTAGACGACTTGACCCACTCCAAGGTTTTCACATCAAAACTTGACCCTCTTTTCCAGAATTCCTGCTGTAAGAATAGAGATGTGTTCAAGAAAAGATATAGCATGATGCTGACCTCAACCCAGTGCTTGGGCCACTTCTTAGTGTACCACCTGCCTGAGAAATAGGCCCCAAATTCAAGTGCACCCAATCTGCCATACTGCACTTGCAGATTGGCATATTTTGTCAAGACATCCTGACAGAAGGATATCCCATTGAAATTTGCTAGGAAGTTTGTGTAGTCTCTCAGAACTGTGTAGCCAATGATGCCAGGATTTATATTGGAGCAGTGGACCAGAAGTGAGTCTTCCAAACTGGACATCTGCTACCTCAAGCTCAACTTCTAGCTCCAGCCAATCCTTCCTATTATCTGATCTGGGGAAGGGATGTCCTGGTACCCTGGAGTGAGCAGCAGACACTGAAAAACCTGAATGCCACCACTCACAGTCCAGCTGTACCACCACCCTCTAAGACCACTACCTGCAGGGTGAAAAAGGAAGGCTTGGCAAGCAGGATTCAGGAATTGTCTGTAGTGTAGTCTAAATATTTCATACACTTTTTTTGGCTGTGATCGTCCTCTGACAAACATCTTCTACTGCCTTTCAAAGACAGCACAATTGAAGAGTGTACCAAAGTGCAAAATAAGCTGTCAACCTTGCTGGTAGTATTTGCTTACAAACTAAGATGGTTTGTTGTACTCATTGTTTAAAGGTGTACTTAGGAGAGAAAGAGTGTGTCTTGAGGAGACATTGGTCACAGTAAAGATCATAATTCTCAGGAGTGAAGAGAATTACAGTTTAATTCTTTCCACTCTGTCCCTTTCTTGTGTGCCTGATCCCCTGGAGCCACATTGGCTATTGCAGACATTATTTATTAGCACAAAAAGACATTAAAATTGCTATATTCTCATCTCTGTTTCCTCTCTAATGACATGCCATTTAATTCTTTAAGAAATATAGCTATAGAAATCATGCTTTCTCTGGTCAAATAGCTTTGTGCATGTATATTTAATACCAGTTTTCATTATATAAATGGTCTTTCTGCAGTAGTTTAGCCTGCACTTCACTCTCTTGCTCCTTCTTTCCTTAGAATGGATTTAACATCATTTCTTACTTGTCTTTTCTCAACTCTGAAAGCAAATTTGCATTAATGTTGACAGACATACAAACACCACAATTTTCCTGAGTTTAAGGAGACAATTTCCCAGGTAGCATGAATGAGTATAAACCAGACTTTGCAATCAGAATGCCTGGCAAGGATCCATTATTCACTTTCATTTTGGAAGTAAATAAACCACAGCAATACTCATTCTATATTTATTGGCTGCAATCTTCTGTCAAACATCTTCCTATGCCTTAGTCAGATTGTTAGTATCTATGAAATGGATACTAGTGTAGGCATTCCCTTGTTTGTTTTATTCTTCTATGAAATTCTGTGAAAGCTGCGCTTTCTGCAACTGGACTTGTTTATCTCAGATTGGCCTTTTTAGTCATCAGTGTGCTTACAGAAAGCACGGGATGAGTCCTTCCTGAATCTTCGTTTGCAAAGAAAAGCCAGAGAGAGAGAGAGAGAGAGAGAGAGAGAGATGAAATTCAACATTATAAAAATGAATGTGCACATCAATGCACAGTCATCTGACTACCATGCATGGCAATCCGTATGGTCCTAATCCATAACCATATGATTGAAAAATTCTGCCTGGTGTAATGGTGTAATGGTGAATAAACATCCACAAATGCAAAGCTTTTTGATGGCAGAGTTGGGTGGCCACATGAAAACTGATGGGATACCCTTATCTATGACAGTTGCATGGAAGATGGATTTTCAGCAGATGTAACAGGTCAAATGTATCTTTTATGTACAGTCACCAAATAATGATTGTGATTGTGTGGAATCAGCCCCCTCACACAGAAATATATGGGGCCTGTGGCTCATGTTCAGCATATGATGGAGGAGACAATGTGAGGCCAAGATGCAGTACTGCAACCTGACTCTACCTGCATAGTGCGGAGGCTTTGGTACTGTGAAAAATATGGACAGAAGGAACGATGTGCTGCCCCTTTACAAGGAAGTTCAAGAAGTCCTCAGTATTTACAACACAGCACACTTGCGGAAACCATGGGATGAGTCCTTCCTGAATCTTCGTTTGTGAAGAAAAGCCAGAGAGAGAGAGAGAGATCTTTCATTGTGGGGGAGAAGTCAGGAAGACCAGTTGGGCTTGCACTAGAAAAGGATCTAGGAGTCTTAGCGGACTACAAGCTGAACATAAGCCAGCAGTGGGATGCAGCAGCTAAAAAAGCCAATGTGATTTTAGGCTCCATTAATAGGAGTACAGTGTCTAGATCAAGGGAAGTAATAATGCCACTATATTCTGCTTTGGTCAGACCTCACCTGGAATACTGTGTCCAGTTCTGGGCCTCACAATTCAGGAAGGATATTGACAAGCTGGAACATGTCCAGAGGAGGACGACCAGGATGGTGGGAAGCAATGCCCTATGAAGAGCGGCTTAAGGGAGTTGGGCATGTTTAGTCTGGAGAAGAGAAGATTGAGAGGTGACATGATAGCCATGTTTAAATATTTGAAGGGATGTCATACTGAGCATGGAGCATGCTTGTTTTCTGCTACTCCAGAAACTAGAATATGGAGCAATGGGTTCAAACTACAGGAAAAGAGATTCCACCTAAACATTAGGAAGAACTTCCTGACAGTAAGAGCTGTTCAGAAGTGGAATACACTGCCTCATAGTGTGGTGGAGTCTCCTCCTTTGGAGGTTTTTAAACAGAGGCTGGATGCCCATTTCTTGGGAATGCTTTGACTGTGTATTCCTGCATGGCAGGGGGTTGGACTGGATGGCCCTTGTGGTCTCTTCCAACTTTATGATTCTATGATTCTTCAGAAGCTAGAGGAATCTTGGTCATATTTCATTTAAGTGGCTACGCTTCTTTAAACTGAGATGTTGCTCTTTTTGCAGGATATTTTGATAAATGACAGTTAAACCAAAGACAATAGCCTAAATCCAGTTGTTAGTCCTAACTAAAGTAGACCCACTGAATTAATAGGATTCACCTATGTGTTTACCCAGCATTCAACAATTGATTGAATGGGTCTACTCTAGTTGGGACACCACCCAATTGTGCATATTCCATATTAAAAATTGTGGTAATGAGGATGAGATCTCCTGATACTAGAAGAAAAATATGAGATTGCACCATAATTTCTCCCCTCTTTCTTTTCTATATTGCTGTTGAAACAGGAAGGGCTTGTCTATATGAGGCAATAAAATTTGGATTGGTAAACAGTAACATCAATTCACAGCAGTGCCCATTTGTCTCCATTTTTTGGGGGGGGGCAAGATCACAAGTATGTGAAGCTATCTGTGTTGGATGTTCACAGGAGCATGTCTGTGAATCAAGATGGTGGGTGCAAGTGAATTACTCATGTTTTTATTCACCCCAAGTTGCCACCACAAAACAGTATTTTTTAAAAAGTAAATCCAAGGTGCAGAAGTGTAACCTTCTGCTTAAACAAACTTAAAAAAACCAAACCCCATTTCATTGCCTCAATACACAATCGCTACTGCAAACATCCAACATGGTGGTTCCAGCCACTTCATAGCCAGCAAGCTCTGCCCCCTGCACACAACCAACCAATCAGAAATCCACTTTTGCCCTCACCAAGAATGTGCTGCAATCTGAATTGTTTGTCGTAATGAGCAGGAATACACATTTCCTTCACAGTTTTTAGAAAAATTTCAGGAAAAGCCACAAAGCCTTTTCCTGCACAGCATATGCCATTTTTGCCCCCCTCCTTCTGAATACAGAGAATTGCCATGGGATCCCATTTAGACGAAAGGTATTTTCCTTGAATTCTATGAGAAGTATTTTCACCATTTAGACAAGCCGAAAGAGGAGGGGAAAAGAAAATTGTTGCATTGAGCCAGATTGAAGAATACAATGTGAGTCAACCCTTCTCTTGGGATCCTTATGCTGAAATATTATACTATTTGGAAACTAATGCAACTGAAAGTGCAGAACAGAACTATGTAATCCTGTTGACTGATCATTGGCTTTCATCCATTCCCTCAAAACAACATTTTCATCAAGTACTAAAATGTACACTGAACGTCTTGCTTTGCTGAAGATCCATTGCTTCCCATGGTCCTGTAAGGTAACAGAGGACCTTGCGCAGCAATGAATCTTCAGCAAAGCAAGATGTTCAGTGTACATTTTAATACTTGATGAAAATGGTGTTGTGAGGGAATGGATGAAAGCTCATGGTTTCATTTCTTTCAGTGTGATCCGCAAGCCAATGAAAGTATGTGTGGCAGAGTTATGTCACCTTGCTAAATGTTGTTAATCTGGATGATCTGCTTTAAGGTCAAGATGTCAAAAGAACTCTCAACTGAGCTAAAACAAAAAAAGGACATGTACAAGAAATGGAAAAAAGGGGAAATCACCAACGAAGAATTCAGACAAATAGCCAGCTCATGTAGGGGGAAAGTCAGAAAAGCCAAAGCTCAGCTGGAGCCCAGGCCTGCTAGAGAGGTTAAAAACACTTAAAAAGGGCTTTTTTGGTTATGTTCATAGCAAAAGGAAGAACAAGGAAATGGTAGGGCCACTGTGAGAAGAAGATGGTGAAAGGCTAACAGGGGACAGAGAAAAGGCAGAAATACTTAATACCTTCTTTGTTTCAGTCTTCTCCCAAAGGGGGAACAGCGCTCAAACTGGGGAAGATGGAACAGATGATGCAGTAGGGGAAATACAGCAAAGAATTGGAAAAGAGGTAGTTCAGGAATACCTGGCCAGTATAAATGAGTTCAAGTCTCCAGGGACAGATGAACTTAATCCAAGGGTATTAAAAGAACTGGCAGAAGAAATCTCAGAACCACTGTCAATAATCTTTGAGAATTCCTGGAGAACAGGAGAGATCCCAGCATACTGGAGGAGGGCAAATTCCCCTTCTTTAAAAAAAAAAGGGGGGGGGGGAAGAAGACTCAAATAATTACCGCCTGGTCAGCCTGACATCAATACTAAGAAACATTCTAGAGCAGATCACTAAACAGATAGTCTGTAACCATTTAGAAAGGAATGCTGTGATCACGAAAAGTCAACATGGATTTCTCAAAAACAAGTCATGCCAGATTAATCTCATCTCTTTTTTTTTATAAAGTTACAGACTTGATAGATGAAGGGAATGCAGTGGATGTAGTTTATCTTGATGTCAGTAAGGCTTTTGACAAGGTGTCCCATTATGATCTTGCAAAAAAGTTAGTAACCTGTGGGCTAGACAATGCAACTGTTAGGTGGATTTGTAATTGGTTGACTGACAGAACTCAAAGTGTAGTCACCAATGGCTCTTCTTCATCCTGGAGAGAAGTGACTAGTGGGGTGCCACAAGTTTCTCTCCTGGGTCCAGTGCTATTCAACATCTTTATCAATGACTTGGATGAGGGAATAGAGGGTATGCTTATTAAGTTTGCAGATGATACCAAATTAAGGAGGGGTAGCAAATACCCCAGAGGACAGGATCAGAATTCAAAATGACCTGAACAGATTAGAAAGCTGGGCCAAAACTAACAAAATGAATTTCAACAGGGAGAAATGTACGATACTACACTTGGGCACTAAACATGAAATGCACAGATATAGGATGGGTGACACCTGGCTTGAGGGCAGTACATGAGAAAAGGGTCTTGGAGTCTTAGTGGACCACAAGCTGAACATGTGTAAGCAGTGGGATGCAGCAGTTACAAAAGCCAATGCGATTCTCGGCTGCATTAATAGGAGTATAGTGTCTAGATCAAGGGAAGTAATAGTGCCACTATATTCTGCTTTGGTCAGACCTCACCTGGAATACTGTGTCCAGTTCTGGGCACCATAATTCAGGAAGGTTATTGACAAGCTAGAATGTCCCGAGAAGGGCAACCAAAATGGTGAAAGGTCTGGAAACCATGCCCTATGAGGAGTGGCTTAGGAAGCTGGGCTTGTTTAGTCTGGAGAAGAGAAGGTTGAGAGGGGACAGGATATCCATGTTTAAATATTTGAAGGGATGTCATACTGAGCATAGAACAGGCTTGTTTTCTGCTGCTCCAGAGACTAGGACATGGAGCAGTGGGTTCAAACTACAGGAAAGAGATTCCACCTAAACATTAGGAAGAACATCCTGACAGTAAGAGCTGTTCAAATGTGGAATACACTGCCTCATAGTGTGGTGAAATCTCCTTCTTTGGTGGCTTTTAAACAGAGGCTTGATGGCCATCTGTCGGGAATAATTTGATTGTGTATTCCTGCATGGCAGGGGTTTGGACTGGATGGCCCTTGTGGTCTCTTCCAACTCTATGATGATATGATTCTAAGATAGACAGTGTAATGTAGTGGTTTGAGTGTTGGACTATGACTCTAGGAGACTAGGATTTGAATCCCTATTCTCTGGGTGACCTTGATCAAGTCACACTGTCTGAGCCTCAGAGGAAGACAATGGCAAACCTCCTCTAAATAAATCTTGCCAAGAAAACACTATGAGAGAGACACCATAAGTCAGAATTGACTTGAAGGCACATAATGACAACAGCAAGAAACTCACTGCATCTCACCTCTGGGCCACTTTACCCCAGGAAGCCTTTGTTAGGAAAGGATGGGTTAAAAATCAAAGATGGTTGTTGCATGAGGAACTTGCGTATTTGGGATTTGATAGTTGGGAATTAAAATAAAGAGAAATGCTTCTTAATGAAGCTAAAATACTGAAGTTGCTCTCTTATTTGTAACTTAGAAACAGATAGATTCAAGAGAGAACTTTGATAAGAGAGAACTAGCAAGTGAGGCTGGAGAAAACAAATTTTACTTAGAACTATGTAAGCATGATGATCATGTTAATAAAAAAAAATCTATAAATACTTTTTGAAATTAGAGACAGATGGTGAACTGGTAAAGGATTATATGATAATATGGACCCAAAATTTTGGACATAATGGTTGAATGGATGTGTGGGGTAAGATGTGGGTCACAGATGGAAAATTTACGTTGGGTAATTTAAAAGAAAATACCGTATGTACAAGATGATGTATGGATGATACATACAACAACAAATAAGTTGTTGAAAATGTCTAAGGGCTTGTCTACACCAGTCAAAAACTCCAGCTTATCCCTGTTCCAGAGCCCTGTAGTCCAAATGACAAAGGGTATTTACCCCAATCTGCTCCTGGGCAGTCCAAATGATCCCCATAGAAGATGTGAGGCTGGAATGGGGGCAAGCCAGGATAGGATCATTTACCACAATATAAGATAATGCTTGGTTTTCTCAGTTTCCACCAGACTGGGCCCCACATGTCCATAGGAACCTGTCTGGCACACTGCTCCTCCCTGCCGCTGCCAGCTCCTCAGCTCTTTTGGAAGCCAGGCAGGTTTCCTTAACATATGACTGAGGCTGGTAATATGCAGTCACATGTTGCAGGACCCCTAACTGGCTTCCTCATTAGTGAGAAAATGGCAGCTGTGGAGATGGAGGCAGCAGCTTCAGTGATGGGCCAGCATCATGTGTAACTTCCAGCCAGTTTTCTGCAGGTAATGGTGGGGATGGGGGGGAAGAACAGGCCAACTCTGCAGACAGGATAAGCCCCAAGAATGTATCAAATCAATGTCGGGGATGTCAAGAGAAGGAAGGTTCTTTCTTTCGTATGTGGTAGACTTGTGAGGGAGTCAGCTGGTGTGATGTAGTGGTTTGAGTGTTGGACTATGATTCTGGAGCCATAAAACCCATTCAACCATAAAACCCACTGGGTGACCTTGGGCAAGTCACATTCTCTCAGCCTTAGAGGAAGGCAATGGCAAACCTCCTCTGAACAAATCTTGCCAAGAAAACCCTGTGGTAGGTTTGCCATATTTTCACATTTTTTCTTGTCTTCCTTTTATCTTATCTCATTTTCTTTTTTCCCTTTTCTTTCTTTCTTGAATATTTAGTATCTTTTGTATTCTTGTATTGTACTGAGAATGCAGCTGCACTGGGCAGGGCATGTTTCTAGGATGGAGGACCATTGCCTCCCAAAAATACTACTCTACAGTGAACTCGCCGTGGGTCAGCGTAAGAGGGGCGCTCCAAAAAAGCGATACAAAGACTCCCTGAAACAACATCTCAGGCTCGGCCAAATTGATCACCGACAATGGTCCTCCCTGGCCTCACATCGGGAGGCATGGAGACGCACTATCCACAATGCTGCAGCCTTATTTGAGAACTCACGCCAAACAAGTCTTGAAGAGAAACGACAACGCAGAAAGAATCACAACCCAAAAACATCACTCAAGGGGACCTTCTGCTGTGCTTTCTGCAACCAGACTTGTTTATCTCGGATTGGCCTTTTTAGTCATCAGCGCGCTTGCAGAAAGTGCAGGATGTGTCCTTCCTGAATCTTCGTGTGCGAAGAAAAGCCAGAGAGAGAGAGAGAGAGAGAGACACTCAAAAATTAATACAAAATATAGTATAAAAAACCAAACTCTGTGATCCTTTTGTATGCAAAGTTATAGATGAAGCAATGGCTTTTCTAGCACTGCCTTCTGTCTGAATCAAAAATTTATTTTGCCTGACATAACCCAACAAGCATTAGTAGCCAAAGAAGCCTCTTTCAATGTCAGAGAGGTTTGCCATGGGCATCTCACTAATGTCATCCACCCCAAGAGCATCAAGAATTTGATCACAGCAAATTTAGAGAACCACAACACCTGATTCACTGAGCAGTAAAATGTACATCTAGCACAGGGCTGAGCAAAGCATTACCAAGCTTTTTTTTTTCTCACCCTCAATCCTATCATGCTCTAGTTCTGGCCAAAACTGAGAAGTCAATGCTAGATTACTTCATTTTTAACTTTCCTGAGGAGAGGATGACAGAGCAGACCATTCAAAAAGTCCCCAAATTAAGTTAGTAAAATGACATAACCCTGAAATAGATGAAACCTCTGTAAGGTAACAGCGAACTCTGGACAGAAGTGGATCTTCAGCAAATCAACATGTTCATTGTACATTTTAGTGCATGTTGAAACAGGTGTGAGGGAATGGGCAATAGACCCAGAAACAGTCAACAGGACTGCATGATTCTGGTTGTCAGTTGCATTAGTTTCCAGATAATAAGCATTTAATATTAGCAAAAATCAATTTTCCCCAAAATCAGAACTTGACCTCTAGCTATTTTTATCATGGAGTAAGAAAGCCAGATGTCCAGGCTGCATTCAGGAAAGGAAGATGCATTAGGGGTCATATTGCAAACATATGCTAGATAATGGAGCTCATCAAATAATTTTTTTAAAACCAGCCTGTGCTTTATACATTATAGCAAAGCCTTGGACTGTGTAGATTATGAAAAGTGATGGATAATTCTTAAATAAAATCGTGTGTCACTACATTTGATTGTCCTAGTGCCTAACCTGTACTCTGGCTACTGTTAGGACAGAAAAAGGAGAAACAGAATCCAATTGGCAAGAGCATCATGCAAGGCTGCATTTTAGCACCCTGGATTAGACTTGGAGGATGGAGGCATTAAATTGGAGGAAGGAACAATTTAAGATATGCAGATGATAGCATGCTACTAGCAGAAAATAGCAAAGATGTGAAACAATTGCTGGGGGGAAAAAGCCAAGGAAGAAAGTGCAAAAGTGGGTTTACAGTTGCTATGGTTCCACTAGACAAAGATAGTCTTGTAGCATTGCTCAAGTTAATTGTAAAAGTGTAGAAACCGATTTAATACTTTGGGAGCCAGTATATAATGAGTACATGCAATCTGTACAGAGATGACAAATGCCAGCCTAGAAATTTCCCCATGTCATCACTGAGATATTACGGATGTATACAGGGCCACTGGTGACTTAAATGGATCCCACAATAATAAGTTGCATGAAGGTCCCAAATGTTTCCTTGACACATTGTCCAAATATTGGTGAAGAGCTGGACGGCTTCAATAAAGCAGAGGGGTTTTTTTAGGGGGAGGGGGTAGATTTTTTTTTTTTTTTAGTTAGTTAGTTATACCCCACTGTTCAGCCACAAGGCTATCAGAGCAGCTTGCAAATTGTTTTAAGCAATAGCTATTTACACATCTACACTGCATTAAACAGTTTCCAATGTGTGTTAGCTAACTGCCCCCACAAGCTGGGTACTCATTTTACCAACCTACGAAAGGATGGAAGGCTGAGTGAACCTTGGAGCCCGCTGGAATCGAACTTGCAACGTGGTGGCTTGCAGTACTGGCATTTAACCACTGCACCACCAGGGCTCCCTGGACACAAACTGGATCACAAATTTGTATTCCTGTCCTGATACCCAGTGGCAACACTCTTTTCTCCAAAGATTATAAATGTACTGAGGCACTAATTAAGGTCCCAACACATATCCAGTGCTTGCAATGAAGAAATTACTGGTTGTGCTGTCTGAAGGAAACCCCCTCACCACACCTAAAGTTCAACCTTGCTGAGTCCATCAGGATAATAAGCCTATGAATCTCTACACTTTCATAACACATGAGAAAGCTTTCAGTATGAAGTGCCTCAACTTTGAAATTTTAGCAGTGTCAAACATTACCCAGCACTTCATGAAGATACTACTAGTGGTAACATTCCCTATTTTGATGACTTTGGGCTTGTCTACACCAGCCAAACACACCAGCTTGCTCCTGTTCTGGAGCCCTGCTGTCCAGATGGCCCAGGGCTTTTGCCCCATTCTGCCTCTGGGCAGTCCTCAGCACCCCCAGTGCTGGAACAGGAACAAGCTAGGATAGGGCCCTTTACAGTGTTTTAGAAATATAACCAATGTAATGTGTTCCTGCTGGGACAGGGCAGATTGGGCCCCATGTGTCTGCAGGAGCCCATCCTGGCAGACCAGCCCTAGCTGCTACTGCCAGTCGCCCTTGCTCTGCTGGATCCGGGCAGCAAACCTACAGCATGTGACCAAGGCTGTCCATATGCAGGGGGCTTGTCACATGCTGTGGCTCGCTGCTCAGACCTGGCAAAGCATGGGAAATGGTGGTGGCCCATTTTCTTCAGGTAATGGGGGAAGAATGGGCCACCTCTGCAGCCAGGAAATGCCAGCGGGTAGCAAGTGTATCCTGGCTGGTATAGATGAGCCCTTAACCATGGCCTCCTCTGATGAGCAACTTACAGAGCAACTCTGAGACATCTTCAGTGGCTTGAGCAAACAAGCATTAGAGTTAAAAAATTAAATCTAAGATGAAAATACCACGTTCCTGAGCACTAAATTCATGCAGTTAATTCATGCTGTTATAAATTCATGCTGTTATACACTTAGCAGAAGATAAGGTATGGGAAATGCACGATGCCCTTACATCAGATGTAGTCAACATGAGTACATTTTCCACGGTCATTTTTGTGACCCTCAACACTTTCAAACTTGTCTGACTCTGATCCCCCACAAAAGGTGGTTTGCCTTTCTTGGAAGCCTCTGTAAACAGCAATTTACCATTAAAATACATTGCAGCTTCCCCACGCCTCATTGTTTACCATAAAAAGTACCTTTTTTTCAAAACCAAAAGTTATCTCTGCTGTTGTTTTTGGTTGGTTGCCTTCCCTCCTTGAGTGTCCCAGGTGGTCCTTGAAGGCAGAAAACCTGTCCAGCACCTGCAGCAGTTGCCCACCACTGTCTTAGACTGATTTTGAAAGTGTTTTTTTAAATAAATGTGTAAGAAAGTAAAACTGAAGGATTGTTCCATATCTTATAAGTGAAAATTTTATGAACAATAAAAATGTATGTATGTCCGTCCACCAAAGCTCCAAGACCATGGACACCTGAACCTGGATGTGCTTCTTGGGGCTGTTTTGTTCTAATAAACAAACTAATTTTAATGCACAACAGTGTGAACAACAGTGTATCTGGAGTAGACCATTGGTTTACTGGATGGCATTAAGTCATTAGACCACTAGGTGGCAGACATGAAGCTCCTTAAGAATAAGATAGCTCCTAGGAAGATGAAGGTCTTCATAAGAGTAAGCAGTGGTTTCAAAGGCAGGAAACTTTGAGGTCTGGCATAAGTGCTTCAAGTTGTTTTGGGACATGGCTATGGAGGGCCAACCTACAAAACCTATTATTTCTGGTCTTGTTACTATTGAAACATTACATGATGTCTAACCTGGCAAATCTTCCTATTCTTCACTCCAGTTATACACATGTGCATATTAGGGCTGCTAGAGTAAAAAAAAAAAAAAAGGGGGGGGGTTCCTGTGCCTTTAATGGTTATGTAGGAGAGGGAATTTTAGCAGGTGTTGCTTGTTACCTGGTTGCCTGACAAGAAACACCTGCTGAAAATCCCTCTTCTACCCAACTATTAAAGGTACAAGAGCTCTCTCTGGTTTTCAGTCTGAAGCTATAGTATCTATAAAAACAATGGGTGTGTTTGAGGGTCCTGAGCCCTGGTAGGCTGCAGAACTGTCATAGGACTTTTTCGGACATGAAGAAAGTAACGCAAGCAGCCTCATCAGCTTGCGAGGCTGCTGTGCTGCAGAGTGTACCTTTCTTATGACGCTCGCCCCTGCTGGTACTGTTGCGGTACTGCGGGGAGAGTTGAGTGTCATATTTCGTCGTTTTTTACTCACGATCAACTTTCGTGACTAAAAACCAACGAAATATGACGCTTAACTCTCCCCGTGGTACCGCAACAGTACTGGCGGGGCGAGCGTCATACGAAAGGGACGCTTTGCAGTGCAGCAGCCTCGCAAGCTGACGAGGCTGCTTGCGTTATTTTTCAGGGTCTGAAAAAGTCCATAGTCTTTTGGAAACGCCACCTGGGAACTGGAAGTCATTTCTGGTTAAACTGGGAGGTAATTTTCTGCTCCATTGGGATGGCCCTCAAAAATGGTAGTAAAACGTTATATCTTGTTTCTAGACATTATATTTTTTTTCAGCTGAAAAATTAGAATTTTCCTGGCATTAAAAAATGATTTGTGGGGGAGGGTTGGCAGCAAGAGTCTCACCTCTATGTGTATGTTAGTGTGAGGAGGAGAGAAACAGATAGACATGCAGAGGCAGAGAATGAAAATTTCTACTTCCACTTGCTTCTAGTCTTCTCTTTCTTGGTTCAATGGTTGCTATTTATGTTTTACCTGCACTAAGAGGGTGAGGTTAGTGTATGTGTGTGTGGGAAAGAGAGACAGGAGGGGATGGACTTCATCAGACTAGCGGTTAATACCACTGTAATTCTGTGAATGAGGAAAGCAGAAACATAGTGGCATAGGACTTTTTCGGACAAGTAAAATGCAATGGAAGCAGCCTCGCCACGTTGCAAGACTGCTGCGCTGCAGGGCGTCCCTTTCGGATGACGCCTGTCCCTGCCGGTACTGTTGCAGTACCGCAGGGACATTTGAGTGTAATATTTTGGTGATTTTTACTCACGATCAACTTTTGTGAGTAAAAATCACCAAAATATTACACTCAAATGTCCCTGTGGTACCGCAACAGTACCGGCAGGAACGGGCGTCATCCGAAAGGGATGCCCTGCAGTGCAGCAGTCTCACAACGTGGCGAGGCTGCTTCCGTTGCATTTTACTTATCCGAAAAAGTCCATAATTACACTTATAATCACATGTCGTAATTGTGTCATTCGAATGCCATGGAAAAATCACACAATGACCATTAGCACTTTAGCAGGATTTAGCAGGATTTTAGCACCCTGGATTAGACTTGGAGGATGAAGGCATTAAATTGGAGGAAGGAACAATTTAAGATATGCAGATGATAGCATGCATATGTGAGATTCAGTATGGGCGAGATTTCAGTGGTTCTCGCAAGAACATGTGAGTGTGCTGAAAGAATGTCAAAAGCTCCTTTATTAACAAAGTAAATCAAAAAATAAAAAGACTTAAAAATGTTCAAACTATCACACTACAGCCTGCTGGAGTCTATGTTCAAGAGTCCAGCCAGCAGTCAGGTTAGCAGAGTAGCAAAAGCCTATTCCAGATGCTTCCAGCATGCTCAATGTTCAATCCGTAGATGGACACACTTAGTGTCTAAAAACTAACAGTATTTATTGTTTACATCCTAAACTACAAACAAAAACATTACTCTAATAGCTAAGCTTACAGTTAGCAGTCAGTCAAAGAAGTCAGTTCAAGAAGTGAAGTGGGCTGCCTTGTACCATGACTTATATAGGGGTTTCCTAGCTGTTCTAGCAAGTTCTGGCAACTCCCCTTCATTCAATTGGTGACTGGTGATATCATCTGACATCATCCCTAGTATGTTATTTCCTTTCTGAGTCATACTGAGATAAGCTGGCTGAAAAACATCAGCTGTTTTAGTCTACTAGGTAGCTGTTTAACCTTCAGCTTTGTCCTCTACAAATAAATGGAATATATGGTATCTCTTTATGACATAAATTTCCAAGGGCTACACATTCAAAAACCTAACACAAACAAAATGGGACAGTTCATACAAAGAGTGTCCTGTGGATAGTTTTCATGTTGAGAGGTTTTCTTGCTGAGAAAGGGAAAAGAAGACAGCCCATTCATGCTGTAGTCTTGTGTTTACAGCGGGACATATTTTCACATGCTCTTCAATACCATGAAAATAGCAATATTTAGAGCTATTGATGGCTTGTCCCATCAATGGAAAGTGATGCCTTATTCACAGCTGGGGCACACAGTAAGCATGGGAGGACTACGGTGTCATGCGAAAGCGGGACCCATCCGGGCTATTGTGGCAATTGTAACCATGCAATTTTTTTTTCTTTGACTGAAAATGTCTCATGTTAAAATGCTTGTGGGAGAGGGAGACAAAGGAGGAGGAAGAATGAGGTAAGGGTAATTGTCCCTTTTCAGAATCACTTTGTTTCTCCATCCTACAAGGTCTGTCTATTAAATAATGAGACTTTGATTCTACCTTTCAGACAAATCAGGGAGAACTGATTGTGAATGTTTGAGTGCTGACCTTGAACATGTCTGAACCTGCATGACAAATATCAACACTCTTCACAATTCAGTTAATTGTCCGTTGTCACTTAAAGCAGCTGTGTTGTCTGTTCTATGCTGGAAAAATGCTAAGCTTAAAAGTCAAGCAACATGACATTCTGCAGCAACTTGGGGCAGACCCAAACCTTTTTCAAAAATTCATCACTTGTGATGAAACCTGGATCTTCCAGTATGATCATGAGAGAAAATGTCAGTCAATGCACTGGAAAACACCATCATCACCAAAAGTGAAAAAAAAAAAGCATGTCAAAACAAGTCCACATTCAAAGCAATGCTCATTGTTGTTGTTGTTGGTTGTTTTTTTTTTAACATCAGGGACATAATTTTGGCAGAATGGGTTCCACAAGGCAGAACAGTGAACCAGCATTATTATAAGGAATTTTTGACAAAGCTGAGAGAAAGAATCACACACACACACACAAAAAGGCCAGAACTGTGGGGAAACGTTTTCATTCTTCAAGACAATGTGCCTGCTCACACAGCACTTTCTGTGACACAGTTTATGGCCGATAAAAGCATTACTACACTTGAACATCCTCCATATTCGCCAGATTTGGCACCATGCATCTCCCCCCCCCAAAAAAAATTGAAATTGGTGCTTAAAGGAACACATTTTGAGTCGATTGATGCAGTGAAGAAGAAAACAGCAGATGTATTGACACAGCTGACAGAAACTGATCTGTCCCATGCCTTCAACCAGTGGAAAACAAGACAGCATTGGTGTGTGAGTGTGAACAGGAAGTAAATTGAAGGGGACAAGCATTAGAGTCATAATACATATAAATAAAGATGGGCTATTGTACTAGTCTCATTATTTAATAGACAGGCTTTGTATATCTTCATGTCTAAGAATGAACTTTGTTGAATAAAAGTACTTATTTTTGAGTAGATGTATAGACAGCCAACATGGTGTAATAGTATGAGTATTGTACTATGATTCTAGAGACCAGGGTTTGAATCCCTACTCAGCCAGGGAAACCCACTGGATAACCTTGGAGAAGGTGGTAAAGTCTTTGACTAGAGCAATCAGAAAAATAACCCATGTTCCAGTCCAGATGTGGCAAGGAATTAATTTGGACTGGTTATCTTGGCTACCAGGTAGGCAGAAAGGGATGTCACACTGAGGATGGAGCAGGCATGTTTTCTGCTGCTCCAGAGACTGGAACACGGAGCAATGGATGCAAGCTCCAGGAACAGAGATTCCACCTCAACATTAGGAGGAACTTTTTGACAGTAAGAGCTGTTCGGCAGTGGAACACACTCCCTCGGAGCGTGGTGGGGTCTCCTTCCTTGGAGGTCTTTAAACAGAGGCTGAATGGCCATCTGTCGGGGATGCTTTGATCAAGATTTCCTGTGTGGCAGGGGGTTGGACTGGATGGCCCTCGTGGTCTCTTCCAACTCTACAATTCTATATTTCTATATTTCTATTTCTAAATCACACTCTCTCAGCCTCAGAGGAAGGCAAAGGTAAACCCCCTCTGAACAAATCTTGCCAAGAAAAGCCTGTGTTAAGTTCACCTTACGGTTGCCATAAGTCAGAAATTATTTGAAGGCACACAACAAGAAGAAGACATGTATAAGATTGCACTGACTTTTACAAAATAAAGTAAGTTTATGGTAAAGATGGGATGGCTTTGATTCATATGTAGAAACAATTGGTCCAGAGGTCCATTTTAGAAAGCAAAAGCTGGCTCCTTTTTCTGAGGAAAACTACTCTTGGCAGATATTGTTTAATTTTGTTGTTACTATTATTATGCAGTAGCATTTTAAAGGGGAATGGTGGAAAACCTAACTAACTCCAGGTATAAAATTGTCATTTGTATTTCTCTGCTCCCTCTCATTCTCTTTCTGTTTTGGCAATTATTTTTTTCTTTGTATTTTGTAACTCTCAATTGCTGGGAAAGTTATGCACATTTTAACATCTTCAAGGGATTTAGATTTTTCAGGCACAGGAGCTACATGAGGGGAAAATGTGGGTAAAAGGTAACAAAGTAACAAAGAAAAATGGTGGGTACAAGGTGTTTTGCCAAAGGCAAATGGTTCTTTTAGGATTTGGAGACAATAAATACTCCAGTGGCTGAAAGGTTTTGAACCAGTTTATTGATACATCAGGAAGTTCTTAAGAGATTAGATAGTGAAGATGGTACAAAAACTACAAAACCCTGCCAAGCAAAATTACCTCTCCATTAGCTGCTGGGAGACAACAGCAGAGATACTCCAGGCCATCAATGTGCAGCATCCTTGCTGGCTGTCCTTGTCTACAGCGAGCTCCTCTAGGACAACTCTTCAGGGATTTTTACAGGCAAAGCCCCACTGGGCTATGTGCTACTTTCTCACTCACAGTAAATCACACCTGTCTTGTACTGGACATATGTCCCTAATTAATTACATCTGTGTTTTAACTTATTCATCTAAATCAGTATTTCTCAAACCTTTTCCAACCTTGGCCCTCTTCCAACCTTGTTTCCTTCCTCCCCCCCCCCGTCCTACCGGTAGAAAGGTAGCTATTTAAATGTTTTGTTTGTAAAAGTAGAACATGTTTTATTTATATATTTTTTATAATTTGTACAAAATACAATTACATAAACATTTATACTTTAAGTATTTCTCAATCAATGTGACCCTTGTGCTTCATGATGAGAAAAAAGCTTTTTTATATCTTGTTCTATTGCTGTGAGGAATAACCGAAGATCACCTCTGTCCATTATGTTAAGGTGATTCTGTGTTGGGTTGAGTAAAATAATTCACATGACTGAAACTTGATTCTACCAAATACGAAGTAGGAAATGCCATGAAAAACAATTTTGCTTTCTCCCAAATCTGTGGAAACATTTTAGATATTGTATGGTGCATTGGTTAAATGCCAGTACTGCAAGCCACTACGTTGCAAGTTCGATTCCAGTGGGCTCCAAGGTTCACTCAGCCTTCCATCCTTTTGTAGGTCAGTAAATTGAGTACCCAGCTTGTGGGGGCAATTAGCTAACACGCATTGGAAACTGTTTAATGCAGTGTACATGTGTAAATAGCTATTGCTTAAAACAATTTGTAAGCCGCTCCGATAGCCTTGTGGCTGAAGAATGGGGTATAAATAACTAAATAACTAACTAAATACCTTCTTTTCTTGACTGAAAGTTACTTTGGCAGCAATGTCACTCTGTAGCTCTGTGATCACTTCTTACAAAGAAACATTAATGTCAGCAGCATTCACAGCAAATGGATCAACTACCCAGGCTGGAAGATCCATGTCTAGCAGATCACAGAAACAAACTTCCATATCATTATAAAGCTGCTTCAAATTATTCACATACACAAAAATTATTTCATCACCTTTCAGATCATCACTAACTGCTGCCAAAGAGGAAAACTGTGCAAATTATAGACATCCAATATTGGTGGCACACAACTTGACTTTTCCAAAAAACAGTGTCATGGAGAAGACCCCCTCCCACCCAGTGAGGCTTTCCCCCCCTCCTGTGCAACCTCACTGGGCAGGAGGGTTTCTTCTCTGTGACTCTGAGTCATGGAGAAGAAGACCACCCTGCCTAGCACTGCTTCCCCCCCTGCAGCCGCACTGCATGGGATGGGGGATAAGGTGGCAAGCAAGCTTCCCCTCCGCCCAAGCCAGCCACCTCCTGTCATTCCCAAGTCAAAGATGGGGCTTGTCCCAAAGATGGGACAAGATGAAGAGGAGCCACTGAGGAGCACCCTTTGGGTTTGGCTGGTCAACCAATTACAAATCCATTTAATAGTTAACTTGTGTAGCCCACATTTTACAAGCTTGTTTGCAAGAATGTCATGGGGAACCTTGTCAAAGCCCTTATTGAAATCAAGGTATGTGGTATCCACAGTGTTCCCTTCATCTACCAAGCTAGTAATTTTATCCCCCCCCCAAAAAAAAAAAGAGAGAGAGAGAGAGAGAGAGAGATCAGATCAGTCTGGCATGACTTGTTTCTCTGCAACCCATGTTGACTTTTTGTGATTATGGCATTGCCTTCTAAATGTTCACAGACCAGGCATATAAGATGACTTTTCAGGAGATTTTACAGGGTTAAAAAGTCATCTTGTTCACCTGAATATACGGTATCTTCCTTTTCCAGTCATGAGGGAGGAAGAAACTTCTCCATTTCAAAAAAGAGATATTGGTTGTTTGTGCCAAGGTGAGAATGTTCAGGGAATTTAAGGGGCCCCCTTCCTGGGTTGTCCCAGTGTTCTTCTGTTTCCTGTCAGCCCGTGAAAGGCCCAGGCATGACCAGATTGATATCAAATTATTGCCAATTGTAAGTGACCAAAGGTGAGGGATGCTGGGTTTTGCAGTTGAGGATAATGGGTATCAAATCCAAATTCCAAAAAAGCCCTGTAGCGATAGGCAAGGGACGAAACAGCAGGTGTAAAGATTCACTGGAAGCTGCAGACCCAACCCTGTATGCAGGCGGTTCAGGAGTTTGGTCACTTGAAGCTGACCTGGGAGATGACAGTCTTGTTCGGCAGCATCCTGAACAACCAAGCAGCCATTTTAAGGAGAGCACTGCTTGCTCCATATGGAGAGGGGCCTAGAAAAGGTGGCTTAACAAAAGCTCATCCCCATCTACCTGGTTGACTAGCCATGGCCAACAGGCATCTTCTGATGCAGTCAAACCAAGGCAAAAAACAAAGGCACACACCGGCCTCCAAAGGTGTAAGTAAACTGACGCTTGCATGCTGGAACATCAGAACCATGCGAGACTCTGCAGACAGTGGATGGCCTCAACATCGTTCTGCTCTAATAGCCCATGAACTATCATGGCTTAATATTAACATCGCTGCTCTGAGTGAAGTTCATCTCAATGAGGAAGGCAGCCTTAAAGAACACGGCACTGGCTACACACTTTACTGGTCTGGCAAACCCAAAGCCGAAAAACATCTTTCAGGAGTAGGCTTTATGATTAAAAACTCCATTGCTTCCAAACTCGAAACCTTGCCAACAGGACACTCTGGTTGCATTATTTCCTTATGCCTCCCACATGTTTTTTCTCTTTAGCATATATGCCCCAACTATGCAAGCCGACCCTGTAGAGAAAGACAAATTCTACACAGACCTACGCCAACTCATACAAAAAGTTTCTGTGGAAGATAACATCATTATCCTTGGTGACTTCAATGCCAGAGTAGGAAAGAACTCTGAAGCCTGGAAAGGTGTCTTAGACAAGCATGATGTTGGAAATGGCAATGATAACGGATGCCTCCTGCTAGAGTTCTGTGCAGAATAGCAGCTGACTATTACAAACACAATCTTTCAATAGAAAGATAGCTTGAAGACAACTTGGATGCATCCCCGATCCAAACATTGGCACCTCATTGTCTATGTTCTAGTCTGCCAGAGAAACATTCGCAATGTCCGTCATACTCGAGTGATGCCCAGTGCAGAATGCCAAACAGATCATCACCTCGTAAGATGTAAACTAAATCTTCATCTTACGTTCAAACCTAAGAGGGGTGGCATCTTAAAGAAGAGACTCCAAATAAACAATCTTCAACAAACTACCATGAGAGACAACTTCCAGGCAAATTTGTAAACAAAACTTGAAACCATCCTACAGATCCTTCTCCTACAGTGCTTTGGCAACATATCAAAAACAATATCCTCCAGTATGTGGAAGAATCCCTTGGGTTCTCCCACAAGAAAAATCAAGACTGGTTTGATGAAAACAACCAAGAGATCCAGGAGCTGTTGGCAAAAAGGAGAACTGCTCACCAGGCATACCTCGCCCAGCCAACTTGCCATGTAAGAAAAGGAGCTTTCCATCTCACATGTAGTAAACTTCAACATAAACTCCGAGACATGCAGAACAAGTGGTGGATCAATATAGCAGAAAAGACTCAATGCTGTGCAGATCGGGGTGATCTTAAAGGATTTTATGAAGCTTTTAAAGCAGTGTTTGGACCTACTTATCAGGTCCAAAGCTTCTTATACAGTACAGATGGTCAAACATTAATTACTGATAAAGCCTCCATCCTGAATCAATGGGCTGAACATTTTCAAAGTCTCTTTAGTGCCAACCGAGTAGTCCAAGGCTCAACTATCCAACATATGATACAAAAACCGATGAAAAATGAATTGGACATGGCTCCCACTTTGGAAGAGATCCTTAAGGCCATACAGCAGATGAAAAATGGCAAGGCACCTGGGATTGATGGAATCCCACCTGAAGTTTGGAAACATGGAGGTCATGTACTCCACGATAAATTCCATGAACTCCTTGTGAATTGCTGGGAAAAAGGGGAACTACCATCAGATCTCCAAGATGCAGTCATCATCACCCTGAACAAGAAAAAAGGAGCAAAATCTGATTGATCAAACTATCGAGGCATAACACTTGCTCTCTATTGCTGGAAAAATCCTTGCAAGGATACTCCTGAACAGATTAGTTCCTGATTGCCAATGTGGCTTCAGAGCCAATAGGAGTACTACAGATATGGTATTTGCCTTTAGACAACTGCAAGAGAAATGTAGAAAGCAGAACAAGGGTCTCTATGTAACATTTGTCGACCTCACCAAAGCCTTCGACACTATGAGTAGAAAAGGTCTGTGGCAGATCCTGGAAAGGCTAGGATGTCCCCCCAAATTCCTTAAAATAATTATTTTGCTACACGAAGGCCAGCACGATCAAGTCAGATATGGTGAGGGGGGGGCGGGGGCGGCGGCGGCCGGGCCGGGAGCGCCACGTGGCGCGAGGCCAAACAGTCAGAGCGCAAGGCCGGGCGGCCGGGCCGCAGCAGCGAGACTAGGCAGCGGAGAGGGGGGCGGGGGCGGGGGCGGCCGGGCCGGGAGCGCCACGTGGTGCGAGGCCAAACAGAGGCAGAGCGCAAGGCCGGGCGGCCAGGCCGCAGAGCGGAGGGGGGGACGGCAGCGGCCGGGGCGGCGGCCGGGTGGCCGGGCCGAAGAGCGCAAGGCCGGGCGGCCGGGCCGCAGCAGCGAGACTAGGCAGCAGAGAGGGGGGGCGAGGGCGGCGGCGGCGGCCGGGCCGGGGGCGCCACGTGGCGCGAAGCCAAACAAAGGCGGCGGACGAGCAGAAGAGCGCAAGGCGAGAGAGGAGAGGCCCAGGCAGCCAAGGAGGCAAGGGGCGCAGGGGCAAAAGGGGTGCGAGAGGCCAGGGGGCGCGGGGGCAACCGGGCAGTAAAGCGAACAGCAAAACAAAACAGGGCAGTAAAGGGCAAACAGTAAAACGAAACAGTAAAACAAACAGGCAAACAGTAAAACAAAACAAGCAAACAGTAAAGCACCAATGCTAACCCCAAGATCTAATACCAACCCAGCCACCCCCAGCCTAAACAGACAAACAAAGGAAAACTTATCGCAGTCCTGCGAAGAGCTCCCTTCTCGATCTGATGGAAAAGAGGAGGAGACCAGGGGAGGCAAGGGGTAAAATAGGCCCTGCTTTGGCGCCTCCCCTGACTCCTCCCAGCCGGAGCGTGTCCACGCCCAGGCCTGCTCATGAGTTCGCCTCCCTGCTCATCATTAAAACACCTCCCCCGGATCCACCATTCTTTAGGCTCCGGTGGGGTGTCTGTTCTAATAACTAATGGAGTGAAGCAAGGTTGTGTTCTTGCACCAACTTTATTTACAATCTTCTTCAGCATGATGCTCCAAAGGGCTACAGCAGAGCTTGAAGAAGAAGATGGCATCTATATACATTACCATACTGATGGTAGCTTGTTTAACTTAAGCCATCTGAGGGCTCTCACTAAGACTCTAAACTATCTAGTTCATGAGCTGCTCTTCGCTGATGATGCTGCCATTGTTGCCCACACAGAAGCAGCTCTGCAGTGCCTAACATCCTGCTTCACAACAGCTGCAGAGCTGTTTGGACTGGAAGTCAACCTTAAGAAAATGGAAGTTCCTTACCAGCCTGAACCACAGGACGAACACCATCACCCCCACATTGCCGTCGGCAAATCTGTGCTTAAGTCCATTGAGCAGTTCACCTACCTGGGAAGCATCATCTCCTCAGATGCCAAGATTGACAAAGAGATTGATCACAGATTAGCAAAGGCATATAGCACATTTGGAAGACTTTACAAAAGAGTCTGGAATAATAAACACCTGAGGCGAAGCACAAAAATCACTGTGTATAGAGCCATTGTACTGTCTATTCTCCTTTACATGTCTGAAACATGGGTCACCTATCACCACCACTTACGACCCCTCGAACGCTTTCATCAGCACTGTATGTGAACAATCCTAAATATACACTGGACTGACTATGTGACGAATGTTGCTGTCCTTGAGCAAGCAGGGATCACTAGCATTGAGGCCATGATATTGAGAACACAGGGCATGCGCTGGGCAGGGCATGTTTCTAGGATGGAGGACTATCGCCTTCCCAAAACAGTACTCTACGGTGAACTCGCCATGGGTCAGTGTAAGAGGGGCACTCCAAAAAAGCGATACAAGGACTCCCTGAAAGAACATCTCAGGCTCGGCCAAACTGATCACCAACAATGGCCCGCCCTGGCCTCGCATCAGGAGGCATGGAGATGAACAATCCACAATGCTGCAGCCTTATTTGAGAACTCACACCGAATGAGTCTTGAAGAGAAACGACAATGCAAAAAGAATCACAACCTGTAAACATCACCCAAGGAGACCTTCTGCTGTGCTTTCTGCAACCAGACATGGTTATTTCGGATTGGCCTTTTCAGTCATCAGCGCGCTTTCAGAAAGTGCAGGATGAGTCCTTCCTCAATCTTTGTTTGCGAAGGAAACCAGAGAGAGATACTAGAAGCAAGAGTTTTATAGTCACTCAAGTCATAAAACTTCATACAAATAATGGATTTGATCCAGACCTATGGCAGACCCTCTGAAATCAGTCAGACTTAACTAAATCACCATAAATCTGTATCTCATTGATTTCAGTGGGTCTGCTCTCAGGGTTGAACAGAGTCTGAATCTAAACCTAAATATGTACATGTGACCTTACAAACCCGAAAGGTAGATACAACTCTGTAGTGTGAAATAATTTCATTCCTTAATCATGAAACCCTCTTCTTATGCTCAAGAATGATATGTATTTAATTACTTTAGATTTGGTAAAGCCTCTAGAAGCCAGATAGCATTGTTTCAGAGGCTTGATTTGCTCAACAGTCAGCAAGAAGTCAGACATCTTTGCGCTAGAATGTTTTCAGTTTCCTTCTGCCATGCAGCTTAATCTTCAGCGACTTCCAGTTTGTTTCCAATGTTTACTTAAAACCTTCAAAGCTCCTGAGATATCCCAGAATTATCTTTTCAGAATGCCATCCACTAATTATGTATTCAGAATTATGCTATATTGCAATAGTTGTCAGGAGTCTGCCTTGATGCTTTTTTCAGTTCCCTTTGTTTTTATTATCTTTTATTCTTTACAGTCACACACTTTGCCACACAGACAGTGCATCTCTTTAAAATGTCATATTCCTAGCAATTATGTTTCAATGTTTTACAATCCCTTGAGAGTGAAAAGGGAGCACTTTCCCCATTTTTTTGTAGCAATCCAAAATTATATATTCCTCTTCATGACTGATAGGTTGTTGAGTGCTGCATCATGAAACAGTGTCCCAGATATTACAATAAAACAAGTTCCTCCAACATTTCAAGAAGTTCAGAGATGAGTTACAGATCACTTTGCATTGCATCCATTTTTTCTAGGAAAGTGAGGAAAAAAGCTTGCATTTTAATTTCAGAACACCAGGGCAAAACTACTCCTGATCTTTTTTGATTATAGGGAATCCTTATTTTCTTTTCATCTGTTCTAAACATGATATCTGAGAAGTTAAAGATACCATTTGTGGGAGGACAGATAATAAACTCATCCAGGGCCGGTTTAACCAGTCTGCCAAATCAGCATTGGCAGGGGGCCCCAAGGTCAAGGGGGGCCCCTGCTGACCTCCTTATCTGACAAAGGAGACAGCCAAGAAACAGCCGGGAGGAGCCGCTGCTTTGTAGCCCCCTCCTACCCTCCTCCTACAAAAACTTCCTGCTGGCTTAAAAAAAAAAACAGCATCTCCCAAACTAGAAAGAGAAAGAGAAAGAAGAAGCAGCCCTCCGTGGCAGAAGAGTTTGCTGCTGCAAAATGCAAGCCAGCCAGGCATGTCGGAGAGGGGTGAGTGTGTGTGTATGAGAGGGGGAATTTGACGGTTGTCTCTTTCCCTCAGAAAGGGTTCCTTCCTTCCTTCCTTCCTTCCTTCCTTCCTTCCTTCCTTCCTACCCTTTCCTTCCTTCGACATAAATCCCCTCCAGTCCATCCTTCCTGCTGCTCTTAACATGTCCTTGTTCCTCTCCCCTCCCTTTTCCCCTTGGTCTTCTTCAGCTTCCTCCCCTTGCTACCAACTGAGTGTGTTTGCCTATGTGCCTTCAAGTCATTTCTGACTAAGGCGAACCTACCATGGGGTTTTCTAGGCAAGGTTTGTTCAAAGGGGGTGTGCCTTTGCCTTCCTTTGAGGCTGAGAGAGTGTGACTTGCCCAAGGTCACCCAGTGGGTATTCATGGCTGAGTAAGGATTCAGACCCTGGTCTCCACAGTCATAGTGCAATGCTGAAACTTCTACAACGCTCTAGCTCTTTTAACAGAAGAATATAAAGAATATACATTAAAATTTGGAGTAATATTACTGGGAACAATGGTTTTATTGTTGTCACTAAAGCACCAGTATCCCATTAGTGTTATGTGAGAGACACTGGCCTAGAGCAGTGGTTCTTAACCTTTTCTTTACCAGGGACCCCCTTTAAATATCTTTTGTTGCCCCAAGACTTAACTCAAGATTCAAAACCCTAATAATAATAGCTAACAACAACAACAATACAATTACACCATCCATTAAACTTTCCCTCGGAGGCACTCTTGCTTCTTCCTGCAAATTTGTGGCTGGAGTGGATTGAATGGCAATGTGCAGGCCAAGCCAGCCAGCCTTTGCCTTGGTTCCTGTCACGTGGCTGCTCCAGTACAGGGAGGAGGTGGGCCAAGCAGCCTTCAAGCCTTTGTGGACCCTCTGTGAGGACATTGCAGACTCCAAGTTAAGAACCACTGGGCTAGAGAATGCTGGAAATGGAACAATGCAACCAGACCTTGAGAAGGGTGCTGGCAGGGGGATTCTGGGAAGTGTAATCCAAGAGTAACTTTCCCAGGCTCTAAATGCAGCCTAGAATCATAGAATCATAGGGCTGGAAGGGATCCCAACAGCCATCCCATCTGATCGGTATCTGCCCTGCAGGAACACACAATCCAAGCATTCCTGGCAGATGGCCATCCAACCTATGTTTAAAAAAGCCCAAAGAAGGAGACTCCACCACACTCCAAGGCAGTGTATTCCACTTCCGTACAGCTCATACTGTTAGGAGGTTCTTCCTAATATTCATCTGGAATTTCTTTTCCTGTAGCTTGAACCCATAGCTCCATGTCCTAGTCTCTGGAGCAGCAGAAAACAAGCTTGCTCCTTCCTCAGTATGACATCCCTTCAAATATTTAAACATGGCTATCACGTCATCTCTCAACCTTCTCTTCTCCAGGCTAAGCATGCCCAGCTCCCTAAGCCATTCCTCATATGTAAATTATTTAATACAGTAGGCCCCTCTTATCCACTGGGGTTTGGTTGGGGGGGGAGCGTGGATTCTGAAAACCAATAATAGTGAACGCCATTGAAAATAATGGGACTTCTGGTTTAAAATACCATAGAGTTGCCTTGGAGGGCCTAGAAAACGGCTAGGGATGACACATTTTCTAGGAAGACTCTATGGTAGGTGTGCTGTTTTGTGTCCCATGGATAATGAATCCATGGATACGGGGGTCCTACTGTAATCTGAGCATCCTGTATGGTGAATAGGTTAGGTTACATTGACCTGAGATAAACATATGGGGCCCCCAAAATAAAGCATTGCAGGGGGCCCCAAAATTCCTTAAACTGGCCCTGAACTCATCTCATGTTATGAAGCCAACTGATTATTCATTGCAAACACATTCTTCAGGCAACAGAATAGACTACTATATTGATGAACCTCACTGGATAGCCAATACAGAAATGAGATAGAGTGCATAGCTGGAAGCAGAAGATGAAGAAGACCCATTCTCAATGCAAAAACAAGACTAGGAGCAGACTGTGGCACAAACTATGAACTGCTAACTTTAAAAACTGGAGTAAAGCTAAAGAAGTGTGCTAAATCAATCATTGTGTTAAAATACAATCTGGAGAACATCCCTGCAGAATTTAAAGGCCATGGAAAGAACAGATTTGTGTACTACTAAGCCCAATTGACAAGAGACTAGAAGAACTCTGGATCAAACCCAGAGATATTCTCAGGGAAGAATGCAAACAGGCACTATCTATAGCCACCACCCCCCAAAAAGCCTCATTAGATATTTGGTGGAGGACCAGTCATACTAACCACAGTGAACCCACCACAGCAACATAGCCACACACCCACATATAAGGGGTTACCCTGAGGCCCAGGTACCTCAGAAGGGATTAGGGAGAGAACAAGGACAGAGTTAGTGACAGGATTCCAAGGGTTAGAACTGCAAGGGCCAGCCTGGAAAGTTTTACATCTTGTAATGCTATTGTAAGCTGCCCTGAGATCTCTTGATATAGGGTGGGGTACAAACATTTTAATTAATAAGTAAAATAAATATATATGGTGTGAAAGGTGAATAGTGAAGAAAGCTCTCAGGAAGAGTGGAGATTGACCAGTGTGTGTGTCTAAGTGCAAGCAAGGAGACTTTAAGGTAGGTTTGCTGAGAAGTAGTGGTGACCTAGCTCCATGACCAAGCAGATAGTTGAGTTTTGCTGTTCCAAGTCCAGCATTTTAAACATTAGCCTTAGTGGTTCACTTAGATCAGCTACAGCTATACAAAGTTATATGAAGGTTGAAAAACAGTGGCTGAAAAATGCAACAAGTACTGTACTGAAATTGCACAATTAGAAGAGAGAATATTATTTGTAAAATATTGATATTAGGCACCCCAGTTTGAAGAAGTGGAATAGGGCATCCCTACAATAGTAGTCAGTACTGGGCAAGACTCAACATGTTTTCAGACCCAATAAAAGATACTTTGGCATGTGATTCAATGGCTACCTCGGAGTACCTCATATTAATGACATTTTGCAGCAGCAACGATTTGTCTTGATTGTGGTTTTGGCCCCAGAAGCTTTGCATGATAGATGGCAGCCATGAGTGATTTACTTGCATTAGTTCTTCACTGCTGCCAAACCTGTTTTTTTTTTTTAAAAAAAAATATACAATGGTCCACCATGGCCTCACATCGGGAGGCATGGAGATGCACTATCCATAATGCTGCAGCCTTATTTGAGACTCACGCTGAACAAGTCTCGAAGAGAAACGGCAACGCAGAAAGAATCACAACCCGGAAACATCACCAAGGAGACCTTCTGCTGTGCTTTCTGCAACCAGACATGTTTATCTCAGATTGGCCTTTTTAGTCATCAGCACACTTGCAGAAAGTGTGGGATGAGTCCTTCCTGACTCTTCGTTTGCGAAGAAAAGCCATATATATATATATATATATATATATATATATATATAAAATGTGTTGTGTTCTGGAGCAATACAGCAAATTTTTGAATTAAAAGGCTAGCAAAACACACACACAAAATCCTACTTATCACCTTAACGGTCTCTCACTAAGGCAAAAATCCGACATAGTGGCAGTGGGCACTTGACCTGTTAGCAAGCCCCATCCCCCACACTCACCTGGCCAGTGAACTTTGCTTCCTCTTGTATGGGAAAGTGATTGAAAATGAATAGCTTGTCCTGACGAGAAGGAATGCACACCCCCTCAATGTTTTTAAAAAACTATGAGAAAAGCCACTTTGGGGCCCCCTCCTTCTGAATACTGTAGATTGGCGTGGGATCCCATTTAGACAGGTAGGATTTTCAGCTAATTCCATGAGGGGTATTTTGATCATTTAGACACCCCCACCAAAGTGTTTGATTCTTTACAAAAAACAAACAAACAAACAAAAAACCAGAGGGATTTACCTCTTGTAAACAGAGGTCTTTACCCCGCCTGATTTCTGAAGCAACTTGTTTTTGTTTTGCTCTCTCCTTTTGAGCATTTTTATGTATGTTGGTTTACCATTCCAGCCTTAATGCCCTTTTAATGCATCTTGTTATTGTGGAAGTTATTTAGAAGTGAGATCATTAATCACTCTTTGTGTAGTAAAATGTGCTCTGGTTTCATTAAAAGCCAAACTGAAACACTATTTAACCACCTCACCGAGAATATGGAAACAGATCTGTTACAATGTGGTTGTGTGTGCTGTGCTATGTATTTGGCAAACCCGACTGATATCATGACTCACAATTAAAACTAACCAGAAAATAAATTAAAAGCATCATTATTGACAGAGATTAGTTACCAGACAAAGCTATTAGTCATAGTCTCTTCAGATTTCTGCCCCCCAAAACAATCAAATGAGCAATCAGTTGTACCACTTTTATGTGGCAATTTGGCTAGAAGGAAATCTCCTTTGGCAGCTAAAGGAGACTAATATGATGATGTAGCAGTGAAAGCAAAGGGGCCTGGTGAGTAACAAGGCAGTCAAACCTCAGAAAATGGAATGTCACCAGATTGCTGTGTGAATAGATAAGGGAATAGTTCTACCCACTATAAACCCCTGGGATTAAAGTGGGTGTTGGTAGTCAGTATACACTTCTTGCTTCCTTTGATTCTTTGCTGTCCATGCAATAACATGACCATCCAGTGTGATTCTAAGATTTGCTGCACCAGAAGAGAAAGAATGGGGCTTATAGACATCTGAAGCCTTGTCTGCATGGGCTGTTTACCCCATCTTGCCTCTGTCTTGGGAGCCCTGCAGTGCAGACGATGTATGACATTTGCCCCGTTTTGCCCCCAAGCAGTCCTCATGACCCCCAGGGCAAAGATGGGGTCAAGGCAGGGGTAAAACTGGGCTTTGGCCCATTACACCATTAAAAAAAAATACCTGGTAAAATCCACTTCATCTGGCAAAAATGGTTCAGGCCCCACCTGACCACAGGAGCCCATTCCAGCATGCCAGCCCATCAATGAAGCTCCCATCTGTGTTGCTCTTCGGTAGCCAAGAAGGAATGCCACAGGGTGCCTTGCTCATGGGCTGCAGCTTCCTGGCTTCAGAGGGTGAGACATGGTTTGTGGCAGAAGCTGCAGAGACTGGCCAGCATGGTGGTCTGGACTCCATCCTGTTCCATGCAGTTAATGAGGAAGCAACAGGCCAGATCTGCAGGCAAAATACACTGACAGGAATCTGGCATATTCTGGCCCATTTAGATGAGTCCTGCGTTAGTACAAGGGAGAGAGGCAAATTGTGGTTCCCATGTTCACACTAGTACCCAGGGGTTTCCGATTTGATCTCCATTCTCAGGAAACACCAGCCCTTGTTCATTCTAGGATATGGTTGAAGCTTAACCCATTAATCCCTTAGTTTCAACAACAAGAGAGCTTTTAGCAAAGCCTTACTTTGTGGTCTTCTGAGACTTAGGCAGAAGGCTTCTAAACCATGCACAGCATCATATCAAGGGTGAGATGACAAAGATGTAAGACAGTTTTCTCTATACTTCAGATAATCACCAACCCTAGGTTTGAGCACATGCATAAGCAGCAGCAACTAAGGTACCTAATACTGGATTGACAGAACATTTGTTGGTGCCTTTTCATATAATTCCATTATAGAATTCTTCCATCCATTGTGGCAAAAACAACAACACCCCAACCTTGTTGCCAATAGGATTCTGACCACTCCAAGTACAAGCAGAACAGATCTTATGAAGTCCATAGGATAAAATAGGTTGGAAAACTTGTTTTTAACTAAAACTTTAGCCGTTCTATACAACTATTGGGGAACAGAACATTCTAGACTTCTACCTGAACTAAGGGGTTGTCTAGATGGTAAAAATAATCCTAATAGAATTTGCAGAGAATACCTTTTGTCCCGATGAGATCGGACTGAGATTCACTGTATTCAGAAGGAGGGGGAGCCAAAAACTCCAAAAACTGCAGGGGAAAAGCTTTTGCATTTTTTCCCGAGATTGTTAAAATAATGCATGGAAAGGCACATTCCCACTTGTTTGGACATCCAAAATTCAGTGCAGTGCATTCTTGGCAAAGGAAGAAGTGCAAAGCTGATTGGTCGGAGGTGCATAGGGGGCAGGCTTGTCAGCAGTGAAGTGGCTGGAAGCACCATTTTGGTGCTTATCAATTACGTGCTTTTTTGCTGCACTGAGGTGACCAAACAGCTTTTTTAAGCAGAAGTTTGCATTTGTGCACCTTTGATTTAAAGTTTTTTTTAAAAAATACTGTGCAGTGGCAACGACAACTTGTAGAGAATAATGTGAGTAATTCACTCTTGGCCACCATCTTGATTCACAGGTATGTGCACTTCAAACACAGATAGCTTCGCACACTAGCAATTTTGCCAAAGGACCTTGGAGACAAATGAATTCTGCTGCAAATTTGCATTAATGTGCAGCAATCCACATTATTTCTTCTAATCTAGACAGCCCCTAAGACAATTAACTGTTTCTTGAGAGAAAATGTAGAAATAGAGAAATCACCCAGCAAATCCAATCCTGCAAAACCTATGGGGCATAAACAGACAACACCTGTCAAGCTGCTTAATTTCTTTTAAATTAGTTATTTCTTAGCCTTTCACCCTCAAACCTACCTGTCTTATATTGTTTAGCAGTCAGCTTGATTTACTCAGCCATATTCTAAGGGTACTCTATAGAATCCATACAAAACTTTTAGTTAAACTTCTAGGGTTTTTTTTTTAATATATTCTGTGCTCAGAACTTAATTTATATAACACCATCTTCTAAGATTAGATTTATGTGAGTTAAGTGATATCATTTTTACTAGAAGCAGGCAGGAAGACTTTTTTTAAAAAGGGCTTGACCTTTGTCATTCCTAAGTGTCTGAGGATAGGTAATGTTCTTTAGATAAAAATAAACTTCTGTGGAAGTATTAACTGAAAATTTCCACTGGCATACTGCATAAGCAGTCATTTAAGAGGTAAGTAACAGTAACTGCAAAATACAAAGTTGAGGAATCCATTTATTAGAATGTAGAACAATGCACTAAATTATGGTGAGAAAATCTTCAAGATCTCCCAAATCACTTAATCAAGTTGGATGTTATACAAAATGGGGATGGTGGAGGAAGAGAGGCACATTTCATAATTTTTGAAGTCATGAACTCTGAACGATCAGAACCTTAAGACAGATAGTAGGATGAAATAATGTTTAAATAAGTTTGAATCAAGATGTGTAAAAAACATCATTTATGCTAAAATATCATAAAATTTAGCCTGCAATTTGACCAGAAATGTTTTGAAGAGCTAGACCAAACCCACGGATATCAATGGGGCTCACATAAGAGGTGACTAAAACCACCTCTAAGTAGTCATCCCCTCCCCACAAAAAAACCCTGTGAAATTCATATAGTTGCAAGAAGTCAAGGCAGCTTGAGGGCACGCACATACTATACTGCTAAAAATACTCATTTCAAGGGTACTGTTCGTACTGAAACTATTACTCTTGTTGAGACTACAGTTGGATTCAGCCCAAAGAGTAGCTCAGCTCACTTTGTTTAACTGGGCAAATTCCTGTCTGGTTGTTTAGTTGTTATTGTTTTGATCTCCAGAGGGAAAAAAATGCTAGAGAGTCTGATTAACAAGTTAATGAATTAGGCTTGAAAGGTAGCAGCCTGCTTTGTCTGGTTGCCTAGGTGACATCACACATGAGAAGATTGGTGTGTCTTTCATTTGTGCATGCCTAGATGGTTTTTTAAGCAGCATACCCATTAGTGCTATTGTGAAAACAATGGGTCTTGTCACACCTTAAGACTGACATATTTATAATGGCACAAGCTTTCATGGACTACTGTCTGATTCAGCAGATGGTTATCCAATAAAACAACAATGATGAGAGCAACCATATACAGGTATATGCCATAGACAAGCTTATGCCACAATACATTTGTCCGTTTTTAAACTATCACCAGGATAAAGTTATACTTTTGTTAATAGACTCATAGATCATGAATTGGATAAAAGTATTTTAAAAATGGTTAATTGGATTTTATTTCCATCTCTAAGCAACCACCACCACCACACTTGTCTTCATGTTTTTGTAAATTGCTCATTAGATAACTCTGTTCCTGAAGGGCTGAGCTTCTTCCTCCACATCCTGCATACTGTGCTGTAGTTGTCCTCCATCAATATATTCTGTCAGTATACTCTCACTGGAAATATATTGGGCTCGATGAAGAATCTCCCTTTTTCTTCTTCTTTCTTTTTCATTTTCTTTTTTAAAAATCATTTTAATAAGAATTTTCAGCTATCTTAAAATAATAAATATACAAAAAAGGAAAAAAGGAAAAAGAAGTAACTGAGACAAAGAAATAAAATAGAATACCAATGATGATGATGATGATGAAACACTTGTACTTCCAATTTTCTTTCTGATGGTTATACATGATGTAAAGTCTTACTTCCCTTATTCAACAATATCTCATACTTCTACTACTTATCTATTCCTATTAATTTTCAAAACCCGCAGTTAACATTTAATTCTTTTGTTCTTGCCAAAACAACAACAACAACAGTTAAAGGTTCTCAATCTTTCAAGAGAATCCACAATAAATTTTCTCTTATTAAAGCAGATAACTTATCCATTTCAGCTAAATCAGACAATTTTATTAGCCAGTCCTCTTGTGATGGAATTGCTGTGTTCTTCCATTTCTGTACATACAGCAGTCTTGCTGTGGTGATCATAAATCGTAACACTCTTCCACGCTTCTTTTCTAACTGATGATCGATCAGTTCCAGTAAAATCAGTTCTGGTTTTAATTTAAGATTTATCTTAAAAATCTTCTCAATCAAATTCTGTTTTTGATTCATTTTTATTTATTTTTTTTACATTTGCACAAGTCTCCATTTGTTGCTTATATTTCCAACACACATTAGCTATCTCTTTATGCATTTTAGCCAATCTTTCTGGAATCTCCCTTGTGTTTCTTTCTGATGGGGGAATGGCGGTTTTAGCCTCTACAACACATACAGCTCCCACCATTCAGCAGTATCTCCTAACTTTCTGTGTACTGGTGGTGGAAATAATCTTAGTTATTATTTATTCCCAAGTTTTAAAAGGTGCTTCAAATAGTTGGGAAACCCCATTGAGAAGAATAATAGACCAATGAGAATCTTGCACAATTTTCTCCCAGTATGCAAATATCCTAAAGTGCTGATAAGAAATTATTCTGCATAGAAAAACACATGGTGTGGGGTTTTTTGCACTTTCTGCACAAAAAAGCTACTTTCTCCATAGAAAACAGTTTTTGTAGGAAAAAAATGTTTTTTTTATAACAATTAATTCTTCCACAAAACTTTGGAGAGGAATGCTCATTTAATTGTATCTATCATGCAAGGATGAAATAGTCAAAGATTTACATCCCCACAGTGTAGCATTTCCAGGGGGGGTACCTTGAGAGGGTGATAGAAAAGAATTCTATTTCACCTAATCCAATACATTATTTTTATCTTTATCCATCAGTGATAGGCAATAAATTTTGAAAGACCGTATGTTGTCTGATGATTGACAATTGTGGATTCTACTGGTGCTTGAAAGTTTTATTTTGTATTTGTTTGGAGAGGACTGAGTGGTCTATTTATAAATCAAAGTGCCTGCATGTTTTGGCCATGACTAAGGACTTTATCAGACACTTAAAAAAAAGGTGTCATAAAGATTATCCTGGCCTTGGGACCCCCCCCTCCTTCAGGAGAGTCCCCACAGCCTCCTTTGTTAACAGAACTGAATATCGCTGGGGACCTACTGTTATTGCCAAATGTAGGTATGTGTTTTTATCAAATGTTTTAATTGTTGCTTTAATTTGTAAATTGATTTAATAACTTTTTAAGGGGGGGAAGAGAGTATATTGTTTTACTTGTATGGTTTTTTAATGTTGTGAACCACCCTGATTGGATTACCAAAGGGCGGTATATAAATAAATGTTATGATGATGATGATGATGATGATGCCACATAACTACAAAAGGGTGCACAGATCAGATGACATCCGTCTTTTATGGTTAAAACCAGCCCCAAACCCATACCTTTTAATTGATGGCTTAAGCAGACAATTGATCCCCCCTGGTGCTTTTGTGCCAGCATTGCCCGTGTGTGAAACCTCAGGCCATTTAACTCTTGTGACTGCAGTGTCAATGGCCAGTCTGGTGCAAACACATCCAGGTGAGATTGGGACATCCAGGTAAGTTTTGCTCTTTTTATGACCCTCCCTGCATTACTTGGGCCTTTTAGCTTTTTAAAAGTTTTAATGTTTTATTTGTTTTTTAATTTTTGAATTTCCCATGCGACAAAGGACTTTTTCAGATGTCTTAAATGTAACGGAAGCAGCCTCGCCACGTTGCGAGGCTGCTGTGCTGCAGGGCATCCCTTTCGCATGACGCCTGTCCCTGCCGGTACTGTTGCGGTACCGCAGGGACATTTGAGTGTTATATTTCAGCGATTTTTACTCACGAAAGTTGATTGTGAGTAAAAATTGCTGAAATATAACACTCAAATGTCCCTGCGGTACCACAACAGTACCGGCAGGGACGGGCGTCATGCGAAAGGGACGCCCTGCAGCGCAGCAGCCTTGCAACGTGGCGAGGCTGCTTCTGTTACATTTAAGATGTCCAAAAAAGTCCAAAGTCTCACAGGATTTCAAACAGAGAAGTGAACAGGGCTCCATTCACTTCCTCTTTATTGCCAGATCTGCCTTTGCTGGGAGAGGAAGGTAAGTGCAGGGAAAGCATACTTTTTCTGGCATATATATATATATATATATATATATATAATGCTGGCAAAAGAATGTTTTCAGGGGCTAGTCTGATAAAGTCCTAAATCTGGCTCTAACCCCCTGGAAGTGGTTGTTGATTTCCAACGGTTCAGAATATCTTCTGATTTTCCTGTTTCTGATAGTAATTATTTTCCAAGCAGACTACTACTCTTATAGCTTTCATCTTACTAACAGGCGAAGGGTAAGTGCTATCCTTGCTGTCATGGCTGACCTTCAGTTTTCCCTGCTGCTGTTCTCCCATCTCCTCTCAGAGAACTCTGATGAGCCAAAGAATGAAAGCATGCTCCTCCAACCTTTTTACCTTATCTTCCAACAAGGAAACCACCTTACAGTTGTTGAAAGAAGTAGTCCATAATGTTTTCAGGCAGGAAAATAAACATATACTCTTGTCCCCTCATGCTATTTAACATGTACATGAAACCACTGGGAGAGGTTGTCTAGAAATCTTGGGGTCTGGAGCCATCATTATCTGGATGGCATCCATCTCTGTTACTCCCTTCCACCTCAATCCAAGGAAGCTGTTTTGGTCATAAATCAGTGCCTGTCATCAGTAATGGACTGAACGAGGGCAAACATATTTAAACCTAATCCAGACAAGATAGAGGTACTCCTGGTCAGTCAAAAGGAAGATTAGGGAATAGGGATTCAACCTGTGTTTGATGAGTTACACTGAGTGTACTCCTAGAATGGTTGTGCTCCTAGATTCAACCCTGAACCTGGAAGCGCAGGTCACATTAGCAGCCAAGACTGTATTTACACAGTTAAGTCTTGCGCATCAGCTGTGCAAATTCTTTGAGATGTCAATCTTGACCATGGTGGCATATGCCTTTGCTACATCTTATGTCAATTACTGAAACATGCTCTATGTCTGGCAGCCTTTGGAGACTGTTCAGAAACTTCAGCAGGTCCAAAGAACTGCAGCCAGATTGTTAATTTGGGCTGGCTACAGGAAGCATAAAGTCTCTTGCTACAACAGCTCCACTGGCTGCCTATTTGTTTCTAGGCACAATCCAAAGTTCCTGTGATGACCTATAGCACCCTATACAACTCCGCTCCAGGTTATTTGGAGGACATATTCTCCCATAGGAACCAGCCCATGTTTTGAGATTTTCTGGGGAGGCCCCACCCATTGTCCCACCACACTCACAGGTATATTTAGTTGCAACATGGGAGAGGGCCTTCTCAGTGGCTGCTCCCATGCTCTGGAACTCCCTCCCCAGACAGGTGAAGCTGGCACCCTCTTTACGAGCTTTCCAAAAGCTGTTAAAGCCCTTTTTATTCTGTCAGGCCTTTGAGAATTGATATCTATATATAAAACTCTTGGGTATGTTGCCTTTCCCATTGTGCTGATTGGCTGCTCAGGAAGCACACCCAACCAAGCACTACCCACATGCAAATTCCCTCTCCACTTCAAAATGCACTCCTGCAGCTCAATATGTGGTCCAGATTCCTGCCACTTAATCCGTGGCCCAGATTGGGACCCAGACAGTCAACTGGCAGTGGTGGCAGTGGGATGCCTGTGATGGGACCCAGACAGTCAACTGGTAGTAGCAATTCCAGAAAAAGTGTGGAACGCTGACAAAGGGAAGGATGAATTTTAAAATCCACCAGCCTACCTTATAGGGTTGTTGTGAGGTCTACTGGGCATTTTGGGGGAGTTTTTTAATGTTGTATGTTACGCTGGGTACAGCTAGTTTTAAGTGAAATAGACCTTCTATAAAATGATGGACTTTTATTTGTTCTTGGGTGGGGTTTTTTTTTAGTGGTGTATGTTTCTAACTGGTTTTCATTTTATGGTGGATTAATTGCTTTTTTAACTTTTGTATGTTGCGAATTTTTAACTATGTTTGTTTTAACTGTTGTAAGCAATCTTGAGTCCCAAACTGGGGAAAGGGTGGGGTATAAATAAATATAATGGCCAGAATCCGGTATCAGCTACTTAGGTATAGTTAAATAAGTAACTATGACTCCCCAAATTTGCTGAAAACATTCAGCCACACTTCAACCATTTGCAAAATGGCTCTCCTTCTCCCCCCTGCAGCTGATACCCAGTAAAGTAGGTTTTGGGGGAGTTACAATCATGGCAATAGTGTCGCAATCATGATTAGGAGGCTTGTTGCATGAGGCAGATAAATTGCAATTGCATCAGGATAATAGCACCTTCAGTTGGGGCTTATCACATGATGTTATCTTTCTTCTGTTGTTCTCCCATGAGAGACCATTTTAAAAGCACTTCTTTTCATTAACACAAATAACCTGTTAATGACTTCCTTTCACACTTCAGCACTGCTATGATTTCCTGTGTGAAAGTTCAATTGTGCTTTTATGCTGATTTGGGGTAGTCAGAGGGTGGTCAGTGGGTGTGCTTTGGGTGGGGAAAATGTAGCGATCAGGGGAGAAGGAGAAGAGGTGATTTCCTTTCAATTGGCAAAGTAACTGCAAGAAAGTTTTAAACTTCTTTTCTCTGTAGAAAAAGAATCTATTGTTATACAAACACAGGAGGACTGGTTGATGGAGTCATATAATCTTGCTGAAATGAACAAACTGACTATACTGATTAAAGATGGATCTCTCTCAAATTTTAAGAAAGGTTGGTTGGATCTGATAACCTATATGGCTCAACTGTGGGTGAAATAATCTATATTGGGTTTCAGTTACTGGCAGATTTGCATTAATAGTAGAAGAATGAAAAAGATAGCATAAAGGAGAAAGTTAGATTGAAATAACAAACATAATCAACAACTGGAAGGCAGGAAGGTGATTAGATGTTTTGTGTCATTTAAGGTATTTTAGATTATAATGTTTGTTTTCTACTGTGTTATGTTTTTGTTTTTAGTTGTGATTTGTATTTGGGTTTAATAAAAATTAATTTTAAAATCCATTGTCAAATGAACACTCCCATACTCACCCACTGGGGCTGGTCAGAGAAGCCAAAACTTTGCTCACTGCCCTCCACCTCACGTCCTTTTCCAACCCCATTCTGGAATCTCTCTGTTGCTACAATGCTTTGACACCATGATGTGCTAACACCATCTCTTTCTCTCTCTCTCTCTCTCACAAACACACCTGGAAATGTAAGAGGAAAAGGCAGAAGACTTTTACAATTTTATAAAAGCATTTGATGGTAGACACAGGAATAAGGAGACCAGACACAAATAAAGAGACCACTCATATAGCTGGGATATAAAGGGCCACTTTTATTCAGCTATAACCTAATTAACCCCATTCTGGGAGATCTGCAGTGGGGGAGCAACCTAGTGTGGGAATTGTTGGGGCAGGAGGTCAACTCCAAGACCTCCTCCCCAGTATCCCTTGGGTGAAAACACCTGAACCCCAGGGAGAACCCATAAGCTGGGTTTCTCCCTAGTCAGTCTGCATCTGGAAGGCCAACCCAAAAGTCCCTCCCCCAATTTGCATAAATTAAAGGAAGGGGTTTATCCCTCAGGCCAGCCCCAAAGGAGGTCATTTTCCCCATTCCTCAGTTCGCAGGAAGTAAAGGGGTAGTTCCAGCTCCCCCCTTCACCTCCAAAAGGGGAGGTGCCAAAGGTGCTCACTGAGCTACTAAATCTCTCCCTCTACCTGCCAAGTGACCACCTGTTTAAGACACCACCCTAAGCCAATTGTCAAGTCCACATCCACAGTGTTGGGTAGGCAAAACCCCAGGTAAAAGGGCAAACATTCCTACCCAACCCTGAAGTGACCAATTAAATCACACTGATTCAGTGGTGGGATGATGGACCAATCAAAGCAACGTAAAAGAGGAGGCAGAGGGGGTTTGAGCTTAAATCCCTTCTAGCCTCACCTTCTGCTCTCCTGGCAACAGCACAGGGACTGAGGCAAAATTACAGGCCTCCATCCTGTACTCCCTCAAAAGGGGTTCTACAGTGCAGTTACAACCATGCTAGGAACCTATTATTTTGTTAACCCTCTGCCTCTTCTTTCAGACATACTAATTGCTGCCACATGGAAGCCAGGAATAGATCAGATAGAAAGATCAATTGCTGCTGACCTTCTTCTGCTAGTGATTAGTTAATTCTGGGAAGTCTGATTTATCCTGTTGAGGAAGGCCCCCCACTCCCAGAAAGAAAAGGCCTTTTTAAAGGTAAGACTTTTCATATATATTTCTGGGTGGGGGACATCTGTGTGCATGTAAAACAATGAAAAGGGGCAGCCATAATGTTTTGGAGGAGGTAGTGGCTGCACAGTCCTGTCCTGTGTGCAATAGGGTTTTAGTGTGAATGCATGCTGTAATCCTGGAATGGTTCTGAAGGTACACAAGGAAAGAGCAACTATGATTGTATAGCATTTTTACAGACAACACTATTGTAGAGGGGGAAAGGCCTCATGTGATAAGTTTCTAAGTAGGAATTATGAATATGAAACAGTTACCTAGATTTAGTCATCCATAAGTGTTTTGTATTACACTGGCTACTTAAACATGATTGTGAGGGTACCTATTTTGACTGTATGGTGGCCATGGTCCTTAGCAGATGTAGCAGTATCATACTTATCTGGATTGATATGGCTAAAGACTTTTTGATAATTAGGGAAATTGAGCAAACTGAATGCATTCTGAAGCAGTGATTACACCTGCGAGCCAATTCTCACCAGTTCCCTATGTCCCTATGTCTTTATTGAAACACTTTGCTTGTACTATGTGAAACTGAGCACCAAATTAGAAATGATGGAGGACAGTTGCATCTCCTACTCATGTTCCTGCCCTCTCTGCATATAAAACAGGGCACAGGGGAACTGATCTTTAACATAAAAGATATGAATTGGTGAGAGTATCCAAATGAAATGAGGTAGCAGCTGTTTTGCATAGCAGCCTCTGCAGAAGACACCAGAGAGAGTGAAGGGAACCTAGGAGTCACTTTGGTTTTACTGGAGGAGACTTAGGAGATTATCATACAAGTCAAATTAAGGCAGGATAGTAGTGTCTCTGGCCGAATCTTATCACACAGCACCGTGACAGTCCTGTAGCTGGTGTGTACAGTTGTCCCTCCACATTTGCAGCTTTCACTTTTGCAGTTCCATCTACTAATGGAAATCCACTGAGGCCTCCACATTTGGAAGGTTGAGCCAAGCTGGAGGAAAGCCCCACATTCGCTGCTGAGCCGCAAAGCCTCCAAGTGCTCAGTGGCAGGGCATGGTGGACGGGGTGGCAGAGTCCCCAGAGCTATGGTGGCGTTCCATTGGTGGTGGTGGGGAGGCCAAGCCTGAGGAATGCTGTGCATTCAGCGGCTTTGCCCTGAACAGCATTCCTCAGGCTTGCCTTTCCCACCCCAACTGCATTGAACCCTGCTTTGCAGGCAGTGCCCAAGTTTGCTGGGTGTTTGTTCTCTGTGGAGGGGTGGAAATCTGAAAGACAAGCAAACCTTGCTGGCTGCTAAGCCTCTGGAGGTTTGTTCGGTCATCGGATTTCCACCCCTCCACAGAGAACTCCTCGTTTGTGGGCAGTGCCTAGGTTTGCTGGGCATTTGTTCTGTGGAGAAGTGGAAATCTGATGGACAAACAAACCTCCAGAGGCTTTGCAACCAGCAATGTTTGCTTGTCCTTCAGATTTCCACCCTTCCGCAGAGAACAAACACCCAGCAAACTCAGGTGCTGCCCGCAAACTGGGCTTCAATGTGATTGGGGAGGCAAAGGGAAGCCATAAGAATGGCTGGATTTGGCAGTTTTTGCCCTGAATCCAGCCATTCTTAGGGCTTCCCTTTGCCACCCCAGTCGCACTGGACACCCAGAAACTGCTGCTGCTGCCAGTGCCTGAAAAGCCACTTTTAAAATATATTCTGTTCAACCCCCCTTTCCCTGGCTTCTCAGCGGCTTTTGGGGCAGCTTTCCTGGGCTTTGGGGTCTCACCATGTCCCTGGCATGGGGGAAAAGAGCCATTTAAACAGAAGGAAGCTGCCACTGCTCAAAAAGCCAGTGAGAAACCAAGGAAGAGGGGAGTGAAAAGAATCCATTTAAAAATCAGCTTTTCGGGTGCTTGTGGCATCACCAGCTTCCCGCTGTTGAAATGACTCCTCTCCCCCACCAGGATGTGGGAGGAATCTAAAGCCCAGGGAGGCCGCCACTGCTCCAAAAGCCTCTGAGAAACCAGGGCTCAGTTTAAACGGTATAAAAAAACCGTGAAGAATTCGCTAAGAGTTCTAATTGTTTACATGTTTTGCGACTCTAAATCGCCTCTTTCAGAAGGAGGGGTGGGAAAAAACCCATCTGTAGCGTATTTTAGGACTTCGTATTTTTTCCCGTCTTTTTAAAAAAGAACCGAAAAGTATCGCTTAACCGATGATGTGAACTACCTTTGCGTTTTTAAATCGATTCCTTAAAAAGTACTGGAACCGCAGAGCTTTGCCATGATTGGTTGAACTCACCAGGGAGGGGTTTGGACAAGGAGGAGATGGAGGAAAGATCCATCCACTGTTGTTTCCAGCCATGGAAAAGACTGTGAGAGCTGTGTGTGTGTGTGTGTCTTTCCTTCCTCACTCCTTGGTCTCTTCGAGCTTGTCTGCAGCCAGCTGAAGAATTCCTTTCGTCTCTGTGTGAATGTTCTTCATCTCCCCTTCCTCCCTCCTCCCTCTCTCTCCCTGTATGCTCCACCAGCTGATCTATCGACAGATCAGATCGTTGTTTTGTGTGTGCATGTTTGAGCACGCTCGCAGTACTGGCATGAGAGAGGGAGAAAAAACAGTCTACTGACATTGGAGAAATGCACAGCAGAGAATTCTTTTCCTACCATCCTCTGTCATTAATCCTTCCCACTTCCTGGTCTCCCTGCTTTTTAGTTGCTTTCTGGTTTTCTCGCTGAGATCAAACTGTGAAAGGTGATACTTTGCTTTGTATACAAATCCCTTCTGAGGAACGCCTGCAATTAAAGCCCTTTCAGAGGAACTATTCCCCCCAACAAGCCCCTCCTGCTTCAACTGTGTGTGTTTTCAGTGAGTGGCTTTAAGAGGCAGGCAGGCACGCCCCCTGCACCTTTGCCATCTGAACTGAGAAGCGAAAAAATAAACAACACAACAGATCCCCTATAACTCATATGAACTATCCGTCACTGCTGCGAAAAAGCGCTAAACCGCAAATTGCCGCATTAAAAACTGTCGTTTAACTGACCCCCAGGAAAGGGGGTGTGAACAGAATCTATTTTAAAAGTGGCTTTTCTGGCAGCAGCGGCTTGCCTGGGCTGCAGATCTCCCCTCCCCCAGGGAACAAAGGCTGAGCAAACCCTGGGGGAAGGGGGAGAGTTTATCTGCATTTTTTCACATTTCCAGGGGTCTTGGGCCCCTAACCCACACAAATGTGATGGGACAACTGTATTTACATTGTTACTGTGGCACCCTTTTTAATTAATGAGGAAAGCCCATCAATTGCTCTGAAAGTTGCTGTTGTTCCACTGCTGGTCCTGGTGTGATAGGTACCTGTGCTTCAATTCCAGCATTACAGCAGTCTGATTCTCCTCCTCTCTCCTGCTCCTACTTGCTGTTCCAAAGGAGGCTAACTCCAGTCCTGTTGGGGTTTTAATTTTTTTTAATCTCTGCTGTGTTTGCATAATTATGGCAAAAACTATTACAATTATTTTTACTTTATCATTTTGCTGTAAGTATGCAAATATAGCAAAGATAAAAATAAAAAAAACCCTGACAGGCATGGAGCAGCCTGCTTTGGAATAGTGATTGGGAGGGGGATTGGAGGAGAATTAGCCCTCCTCATAATACTGAGTACTGTAATGCTAGAACTTCAGCAAAGAATCTTATCATACCAAGGGGTTTTCAAAGCAGCAAAGTCATGCAAAAGAAGAGAGGTGTGATAAGAAATGTTATCAAAGCAGTATGTTCCTGGTTCCTTTCATAATGCGATTGCCCCGAGATACTAGCCTCTGTGATAATCACCTAATGTTTATGCTTAGTTCTCCCATTGTAGTAAATGGGAATTCAGAATGCTTACATCTTCTATACCATGCTTACTTACCTGGGAGTAAACACCATTGAACTCAAGGAGACTTAATTCTGAGCAGAAGTGTATGGGATTGAGCTAGAATCTTTTTTATTATTATTATTTTAAAGTGTGGCAGGATACTGCAAATAAACTTCCTTCGTTGCAAATATGTAAGATACAAGGCATGCTTTATTCCTTCATTGTAAAATAAGATATAATAAATCTCACCAGTAACAGTGTTGAACAAAATATGCATTTATAATTATTACTGGGAAAGGTACAGGAAACTCTTCTGTATCAGCACCCCATGGTTGGCAGGTGGGATGCAAACTCACCCAGCCACTGTGAGATGAGGCATCCCCTGACCTTAGCTTGAACAATTGGGTGCCAGTGTTGTGTTGTTCAAGATACCTCAAGGACTTAAACACTGTCTAAAGGTGTGTTTGGTCTCTCCTCTAGACAAAATCCCAGTTAAATTCCCTTGCACTTAGTTATGTCTAGTCCACTGACATCTGAGTGGATGTAAATTGCATTTCAGGGAGCTCCAGCAAAGTGTAAATTAAATTAGCATGGGTTGTGTTTTAACTCACACCTTCCACAAAACAAGCGTATTAAATGTAATGTAGGCTTCAGAAAGAGTGTGTATTAACCTTTCATTTGCATTGACAGTAAGGTGCAAATCCATTTCATGCCCTCATTTGTTTTAACAACTAAAAATTAATAGTACCAAATTACCAAAGATCGTATAATATTAAAAAATAGAGACTAATTTTTTCACAGCTTAATTGAAATACACACTTTACAAACTGAATGATTGAATGAATCCAGCGAACATGGCTAGGTAACACATTCCATAATGGAGAAAAAGGTTAGACTGTTTTGACAATATGCACATAGCTCTGTCTTCATTCTCTAGAAATGAAATCTTTTCAAAACTTCAGGATTTCTACTTGAAAACAGTGCAACTGGTAGCTTTCATATCAATGGGTCAGGGGTCTACACTTTTTCCAAACTTTAAAGAAACTGAGTCCTACTCCCTAGGCAGGTTTGGCACATAGTGTCTGTCCCTCACCAGGAGCTTGTGGTGTATGCAGGTAGTGGTAGAGCTGGATCATCAGTATGAGTAGTACTCTCTCAGACATGAAACATCAGATCTGAAGGGCTAGTTTACTCAATAAGCTCCAATAATATAGAGAGGAGCAGGATGGAGCTTTGTCCCCAGTGGGACACATGCTAAATTCTAGTAGTTCCAAACACATATCTTGTGCAGTCCCTGGATATGGGGATTCTTAACCTAAGAGGTTTTGGGTCTGAGAGGCTGGAAGCTTAGGGCTTGTTTAGATGGGCTTGTGGAGCTCTACAGTCCAGATAACACAGGGCATTTACCCCATTTTTCTCCTGGGCAGTCCTCACAACCCCCAGGACAAAGGCAGGGCAAAGACGGGGGGGGGGGGAGAGGCAGGGTAAGGCCCATTACACCTTTTTGAAAAATACCTGGTAAAATCAGCTTCAGCAAACAAAAACAGATTGGCCCTGCATGACTTCAGGAGTCCATTTTGGCATGCCAGCCAGACTCTGCAGCTGCCATCTGCCTCAGTCTTCCATAGCCAGAAAAAAGTCCCATAGCATGTGATCAAGAATGGTCACATGCAGGGGGCCTTGGTTACATGTTGCAGGCCAGCTTCCTGGCTTCAGAGAGAACGATGAAGGTGGTGGCTGCAGAGACCAGCCAGCGTAGCAGTCTGAGCTCCATCCAGTTTCATGCCATAACAGGAAAAGAACGGGCCAGATCCACAGGCAGGATACACCAGCAGGGAGCCTGAGTAAATGAGCCCTTAGTCTTTCTCTCTCTCTCTCTCTCTCTCTCTGTGTCTCTGTCTTTGTCTCTCTCACACACACTCTCTTTCTCTCTCTCTCTCCATGGTTTGCCAAGATGCCAGTAGTTATCATCCTCCCAAGCAGATGCTGCTTGCATTTTTAAAAACTTTGTCATGTAATGCATGTAACATTGCCTGTAGTTTGTCCCTGAGTCTTTCCTGGGGAGAAATCACATTGAAGGTCTACATTTATCTTCAGGGGATCTATGCTATTTGAGGTTTAGCCTACATGCAAGATTGCTTCCCATCCACTCAACCTGTACAAACAAAAAGAAAGACTCCTCAAGTCTGGAATGCTTTTGGCTCAAACAAAACTAAGAGGACTTCTTGCCAACCTCAGGACAATGAGTAGCAGAAGACATGCCATCATAGAATCATAGAATTGCAGAGTTGGAAGAGACCACGAGGGCCATCCAGTCCAACCCCCCTGCCACGCAGGAGATCACAATCAAAGCATCCCCGACAGATGGCCATCCAGCCTCTGTTTAAAGACCTCCAAGGAAGGAGACACCACCACGCTCCGAGGGAGTGTGTTCCACTGCCGAACAGCTCTTACTGTCAAAAAGTTCCTCCTCATGTTGAGGTGGAATCTCTGTTCTTGGAGCTTGCACCCATTGCTCCGTGTTCCAGTCTCTGGAGCAGCAGAAAACAAGCCTGCTCCATCCTCAGCGTGACATCCCTTCAAATACTTAAACAGGGCTATCATATCGCCTCTAAACCGTCTTTTTTCCAGGCTAAACATACCCAGCTCCCTAAGTCTCTCCTCATAAGGCATTGTTTCCAGACCTTTCACCATTTTAGTTGCCCTTCTCTGGACACGTTCCAATTTGTCAATATCCTTTCTGAATTGTGGTGCCCAGAACTGGACACAGTATTCTAAGTGAGGTCTGACCAAGGCAGAATAGAGTGGCACTATTACTTCCCTTGATCTAGACACTATACTTCTATTGATACAGCCCAAACCACTCCAGTCATTCTCTTCAGGATCTCCTCCACCCCACCTGCCATTAGAAAGTGTTCTAGGATGGGAAATGAAAATGATTCTATTCAAATGATATATTGCAGAGAGAGGCCAAGTTTACACAGGCAAAATTGCAGCTGTAATATTGTTCTTTCCCATAACATCATGTACATATGTTTAACAGGTAGATGTAGTAGTAAAAATGACAGTTGGTGATTGTTTTCTGAGTAAGGGACAATACAAAAACTTGTTTTCACTTTTAATAGCATTGTGCTGTAGCCTCCACATGCATGGTAAAGTAGCATTTGGCTCATTCCGTTTTAGAACTATAGAATCATAATTCCAAAATCCTTAAAAGTAAACCTGCTTGCATATGCCATTTTATTATCTCCCTACACAGCCCCTGCAATATGTTCACATACAGTGACACATTCATTACACCAGAGAGAGTCTGTTCTGTATGCATTTTGAAATATGCAGGTACTTTTCCTGAAGTTGTATAAATGGTTGGTGTTCTATGAAACCAAGGACTTTTTCGGACATGAACTTACCACACAAGAAGGCTCGTAACAGGCACAACACTGCTGCGTGGCAGGGGGCCTGTTTCGTACTACGCCGTCCCCCTGCCGAAATCAGCTGTGTCAGTTTCACAAGAAACTGGAGGCAGCCGTGCCATATTTGACCATTTTTTATTCACGGGCAACTTCCGTGACTAAAAAATGGCCAAATATGGCACGGCTGCCTCCAGTCTCTAGCGGAACTGACACAGCTGATTTTGGCAGGGGGATGGCGTCGTACGAAACAGGCTCCCTGACGTGCAGCAGCATTGCGCCTGTTACGAGCCTTCTTGCACGGTAAGTTCACGTCTGAAAAAGTCCCAACTCTTTGCAGCTTTCTCTCTAGAAAAACTTGGTGTTAGTTAACATTGTTTGTGGGAAATGATTATACACTAGTGAACTTTTCTAAAAGAAAATGTTCATATGGAAATGGATTCTTTTGTGTATATATATATATATATATACATATATATATATATATATATATTGTTTCATATACAGTTCACATTTGGGTGCTGGTAGACGGAAAAACAACTTCCCACCCCATCCCATCCTTCCCCAGCCACAAAACTTATATACATTCCTTTAAAACAAAACTAAATATGACTTCCTTTGTATAAAATAACTCAGAGGATTTATTCCTCTCTTAATTTATTTATACTAACCCTCCTTTTACTAAATTATCTTTCTATCATAGCTTTCCTAGTGTACAAGTAAGATATCCTTTCTCACCATTATCTCCTTCGTTGTTTGACACTTCATGTCCTCTCCCTCCTAGATTTTTTTCCCTCCTCTCCCTCTTATATTTCTATATCCTCCGCTATACCCCATCTCTTTCTACAATAATTTGTTACAGGTAACCACTCTTCTTCTGTTCTTTGTATCGATTTCTGATTTAATAAGTGTGTTAATTTATCATTCTCCTTCATCTCTTGTACTTTATTGAACCAGTCATCTATCCTCAGCTCTTTGTTGCTCTTCCATTTTGCAGCTATTATAATCCAAGCTGCTGTGCAGAGGTTTAGCAATATTCTCCAATACTTCCTTTCCACCTCCTTTACTAACATTGATGTAATATTTAGGAGGTACAATTTCTGACTTAGTTCATATTCTATATTAAATATTTTTGAATAATGTTATGTATCTTTAACCAAAACCTCTGTATTCTTGGGCAGGTCTACCACATGTGGTTTAATGTTCCTATTCCTTTTTCACATCTCCAGCACTTTTTCTCTTTAATTCCAAACATTTTATTTAACCTTGATGGGGTCATATACCACCTATTATTTATTTTAAAGAAGTTCTCTTTCAGAGCCTGACAAGCAGTAAGTTTTTTTGTTGTTGTTTGTTTTCTTCCAGGCATCCTTCCACTTTTCTAATTTAATCACTTCCCCTATGTCCCTTGCTCATTTAATCATTGTATCTCTAATTACTTCGGTCTCAAGTTGTTTGGAATTGAGAATCTTATACAGCCTTGCGATCTTTTTTTTTCTTATCATCTCATATTATTTTTTTCCATTTCTGTTTCTTCTTCCGAAATACCAAATTCTTCATTATCTTTCTTATATCTACTATATATCTATTGGTAGGAGAACCAGTTAAATTTCCATCCTTCCTTATCAAGCCTCTCTTTTGTTTTTAATTCCATTTTTTCATCACGTCGTATACATAATTCCTTATAAGTGATCCATTTATCAGATTTATCCACATATCCCCATCTTCCACTGAAAGCCTCAACTGGGGATGTCCAATTTGGTATTTTCCCAAAATATTGCTTCCGTATCTTTATCCAGGTCTGAAAGAGAGATTTCCTTATAATATGATTATTGAATTCCTTATGAATTGTGACTTTATCGTAGTTTAAATAAGCATGCCAACCGAACCTCAATCCCACTCCTTCTAACAGTAGCATTTTTTGATCTTTCAATTTGAACCATTTCCCTAGCCAAACTAAGCTACATGCTTTGTAATAATTTTGAAGGTCCGGTAAGTCTAGTCCTCCCCTTTCTGATCTTTCTGTTAAAGTCACCCATTTTACTCTTGCCTTTCTTCCATTCCATATGAAATCGCTCAGGTCCCTCTTCCAGATCTTAAATGGTTGATCATTTGTGATAATTGGCAAGTTCTGGAATAGAAACATTAGTTTCGGGAGGACAGACATCTTAATAGCCGCTATTCTTCCTGTTAATGATAAGTTGAGTTTTGACCAAATTGTTAATTTTCCCTTTATTGTCTCCCAGGTTTTTTTAATAATAGTTATCAAATAAGTCCAGGTTTCTAGTAGAAAGCCAAATTCCTAAGTACCTGACTTTTTTCTCCAGTTTACACTCTGATTTTTCTCTCAATGTTTCTTGCTCTTTTTTGGATAGATTTTTAACCAGAATTATGGTTTTCTCTTTGTTGATTTTAAAACCAGCATATTTTCCAAATTCATCAATAGTGCCCATAAGGTGATTTACATTCTCTATGGGGTCTTCTAATATTATGGCAAGGTCATCCGCAAATGCTCTGACCTTGTATTCCCGATTCTTAATTTTCAGACCTCTTATCCCTTGGTCATTTCTTATTTTGTTCATTAAAATTTCCATTACTGTTATAAATAATAGTGGTGATAGGGGACACCCTTGTCTTGTTCCTTTCTGGATCAGGATTTCTTGAGATCTTTCTCCATTTATGATTATTGAAGCATTTTGTTCTGTATAGATTTTTCCAATATTTGATGTCATAAATTCACCGAATCCTAGTTCTTCTATCGTTTTAATTAAACAGTGCCAATTGATGTTATCAAATGCCTTTTTGGCATCAGCGAAGAGTATGGCTACCTTTCGTTCATTATTCATCTCCAAAAATTCCAGAATGTCTACAATGTTTCTAATATTAGCTGTTTGTGATCTACCTGGCAAAAATCCACTTTGATCATTATTTATTATTTCCATTAAAACTTCCTTTATTCTAGTTGCCGTCATAGTTGTGTAGATCTTGTAATCGACGTTAAGAAGGGAAATTGGATGATAATTTTAACATCCGTTTGTTCTTTACCTTCCTTCCATATCATTGTAATATTAGCACTTTTCCATGTATCCAGTGTTCCCTCTAAATGAATTAGATTGATCACTTCTAGCAATGGTCTTGAAATTTCTTTTTCAAAAAATTTATAAAAGACATCTGTGAAGCCATCTGGGCCTGGTGCTTTACCCCTCTTTAAACTTTGTATTGCCACAGCCAATTCTTCTATGGTGAAGACTTTAGATAATTCCATCCTTTGATCTTCTGACAACCGCACAAACTTATTTGCCTTGATATAATTATTCATCCTATCTTCCCAGTTCTCTTCCTTTATTTGTTGTTTGTATAGCATTGAGTAATAGTCTAGAAATTCTTTTTCTATTTCTTCTTGCCGCTTGAGGAGCTTTCTATTTGATATAATTTCAGTTATCATCCTTTTTTCCTTTAAATTCTTCAGTTTATAAGAAAGCCATCTACCCATCTTGTTGGCGTGTTCAAATGGATTCTAATTGAGTGGTAAATGCTGCCACACATGCCCTGTCTTATACCCTGCTGCCAGTGTCACACATCTCCATCCTCATCAGGTGCAACTCTGCCCTGTTGCCCACTTTATATGCTTTATACTTTCTAATTTCCCCCCTTTCATGTATTTCATGTTTATAAACTGTAAAGATTGATCCAAGATTTTCTCCTGTGAAGGTCTTCAGGGGTTTCCACTGGATTCTTTGGGATAGACTACATTTTGCAGCACAGGTCATAGGGGGTAATATCTTTCCTCTTCCCAGAAATTGGAGAGATGGACATTAGTGAACATTTTGATATTACAAGTGGGATGTGAGACAAAATACTGTTGTGTGGAGTGCTTCTCTTCAAGGGTCCAACCAGCCAGCCAGTCATGCCATATTCTAAACTATTCCATTCTATTTCCCCTCCCCAGTTTTTATCCCACTCAACAGTCAAACAGCAACCCATGCTTACTGAAACATGCTTAGTCTTCAATGGATGTTTTCGGATTCCCTCAACTATATTTTCCTAAAGAAGTTGGTGTCAGCCTAAGTTTATTATATCCTATTCTTGTTTTGATACTTTACACCTTGAAAAAGAGTTCACTGCTAGTATATAGGATCTATCAAGTTGCCTGTTGACTTATGGCAAGCCCATGAATTTCCTAGGGTTTTCTTAGGCAAGGAATACTCAGAGGTGGTTTAGCCACTTCCTTCCTCTGAAATATAGCCTACAGCACCTGGTATTTGGTGGTGGTCTTCCATCTAAGTGCTAATCAGGATTGACCCTGCTTAGGATCAGGATCAGATGGGATCTGGTGCCTTTAGGGTATTTGGGCCCCCTTTCCTTCCCCACTGCTTATATTAGAAATAATGCTGGCAACACAGAGAGAGAAAATCTGCTCAGATTTTGCAGCAACAACAACACATTAATTTTCACTGGCAGAAATATAAGATTATTTTAATAATAAAACTCATTAAAAAAAACTCTGTCAGGGATGCTTTGATCATGATTTCCTGTGTGGCAGGGGGTTGGACTGGATGGCCTTTGTGATCTCTATGATTCTATGAAAGCAGTAAATTTGGAATCAATAAATGAAAGTGCTGCTTTAGACTTTATACAATCAGCTGATGAAATTTGCTATCACAGGAGGTTGTCATACCAAATATGCTGGCTGTGTTTTAAGAGGAATGGGTAATTTAATGATTGCTAATAATGGTGGTTGCCATGCATACCCACAGAAATATGTGTTTGTTTGTTTTTTAAAATTGGGAGATAATAATTACTTCTGCATATCAGAATGCAAATCCTTTCCTTATAGACTACTAATGTTTTGTGTCTTCACACATAAGATATGGAAATATATTGTGCTCATACTTTATTACAGGAGCACAGTTTTACCAGAAAGTGAATTATATTCTATTGTTATTAATTGATCTGTTTAATTTTAAGTTGAAGAAAGAAGAAAAATGGGAAAAAAAGGAAGAGAAAGTGAAAGTGAAAGTGAAAAGGGAGGGAGGGATATAGTTATGTGCATTAATACAACCTGGCCGTGTATGCAAAATGACATTTTATTGATGCTAATATGTTCAGGCTTAAAGTAGTAAAATCTTCTGACTACTTCATAATGGATGTTGCATACAGTATTTTTCTGTCCAATCTTGGACCATAAGAAGTGCATATCAGATTTAACCACACTGACTCTCAGCTAAATTCCTAGTTCCAGGAACATGAACACCAGCATTTCAAACTGCAACAATTCTAGCAGGAATTTAGGTGTTTTCAGTGTATTATATTGTTTTTGGTGATTTTCCTTTCTCCTCTCCCTCCCCCATTCTGAACAAATAAATTATAATAAAGAAAATTTTGCTGCTATGGTCTGCCTTCAAGTCAGTTCCAACTTATAACAACCCTAAGGTGAACCTATCACATGGCTTTCTGATGGCTGAGAGTGTGTGACTTGCCCAAGGTCTCCCAGTGGGGTTTCATGGCTGAGCAGGGATTTGAACCCAGGTCTCCAGTCCAAAACTCAAACCACTACACCACTCTGGCTTACAGTAAAGTCTGTCTGTCTGTGTGAGCCACTCTGTATCCCCTCAAAGTATGTTGTCTACTGTCAGAGTCAAGCCACAGATGGCAGTTGGGAGGGAGGCAGAAACCAGGATCTTGGAGTCATGTCACCAAGGAGGCAGAGCCTGGAGGCCAAGCTAGCAATTTGAGATTAGGGATCCCAAATGCTAGGACTGTTTGTGCAGATCCATTTTTGCAAACTGTTATGTAAAATTACTGATCCACGTCTCCTATGCTAAGGTACCAATCAGAACTTGTTTTCCTACAGACTTCTCATTTTTCCAGATGTTGTGATACAGTTCTCAGGAATTTCAATACATCAGAAATATGACCTGAATCCAGTTGCTAGTCCCAGCTAAAATAGACTAGTTGAATCAATAGAATTTACACAAGTGTTGTTTTACAATTTAGTAATGAATCTACTCAGCTTGGGATTAGCAATTGCATCTAAATTGCAAAGGTTAAGTAAATGCTTTGAAAGGAAATATACATTTTAAGCAGAATGTCCCTTCCTGCATCCCAGCTGCCATTGCCCTGGCTGCAGAGGAAGAGAAGAAAAGGCAGGCACAACTCCATCTTGCCTCAGCCCAGAAGCAAAAACGGCCCCTCTCTCCATCCCAACTGCCATTGCCCTGGCCAAGGAGGGAGAGAAGGAAAGGCAGGCAGAGCTCCATCTTGCCTTGGTCCAGAAGTGGAATGCCTCTCCCTCCATCCCAACTGCCATTACCCTGGCCAAGGAGGGAGAGAAGAGAACGCTAGACTTAATCCCTTCCCCTACTGCCATCCCCTTTCATTTTGTATCATGTCTTCATTAGATTGTAAGCTTGAGGGCAGGGCAGTGTTTAGTTGTCCTTTTCTTGTAAAGTGCCATGCAAATTGATGGCACTATAGAAATAAAAGATAATAATAAAAGGTGATGGTAATAATAATAATAATAGTAGTAGTATTTATTCTTATTTCTTCTCCATTTGAAGATTAATATGGAAACTGAATAGAAATACAATTCTCCCTTCAAATTCACAGGGTTTCTGGGTAGAGCATCCCCACAATATTGAAAAAAGTGCAAATAAGCAGCGGGGCCTGGAAAGCCTTGCATACTGCCTGCCCAATACCCTCCGCCCCTTCCAAAGCAGCAGGGAGGATTGCAAAGCCTCCCCGCCACCCACCCGCATCCCCCCATCCCTTCAAAAGTGGCAGGGAGGCCTGTGAAGCCTCCCCACCACCGCCCACATCCCCCTGTCCCTTCTGAAGTGGCAGGGAGGCCTGTGAAGTCTCCCCACCACCACCCACATCCCCCGCCCCTTCAGAAGTGGCGGGGAGGCCTGCGAAGTCTCCCTGCTGCCTGCTGCCCCCCACCCCTGCTTTCCTCCCACTTTGTTCCATTTGGCAGGCGGGGAGCCAGGGCTGATGAAAACCTTTCAGCCGGAGGAAAGCCACATTTTCCCTGCAAAGCCACTGAGGTTTTGCTCGGCATTCGTCTTGGGGTGGGGGGGATGAAGGCTGAGCAAAACCTCAGCAGCTTTTTGTAAATACACAAAACTGCGAATTCCAAACCCATGAATTCCAATGGATGACTGTATGTATAAAAACAAGCACAAATGGCATGGGCCAGAAACAGAAAGCTTACCCCCACACACACACACTAACTAAATCACAAAAGAGCCAGCAAAATCTTTGTGGCTCAGATGAAGTCTCAGCCTAAGCAAGAAGCCCTTTACAGTCCTTCCTGTCAGTTGATGGGAGGAATTAATAGCCTAGAAGGGTAAGATCATTCCAAACCATAGAACTACTTCACTCAGGGACATATTCCAAACCCAGGTTTCATAGTTCACATCATGGGGCAGTGACATACAAAGCTAAAGGCTGCCACATTCCAGCCCAAATGGTGCTGCATGCTCAGAAAATATAAAAACCTAGGAGATAATAATTTACCCAAATGCCTAAAAATGAGATAGATAGATAGATAGATAGATAGATAGATTCCAGCTGTACTTCTCCATTCCAGTCCATTACATTTGTATGCCTAAGGCAAATTGTTTAGAGTGAAGCTGAAGTGCTTTTGTAGATCAATACACCACTGATGATAATATTTGTCAGTGTTTTCCTCTGTCAATTTTTATATGTACCCACGCACCAGGGGCATTTGTGGAATTCTTAAGTCCTTGTCACATCTCAATTTCCTGCTAGCATTTTGCTAATGTGTTATGTATAGCCTAATGTGTAGCTTTATGGGATGGGGTGGGGCTTGTATTTCAAAAACAAAAGCAAAAGGGACATCATTATTTCCTTTATAAGTCTGCTTGCAAAATAATAACTTGCCTTCTTTGTGATACTGAAGTTAATATTGCTCAAGCTAAAAAATCTGGAGTTTATAAGAATTGTTAAAAGTTCAGTGAGACTCTTACAGTTGTAACAGTTCAGTGAAACAATTGCAGCCAATATATCATCAATTATGAAGTCGAAGGCTTTCACGGACAGCATCCAAAGATTTTCCTTGGTTTTTTTTCTGGGCTGTGAGACCGTGTTCTGGAATAGAAAGAAACTATTCCAGAACACGGTCTCACAGCCCGGAAAAAAACCAAAGAAAATAATCAATTATGAGTCAGCAAAATTTTCAGTTTTGCTATTGTTCACTCTATGCCATAGAACCCCTATTTCTGGATATATAAACTGGGGCCTGAAAAGAGTTTACCAAATATATTAGTATTTTGGAGATCACTGGAGAAACTAAATGTCATACACTTAATCTGCTTTTAAAAACAAACTGGAAGAACAGCACTCTTCTTCTTTGGCTTGTTCATGTGTAAAATGTCTGCCACACAACGACTGGCAACTGAATGTTTCAAGAGACTGTATTGTTGGGATAAAGACTATATTATGATTAGGATGATGTTTTAAAAAGGAAAGTTGTCCTCTGCTTTTAAATCTTTGGCTCATTCATACATACAGCTCATCACATGATGACTTCCTCCTCTAATATCTTATCAAACCTTAATAAAAGCCTGGGCTTTTTTTTAAAAAAGTTACAAGTAAGACAGAAAACATGTTAGCAATATGGCATACACATGCAAATCTTTAATGGCATTACACCAATGCAAAACTGAGTGAGCCATAATGAAATTTTCATCAGTCTCCTTGGGGAATAGTCCAAGGGGTAACATAAGAACCAGTAAAGCAAAGCACTTTATCAGACCACCCTCCATTATTGTTCTTTTGCGAGCATATTTTGTGCTGTTTTTATGCCAGCAAAAGAACCCCCCCTCCAACAGACCTTACCTTCTGTTCCATAGCGTGAAAAGGCAGCCCAGGCACTAACAGAGAATGCAAACACTCCAAGTTCCCAAGTACCAAAGGTCCCACAACTGGGAGAATAGTCAATAAATTATATCAAAAACACTGATGAATTGTGTATAATATTTTTATTTTGTCTATTAACAATATATTATTGCAATTCCAAGTCTCAAAAGTGACTGTACATATCAACAAATTCCATATCCATAAATAATACAAATTACAAAATCTGGTTAGAATCACATTCACACATAAGTAATAACAGGTACAAACCACAACATGTATTCTCAAAGAGGCAAAACTTGTGACAAACTTATTTATAAGATGCTCAAAAGTAAATTCACATTATTTTGCTAATACAAAAGAAACCTCAAATCCACATGGCACATGTTGGAGTATAGGAATCTGTTATATTACATCTGGCACTATCACAAATTCTTGCTGTTCCAGTGAGTATAATGCATCAAATATCCACGTTACTTCATATTGAATAATCTATTACAAGTATTCTTGAAGAGAACAGGTAAGCACAACTTTGATATCCTGATAAGTTAATCAATTAATTGGTAAATATTTTGAGACACCGTTTCATAATTATTGTCAACCAGTCAAACATCAAGTCTTATTCAACAACAGCATACGAAAATGGAGATGTCTGGTATTTCTGATTACCAACCAACTCAGGGAAATAACGAGACCAGACACAAGATGTGGGGTAAATAAAATGGGTCTTTATTTAACCCTATCTATTTAAATCCGTCTAAGATCTTCAGTGGGGGGAGGCAACCTAGTGAGGGAACAGCTGAGGCAGTAGGTCTATCCAAGACCTTACTCCCCGGCTTCCCCGGGTGAACACCTGAGCCCTTGAGAGGAACCTCAGTACTGGGGTTGCTCCCAGGCTGGCCCACATCTGGAAGTCCAACCCAAAAGTCCCCCACCCAAGCCACAAGGATTAAGATGGGGGATTATCCCTCGGGCCAGCCCCAAGGTGAGTCTCCTTCACTTCCATTAAGTCCCACAACTTCATTGGTCATTCCAGAGACCCTACCCTCACCCAAATAGGTACTAAGGTGCACACCAAAATCTATGCCTCCCCAACCTCCAGCCATGGATAGGGACAAGCATCTGCTTAGTCCCTATTCCCCCATTAGCCTGTCCAAGAGGTCCCTCAAACCCCTCTGAAGATTGCCCAAAAATAGTACATTCCTCGTGTCTGAGAGGTGTACCCACGTCAGCTCGGTAGAGCTCAGGTCGCTCAAACACTATAGCTGGGTGCAGGAGGTAGTACCCCAACCCCCTGGTGGGAGCATTTTTAATTTCTCTATTAGCTCTTTGCTGGGCCCTGTCAATCAATTGGGGACCCCCATCCCCTTGCCAAATTTGTTGGGGTAAAATGGCAGACAACATGATGGTAACTTCAGGCCACCTTGACATGTTTACCCGCATATCATTGACTGCCTGAAGGACCAAAGCCTTCCCTTTTAGCAAACCTGAATCATTCCCACCCAGGTGGAGAATGAGAACATCAGGGGAGGTCCTTGGTGCTCCTCAAACAATAAAGGCATTAGGCCTTGCCAACAGAGACCCCTCCTACCCAACCATTCAACTATTAACCGGTCCCCCATGGTGAGGTGCGGTCCAAAATGACTCAGTCGGGCCTGCTGCGCTGCCCAGTAGACCATACTGTGGCAGCTTATCAGTGCCCGCTGTCTCACCAACACCAGTCTGGGACCTGCAAAACAAAGGGAGAAGTAAAAAAACATTAATACAGAAGAGGCCGAACATATTTCCATTAGGCAGAGGACCGCCACCCCCCAATTCTTTGTATCACAGTAGGCTGTATTCTGATAGCAACTCCTGTAGCTGCTGCCCCAATTCAGAATGAATGTGTTCTAAAACACCTACCTTGAAAACCAAGCTTGTCCAAGGCCTTGGCAGTCACCAGAATTGAAATTTGGTTAGAGGACAAAGGTCAGAATGAATGAACCAGGTGCAGAACTCCACACAGATAAGTATTGTCTTAAGGCTCTAACAGGACAAGTGTCCTGATAACTGCAAACTGCAATTTACATTGGGTCCCCACACCCCTCTGATTGGTTTTGGAAAAACACAATGTGAGAACGACGTGTTGCTCATGGACAACCACATCTCTAAACTCCAACACCCTATTGGATCAGTCATTTTTTGGCACTCGAACCAACTCACTAATACGTAGAGCACCAAAAATATACCGTGAGAGCAACTGTGCGAAAAAGTAACCTCTCATAGGGCGATATACAAATATCTGCCCAAGTATTAAACAGGTCCTGAAGAATACATGAGGAAAGAGGGGTCCTAACATCAATCACCATTCCTCTCTCTCTGACTCATCCCTCTAAAACTTTGCAGATTCTAAAATCACCCGTAACATCAACCAGCCCCTGGGCCTTCAGCCAAAAGGCTAATTCCAATAGCCTGGACTGAGTAGATTGAGGGGCCAAACCTTTCTGGTATAAGTGTACAGAAAATTTTAATAACTGGGCAACAGGTATAGGACTACCCTGTTGTTAGCCAATTTGCTGCCCAAATTGGCTACATTCCTGGATGGCTCTGGTATAACACTTTTTAGTAGAGGGTGACAAGGACATACCTAGTGCCCTGATCAACTTGACCTCCCAATCGTCCACAGGTCTGCCGGCATCTGCTTGCCATCAGGCACCACGTCTAGAGCCAGTTCTCTGAAGCACTCCATCTACATGCGGGAAAGAGTGTCAGCAATCCCATTCTTAACACCCACCACATGCTGAGCCACAAACAGAATAATGTGCTTGAGACACTGTAAAGTAAAGACTCTGACCCATGGGGATTTTGGAGGTCAATGAGTTTATGACGTGGACCGTTGACATGTTTTCGCACCAAAAGTGCACAGTGGAGTTAGCTAACTCCCTGGCCCAAATATGGGTGGCGACTAGATTGAGAAAGAATTCTAAAAATGCTAATTCCCCAGAAATACCAGAATCAGCCCAGTCCTGAGGCCACTGACTCGCACACCAATGACCAGCAAAATAAACTCCAAATCCTATAGCTCCTGGGTCATCAGAGGCTATTTGTAGTGCACCTTGCAGCCTCCTTTCCTTGCTCCAAAATGAGATGCCATTAAACTGTCCTAAAAACTCCTGTCATACTATGAGATCACTGTGCATGTCTGCCATAACGCAAATCTTGTGATAGGGCAGAGAAGCACCTTTGATGGCATCACATAAACAGCAGAGGAAAGCCCTGCTTGGCACTATCATTTTACAAGCAAAATTCAGGTGTCCTATAAGAACTTGAAATTCCCTAAGACTAGCCTTTTTATGGGACATACAAGCTATCACCCTTTCTCCTAAATCAGCTACCTTGGCCTCTGTGAGGCAGCATAATTGATTAACAGTATCATTTTCAAGAACTAAAAATGTTAGCTGCAATGTGGGGCCCTCTGTCTTTTCCGGGGCTATATGGACACCCAATTCCTCTGTCAGGAGCTTGAACTGATGCAACAAATTATAATAATAATATAATAAAATTTTATTTCTATCCCGCCCCTCTGCAACGCAATCAGGGCGGCTTACAATATAAAAACTCCAGAATCACAATACCCTAGCCCACCCACCTCTTAAAATAATATTAAATTATGAAAGATTAAAAACATGCAATAATTTATATATATATATATATATATATATATACACACATTAGAAGAAAAAAATTAAATTAAATTAAATTAAATTAAATTAAGTAAATTAAATTAAATTAAATTAAATTAAAACATACAATCATAGCCTAGAAAGGACAGCTGAGTCTTGGGCCAGGAAATTATTCAGGAAAGGCCTGCCGGAAAAGATCCGTCTTGACAGCTTTTTAAAAGCTGTCTAAGGTGGTAATAAGATGGATCTCGTCCGGCAGGCCATTCCATAATCTGGGAGCAACAGCAGAGAAGGCCCTCTGGGAGGTCACCAACATAGGCTGTAACAGATTCCTCCCAGAGGACCGAAGTGTGCGGGGAGGGTTGTACGGAAGGAGGCGGTCCAGGAGATAAGTTGGACCTAAGCCATGTAGGGCTTTAAAGGTCATAACCAACACCTTGTACTGTGCCCGGAAACGAATAGGCAGCCAGTGGAGAGCTTTTAGCACCGGTGTTATATGCTCTCTTCTGGAAACGCCAGAAATGTTCTGGACTAGTTGAAGTTTCCGAGTCAAGCACAAGGGTAGCCCCATGTAGAGCGCATTACAGAAATCCAGATGGGAGGTTACCAGTGCATGTACCACAGTTTCGAGGTCCCTAGTTTCCAGGAAAGGGCGCAGCTGGCGTACCAGCCAAAGTTGATAACAGGCACTCCTGACCGTCGCATTAACCTGATTAGTCATCTGGAGCGAGGGGTCCAGGAGCACCCCCAGACTGCGAACACAGTCCATGGAGGAGAGTGTAGTTCCATCCAGGATTGGAGTTTGTATTCCCAGACCTGGTTTTGGGCCTGTAACTGTTAGTACCTCTGTTTTGTCTGGATTCAGTCTCAATTTGTTTTTCCTCATCCAGTCCATTACTGCTTTAAGACAATCACTGAGAGGAGAGACACTATCTGAAGTCGAAGCTGATGACCGAGACATGGAGAAGTATATCTGGGTGTCATCAGCATACTGATGATCCCGTACTCCATGCCTCCGAATGACCTCTCCCAGCGGCTTCATATAGATGTTAAATAGCATCGGGGACAGGATGGCACCCTGAGGAACGCCACAGTTAAGCTCTATTCTAGTAGAGCAACTGTCCCCGAGCCTCACCCTCTGGTATCTGCCCGAGAGGAAGGAACGGAACCACTGCAAGGCAGTGCCTCTGATTCCTAACTCCCTCAGGCGATCCAAGAGGATGGAATGGTCTATTGTATCAAAGGCCACTGAGAGGTCCAAGAGCACCAACAGGGTCACACTACCCCTGTCGATCCCCATGTGGAGGTCATCAGCCAGAGCAACCATGGCAGTCTCCACTACATATCCCGTCCTAAAGCCAGTTTTTAGGCACCACTCCCAATGGTGAAACCTATAAATTAGGTACAGGAGGCTTGTACCTAATGGGCCAACTACTCGCCCTTCTGAAACTTCTCTTTGAATCTTTACCCGAACAATTCCCTCCATCCCCTTAATGCAGTGGTTCTCAACCTGTGGGTTCCCATTTGTTGTTGGACTACAGCTCCCAGGAGCCCTCTGAGGTCTCACCTTGACATCCAGGTAGTCCTCCCACTCATTAGTGAGGCTGTGGGATTGAACACAAAGCTTCACTAACGACTGGGAGGACCACCTGGCAGCACACAGTGCTAGCAAAAAGCAGCAAATGGCTACCTCGGGCAATCTGCAAGCCATTTCAATGGGGGTCTTCCTCAGTTCTCTGTTGTATATCATACTGCCATATTCAACCAGAATCACTCTGAGATTTAGCTGTGCCACAGTCAGAAGAATTCCATTTGTTTTAGCATAAACCACTTTTCTGCAGCAGTATGTATGACATTTTAAAATAAAAGTAAAATAAAGACATAAAACATTTGTACAACCACAAAAACACACTAAAAAAACTATAAGTAAACTGGGGAGCAAAAAGAAAGATTGGGCCTGGCTGTACCAATCTCACCCAGAAGTGTTCTGAAATTCATGCTGCATTGATGTAAGCATAATGGCACTAAGTTTCAAATGCCAGCAATGATGACAACAAAGCACTATGGCCAATCTGTTGATGGCTTGGCCCATTAATAAAATAGAACAGTTTTTTGACAAGATGTGATCATGAAAGGATGATCCATGACTTAAATACTGGGAGTTAGATTGAAAGTATCCTGGTAAAAATTAAGGGGGAGAGAAACAACAAGGATGTCGTTGTGGGGGTCTACTACAGACCTCCAAGCCAAACTGAGGATTTGGATGATGCCTTCCTGGAACAGATGACTGCACGTTCAGAAAGGAGAGATGTAGGAGATTTTCAGACTACACTGTTATAGTGTTACTATTCCACTTTAACTGCTCTGGCTTCCTCCTGTGGAATTCTGGGCTTTGTAGTTTAGTGAGGCATAAAATCTCTCTGGCTGAGAGTTGTAAATGCCCCTCCCTAAACTGCAAATCCCAGGATTCAGCCATAGCAAATAAAGTGGAATAGTAACACTATAACAGTGTTGTCTGAAAATCTCCGTAGTCGTAATGGGGGATTTCAACTATCCTGATATTTGTTGGAAGTCCAACTCTGCCAAGAATTTAAGGTCTAACAAATTCCTCACTTGCCTTGCAGACAATTTCATTGTCCTGAAGGTAGAAAAGGCAACAAGGGGATCAACTATTTTAGATTTGATCCTAACCAATGGGGATGACCTGGTTAATGGAGTGGAAGTGATGGGATCCTTAGGGGGGAATGATCATGTTCTCCTGGAGCTTGTTATACAGAGGAAAGGGGAAGCCAAGCATAGTCAGACATGCATGCTAGACTCTAAGAAAGCTGATTTCAGAAAATGTAGGGAATTAATGGGGGTGATCCCATGGTGAGGAATACTAAAACAGAAGGGGGTTCATGAGGGATGGGAGTTTCTTAAAAGTGTTATATTGAAGGCACAACTTCAAACAGTTCCAATGAGGAGGATACATGGCAGGTGTCTAAAAAAACCAGGGTCGATGTCAAAAGAACTCTCAACTGTGATAAAACTTTAAAAGGAAATGTACAAGAAATGGAAAAAGGGAGAAATCACCAAAGGAGAATTCACACAAATAGCCAGCTCATGTAGGGGGAAAGTTGGAAAAGCTAAAGCACAGATGATGGAGCTCAGGTTTGCTAGAGAGGTTAAAAACAATAAAAAGCTTGGGATTTTTTTGTTTGTTTGTTTGTTTGTTTGTTTGTTTGTTTGTTTGTTTTGGATATGTCCATAGCAAAAGGAAGAAGAAGGAAATAGTAGGGCCGCTGTGTGGAGAAGATGGTGAAAGGCTAACAGGGGACAGAGAAAAGGCAGAACGACTTAACCCTTTCTTTGCTTCAGTCTTCTCTCAAAGAGGGAACAGTACTCAACTTGGGGAAAATGGAGCCAAAGATACAGTAGGGGAAATACAGGACAGAATTTGTAAAGAGGCAGTTCAGGAATACGTGGCCAGTATAAATCAGCTCAAGTCTCCAGAGCCAGATGAACTACATCCAAGAGTATTAAAACAACTGGCAGAAGTAATCTCAGAACCACTGCCAATAATCTTTCAGAATTCCTGGAGAACAGGCGAGATCCCAGCAGACTGGAAGAGAACAATGTTGTTCCCATCTTTAAAAAGGGGGGGAAAGAAGACACAAATAATTACTGCCCATCAGCCTGACATCAATACTAGGAAAGATTCTAGAGCAGATCATTAAACAGACAGTCTGTAAGCACTTAGAAAGGAATGCTGTGACCATTAGAAGTCAACATAGATTTCTCAAAAACAAGTCATACCAGATTAATCTTATGTTTTTTCTCTTTTTTGATAGTTACAAACTTGATAGATGAAGGGACTGCTGTGGATTTAGGAGATTTTCAGACACCTCTTTCAGCATCTTGCTGTGCAAGCAGCCTCCGGAGCAGTAACAAGGCTGCTGTGCGGCAAGGGGTCCATTTTGGACAACGCCGTTTCTCTCTCGGCGTCGTCCATGAGTGTTGTGGCTAGCATTGGAAGTGGCCGCACTGTTTTTCACTCAAGGAAGTTGTCCGTGAGTAAAAAACAGCGCGGCCACCTCCAATGCAAGCCACAACACTCACGGATGACACCAAGAGAGAAACGGCGGCATCCAAAATGGACCCCTTGCTGCGCAGCAGCCTCGTTACTGCTCCAGAGGCTGCTTGCGTGGCAAGACGCTGAAAGAGGCATCTGAAAATCTCCGTAGTGTATCTTGATTTCAGTAAGGCTTTTGACAAGGTCCTCCATGATATTCTTGTAAAAACTTAGTAACCTGTGGGCTAGACAGTGCAACTGTTAGGTGGATTTGTAATTGGTTCACTGACCAAACCTGAAGGGTAGTCACCAGTGGCTCCTCTTCATCCTGGACAGAAGTAACTAGTGGGGTGCCACAGAGTTCTGTCCTGGGCCCAGTGCTATTCAACATCTTTATCAGTGACTTGGATGAGGGAATAGAGGGTATGCTTAACATGGCACCAATTTAGGAGGGGTACCTTATACCCCAGAGGATAGGGTCATAATTCAAAATGAACAAATTAGAAAGCTGGGCTGAAACTAACAAAATGAATTTCAACAGGGAAAAATGTAGGATGCTACACTTGGGTAGTAAAAATGAAAAGCGCAGATATAGATAGGATGGGTGACACCTGGCTTGATGGCAGTACATGCGAAAGGGATCTAGGAATCTTAGTGGAGCACAAGCTGAACATGAGTCAGCAGTGTGATGCAGCAGCTAAGAAAGCCAATGCAATTCTAATGCATTGACTGCTGCATTAATAGGAGTATAGTGTCTAGATCAAGGGAAGTCATAGTGCCACTGTATTCTGCTTAGGTCAGACCTCACCTGGAATACTGTGTCCAGTTCTGAGCAATACAATTCAGGAAGGATATTGTGAACAGGAACATGTCCAGAGGAGGACGGCCAGGATGGTGGGAGGTCTGGAAGCCATGCCCTATGAGGAGCATCTTAGGTTGCTGAGCATGTTTAGTCTGGAGAAGAGAAGGTTGGGACATGATAGTCATGTTTAAATATTTGAAGAGATGTCATACTGAGGATGGAGCAAGCTTGTTTCCTGCTGCTCCAGAGACTAGGACACAGAGCAATGGGTTCAAACTACAGGAAAAGAGATTCCACCTAAACATTAGGAAGAACTTCCTGACAGTAAGAGCTGTTCAGAAGTGGAATACACTGCCTCATAGTGTGGTGGTGTGTCCTTCTTTGGAGGCTTTTAAACAGAGGCTGGATGGCCATCTGTCAGGAAGGATTTGAGCATGTATTCCTGCATGGCAGAGGGTTGAACTGGATGGCCCTTGAGGTCTCTTCCAACTCTATGATTCTATTATTCTACGTTGTCTGCTATGTGACCCTTTCTTGAACATTAGGTGTCCTCATGATGCCATATTTGCTGCATCTGATGAAGTCCAAAGATTCCCGTTATGCTGTAGCCGTATTGTATGTGAAGCCCATTTGAATACTGAAAAGCTACTGGCCTAAATCATATTGATAGTCCTGAGCACAAGCTGGAAAACATTCCCTATGTCAGATGTTATGCTGCCTAGCAGCACCTCTGTTTTGTCAGGATTTATTTCAGCTTGTTCATTCTGCCTGAGCCCACTCTCAAACACATGGGGGGAAATCAAGGGTATTTCTTTCTTGACGTTAGCTGACAAGAAGCAACAGAGCTGGTCATCATCTGTATACTGGGGACATTTCACTCCCAAAGCTTCATATGACCTCTCCCAAAGGTATCATATAGAATATGTTGAAGACTATCAGTGACAGACTTCAACTTTGTGGGACACTATATGCCAATTATGAGGAAGTACGTCAACATGGGGAAAGAAAGCACTGGTGACACATTTCAAGGGTTTGATCACCCAGAAATGTTGTCATCATCTTAAAAAAAAAAACTTGTTGTCCATCTTTTTATTGACTTTTAATTATTGTCCAACATTGTATTTAAGCTCTACTTTAAAGAGTTCTGTGTAACTTGAAAGAATGCACACCTCCTCACAACTCATTATCAGCCAATAATTTTCTAGGCCTGTTTAAATGAACTGTTATACCTGACTGCAGAGAGTCAATGGAAACTGTATACACATTCAGGGAGCCCTGTTGGTGCAGTGGTTAAATGCTAGTACTGCAGCCACAATGTTGTAAGTTCAATCCTAGAGGGCTCCAAGGTTGACTCAGCCTTCCATCCTTCTGTAGGTTGGTAGAATGAGTACCCAGTTTGTTGGGGGCAATTAGCTAACACATTGTAAACTGCTTAGTGAGTGCTTTGGCACTGATAAGCAGTATAGAAATAGAAGTGCTATTGCTATTCAGGCTCTTAGATTTGAAAGTCAAGGTTAGTGTTTTGCTTTTGTAATGTTAAGTCTGCAAAATTAAAACATAGTATCGGCCTTTCCCACCTTGCTCTTCCTTTTCCCATTCAGAATAGGAAGCCCTTGACGTTCCACTTCATTTTCATTTATAAAGTAAGCCTACAAATGCTACCAGTGCACAAAACATTTGATAGTCTTTTTTGCATGCATGAACAACCTAAAAGAAAAGATTAATAAACTGTTGTGTCCTTTTTTCCCTGGTTGGCAAGTATTACTCAACACAGGTGATGATGGATGTAGGTACTTACCAACCTGGAACCAAACTCTAGTTGGGGGAGAGGGTAAATCCCAGATGATTCTGGACATATGTGGCCACTGTGCATGCTCAGAAAATCCCAAGAAGGAAGAGAAGTGAATGGGCAGCTAAAGTTGAGACTCAGACGAAATAGGTAAGTTACAGAAGTACAGACACTACTTCAGCTCTATTTTTTAAAGTCTATTTTTTTTCTATTTGCTTATGAAGGGGCATTAAAGACTTCTTCTAGGAGAAAAATCATCTTGACCTAGAAAGAACTCTGACCAGCCCTAACTTCTGCAAATTGTGGGAAAGAGTGTAAGAAATACAGTAGCATGCTCTCCAGTATTCTTATCAATTTTTTTCCAGTTCCAGTTATACTTCACAAGAAACAGCAAAAGAAATATACATCTCCCTCTGATGATAGGAGAAATTCTCCAGGGACATTTTGGTTACACATTTCTGGAATCCAATTTCTTTCTGTATCCTGTTCTCTCCCCTCACCCGCCCCTGCCATTTCGGCAGCACTTTTCTTTCGAAGTTCATTTCAATTGACATTTGTCAACATATTATTCTGGAGGATATTGTTAGCGGGCAAGGGAACACAAATATACAATCAGTGATCTGGAAATGGCCACAGTTTTAGGAATCTGAAAATAAGTAAACCTCACCCTGGCATGAACTGTGGAAACAAAAATAGACCTCACCAACTCAGGGCAAAACAAATAGCTTTTCCCTGCACTGAATCACATCAAATTATAATACCAGACAATACTCACTCTATGGACACTCCACTGATACCCAGTTCAAGCTGTGCTGATATAAAAATGGCAAATGAGCCCTCCTTCGAAATGTTCTGTCAGTCACATCGCTGCATTTCCTGGAATCAGGTATCATTACCATATGAACTTTGTTGTTCATATAATCAACCACTGTTATAAAGAAACATAGTTCTGCTATTACATGGCATGTGAGCTACACACTTTGACCTCCTCACAGTAGTTATTCCTAGGCATTTGAAGTACTATTGTTGCTGTACATCTGTAAGCACCACTTGTGGCAGGTAAAGCCATTGTTTTTCCCAGGATGCTTAGGACATGCCACTCAACACAAATGGTTCTTCACACATAGGATTGCCAATCTGAAGTCTGAAATTGAACAAGGAATAATGTTTTACTTTAGTTTCCTATGTACAAAACAACCTTGATTTATATACAGTTGAGCAAAATGATAAACAACAACAACAACAACAAAAAAAACACCTTTTGGTTTAACTAGGTATGGAAAGATCCCACTTCAAGAGAAAGGCAGCATATAAATTGCACAAATTGCACAAAGAAATAAGTTATTTTGTTTGGCTTGACAGTCTCAATGAAAATAAAAATTTTACACATCCCATGGCACGATGCAAGAAAGTGAGCAACTTCCACTGAGCCACCACATGTGTATGAAGCTTTTACACAACATTGCATAAATTTGTTCAGTTCTGCAAATAAATGTGCAAATTAGGAACAATTAATTTTTTAAAATTACCCCCCTCCACCCCCGCCCCATGAAATCTAAGAATGTGACATACAAAGCAAGGGCAAGAAGAAAATGCTTGTGGAATTTGGAGAAACTCAATGAATTTGAGACAGAAATGTTCACATTGCTAGATCTGTACATGTGAAGTTCTAAAAAGTAGCCAGGCATGCACGGACATTGCAGGGCAAGCTATCATCCCCATTATACCCTTTAGCCCCCATTCTCTGCAGATGAATGGGGCTTTCTCAAGTGGCCTGAATCTGAATGCAAACAATCGTTCTTGTATCTCCAAAAATGGACACATTTTGCCCAAAACTCTCTATATAAGGCAAACACCAAGATGGGGAGAGGGAAGGGGGAAGAAGGGGATGCAGTTTGGGGAGTTACTAGCCCAGCTTTTAATCACAGTGAATTATTATATCACTCCCAAACTAATGCTTTGGGAAAGTTGTATTACAGTCACATATTGTAGAATGAATGCAATGTTTCAAAATTTTCTCTTGCAAAAACAGGAATGGTGGAAGCTGAGGGACTTTTGGTGTAGCACTTGGTGCATGTTTTGAAAATGCTGGGATGCATACAGTTCCTTGTACCTCTGCCACTACAGTACATGCTTCATATCTATTATCCACTCCTGTCCTATTTCATTTTCTGGAACTTTGGGCCATCATCACAACATTCCCTATATAGCAGGTTAGTGGAAGTGTGGCCCCATAAAGCCCCCAGAACTTTTTAAATGATTTTTTTAACCCCCAATCCCCTCCAAAAGCTCAAAAATGTCACAAAACAGTGGGTTTTGCCTTCCCTGAGGCCCCTGCATACCTGGGGGAAAACCCACGGACATACCCAAAATTTCCAACCCTGAAAATGTTCTGGTGCATTGGACATCGCAGGTAGCTGCAGGGGTTGGTGGTGGTGCAAGGGGTGAAAAATAACCTCCATTCCTTCTTGCCAATAGTGATATCCCAAGGGAGGGTCTAAAAATTCAGGGTGCTCATGCTATTTTGTGTGTGTGTGTGTGTGTGTGTGTTTACACACTGACATACACAAAGAGAGCTATTTCTAGCAGTTTTCATCTTCTGAGGAGCAGGTCTTTCATAAAGCTCAATGTATCTTGCTCATTCAAGACCAAGACCCTCCCCCTGCAATACTTTAGAATCATAGAATCTGAGAGTTGGAAAAGACCACAAGGGCCATCCAGTCCAACCCCCTGCCATGCAGGAATAAACAATCAAAGCATTCCCGACAGATGGCCATCTAGCCTCTGTTTAAAAACCTCCGAAGAAGGAGACTCACCACACTACAAGGTAGTGTATTCCACTTCCAAACAGCTCTTACTGTCACGAAGTTCTTCCTAATGTTTAGGTGGGATCTCTTTTCCAGTAGTTTGAACCCATTGCTCCATATCCTAGTCTCTGGAGCCTCAGAAAACAAGCTTGCTCCATCCTCAGTATGACATCCCTTCGAATATTTAAACATGGCTATCATGTCCCCTCTCAACTTTCTCATCCTCAGGCTAAACATACCCAGCTCCCTAAGCTGCTCCTCATAGGCCCTGGCTTCCAGACCTCCTAACATTTTGGTTGCCCTCCTCTGAACACGTTCCAGCTTCTCAATATCCTTCCTGAATTGTGGTGCCCAGAACTGGAGACAGTATTCCAGGTGAGGTCTTACTAAAGCAGCAAAGAATGGCACTATTACTTCCCTTAATCTAGACCCTATACTCCTAATGTAGCCTAGAATTGCATTGGCCTTTTTAGCTGCTGCATCACACTGCTGACTCATGTTCAGCTTGTGGTCCACTAAGACTCCTAGATCCCTTTCACATGTACTGCCATCAATCCAGGTGTCACCCATCCTATGTCTCTGCTTTTTGTTTTTACTACCCAAGTGTAGTATCTGACATTTCTACCTGTTGAAATTCATTTTGTTAGTTTGGACCCAGCTTTCTAATCTGTTCAGGTCATTTTGGATTCTGATCCTATCATCTGGGGTATTAGCTACCCCGCTTAATTTGGTGTCATCTGCAGACTTGATAAGCATACCCTCTATTCCCTCATCCAAGTCATCGATAAAGATGTTGAATAGCACTGGGCCCAGGGCAGAACCTTGTGGCAATCCACTAGTCACTTCTCTCCAGGATGAAGAGGAACCATTGGTGACTACCCTTTGGGTTTGGTCAGTCAAACAATTACAAATTCAGCTTACAGTTGCATTGTCTAGCCCACACGTTACTAGCTTTTTTGCAAGGATATCATGGGGGACTTTGTCAAAGGAATGGTTCACAACAGGAATTTTACAGCAGTAATAGCTCATAACAATACATTGGTGTTGGGAAAATCCATTCTCCCTCCAACTACTTTGGGGACTGTAGCTAAAGCTTCCAGTATGAATTCAAGGTGATAGTGATGGCATTGCATCTCCAGATGGCTATGTGAAAGATAGATAGATGGTGGGAGACTCCTTGCTGAGGGGTACAGAAGCAGTCATTTGTGGGCCTGACAAGCTATCTCAGGAGGTGTGTTGTCTCCCTGGGGCAAATCGATGTGACAGAGAAGCTGACAAGACTGGTCAAGCCTTACTGATCATTACCCCTTCCTTTTGGTCCATGTGGGAACCAAAGATACTGCAAGGCACAGCTTTCCGAAGATCAGAAGAGATTATGAGGCTCTGGGGAGGAAGCTGAAAGAAATGGAGGCACAGGTTGTCATCTTGTCTCTTCTGCCAGTTGAAGGGCATGGTACAGGAAGGGAGAGGAAAATAGCCGATGTAAATAATTGGCTCCGTAGATGGTGTCACCAAGAACAATTTAGATTCTTGGATCATGGGTTGCGCTTCCATGAGGGGGGACTTCTGGCAAGGGATGGGATGCATCTCACACCAGTTGGCAGAAACGTTTTTGCCTACAGTCTCAAGAATTTGATCAGGAGGGCTTTAAACTGAGTCATAGGGGGGACGGAGACAGTATTCTGGAAGGCAAAAGGGCTGGAGAAAATAATCAAACTGTCATAGAGGGAACAAGGAAAACAGTGCAAGGACCCAACAGTGGGAGGCAAAAAAAACTTGCACAGGCAGCAAGTAAAGGGAACACATGGTCTTAGATGTCTCTATACTAATGCTCAGAGCATGGGAAATAAGCAAGATCAACTTGAACTCCTAGCACAACAAAGCAAATTTGATATAATAGGCATTACTGAAACCTGGTGGGATGAGTCTTTATGACTGGAATGTAGGAATAGAGGGGTATAACCTTTATAAGAGAAACGGGCCAAACAGGAAAGGAGGCGGAATAGCATTATATGTCAGGGATATTTACACCAGTGAAGAGATCCATGAGATCCATAACATCGGTACCGGAAGCCAGGTGGAGAGCATCTGGATAAAAAATAAAGGGGAGGGAAACAATAGGGATGTTATTGTGGGACTATACTACAGACCTCCAAGTCAGATGGAGGAATTGGATGATGCCTTTCTAGAACAGATGACCACACACGCAGAAAAGAGAGATGTAGTAGTGATGGGTGACTTCAACTATCCAGATATTTGCTGGAAATCTAACTCAATCAAAACTTCAAGGTCTAGCAAATTCCTTACTTGCCTGGAAGACAATTTCATCATCCAAAAGGTGGAAGAGGCAACAAGGGGGTCAGTTATTGTAGACCTGATCCTAACCAACAGGGATGACCTGGTTAATGGGGTGCAAGTGGTGGGATCCTTAGGTGAGAGTGATCATGTTCTCCTGGAGTTTGTTATACAATGGAAAGGAGAAGCCAGGCATAGTCAGACACGCATTCTAGATTTTAGGAGAGCTGATTTCAATAAATACTAGGGGTGATTCCATGGTCAGCAATACTGAAAAAGAAGGGACTTTAAGGCAGATGGGACTTTTTCAAAAGGGAGATACTGAAGGCACAATTTCAAACAATCCCAATGAGGAAGAAAAATGGGAGGTGTCTCAAGAAACCAGGGTGGATAACTAAAGAACTTTCAATGGAGCTAAGTTTTAAACAGAGCATGTGTAGGAAATGGAAAAAGGGAGAAATCACCAAAGAAGAATTCAAACAGATAGCGAACACATGTAAGAGTAAAGTCAGAAAAGCTAAAGCGCAGAATGAGCTCAGGCTCACTAGAGAGGTTAAGAACAATAAAAAGTGTGTGTGTTGTTTTTGTTTGTTTGTTGGTTTTTGTTTTTTGGTATATCCACAGCAAAAGGAAGAAGAAGGAAATGGTAGGGCCACTAAATGGAGAAGATGGCAAAATGCTAACAGGAGACAGAGAAAAGGCAGAATTACTCAACACCTTCTTTGCCACAGTGTTTTCAGAAAAGGAAAAGGGTGATCAACCTGAGGATAAGGGAACATAGGATACAATAGGGGAAATCCAGCATGGAATAAGTAAAGAAGTAGTACAGGAATACCTTCTTAATTTAAATGAATTTAATTCTCCAGGACCAGATGAACTACATCCAACAGTATTAAAAGAGCTGGCAAATGTAATCTCAGAGCCATTGACAATAATCTTTGAGAACTCCTGGAGAACAGAAGTCCCAGCAGACTGGAGGAGGGCAAATGTTGTCCCCATCTTCAAAAAAGAAAAAAGAGGATCCCAAAAATTATTGTCCAGTTAGTCTGAGATCAGTACCAGGGAAGATTCTAGAGCAGATCCTTAAACAGAGAGTCTGTGAACATTTAGAAGGCAATGCCATAATCACAAAAAGTCAACATGGGTTTCAGAGAAACAAGTAATGCCAGACTAATCTGATCTCTTTTTTATATAAAATCACCAGCTTGGTAGATGAAGGGAACACTGTGGATATTGCATACCTTGATTTCAGTAAGGCCTTTGACAAGGTTCCCCATGACATTCTTGCAAACAAGCTTGTAAAATGTGGGCTAGATAAGTTAACTATTAAATGGATTCGTAATTGGTTCACTGGATGAACCCAAAGGGTGCTCAGCAGTGGCTCTTCTTCGTCTTGGAAAGATGTGACCAATGGGGTGCCACAGGGTTCTGTCCTGGCCCAGTGCTATTCCACATCTTTATCAATGACTTGGATGAGGGAATTAGGGGCATTCTTATCAAATTTGCAGATGACACCAAATTAGGAGGGGTAGCTAATACCCTAGAGGACAGGATCAAAATTCAGAATGACCTGGATAGACTGGAGAGCTGGGCCAAAGCTAACAAAATGACATTCAATATGGAGAAATGTAAGGTACTGCACTTAGGGCAGAAAAATGAAATGCATAGATACAGGATGGGGGAGACCTGGCTGAATGTGACTATGTGCGAAAGGGATCTAGGAGTCCTAGTAGACCACAAGTTGAACATGAGTCAACTGTGTGATGCAGCAGCTAAAAAGGCCAATGTGATTTTGGGCTGCATCAATAGAAGTATAGTGTCTAGATCAAGGGAAGTCATAGTGCCACTCAATTCTGCCTTGGTCAGGCTTCACCTAGAATACTGTGTCCAGTTCTGGGCACCACAATTCAAAAAGGATATTGACAAATTGGAGCATGTCCAGAGAAGGGCAACTAAAATGGTGAAAGGTTTGGAAACGATGCCTTATGAGGAGAGACTTAGGGAGCTGGGTATGTTTAGCCTGGAAAAAAAACGGGTTAAGCAGCGATATGATAGCCCTGTTTAAGTATTTGAAGGGGTGTCACGTTGAGGATGGAGCAAGCTTGTTTTCTGCTGCTCCAGAGACTAGAACACGGAGCAATGGATACAAGCTCCAGGAACAGAGATTCCACCTCAACATTAGGAGGACCTTTCTGACAGTAAGAGCTAGTCCGCAGTGGAACACACTCCCTCGGAGCATGGTGGGGTCTCTTTCCTTGGAGGTCTTTAAACAGAGGCTGGATGGCCATCTGTCAGGGATGCTTTGATTGTGGATTGCTGCATGGCAAGGGTTTGGACTCAATGGCCCTCGTGGTCTCTTCCAACTCTACAATTCTATCATTCTATGATTCTAGATACATCTCCATCTGTATACACCTGCTCAAGGACTGAGGTCTGCTTAGAGATGCTCTCCTTCATGTCTCACAAGTGGAAGTAAGTGAGGATATGGCAGAAAGCCTTTTCAGCTGTGACACATTAGTTGTGGAATGTCTTCCTTTGGAGGCATGATTAGCCTGAATCTTGATTTCATTTTGGTGCCAAATAGAAACATTGGATTGTTTGTTTTTTATTATTGATGTCTAATTTATTTATTCCAAAATGTACATGCATATGGTTTTAAACTTTTCTAACCTTTTAAATTTGTATTGATCTGTAATTAAGATGAATTCAATCTATTTAAAATATTTTTATTTTGTATTTTAAATTTTACATTGTTTTAAATTACTTAAATTTATTTTACTTGTATGCTCCCCAGAGGTCTGACAACATAGGACAGAACAGAAGTATTTTAATAAATAAATAATAAAACAATAAACTCAGAAGGATCAGGGGGTCCTAAGGGGGATGAAAAATGTTGTTATAGTCCCTGTACTGAAAACATCCCATGTCTTCAATGTGCAACCCTAGTTCCACTTCTGCCAATTGAGCATAAAATAAGAAGCTACTTTTCCTTCATTGAAATGTTCCCCAGTTCAAATAGTCTGGATAGCCTTAGCAACAGGCCACCTAGGGTGAAAATGCTGCTTCTCAATACCAGGTTGGTGAATGAAAAAACACTCTCGATCCAGGACCTGATCCTGGATAAGCATGACAACGTGGGTTGTATTACAAAGACCTGAAGTTGGGCGGAAGAAGGAGTCAATCTCTCCTAGCTCTGACCATCTGGGTTTTCTGGATAGGTGAGTCCTAGGGGGTGGGGATATGGATTGGCAGTGGTCTACTGGGATTTCATCTCCCTCACCAGGTGCTTTGTCCCACAGTCTGCTGGGTTTGAGTGTGTATTTTTGAAGTTGGTGGCCAGGACAGAATCAGGATTCTGTTGGTGTATCACCCATGCCACTGCTCAACAGTCTCCCTTCCTGAGCTGGCTGAGTTGGTCTTGGTGATGGTATTGGGCTATCCTTGGCTAGTTGTTTTGGGGAACTTCAACATCCAAGCAGAGACTGCTTTGTCAGGAACAGCTCAGGATATCATGTCCGGCATGACAACCTTGGATTTGTCCCAAGTAATATCTGGTGCTACCCATGCTGCAGGACAAACTCTAGACCTGGTTTTCTATTCTAGGGTGCATGACAGTGAACTGGGTGTAGTGGAATTCTCTGTAGTTCCATTGTCATGGACTGATCATTAGACTCAATGCGACTTGAAACCTCTTCAGGGGTGGGGGGCAATTAAAACAGTCCACCTCAGGAGATCTATGGATCCAGATGGTGTCCTGATGGCTCTTGGGGAGTTTCCTGTTGCCTTAGCAGGTAATCCTGTTGAAGTCCTGGCCGCTCTCTGGAATAAGGAAATGGCTAGGGCAGTTGACACAATTGCTCCTAAGTGTCCCCTCCCATGAAATGGAGCCAAGCAAGCCACCTAGTTCACCAAAGAGCTGGTGGTGGTGAACCAAGTGGGTTGGAGACTAGAATGGTGATGGTGGAAGACTTAGAGTGAGTCCAACTGAACATGGGCTAGAGCTCATTTGAAGGCCTATGCTGTGGTGATGGTGGCAGCAAAGAAATTATATGTCTGTGCCACCATTGTGTTTGTACAGTGTCATCCAGTGGAGCTATCTCAAGTGGTCAGAAACCTTTTACACAGCCCACAAGAAGAGAACAAAGACCACTTGACAACTCTCTGTGAGGAATTTGCAAGATATTTTGCAGACAAAATCACCCAGATCTACTCTTACTTGGATACTATAGCTGAGACAGGTGCAGTGGATATAATCATGGTGTCTTCTTGTCCCATATTATTGAATAAGTTTCAATTTGTGCAGCCTGAGGATGTGAACAGGATCCTTGGAAAAGTGAGAGCCACCTCATGTATACTGGAGCCTTGGCCTTCCTGGCTCCTAAAAGCAGCTAGAAGGGGGATGGCTGAGTGGGCAAGGGGAATGTGAATGCCTCACTACAACAAGGGAAGTTTTCATCTGCTTAAAAGAGGTTGTGTTGAGGCTTTTACTTTAAAAAAAGGCCTCCATTGTGAACAACTATCAGCCAGGCTCTAACATTCCATTTTTGGGCAAGGTTCTGGATTGCAAGCTCCAGGATTTTCTAAAAGAATTGGATTATCTAGATCCATTTCAATCTGGCTTCAGACCTCATTATGGGAAAGATATAGCTTTGGTCACCTTGGTGAATGATCTACTGTATGGAGGGAACTGGAAAGGGGAAGTGTGTCCCTGCTGGTTCTGCTGGACCTCTCACTGGGTTTCAGTACCATTGACCATGGAATCCTTCTGGGCCTCCTCTATGGGATGGGACTTTGGGGCACTGTTATGCAGTGGTTCCAGTTCTTTTGGAAGGGGCAAACTCAGAAGGTGGTGCTTGGGTACTCCTATTCGATGCCCTGGCCATTGGCCTGTGGGGGTCCCCGGCGTTATGTTTTGTCCCTCATGCTGTTTAATATCTACATAACACTGTTGGGAGAGGTCATCTGGAGATTTGGGGTTTGGTGTCCCCAGTATGCTGATGACACCCAACTCTATCTCTCCTTCCCATCTGATTCCAAGGAAGCAGTCTTGGTACTGAACCAATGTCTGTTGTTGGTAATGGACTGGATGAAGGCAAAAAAACTGAAACTTTATCCAGACAACACAGAGGTGCTTCTGGTCAGTCAAAAGGCAAACCACGGAATAGGGACTTTGCCTGTTCTGGATGGGGTTACACTTCCCTTGAAATGTCAGGCCTGCAGCCTGGGTGTTCTCCTGGATGCAACTCTGAGCCTGGATGCCCAGGTTTCAACAGTGGCCAGGAGTACATTTACACAATAAAAACTAGTGCACCAACTGTGCCCATTCCTTGAGACATCAGACCTGGCAATGGTGACACATGTCTTGATTACACCATGTTTGGACTACTGTAATGCATTCTATGCGGGACTGCCTTTGGAAATGATTCATAAATTTCAGTGGGTTCAAAATGCTACAGCCAGCATTTGGATGCTGACTGGAGCCAGCTATGGGAAGCTTATAACTCCCTTGTTAAAACAGCTTCACTTGCTACCCATTTCTGGGCACAGTTCAAAGTGCTGGTATATAAATCCCTATGTAGCTTGGGTCCAGGCTATCTGAAAGACTATATCTACCAATATGGATATCCTGATATGAACCTGCCATAGCTTTAAGATCAGCAGAGGAAGTCTTTATCTTGGTCCCACCACCATCACAGGCTTGCTTGGTAAGGACATGAGAGAAAGCCTTCTCAGTGGTTGCTCCCACCCTCTGGAACCAACAGGAGGCTATGCTGGCCCCCTTCCTGCTTTCCTTTAGCCACAAGGCAAAGATATTTCTATTCAAGCAGGCCTTTAATAGCTAATCACTCTCGGGGGATCTTATTATTAGGAAGTGTGCTGTGTTTATTTGTATTTTTAACTTGTGTATCTTAAACATAATTGTATATTGTTTCAAATGAGATGATTTTGATGGTTAGCTTTTAACTGATTTCATTATAAAACAAACAAATATTATGGGTTTACTCCCTGCACCTCTTCTTTGGAAATTAATTAACAATTTAACACAGCCCCCCCCCCATCTTCTACCACCACAAATCTTTAGTGTTTCTGCTTTCAAGAGAAAGAACCAGCAAGGAATAATGAACAGAATGGAACAGCTTTGACATATTACTTCACTGTTGCTCACAACAGCACTGGAATGAGAAAAGCTTGTTAAAGTCGTTCTCTGTGATTAGAAGACAGACCTGTAAATCACAAAATTAAAATCCCCTCCATTTTCTTGCTCTTTTTTGTAAATGTTGAGCTTGCAGTGGGTGGCATAGAGAAAGTAAGTGTGACATGCTATCTTCCATGAACCTCTAAATATTCAGACTGGTCTCAAAGGTCCCTTCAGACCAATTTGCAGGACACCCACGCCACTTCAAATGAATCCCAAATCTCTCTAGAGTAGCCTGCTTTGCTTGGGGATATGTCTGGCACAAATGCATCACCCCTTATCTAAATGAACTCATAAAAAATGTCCCTAAGAGACACTATTACTTCCAGAATTAGAAGAATTACCATGACTGTTTGATCATAGTCTCTTTACATTATTTCAAAACTCTTATGTGACACTTTAGCAGGTGATATTATGCCATTGTTAACTAAAAGTGATCCAAATAATATAAATGGAATTCTGCAGTGAAGCAGGGGGGTGGAGATACAATTGTTATCCTACTGATAAAACCAGAAATCTTTTATGTTGCAAATCAAGGTTCTTTTCAAAACAGGCAATAGATAGCACATCCTAAGCAAGTTTCCTTTGAGACACATGGTTTGTCTTGTGTTTTTAAAGGAAGAGAAACACAGAATTATGGCCAATTTGTGTACGCACTAAATCTAAAGTCTTTGCCAAGCAAACACAAACTTTGAACATGACAGAAATCATGACAAGCAAATCGGAATGACTTCTTATTGCATGTTGAGGTGTGACATGTTCCCCTCCCCTCACCCTAACCCCTCAGAATAAACACAGACACAAAATATGCTTTTTTAAAATATATATTGTACATAAAAGATGACATAGAAACGTGTATATATATTGGCAATAAATGGCCACAACTTTCTTTGATGACAGTTGCTCAGGTTGGCACATGGGCATGGGTTCAACTCCAAACATCGACCAACCCGCCTGTCTGGTCAATGAATCCTCTGTCGGCCCTCCTGCTGACAGTCATCCACCCAAAAGGGGAGAAGGCTATGCAGGCCTCCAGCTTGCCTGCATGGCTCCATTCCTCCCTATGTGAGCTACCAGAACATGCGATCCAACACTTCCTGAAGGGAGGAGGGATTCCCAGACAACACACCCCAAGCTGGCATGCATTTTCTGGACCTCCCTCCCCCGGATCTCTGTGACCCTGAACTTGAACTTGAACATGTCAGAGACCCCCTATAACCTCGTAGTTTGGATCAGAACCCATGCCAACCACCAACCCCCCTGAAAGCTGTGACAAAACAAGAATACATAAGGTTACAATACAACAAGTAAACATCCATGATACCTGAGCATATAAATTGAGGGAGGGTGGGTCTTCAGCTCACAGAGAGCCACTGACTGTCCGGCATTGCAGTCAGGAATAAATACCTGACTGCGGGACCAGAAGGAAAACCTGCTGCCTGTAGCAGCAGGCCCCTCCTCTTAGCCAGTCAGAAGGCTAGGGCCATCCCTGCTTCTGATTGGCTAGGAGGTTGCACAAGCCAGCCAATCAGGGAGAGGAAGCTAAATTTTGATCCTCTTCCTGGCCAAGCAAGGCTGGATGGCCATCTGTCGGGGATGCTTTGATCAAGATTTCCTGCGTGGCAGGGGGTTGGACTAGATGGCCCTCGTGGTCTCTTCCAACTCTACAATTCTATGATTCTATGATACTCTGTGATTGCTATAACTTTAAGCCTGCCTGAGGTATGGGAGATCCCTGCCTCATGTGAGATTGCATGACTGCTTTCACTTGAATAAAGTAACTTTATTAATCTCCCTGTAACTGATGCTTACCATGTTCCTTGCTCTTGAGCCTCCTCTGGGGTTAGAAGGAGGGAGTTAGTTGAGTCTATACTGGCAAGGAGTGCCACTGATTATCAGAGACTACACACAATTGCCCACTGCATTGTGCGTGAGAAAGGGGGAGTCCCAAAGGGAAGGACCCCCCCAGTTTGACTCAATGGGTGGTGGCAGCTGGATGGTTTGTTTGTTTGTGGGGTCTGTAGGGAGTGAGGCAACTCAGGATTACCCATACAGGAGGGCTAACCTGGGGGTCCTGGGAAGTGAACCCAGGTTTAGCCCATGACACCTGCTCATTAAGTTTCCATGGCCTAAATGTAGAATTTTGCATTTGTCTCTGTTGAATTGTATTTTATTAATTTCAGACCAATTTTCTAGTTTATCTTCGTCCTTCTGAATTCTGTTCCTATCTTCCAAAGTGTTAGCTACCCCTCCCAGTTTTGTATCATCTCCAAATCTGATAAGGATTCCCTTCATCCTGTCATCTAAATCACTGATAAAAAATATTGAAGAGTGTGGGCCCCAAGGCAGCACTCCATTTGAGACCACTTTCCAAGCTGAAGCACAGCCATTGATAACAAATCTTAGAGCATGGTCTTCCAACCAATTTTTGATCCATTTGATGGTGTTTTCATCTGCTCCAAATTTAGTCATTTTGTTAATCAAAATATCATGGGGGACTTTATAAAATGCTATGCTAAAATCCAGATAATGGCATCCACAGCATTCCCACCATCTACTAAACTAGTGACCCAATTATTTATATATATATATATATAGAGAGAGAGAGCTAGTTTGGCAGGATTTGTTTTTGACAAACCCATGCTGTCTCCTACTAATCACTGCATTGTCATCAAGGTACTTGCAAATAGACTTCCATATAAATCATTCTAATATTATTTTTTTCCTGGTAGTGAGGTCAGGTTGACTGGCCTGTAGTTTCCTCAATTTTCTTTTTTGCCTTTTTTTGAAGAGTAACAATATTTTCTCATCTTCAGTACTCTGGTGCCTCATGCATTCTCCAAGATTTCTCAAAAATGTTGACAAGTTATGTATGTCAGCAAGTTCCTTCAATACTCTGAGATGCAGCTTATCGGATCCTGCAGATTTGAACTCATTTAAGTTAATTAGGGGCTCATCTAAATGGGAGACTTAATGACTTCCGGTGGAGACGGCGTCAGGACAGACAGGTTCTCCAGAGGTTCCAGAGAACTTGCCCCATAACTCGGGTTAAGCCATCCACAAAAAAAAACCGCTGAGGTGGCAAACTTGCCCATGATATTGGGCAAGCGGAGGAGGCGACGAAAGGAAGCGTGGTCCAGGTCTATGAAGTGGAAATCCCTTCAAACGTCCTGTACTGACCTGCTAAAACCTAACCGCCATTACCCCGCCCGAGCGAGGCAACTGCTACGCGGCTTAAGCGACACCACCACTTTTAATGAATAAGCGTGAGTTACAGCTTATAGAAGCATTTTCTTTTGCCTTATCCATTTAAAACACCTTTATGTTTAAATCTACATTTCAATCGGGACTTAACGGGAATAGATCAAGTGAAGGACAACTTGATCTGGAAGAGAGAACGAACTGAGGTACGACCTTAATAGTTAAAGAGAAAGTAACACCACAGAAGTGGGTAAAGCTGGAAGGGATAGCAGTTGGAACGAAGCTTGAAGCCATCGAGAAAAAAAAAAACCAGAGGGACAGTATAAACTCCAAGTTGATAAAATCCACTCTCCAACATAAAGGAAAGATAAAGAAATAAAGAACGTTAAAACGAAAGCAACAATAGGTAGAAGTCCTACAAGTATTGAAGGGACAGTAACGGAAAATAGAAGGAAAAGAAATAAGTGCAACAGAGTAACAGAGTAACAAAGGAACAAAGGAAGATACATAGAAATAATAATTTGAACAACCAGAGGAATATAAAATATTAGACAAGATAAAGGAAAACTAAATAGTAACAGAGATTTTGAACATTGCGAAAGAGAGAAGAACATCGCAGAACTAAATCCAGGAGCGAAAGGTGGAAAGGAAGAGAAGATAGGAGGAAGAAACACGAAGGATACAGAAAGAAGTGATAACAAATAGATGAGAGATAAGGACAACATGGACAATAAGTAAACATATTGTTAGAACAAAATATAATATTGTAAAAAAGGAAAAAGAAAAAAGAAAAAAGAAATAGAAGGGTTCAGGAACAAAATAAACAAAGGAGAATATATTTTGTTTATGCTAGACAGTGACCCCTGAAACTAGTAAAAAGAAAAGAAGTGTAATTTGGTAAAGGGGTTTGAACTAATCAGTTGTATCTGAACTAACTATATACTCTCTCCCCCTCTGGCTTTTCTTCGCAAACGAAGATTCAGGAAGGACTCATCCCGCGCTTTCTGCAAGCGCGCTGATGACTAAAAAGGCCAATCCGAGATAAACAAGTCCGGTTGCAAAAAGCACAGCAGAAGGTCTCCTTGGGTGATGTTTTTGGGTTGTGATTCTTTCTGCGTTGTCGTTTCTCTTCAAGACTTGTTCGTCGTGAGTTCTCAAATAAGGCTGCAGCATTGTGGATAGTGCGTCTCCATGCCTCCCGATGTGAGGCCAGGGCGGACCACTGTTGGTGATCAATTTGGCCAAGCCTGAGATGTTGTTTCAGGGAGTCTTTGTATCGCTTTTTTGGAGCGCCCCTCTTACGCTGACCCGTGGCGAGTTCATCGTAGAGTAGTATTTTTGGGAGGCGATGGTCCTCCATCCTAGAAATGTGCCCTGCCCAGCGCAGCTGTGTTCTCAATATCATGGCCTCAATGCTGGTGATCCCTGCTTGCTCAAGGACAGCAACATTCGTCACATAGTCAGTCCAGTGTATATTTAGGATTGTGTGTAGACAGCGCTGATGAAAGCGCTCGAGGAGTCGTAGGTGGTGGCGATAGGTGACCCATGTTTCAGATCCATAAAGGAGGATAGACAGTACGATGGCTCTATACACACTGATTTTTGTGCTTTGCCTCAGGTGTTTATTGCTCCAGACTCTTTTGTGAAGTCTTCCAAATGCACTATATGCCTTTGCTAATCTGTGATCGATCTCTTTGTCAATCTTGGCATCTGAGGAGATGATGCTTCCCAGGTAGGTGAACTGCTGAACGGACTTAAGCACAGAATTGCCGACGGCAATGTGGGGATGGTGGTGTTTGTCCTGTGGTGCAGGCTGGTAAAGAACTTCTGTTTTCTTCAGGTTGACTTCTAGCCCAAACAGCTCTGCGGCTGTTGCAAAGCAGGATGTTAGGCGCTGCAGAGCTGCTTCTGTGTGGGCAACAAGGGCAGCATCATCGGCGAAGAGCAGCTCACGGACTAGATAGTTTAGAGTCTTAGTGTGAGCCCTCAGATGGCTTAAGTTAAACAAGCTACCATCAGTACGGTAGCGTATATAGATGCCGTCATCTTCTTCAAGCTCTGCCATAGCCCTTTGGAGCATCGTGCTAAAGAAGATTGTAAATAAAGTTGGTGCAAGAACACAACCTTGCTTCACTCCATTAGTTATTAGAAAGGGCTCTGAAAGAGCATCGCCATATCTGACTTGACCACGCTGTCCCTCGTGTAGCAAGATAATCATTTTAAGGAATTTGGGGGGACATCCTAGTCTTTCCAGGATCTGCCACAGACCTTTTCTACTTACAGTGTCAAAGGCTTTATAGTAGTATAACTATATACTACAGTCATATATAATGCACAAGGTTATATTGATATGAATTCATGGGAAAAAATATTAAATTAATTAGATATATTATTCTAACTGTTAAAAATTGATTGATACAGAACTTTCATAACAGTGAAATTAATTGGGAATATATTGGTAGTTATATGTATTGTCTATCTGGGGAAAACACCAACAATTGATTTAAGGAGATACTAACAATTAATCCTTTAGAAGTTATAGAAAGACAGAATTACTACACAGATTATTAAATGAATTGAGATATGAATATTTATTTTCGCAAAATTAATTAATCTAATTAGAATAAAGATGGTGAATTATAAATTTTGAGATAGGAATATATTTGACAATACTAAATCAATTGTTGGTATAACAAATTAATTATATACCGACCAAAACAAACTATCCTCTGAACTGTGCTATCCCACTCTGATAAATAATAAGTTAGGAAATAATTGGTTTATTATTATAAAATTTGCTTAGAAGCTGTTAATATCTACTAGATAAGAGGGGGACAAAAAGGGGAAATAATTATAGTTGTGCTTTGCTCAAAAACCAATAATACAGATTTGTAAGTGTACAACATCAGGGAGGGAACCTTTTGAAATATTGTAATAAAGTGAACATTGAAAGGGAGAAGTTACAAAATAATATGTCAACAACCAGAAAGACGAAGGTACATACTAGGTCTCAGACACAAGAAGCTAGAAGAACTTCAGTTGATTTAACTACTAAAGTAGATGAAGCAAATATGACATTACTCAAAGAAATCAAGAAATTAAGTTCAGAATTGAAATCTGAGATGGAAAATTTAAAAGGAGAAATAAAGGTGGATTTACAGAGACAACTAGAAAAATTTGGAACTCAACTGGAATCGGTATCTAAGGATATAAACCAAATAAGCAAGGATCTTAAAGAATTGCAAGTGAAAACAGATAATCTAGATAAAAGAACTCAAGATCTAGAACAGAAAGCTGAATTAGAAAATAAGCAGAGAGTGGTGCAGGAGATATATAGAAGATCTAAGTGTATCAAAATAAGAGGTCTACCAGAAATGCAAGATGAAAATATTGAAACAAGAATAATTCCAGCATTAGCTGATTTTATAAGTTGGGACCACGAACATCTGGATGTGGAAATAGATAAATTGTTTAGATTAGACTCGTGGATAGCCAAAAAGAATAAACTACCTCGAGATATAGTAGTATATTTTATTAGAGAAAGGGTGAAAGATATAGTAATCCAACAGAGTTTAAAGGAAAAATTGGTTATAGAGGGGGTAGAGGTTAAAATCTATAAGGATAGTCCAACAAGCGTTTTGAAAAAGAGGAAAGAATATGGATTCTTAACAAAGATATTGAGAGATAAGAAAATGGGATATAAATGGAATAAGATAGAAGGAATCTTAGTAACACACCACTCCATAACATATTTAATCAACACACTCTCTAAGGCAAGAAATTTTGCAGCAAAAATTCAAGAAGACACAACTAGACATAAAGATCCAGAGACGAAAGATAAGGAAAATAAACTAGAGAAACCATATAGAGAAACAGAAAAAACCCAAAGAACATACCAAACGGATAAAGAAGGCCCAAAAAAGAGAGAGGAGGAAGAGGGGAAACAAGAAGGGAATTTAAATACAGTGGCAGGGATAAACAAAAATAAAAAAGGATTGGATATAGATTTGGAAAAAACAGGAGAATTAGAAGAGATAGAACAGGAAATATTAAGAGGAGGAGAAGGAAAAGGTGAAGTAGATAGTGATGCAGTGGAAGAAGCGGAAGAGTTTAAAGAAACGTCAGAAGAGGGAACTGTAGAAACAGCAGAATCAGAAGAGATAGAAGAAGAATACCAAGAGTAAGGAAAATAAATAGAGACCTAAAAGAAAGACCAAAAAAAAAACCTATAAAGAAGCAAAAAAGGGGGTAAAGTGAACAACGAACTAAAACAAAGGATGAATAAAATAGTTAATTGGAACGTGAGAGGCTTAAATAGTCCACAAAAGAGGAAATTAATATTTCATTATTTAAAAAAACAAAAATCAGACATTATTTGTTTGCAAGAAACTCACATTAGAGGACAAGATAAGAAACTTTTATCAAATAACACGCTGGGAAATTTATATGCAACTAATTATGACAAAAAGAAAAGAGGTGTGGCCATATACGTTAATAAAAGATATGAAGCTAAAGAGCTATTTAATGACAAAGATGGTTACTTCATAGGGGTAGAAATCAATCTAATAGATAAGAAGGTACTATTGGTGGGAATTTATGGGCCCCAAGAAAATAAAGGGAAATTTTACAATAAGCTACTGCAAGAACTTCTAAAGCACGAACATGAAAACTTGATTTTAGCGGGGGACTGGAATGGGGTTCTTGACACGGATTTAGACAGATCTCCTTGTACAAACCAAAAGAAATCCCAGGGAAAACTACCCAAAATAGTAGGAGAGATGATGGACCAGTTATCAATGGTAGACATTTGGAGATTAAAGCATGGAAAGGAAAAAGACTTTACATATTACTCGGATCGTTATAAATCGTGGTCAAGAATAGACATGTATTTAATATCTAAAACCATGGTAAGAGACATAAAGAGGATAGAAATTAGATCAAAAATAATATCAGATCACAGCCCAATAATTTTAGAAATAGGAATAAGAAAGAAACCTTATAATTGGAAACTTAAAGATATATTAATAAAACAAGATAAAATAGTAGAGAAGATAAAAATAACAATAAAGCAATTCTTTCAGGAGAATTTAGACAAAGGAGTAAGTACCGATATAGTTTGGGATACTGCAAAAGTGGTTATCAGAGGACATCTTATCCAGCAAGACTCTATACTAAGGAAAAAAAGAAAACTTAAAGAAGAAGAATTAACAGAAAAGATAAGAGAAAAAGAAAAGATCATGAGAGAAAAACCTGAGGATGAGGGAATTAAGAAAGAACTGGTAATCTTGAAAAAAAAATTAGAATCAAACCTGACAAATGAAATAGCAAACAAACTGAAACTTATACAACACAAATATTTTGAAAACGCAAATAGGCCGGGCAAGTGGTTGGCCTATAGGCTAAGAAAAGAAAAAGAGAAAAAAATAATAATGGAAATAAAATCCAAACAAACAAGGTATACAAAACAGCAGGAGATAATTAAGGTATTTCAGGAATATTATTCTGAATTATATGGGGACCATAAAACAATAATGGAAACAGACAATAAATTGAGGAAATATTTAGATAATGAAGAGATACCACAAATAACAGAAGAACAGAAAAAGGAATTAAATACAGAAATATCTAAATTGGAAATTAGAGAAGCGATAAGGCGGATGAAAATAGGCAAAGCCCCGGGACCTGATGGTTTCTCGGTGCTATTTTATAAAACCTTTGAAGAAGAGCTAATTGAACCTTTACATAGGTTATTGAACGGAATAAACAGAGGGAAATGCCCAGATTCTTGGGGAAAGGCTGAAATAACTTTAATCCCTAAAGAGGGAAAAGATCTAACTTTACCATCAAGCTACAGGCCGATTTCCCTATTGAACATAGACTACAAGATCTTTGCGAGTATCTTAACAGCAAGGTTGAAAAAAATTCTAAAAAATTGGATTTACGAGGACCAAAGCGGGTTTCTCCCGAATAGACAAACGAAAGATAATATGAGTAATACTTGACCTTTTAGAGTTCTACGAAAAGCATAATGAAAAAGAATTGTTATTGATATTCATAGACGCAGAGAAAGCGTTTGACAACATACGATGGGACTTTATGACCAAAACTCTAATTAAAATGAATATTGGTGATAGATATCTTGATTGGATAAATAAGATATATACAAATCAGGAAGCACAAGTTATAGTTAATGGTGAAAAAACAAGCCCATTTAAGATCGAAAAAGGGACCCACCAAGGATGCCCACTTTCCCCATTACTTTTTATCACGGTAATGGAGATACTACTTAGAAAAGTAAAAAAAGATCAAGAAATAAGAGGGTGGAATTGGCGAGGACATGAATACAAGTATAAGGCCTTTGCGGACGATTTGGTTTTCATTTTAGAGAACCCAAAAGAGAGTATAGAGAAACTATTAGAAACAATCGAGGAATTTGGTAATTGGGCGGGTCTAAAAATAAATAAGGAAAAAACGATGATGTTAACAAAGAACATTGTAAAACAGGAAGAACAAACATTAGAAAAGATCACAGGTTACAAGATAGTAAATAAAACGAAATACTTAGGTATTACTATATCAAAGAAAAACTCAGAGCTGTTCGAAAACAACTATATAAAACTATGGAATAAAATAAAGGAGGATTTAAAGCAATGGGAGAGGTTAAACCTCTCCCTACTAGGGAGAATAAACGCCTTTAAAATGAACATATTACCAAAAATGATATATCTCTTCCAAAATATACCAGTTATAATTAACGATAAAGCCTTCAAATCGTGGAAGAAAGATTTGACAAAATTTGTATGGCAAGGCAAAAAGCCTAGGATCAAATATAAAGTGTTAATTGATACGAAGGAAAGAGGAGGTTTTACACTGCCTGACCTTCACACCTATTTCCAGGCATGTGCAATCTCCTGGATAGCAGAATGGATTACTCTAGAAAATACAAGGTTATTGACGTTAGAGGGCTTTAATGCGAGATTTGGATGGCATGCCTATCTTTGGCATAATAAGGCATTAGTCCATAAGGAATTTAAACACCATTTTTTAAGAAGAGCCCTATTAAGAGTGTGGTCAATATATAAAAAGAAAATATATTTTAAGATACCATCATGGCTATCAAATCACGAGGCTTATTTTAAGAGAGAAGACATACATAAAGGAAGATGGTTAACATATAAAGATCTACTTAAGAAAGAAGGGGATAAGCATAGAATGAAAACCCAGGAAGAATTAAGATTGGAAAACAGGAGTTGCCATTGGCTTCTATATAGACAACTAATGGAAAAATATAAGATTGACCAAAAATTGGAAGGAATAGATATGGATGACACAGATCTGGACAAAGTGATTCAAGGGAAAAAAGAAAAGAGAATAGCAAAAATATATAAAATATTATTAAAGATAAATCTGGAACAAGAAGTGATCAAACCATATATGATCTCATGGGCCCAGAACTTTGGCCATGAGATATACTTAGAACAATGGGAAAAATTATGGGGGAAAGGACTATCATTTACCAGAAGTTATATAATTAGAAAGAACATATATAAAATGATAACAAGGTGGCATTTAACACCAGAAAGATTGTCAAAAATTTACAGAAAATCATCTGATCAGTGTTGGAAATGCCAGAAAGCATCAGGTACTTACTACCATATCTGGTGGAAATGCGAAAAGGCTGAAAGATACTGGGGGAAGATTCATAGAACAATCTTGGAGCTATTGAATGTAAATTTCCCCTGTGCCCCTGAAATTTATCTTTTAAATATGTTTGATAAGATAGATAGTCATATTTTGAAAAGATATTGGAAAGTATTATCATATATGGTAACAACAGCTAGAATCAAATATGCGAAATATTGGAAAACTCAAGAGTTACCATCATTAGAAGAATGGGCGTTAAAGCTCCTGGAAGTGTATGAAATGGAAAAACTTACGGTTATAATGGACGAAAATAAAACATTAAAAGACTTGGAGGTATGGGAGATATTAAACCCACTATGGGAGGATAAATGGGGGAAAGAAGCTAAAATAAAAAAAGATTAACAATAATCAACTATGATCAAAGAAACAAATGGGAGAGTGAACAAAGTATTTTAAAAAAAACACTAAAACAAGAGGAAAGTAGAGATAAAGAATAGAATTGTAGGAGGGAGAAGGGGGGAAATGAGCATAGAAAAAGGAAATGGATAAGAAAAGAAATAAGGAAGTCACGGAGTATGTGTGTAGAAGAGAAAATGGAACGAGAAAGATAATAGATGTTGGTATTGAAAGTGATGTAAGAAGTGTTGTAAGAAACTTGGAAAAGTATAAGACTGTGATTCAAGATTTATGGATGATTTATGTATGATTATGTATGATGGTATATGTTATGTGTTATTTTAATATATGTTTGTTAAGAAAATTCCGAATAAAAAAATATTATTCGTAAATGGGAGACTTAATTGCAGAAAACAGCACATTAACTCACCATTGCAGCAGTGTTCATTTGTCTCCACAATACATTTGCAATATTGCTGGCATGGGAAGCTATTCATGTTTGAAGTTCACATAGAGCATACCCATGAGTAAAGATGGTGGCTGCAAGTGAATTACTTGAACTATTATTCTCCAAAACCTCCCTCCATTTCCCATCCACCCTTGTTAAATCAGAGATGCAGAAAACCAGCCACTTCCTCACTGGCAAGCCCACCCCTGTATATATCCAACCAACCACATTTTGACTTCTGGGATGTGCCCGAATTCAAATTGCTTGTTCAGATGGGAAAAATGTATATTTCCAAATATATATATATATATATATATATATGTATATATATATAACTTCATGAGAAACAGTGAAGGCTATTATTGTGGAATACTTGGAGGTTTTGGTCCCCCTTCTTTCAAATATGGCAAATCCCTGTGGGAGCTCATCTAGACAAAAGGTATTTCCCTCCAATTCCATGCAGATTTTTTCATCATCTAAACAACCCTTCTGTGATTTCTAACTAACTCCTTATCATTCTTGTTTTGCAACCTGCAAATCCTTACCAAGGTCTCTGCTGATGCATGAAAGTATACAATCCTTTTTGGGGGGAAAGCTGAAGCAAAATAGGTATTGCGTATTTCTGCCTTTTCATTGTGATCTCTTAGCATTTTACCATCTTGCTGAGCATCAGTCCCATCATTTCCTTTGTCATTTTCTTGCTTCAAACATGTTTTTTTGGGGGGGAAACCCTTTTTTTGTTCCTTCCTTGCCCAACCAGTCTCAGCTCATTTTGAGCTTTAGCTTTCCTTAAACTATTCCTGAAAGCTTGAGCTACACACCTCAACTCTTTCTGGGTGATTTGTTCTTCCATTCTTTAAACATGCTCTTGTTTCTTTTCTGCCTCAAGTTTACTGTGCAAACACATTGGTGTTTGGAGTTGTTTCCCATTTTTCTTCTTCTATGGAATTGTGTGCTTTCAGCAGTTTCTTCATGAAACCCCACCCATGCAGAATGTCTTTTTAGTTCAGAATTTCTAGCCATGGAATTCTGCCCAGTATTTCCTTGAGGTTGATGAAGTCAGCCTTCCTGAAATCTGTGTTTGACTCTTCTTTGACCTGTCCCACAATGATGAATTCTAGCATTACATGGTCACTTCCCCCTAAAGTACCAACTACTTTGATTTCAGTGATCCTATTGGTTAGGATCAAGTCCAAGATTGCTGATCCCCTTGTTCCTTCCTCCATCTTTTGAAAGAGGAAATTATCTGCAAGGCACATCAGGAATTTGTTAGAGAGCCTATGCTTAGCAGAGCTAGTCTCCTAGCAGTTATCAGGATAATTGAAGTCTTCAACAACTACCAGTTCTTGATTCTTGGAGATTTCTCAGATTTACCTTAGGGGGGGAAAAAATCATTCACCAACTTGTCTTGGTTGGGTGGCCTGTAGTAAACTCTTAGCATAGTCTTGTTTTTATTTCTTTCTCCATTTGTTTTTACCAAGATACTCTCCACTGGTCCAGTGTGATCACTCGCATGGATTTCTGTACAATTGAATTTGCCTTTGACAAACAATACTACTCCCCACCCCTTTTCTTCCCCATCTGTTCTTTTTGGGACAGATTATATCCTTCAATTGTAATATTCCTATCATGGGAGTCATCTCACCAAGTCTCTATTTTACCTATAAAATCATATTTACCTTTCAGCACTAGGACTTCAACATATCTTCTATGTTTCCCAAACTCTGTGCATTAGTGTATAGACATCTAAAGCATTGTTTCATCTCATCTTCTACTGTGAGTTTTACTGTGGGTCCAATTCCCTCCCTCAGCTTCTCCTCTAGAATTCACATCCTCATGTTTAGAGTTTGCTTTTGGACAGACATTTAAGACTCCCAAAGATTTAGTTTAAGGCCTTCTTGATCAGATTCACCAAGCTTTTGCCAAAGACATTCTTCCCCATCTTCATGAGGTGTAGCCCATCTATAGTCAGTAGTTCTTCATCTACGAAGTTAAGACAGTAGTCCCAGAAGCCAAACTTGTCCCATCAACACTATCTGTGTAGCCAGTCATTCATTGCAGTATCTTCTTGTCCCTGTGTGGTCCTCTATCTTTCACTGATAGAACTGGTGAGAATGCCATCTGTGCCTCTAAGCTCTTTACGTTCCTGCCCAGGGCTTCATAGTCCAAAGTGATCTGCTCAAAGGTGTTCATTGCAGGGTCATTGGTACCCACATGGACCAGGAAAAAAAGGGGTATTATTCTGTGTTCTTGATGAACTTCAGCAACTTGTCAGTGACATCCTGGATATGCTGTCTAAGAAGACAGTATATTTCCTGATTGATCTTGTCCAGCTGGCACACAATTCCCTCTATACCCCTGAGTAATGATTCCCCTAACACCAGCACCTCTTATTCCGTTCTTGATGCAGTTGGTGGTTAGGTTGGCTCCTTCCTTGGCAAACAGTGTCTACTGCTGTTGGCCTCCTGTTTGCAACTCTTCACCACCATTATCCTCAGGAAGATGGAGGAAGTGATTGCTTAACTGAAGTGGTTCTGAATCCCTTGTATATGGTCTGCTCCTGACAGTGAGTGTTATCCAGGGCACTCCCTCAGTGTTACAGCCCTCTTTGTTTTCACTCATTCTTGTTGGTTCTGTAGGATCAATTCTCCCTCTGTTCTATCCAGGAAGTTCTTGTGATCTCTAATGTATTGAAGATTGCTGCAAGTTTAGTCAGTGAGGTTTTCTGGCGAGAAGACAAACATAGCACACACATTGCAGCAGACAAAAACAGATCCTTCTGCCTCCATCCTTGCTGTTATTTTTTTTTTACCCCTTTCAGACTGTAATAACTTTTCCTGATATGACTGCACATGCCTCTGGCTAAGCCTAAACTCCAGAGACTGAGGCAGCAGTTAAATATAGCTAGTGGCAAAGAGCCAAAAACTAAAAAAAAAAGCCATCACAAAAGCCTTTAAAATACCTACACACAGTCAAAGAAACAAAGACAACCCCCTAAAACATAGATCACCTTCTGCTCTCTCCTAAGAGACTGAGCTCCAAAGACTGAGGTAGATGTTATATAGAGTTAGTGGCTGCTAGCTCGGCCTCCAAGCAAGTCAGTGACTCAGCAGAAGCCACACCCCCTTAGACCATGTGATGAGGGAGAACACATGGCCAAAAAAAAAAAAATACCCCAAAAGCCCCCATACAAGCCTTCAGAAAATGTGTTCAATGAGCCAAGTATGACTCTTAAAACACATCTCACTTTCTGCTCTCTCCTTGGAAACTCAGACAAAAAGCATAAAATTAGAGTGTGGCTTTGACACCTAGTCTCCATCAAGTATGAGTGTGGCTTTGACAAGTAGTCTCCATCAAGTATTATTTTTCATAGACTTATCTGGGGCTAAACTCTATTGATTGATTTATCTGTTTGTACAGTGTTTTTTGGTGTGTGTGTGTGGGGGAAAATAAAATATTTTCCCTGTGGTTATCTTGAACTGAGCAGGGTGGTGGGCTGAATGACCTTTGAAGCATCTTTCAAATTTACTTATTCTGTGGGGATAAGTACTGGTTGACAGCTGGATACATAGCCTTAGTTTGTAGCCTTAGTTGTGTGATAGCTTTAGTTGCACAGATTTCATGTCTTTCCCAGTGACAAATCTGGGGCAAGGTCCACCATTCTAGCACTGCCACCCAGATGCAAGGAAGTAGTAAAGCTGGAATTAATCACAACATTGGTCATGACAGCATGCCCATATTGCTAAATCAGAGGTAGGAATCATGATATCCATGGACCACAATGAACCTTGTAGGAGTTTCCTATGCAGTCCTTAATGCCTCATTGACTCCTTGATGGGATGGTTTAGTTTGAGCCCTAAAGGCTGTTTCATGGAGGACTCTGAATGGTGAAAAAAACAGTCCTAAAGTAATCTGAAGTAATGTTCTACGAATTTGGAACTCCACTCTCAAGATGGAAAGAACATTAGAAAAAATGTTCAAAAACCACCATTCTTGAATGTTTGGAAACTCTGATTAGGGGCGACTTGGACAAATTAACAGCCTTGCACTTTTGAGATTTCCCTGTGCAAAATTTGTTCTTTTTTGCCCAGAAACAGAATTTTCTGTATAGGAAACACCATTTTCTGCACAGAAAATGTTTCTGTGCAGAAAACACTGTCCTAGCTGGAACATGGCACTTGAGGGAGCCCTGGTGGTGCAGAGGTTAAATGTCAGTACTGCAGCTACAATGTTGTGAGGACAATCCTACAGGGCTCCAAGGTTCACTCAGCCTTCCATCCTTTTGTAGGTCAGTAAAGTGACTGGCTTGTCACTTTAGCCAACTAGATTATTTTGTCCTTATTTATTATCTGTGATGTTATTCTTATTTCTGCTTCAGGCTATTTAAAGCCCAGGAAGGTTTTGCAATGAACAGAGAGCTCTGGTTTATAGAGTTGTTGCCCATGAGTAAAAAACAGTGCGGCTGCCTCCAATGCTAGCCACAACAGTCACAGACGACGCTGAGAGAGAAATGGCTGCGTCCGAAATGGACCCCTTGCCGCGCGGCAGCCTCGTTACTGCACCGGAGGCTGCTTGTGCGGCAAGAGGCTGAAAGAGGCATCTGAAAATCTCCTTAAACAGCTATACCAAAAATCAGTAATTCAGTTCAGTTTCAGCTGCCATGATAAACAGTCAGATAAAACTAAGTCTCTAATCTTCCAAAGGCAGATGTTCCTCTATTTCAAATGTCTGAAATTTTAAATTGAAAGAGTTCTTTTAATAAGGTTCTAAAAGAGTTTGGAGAGTTATTTACTTTTCACTTGTGGTTCCCCCCCCCTCCTTCCACAGACTCATTCTTTAAAAATTATAAATCAAAAGCAGTTATAACTCAGTAAGCACAAGCTTACTCATGCAATTTGGTGAAGTCAAAAGATTTCTTGTGAGAAAGTAGATCTTGTCCTTAGAACTGAAGGGTTACTTAGATTTCTTAAAGTTCCTTCAATGTTAATCTGAACATAGTCTCTTTCATGGTGCTTTGTATGCTGAAAAGCAGAGGCAGAGATGCAACAAGGCACAAGTAAATGATTCTTGGTATCTCCTTACCAGGAGGGAAATTTTTGCCAGCCTTGGAACCCCAAAGCTAGCAATCACTGAGATCCATATCCACTTCATGGCAGAGCATCCATGAAAGGAAAAAACACACCATTATGGCAAACCAGAAATCAACCTAATTATACAGTGGACCCTTGGTATTCACTGGGGTTTGGTTCCAGGATCTCCCACGGATAACAGAATCCTTGGATGCTTAAGCCCCATTATATACCATGGCATAGTAAAATGGTATCCCTTATATAAAACATAAAATGGTGAACAACAAGGTTTGCTTTTTGGATTTTTAAAAAATATTTTAAGGCATTGTTGTTTGACTCCATGGATAAAGAATCCATGGATAAGGAGGGCCAACTGTAGCTATAGTTCCACAATCTGTGTACAAAACACTCTCATTCTACCCATCTTGTTGCCTCTTCAACAACTGCAAGACAGTACAAGTCACAGAAAGTGCCAGGACATTAATCATGTGATATTATTTTTCCATATTTCAGAGAAGCCATGCCCTCATAACTATAAAAGTAATTCAAACATTGCAAGTATACTGCTGAAGGAGTGAAATTATCCCTTATTCCATCATAATCATAACATAATCTAGTTTGTAATTGGAGAAAGGAATTCCTTGCAAGGAACTGGTTACTTCCAAGCTCTGGCAATAGTTTCCACAATGTTGTATTGCTAAGTGACCCATTATGAACTACTTACACATGATAGGGTTGCCTTAAAGTCTCCATAAGTCAGAAATGACTTGAAGGCACTCATCATCATCATCCAACATCAGCAACAATGTAATGAACTTGATGAGAACTAACAAACTGATCCTCAATCCAGATAATACAGAGGCACTGTTGGTGAGTGCTCCCTTAGTCCAGGTGAGTGGGTCTTTTACCATTCCTACCTCTTCCTGAACTTCAGGAAAGGTTTGCTTCCCTCCCACTACACATATACATACACATGCAGAGTGAATGTTTGGAAGAGCCCTAAGCCCCCCCGCTCTCCACACTGAGTTAAAATGTGCTTTAGAGATGTTGCATGCTGCTGCTGAGTTAAGATTAAACCACTACTGGAAAGATAGCAGTCCCCTTCCAGTATGATAATTAGTCCCCTTCCAGTATGATAATTAGGACATCTGCAAAAATGTTTTTATTTTGCCAGATTTTTTCTTAGCAAGCTCCCCTATTTTAAATGAGGTGAACTGTTCCTAGTCTATGTTTAACTCCAATGTCTGTGGATTTGTGACACCTTTATGACATCCTTTGGATATTTTATAAGCTTCTCTGAGAGTCATTGAGGAGGGGTGCGGGGAACCCTGATCGATTTAATAAGAAACTGAAAAATAGAAAAACTGTTCAGAAGCAAAATATTTGAGCTAAAGCCTTTCTCCCTGCTGACACACTTCTTTCTTCCAAAAATAAGTTTTGTTTTTTTGTTTCAGCATGGGGAAACATTTGAAAATGAAATTGCTAGTCTGTGATCAGAAATGGTAAAATCTAATTTACCATCTCAAGACAACCATTTCATTTTGCTGTATACCTAAGTTACCTGGTTTTTTATTTGTTTGTTTGTTTTTGTCCCCTATTGCTCAGTAGCGGTATGGCAAATCAACTAAAAGGCAGGTGTGCATTTTAAAGATTTGGAGGCTGGTGGCTGGCTCACAGGACTTTCTCCACCCTACACACACACAATCATTCATCTTCCATGTCTGTCTGGGTGAGGTGAGGTTCAGATATCCTGTTTTTGATTAATTTTGTACATCTGTGGATCAGCTTTGACTTCATGAGGCTGGCAAAAAGGATTAGTAATTTTTATGCAAATATGTGCACCTGTAAATCTGGCATAGGAAACATTCCTAAATGTGACTTTTTAATGAGCCAAATAAACATGAAACCTTTTTTTTTTTTTTTTTGGCTAGGACTTGAAATAATCATTGCTGACACATCTGAAGCTTGTGCATATATTCAAATTAGTTTCTATCAAGCATGAAGATCAGGTAGTGGGATAGTGGAAACAAAGTACTAGATTGGCTCTGTGAATTCCAACTGATGTCTGGGGCTATCAGAATTTCACTTGGATCTGACTTTCAGGCATCAGCTTGGATTATTCCCAAATATGACCCCCATGATCTGATACTTTTGTCATAATGCCAGTTTGTAACAGGAAAACTTTTGCTAATCTCATTCCATATTTCTCTGTCATGACAAATAAGCTTTCTAGAGCTATTGACAGTTGTATAGATTCCCCATTTACAATTGTCATGGTTGAAAAGCTTTGTCACCAGGAATCAGCTTATCAAAGTCATCTTGCTGTACATTTTTATACAGTAAATATATGCTATATGCTTAATGTTTCTTGTCCTTTTCTAGAATGATACAAGCCCTCTTCAGGGAATGAAACACAGAGAAACTGATTGAAGCAGAATACAGAATGCATTACACATGAGAAGTGGCTGGTAATTGGTGTTTTGCAAATTATTAAACAGGGGACTTTTTTGGATGTCGATTTACCATGGAAGAAGACTCGTAACACTTGCGAGGCTGCTGTGCGGCAGGGGGCCCGTTTCGTATGATGCCATCCCCCTACTGTGAGAGATCAGAGGCAGCCGCAACATATTTGGCCATTTTTTACTCATGGAAGTTGCCCTTGAATAAAAAATGTCCAAATATGGCTCGGCTGCTTCCGATCTCTCCTGGAACTGAAACAGTTGATTTCAGCAGGGGAACAGCATCATACGAAATGGGCCCCCTGCCACACAGCAGCCTTGCGAGTATTACAAGCCTTCTTCCATGGTAAATCGACGTCCGAAAAAGTCCAGGGTGTCTAGCTTCTTGGACTGTAATTTTTTTCCCCATAAAGAATGGTTAGAATAATAGCAAAATTAAGCAATGATCATTCTTATGATTTCAGTAGAAAAGTAAGCCATTAACTTTATTATTATTATTATTATTATTATTTATAACCTGTTTTTTTCCCCAAGGCTTGGATCCAAAGGGGTTCACACTTTAAAAAAAATATGCATTAAAACATACAAAAAGTGTATATTAAAACAGAATTAAACTAATTACATTATTGAAACAATATCAAAATATCTAAAAGAAGATACTAAAGGAATTTGGCGAACTTGCGGGACTAAGAATAAACAAAGATAAATCGCAGAAACCAGATCTGGATGCAAAATAGGGGAAAAAAATAAAATACTTAGGAATATGGATCACAAAAAGGAATATGGATTTAAATGAAAATAACTACAAGAAAATATGGAAAGGCAAAAAATGATATGGTGCAATGGTCAAAAGTAAACTTATCAATGTTTGGGAAGACAGGAGCAGTAAAGATGAGCATCCTTCAAAAATTTCTGTATTTATTTCAAAATATACCAATTATCACAAAAGATCAACCATTCAAAGAATGGAACAGGGAGATCAGTAAGTTCATATGGGGAGGACGGAAACCTAGAATAAAGTGGAAGACGATGATTGATTCAAAGCTTAGAGGGGGATTCAAACTGCCAAACCTCCAATTATACTTCCAAGCTTGTGCATTGATATGGATAATAGACTGGATAAAACTAGAAGATACGAAATTGTTGAATCTGGAAGGCTTCAACATTAGACTAGGATGGCATGCTTACATTGGTTATGACAAAGCTAAAATAAATAAGAATTTGAACATCATGCAATTAGAAAACCTTTAATAAAACTGTGGGAGAAAGTGAAACAGAAATTCTACATGAACATTCCACAGTGGATTTTCCCACAAGAAGCATTCCAGAGCAGGTGGAAGAATACTGAGAGATGGCTAAGCTACCAGGAATTATTAAATAAGGAAGAAGGAGGAGAATACAAAATCAAGACAAGGGAAGAACTCAAAATGCATTGATTCACATGTGAACAGATATAGCAAAGATTTAAAGAAGACAAGAAGGAACCAGGGATTGAAGAGGATCAAAATGAGTTAGATAAAATCATTGAAGCCCCAAATAAAAACAAAATTTCCAAACTGTATAAAATGCTACTTTTGAGAGATTTAGAAATTGGAGAAATACAAGACTCAGTGCTGAAATGGGCAGTAGATGTTGGCTACAATTTAAAATTAGAAGATTGGGAGAAAGCAAGAAAGAAAATGAACAAATTTACAGCGTGTCAAAGCCTTAAAGAAAACTTCTTTAAGATGGCAAATAGATGGTATTATTTACCAAAGAAAATAGGGAAAATATTTTAAACAAATAGAAATTCTTGGAAGTTCCAGGAAGTAACAGGCTCATTATTCCACATGTGGTGGAAATGTAAAAGAGTAAAAAAATACTGGACAACAATTCATAGAACAATAGAGGAAATGTTTCATATACAGTATCCAATGAAGCCAGAATTCTACTTGTTGAATATGACTCAAATATTGGAAAAAGAAGAGGGAAAGATTAGTTGGAGAATAATGTTATATTTAGTGACTGTGGCGAGATTGGAGATAGCAAGGAAATGGAAACAGAAAGATCTACCAACAATTGATGACTGGATGGAAAAAGTTCTGGAAATGGCATGTATGGACAAACTAACTTTTGAAATCCGAGAAAAAGATACACAAGCTCAAGAAGATGAATGGGCTCCTGTATTTAAATTTTGCAAAGAGAAATGGGGGAGGAAGGAATTCTAGGGGGTGAAAATAAGAAGAATAAGGGTAATGACAAAGGAAGATACAGGGAAAAATTATAAGAAGGTTGTATGGATATTCTCTGAAGTGACAAGGAATTTTGATCTTATTGGAGGGAAAAGATTATAATGGGTTAAAAAAAAGGAATGAGGAAAATAAATCTAGAGGAGATTATAAGAAGAAAACATAGATTAGAGAACAAGTATACAAAGTCAAAAATAGGTTGGAGATAATACTGAAGGGAGCTGGGAAAGAAAGGAAGTTGAACAAGAACAGAAGGTACGAATGTGGGAATACAGCATAAGGGAAAGGAAGGGTTAAGAAGGGAATACAAATGATAGTGATAGAAGGGAATGTAAGTGTGAGGGTAAGAGAAAGTGTATGAAGAGAAGAAGAGAGGAGGGAGAATATAAAAGAGAGAAATTGGGGGGAGAATTGAAGATGGTAAAGGTTATGGGATGGTAAGAATACTATCTAGAATGGAGATAGAGCTAGAACTCATCTGAATGTGCAAAATGTTAGTGACTTCCATCTTAGGTAATATGGTAAGAAGAGTGAAAGGGAAAAAGTATAAGAAGGAGTGAAAAAGATGGGAAATATAGACTGGAAGATCATATACGCAAAGAATATAAGTGTATAAATGGGGAGATGTTTAATATTTATGCTGTGTGCATTTTAACTTTCATGGTTTACAAATATAAGATTAAATAAAAAATAAAATTAAAAAAATATTTAAAAGAATAAAATATACTTAAATATTAAAAACTTTTAAACAAAAAACAAAATGTGTTTTAAAACAATTCAATAAAACCATACAGCCCCACCTAGCCTGTTCTTTAAAAACTGTCTTTTTAAAAAGCCTTCCTGAATAAAAAGGTTTTGGCCTGCCACCAGAAGGACAACAGGGAGGGGGCTGATCTGGCCTCCCTGGGGAGGGAGTTCCAGAGACTAGCACAGCCACCAAAAATGCTCTCTCGTGTCCCAACCAACTATACTTGAGATGGTGGTGGGACTGAGAGAAGGGCCTCTCCTGATGATCTCATGGTCTGGACTAGTTCATAGAGGGAGATATGGTCTGCCAGCCTGGACCTGAACCATATAGGTCTTTATAGGACATAACCAGCACTTTGAAGTGTGCCTGGAAACAGACTGGCAGCCAGTGGAGTTGTTTCAACAGGATTGTGGTATAATCTCTCTAACCTGCCCCAGTTAACAGTCTGGCTGCAGATCTTTGGACCAGCTGAAGTTTCTGAACATTCTTCAAAGGCAACCCCATGCAGAATATGTTACAGTAGTCCAAGTGGGATGTAACTAAGGTGTGTATCACTGTGGCCAAGTCCAGCATGTCAAGGAACAGGCGTAGTTGGCACACAGGCTTTAAGTGTACAAAAGTACTCCTGGCCACCACAGAGACCAGGGTCTCCAGGTTCAAGGCTGAGTCCAGGAGTACCCCCAAACTGTGAACCTTGTCTTCAGGGGGAAGTTCTTATCTTTTTAGCTAAACTAAACTTAATTGTTTAGCTAAACTAAACTTAGCTTAACTTAAAAGTTCTTAACTTTTTAGCTAAACTGTACCTTTTATTTCGCCCATATTGTATATGTTTAATTTTAAATATAACAATTATCATTTGTCTCTTTATCTGCAAGAGCTAGTTGAGCTCCTATGGCACCATCTACATAGTTGAGAAGATGATGGCGGTGATGATGAGGAAAAGATTCAAAAGATGGTAAAGTGAAAGAGATAAAGATCATACTGATAGAAGAAGGAGGTGGCTGGCTATGAGCCACCTGTCTCATTCCAGATGTCCCACAGTGTGAGTGTAACCCAGATTGCATGGGGTCCCTGAAGAACCCACTCATGTCCAGACCAGTGGGGTGCCACAGGGTTCTGTCCTGGGCCCAGTGCTATTCCACATCTTTTATCAATGACTTGGATGATGGAATTAGGGGCATACTTATCAAATTTGCAGATGACACCAAATTAGGAGGAGTAGCTAACACCCTAGAGAACAGGATCAAAATTCAAAGTGACATGGATAGACTGGAGAGCTGGGCCAAAGCTAATAGTGCCACTCTATTCTGTCTTGATCAGACCTCACCTAGAATACTGTGTCCAGTTCTGGGCACCACAATTCAAAAGGGATATTGACAAACTGGAGCGTGTCCAGAGGAGGGTGACTAAAATGGTGAAAGGTCTAGAAACCATGCCTTATGAGGAAAGACTTAGGGAGCTGGGTATGTTTAGCCTGGAAAAAAACTGGTTAAGCAGCGATATGATAGCCCTGTTTAAGTATTTGAAGGGGTGTCACATTGAGGATGGAGCAAGCTTGTTTTCTGCTGCTCCAAAGACTAGAACATGGAACAATGGGTGCAAGCTCCAGGAACAGAGATTCCACCTCAACATTAGGAGGAACTTTCTGACAGTAAGAGCTGTTCAGCAGTGGAACACACTCCCTCAGAGCATGGTAGGGTCTCATTCCTTGGAGGTCTTTAAACAGAGGCTGGATGGCCATCTGTCAGGGATGCTTTGATTGTGTATTCCTGAATGGCAGGGGGTTGGACTGGATGGCCTTCGTGGTCTCTTCCAACTCTACAATTCTATGATTCTATGATTCTATGATTAATATGGGGAATTTTAATGAGCTCAATATGGCAGTGAAGGGCTGGGTAACTACAGGATCTTTTGACCTATGTAATGTATACCAGTACTAACTAGTGAGACTCACAGCCAGGAAATAAAATAAAATGGTTTTTTATTGAAAAATAATCTCAGAAGCATTCACACGAACACTCAGGCTTCAAGCAATCACACAAGGCTAACGAAAGATAGAAGGAAGTATTGGGATAGAGGAATAAAGTTTGGGATGATGGGCTATACTGTACCTGTCTGACAAGCAGAGATTCATATAGCAGAAAATACTCAACTTGAGCTCTGAGGGTAACAAAGCAGACAGATAGAGTGACAGGAGGTATGAAGGCTGCAAATACTTTGACAATGTTTTAGGGTGCTATTTATACCCAATATTTACCCTTAAGAGGTGTTATGAGTGGAATACAATGTTAGATGGAGTTTCCCACCATTAGACAATTGAAGCTCTTGCTATGTTAACAATTGCTAATGGCTGAGACTTTAAGACTGATGGGTGTCAGGCATCCTATTTTTGAGGAGAAGGGGGCAAAGGAAAACCAGTTTGAAGAGTAGTGAGTGTTCCAGCCACTTGACTGAATAAGTGAATGACTCACTTCCAGGTGTGTCCAGGAGAATTAGCACATTCAACCCCGACTACCCAATCCAAGGGGGCTTCACGTAATTGCTACCCTCGCATGTCTTTTGGGGAATTTGGAAAGACCTCTTCTTTAGGTTTTGAGAAAACCTTAACTTAATACCTATTTGGGGGGAAATCTGGGTCTACTGCTAACTTTGTGAATTGGCAATAAATGATCCAATTTATGAAATACAATTGTCCCTTCATATTCTCTGGAGTTTGGTTCCAGGACCCCCCGTGAATACCAAAATCCGTGACTACTCAAGTCCCATTATATGCAATGGTATAGCAAAATGGTGTCCCTTATGTAAGATGTCAAAATCAAGGTTTGCTTTTTGGATTATTATTTTTAAAGAACATTTTCAAGCTGTGGATAAATCCGTGGATACCAAATCTGTGGGTTCCTAGGGACAACTTTACAGCCCATTGATAGATTATCAGAAGGGTAGGGATATCAAGGCAGGTAACAAGAGGAGTGGTTTGAAAAACTAGCTGTGTCATAGCACAGGCAATTTTCCACGTCACCCTTCCTATAGTGCCTTGGTTTGGGGGATTCCACCCACCCACCCACCCATAAAATAGGCAGTTTGATTCCAGTGTCTTCTCTTCTCCCCTCACTGCTGCTGCTGCTTGCCAACTTGTACAAATGGAGAGACTGTTAAACCATACATAAGATAGTCAATGCTGTGAGCAGTTTACTACAACAGTATCATGGGCAAAGCATGGGTTGTTTTTTTTTTATAAAAAAACCTGTTTATTATTTTAATTTATATTAATTAATTTGTAACAATTTTTAATAGATTAGTAGAGTTTTTTTAATTTAGTAAGTAGTTGGCAATGATTAAGCTGGCAAAATTTCTTAAAACTAACTAAATAAATAACTTTAAAAAGAAACACTTGTAAAAACTCTGGGTGGTATATACCATTTTAGCAGAGGTCTTTGCTCTTCTGCTCTCAGAATGAGAGTGTATCTTCTAAGATAGTGCTTGCAGCAATGCAAACAATGGATTGCCTTAAAAAAACAGACTCCAGCAAACCATTTGCCACATTTTGCCTTGATATTTTAGACAGCAAAGTGTTAAAATAGGTGATCATGCCCTCCTCCAGCACTGAGGGTAAATCAGTTTCTAAAAAATTGTGAGGGGGGGATTTAACTTTGTCCTACCATAGCATGCTTATTTAAAAGCAACAAAAAGTTTTAATGATAGACTGTTGTTGTTGTTGTTGTTGTTGTGCCTTCAAGTAATTTCTGACTTAGGGCAACCCTAAGGTGACCCTATTCAAGGGGTTTTCTTGGCAAGATTTGTTCAGAGCAGTTTTGCCATTGCCTTCCTTGGAGACTGAGAAAATGTGACTTGCCCAAGGTCACTCAATGGGTTTCCATGCCTGAGCATGGTCCACAGTGTCCCAGTCCAACACACAAACCACTACACCATGCTGTTTGTTTAATGTGTTTAACTTGACCTTTAAATGAAGGGGTTGAAGGGACCCATGTAAAAATTGTAGATGAACAGGCTAAAACTAGTGAAATGAAATTCAGTAGAGTTCTGTGTATAGCATCTTCCTCCCAATCACATAAAATGAACAATCCAGGTATCCGAGGGGAGATACCTGGCTTGGCACTGGCACGTGTGTAAAGACAGTAGTTAATAATAACCAGGGAGTCCTGGTAGCGCAGTGGTTAAAAGTCAGTACTGCAAGTCACCACATTGCAAGTTTGATTCCAGAGGGCTCCAAGGTTCACTCACCCTTCCATCCTTTTGTAGGCTGGTAAAATGAATACCCGGCTTGTGGAGGCAATTAGCTAACACATATTGGAAACTGCTTAATGCAGTGTAGATGTGTAAATTGCTATTGCTTAAAACAATTTGTAAGCCGCTCTGATAGCCTTTGTGGCTGAAGACTGGGGTATAAATCCTTAAATATATATATATGGCTTTTCTTCACAAATGAAGATTCAGGAAGGATTCATCCTGCGCTTTCTGCAAGTGTACTGATGACTAAAACGGCCAATCCGAGATAAACAAGTCCGGTTGCAGAAAGCACAGCAGAAGGTCTCCTTGGGTGATGTTTCTGGGTTGTGATTCTTTCTGCGTTGTCATTTCTCTTCAAGACTTGTTTGGCATGAGTTCTCAAATGAGTCTCCATTGTGGATGCTGTGAGGCTGATGTGAGGCCAGGGCGGACCATTGTTGGTGATCAATTTGGCCGAGCCTGAGATGTTCTTTCAGGGAATCCTTATATGGCTTTTTTGGAGCGCCCCTCTTATGCTGACCCATGGCGAGTTCACCATAGAGTACTATTTTTGGGAGGTGATGGTCCTCCATCCTGGAAACTTGCCCTGCCCAGCGAAGCTGTGTTCTCAATATCATGGTCTCAATGCTGGTGATCCCTGTTTGCTGAAGGACAGCAACATTCATCACATAGTCAGTCCAGTGTATATTTAGGATTGTGTGTATACAGTGCTGATGAAAGCGTTCGAGGAGTCGTAAGTGGTGGTGATAGGTGACCCATGTTTCAGACCCATAAAGGAGTATAGACATTACAATGGCTCTATACACACTGATTTTTGTGCTTTTCCTCAGGCGTTTATTACTCCAGACTCTTTTGTAAAGTCTTCCAAATGCGCTATATGGCTTTGCTAATCTGTGATCGATCTCTTTGTCAATCTTAGCATACATATATATCGGCTCAACATGAGTCAATAGTGTAGCTGCAAAATAAGTGGCTAGAATTTTATGCTGTATTAGTAGAGCTATAATTTTCAAGCCATGGAATGTAATCTCTCTCTCTCTCTGGCTTTTCTTTGGAAACGAAGGTTCAGGAAGGACTCATCCCGCACTTTCTGCAAGCGTGCTGATGACTAAAAAGGCCAATCTGAATAAAGAAGTATGGTTGCAGAAAGCACAGCAGAAGGTCTCCTTGGGTGATATTTTCGGGTTGTGATTCTTTCTGCATTGTCATTTCTCTTCAAGACTTGTTCGGCATGAGTTCTCAAATAAGGCTGCAGCATTGTGGATAATGCATCTCCATGCCTCCCTATGTGAGGCCAGGGCGGACCATTGTTGGTGATCAATTTGGCCGAGCCTGAGATGTTGTTTCAGGGAGTCCTTGCATTGCTTTTTTTTGGAGCACCCCTCTCACTCTACTTTATTTTGCACTAGTCAGACCTTATCTATGTTCTGTCAGGACATTGGGACATACAGTAAGTAGATTTATTCTGTAAAGATCTAGAATGTAACAAACAGTCTGCAGAGTGCATCACAGGGAGAGCTAGTGGCAGTTGCAAATGTATCAATATTGATGAGCTCTCAGCTCTGGTGCAGAGCTGACTGGGGGAGGTGCTAGGAACTCTGCAGAGCTGGGTGTTTAGTTTGTCCTATAGAGTTGAACTGAGCAGTCCTGTGTTGGATTTCAAAGAGTGAAGATGTTTTCTTTTGAATGCTGTATATATCTGTAAATACTCTTCATTATGCCCAAGTAAAGAGAAGTTGTTTATTTTAGACACAAAACTATGTATCTGTGCCTTTATTCTGATGCCTGAAGGAACAACACTCTACTGTTTATTATATGCTGCCTGGAACCTGTTCAGGTTTCCAGTGCATGCTACCACCTTACATGTTCAGTCCTATGTTCAATTCTGACTTCTGCATTTTGGGGAGGCTTTGTTATAAATCTATTTTACACAAAAGCATATTATAGAGTCTGATCCTAAAGGGAAAAAATCCTACTGGAATTTTAAGGAAGAGAATAATTTCTTTTTCTTGGCCAGTAGAATTAATAAGCCAAAGAGCATCTAACATTATTAGAAATTGGAACCTCAGATCCATCAATAGCCAGGAATCACTGACCATGATAGAATTGCTGACCCAGGATGCTAGCTGGGTTCTGTACCAGTGTCTGCTTCAGTCTGATTATTCATACAGTTTGTACACACATACGTAGTAGTGGCTTAGTCTGGGCTCTCTCAATTGAAAACCATTTCTGGAATCAAGGTTTGGAAAGAACTCTTCTTAAAGCCTTGAAACCACTGTTAACCAGAACTGCAAATACAAGTTTAGATGGCCTAATACTGTAGTAAACTATCAAAGACATGAGAAATGTTTTACTGGACAGACCAAAATCCACCTAGACCAACATTTTCTTCCCAGTCCAAGTGACGGAAATTCAGAGGCATCCAGGTACTGTAAGCAGGGCATTAATTATTTTCTCCTTTCATATGTATGTGTACAGCATCTGGCTGAATCATTCCTTCTAACAACAAAGAAGGCTGCCCAATGCTAACAGTAGTTCAGGAAAACATGTTTACTTACAATCATGCTTATTGAGGTAAATTCAGATTTTTCAAAGGAAAAAAAAAAGAACACACAAACATTCAATCCCAATATAGTAATTTGTCATCATCATTCTAAGTCCTACTCTGCTGCCTCATTGTGATGTGGAAGTGAGCCTCAGACCTTAAGACTATCCCTGCAGAATGAAAGCTCTATCAGGTTCTACCAAACTGGATTTAAAGTATGGTCTTGGTGGCAGACTGCACATCTGCAGTCTGAGAAGCAACCAAGCTACGCGTGGAGAGCCTTGTCATTACAAGGTTGGCCAACAGGTAAGTAACTAACTGCAGGTACTAATACAATGATGTGAAAACTTGTGATCTGCATCAACAACAGGGCTATTAGCACTGATGAAACAATGGATCTTCAAGGTATTATTATAGTTGTTATAATTATGGGGTAAGAAGATTCCTAGACAGTTCACAGTATCAGAAAGGGAGGATCCCAGACCTCATTTGTTCTATAACTCTAAAATACTCAAGTGTGGGATACTAAAACCCTGCTCTTACTCTGCTTATGATAGGGATTATTTAAACATCCATCTCACTCTCTGATCCTAAAAACCTGATTGCTTTAATGTTGTTTCACTTTGAGATTAATTTAAGGAATGCTGTGGAGCAGGGGAGGGGGGGTGGGCAGAGGGAAAAGGATACTAAAAATACAAAGCTAAAATAGCTCAGGTCTAGTAGCTATCCACCACTGCAGGTTGAGAAGCCAGAATAAGCACTATAGGGTATAGAACTCCAGTTCAAGAAAGACTGGAGTCTTAAACAGTAACATTGCAGCTTTCAGTTTGGGGATACACTCTGTTTTTGTTTTTATTTTGTTTGTTTGTTTGTTTTTGTTTTTTTGCTGCAGACCCCAACATTATCCAGATTCCTTCTGTTCAAGAAGGTTAATTTATTTGTTATGCCTAACTTGCAGTGGTGGCTGTTAGCTTCTCTGTCAGGGATGTAGTGAATCTGCTTGGTGTTTTAATCCAGACTTTAAAGAAGCTGCCTATGGGTCTGAAAGTGTTTAGGACATGTGTTCAGCATCTTGGATACCTCCTTTAAAGTGTGGGATAAGATACAGAGTAGATTCATTGTACTCCTACCATGGAAACCACAAGCCATCACTGCTATGATCGACCAGGTCTCCGTGCATTAGCTTTTAAAAAGCCATCTAAACTACTGGCTCCTACCACTAAAGATGTTCCTCATAGTATGCAAAGAATTGCCAGCCAGATCCTGCTCAGCTTTCTTCGTGAATTTAATTTAAAAAATATTCTTCAACTAATTAACTTTACAATTTTATCAAAATTACTTCTCATATGTATCTCATATCTTTTGTACAGACTTTTCTTGTTCTAAAATTATCCTTGGGGTCTAAACCAGAAACACACACAAAAAAATCTGCAACATTAATCATTGTTCCATGAGGGGAATGAAGAAATCGTTATCTGAGTAACACTTTAAAAGATTATTCTCAAAATGCATTTAATTTACTTTTAATAGGAATACTTTGCATGGCAAATTAATTTCAATTGATTGTTTAAACTATTTCTGAAGATTAACAATTAAAAAATGGATACTGAGACCAAATTATTATATACACAGAGATTACACATCAGGTATATTTGCATTTACAAATCAATTTTTATTTGTTTTTATTTGTCACATTGTCATTATTTTAATGAAAGCAAAAAGTAGGGTTTAGCAAAGATAATTATCTGGACTATGTAAACTTACGCTCATAAAACCTTTAAATATCACACATTTTCAGCATTGTGAAATCTCTTTAGCATTAGCAAAGTATTTGGCCTCCTTCTTTATTGTCTTTTTGCCTTATTTAAATTCTGACATGGCTATTTTGTGCTTTAGCAAATTCTGCCATTTGAAGCAAGAAATAGAAGACCTAAGTAGGGCAATATTTGACTGCACTACAAATTTCCTTTTTGGATGTACCACTCCTAGGGAGATAGAGGATAAGTTACCTCTTTCCTCTATGTATTACCACCATCAAACAGTGCACGTGTGTGTTCAGGCGGGCGCACACACACACATTTATCATCATCAGTGTGTGTCAGAGAGAGAGAGAAAGAGAGAGCTTGAGAGAAATCAGGCAGGAGAAAGAGTTCAGGTCCATCGCATGAATAAAAATGGTCAAGGGGCATTGAAGATGTGATCAAACCATCAGTTAGGATATATTCCAGCTCCCTACCATGCAGCAGAGCCGCTTGGGATGGGGTGCCGCCTTTGCCGCCGTTCTTGTGTCCAGGAGACCATCCTGCTGGCTGCAGGCGGTGTCACCTGTGACGGAGGATGAGGAGTTGGGCCAGAGGCTATAAAAGGCCTGCCGCCCCTCACCTCCTCCTCTTCAGATCAAAAGTAATCGTTGATCGCTGGTCACGGAGTCAAATTAGGCTGAAGAGGTGGATGATTGGGAGCAGTTTTTAATTGCTCTGTTGGCTACGATCAGCCAGGTTGCCAGCTGGACTGCCATTATTGGGTCACAGCTGTGACCTGATTTCGGCTGGAGGAGTTAAGGCGCTTGCTTGCTGCACTGTGCGGGGGAAGATGATCACGGAGATCGTGCCTGTCAGGCTTCATTTCTTGTCGTCCCAAGGGTGATCGGGGATGGAGGAGTTCACTGGTGGTGCCCCACTTTTGTGCAGCCACCTCTCCCTCTGTGGTGCTCTCCCGGTTGCGGCCACGATGGACAGGGTAGCAGAGGTTTTTTCTTCGACCATCGGCTGCGGTTTTCCCACATCAGGTTGAGTGGAGGCTGGGCAGGAGTCACTCCAGGGTGAAGTTTCTGTGCTGCAGATGCCATGGCATTTTCAAGGAGTATTGTAGCTGGGAGGGGTTCTGGTTTGTGAGTTGGGTATGCCACCGGGGAGTTGGTTGGTAAACTTGGAATCTGGAGCACAGGTTGCCTTGTGGATTTGGTGACCCAGTGACCAGATTGAGGGTTGGTGATCCTCTGGGGCGCTTTTACAGTGGGCACACTTTGGCCATAATTGTTCAATTCAGCCTGTTCACTGGGGATAAGTTTTGGCCACCAGGGGTGTGTGTCAATAGTTATTTTGTTATTCCTGCGGGTTTTTGGCAGGCCACCAGGGGGGTCTTGCCGGCAGTTGATTGTTATTCCCTGCAATTTTTTGGCAGGCCACCAGGCGGGTGTTGCCAATAGTTATTTGTTGTTCCCTGCAACTTTTTGGCGGGCCACGGGGGGGGGCTGTCAATGACAGTTGGTTAGGTAGTTCTCTGCAGTTCTCTGTAGTTCCATTGGTGGGCCACAAGAGGGATATTACTGTAATTCCTGGAAGCCTTTTGGTACCTTAATTTGCTATGCCCAGGAAGCTATTTTCTGGAACCTCAGGCAGCAGCCATTTTGTGCTAGCTTTGTGCCAGGCATTCACATTGGGATTGCTGGTTTGCAATCTTGGGACCATTCTGATTTGACTTGACATAGTATTTGACCTGCCTGGTGCTTACTATTAATATTGCTTAATTGATTGATTGGCTGTTCTCAATAATAATAATAATAATAATAATAATGGTTGGTATAATAATAATAATAATAATAATAGTTTGTTACAATGGCTTCCAAAAAAAAAAAAGGTAAGGGAGTCAGAAAGGTAAAGGGCAGGCTGCTAAGCAGTCGCTAACAGCTCCAGTAGACCTTGACCTCACTCACCCAGTGATGAGGAGGATCATATTCCATGGAAGGCAATTTTAGCAAGGATCCAACATCTTGAGAAGCTGCACAGTGTTCAAGGGGATCAAGTGGTGAAGTCTAGTAGCCATGGTAAGAAGAGGAGGGTGGCTGATGATATTCTTTCTTGCTTAGACATATTGGAGTGCAATATCCACCAAGATGGAGCTTCAGGATCCAAGCATGAAGATGACGGGAGCAGCCTCCTGTTAATCCTCTTGAACAACCTGTGATTGAAAACATGGTCCCTGGGACCTCAGGTGAGCAATCTACTCCATTTGCAAGCATGACTTGGCCTTGGAGTTCTTGGCCTTCGCTGACACAAAGCATGACACACACTAGTTCAGTACACAGCCAGCGCAAGCTACCTGGCCGATGCAGCAGCCGGCATTAAATTGGGTCCCACCGCAATTGTCCCCCTGGTTAAATTATGGGTCTGGATCAATGGTACCCCCCTTTGGGTTTGGCCAGGGCTTACCGTGCACTGTTCAAGGGACTGGATATGATGCAGTGGCTTATTCAGCCATTCCATTTGGTGAAATTTCCCTCCCATTAGGTGACCATTTGATTCAATCTACTAGGGACAAGATAACAAAGGGAGAATATGTAGACCTATTTTACCTTCTCTATAGAAAAGTGGAGAAAAAAGACAGGGATGAAATGGAGAGAAGGATAAAAATAAATTGAGGAAGAGAAAGGTAGAGAGGAACTAGACCAATTGGCTTTCCGGATTTCTCATTTACACTGGGGTTGTTGTTAAGGCCCATCCTCATCGTGCAGTGGCCCTGTTTCAGTACTTAGATATAATTCACCGGGCTTACGGTGATTTTGCTGGTCGGGCATGGCTTCTGTATGATGAAGCCTTTAGGATGAGGGCTGCAATTTACCCTTCTTTGAGATGGGATATTATGCATCCTCAGTTATGGATGCAGCTCATGACTCCGGCTCACCCGATCCAAGGGGAGAGGACCCATAGTGGTCACCTGGTTAAGTCATCTAGCAGCCCTGCACTTCATGCCCCTGCTAGCACGGCTTTGGCTACTAAACAGGTATGTTGGGAATTTAGTTCACATGCGTTTTGCGCTAGGAAGCCCTGCAGATTCAGCCACAAGTGCTCTATCTGCGGTGGGGGGGGGCATTCCTTTTGGAACTGCCCCAGGGGTAAAAAATTTGCCCATGGTGGTAGGGCCAAAGAAGGAGGGAGGGGCAGGGTCCCACTGCTCACCCTCAAAAAGGGGCCCAGCCCAATCAACAATGAGGTTTTACGGCTTTGGCTCAGTTTACCCAGACAGGAAGGCAGCCAAAATTTTACTTGAGGGTTTCCAGTTTGGTTTTAGGATTCCTTTTCAAGGTGTTAGGCAGCCTTTCTGGGCATGTAATTTAAAATCAGTTTTAGGTTTGGAACATGTGGTTAAAGAAAAAATTAGGAAGGAAGTTGATGAGGGTCAGGTTTTGGGTCCTTTTTCAAGTCTTCCGGTTCCCAACCTAAGCGTTTTGCCTCTGGGCATTGTGCCCAAGAAGGCCCCTGGGGTATTTAGGCTCACCCACCATTTATCATATCCTAAAGGTGATTCAGTGAATGACTCTATTCCCCATGAGCTGTGTATGGTTAAGTATACATCTTTTGATGCAGCTGTCAGGGCGGTTCAACTGCAGGGTTGGGAGGCTGAGCTGGCGAAATGCGATATTAAATCTGCCTTTTGCCTTCTGCCAGTTCATCCAGATGACTTTGAATTGTTAGGTTTCCAGTTTGAAGGGCAGTTTCATATGGACCAGGCTCTCCCCATGGGCTGTTTGGTTTCATGCAATACATTTGAAACCTTCAGCACCTTTCTTGAATGGGCTTTGAGGTCTAGGACTGGCTTGCACTGTGTTGTACACTATTTAGACGATTTTTTAATGATAGGGCAGTATCATTCTGGTCAGTGTAAATACCTGCTGCAGCAGTTTGAAACATTGGCTGGTGAACTGGGGGGCCCCCTGGCACCTGAAAAAAACAGAAGGTCCTGCCCAGGTGTTGACCTTTTTGGGTGTCGAAATTGACACAGTCAACTAGCAGTGTAGGCTGTCTGTGGCCAAGGTCAATGATCTAAAGGACAGACTTGGCTAGTTCTTAACATGGCATAAAGACACTTTGCATGAATTTCAGGTCCTGATAGGACATTTGAAGTTTGCATGTAAGGTTGTAGCTCCTGGTAGGGCTTTCCTTCACCGCCTATGTGATGCTATTAAGGGTGTACGGCAGCCCTATTTTTTAATCCGCATTACTAGGGATATAAGGGCTGACTTATTGGTCTGGAAAAAATTTTTTGAACAGTTTAATGGCATCTCTTTTTGGCATGAGGAAAGGAAGCTCAAAGGTAATCTGCAGATAGCCTCAGATGCGGCTGGATCCACGGGGTTTGGTGTTTATTTTGGTGGATGGTGGTGTGCAAGCAGGTGGCCTCCCGATTGGGCAGCCTCAAATATTGTGGTTGATTTGACATTTCTAGAATTCTTCCCAATCTTGGTGGTGGCCACTATTTGGGCTGATGAGTTGGCAAATTCATCTATGCACATTTGATGTGATAATATGGCAACCGTCCAGGTGATAAACTCACTCACCTCAAAATTCCCTTGGGTGATGGTGCTCATCAGGGCCTTTACGTTACAATGTTTGAAGTTTAATATTCTGTTTGTAGCTTGGCATGTGATCGGCATTAACAATAGCATTGCTGACGCTCTTTCCCACATGCAGATAGAGCGCTTCAGAGAGTTGGCCCCTGACGCAGCACCCAAGGACAGTCCAATGCCGACAAGCCTGTGGAAGCTTGGGAGGCTGAGCTCGTGAGGGCACTAGGTATGTCCATAGCACTGAGCACTCAAAAGGGATACACCAGGGCCTTACATGATTTTTTTCAGTTTAGGGAACAGTCAGGCTTCAAACAGGGTATTCCTGTACCTTTTAAACATCTTTTCCAGTTCTGCATCTTCCTATATCATAAGGGTTTATCCCCACAATCCATTAAGATTAGACTCTCAGCGATTGCCTTCTGGCTCAAAGCTCAGGGGGTCCCAGATAGTATTGGGGATTTCCATATTAGGAAAGCCCTGGAAGGGTGGTTCAGGGAACGGGGGTGTAGGGCTGATAGTAGGGTCCCAATTTTTCCTGCTATTTTAAAAGGGTTGGCCAAAGTCTGGTTAGGCATTTGTAAGTCTCCGTCCGAGGTGCTGCTTTTTCACGCAGTGGTGTTGACAGACTTCTTTGCTGCCTTACACATTAGTGAGTTTGTGCAGGCATCCAAAACAGATGCTTCTCATAGAGCTCTGGAATTGAGAGATGTCATTATGGAGGGATGCCAGGTCACTTTGACCCTGCATTTTTCCAAGATGGATCAGCGTGGAAAGGGCAAGCAATGTTGCTTGTTGCCACACACTGACCCAGAGCTGTGTCCAGTAAGGCCTTTGCAACAGTTTTTAGGAATTCATGGGCCACAACCAGGCCTGCTCTTTGTGCATGCAGATTTTCCCCCACTCACCAATTACCAGTTCTGGACATTGATGTCTAAAGCATTAGGTAAGTTGGGTCTTCAAGGGGGCCATTTTGCTAGCCACTCCTTCTGCATAGGAGCCACTTCTACGGCCTCTGCAATAGGCATGCCGTCAGCAGCAATCCAGGGGATTGGCCAATAGAGGTCCTCCTCCTATCGCCATTACGTGCATCCACTCACCTACTAATTGGTTGTCTTCCCCTTTTGTTTTTCAGATTCTAGGTTGATGCTGGTGAGGCTGTGGGTGCTGATCTGTGGCCGCAGTATGGTGTACTGGGCAGCCCAACAGGCCCGGCTGTGTCACTTTGGGCCTCACCTGAGTCTGGGGAACGGGGAGACAATTGAGTCATTGGGAAGGAGGGGGTTACATTGGTGTGGCGTTCTGCCACTGCTTTTTGAGGAACGCCAAGGGCCTCTGCCTAATGGCCTTATTCTACACTTAGGGGAGGATGATTTGGGGCTGTTGAAAGGGAAGGCACTGGTCCTTCAGGTGATCCATGACATGCGGGTGGGTAATCAGGTCACGGTGGCCTGAGGTTACCATCATGTGGTCTGCCATGCTGCCAAGACGGCATTGGAGAGGGAAAAGTGATCCCTGTTCACTGGATAATGCCTGGAAGGGAGCTAACTGGGAAATTAAGAATGCCATGTATAAGGGGTTGGGATACTATCTGCCTCACCCTGACATTGTGTCCAAGAGGCCCAAGCTCTACCCAACAGATGGGCTGCACCTTTTGGATGCTGAAAATTTGATCTTTTTGAGTGATCTTCAGCAGGGGTTGAGGGACCTTTTGGATGAACTGGTGGGGGAAAGGGGCTAAGCGGATGCTTGCCCCTTTCTGTGGCAGGGAAGGGAGAGGTGTTGCTTCAGTGGGCACCTTGGCACCAATTTTCGGTGAAGATAGGGTCTCTGGAAGGGCCACTTCAGGTCGTGGGGCCTAAGGCAACAGAAGGGGTCCCACCTTGAGGTTGGCCTAAAGGATACTCCTTCACCCCAATCTGTGGGGTTTGGGTGAGGGACTTTTGGGTTCACCTACTAGATGTGGGCTGGCTGGCGAGCAACCCCAGGCAACTGGGGTTCCTCTCCATGACCCAGGTGTTCACCCAGGAAGGCTGAGGTGTGTGGTCCACGACAGACCTACTGCCTCAGCTGGTCCCTCACCAGGTTGCCTCCCCCTGCTGAAGATTTTAGAGGGAATTTAAATAGGTTGATTTCAACAAAAACACTTTATTTCACCTCATTTTATGTCTGTGGTATCTTTATTCTGCAATTGGCCGGCAATATGTTCAGCCCGTGTCAGCAGGTGTCATATTATACATCAGAGGTGAGGAACTGTGGCCTAAAGACCAGAAGCAGCCTTCCAGGGCTTTCCAATGGTTCGAAGCTCTCCTTCCTCACTCCATCATTCCTATAGCAATTAATTTTTAATTAAACTGTAAAGTCTTTCACTGTCACCAATGGGATTTTTTTCCAAATCTAATTGGAGAGCAGGGGACACTTTTGCAGGGGAGATATACCCTCAGAGTTGTACCCTATGCTCTGCTATATATCCTCTCCCATCTTTCCCCCTCCACAGCTATTAAGCTGAAAAAAGTATTTCAAATATAACAATGTTTAATATTTATATTCTAAATGGGGTGGCACATCTTGTTGTGAGATTGGTGGGCATGAAAAAAACATGGGTGGGTGTTACTGAGGAGTGGGCAGATCATTCTGTATCCAGTCCATGCCATACTTGCTTTTATTGAGGAATGTGTTGTCCATTCTGTCCAAAAGTAGAGCTGGAAAGAATATTTTTAAAAAATATTATAATGGTCAAAATATGATGTTATTTTCTATGTATAAAAAGCAGTTTCCTGCTCAGAAAATGCTGTTTTCTGCACAAAAAGGCCACGGGTATGTTTTGCACAGAATAAGTCATGATTTTTTCAGCAGAACACATTTTCTGCACAGAAAATGTGCAAAAATCGCCTTCACTCTCAAAGAAAGCAATGAATGATTTGAGCAATTTTCTGCCTGCTGTGAGATCTTTGAAAACAGCACAAATCTTGGCAGTTCAGGACTTATCGAAGTGCAGAAATAGTATTCCTGGACAAAATATTGTTTTCCAGAGCCCCAAAAAACACACAAAGGAATTTTGCTCAGAATAAGTCCTAGTCTGTTAAATTGCTTCTGTTCTCAAAGACTTTCTCCTTGGAGGAAGAAAATTGCTTTCTATTGCTTTTCCTTCAAGATTTATATTAATGAAGAATTACATCCATACCAAAAACTTCCATGAAGATGTAGCCATTGAAGGCTGTGGCCAGTTTTAGCTCCAAATCTGTTAATATGTCCTTATTGGCTGCTCTGTTTAATCCCAATTGGTTTTGCAGAAATAGTTCTGCCTGTGGTATTCACCAGTTGCTAAGACCTAAATCTAATTACTAGCCCAAATGTCAGTACATCCATTAAATCAGATTGACAGTGTTGATTTATAAGTGTAGTCCATTCAGCAATTGATTCAATGGCCCTCCAGTAGCTGGGGCTAGCACCCCAGTGGATTTAGTACAAAGCATTACCTGTGATGCTTGGAATATAAATTGGCAGGCTTATACATACAGCTGGTAGAAAAATAGTCTGGGATGCAGAAAAATGCAGGGTGGAAAAATTTGCAAGGGGAATTTAAGTTCTCTGCTATATTTAGAAGCCGTGTCAAAATTCATTGAGGCAAATTCCTGTTGTGCAGAGGGCTGTCAGGAAATTCAAGGAAGTTTCCATAAAATTTCCAACATGCTGCTGCCAGACCAACAGGAAACATTTCTGCATGTTGTTACTCATGCTTCACTGCAGGTATCATCAAGCTTTCAGAGCTCTAGATGTCCTCTGGTGAGTGTGGGGCTAGTGAGGAATTTTGGAGTGTCCACAAAGGACTTTTTCGGATGAAGAAAAATAACGCAAGCAGCCTCTCCAGTTTGCGAGGCTGCTACGCTGCAAAGCGCCCCTTTCGTATGACGCTCGCCCCTGCCGGTACTGTTGCGGTACCGCAGGGAGAGCTGAGCATCATATTTCGTTGATTTTTACTCACAATCAACTTTTGTGAGTAAAAAATCAACAAAATATGATGCTCAGCTCTCCCTGCGGTACCGCAACAGTACCGCTAGAGGGCAGCATCATCCGAAACTGACACTTTGCAGCGCAGCAGCCTCGCAAACTGGAGAGGCTGCTTGCGTTATTTTTCTTCATCCAAAAAAGTCCATAATGTCACCTGAAATAAAAAGGGTGGGATTACGCTTTAAGGATCCAGCTTAAAATTATGTTGAACCCTCATGGATCACATCAAGTTTTGATCTAATCCTCTTTTGTGCAGTGGCCATCAGATACTGCCAAGGTTTAATGCAATGACCTTCCTATATTTCCCAACAGCTGGTATTATTGAATCACATATTGTCTCTGAATATGGAATTTCCATGAATTTGTGTAATCCCCCTTTAAAGCCATCTAATTTAGCAGCCATCCCTGCTTTTTGTGCAATTGCATTCCATAAATTAATTCTGTTAATTTATTAATTCTGAACATCAATAGCATTTCAAATGGAAAAGATAGAGGCTGCTTTCATAAGACTAGTGACATTTCTTAAAGCAGAGATGGGAATCATGTGGCCCCCTAAACATTGTTGGACTTCCAGGTCCCAACAGTCCTAACTGGTATAGTCAATAGTGAATACTGTTGGGAGTTGAAGTCCAACAACATCTAGAGGGTTGCATGATTCCCACCTGTTTTAGGGATTGCTCTAATTATGGATAGCCCATAAGCTGGAGCTCTGCAGAGGAACTCTCTGTGGATGGAGAGCCTTATTTCACACTGAAGATAACAACAAACAATCAGGGTCATTGCAGTAGTTCCTGGTGCTGAACCAAATGGCCCTCCCCCCATATCTGTGGGACCTTTGTTCTTCATGAAATTGGTAGGAAAATTTATCTCATCCCCAAAGCCATGACACTCAGGACTGTAAATATTTCCTTACTTAGGCTATTGTGATATACAGTAGGACAACTTTATCCACTGGGGATTGGTTTGGGGGGGGCATGGATACTGAAAACCGTGGATAATAGCAAACACCATTGAAAATAATGGGACTTCTAGTTTAAAATACCATAAAGTTGCCTTGGAGGACCTAGAAAACACCTAGAGAGGACACATTTTCTAGGAAGACTCTGTGGTAGGTCTGTTATTTTTTGTCTCGTGGATAATGAATCAGTGGATACGGGGGGTCCTACTGTAGCTCCTTCCCCCATAAAATTCCATCCTTATGGCAAGTGATGACACAACCCAAATTTCCTGTTCCTATGCTACAATGATATAGCATAGTTCCCATAAGGCTCTGTGCCCCAATTTTCATAGGGATGCCATGGCTTAGCACCACAGCAAACCATTGGTTTATAACAGTGGCTTGGATTTGAAACAGAAGAGCAAAACACACCCATCACCTCATTAAAACTTAAGGTAAAAGGTTTTTTAAAACACACACACACACACACACACACACACATTTTCATACTCCCCCACCCCAAAATTTTCCCTCTTCCAGAATTAGAAGAGAGTGCCCCCCCAGCCCCATTCCTTACAAACCACCAAACATCTGCAGGAAAAAATAATCAGTTCAAGACAATTTCCAGTATTAAAGTACATACATTTAGATGAAGGCCTAGTAGAGACAGGGGCCACCTGTCCATGTTTCTGGGCATATCTACAATGTTACATTTTCTGGGCAGGGAGATGATACATCACAATGTTGAATTGCACTGTGAAAATGGTAGGCATTTATGTTGTTCTTTTTCCAATTCAAACTTTAAGCTGACATTCCTGATTTCAATTGTGTTGCAGGACAGTTCCCCCACTCCCGCCACCCACAGGTTATTCTAATAAGACTAAAAAACAAGACAAGAAGTGAATGACCACCCAATCAAAGTATGAAATATTGAAAAGGTCAAAGGAGTGTAACTCACTACAAAGATTCATTGAATATAAATTAAGCATTAAACTCCTGATACCTCATTCTCATGACTGAGTTGTAATGAGAATGGAAGATGGCAGAAAATTAATCCCTTCTCATTAAAAAGCTTGTAATGAGAATGTGGAAATCGGTTCAAATGTAACCTATTCTCATTATCTTCTTCATGAAGGGTCTTTGTGGTCTTCTTCAGATGTCATAGCGATGAACATTTCTGTGCTAATAAGACATGACAGTGCAGAAAACGTAGTTACACTGAGTCAAATTTACATGCTTATGTCTTAAGTTCTCCAATTAAATCATCTGAAAGCCATGACCCTTTCAGTTCACTGCATAGTAGTTATTCAGCTATATTTATACTTTAGTTTTTACATTTATCTTTAAATGCATGATGTGTTTGTGGTGGTAATAGATTCCCACTCCAAACTTGATGTAGTATTGCAGGAATGTGCAAAGCTTTCTTTGTTATTTTCAGCGTTACCAAAAAGTGACAGTGTGACGAGAATCCTGTTGAGGCATTACACCAGTGTAACCCCATGTTATTTGCAACGTCTGTCTATACCCCATCTTTATTTATATGTATTACAATTATAATGCTTGTCCCCTTCAATATACTCCCTGTTCACACTCTCACACCAATGCAGCCTTGTTTTCCACTGGTTGAAGGAGTGAAGCAGATCAGTTTCAGTCAGCTGTTTCAACACATCTGCCGTTTTCTTCTTCACTGCATCAGTTGACTCAAAATGTGTTCCTTTAAGCACCAATTTCAATTTAGGGAAAAGAAAACATTCTAATGGTGCCAGATCTGGTGAATATGGAGGATGTTCAAGTGCAGTAATGCATTTATCAGCCAAAAACTGCCTCACAGAAAGTGCTGTGTGAGCAGGCACATTGTCTTGATGAAGAATGAAAACATTTCCCCACAGTTCTGGCCCCTTTTTCCTAACACTTTCTCTCAGCTTTGTCAAAACTTCATTATAATAATGCTGGTTCACTGTTTGCCTTCTAGAACCCATTGTGCCAACATTGTGCCCTTGATGTCAAGTAACAATCAAACCAATGGGCATGACTTTGAATGTGGACTTGCTTTGATGTGCTTTTTTCACTTTTGGTGATGATGGTGTTTTCCAGTGGATTGACTGTCATTTTGTCTCAGGATCATTCTGGAAGATCCAAGTTTCATCACAAGTGATGATTTTTTTGAAAAAGGTTTGGTTCCACCTCAAGTTGCTGCAGAATGTCAGCGCAAATTTTCTCGCAACACTCTTTTTGCTCTGGTGCGAGAACCTTAGGGACCATCTTGGCACAAACTTTTCTCATGTTGAGATCCTCATGCAAAATTTTCCATGCAGTGTCTTTGTCAATCTTCACAGCTTCAGCTGTCGTTCAGACATGGAGTCAACAGTCTTCTCGGACAATCTGGCTAATTTCCCCCCACAATTTCTTCGGTTCTTGAAGTGGAAGGCTGTCCAGGACATTCATTGTCTTCCATATTCTTACATCCTTCTCTGAATCTTTTGTGCCACTCAGACACACATGCACAAGACATGCAGCCTTCCCCATAGGCCTCAGTAAGCATTTGATAAGATTCCATTGGTGCTTTGTTCAATTTTACTAAAAATTTCAAATTGACACATTGCTCAACTTTAAAGTTAGCATTTTTCTGGCACACAACAGACAATACAGCTGCTTTAAATGATGATTGACAATTAAATGAACAGCTGAGAGTGTTGATGTTTGTCATGCAGGTTCAGACATGTTCAAGGTCACCACTCAAGTGTTCACAATCAGTTCTCCCTTATTTGTCTGAAAGGTAGAAACACAGTCTTGTTATTTAATAAACAGACATTGCACGCAATGCCCCCTTACACAAGCAGTTCTCTATTCACCTGCAGCACAAAGGGCCAGCCTAAGGACTGATCAAGCTCTTGCCCCTCTGAGTGATTACAGCCACTGGGAGAACCTGGAATGGCCATCAGAATCTTCCTTATATCTTCATTGCTTCACATTCTACCAGCATGACACAGAATCTTGGCCAATATGTTTGAGTCACATTCCTGACAAAGCTGAAACACAACTTTGACAAAAATGGGACTTTAGCATGCATGTTCAGCATGCCACGCACAAAGTACAAAGTGGTTAGATGTTGGACAGGGGGGTGAGCTGTTTCATGCCCTTGTGGAATATAAAAGTGCTGAACTGATCAGAATCAAGAGGCAGCCCATAATTGCTTCCCATCAAAATACTTTGATACTTTGATGTGGAACCAAGTAAATGCTTATTGTGGTTCCACATCAAAGTGAGGAACAGCTTGCCATTATACATGATGCTGCGGTTTAGCTTATTTTTCTTATGGCCTTGCCCTGCTATTACAGGATTGGGCGACTGTACCTGGGACAGAAAACAGAAAACAGTCCCCCCCCCCTTTGCACCCTTGATAAGCTGTACCACTGCATTCCTAGTGACTTCTGATTCCAGGGTTTGGGCAGGTGACATGATAGCCATCTTTAAATATCTGAAGGGCTGCCATGTATAAGAAGAAACAAGCTAGAGATGAGAGAGATTAGAACATGAACCAGTGGATTCAAATTATAAGGAATGAGATTCCACCTAAACATTAGGAAAAACTTCTTCTCTGTTAAGAGCTATTTGATAGTGGAAAAGACTGCTTGGAGGCTGGTGGACAATCCTTCTTTGGAGGTTTTTAAACAGAGGTTGCATCTCTCAGGAATGATTTAGTTGTGTATTCCTGCAAGACAGGGAATTGGAATTGGAAAGGGGAGTCCTTTCCAACTCTAACATTCTGTGATTCTATGGGGGTGGGTGGGATAGGTTTGGGATTTGTGAGCTGGATGAAGAGGCAAACTATCATATTTTCATGCGTTTAAAAAATGTATTTAGTGTTATTTTCACAAACAAAATACCCTGAAAAGTGGGGGTCCAGTAGCTTTGAAGGTGTCCTGGGAGTCTGGGAGTGTACAAACTGGGACTGGGATGATTTTATCCAGCCCTGCAATGCAAAGAGCAGTGCACTGAGCTTACTGGTTTTAGGGGAAAAGCTCTTCCTGGCACTAAGTCTCTGCAGGACCTTGGAGGGTAAAGGTTTTAAAAATGGACAGTAACTCCATGTGAAAGAAAGAAATCAGGTCAAGGAGAAGCTGATTCTGCAGCAAAACAATTATTATTTTTTTATTAAAAAGCCAGAAAAAGATAGCCGTAGAAACCAACAGAAATCTATATTCAATGCAAGCTGTTTCTCAAACAAAAAAGGGAGAGGGAGAGGCCTGGGTGCTAAAATCCTATCTGTGACCAATTTGGGTGGTGGTGGTGGTGAAATCCTTTAAACTTAAAGGACTACATACTAAGGCACACACAGATTTTCTTACCCTTTTGATGTGAAGAAGATTCCAGGTCTTCTGGGGAGAGCTTCTAGAAAGGAGAGTGGAGGGGGAGAGAGAGAGAAAGAGAGAGAACCTCCCCCTTTCTGGCCTATATGTAGCCCTTTTCTAATTCAGTGGTTGTCCAATGAAGGAGACACCTCTGGGCAGAGAATGTTATTCTGTTGGAGGGTTCAAAATCCCCCACATGCTTGAGCTCTGCCTTTCACTCTCTGGGCAGTAGCAATGACTCAAAGGACTTTATCCGACGGACAAAGTATGGTGTCATATTGGCGCCACATAACCGCAAAGGGGCACGCAGATTAGACGACATTGCCCTTTTGCAGTTATGTTCTGGCCAAAACCTGTACCTTTTATTTGACAGCTTACGCTGTCAATAGATCCCCCATTCTGTTAAATCTCATCACTGCAGTGAGAATGGCCAGTCTGACACAAACATTTCCAGGTGAGATTGGGACATCCAGGTAAGTTTCACTCTTTTTATTACCCTCCCCTGGTTACTTGGGATTTTTAAAATGTGTGTGTGCTTTGTGTAACTTTTTATGTCTTATATTTGTTTTTGTTTTTTAATTTCCTATGCAACAAAGTCTCATGGGATTTTAAACGAGGAAATGAATGGGCTCTGTTCAGTTCCTCCTTATTCCCGGAGCTGCCTTTGCCAGGAGAGGAAGGTAAGTGCAGGGGGGGAGTTCTTTTGTCAGCATAGAAATGAGGTTTTTTTATGCCAGCAAAAGAACATTTTAAGGGCAGCATCTGATAAAGTCCTTAGATGGCCTGGAAGAGACAAACAATGGAGCTGCACACCTTGAGACAATGGATTTTATTGGACCAAGCAAATATGGCATCATAACAATGCCTAATTAACATGAAAGGGTGTACATATCAAATTACATCATCATTTTGTGGTAATGTCCTCTCCAAAAGTCATTCCTTTTTATTGACAGGCCAAATCATCAATTGATCTCCCATGGTGCTTTTTTGCTGACATTGCCGGCGTTTGAAACGTCATGCCATTGTGCTCAGTGAATACAGTGTCAATTGGCAGAACACTTCCACGTGAGATCAGGACAGCCAGGTAGGGGACAATCTCTTTATGAACCTCCCAGGCTTACTTGTTATTTTAAAAGTGTATTTCTGTGTTTGTGCGTATGTTTTGTGTGTTTCTTTTTCTTTATTGTTTTAATTTACTGTGCTCATGTCTTCTTGGGAGAATTGGTGAGATCTGGAACCAGGAAGTGAATGGAGTTCCGTTCCTGCTCCATTAATGCTCTGGCTGCCTTTTCACACAAGTAAGGTAATGTCTGGTGGGGGGATTCTTTTACCATCATAAGAATGCCACAAAATATGCCAGCAAAAGAATGTTTGAGGAGGGTGGTCTGATAAAGTCCAATGCCAATCAGGTATCTTCTTTGAAATCCAATCAGGGTTGCCCAATATCTCAGTAAACTGTCTAAGTACTTACAATGGAGGTGTACCAGTTTGAGTCAGTTTGGCAGAGTCTCCAAGCACTGATTGCTCTCAATGAGACCATTTCCTTGTTGACAGGAGGGGGAGATTCCAGTTGTTACTTTAAAATGAGATCTGACTTTCCAAGATGGATGGGGATCCAGGCTTTTCACTGCCCTACCCTTTCCAATACAGGTTTCTTATTATGTTTGAAGACTCTGGCAAAAGGCATCTTCCCCCATTAACCATAAAAAGTCTACTTGCAATTCATATTTATCAAGCATAAGTCGCAATGGCACTAACAGGATGGTGATAACTTTGTCACTGTAACCTTTTAGAAATGGACCACAACAGTTGGGGTCATTTAAACAATTTTTGTTCATTGATACCAAATAAGGGAAGGTACATATATTCCTATTAATCTTGGCACTACTTAATCTCAAGAAAATCCAACACTGATATGAACTCACCCTCTCACTCACATTTGCATGCATTATCATAGATTCCTACAATAGGAAAGGAACTTGAGGGTCATTTAATTCAACCTGCTAAGAGAGCAGGAATCCACAGCCAAATCATCAATGAGAGGCCATCCAGCTTCTGCTTAAAAACCTCCAGCAAAGGACAGTCACCACTATCCAAGATAGGCTATTCCACTATCAAACAGCTATTACTGTCAGAAAGTTCTTCCTAATGTTTGATCAGAATTATTCTAGCAATAGCCAAACAGAGGACTCATCTACATGAGCCATGATATGCTGGCTCCCTGCCAGCATATCATGGCTGTGGATTAGGCCTGTTGTTCCTCTATTACCACCTCCAAATGGAAAGAAATCCTGGCAGGCATGCCAGCCCGTTGCTGCAGTCGCCGCCACCACCATTTCCTTTGCTGTCTCAGAAAGCAGAAAGGGGCCCCACAGCATGTAACCAAGGCTGCCTGCATGTGACCAGCCTTGATCACATTCTGTGGGACTCCTTCCTGCCTTCTGGGAAAGCAAGGCAGACTGGCAGCTTCAGTGAGGTCCTGCCTGCCAGAGTGGGCTCCTGTGGTCTCACAGGGCCTAATCTGTTTGCTCCCAGGAGAAATGGATTCAAACAGGTATTATTCTAAAATGTTATATTGGGGCCCCCTGCCTCCACCCCCCCCCCAATCTCAGCCCTGTATCTTCTCCAGGACTGGTGAGGACTGCCTGAGGGCAGAACAAGCAAATGCCCTGCATCATCAGGGCTGCAGAGCTCTAAGACAGGGGCAAGATGGCATATATTGCCCATCTAAAGAAGCCCAAGGTTGAGATGCAACTAAGAATGCTTCTGTTCCTCCTGCACTGGCTCAAGTAATAAGGCTCTTCATTCCTTTCCTATTCAGCACTGCAGAAATAGCAAGAGATAATTATTTTGGCCAAACTGGGATTAAACTGATCAATTATCTTATTAATTGCATAATTAAGCCACAGTTAGCAGTTTCAGTGAGGTTGGAGAAAGAAGTTACAATGTATTAGAATATATTAGAAAGAACTGAATTGGATTACAGAAGATTAGGGCCGAATCCACACCTGCAAAATAATTCAGCTCCAGTGAGCAGTATCTTGCCCCAGTTTGACCCCATGAATGCCACACTCACCCATTTAAATCCAAACTCAAATTGGTTTGGAAAATGACACATTTCCTCCACCTGAAGTCACAGTGGCTGTTTTATTTATTTATTTTCTTCCCAGGATGCATGTCCAAATCAACCAATAGCCTTCCTTGTTTTCCTGTTATCCCTACCGTCCACCTGTACTCCCGTTGGATGGCTCCCTTGCCCATGAGAATTAAAAGCCTCCTCATTCATTTGACACTCTGGAGCTGACAGTGTAATCAAACAAATGCAACTGTGTTTGATGCCCCCACATTCCTTAGCTTTGTACCTTCTGTGAGTTTGCTGCTTGAGCAGAAAATAGAATACTCATTTGAAGCTCTATTAAAAAAATTAATCAGATTGCTGGTTTGTATTTATAACATTGGTCCCCCAAGGAGTCAAAAACAATGTTTTTGCATTTTTTTTAAAAAAGCTCTTTTTTGCCCTGGAATGGTTCAAAATGTCCACTAGAGAGTGTGGGGTGCATTTCCATTATATTTTGTGGTCCCCCCCGGGCCACCTTAGACCCAGAGAGGACTTTTTTTTTTTTTTTTTTTGAAGACCTAAACATGGTGAAAATGCCCCCATTTCCCACAGAGGCATTTGAGGGCAAAAAAATATTTTGATTTTTTTAAGGTCTCCAGAGGGGGCTGATGTGTCCCTCTAGCCTTCCACAGTTCCTCTTTCCTGTTCAAAAGCTATGCAGAATACTTACCAAGGTCTACTGCTTGTATTTTCATGAAAGTTGCTCACAAAAATACATAGAGAAGGATGACCAGCTTGAGTGGGGAGAAGAGCTCTAACCATAAAGACATATAGCACTAAAAAATATTTGCCTGAAATGTAGCAGACATCATCTCAGCCCAAGTGGTTATTATACTTGCAAATTTTACCTTGTTTGTGTGTGTGTCTGTGTGTGTTTGTGTATCTGTTGAACTCTCTATTCTATTCAATGGGGAAGACATGCAAAGCTACAGAAAAGGTGATTGTCCAGTTTGGATATGTACCAAAGTATGATGTCAATTCAATAGTTAGAACTGAGTTGACTCCTTTTTGAGCCAAATAAGTAGATTTTGAGGTTGGGGGGGGTGTTTCATTTTGTTTTTGCTAAAGTCTTGCTTCCTTTAGCCACCACATATCCAGTTAATGTCTCAAATCCTAACTCTGATACATAAAACAATATTATTGTACCCACCTTCTCAAGAGACGCTGCAACTGTTGCCAAGAGAATAAATGGGGGTTGAAAGGTGAGATTTCCAGTTTTCATGGGTCCTTAAAACCCATTTCATGGGTCCTTAAAACCCATTTATTCTGCTGTGTTGAACTGAAATGTTTTTTTAACCATTGGAATTGTGTTGTTGTTTTTCAAATGGCAGCTGCTGGCTTGAGAGGTCAATGAGAATTGAGCCCAGACCTACACCTCTCTTGGTGACAATGCTCCAATTGGTGTCCATCATTTTCCATTTTAATCTCCCAAATTGCCATACTAACACTACTGGGGGAACAGTATGACTACCTGGAATAACAAAGCAAGAATTGTCACTGGGTTAACTAATTGCACAGTTTTATGTAACATGAACACAGTTGGTTGTGCAACAGTTATAGCACTGTGGGGTATGTTTGGAAAAGTAACTTTGTGGACTACACCTTCCAGAATCTCCCAGCCATCATGTAATCCAAAAAAGTAATTGTTTCCAAGTTCATCACTGTTGCTGCCTCATATAAGGATGAATCATACCCAGCCATGGCTTAGAGGTGGTGTAAGAACTATGCTTTCACTGCTAGCTTCTTCAGGGTTGGGGACTCCTTCCTGAGTCGCTTTCCCCTTTAGAGTCCTAAAACTCTGAAAGAACAAAAGAGGTTGGCTTCAAAGGGGTTCCATCCTCTGCCTCATCAATCCCATACCCCTGAGTGCCAAGTCTTGGGAAGCCATGTCACCATTCTTTTTATCTGATTGGCTTACTTCTCCTTTCCAGGCCAGCCATTGTCTTGGTTAAAGAGATGTATTTATTTATTTATTGGATTCATATCCCACCTTTCTCCCAAGATGGGATTGAAGGTGGCTTACAATACTTTAAAAAAATACAACTAAAACATCACAAGTTACAAAAGTTAAAAATAAGAATGAAATTAAGTTACCATTATTAAAATATAATCAAAACACATGAATTAAAAACATAAGATTGATAAAAATACATTTAAAAGCAGCACACCGACCAAAATTCATGTTTCAAATGCCTGCCTAAATAAAAATATCTTCAGCTGCTGATAGAGGAGATTACCAGACACAGGGAAATGCAGCAAAAAAACACACCTCAAATCACATCAGAAGAATGCATTGGGAACAGAAAGGACATTCCTGGGGTGTAGCGCTGCCACGGACAAAGCTTCATTTTTGTATTCGTGGGGTTAAGCTGCCAATAAAAAGGGATGCCTTCTTCCATGCCCACGCTATGCCCCCGGAACACTAAAGGATGATGTTGTCTGATAATGTTGTTTCTGTTCTCATAGTGTTCTTCTGACATGGTTTTTGCCGTATCTGATAATCTCCGAAAAGAGATCAGGGAGGGGGCCAACTGGATATCCCATGGGAGGGAGTTCAACATCCTGGATGCAGCCACGGAGATGGCTCTCTCCCAAGCCCTCACCAACCATGCCTGTGAAGATAATGGGACTGAGAGAAAGCCCTCTCCACTGTTATTGTAGACACCCCCTCAGGCACTAACTGCCACCAATAAGTGAGGAGGGGGCATAATAGTCCTGCACAGAAAGATGTGAAGTGGTGTTCTGGGAAGTACATTGGTGATAAAGTGATTTTGAGTGCTCTTGCTGTGTTTCTTGCATAATGGAAAAATTTGTGGGCCACCCATTGAACACACAGTGAATCAATTGCATTCATCCTAGTATTCCATAACAGTACTATGGATTGTGTGTTGTGTTCTCAGTTTGCTTGCAAATAAAGCTTTATAGAGACCTTGAGGCTGGAGAGAGGGCAGTTCCATTGCCCTCACCTACCTTCTTTGAAGATGAATAATGGAATGTTTTGAAATCAAGCAATAGAGGTAAACACATTAGTTAATGGACACAAGAACCCCTTGCTCAGTGTATAGGGCAAGAAACAGGAATTGAACTACTATTTATGGAACTCCTCATATAATACCAACAAGGAAATTGAAGACAGTATGAAAGTTTTTTAGAGGTCAGACTGGATGACCTTGCAAATACAGTTATCCCTCCACATTCACGGATTTGGCATTCATGGTTTTAAGTATTCACGGCTTGAAAATATTCTTTAACAAATAATAATCCAAGAAGCAAACCTTGATTTTGCCATCTTATATAAGGGACACCATTTTGCTATGCCATTGCATATAATGGGATTTGAGTATTCACGGATTTGGGTATTCACGGGGGGTCCTGGAACCAAACCCCAGCAAATGTGAAGGGACAACTGTATATATGTTATCCACACACCACTTCACGATCCAGCCAAAGAACATCTAGATTCCTGCAAAGTTAACCATTCTTCTCTATGTTACATGCTTGGATACAGACTAGGGTCTTGTATACACAGGCAATTTACCCTGTCTTGTCCCGGTCAGAGCTCTGCAGTCCTGACAATCCTGGGCTTTTGCCCCATTCTGCCCCTGGGAAGTCCTCATGACCCCCAGGGCAAATATGAGGATAAGACAGGGGGGAGATGGAGTAGGGCTGATAAACCTTTTTTAAAAAATAAAAATAAAAATCTGCTTTCATCCATTCCTGCCAGGGGGGGAAAAAAAAACAGATTGGGTCCCGCAAGACCGCAAGAGCCCATCCCAGCAGGCCAACCTGTAGCTGCAGCGGCTTGTCTGCCTCATTCTTCTGTAACAGGAAGCAGGACTGCAGCATATGACTAAGTCTTGGGCCTTGGTCACATGTTGTGCATGTGCAGTCAGCCTTGTTCACATGCTACAAAATGTCTTCCTGCCTTCAGAGAGAGTGAGGGAGATGGTGGCAGTGGGTGAAGTGATGGGCCAACATGCCCATCTCCATTTTATGGAGGAAACGGGGGAGAAACAGGTCTGGTCCATGGCCAGGATATGCCAGCAGGGAGCTGGCGTATCCTGGTTCATGTAGATAAGCCCTGTGAAGTATCTGTTTTTTTCCAGCAGCAGGACCTAAAAAGTGTTTTCAGTTTTTTGTTGCTTGTCTGTTCTTGAAAAACAACAAAAACAAGCTTCTGGGCACTAGGATCACTGACCTCTGTATACCAGCATTTAGGAACATATTTGAAACATACAGCTTGATAATTAGCCTCAAAGAAAAAAAAATATGTAGGACACCATCAAAGGATAACACAATTGTGATGCTTTCTTGGGCTGTGAATACAGCAGAAATATTTTCAGATCAATGGATTAGAACGTGAAGTTATCTGTTGTGCATGGATACAGGAATGAAAAGAAGATACCCAAAATATTGTTAAAGAAAGGATCACAACTCAATATTTTATCAATAACTGTGGAAGAAGCTAACCAAATTTAAACCTCCGTTGTTCTGAGAATCTAACGCTCATGAGATGAAACATGGTGAGACAACTACCAACTTCTTCAGCTCCTTATCAGGTGACTCAAAACTGTCTCAGAACCATGGCACAGCCTCTGAGCCTTGCTCCTGGTTTTGCATTGCCTTACACATTCAATATGTGCCAAAGAGAGCCTACTTTAATCACTACTTCTAAATGAATTAACTCTGAGTGAGCAATGTAGGCAGGCTTTAAAGGGGTAACTGGTATCTGCTCATGTCAAAGAGACATGAGAGGAGAGTATTTGGAAAATCTGTTTGGAAAATGATGACTCAGATTTCCCACCAACCTGTTGTTTGCTCACTTTGCTCCAAGCAAAGTGCATTTCTATCCTTCTCCTCTTTGGTGTTCTTTGTATAGAGTACCATACATACAGCCCTATTCTGTACTCTATACAGCAAGGGTGGGCAAAATGTGGCCCTTGGAACCCCCTGAATTTCTCTAAAGCTGCTAGACACCACAAAAATGTTTTTATTAATTTTTGACTGATTTTCACCTCAAAATTTGTCAAAAGCCCCCCCCCAAATTGCCTGAAAATGTGGCAGTGTGCTTCCCCAACTTCTTAGAGCCACCCAACCATCCCCAAAAAATCAGCTATAAATGGCCAAAATGGAAGGCAGAAAAGACATTACATCACATCCAGTGTACTTAAAATGCATTGGTACACCTATGGGATTTGGAAATGTTCCCCACCTCCTCCACCATTGCCTACCCCACCATAGAGAGATCCAGTAAATAGAGGAGTGGGGAATTCACACTCATTACACAACACAAGATCTAAATGCCTATATGGATCTAATATTTCAGTAATAAGAATTCTTATCTACCATGGCAGTACTTTCCATGGTGGTGGGATTGCATGATCCTATGAGTTAAGAGGTTATGTTGATAGTAACAGTGCTACTAGTAGGATATCCAATATCAGACAGGATTTTGCTAAGGAGCTAGACTAAATGTGCCAAACAGTTACTGGGCAGCAGCAGTAGTGGATGGCAGAACTGGAGAAGGATTTATCAGAGACAACAGCAGTAACACCATAGCTAACACTTGTTATTACTGTGTAAAAGGAGGCACAGTGAACCCCTTTTGAATGTTGTTTAATGTGAAAATCCTATGATGATATAGTCCAAAATGAAACAAAAGATAGTGACAGAAGATGAGACTCTCAGGTCAAAAGTATGCAGCAAGCTACTGGGGTACAGCAGAGGACAACTATGAGTAGCACTGTGGCTAATGATGTAACTGGACTTAAGCCTTAAGGACATTCAGTTGTTGATGTGCTCAGAGGTGAGAGGAAAGTCTGAAGCTGCACAACACATTATAGGAACATGGGATATGAGAAGCATGAATCAGGGGAAGCTAGACATAGTAAAAACATGGAACATATAAACATTGCAATACATGGGGTGAGTGAGCTAAAGTGTACAAGAGTGGGACATTTTGTTTTACTCAGGAAATGATAATCTAAGGAATGGATTGGCATTAATAATGAGGAAAGATGTGGCAAAAACAGTCAAAGGATATCATACAAAGTATAACTGAATCATACCAAGACTTCAGGAAAAGCCTATCAGGATAATCATAATTTATTTATTTATTTTCTACTTTCTATACCACTTATCAGTGTCAAAGCTCTCCCTGAATGGTTTACAACATAAACACAAGTAAAAATTTTTAAAAAGTAGTCCAACTTTATGCTCCAACTATACAGGCAGAAGAAGAAGAAACTGAAAGTTTCTATGCTGAAGTTCAGGGCAAAACTGACCACACACTAAAACAGCACTTCTTGTTAATCATAGGTGATTACAAAAGAAGGAAACAGCAGAATCAAGGATTTTAGGAAAATTTGACCTAGGAAATTAAGTAAAGCAGGAGAGGAACTGACTGAATTTTGTGAGGCCAACAGTTTGTTCATCAGAAACATATTCTTGAAGCAACCCAAGAGGCAACTGTATACATGTACATCACCAGACTGCCAATAAAGAAATGAAATAGATTCCATAATTAGAAAGAGATGCTCAATTCTCTCTGCAAAACCAAGCCCAGGAGCAGATTGTGGCACAGATCCTGAACTACTAATACAGATTGAATATCCCTTATCCAAAATACTTGGGACCAGAAGAGTTCCGTATTTTGGATTTTTTCAGATTTTTATTTTATTTTATTTTGGAACACTTGCATATACATAATGATAAATCTTGAGGATGGGACCTAAATCTAAACATGAAATTCATTTATGTTTCATATAGCCTCAAACACATAAAATTAAGGTAATTTTATATACAATGTTTTTAATAATTTTGTGCATGAAACAAGGTTTGTGTACATTGAACCATCAGAAAGTAAAGGTGTCACTATCTCAACTACCCATGTAGACAATTGTGGATATTGAAGTATTTTGGATTTCAGAATTCTGGATAAGGGAAGCTCAACCTGTATCAAAAGTTAGAGTAAAGCTAAAGAACACCAAACCAACTATTGTGGACGCAGACCTTACACCCCTCCCCTCCCTTAAAGAAACACATGACACAGATTATGATTAACAATTGTATCGAGTACAATATAAAGATAATGGTTAAGTACAGGTTAGTAGATAATAGTTGGCAATAAAAGGCCGCAACTTGCTGATGGCAGCAAAATGGTTGTCACTATTGCTTGGGTCGTGATCCCATCATTGCCCAACCCTGTGTTGGCCAATGGATTTGTGTTGGTCACTACTGACCTTCCTGGAGGGGAGAGCTCTTGGCCAAGCCATTCTGCTTGACACTCTCCCCTCCCTTGAAAACAAGGTGTTAATTAAACAATAAGGGGGAAGAGGATCTCCGTGAACTTGAACTTGAACTTAAACTTGAACTTGATGGAGACCCTCCTTTACCTGGATCAGGACCCATGCCATCCACCACAAAAGGCGCTCCCCATGGTAACCGCCTTCCACCAACCATTCCCCCCCCGCCATCAACAAGCAGCCCTACAGTCCATGGGCTGCATGGCAAGCATCCTCTCTGGACGTATGTACACTGTAAAGGCCCCGAATCGCCACTGTCCCATCCTCATGATGGCCTCGGTAGACAGCCCGCCCTGCACAGCTGTCATTGCCATGAGTGGCTGCCAAAGTCTTCTGCCAGCAATCCCAGACATCTCAACGCAGTCTTCAGCACGCTCACAAACTGGAACCATCTCAGTGGGGTCCCATCCTTGTGCTGGAACAAGGGGCCATGCCCTGGACCTCACACACTCAGGAACTCCCACATGCTGGCAACTGGACACGGGGAGGGCCCCTCCAATCTTTGTAACCACAGCTTCATCCCTTTTCTGTGCTGATCACATTTCAAGTGCCAGATGTGTAGGGACAAGGAGCCCTCATAGATGGCCACATCCCTCAATTGCAGGGCCCTGCCTGACACATCCTGTTTGGAGGAACAAACTGCCTTCCCCACTCTCAATGCCCCGAAGAAGGCAATGGTGTAGGCGGTGCCAAAGAGCAGGGCCTCATAGCCTGAGTAGCAAACTGTAGGAAATATCCCCACCAAGCATGTCAGCAGGCTGTAGGAGACCGGACACCGAGCATCTGGCACTTTCAGAGCAATCCTCCTCCACCCGTCCACCGCCTTCCTCACCATGAAGTTAGCGCACGGGTCGCCATAGTCGGATGCTTTGCTGAAAAAGGATATCCCGGCCATATGTGTGGATGTGGTCCTGGGTGCCAAGCCTTGCTCCTTCATGGATGCCAAGTAATGTAGCACCCCTCGCTCCATTGGAGGCCAGGCAGCTCCGTAGCCATTCCGATGTCTGAATGACAAAAACTGGGACGCTGCCCTCTTGTAGCTTGCCCACATTGAAGGGGCCAAAGAGTCCATCACTGCCCACCCCCAAGGCTCCAAAGGTTGTCTGGGAAAGGCACTGCAGCTTCGTCGGCATACGGGGCCAATGCACGGAACCGGTCTCCCCGAAATCGAGATAATGTGTCTAAAATCTTATTATCTACACCGGGAATGTGCCGAGCGTAGAAACTGATGTTGGACTCCAAGCATACTAGCACAAATCTGTGCACTAGCCGCATGACCTGTTCAGACCCGGAAGACTGCCTGTTGATGATCCGAACTACAGCCTGGTTGTTGCACCAAAAGCAAACCCTCTTGTCCCTGAATTCCTCCCTCCAGAGAACCACAGCCACTAGGATTGGAAAGAATTCTAGGAATGTGAGATCCCAGGCCACACCTGTCTCACCCCACTCCCACAGCCAAGGCTGGGAGGACCAGTGACTGTTGTAATACACCCCAAAGCCCAGGCTTCCAGTTGCATTGGAATGTACCTGCAGCCCCCCTTCCAATGCCAAAATGGCTTTGCCACACTGTGACCCCATTGTACCGTTCCAGAAACACTAGCCAGACCTTCGCATCCTCCTTCACCCCCATCATCAGGCGAATGTGGTGATGCAGAGATCTGAACCTCCGGTGAGGTGTCACACACACACACAGAAAGTCCTCCCCGGAGGCACCGCCCGACAAGTGAAGTTCAAATGTCTCAGCAGCGACTGCATTTTTTTCAGTGTAGCTTTGTCCCACCCCAGAAGGCCCGTCAGCTTCTCCTTCAGTGCCACCAGCTTGTCTTTGGGCAGGTGGGACATGCCCAGCATGGAATCCAGTTGTATCCCTAGATAAACCAGGGATGTTGATGGCCCCTCCGTCTTGTCGGGGCCCAAGGGGATACTGATCTCCTCTGCCAGGGCCTGAAAGGAAGACAGCCAAAAAACAAAACAAAACAAAAAAAAACCCTCTGGGCTCCCTGCCAGCCCCATCATCAGGAAACCATCCAGATAATGAGTGCCAAAGATGGACCCCACCCTTTGTTGTGCTGAATGCCTCAAAGGCGGCATAGCTGATGAAGCAGCCCATGGGCAGCACCATGTTGTAATACCACATTTCCTGGAATTTGAAGCCCAGAAGACAATGGTCATCTGGGTGAACTGGAAGCAATCAGAAGGCCAATTGAATGTCACATTTTGCCATGAGAGCCCCATGACTGCAAATCTGGAGCAGCCGTATGGCGTGATCGAACAATGTGTATCGCACAGTGCAGAGCTCCAGTGGGATGGCATCGGGGTAGGGCAGGTGGTGAATGAGGTGGTATTCCCCCGGTCTTTTCTTGGGCACCACCCCTAATAGTGATATGTGCAGATTAGGCATGGGAGGTTCAGCAAAGCAACCAGCAATCCTGCCCACCTTCTGCTCCTTATCAGTTTTGCAGGCAAGCACTTCCAGCAGCTGCACACTGATTTCAGGTTGCCTGACACCAACCCCTCCCTTGGCCCCACAAACGGGATATGAAAACTAAATTCAAAACCCTCAGCTATATATGTCACAGCCTCCTGTTTCATGTAGGCCATAAGGAGAGGCTGCATGGCCACCAGTTTCACTGGCGTACAGGCCATACCACCACCCCCGACCACCCCACAGGCCACCTCACTTTGAGTTGCGTTGGGCAGCACTGGTTCTGGACACTGCTTCCTTCCTGGTGCTGGTGCAACCACTCTGAAAGGACTGATGTACCCCAGACTGCCTGGAGCAAGTGGTCTTGGGATGCCCTCCCCCACAGGACTTACATGTGTGTTCGAAGGGACATCGATATCTGGTTCACTTGCCTCTGCTGTACTCCCAACAAACAAGCCTTTTCACATTCTTCTTCTTGGGTGCCATGGCAGCCTCACCTTTGTCCCTCCTGTTCGACCCTGTGGCAACCAACCATGTTGGATAGTCGATGGCTTCCCACCTTTGCATGGCAGACCTGGAGGCCTTCTTTCTGCATTCCACATCATACAGGAAGGCTGCCGAATCCCTGGCCTGTGCCCTTACCTTTAGAACTTGATGAAGGTGGTTGATCAGGTGCCAGTCCCTCTCAGGAAAGACTAAAGTCACCCCCACCCACCATGAAGACCGTGTACCCCCCAAGCCAGTTGGTGAAGGTGCACCCACCATATCTGCTTTTGACTTGTTGCTCTCCTTCCTATCACCCTACTGCACTCTGGTCTCTTCGCCAGGAGGGGGCACGAGTGAAAAAACATCAATGTAATACCCTTGCAGAATCTTGGAACTCACCTTCCTGTCCAAGTGACCACCCAAGGGGTCCTCCTTGGACTTGGCCTCTGCCAGTTCCCTGACCAAAGGGCTCTAACCATCATTCTTTTTCTCTGCCTCCACCTTTGCCCGGCTCTTGCACAGCTGCAAAGCCCACCCTGGCAAGCCCAGTTTGAATGCCCCTTTTTCCAAGTACCTGAACTTGCTGTAGTCCTCATCCGAAGACTCACCTGAGGAAGAACCTGAAATGGACTTGGACCCCTTGTGGTGATGTGACCTCCTGCATTTCCTTCTTGGACTCCTTCCCTGCAGGGATCACCTATGCTGCCTGGACAAAGATTCACACAAATCAGATCACCTGGAATCCCTGGAATCACTCCTGCCCATGGATCACGAACTCCTGCCCTGGGAGTGCCCACTGCTGCTGGCAGCATCAAGTGTTCCACTTGGCATACCAATGCTGGACGACATGCTGGGTTCCCCTGTTCAGCACCCACAGCACTGGCGGGAAGGAGTGGACCTCTGGATGCCTGTGGAAGATGGCAACTGTCCATCATCTTCAGCATCAGGGACAAGGCCCCCATGATGTCACCCATGTTTGGTGCTAGAGCTGCAAAAGCTTTTATGGGAGGCCTAGGTTCCCCCCTCTCAGGAGTTAGAGACTGAACTCCATTATGCGTAGTCAGGCCACAAGAGGGCAATGTCCTGTAGATGAATATATGGGAGAGCTCAGACAGAGCTCACTTCCTCCTCTCTTCTCTTCCTGTGAATGCTGAGGCTTTTTGAAGCAGATTCTCCTTCAATTGTAAATATTTGAATATATTGCAACTATTTGGCTTTCAAGATAAAAGTGCTTCCTGCTTATTTGAGATAGTTTTTGGGCTTCTGCCAGGGATTGAGTGCCTTACCATCCCAGTGATGGGCAATCTTTTGAGCTTGGTGTGTCAAACTTCTCCAAAAAACTGAGCATAACTCGGGTGGTGTGTCACCTTGAGGAAAAAACATGTATGCATGCAGGATTCCCACTTTGGGGAGAAGGGAGGAAAGTGGGAATGGGGCTTCAAAGCCCTGATTGCTACTTTAGGGAGGGTGGGGGTAGAGGAGGAAAGTGATGACCGGGGCTTCGGAAGCCCCGATTGCCACTTTAGGGAGGGTGGTGAGGTTGTGGGGGGGGGGGATGAGGCCTATGGCCATGTGTCATCAGAAATGGCTATGTGTGTCAGTGCTGATACGCGTGTCATAGGTTCGCCATCACTGGATCATCCCCTGACAGAGGTTACAGGCCCAGCTGATTGATCTCAGATTAGATAAGGTACACTCAGAAAAATTCCCAGAAACTCCTTTGTTTTAAGTGTTTTTGGCTAGTTGGCTGAGAAACAGTTAAGTTTCAGCCAGGCCCTATAATATCATTGAGTAACCTTGAAGAGTTGCCAGCTGTCACCTGTTTGTGTTTTCATTGCTGGAGAATTTTTGACTCAGTCAGCAGAATGGCAGATAATAGTCTTATCTGCTTTGAAAAGCTGGCTGATGGAAATTATTCAGCATGGAGTTTATACATGGAGGCTTTATTAATTAAGGACAATTTGTGGCATGTTTTAGAGGATGAAAGTGTGATCTCAGAGGGGTCAGAAGATGAAATAGCAGCATTCAGACTAGCAGACCAGAAGACTAGAGCTGCAATTCTCTTATCACTCAGCCCCTCCCAGTTAATACATGTGACCCCAGCAAAGACAGCCTTTCAGTTTTGGACAGCTTTGAAAATGGTTCATCAGAATTCATCCTGCTACTCCAAGATGATATGGACTCAGAGACTTTATAACACAAAGCTTTCTACTGGAGGCTGCATGAAAGCCCATTTAGAGGAAATGTGGCAGCTTTTTCAAGTGGTGGCCAATAGAGGGGTGGACATTCCAGAAGCCCATAAGTGTTTTATTTTATTGGGCAGTTTGCCAAAGGAATGAGATTTCCTAATGTACTGTCTGCAGACCACCAGGGAGCATGATTTGTCTGTAGACCTGGTAGCTGGGCGTATTCTGGAAGAGGTCCAATGCAAGCAATTTTATTCCAAGACAGAGGGGAATAAACAGCCACAAATTATCAGACACAATCAGGAAAGCACTGAAACATACCCAGAGGCATCTGATGTGGAGCTTGCAGCTACGTGAAACGCTGTTTCAGATTTAAAAAGCCTGGATATTTTCAGAAGGACTGTAAGATGCCTGCACCAGATAGGAGGGGTGCATCCTCAAAGGCTGCAAGCCATGCCTTTGTAGCACAGCACCATCCTGTTGGTACTGAGGAAAGTATTTGGTTACTTGACAGTGGGGCCATGCACAATATGGTTAATGATTTACAGTTGTTACACAATGTTCAAAATGCTTCAATAACCAATATTACCCTTGCAGATGGTGCTCCCGGAAAGGTACAGAAAATGGGCACTGCATATGTGCCATCTTTTGGTAAAGATTTTGAAAATGTTATATGTTAACAAACTAGAGAATTGTATATTAAGTGTGTCCCAAATGACTATTGATGGTTATAAAGTGATATTTGAGGGGGAACACTGTACAGTAACAGAAAGGCATAACATGAATAATGTCTGTGCAAAAGGGATAAAGAAACATGTGCTGAATTCTATCTCTTTTTCTCTCTCTCTCTGACTTGTCTTTGCAAATGAAGAAGGTCTCCTTGGGTGATGTTTCTGGGTTGTGATCCTTTCTGCATTGTCGTTTCTCTTCAAGACTTGTTTGGCGTGAGTTCTCAAATAAGGCTGCAGCATTGTGGATAGTGCGTCTCCAAGCCTACCGATGTGAGGCCAGGGTGGACCATTTTTGGTGATAAATTTGGCCAAGCCTGAGAAGTTGTTTCAGGGAGTCCTTGTAATTACATGCTACCTAAAGGGAAGGTGGCAAATGTGAATCCTACAGACAATGTGCCCCTACATGATAAGTGTGTTCATTACTATCACAGAATAATGGGCCATGCTAGTTGCAAAGGGTTACAGGGAGCTAGCAAAAGTATGCCCTCAATTAAGCATGAAACACTGCCCAAGGTTCTTAGAATGTTCTGTGTGCAGGAAAGTTAAGGTGAAGGCTTTCCCTATTGCCAAAAAGACCCAATGTGTCACCAACAGACCCTTTGAATTGTCCATGCTGATTTAGCAGACCCCTATAAGCCCACTGAAGGGGTAACCACTATTTATTTGTGATAGTGGACACAAACACTAGGTACACCTACATATACTTACTGAAGGAGAAAAATCAGGCTGCATACAGGTTCCATGAGTGGGTGAACACAGTGGAATTTGAATTTCCTTCTCATAAGGTTTCCAGTCTAGTGACGGATAGGGGAGAAGAATTCTTATCCAACAGTCTGCAGACCTGGATGCATAGGAGGGGCATTAGACACAAGACCACAAGACCAGTGTCTCCAAGGGAGGATGGGCTTGCAGAAAGGAAAATTGGGATGTTGAAGTGCATGATGGAGTACATGATGGAAGATGCATAAGCCCCAGCTGGGCTGTGGGGGGAGGCAGTGAAGACTGCTGCTTACCATTTAAATAGACTGTGGATGTCTAGTGTCAACCAGACCCCATATTGTCTATTCTATGGTAGAGCATCAAACCTCAAGCACCTGAGTGTTTTTGGACAGTATGCAAATGTACTGATTCACCCAAGCCTAAGGGCAGCCTAAAACCAGGAGAATGTGTTTCCTTGGCTATGAGGGTAATAAGTATGTGTTTTCTCTGCATCTTGGAAAGGTGGTGTTCTCCAGGAGTGCAAACTTTGAAATGTACTCAGGATGGGACAGACTGCATTACAATAAGGAGGTGCTTGTTCCCTTTGGGAGGGATCATATAAACATAGAATTATAGAGTTGGAAGAGACCACGAGGGCCATCCAGTCCAACCCCTTGCCATGCAGGAACAATCAAAGCATCCCTGACAGATGGCCATCCAGCCTCTGTTTAAAGACCTCCAAGGAAGGAGACCCCACCATGCTCCAAGTGAGTGTGTTCCACTGCTAAACAGCTCTTATTGTCAAAAAGTTCCTCCTAATGTTGAGGTGGAATTTCTGTTCCTGGTGCTTGCATCCATTGTTCCATGTTCGAGTCTCTGGAGCTGCAGAAAACAAGCTTGCTCTATCCTCAATGTGACACCCCTTCAAATACTTAAACAAGTCTATCATATCTCCCCTTAACCATCTTTTTTCCAGGCTAAACATACCCAGCTCCCTAAGTCTTTCCTCATAAGGCATGGTTTCCAGACCTTTCACCATTTTAGTCACCCTTCTCTGGACACACTCCAATTTGTCCATATCCTTTTTGAATTGTGGTGCCCAGACGTGGACACAGTATTCTAGGTGAGGCCTGACCAAGGCAGAATCGAGTGGCACTATGACTTCCCTTGATCTAGACACTATACTTCTTTTGGTCTAGCCCAAAATCGCATTGGCCTTTTTAGCTGCTGCATCACACTGTTGACTCATGTTCAACTTGTGGTCTTCTAGGACTCCTAGATCCCTTTCACACGTAGTCTAATACAGCCAGGTCTCCCCCATCCTATATCTGTGCATTTTGTTTTTCCACCCTAAGTGCAGTACCTTATATTTCTCTGTATTGAATTTCATTTTATTAGCTTTGGCCCAGCTCTCCGGTCTATCCAGGACATTTTGAATTTTGATCCTGTCCTCTATGGTATTAGCTACTCCTCCTAATTTGGTGTCATCTGAAAATTTGATAAGTATGCCCCTAATTCCCTCATCCAAGTCATTGATAAAGATGTTGAATAGCACTGGGCCCAGGACAGAACCCTGTGGCACCCCACTGGTCACATCTTTCCAAGATGAAGAGGAGCCCCATCCCACAAATTTAGGGGTGGTAATGGCTAAAGATGAAGGGGAGGCACAGGAAGAAAAACCTGACACTTCACATACCACTCCAACATACACACCACCACAAACAAACATTGAGCCTGACATAGGGAGAGATAGCAGCAGCAGTGCAAGTGAGGATGAGTCAGGCAGAACTAGGGTGCTCATCCCCAGAATGTCCACAAGGGTCAGTAAGGCTGACAGATTTGTTGTTCAGGAAGCCAGGCTATGCAATGTCATGACAGAGGAGCCTGCAGGTTTTCAGGATCTCCTAAAACTTCCACAGGAAGAGCAGGAGAAGTGGAACACAGCCTTGCACTCTGACTTTGAGTCACTAGTTGAGAGGAAAGTGTTCCAGTTAGTTTAGAGGCCTAAATAACAAAAGGTTGTTGGTTGCAGGTAGGTGTACAAGCTTAATGATGTGCCTGATGGGACACAAAAGTGTAAGGCACACTTAGTTGTGAAAGTTACAACAATTCTGTCAAAACCTTTTCGCCCACAGCAAAGCCAGAAAGTCTTAGGTTAGTGTTAGCTGTAGCAGCCAAGAGGCAGATGGTTGTGCAACACTTTGACTTTGAAACAGTATATCTGAATGCTGGTTTTGAAGAGACAGTGTTCATGAAACAGGCCCCAGGGTATGACAGTGCAGGTGAGAGTAAGGTGTGCTTGTTACACAAAGCACTCTATGGCCTAAAACAAGGCACACATTGCTGGAACAAGTGCATCCACCATATTTTGGTGTCATTAGGTTACACAAGGAGCATTGCAGATGCCTGTGTGTACACCAAGGGGGCAGGTGATAGTGCTGTCATGCTAGTTATCTATGTGGATGACCTTTGTGTGGTAGCAAAGAGTGCCAGTGATATGAAGAAAGTTCAGGTGGAGTTAGAAAGTTAGTACAAGTTAAAGGACTTAGGCAGCCTGAGATGTTATCTAGGAGTAGAGGTAGAAAGAACAGGTCTTAGGGAATTTAAGTCAGAAGAAGAAAATTGACAGTTTTGTGGCCAAGTGTGGGCTTAGTAAGGCAAAACTGGTCAGGACACCAATGACCACTGATTTTGTGGACTTGGAGACAGAACAGGAATTTGAAAGGCCAGACTTGTACCACTCAGTGGTAGGCAGTCTGTTGTTTATTGCAAACAACACAAGGCCTGACATCAGTTTTGCAATTGGGGTGCTCAGCAGAAGAGTCTCCAGGCCAAAGAGGGTGGATTGGGAAGCCCTGAAGAGGGTAGTTAGATTTCTCAAGGGAACCAGGGCCATACATTTGAAGCTGACAAGAAGTCAGGTGACCCTGGAGTGCTATGTGGACAGCACTTTTGCAGCCGAGACTTCAGACAGGAAGTCAGTGACTGGGTTGGTGGTCAGGTATGCAGAGAGCTCCATAGTGTAGAGATGAAGAAAGCAGAACTGTGTGGCCATTAGTACCACTGAAGCTGAATTCAAAGCCTTGTCTGAGATGGCAAGTGAGGTACAATGGGTAAGGCAGATGCTTGCAGACATTGGGGAGCCATGCCACGTGCCTGTTGAGGTGAATGAGAACTCACAAGCCGGCATAGCTATGGCAGAAGCGGAAAATCTGAAATGCAGGATGAAGTGCATTGTGGTACACTACCAAAATGTGAGGCAGTTAATATCAGAAGGAGTCTTGTCTCTGAAGTATTGTCCATCTGAGGACAATGTTACAGACTTGCTCACAAAAGCCCTTCCAGCAGGAAGCCATGAGAAAATGCAAAGAGGCTGGGGTTTGTCACTAGTGTGTAAAGTGAAAGGTGTCAAAAGGGAAGGTCAACCAACAGACAATTGATGTCCAACAATGTATGTTAATGATGTTATGTTGTGTTGATAGCATGTGTCCTGCACAGTAGTTTGACCATTTTGGAGGGGACTGTCAGGAGTTAGAAACTGAAATCCATTATTAAATGGCCGAAGAACTGCAGAACCATGCTGTAATGGCTGGACTCTATGAACTATCAACTCATGCCTAGTCAGGCCACTAGAGGGCAATGACCTATGTGTGTGTGTGTGTGTGTGTGTATATGCTGAGAACAGAGCTCACTTCCTCTTCTCTTCCTGTGAATGCTGAGGCCTGGTGAAGCAGTTTCTCTTTCAACTGTAAATATTTGTGTGTGTATATATATATATATATATATATATATATATATATATATATATATTGCAACTGTTTGACTTTGAAGATAGAAGTGCCTCCTGCTTATTTGGACGTCAAACACTCTTGTGTGAGTATTCTTGGGAATGGGTTGCTAATAATATTCGGAGTTATGGGGCTGGTGTTATCAGTACGCTGATGACACCCAGATCTATTTCTCCTTGTCCCGATCGTCGGCCTTGAATTCCGATGGTGTCTCTCCTCTTAATGACTGTCTTAAAGCAGTAGTGGGCTGGATGAGGAAAAGCAGATTGAGATTAAATCCAGACAAAATGGAGGTGCTCATGGTAGAGGCCCCAAAACCAGGAGTTGGGTTGCAACCTCCAGTCCTGGACTGGGTCACGCTCTCCGTTAAGGATTGTGTTCGCAGTCTGGGGGTGCTCCTTGATTCATCGCTTCAGATGACTAGTCAGGTGAATGCGACAGTCAGGAGCGCCTGTTATCAGCTTCGGCTGATACGCCAGCTGCGCCATTTCCTGGAAGTAAAGGACCTTGAGACTGTGGTGCACGCGCTGGTAACCTCTCGTCTAGATTTCTGCAATGCGCTCTACATGGGGCTGCCCTCATGCTTGGTCCGAAAACTTCAGTTGGTACAAAATATGGCAGCCAGAGTGGTCTCGGGAAGATCTCGGAGAGACCATATAACTCCAGTATTAAGATCTCTCCACTGGCTGCCTATCAGTTTCCGGGCCCAGTATATGGTGTTGGTTATTACCTTTAAAGCCCTAAATGGCTTGGGTCCAACTTATCTCTGGAACCGCCTCCTCCCAAACAATCCTCCCCGCGCAGTCCGGTCCTCTGGGAGGAATTTGCTTCAGCCACAAAAATCTAGGCTGTCTGCAACCTCCCAGAGGGCCTTTTCGGTAATCGCCCCCAAATTGTGGAATGACCTGCTGAATGAGATCCATCAGATGACAAGCCTGAGTAGCTTTAAAAAAGCACTAAAGACGGATCTCTTTCGGCAGGCCTTTCCTAATTAGATCCCGGCCTCAGGAGATCCTGGCCTCTTTTAGTCCGCTGGCTATTTATTGTTTTTATTGTTTTTAAAGGTGATTTTAGACAGTTGCTTTTAATTTATATGTGTTTAATATTTTTTTATGGGGGAGGGTGGGGGTGGGGGGTGTTTAGGGATTTTTATATGTATTGTATTTTAATCTTTGTAAGCCACCCCGATTGTTTTAACAGAGGGGCGGGGTATAAATAAATAAATATTATTATTATTATTACTACTACTAAGTCTGCTGATATAATTTTTGGCTTCCCCCTGGGATTGGGTGTCCTATCATCTCCTGACACCCCCACTACTACCTGCTGCCCAAATGGCCCAGCCCCATCTGGATGCTGGGCTACGCTCACCTACCCTACAGCTTTAGCAGCAGCTGCCTGTGGCAGTTCATTGGTCACCTCTGTCGTTGTGGACACATGCCGCCTCTTCTGAGCAGCCTTATTGGTTGGCATGTTCACTCAGGCCCCCCAAACCTCTGCGTGCTCCCCGGCTGCCATGTTGCTCAGGTCCCACCCCCACCCCTAGCCAGCCTCTTTGAGCTGTTATGTTACTGGGCCCTTGGCTGCGGGCTTACCAGGGCCGCCATCCAGGAAGATGAGGGGGCAATGCAGCAGCCCAGAACCATGACACAGGCTGCCTTTCACCCAACAGCCCTAAAGCAAATCAAACCAGAACTCTCCCCAGAAGCCAAGATGGCTAAATTGAGATTGTCAGACTTTGCCCATATCATGAGAAGACATTACTCACTAGAAAAGACAATAATGCTTGTTTAGGTAGAAAGTAGTAGAAAAAGAGGAAGACCACATTATAGATAGATGCACTCAATCAAGGAAGCCATGGCCCTGAGTTTGCAGGACCTGAACAGGACTCCAAGTGGACTTGGAGATCTCTTGTTAATAGGGTCACCATAGGCTGAAGTTGACTTGACACCAGTAAACAACAAGAAGAGAATTCTGAGGAACAATTCCCAATTATTATTTTTTTAAGAAGAAGCAGAGTCCACTTTGAAGCATATATAGGGCCAAGTTAAATAAATGGCAGCAGTGCAAGGTGCTATTTCCTTTGCCTTTCCAAACTATTAGCTGCCTTTTATATTGGGATGTTTGTCAAGTGCCTAGGGATATTAGAACACACTCTTCACTAAGGGCTGCTAATGAATATCTTTTCTGTTCTTTAGAAAGAAATGTAGAGCCGGCTGATTTCAACAGCCCTCCTGTGATTTTATTCTCTAATGGCTTCTCATATTTTATGTTGTTACAATGTTCTTATTAAAACAATTATTTATTTAGTAATTAAATGTGTATATTGCTTCTTCACCAATAGCTTATTGCAGTAAAATATAAAGTCAAATACAAAATTGTGATCAAAAGAATAAAACAAGGGAAGATAAAACAGATGAACACAATCAATAAATCTGATTTTAAAAAATCAAATTGCAACACATGCATTGAACAAAAGGGTGTAAAGGCACCAGATCACATCTGATCTTGGAAGCTAAGCTAGGTCAATTCTGGTTAGTACTTGGATGGGAGACCACCAATGAATTCCAGGTTCTGTAGGCTATATTTCAGAGGAAGGAACTGGCAAAACACCCTCTGAGTTTTCCATGCTTAAGAAAATCCTACGAAATTTAAGGGATCATCATAAGTCAATACGCAACTTGAAGCTCTCTCTCTCATACACATACATTGAACAAGTAATTATTTGTTGCTGTTGTTTTAATTTATTGGTGGAATGTTTTTTAATGTCATCCTCATGTATTGGGCTTTATGATTGCCATTTCCTGAAATATAGTCCTGTTACCTGAACATAGTGAGGTCAAAACATGTCCCAAAGGGGCAGAGCCCAGTGGTCAAGCATGGATCCCTGCAATAAGGGAGCAGGAACTCTGTACTTGATAGCTACAGAGCCAAGAATGGACTCCAGTAGTAATAGAGCAGAAACCAGAGCAAAGCCTGTCCAGAGGTCAAGGATAATGGAAGCTCATGTCTAACAGCAGTTGAGCTGTTGTATGCAAGAGAGATTTGGGTGGGCTCATTTGTGTGTGTGTGTGGGGAGTGTCTTAGGGCTGATGTTTGCTCAGTTATTTGGTTCAGCATCACGGAAAGCTTTGGGGATATAAAAGGGACAACTGCCATCTATAGGAATTCCATTTGTCTTTCATGTTCTCTGCTCTCTTGAGTGCCTATCTAAAAATATATACACCTTTTGTTGGATTAGTGGGGCATATGAGAAATTTTTGCAGTTCTACATCCACTATAGCATGGCAGTCCACATATCTGAGTTCAGGGGGATATTTTCAGTAGTGGGGGTTAGCAGTGTTTACCCTGAAGCAGCTTTGTCCAGGCTGGCTCAGATAGACTTATCCTAACAGGCTACTTTTACACATATAAAGGTAACTCAGAAACACCCAAATGTGAGACTTCAGCCATCACTCAGAACCAGGTTCTGTGTCTAGGGTAGTGGACCCCTAATTATCTGATGTAGGAGTCTGGCATTCCCCACCCCCACCCCCAGTGTGTCAGAGAGCAGCACCCTACTTGTACCCACTGGCTATTTTTTTCTTTCCTGGAAACATGCCAGTGTCTGGCAGCCAATGGCTCAAGGACCCGCACCAGCCCATGGACCACCACTTTGAATGGCACTGGTCTAGGGGTTATTTTTTGTTTATATTAAATTTAAGTTTTAGCTCAGGCTTTCATCCTTTGTCTTTAATTACCTTTACTCCAGGGATGTGCCCAAGGGGACTTGTGCTTGACTGACAAAGGATGTAGTTTGAAAACATTGCAGTAAATCCAGCAGCAACAAATGTAGTGGGTTGCAAGAACTCCAACCAAGAGATGGAAGTAGCATTGTTAGATACAGGAGTTAAAAGCTTTGCAAGAGCTTCCTCCAGCAGAGGAAAGCAATAGATGTCTGGGGTTGTAATGACTGCAAGTGAACCTCTGGGACTCCTTTCCATCTCTACTCTCCAAGCTAATAGGAACTGCTAAGCTATGGCCTAGCAGTAGTATAAGCCAGGGAGGATGAGCTAACATATTTGTGATTCTCAGTATATGATTTCTAAAACAAGCTCAGCATTTTCCTTCTTCCAAACATGAAAACAGCTCAACGGTTCAATTTTCTCTTCACAAAAAGAGGGCATAGTTTGCAGTTTTCTGAAACTTTTCCAGACTGAACCTACAAACTCTTTCCTCCAGTGGCCACTTTTGCTCAGGATGACCTAGAACAGAGCAGCACACAAAACACTTACTGATCATGAAGAACTCTTACCAAACATACTTTTGTTCATTAATGTCTTCCAAAAGTTACAGAAACCATGTGGTGCAGCTGTGGCCTACAGGCAAATGAGTATGGCGTGCTGGATTTTCCTACTATCTGCATTATCTCATTCCCTATACTTGGTGTAATATAGAAATGAATCTTATAGCACCTTTGAGACTAACCTGGAGAAATTAGCATAAGCTTTTGTGGACACTGGACTTTATTACACGAGGCTGATAAATTGCAATTACAGCCAGATAACATCTTTGGCTGGTACTTACCACATAACATTGTGTCTCTCCTGTTGCTGTTTTGCATTTCAGTCATTGGTAGAGCACACCTTTTCACTGATTGGGAAATGGCTCCCAATGTTGCTACTTTCCATTAGTGGCCCTGGTGTGATAAGTCTCTTTCACTGCAGTTCCAGCAGTCATATGTCGTGAGTGGGTGTGATTATGCCCCTCGCTAGTTCCAAGCAGGCTAAGTTAGTTTTAATCTGTTTTCCTTTCCCTCCCATTTCTTTTATTTTAACTTTTCATATTTTTGCCATAATTGAACAATCACATCAAAATAAAAAAAGTTGAAAGGCATGCATGCTCTGGGTAGGACATACAGGGGTAGGAAGGGGGTGTTAGCAAGGTGGTGCAGAAGAGTGAACTTGGAACCACGGATAGCCAAAGGACTACAATTGCACAATTGCAGAGAAGTGTGATGGTGGTAGTGTGATTTCAAACTAGTATGTTCCTGTTCACATTAACAACGCAATTGTTGCAAAACAACAGGTTGGTGTGATAAAGTCCTCAGTCTACTTCACCAGATGCATCTGATGAAGCAGACTGAGAGTTCATTCTAACTAGCCACATGTATCAGAAGACCATTGTGGTTTCTGTTTTTGTAATTGTGGCTTCTGTTACTGAGATTCAGATAATATTTTGGTAATTCCAGGATATTTCAGGCTTCCCCCTCTCATTTCCTAAGTCTTTTTGTTTTTGTCAACAGGGTGATTTGCTTTTTTTTAAAACGGATACTTTCTAGTCTTGTCCTTTCCATTCACTTTACCCCTCTTCTGCACATTTTAAGTTGGATCTGCAGTATTTTCTCTCCGTGTGGGCACCCACCCACACTTCCCTGCATGAGCTGTGGAGAGAGAAGAGGGAAGAGATGGAATATTTCTTTCCATTGTTTTGCAAAATTGCCTTGATGGAGGGAGGAGGGAGGTGGCAGGAAGAGGAAAAGGGGATGCTGAAAAGAGATTGTCAGAATTTACTGTTTAGTTTAAGGTGCTGGAAAAATGTGTTGTATATGGGTGGGCGTTGATCACATTTAGCACAATAATTAATAAGGCAAAGTAGACCATGGATTTTTTTTTAGAAAAAAGAGTGTGTGGATGTGGGAATGGGAGGAAGTGGCCCAAAGTGACACTAAATGTATTTGATTGAATCAACACTAGTTGCTGATCTCCACAAGCCCTCAGTATGCAAAAAGCTGGTGTGACAAATATATTTCTCCCAGTAAGGACTTTTTCAAATGGCAGGAAAAAAAACCAAGGAGGTTGGCAGAAGAATGGGGCTGTCATGCTTACAGTGCCCTGTTTCAGATGACGCCATCCTCCTCCTGACCTTCCCCCATGCTTCCTCCATGCTGCGGGAGCGAGAAATGCACCACTTTTATTGACAGGCAACCCCTGTCACTAAAAAGTGGTGCCTGCCGCACAGAGGAAGCACAGGGGAAGGTCAGGAGGAGGATGGTGGCATCTGCAATGGGGTGCTGTAAGCGTGACAGCCCCGTTGTTCTCCCGACCTCCTTGGGGTCCCCCCGCCATTTGAAAAAGTCCTTAGTCTCAAAAATACCACAAGATTCTTTTGTCTGTGAACCAGATTACCACAATTATGTCTCAGAATATTATTACTTGGTGGAGTATGTTCTTGTTTCTAAAGTTTTACACAAACATTACACTTTGTCAGGGAGAGAAATGAGAAATGAGGTGGAGTCTTCTTCTTTGGAGGTTTTTAAACAGAGGCTGGATGGCTGTCTCTCGGGAATGATTTGATTGTATATTCCTGCATGGCAGGGGGTTGAACTGGATGGCCCTTGTGGTCTCTTCCAACTCTATGGTTCTATGAGTACATCCATTGTGGAAAGTAAGCAAAGGCTTCATGCTTTGCCCTCCTTTTTCCAACTAAAGCTTAGAGTGAACAGTGAAACTTGCATTATCTGGCAAGAGAGACAATAATGTCATCCCAGAATTTATTTACCTGAATTCCTCCCTGCTAATGGTTGTTAATGCTGCTCCTATGTTCACAGCTTATGAAAGCCCCTGGGGCCTAATTCTTCCCCTCCCAAATGTAAGTGTACATGCCTTTAATCTGTTCTAACCTTTTAAGCTGTTTTACTTTGCCAAATTGTTTAATATGTTTTGAATCTGTTTAAATTATTTTTATTATTTTACATGTTAAATCGTTTAAAGTCTTTAAATTGATTCTACTTATTTTCAGCCATGAGATCCCATAATATAGGAAGGTGAACGGAAGGAAGGAAGAGGGAGGAGAGAAGAGCCATTCATATTTTAATGATTACATGTTGACTAAGGCTGCTGACACACTGTAGAAATAATGCAGTTTGACATTACTTTAACTATCATGGCTCCAGTCTATGGGATTCTGGGATTTATCATTTGTTGTGACACCAGAGCACCAGACAGAGAAGGCTAAATATCTCAGAAAACTACAAATTCCATAATTCCATAGCATTGAGCTATGGCAGTTAAAAGCAGTGTCAAACTGCATTATTTCTGCAGTTTGTCAGCAGCCTAAGTGTGGTTTTTACTCTCAACAATTTCTGCTTGGGGGCCTAATTACCCTAAAGGCAGCAGATCCTACCTGATCTTGGAAGCTAAGCAGAGTAAAAAACAAATGGCAATGATCACATATCCACATATTCTGAAGAAGGCATTCAAAGATCCAAGAAAAAAATAAGTTCAGATACCATGGGTTCATCTACAATATGATACAGCAAGGCCCATGTGTAGCTGGCCCATTCCTCCCCCATTACCTTGATGAAACAGGCTGGAGTCCAAATAGGAATTCTGGCTCATCATTGCAGCCACCACCACCATCATTTTCTGTAATGTCTTGGAAGACAGGAATGGGGCCTGGAACATGTGATTGAAGGCCCCCTGCATGTGACCAGCCTTAGTCACATGCTGCTGGGCTCCTTCCTGGCTTCCAGGAAAGCCAGGGAGATGGTGGTGGCAGTGAGGGCCAGTCTGCCAGATAGGCTCCTGTGGATACAGGGGGCCTGATCTGGTTTTTACTGGTGGGAATGGATTAAATTGGGTATTATTTAGAAACAGTTTATCGGGTCCTAACCTGCCTTTCCCCCATCTGAGCCCTGTATATGCCTTGGGGGTGTGAGGATTGCCCCAGGGACAGGACAGGGCAAACACATTGTGTCATATGGACTACAGGGCTCTGAGATGGGGGCAAACTGGGATATTTAACCTGTTTAGACAAGCCCCATATCTAGATACCTTTCTTTGCAACAATACCCCGACTGCTGAAAGGTTTCTCAGGAATATGAATCTAACAGTTGCTTCCTCACAAAATTCAGACCTACATCAATTTTTTTAAATGAGAAGAGAGCTGAAGTATCCACAAGCATCTCTTGTGACATGTGTATATTGAAACAGGTATGGTTGCCCCACCTTTATGTCTTTATTTGAAGGACTGGGGGTTCTTTGACTTATGTCCCTCAGTCTGCATCCAGCTAGAGTTACTTAGAGTTTCCTATTTTGGTCACCTGACTTGTAATCAACAGTCAAGTAGGCAGATCATCATCAACATCCCTCTTAAGAATCTCTTAAGCTTTTGATTTTCAGGAAATTTATATGACAAGAGAATAAACATTCTGCTTTATCAATTTTTGTATACAGTCGAATCCCCATATTCACAGGGGTTCAGTTCCCAGACTTACCACAGATACTGGAAACTGCAGATAACCGTGAACACCATTGAAAATAATGGGACTTCTGGTTTAAAATACCATAGAGTTGCCTTGGAGGACCTAGGAAATGTCTAGAGAGGACACCTCTCTAGGCATTTTCTAGGAAGACTATGGTACGTGTTCCTATTTTTGTGTCCCACGGATAACTGAAACTATAGCTATTGGTTCTGCGGATATGGGGGCCGCGGTGTATTTATTAAATATTTAGCTTATCCAGATGCATACTTCTAGTAAAACATCATCATATCGCATAGATACTTCAGTCTAAGCACATTTCTTCTACAGGCAATTCAGAGTCTAGACTTTCATATCTCATCATAGACTTTACACAGTCTAGGTATATTGTTTTTTTCAGACAAATTATCATTGTTGTTTTTGTTGTTGTTGTTGATAGAATTCTCATTACAACATGCTGCAGCATTATTCTTGTGGTGTGTACTGATAAGGTAAAAAAATGTGAACATGATCAAGACATTCCAACTTGAGCCTCATGGATTATATTTAGTATTAAATGCTTTTGGTAGAAAAGGGGTCAGATAAATTAGACAGACACAGATAAGTAAGAGTGTTCAGAACTGTTTGCTTCCCCCCACCTCCAGTTATATTTGTGCCTTCCTGCATTATTACATTACATGTTTGGGGGATTTACTTGCAAAACCAGATGTGATTCTGATTCATTGTTGCACATTGCTTTGTTTATTACTATTTGTATTTGCACATCATGTTTCCAATTCAAAAGCACCAACAGCTGCATAAATGAGCAAAGAATTGAATGCCTGATGTACATACCATGCATGATTGACTTGATCACAGACAGACAGAGGAGTGAAGAAATGAGACACAAGATTTGGGGTTAAATAAAAGGGTTCGATTTTACTGCCTGTTAAAATAATTTAAGAGTCTACTTTCACCACCATGATCCAGTCTGAGGATTAAAATAATAATAATAATAATAATAATAATAATAATAAATAGGTAATAGAGGCAGTTTCCTATCTGACAGCAACACTCTGATCCAACTCTGGCTCAAATATTATTACTGCTGAGGTTGTTGTTGCTTGTTGTGCTGTTATAGCAAAACATCTTCAAACACTTGCAGAACATAAATCAAGAAGATGACCTAATACTTTAGTACAGGGGCTTTCTCATATAATTACTGCCACAAAAAACAAAACAAAAACCCTTCTCATTCATTGTCACTGGTTATGCCTGAGAAGGCAGTGCCACATGGCAGTCACAGCTAGGATGCCACTGTGCTAAAGGGCCAGATCTGCTGTGTAGAATAAGCTGCTTCCTGGATGGGCTTTGGTCCTCACAGCCAAGCTCTGTGGGGATGGGGTGTCACTAACAAAGTTGCTTCTGCCCCCTCACAGAAGGTCCACTGAGTCAGATCTCTTCCTTTTCATAAGGCAGTGTGTCTGTGCCATGTTTGGGTGACGTTTAATTCCCTGACCCAGACAGAAGAAGTGCTTGGGTGTCCCCAGCCAAGCCGTGTTTATCAAAATTGTGTTCCTGGGGTTTATTTACTCCACACTGCATAGCTGAAACTCACCTAGATTAGTATGTGAGGAATTTAGAAGTCATCAGGGCCACATCAACTGTTTTTCAAGGACAGGTAGTTTTACATGGGAACTGGTCTGTACCGATGTGTAGGTGGTCTGTCTGGCCAAATCACATCACATAGATTCTACTAAGGAGATTTTCAGAAGCAATTATCGGGTCTATTTATTCCAAAACAGCTCTGTTGCTGCTGCGCGGCAGGGGAGCAGTTTTGGACAAGGCCGTTCCTCTGCCGAACCCCTCCATGTCACTTCCGTGACAGAATGGAGGAAGCCGCATTATATTTCACTCATGATTGTAGCCCGTGAGTGAAATATGACGCCACTTCCTCCATTCTGTCACGGAAGTGACACGGAGGGTTTCAGCAGAGGAACGTCGTCGTCCAAAACTGCTCCCGTGCCGCACGGCAGCAACGGAGCTGTTTTGGAATATATAGACCCGAAAATCGCGTCTGAAAATCTCCTATGTTTTGGTCGTAAAGTGGGCAGTCTGGGAAAGATTCTGGTACCTATTCCCTGTAACTCTTTAAAGCCTTCAGAATGTCTCTTCACTCTCCAAACCATATCTTTTTAAGCTCACCAACATTGCTTGCCTCTCTTTTGTGTACTACCCACACTGATCCTGCCAGATGTTTATTGTGTGACACAGATATGACTGCCATGTTCCTCACTTGTTAATATGGGCCATTTTCCAGCTGTGCAGTATGAAATGAGGAAACCCCATGTATGCAGCTTTGAGCTGCAAGCATGTCTGGGACACAGAAATGCAAGCTTTCCTTCTGCTTGGGTCAGGGAGTGAAACACCACCTGGGTATCACATAAATGGTGGTGTTGTGCATATCTGTACAAACACACACACACACAAACACATGCTGCAGGATTCATGCTCAGTGAACCCTCTGTGAGACGTGCAGGAACAACTTCCTTAACAGAACACACACCCACATACCCAAGCCTGGCTCTGAGGACTCATAGAGCCAGGCATCCAAGATTTAGCAGCTTACTTTATCCAGTAGACCTGGCTGTTTAGAGTAGTGGCATTAGGGCAGTGGCAGCCATTGCCTTTTTCGTGCCTCCTACCTTTTCAGCAACAGTAAACTGTTGGCTGTGGACAGCTGTGAAGATCAGTGCCAATTCTCCAGAATGGTAAGGGCACTGCCAGGGTTCAATGTGAAGTATCAAATTCCTGCCCGCCCCTTCATATCCATGGCAGAGCCAGCCCTGTTCTCTGGGACAGAGCATGAACGAAGTTTGTAGTAATTTGTCCAGACTATTCTCCCATCTGTGCTCAGAATTTAGGACAGTGTTCTCTTTGTTGGGTTATTTTGCATTTTGTGTATAGGACCAGAAAGACATATCAGCAAGGAAAACAAAGCATTCAAAAGATTTTCTTTCTTTCTTTTTGTACGTTTTTGCAGCAAGCAGACTGACCTATCTGTATTAAACTGTGTGACCTTCTTTAGAGACATAAATGAGTTTCGCTATTGCTGCAAGTGATTCGAGTATGGCTGGTAGTTAACAGAATGTGTTTGCCTGTTCTTTGTTTTATTTAGTTTCAGTCCTAGGTGGCATCTAAAGAATACTCCAGTGGCATATATGTGGTTTGTCTAACAAAAATAAGCAAGGGGGCTTTAACATGGATTAAGGATTGGGTAAACTTAAATAATATAAAACTGCTAAATGTGGAGGGTCATGATGCCAGATTTGGCTGGCATGCCTACTTGTTTTATGGCAAAGAAAAAGTCGATAGAGAATTTTCTAATCATTGTGTGAGAAGAGCTTTGCTGAGAATATGGGAGAAAATTAGAGAGATATTCTGTTTTAAAATCCCCCTTTGGGTATTGCCTCAAGAGGCTATTTTAACAAAATGGCGCAAGGTAGAATCTTGGCTAAGATACTCAGATATTACAAGAAAAGGTGTTGATAACCAAATAATATTAGAAACAAAGGAAAAATTACAAGAAAAATACAATTTAAATTGGTTTACTTATCTGCAGTTAAAAGAAAAATTTATAGAGGATATGGAAAAAGGGGGATTTGAAATAGAACACAATGACTTAGTTAAATCTTATGAGAAGGAAAAAGGTGTAAATAAATCACAAAATTCTATAAACTCTTACTGAGGAGGAACACAGAACAGGATTGTGTTAAAGAGTACATGTTAAAACGGATGGAAGATTTAAGTAACCCCATAAATACAGACGATTGGCAAAAAGGAAGAGAAAGATCATTCACATTTACAGCGTGCTAAAATCTAAAGGAAAATTATATAAAAGTTGCCTTAAGATGGTATTACACACCAATGAGGTTAAGCAAAATAAATAAAATGATTTCAAAGGGTTGTTGGAAATATGGGAAAAACCAAGGCACTTTTATACATAGGTGGTAGCGATCTGAGAAGATAAAAAGACCTTGGATACAAATACATGAGATAATTAGAGAAATATTACAAATAAACCTTGATTTTACACCAGAATTATATTTTTTAAATATAATTAAAGGTTCAGAGGGAAGTAAATATTGGAGAATTTTACTTTATATGACAACTGAGGCCAGATTGGTCATAGTAAGAAAATGGAAGGTGAAAGAGTGTCCTACAAGAAGTGAATGGAAAGTTAAATTGATAGAAATGTTAGAATTAGACATATTAACAAATAAACTATGAAATAGTAAAGATACTAAATGGAGAGATGAATGGAAACAAGTACTGGATTATTAGAAAGAAGAGGGTGAAATACGAGATAATACAATGATATAGAAAGGAAAAAGACTCCAGAGGGATGAGGATCAAAGAAAACATATGAGGAGTAAAAGAGGAGCCAAGATGTGTGTAATAAGAAATGAAATAAACAGAAGTCATTTAAGTTATGGAATAATAGCTATTGTCTCATTCTATCAAAATGACAAAATTAAGAAAGTTATGGACAAGCAAGGTTTCTTCTTTATTTACTAATATTATAAGATAGAAAATCACTGTTATAGAAACTATGCACAATGAAGAATATATTTGCTGATACTAAGATGTAAAAAGTAAATTGTATTTGTGAAAATGGAAAAAAATATTTTCTTAAAAAAATAAGCAAGGGGACTCACTGTTAGAAATGCACTCTACTAGTTGGATATCTATGCAAAAGTCCTTTCAGCAGTGTGCATCATATCTATCACATACTCTGTCTAGATCTGTGCTACCCAAAGTGGTGGTCCCTAGATCAGTGCCAGGCTCTGAGCTATTGGCTGTTGGACTCTGGCAAGCTTCCAAGAAAGAAAGAAACAATTGTAGCCAATGGACACAAATATAATGGCAGTCTCTGTCACAATGGGAAAAAATATTTGCCAGTCTGCTCATCAGATAGCCTGAGAAGGACTGGTTTATATCTCTTTATGTGTACATGTGCAGGTGTGGCACATGTGACACACCAGAGGTTGCCCCCCACACCATACTCCAGCTAAATGTTACAGCGTCCTTCTAGAGGATTTTGCCTCATGGTTGGTTTCTGCATATGCAAGTGATGCATCTCCAAAGAAACTGGGTGTTTTTCCTTGGGTTTTTTTCTGGGCTGTGAGGCTGTGTTCTGGAATAGTTTCTTTCTGATGTTTCACCTGCATCTGTGGCTGGCATCTTCAGAGAATGGTTGGGCAGGTGTGTGTGTGGAGTTATATGCTGTGAATCCCTGTTGGGGAGTGAATGGTTAGTTTCTGGGTATAGAAATGCAAGACTCGTTAGTGTCTGTTTGGCTGATGGTTGGTTGATGGGCCATTATCTGTTGGGAATCTACCCAACTTGTGATCCTTTATTGCTTCCCTTTTGTTGACCTTTGTTGTATCCCCTTCCACCAATTTTTATTGTTGTGCATCTTCAAGTTGTATCCAACATATAGTAATACTAAGGTGAACCTATCAGGGTAAGATTTCTTTAGCTCCTTTGAGGCTGAGAAATTGTGATTTGCTCAAGGTCAGAGAGTAGGCTTCCATGGCTGAACAATGTTCAAACCCTGGTCTCCAGGAAACCTAGTCCAAAACTCAAACCACTACAGCATGCTGGCTCTCAACCAAATGTAGGACATAAATTAACACCAATCTAGAAAAGATAAAGAGTAGAAGTCTTGAAGAACAAATCACAGGCAAGAGGGGAATTGGAAGCAACAGGAAACACAAAATACATCTACTCATTCCAAAGAGCAACCAGGTGGTACTAACCAAACCAGGTGGCACAAAAAACCCTGTTCCTCGAAGAGGTACATTCAATTGTGACCATAGAACAAACAATAACAACAAAAACCCTGTTACATCTAATGCCTTCTAAAGTATGACTATGGAGATTTTCAGACAGGCAAAAATCGCTCCTTGCCGCGCGAGCAGCCTCCCGAAACTGCTGCGCGGCAAGGGTCTTCTTCGGACGACGCTGTGCCTCTGGCGAAACCGTCCGTGTCACTTCCGTGAAGCTTGGGACGGCTCCGCGTCATATTTCAATCACGGAGGCTGCCCGTGATTGAAATATGACGCGGAGGCGTCCCAAGCTTCACGGAAGTGACACGGACGGTTTCGCCAGAGGCACAGCGTCGTCCGAAGAAGACCCTTGCCGCGCAGCAGTTTCGGGAGGCTGCTCGCGCGGCAAGGAGCGATTTTTGCCTGTCTGAAAATCTCCTATGTTTTATTTCAAAGTATGTGATCTAGAACACAGCTGCGCTGGGCAGGGCACGTTTCTAGGATGGAGGACCATCGCCTCCCAAAAATACTACTCTACGGTGAACTCGCCACGGGTCAGCGTAAGAGGGGCGCTCCAAAAAAGTGATACAAAGACTCCCTGAAACAACATCTCAGGCTTGGCCAAATTGATCACCAACAGTGGTCCGCCCTGGCCTCACATCGGGAGGCATGGAGACGCACTATCCACAATGCTGCAGCCTTATTTGAGAACTCACGACGAACAAGTCTTGAAGAGAAACGACAACGCAGAAAGAATCACAACCCAAAAACATCACCCTAGAGACCTTCTGCTGTGCTTTTTGCAACCGGACTTGTTTATCTCGGATTGGCCTTTTTAGTCATCAGCGCACCTTCAGAAAGCGCGGGATGAATCCTTCCTGAATCTTCGTTTGCGAAGAAAAGCCAGAGAGAGAGAGAGATGTGATCTAAAACCCAATCAAACTCATAACTCATTGAAAGTGTGTGTCTCTCTGTGTGTGCATTTTATCTAATGTTATCAAACTATTTGGAATGGATGCAGTCAGGATTAACTATGCTTAATTCCTATTCAAATTAACTAGAGACATTATTGTGACTTAGTTTGTCCTACTGGTGTTAGTTGGAACTAAGTGCAGCTAACTTAGTCTGGATCTGAACCAATTAAAACTCTTCAAAATGTTTTTCACAACGTGGCCATATCATACTATTCACATTCAGATCATTTAAACTGCAGTTCAAAACAGTGCTTTGATCCTTGGAACAAAACATCAGGTCTTTGGCCTTTGCTTTGAGTACCTTCTCATGAATTAGTAGCTTAAACAGTAGGTGTCTGGTCCTGGGAAGTTTTGGAAGTAAAGAAAAGTGAACACCTTTTTCACATCTTCTATGATGACAACTGAACTTTCATAGGGAGTTAAAAAAGCAAGTAGAAACTCATTCTTTGTGTGTGCCTTCAAGTTACCTATCAGCACTTTGTATTTTTTGGTGGTCTCCTGTCCAAGTACTAACCAGGGCAGACCTGTCTTAGCTTCCAAGATCAGACAAGGTCTGGTTCCTTTAGGGTATTTACTTCCCCCACTACTCCAAGCATTTGTTTATGTGGTTTTAAAATAGACAGGAGACATTTGTTAAGATACAAAATGTCTATTGCTGGCTATTACTCTCCATGAGATCTTCATTCAGGATGGTGAAATCTTTCTTAAGACTTTTACTAGTCTTATTAAATATTTTCTTGCCCTCCTTCGAATGTCCCTAGACATTCTACATGAGGAGGAACCTCCACCTCAAACTTGGGGATTTGCAAAACCTTCCTAAGAAATATGATCATCTCATGTTGGCTTACTTTAGAATTCTTCAACTGATTTGCCAAAGGAAGAATTAGTTTGCTTTAGTCAAAATTTCAATGACATTTCTAACTAAATGGAATCTCCATGTTCAAAGTCAATGGGATGAATCCAATTTTTAGTCCCAATTATAGTAATGCAATGGAATCAATAGGATTTACATAAATTTTGACTTGCCATACAGTAACTGAGTTAATGAGTCTACTCTAGCTAGGAGTAATGACTGGATTTACACCAACAAACTAATGGGAATATTAGGTACTAGGGACATCAAGCTCTCCTGAGATCCAAGACGGATTGGATTGGCAGCTGTTGGAATTCTTTGAATCCCATGGGGTGGCATGGGGAGAGAAAAATAGGATATAAATTAAAATAAAAAAATAAAAATAAAAGAAGACTAGAGGGATGGATGTCATCAATCTTTGGCTCATCGAGCAGAACAGTTCTCATAATGTGAAGTTGAAGGCTTTCATGGCCGGCATCTATAGGTTTTTTGTGGGTTTTTTCCCAGGCTTTGAGGCCAAGTTCTAGAAGATTTTATTCCTGACGTTTCACCTGCATCTGTGGCTGGCATCTTCAGAGAATGGTGGCAGTGTTTGCCACCATTCTCTGAAGATGCCAGCCACAGATGCAGGTGAAACGTCAGGAATAAACTCTTCTAGAACATGGCCTCACAGCCCAGAAAACACACACACACACAAACTAAGTTATTATAATCTTGTTCAACCCAGTCAGCTGCAGACTAAACACTGTAATTTGAAGTGTGTGTGGTATTATCCTACTTATCCACTCCACTTCCTCTATGGGACCAGATCCTATAACTGTCTCAGTAAGGCAAAATTGGTGCTACTTGCCTTAGCATTACTTTAAGGAAGAAAGTATGCCAATATAATTTGGCTCCCCACCATGCGGCAGAGCCGTTGAGTGAGGGGAGCCGCCTTTGCCGCCAATTGGCTGTCTGGAGACCACCCTGTCATTGCAGGCGGTGTCGCCTGCGATGGGAGATGAGGGGCAGGGCCAGAGAATACAAAAGCCCTGCTGCCCCTTACCTCCGCCTCTTCAGCTGAAGCGATCGTCAAGTCGAGATCGCTGCTTTGCAGCTGCCTGGGCTGAAGAGGCGGCTTGCTAGAGGCGTCACCTCCCAGTGCTTTAAAGAGTGTTCTACTCAATCAGGTGTCCAGCGGTGCTGCCTTGCTGGGTCGCGGCTGCGACCTGTCTTCAGCAAGGGGCGTGTGGGTGGCCGGTTGGTCGGGCTCCTGACAGGACCTTGCTGCCGGCTGGCGGTGTCCCGGTTGCTGGGCATGGACCCGAGGCGGGCCATTGTCGGGCACCTGGGATGGTCACGTTCTGGGGGAGGCTGCACTTTGCTGTCTGCCGGCAGCTTTGGGAGTCAACGAGCAGGGGGTATTGAGGGGAGGAGTTGTCCTTGTTCGTGGCTGCCGTGGGACCGTGGGTTTTGCCCGATGGGTGGTGTTTAGTTCCTGGGAAGGGCCTCAGGGTTTGGGCAGTGAGGTTTGGGCCCTGGATTGACCAGTGGGTGTCTAGCGGTGCCCCCCTTTCCCCCTCCCATTTTCCCCCCATAGGCTGATTGGGCTTGACAGTACTCTGGTCTCTGGACCACTTTTGGAGGGCCACCAGGGGCCTTCTAGTATGCTTACTGCTAGCCCATTTTTGCGGGCCACCAGCAGGCTTCTGTGGGCATGTCTCCTTGCAGCCAGTTTTTTGGTGGGCCACAGAGGGCCTTTAGAAACTGCTTGCCTACTCCCCCCCCATTTTCCTATTTGATTTGGTGGGCCACCAGGGGGCTCTCCTTTTTCAACTGCTTGCAACTGCTATTTGCATTACTGGTCATCTGGGGAGGGTAATAGTTGCAGTTGCTTCCAGAGGCCATTTGGGGCCTTCTTGGGCTCAAGCAGCAGACAGTTTCAAGCATAACGTCCCTTATTATTCTCAATAATAATAATAATAATAATAATAATAATAATAATAATTCTGCCATTAATTATATTAATTGATTGTTGCCACGGTATGAGTGATTGTGGTGTGGGGCCTTTTGTGGGTTGGAGGGATGGCACAATAATAGTAGGAATAATAATAATAATAATAATAACAACAACAACAACAACAACAACAACTAGTTGCGGTAGCTAACTCTAAGGCCTCGGTATTTGAATTGTATTTTATCTGTCTTGGCAGAATGGCTCCAGGCAAGGGTAAGGGTGGCAATAAGGGGAAAGGTCAGGCTCCTAAGCAGCCACCTAAACTTCCTGTGGAGCCAGATCTTGTTTCATCTAGTGATGAGGATGCTCATATCACATGGAAGGCAATTTTGGCTAGGATATAGCACCTTGAGAGGATCCAAGGTGTTCAGGAGTCGGATGTAACTCCAACTAGCCAGCATGTTAAGAAAAGGAAGCTTGCTGAGGATATCCTTTCTCGTTTAGATGCTCTTGAAAAGAATATTCATCCCAACGGTGCGTCTGGGTCCAAGCAGGCGGATGAGGGTGTGGGTGATGACCTCCCTCATGTCAATCCATGGGACACGCCGGGGCACAACAATGTACAGCCTGGAGCTACAGGTGAGTTTTCTAATGAGACAGCTTCTTCGTTTGCTGGAGTCACCTGGCCTTGGGGCCCTTGGCCTCCCATGGCTCAAAACATGTCAAACCCTAGTTCAGGCACTCAGCCAGTGCATACTAATTGGCCAGGCTACCAGCACGCATTGAATTGGGTTGCCCCGCAATGGTCTCCTTGGTTACCTTATGGGCCTGGTTCTTTGGTTAACCCTCTTGGGCGAAGCCAGGGTCTCACGGGCACTTCTCAGGGGGTTGGCTATGATGCAGTTGCCTATTTGGCCATCCCGTTTGGTGAAATGTCCCTCCCATTAGGTGATCATTTGCTCCAGTCTACAAGGGATAAGATAGTGAAAGGGGAGTATGCAGATCTTTTTTCTCTACTTTATAGAGAGGTGGGGGAAAAAAGATAAAGAAGAAATGGATGAGAAAGATAAGGAAAAGCTGAAGAAAAGAAAGGTAGAGATGAACTGGATCAGTTGGCTTTCCGGGTTTCTCATATATGCCGGGGTGGTGGTCAAGGCACAGCCTTACCGGGTGGCAGCCCTGTTTCAGTACCTGGACATAATTCACAGGGCTTATGGTGATTTTGCAGGACCGGCATGGCTCCTGTATGATGAAGCCTTCAGGATGAGAGCTGCCATTTACCCCTCATTGAGATGGGACATGATGCATCCTCAATTATGGATACAGCTCATGACTCCGACTTGCCCTATTCAAGGGGATAAGACCCATAGTGGTCACTTAGTTAAGTTATCCAGCAATTCCATGGCTCGTTCCCCTGCTGGCACTGCCCTGGCCAATAAGCAAGTTTGTTGGGAATTCAGCTCTCATGGGTTTTGTGCCCATAAACCCTGCAGGTTTAGCCATGAGTGCTCCATCTGCGGAGCTGGGCATTCCTTTCAAAACTGTCAGAGAGGAAAAATGTTGTCCCAAGGGGGTAGGGCCACTCAGGAAGGGAGGGGTGGAGGTTCCACCACTCAACCTCAAAAAGTGTCCCAGCCCAATCAATAATGAGGTGTTGCAGCATTGGCTCACTGTCTATCCTGACAGGGGGGAGGCTAAGTATTTGCTGCAGGGTTTTCAGTTTGGTTTTAGAATCCCATTTCAGGGCGTTCGGCAGCCTTTTTGGGCACACAATTTGAAGTCAGTTTCAGGTATGGAACATATAGTTAGGGACAAAATTATGAAAAGTTTCTGAGGGCTGAGTTTTAGGCCCTTTTTCTAGTCCTCCGGTCCCTAACCTGTGCGTCTCGCCCCTGGGCGTTGTTCCCAAAAAGGCCCCTGGGGAATTTAGGCTTATTCACCATTTATCGTACCCCAAAGGGGATTCAGTGAATGACTGTATTCCCCATGAGCTGTGTACAGTGAGATATACATCCTTCGACGCTGCTGTTAGGGCTGTCCGCCTGCAGGGTTGGGGAGCTGAGCTGGCAAAATGCAATATTAAATCTCCGTTCAGGCTTTTGCCAGTTCATCCAGATGACTTTGAGTTGTTGGGTTTCCAGTTTGAGGGGCAGTTTTATATGGACCGGGCTCTTCCCATGGGCTGCTCGGTTTAGTGCAACGCTTTCAAAACCTTCAGCACCTTTCTTGAATGGGCTTTGAAGACTAGGACAGGACTGGGTAGTGTGGTGCACTATTTAGATGACTTTCTAATGATAGGACCTTATCAGTCCGGTCAATGCAAGTACTTGTTAAATCAGTTTGAAGGTTTGGCTGGGGAGCTTGGTGTTCCGCTTGCACCTGAGAAAACTGAGGGACCAGCCCAAGTTTTGACTTTTTGGGGCGTCAAGATTGACATGGTTAACCAGCTGTGTCGGTTGTCCCCAGCCAAAGTTATCGATATGAAGGATAGAGTTTCCCAGTTTTTTGTGAGAATTCCAGGTATTGATAGGACATTTGAAATTTGCATGTAAGGTAGTGGCACCTGACCAGGCATTCCTTTGCTGACTATGTGATGCCATTAAGGGGTATACAGCAGCCCCATTTTCAGATCCGTGTAACCAAAGATTTGAGGACTGACTTGTCCATTTGGCAACAGTTTTTGGACCAATTTAATGGCATCTCTTTTTGGCGTGAGGAACGGAAGCTAATGGGTAATCTACAGATAGCCTCAGATGCGGCAGGATCCATGGGTTTTGGAGTTTATTTTGGTGGGTGGTGGTGTGCAAGCAGGTGGCCTCCTGATTGGGCAGCCTGAGATATCGTGGATGAATTAACATTCCTGGAATTTTTTTCCAATTTTGGTGGCAGCCACTATTTGGGCCAAGGAGTTGGCAAATTCATCTGTGCACTTTTGGTGCGATGATATGGCTACCGTCCAAGTAATAAACTCCCTTACCTCTAAATCCCCTCATGTGATGGTGCTAGTGAGGGCCTTCACGTTGCAGTGTTTGAAGTTTAATATACTCTTTGTAGCGCGGCATGTGGCGGGCGTTGACAATGGAATTGCTGACGCTCTTTCCCACATGCAGATGGAGCGCTTCAGAGAGTTGGCCCCAGACGATGCACCAGAGGGCAATCTGATGCCAGTAAACCTGTGGAGGCTTGGGAGGCTGAGCTCGTGAGGGCACTAGGTATGTCCTTAGTGCCTAGCACTATGAAAGGATACACCAGGGCATTACAGGAATTCTTCCAGTTTAGGGAGCTATCAAGTTTCACACAAGGCATTCCAGTGCCTTTTGACCAGCTGTTTCAGTTTTGTGTCTCTTTATATCGCAAAGGCCTGTCCCCACAATCTTTACGGATTTGACTAGCGGTGATTGGGTTTTGGCTAAAAGCCCAGGGGGTGCCTGAGAGTACTGGGGATTTCCATATTAGGAAGGCCTTGGAGGGGGTGGTCCAGAGAAAGGGTTCGTAGAGTTGACAATAGGGCCCCGCTTTCACCTGCCATTTTAAAAGGGCTGGCCAAGGTTTGGGTAAGTATTTATAAGTCTCCTTATGAAGTACTGCAATTTCATGCTGCTGTGCTTGTAGCCTTTTTTGGTGCATTGCACATCAGCGAGCTTGTACAGCCATCCAAAATGGATGCTTCTTGTAGGGCTCTGGTGTTGAGGGATGTCTGTCTGGCTGAACGACAGGTGAATTTAACCTTACATTTCTCCAAGACTGACCAGCATGAGAAGGGCAAGCAATGTCGTTTGCTACTGTGAAGTGACCAAGAATTATGCCCAGTTAGGGCTTTACAGCAATTTTTAAGTGTTCAGGGGTCGCAGCCAGGTCCGCTTTTTGTGCATGCTGATTTCTCCCCATTGACCAAATATCAATTCTGGACACTGACGTCCAAAGCATTGGGTAAGTTGGACCTTCATGGTGTCCATTTTGCTACTCACTCCTACCGGATAGGGGCCGCTTCTACGACTTCGGCATTGGGAATGCCGGCGGCAGCAATCCAAGGGATTGGCCAGTGGAGGTCCTCCTCCTACTGGCACTACATGCGTTCATTTACCTATTAATCTGTTGTCTTCCCCTTTTTGTTTTTCAGATTCTAGATCGGCGCCGGTGAGACTGCGGGTGCTGATTTGTGGCCACAGTATGGTATACTGGGCGGCCTGACAGGCCCGGTTGAGTCACTTCGGGCCTCACCTGGGTCTGGGGAATGGGGTAACAGTTGAGTGGGTGGGAAGGAGGGGTTTATGTTGGCATGGTCTTATGCCATTGCTTTTTGAGGAGCATCATGGGCCTCCGCCAGATGTTCTCATCATACATTTGGGGGGAAATGATTTGGGGCTGTTAAAAGGGAAAGCATTGGTCCTGCAGGCGATCCATGACATGCAGATAATCAGGTCTTCGTGGCCTGAGGTTACCGTCATGTGGTCGGCCATGCTGCCAAGGCGGCATTGGAGAGGGGAAGGTGATCCAAGTTTGCTGGATAAGGCCCAAAGGGGAGCTAACCAGGAAATTAAGAACGCCATGGCCAAAGGGTTGGGCTACTATTTGCTACACCTTGACATTGTGCCCAAGAGGCCCGAGCTCTACAGAGCAGATGGGGTTCACCTCTCAGATGCTGTAAATTTAATGTTTTAAAATGATCTTCAGCAGGGGTTGAGGAACCTTTTTGGATGAGCTGGTGGGGGAAAGGAACTAAGCGGATGCTTGCCCCTTTCAGTGGTGGGGAAGGGGGAGGCGTAACTTCGGTGGGCACCTTGGCACCGATTTCGGTGAAGGTAGAGTCTCTGGAAGGGCCACTTCAGGTCGTGGGGCCTAAGGGGACAGAAGGAGACCCGCCTTGGGGTTGTCTAAAGGATAATCCTTCACCCCAATCCGTGGGGCTTGGGTGAGGGACTTTTGGGTTAACCTTCCAGATGCGGACCGGCTGGAGAGCAACCCCAGTCAGCTGGGGTTCCTCTCCAGGACCCAGGTGTTCGCCCGGGAAGGCTGTGGTCTAGCGTAGACCTACTGCCTCAGCTGGCCCTTCACCAGGTTGCCTCCCCCTGCTGAAGATATTAGAGGGAATTAAATAGGTTGATTTGAATAAAATTACTTTATTTCACCCCAATTCACGTGTGTGGTCTCTTTATTCCGCAATCGGCCGGCAATCAGCTGTGACTTGGAAAATAAATCTAAATCTTTTGGCCAAAATAGGTGAAGAAATAGACTGAAGCTGTATGGTCGATTTTGAGATATCTTCTTGCCTTATTTGAAGCCTGAGGTGAGACCACCCATTTCATTTCCACTTATTAAAACTCTGCCCAAGCCTTACAAAGGGAATGAGGCCACAGTCTCTGCCTATACCATCTGCCTCCCCAGGCACTGCATTTGATGATGAGCATTTTTTCAGGCACTGCCTCTTCCTAACAACATGGAGAGATGTGTGAAACTCCCTTTCAACTAAAATTTCAAACAGACCTTATTATCCAAAAAGTTCTTTCAGGTTCCACTGTTATCTTTTCTACTTAATTATGTTTTATTCCTAGCCCAATTGTTTATGTCTTATTGGTGGTATCTATCTGCTCTTCTGATGAATAATTGGATTCTGATGGTGCTAATCAACAACTGGGGTGGGTGATCGAGGCCACTGTGGAAACCATCAAAAACTCCCTTGACTGAAGATTGATCTGGAAAATTTGCCACATAATGATTTATGACAAAATGATATATTAGGAAGAAATCTTGAAGAAAAGATTAAACTTGTGAACTCTTTTTTTCTAATGTGTGACAAATGTTTATTGTTGAAATGCAATTAAACCACAAGTAAACATTAAACACATTCTGGGTATTGACTAAACATCAAGTTCCAGTTCCTGATAATAATTATTTCTGTTCTGTCTTAGGTTTATAATTGTCTCCTCCATTTATGTGGTGCAAATTCAATTGCATGTTCTCTAATTCAGATTTGTCTTGATCATTAGAACTTTTTTATCATTAGAACATTCTCTGTGTTGTTTTTCAAAATATTTTTGAAGTATCATGAGAGAAAGTACAACTTTCCTGATTTTTTATAGCTTGCAGGATCTAGCTTTTTTGACCTAAAACCAGGATTTCTTGGATGTATAATTTTCATTTTCATTTTTTTAGTACCATATATATTTTAGTACCATTTTACTATAGTACTTAACTACTATAATAGCACAATCTCTGCTCTATGGAATATGCAGGTATTTATCATTTGTTTACAAAATAGACCATAATGTCTAGCAATAGCCAATAGGTAAACTGAGGAAATGCACGGGTGTGGTGATGGGAGACCTCTGAGGTCTGTAGAATGTATTGGTATCACTCTTTATGGGGATATATTGAATTTTTATTTAAGTTTAAAATCTATTCACTGCACTGAAGGCAGTTCTGCAATGGATTTAACTAGAGTACTCTAGCTGAAGGACTTAAATCACTTCAAACACACCTTCCATTTTAATTATTTGTATAGGTGACCTGCAAAATCACTCTCCCTTATTTCATTTTTTTATTGCTGAAGGACTAATATTCATGTTGTATTCGCTGTTATTTATGACCAGCCACTTTTAATTTGCTTTCTACTGGGAAGACAAGCAGATGTGATTACCAAACTGTGGATTCAAAGAGGTTAAGAAGGATGGTCAATAATGGATTAGTGGGTGGCACCAGTTTTGACCAGTCAGTGGGTAGAATGGTTTATAAGATGTGTAAACAAACAAACACACACACAAAAAAAACCTTCTTCTTCTGGCTGACTTTAATTCAACAACAACAAAAAACCTTAGTATTTAATGCATAGTATTAAATGGGCTGGAAAAATACTGCATTACCTGGCAACTTGGATGGAGTAGAATAATGTCACTCGACTCAATGGAAACTTAAGACATCCAATCTTTTGGAGATTGTATGTAATTTCTTTTGGGGGCACCCTCCACAAAGTTTTGCAGTGCTTTCAGTTTCTTGTTATACTACATTCTAAGAAGCCTTGGAAGTCTACTACACTTTTAAGTATCCAAATGTACCTTTGATTTAATTCTAAATATAGCATGCATTTTTGCTCATGCAAATGAGGCTCCAAAATTATACAGCTATTAGATGACTTCTGAACTTAAAATTATAAATCTATTAATGCAGTTCCACTGGGTGCCTCTCTTGGAACTAATATGTGTGTAGCAGATCTAACAAAACACATAAATGATGCAGTTCAAACTTGATGGAACTGCAGCACAGCCATCTGAGTCACGTTGAGCTGTGCAATGCAATGGTCTAAGACAGAAGCTATGTGAAGTATGATTTGATATACTTTACACTGAGGATATAGATTTGGCAAACTTATTAGTGTCTTCATCTAAGTAGCTGATATAAGCTTACTCATGAACCTGTCTCAAGACTGTATCATTTGATTGAAGGTGGGGCATCACTACCATTTTGAAGAATCCCTACATGGAGAAACCTAGGCAGGAGGACTTTGGCCAAGCCTTCCCCTTGATGTGCTTATTTCATAAAAGTATTGCTGTTTTCCCCTCCATGAGGCAGCATTCCACCATATGAGTCGCCCTATTCAGATTGAGGTTGTACAAGCCAAATACAGATTTACTGTTTCAATGACAACTAGGCTGCAGTTTAGTGATGACCATGAGTGTGCTCTGTAAGCCTGGGAACTGATGGATGACCATACTCTAAACCAAGGGTTCTCAATTTTTGTTGTTGTTAGGTCTCCCTTGAGATGGTTGAAAATGTCTGATGCCCACCAGTATTGCTCGGGTAGAGCAGTGATGGCACTAGTGGTTATGGAGAGGCCAAACCACACCAGGTGACACCATAGGAGGGGGAGGTAACACCGGCCTTAGTAATGCCACAGGGGTGGAGCTTGTCTCAAACTGGCTGGCTGCAACTTCAGCCTTGTCATGTACTGGCTTCATCAGACTCAGTGACGAGCAGTTTCAGGGTTAAAAACAGAAAAGTGTATTGTCACAGTAATCCAAAGAGCTACTCCTACAAGTTTGTTGCTCAGAATGAAACCTAACTAACAAGTAGTAAACTAAAAGCATACTACAAATTACAAAATCTGACAGGCTATACAGTCATTGGTTATCCATCATCCCCACTCTCAGTTCCCACCAAACCCAGGCTGTGCCCACTTGTCCCATAGCTGAGGCCAGGTGCCAGCTTTATCAGACAGTTACAGACATAGGGCACATGCTCCCTTTCCCAGTTCGACTAGATACTCATTAGCAAGTACAGAGTAATGCAAACACAATTAGCCACAAAGTGATATAACAGAACTGAACTTGGCAGAAAAAGGTCTTGTCCAGGACCGATCCTGACTGCCTGCAGCCAATCCAATAGAAAGGTGTCTAGGGGATCATCCACTAAAGGGGTCAGAAATCCACTCTGAATTTTTTCACTGCTATTATTACCTGGTCTTACACCCCCTCAGTATAATATTTCATAATTGGCAATGATTAGACACTTCATGAGGTGTAGTAGACAAGGGTGGACCAAGAGTGAGGTCAAATGGAAGTCACCAGGACCTAAACAAAGGTGTTGTGGGAAACTACTGGCAGACACACTCAAGACAGGATTAAGTGAAACCCCTAGTAAACAATGGCATCACAGAGGTCTGTGCTAATTTCCTCTTACATGTATTAGCTCATTGGATGCATTGGCACAAATGAGCAAGTTACTAAAACATCCATCATCCCCAGAAAAGCCTTTCCTCACACCTTTCTTATCCCACAATACAGAGGTTGTCATAAACCCATCAGTTCTAATATCTCAGCCATTAATGGCAATTAGCGAAGTCATGGTTTCCTTTGTTTCACAGTGGGAAATCCATCTAATCTTTGTTCAATGCTCAAGGAACCTTTCAGGATATGAAATAGGGTATAGCCAAGTGTGCCACAGTTGGACACCATCACTCTGCAAGATCCCTGTGCCACCCTCAGTTCCAAGTCTGAATCTTCTCCGCTGCACAAAACTCTACTATTCAGGACTGATAATTATTGTCCAAACTCCTTGAATGTATTCCTCTATCCAATCTTTCTACCTTAACTCTTCATTAGCCTTGTATGGTCTTTGTGAGTGTGTGTGTATGTGTGTGTGTGTGTGTGTGTGTGTGCAAATGCATCTGTGTTATTTCCCAATAAACATCATTTTATTTCACTTTAATTCTCTTCCAGCATCTCCTCCAAAATGAACAAAAGCTCTGCTGGTGTCATACTAGGAGAACTGGCAAAACACCCCTTCAGCTTGGAACAGCTATGAAATGAGTGATGGTAAAATTCCTAGTGGTTTTGTCACCCCATGGCAGAAGACCAACTGGCCATCCATGTTCCAAAGCTCTTGCTATATTTGGGGGGAGAGAGGGGGTTCTTATCTTTGGCTGATAAGGAACCTATGGGTAAGTAAAAGGCACTTTGCTGCAAGTATTAAACACCTCCTCCTACAATTTATGATTCCACATCACCAAGGTTGCTTTTCAGGTAGTGACAGCAGAGAAAATGCCACATGCATTTACTTTTAATGTCCAGTCCATTCATACTCTTGCTGTTTGTTTGTTTTGCTATCAAAAGAGCATAATTCTAAAACCTATTTTCCAAGGACTTTTTGTTAGTCATTTTAATACATATTTATCACTAAGTATCCAAAACCCTTTACACATTCTATGGAAAATGTCAGGAGAATGTTCTCTAATCTGTGAAGGTAGCTAGCAAATTGATGAGATGCTGTCTTCAAAAGTATCTGACAGATGGCTGATAACACTGAGCAGCTCCAGGGGTCTATAGCCTCAGGCAATCACTCGATCATCTGTTGTTTTTAACAACTAGTTGTTATCAGTGGTGTCCCTTAAAATACAAATTACCTTGGCTTTGGGAAGAATCAGCAAAAGAAGAAAAAGACCCAATCCAAAACATTATTTTTAAAGGCCATTAACTGCTATTCTTGTCATCATTGCCTGCCCTGTAACCACAGGCAACTAAATGCCCTAAAACCACAAGATCTGGTCTGATCTTGGAAGCTAAGTAAGATCAGCTCTGGTTAGTGCTTGGATGGGAGACTGCCAATGAATATGAGGTGCTGTAGACTAGATTTCAGAGGAAAATAGACAAAACCATCTCTGAGTATCCCTTGCCTAAGAAAACCCTATGAAATACATGGGTTCACTTGGTTAATACTTGGATGGGAGACCACCAATGAATACCAGGTGCTGTAGGCTAGATTTCAGAGGGAAGAACTCGCAAAACCACCTCTGAGTATACTTTGCCTGAAAAACCCCTATGAAATTCATGGGTTTACCAGAAGTTGACAGGTGAATCAAAGGCACATATACATGTGCGCGCACACACATAAATCACAGGTTCCCCAGTGTTAATCTTTACATATTTTCTCCTACAAGTACCTTATACCAGCCCCTGCTGACCATAAAGCCAGTAGTACCCTACATTGTCATGGATTACCACTCACACCTCCAGCCAACTGGGACTATTCACTTTAAACAATAGCCGTAAATACTAGCCAGAGCAACCCAAGCTAAAGCAGGTCAGAACGACTCCATAATGAAACACCAAAGCTTGAAAAATCAGGATGTGTCATGGAATTTCCTCATGAGGTGAATAGCAGCCACTGTGTTAGCCTATTTAGGACCAGCGTAACCCAAGGACTGACTCAAAATAGCAAGAGAGCAAAACCAGACCACAAGTCTTGGCTGTGGCCTTGGCAGCAGTTGACTTTTCCCTTCTGGGCCTGAAAAGACCAGTATGGGCCACACAAAGGCAGATTTCCTCTTCCAGACTGTGACCAATCAAGGAGACAGTTCCTCACCTCTTTCAAAATATAAAACCAGCAATACTCTGACCCTGATCTGTCTCTATGATGTACCTCTTTCCAGTGCATTCACATTTTTATGGGGACCTTATATCTTTCTACAGCTACATATAACAAATAGAATTTTTGAAGTAGTTCTGAGATATCTATATAAAATTAACATCTGAAGTGCAGAACAAATACACAGACAGACAGACTGATGCTGTGCTCTCCCTTAATTGTAAATGAAAGGGGATATTCTATTTTGAGAAGATATATAAACTGAAGAGTACATAGATGGAATGACAGCAAAAACAAATCTTATCTTTTCAAGGAAAAATGTATACTACAGAAAACTGGCTGACCTCCTGCAGCTCAAGTCTGATACTCTGACCTGGGAACATTAGCAAGATGGATCTCTGCCAAAGACAAAAGCAACAAAGAAGGGGGAAAGTTCACTTGATACTGTCTCTTACATTTTTGCAGCTGGTGAAAAAAATGATGCATGAATTCAAAGCAAATTTATACGCTCTGTTCACTTAAGAGTCGGACAAAGTCATTATCATTTTTACACTTTCAGGTTCACAGAAATACTCAGTAAAGGCCCTTCGTCTATGAAGGTAGTTACAGGTTTGCAGAACAGACTTCTTAAGTAATGTTCTTTTCTTTCTTTTATGCCATAGCAAGAATTGCATATGAAGTCTATTCTGAAGTCTGAATACCTTCAGAACTAAATTTATGCCAGGGTCTTTATAGTGGTTATTGGAGTAGTCAGTATGATGTCCAAGATGGAATTTCTTCTTAATGTTGTTGGGGTGGGGAGGGGAGGGAGAGACACTTTTTCATTATCAATGCAAATGTCCAGGTTTTCTTTTAGGGAGGAATGTCCCAGAGAATCAGAAGCATGGATAGGCTATTGGTTCAAATAAAATTGACAAATAAACAAACAATAGACATAAAATTGAATGCATTTTTAAAGCACAGTTTATACAGCTTTCTAAGTAAAAGGGAAACAGCTTCTAATAATTATGAATGGCATGGAAATAAAAATCAGAGTTAAGAAAAAAAATTATTCACTGCCTTGATAGTTATTAGGCCAGCTTACGTTTTTGTAACACCCTTTCTAAAAGATGGAGAGAAAAAAAAGACAGACATTTTGTCATTTCTAATCAGGCAGAATTGCTCTTTGCTTTGTTGATCTCCCCTTCCTACCCATCCTCACCCCTGTATGTTTCAGTCCCTCTGGCCAGCATCACAACAGTGCCCAGCTTCATGCCAGAGCTTTGCCTTTTTGCAAGTGTTGTGTATGGGCCCTACATTTCATATCAGGGCCTGATACAGCACCTCCTGTTCTGACTTGGTCTGGACTGATTTATAGAACCAGTTTGATTTAATCTGGAGTCTGCATCCAAACTGAATTGTTATGCCCCCCCCCCATTGACCTGAACTGGGGAAAACATCCATCATATCCCTCCCTGCAACATAACTCTGTAGACATGGTAGCTTCTTCATAGCAGATAAAAACTGTCAAATTGCTGACAGGTAGCTGTAGGGGTTTTCGTATTCACCACCATGAACATTTGCTTCTTACCCCTCCCCAGCCCCTTGCAAATGAAATGCAGTGTTTAAAAAGCAGCCACAGCAGTGGAGGTCAATACATCTCCCGGAAGACCCATTCTACTGAAAAATGAGACATGATTATCTCAAATGTCTTGTTTCATCCAAATAAAAATCCTGTTTAGGGATTCTGGTTTTTCCCACTTTCGTTTGTTTTGTGTGTCAAATTTCAGCAGTGTGTGTGGTGGCAATGTGTTTGTGTGTGTGGCAAGGGGAGGAATCTAAGGCAGAAATTGGATCCCTAATATACAGTGATCTGAGTGCATAGTCCCACCAGTTCAAATTGCTTTGGAACTGGTACACTGCCCCTCATGTTGGGGATACTGAGGTAAAGTCCCTAGGATTGTTAATACTACAACAATGAAGAAAAAACCCCAAAGTGCAAACATTATGATCAGCAAAGACACTGGGTGGGTGGACAGGCAGGCAGGCAGCAGCCTTTAGCAGAAGGAGGAAGGCAGGCAGGCAAAAAGAGCAGAACAGCAGGTGGGTAATAATCCAGGAGGGCTGAATCCTAGAGAACACTAAAACTACAAATCAATTTCTTTGGAGGGAATGTAGCTCCATCCCGCTGAATCTCTATTCCCTGATTTGTGTTTCAAGCACCTCTGTGCTCTGGTTTAAGCTTAATTTTGTTCACCCTCATCTTCTCTCTTACTGACATGAGCCACTGGTTCAGAGCTAAAAAACTTCCTTGGGTTTAAATGGATATGATAAAAAAAATCATAGAATCATAGAATTGTAGAGTTGGAAGAGACCACGAGGGCCATCCAGTCCAATCCCCTGCCATGGAGAATTAGTCAAAATGTAAGAGGGGTATCTGCCTTCCAGAAGCAGCTTGAACAGGACCCCTTGTTGTTGTATATGGACTTTTGCAAAAGATGCTGGTAATACCAAAAGTCTCCAGACTCCCCCTTGCTTTTCCTACTTGAATAAAGGGTAATTAAAAAATAATAATAATAAAGGTCTGGAGCTTTTGGTATTATCAGCATCTTTTGCAAACCTTTTTTCTTTTTCTTTTTTAAAAAATAAACAAAAAGCAAACTGTTCCAAAAAGTGGTTTCATTTTTCAGTGAAAGCCTGAGGGGTACTTTTATAATAACGAAGGAAACAAAGTTGTGTGTTATCATCATAGTGGACTGTAGTTGCTTAAAACCCCTAGTATGGGTGTGTGTAAAAGAGAGAGAGCAAAGATTTGTCTCCACTCCATGCAGCTACCACCCAAATGCCTTCATAGTTTTGCCTGGGCTTACTGGCAGGGCTGGTTTAAGGAATTTTGGGGCCCCCTGCAATGCTTTATTTTGGGGGCCCCATATGTTTATCTCAGGCCAATGTAACCTAACCTATTCACCTTACAGGATCTTCAGATTACAGTAGGACCCCCGTATCCATGGATACTTTATCCATGGGACACAAAACAGCACACCTACCATAGATTCTTCCTAGAAAATGTGTCCTCCCTAGTTGTTTTCTAGGCCCTCCAAGGCAACTCTATGGTATTTAAAACCAGCAGTCCCATTATTTTCAATGGCATTCACTATTATTCATGGTTTTCAGAATCCACGCCCCCCCCCGAACCGATACCAAGTGGATAAGAGGGGCCTACTGTATTATATAATTTGCCAACAATAATTTAGTTTAAAAACTATATTATAGGCACTAACATAATATTTTTTTGTTTATTAGCAATTAATGTAATGGTGTAGATTTCCTCAAAGTAAAGGAAGAGTGGACTACAAGCTAAACATGAGTTAGTAGTGTGATGCAGCAGCAAAAAATGCCAATGCGATTCTAGGCTGCATTAATAGGAGTAGTGTCTAGATCAAGGGAAGTAATAGTATCACTCCATTCTGCTTTGGTCAGACCTCACCTGGAATACTGTTTCCAGTTCTGGGCACAACAATTCAAGAAAAATACTGAGAAGGGTGGTGGGAGGTCTGGAAGCCATTACGCCCTATGAGGAATGGCTTAGGGAGCTGGGTATGCTTAGCCTGGAGAAGAGAAGGTTGAGAGGTGACGTGATAGCCATGTTTAAATATTTGAAGGGATATCATATTGAGGAAGGAGCAAGCTTGTTTTCTGCTGCTCCAGAGACTAGGACACGGTGCTATGGGTTCAAGCTACAGGAAAAGAGATTCCACCTGAATATTAGGAAGAACCTCCTGACAGAAAGAGCTGTTATGAAGTGGAATACACTGCCTTGGAGTGTGGTGGGGTCTCATTCTTTGGGTTTTTTTAAACATAGGTTGGATGGCCATCTGTCAGGAATGCTTGGATTGTGTGTTCCTGCAGGGCAGAAGCCGATTGGATGGGATTGCTGTTGGGGTCCCTTCCAGCCCTATGATTCTATGATTCCAGGCTGCATTCAGAGCCTGGGAAAGTTATTCTTAGATTACACCTCCCAGAATCCCCCTGCCAGCATCCTTCTCAAGGTCTGGTTGCATTGTTCCTTTTCCAGCATTCTCTAGCCCAGTGGTTCTTAACTTGGGGTCCGCAATGTCCTCACAGGGAGTCCACAAAGGCTTGAAGGCTGCTTGGCCCACCTCCTCCCTGTAGTGGAGTAGCTACATGACAGGAACCAAGGCAAAGGCTGGCTGGCTTGGCCTGCACGTTGCCATTCAATCCACTCCAGCCACAAACTTGCAGGAAGAAGCAAGAGTGCCTCTGAGGGAAAGTTTAATGGATGGTGTAATTGTATTGTTGTTGTTGTTGTTGTTGTTAGCTATTATTATTAGTGTTTTAAATCTTGAGTTAAGTCTCGGGGCAACAAAAGATATTTAAAGGGGGTCCCTGCTACTGAAAAGGTTAAGAACCACTGCTCTAGGCCAATGCCTCTCACATAACACTAATGGGACACTGGTGTTTTAGTGACAACAATAAAACCATTGTTCCCAGTGATATTACTCCAATTTTTATTTATATTCTTTCTATTATTCTGTTAAAAGAACCAGAGTGTTGTAGAAGTTTCAGCATTGCCCTGTGACTGTGGAGACCAGGGTTTGAATCCTTACTCAGCCATGAATGCCCACTGGGTGACCTTTGGCAAGTCACATTCTCTCAGCCTCAAAGGAAGGCAAAGGCACTCTCACTTTGAACAAACCTTCCCTAGAAATCCCCATGGTAGGTTTGCCTTAGTCAGAAATGACTTGAAGGCACATGGGCAAACACACACACATTTCTTTTGCAGGCTGAACTCAGTTGGCAGCAAGGGGAGGAAGCTGAAGAAGACCAAGGGGGAAAGGGAGGGGAGACGACCCAAGACGGGAAGGGAAGGGAAGGGAAGGGAAGGGAAGGGAAGGGAAAGAAAGAAATCCTTTCTGAGGGAGACAACACTCAAATTCCCTCTCTCTCTCTCTCTCTCTCTCACACACACACACACACACACACACATGCACACGCACACTCACCTTCTCTGTGCCTCTCCCTCCAGCTTTGGCCACGGAGGGCTGCTGTTTCTTTCTCTTTCTCTTTGGGTTTGTGAGATGCTTTTTTAAAAAAAAGCCTGCAGAGGTTTTTGGAGGAGGGGGGCTCCTACTGGCTGTCTCCTTCATCAGATTAAGGAGACTAGTACGGGGCCCTCTCTTGACCTTGGGGGCTCCCCCGCCAATGCTGATTTGGCAGACTGGTTAAACTGGCCCTGCCTACTGGCATAATATCATACCACTGATCAATACCACCTCCTTTGCCTGCTGCAATACTCTGTCCCAACAATTGTCACTTATTATCTCATCTTCCACTAATTTGTATGCATTAGAAAAAAAAATGGGCACCCCTACCTCATCTCATAACTCTTATTACTAATTACTAACTCATATTAGTCATTACTAATGGCAGGGGAAGAGATAGTATTCTGCTTGTGGAAGTGAGCTCTCAGTTGCCTCAGTTGTTTATAGTACAGAACATTCATGGACATTCCAGCTGTTGGTGGAAGAAAGCAGAATCAATAATTTAAACCTCAGTTCTGTAAGAGGGAGGAATATCAATTTAGTTGGGATGACTCAGGATGGTTGTGGTATCATCAGAAGGAGATGAAACAGCCATGAGGCATCCCTCCACTGTGTTTCCTCTCCTTCAGTTTCAGATCCAGTTTCCCTTCCTTCCAGCTACTTATGGCCACTGCTGGGATTACCAGAGGAAGAAGAAAGAGAAGGTCCTCCATGATTCACTTCCATGACTTAGGCTGCTGACACACTGCAGAAATAATGCAGTTTTACACTGCTTCAACTGCCATGGCTCAATGCCAAAGAAACCTGGAATTTGTAGTTTGTTGTGGCACCAGAGCTCTTTGACAGAGAAGGCTAAATATCTCACCAAACTACAGATCCCAGAATTCATCGCATTGAATTCTGAATTCAATTCTGCCATTGAATGACAGTTAAAGTGGTGTCAAAGTGGATTATTTCTGCACTGTCAGCAGCCTTACTGAATCACTCCCTGCAAATGTAGAGAGCTTTGCAAAATAGAAAATAATGTCTAACATATATTAGGCTTCGGACAAATTCTAATGGGCAACATAGTTGGATTGGGATTGGGAAACTATAAAGGGGTGAGTGAGAGAACTCGTTACAGGTAAAAGGACTATATGGAATACATTTTGTAGAAGTGACATATGGCATTTTTTATGCAGCTAGTATATTTTTTGCTGGTATGACTACTACTGTATGTAGTTTATTCTTCATATTATTTCTTGATTTTGTTTGCTCTGCCTTAGTTGTGTGAAAGCACAGGAATGTGGGGTGTGCCATGATATAACAAATACAAGAACTGGGGAGATCCCTAGGAAGTGGAGAAACTATTGGCTAAGGAGCGCAGAAACAAGAGAGAAAGAATAGTGTGTCTGATGAAGGCAGTGGGCCTCAAAAGCTTGCATGGTGCATTGTGTACCTTTTAGTTGGCCTAATAAAGGGATCACCACAATGTGTCCAAGTGAAGCAACTAAATTTTCATCTGAAATGAATCAGCAAATGCTCCCATCAAACCTATCTGGAGCAAGAAATGTCTGTGCAACAGCATTTGTGGAGGATTTTCTTTTTTAATTTTTCTTTTTCTTTTTTTAAAGAAAGAATAAATTAGAATTGGAGACCAATGAATTCCAGAGAGTGGAGTCTGTCAGTTCAAGCTGTGTAACCAGATATAAGATACTTATCTTTCATTGTTTAATATTCTTAACTATGTGGTGATAACATTTAAGACGATGGAAAAGGAACACATGGCAGGAGATATAATAGAGTAAAGCTGGTGAGATAATTGTGCCAGCATGCCTGCCCAGTCATCACAATGAAGTAGCATTCAGCTTCCCTTAGCATGTTACGTGAAAGAAGTTTTACTAGCACGAAAATATAACCATCAGTCTTGAAATTTAGTGTAGTTAAGCAGGACTAGGGGATGTAGTTTATGAGGACCACTTGGAGGGGCCAGAGAGGAAGCCATTATGTATGATTGGTTGCTTCTGGTGTACATGAATGGGTGAGGAAGTGTTAGATAGCATAGCACAATGCTGATTATGTGGAAGATAAGATTTACCTCTCTGAGAATAATAGAGAACATCAGCTTTAATGTAATGATGTTGAAAATAATAATGTTACATTTCTTCAGCAATCACATGGGTAGAAGGGAGCAATAGATCAGGTAGCCTAGTGCTGCCCATTTTTACTTAGTAGGACACAAATCAAGTCCAAGAAGAATGCACTATTTCTATTTTACAGTACGAATTCGACCTCTCTAGGAAGAGTGATCCAGAGCCTAGGAACAGCCACCTTGTGTCCTCAGCAAACATGGCAGTGAAGATAGTGGGACTGAGAAAAAGTAAGGATCTACTAAGGATCTTAAAACTTGGGCAGGAAGTTTTAATGGGGAGATACCATATTTCAGATAGTTTGTATCCAGGCTCTATAGGGCTTTGTAGGTGAAGACCTGTACTTTGAACTGTGTAACTGAAGTGAAGCTGTTGCAACAACGGAGTTATGTGTTTCCTGAAGCCAGACTCAGGGGCCGGTTCCACGACAGGAAAAAGTTCACAAGATTCCGGATTACCGTTCTTTCACATCAGGAGTGCATAAATCACACGAATCCTGTCATATTCGGAAGATGCAGCCAGATGCAACCACTTTTGGTTTTCCTTAGTTCACACAGGCAAAGGTGGGAGTGATCGCCTCCAGATGATTAAAGCCAGGCAGGAGGCAGGGAGGGAGCAAGGAGGGGGTCGTGGAGACCATAAATAATCAGAGGAAAGAAAAGGACAAACAAACAAGAGATCGAAAGAGCAATCTGTCAACTTCCCCGTCTTCCCCAGCCCCGAAAGGCTTCTATAAAGAAAGGAGTGAATGAAAGCACGAACAAGCAAAAGCATGGTGGAGCGATCTCCTTCCCTTCCCTTCCCTTCCCTTCACACATGCACACACAAACACACACCACAGAAGCAGGGGGCTAGCCTCATTCCTGATTGTTTTCCCTGCCTCCGAAGCCTTGAATAAAGGCAAGTGAAGGGAAGGACAAACAAACAAAAGGATGGACATACGATCGGCTGTTTCCCTGCACACAGGAATGTACACACACACACACTCACACCAGCGAAGCAGGGGCTAGTCCCGATCATCTTCCCAACCGCCAAACCTTCCTTTGAAACAGACAGGAAGGGCTCAGAGCAGATTTTCCAAAGTGGGCTGCAAGTAGAAGGGTGAATTTCTTCTCTCCAACCCCTCAGTCTATTCGGATAAAGCAGAATGGTCACTCCAACCATTCAGAATTCAGCTCTGCTCACAGTAATTCGAAAAGGTCGATGCCAGTTTACACGATGGTTAGTTCCCATGACAAATTATGCGCATTTTCACGAACTTAATCAAAAAAGTCTGGAAAACTAGCGAAAGCTGATGCGCAACTTATGTTTGTTTGTTTGTTTGTTTGTTTGTTTGTTTGTTTTGCACCCCTCCTTCTGAAAAGGGTGCTGTTGCTTCGAAATGCATGGGAACTATCAGGCTTCTTGTCGCATTCTTTGAGGATTTATTTTGCCATGTAAATGACCCCTCAGTTAATAATCTGTCTGTGGCTCTTAGGGCCAGATGAAGTTTCCAAACACTCCTCAAAGACAGTCCCACATAGAGTGTGTTACAGTATCCAAATGGACTGTAACTAAGGCATGTGTCACCATAGACAGATCTGACATCTCAAGAAATGAGTGCAACTGACACACAAGTCTTATCTGTGTGAATGCATTCTTGGCTGCCACCAAAACCTGAGTTTCCAGGCTCAGGGCTAAATCCAGAAATGCACCCAAGTTGTGAATCTGCATTGTCAGGGGTTCTGTAACCCCAGTCAGCTCTGGCTGAATTCCTATTCCCTAATCTAACCTTCAGTTGATCAGGAGTGCCTCTATCTTGTCTGGATTAGTTTCAGTTTCTTTGTCCTCATCCAGTCTATTATTGATGGCATGCATTGGTTTAGAACCAAGACAGTTTCCTTGAATTGGGGTGGATAGAAGTAGTAGAGTTGGGACTCATCCATATACTGATGGTACCAGATCCCAAAATTCCAGACAACCTCTCCACAAAGGAATGAAGATACTGTTTTACAAGTCTCATCCCAGCAAGGTAGTCCAGAAGGATGCCATAGTCAATGTTATCAAAAGCCACTGAGAGGTCCAGAAAAAACAATAGTGACACATCTCACTTTCCAGTTCCTGGTGTAGGGCATCCACCATAGTGTGGTCTGAAAACAGACTGAAATGAATCTAGTTAATCTGCCTCATCCAGAAACCCCTGGAGTTGAGTGGCCACCACATACTACAGTAGTAACTTGTCCAAAAATGGAATATTGGAAACTGGCCAATACCATGTGAGTCAGAGAGGCTTTTTCAACAACTGCCTGCTTTAGGCATGATTGACTCTGCCTTGTTTTAGTGAGGCACTGACTACTCCTTCTACCCACTCATCCAGTTCCCTTCTGGCATTTTTAATAAGCCAGAAAAGGCAATCTGCTACAAATGTGATGGCCATCACTTCTCCAAGAATCCTGTCTACAACCTTGGACTCTACAAATTGAAAGTATTTATTATCACTAGACAAACTAGGAAAAAGTTGCAACCAATTATAGCATCCAATTTGGATCCAAGCAATTTTATCTACAAACTGCCAAGCAAGTTGTTTACACTGTGCTGCCAAGTGGTCTTGATTCTCTTCTCATGAACCAGCACATAGAAGACTCAAAATAGCTGTGTTGGCCATGTCCTTGCAGATGCAATGGAGGCAGAGTAGTTTTTTCTACCCATATCGGTGCAGAGTAAGCCCTCAGAGAGGCTCTGGCTGTGTTCTATCAACCCTCCTTAGAATTTTCTGCACATGTTGCTCTAGTCACTGTCTCATTTTTTCCCCTATCTCTGTCATCTTCTTGGAAAATCTACTTAATGATATTTGGCTCTAATCTGTAAGAGCATATGTCCAGAGACAATTGTGTCCACCACTGCACTGGCCATTTCTTCATTCCAGAGGTCAACTAGAACTTCAACAGAATTGCCTGCCAAAGCAACAGAAAGCTCTCCAAGAACAGCCAGGAAAACATTTGGATCCGTAAACCTCTTGGAAAGGACCATCTTAATCATTCCCCTACTATGCAGAGTCTGAATCCCATGAAGCCTAAACCCCACCAGGTAGTGATCTGTCCATGACAATGGAACTACATATAGTTTCTCCATGTCCATATCACCATCAACCCACCCTGCACAGAAACAAGATCCACAGGTGCCAAATATCACTTGTGGCAGACCCATGATTGTCATGTGTGCATGAAGTCTTAGAATCATAGAATCATAGAATCATAGAATTGTAGAGCTGGAAGAGACCATGAGGGCCATCCAGTCCAACCCCCTGCCATACAGGAAATCTTGATCAAAGCATCCCTGACAGATGGCAATCCAGCCTCTGTTTAAAGACCTCCAAGGGAGGAGACCCCACCACGCTCCGAGGGAGTGCGTTCACTGCCAAACAGTTCTTACTGTCAAAAAGTTCCTCCTAATGTTGAGGTGAAATCTCTGTTCCTGGAGCTTGCATCCATTGCTCCATGTTCCAGTCTCTGGAGCAGCAGAAAACAAGCCCGCTCCATTCTCAGTGTGACACCCCTTCAAATACTTAAATAGGGCTATCATATCGCCTCTTAACCGTCTTTTTTCCAGACCCAGCTCCCTAAGTCTCTCCTCATAAGGCATCGTTTCCAGACCTTTCACCATTTTAGTGTCCCTTCTCTGGACATGCTCCAATTTGTCAATATCCTTTTTGAATTGTGGTGCCCAGAACTGGACACAGTATTCTAGGTGAGGTCTGACCAAGGCAGAATAGATGCAGCCCAAAATCGTATTGGCCTTTTTAGCTGCCGCATCACACTGTTGACTCATGTTCAATTTGTGGTCTACTAGGACTCCTAGATCCCTTTCACACGTAGTCTCGTTCAGCCAGGTCTCTCCCATCCTATATCTATGCATTTCATTTTTCTGCCCTAAGTGCAGTACTTTACATTTCTCCGTATTGAATTTCATTTTGTTAGCTTTGGCCCAGCTCTCCAGTCTATCCAGGTCATTCTGAATTTTGATCCTGTCCTCCAGGGTATTAGCTACTCCTCCTAATTTGGTGTCATCTGCAAATTTGATAAGTATGCCCCTAATTCCCTCATCCAAGTCATTGATAAAGATATTGAATAGCACTAGGCCCAGGAGTCTTGATCCACTCCTGACAAAGTGTACTTATCTGTTAAGGTGCCCCCCTTTTTACACTAATCTATTACACTGTGACATGCAGAGCAGCAAAGGACTAGAAGGAAACTAAAGTAGAAGCTTTAACATATCCCACAGCCAAGCTGTCATACTCCTTCTCAGGTTGCACAAACTCCTACTTCTTGTGCTACTTTGATTGCACTGTGCCATGGGATGATCATCCATGAGGGAGGCTGATCTGACACAGAATTCTTCATTTGCCACCATGTGTTTGAGCTCCAAAGATACCCTCCTACTAAACAGGCAGCTTCATCTAGGACACACTATGCCATGAAAATACGAAAATCAGAAGATGAGGAGAGTACCTTCACCACAAGTAAATCATCTGCATGGCTGAATTAACCTTGCAGGATAGCATAGTTGATACTATATTTTTTTAGGATCACAGAAATTATCTGAGTGATCCTTACAACAACCCTGCAGGGGGAAAGTGCATTGCTTTCATGACCACATTGTAGACTAGGACTGAAAAGACAGGGCTACAAAGACTCCTCTATACAAAAATATGTAGCTCATTTTTTCACTGAGCACTGTAGTCTCTCTTCTGCATCAACATTCAACTAAATTTTACATAGGGAGTGCTCACATGTTACATTCAACACAAATACAAGGATTGTTGATCTGTTCACAGGTAGAGTTTTTCCACACATAAGAGTCAATACATGCATACTGTACCCAAATTGCTGATCAGTACTCAGGTACAATTATTCCTATGTAACAGAATGTACACATGCTAATACAATCGGTTCTGGATTTATAATGCTGTTCTAATATTCAAACTTCTTGCTTGGCAAAAAGTAAAAATAAATAATTTTGGGTGCTGTCTAAACTGATTTAAAAACAACAACAACAACACAAAAACAGCTGAGTTTCCAGGAAAAAATGTTTCCATGAAGTGAGTATGCATCTATTCAGACTTAGACACATGTGTTCATTCTAACCAAGTAAAGCTGTTCCATTGAGCTCTACTCTGGATTTAGGCATTCTGGGTTTAAGGAAGGGAGCTCGCCGCTGGCCGGCGGGCCAGTTTGCGGCCCGACCGGCGGCCCCCAGAAGCGGCCGTCCGCTCTGCCCCCCCCCCCGCGCGCCTGGCGCTGTCTGGGGCGGGGGGGGGGGGGAGCGGCCGCATGGCACGCCATGCGCGCCGCCATCTTCCCCTTTCTCCTTCCCACCGGCCTCAGGTGCTGGCTCACAAGATCAAAAAGGAGGTTGAGGCTGGGCGCATAGCGGGGCCCTTCGAACAACGACCCATGCCCAACCTGCGGGTCTCCCCATTGGGGGTGGTACCCAAGAAGGCCCCAGGCGAATACCGGCTCATCCATCACCTGTCCTACCCAAAAGGGGCGTCGGTCAATGACGCTATCCCGCCGGAGCTTTGCACGGTGAGGTATGCCTCATTGGACTACGCGGTTCGCCTGCTGCAAAATTGTGGGCAGGGGGCGCTGATGGCAAAATGCGACATCCAGTCGGCCTTCCGGCTCCTGCCGGTACACCCTGATGATCATTGTCTTTTGGGCTTCAGGTTCCAAGAAAAATGGTACTATGACATGGCGTTGCCCATGGGCTGTTCCATCAGCTGCTCTGCCTTCGAAACATTCAGCACATTCTTGGAATGGGCCTTACAGCGGCGAACAGGTTCCCCGTTTGTCACACACTATTTGGATGACTTCCTCATGATGGGCCCAGCTGGGGGGGAGGAATGTGGGTTTCTGCTTTCCTCTTTCCAGGATCTGGCAATGGAACTGGGGGTACCGTTGGCACCCGACAAGACGGTTGGTCCGGAGACGTCCCTGGTGTACCTGGGCATCCAGCTTGATTCCGTTAAGGGGATTTCCAGACTGCCGGACGATAAGATACACACCCTGAGGGCAATGTTGGTTGAGCTGCTGAGAAAAGAAAAAGCCACACTTAAAGAAGTGCAGTCGCTCTTGGGGCATCTGAACTTTGCATGCAGGGTGGTGTCCCCGGGGAGGGCTTTCTGCATGCGGATTGCACGACTCACCGGGGGAGCGCGGGCGCAGCACCACCACATCCGCCTCACAAGGGGGGTGAAGGAAGACATCAAGTTGTGGCTATCTTTCCTTGAAACCTACAATGGGGTTACCACGTGGCAGGGCCGAATGGAGCTGGGCAGCAGTCTGCAGGTCCACTCCGACGCAGCAGGCAGCCTGGGCTTTGGGGTATATTACGAAGGGCACTGGTGTGCTCGGCGCTGGCCAGATGACTGGGCGGAAAAGGGCATCACCAGGGACCTCACTTTTCTAGAGTTTTTTCCCATAGTGGTGGCCATCACATTGTGGGGTGGGCAATTCAGGGACAAGAAGGTTTGCTTCTGGTGTGACAATCAGGCGGTGGTGAGGATCATCAACAGGCAGTCCTCCCGGTCAGATAGGGTCATGCGGCTGGTACGCAAGTTTGTGCTTACCTGCCTGGGGGCCAACATCAGCTTTCACGCACGGCACATTCCCGGCGTAGATAATGAGATCGCAGATGCCTTGTCTCGGTTTCAGACGGACCGGTTCCGCATGCTGGCGCCGGACGCAGACGAGACGGAGACCCAGTTCCCGGCAGACCTCTGGAGCCTTGGGAACGAACCGTGCTCCAAGGGGTAGTGGACTCCTTGGCCCCGTCTACGCAGGCCAGCTATCAGAGGGCAGCGGAACAGTTCGCGCAGTTCAGGCAGCAGCACGGCTACGGGTGTGCTGGCCAAGCTACAGAGAGGGAAGTCTTGCACTATCTGGCTTCCTTGAAGGACAAGGGGCTGGCTCCGAGGACAATCGCAGGTCAGGCAGCAGGCATTTCCTTCCTCAGCAAGGCAGCGGGATACGAGGACCCTTGCAACTCCTTCATGGTAAGGAAAGCATTGGAGGGATGGAGGAGGATGGCACCAAGGGTGCGCGACGCGCGACGCCCTCTGTCTTACGCGGCGCTAGCGCAGCTGGTGGATCATCTGCCTGCCATATGTCACTCCAGCTATGAGGCGATGCTCTTCGGGACAGCGTACACGATTGCCTTCTTCGGGGCCCTAAGGGTGGGGGAGGTGGTATGCTCCTCCAAGACAGACTCTTCGGGCACGGCACTACAGATTGGTGACGTCTCGCTGGGGGATCACAGCTTGTCCATCCGCATAAGGCGCTCGAAGGCGGATCAACGAGGACGCGGGGCCACCCTGCATCTTCGGAGGGTCGAGGGTCCTTCTCTGTGCCCCGTGGAGAGCATGCGGAAGTTCTTGGCAGTGCGAGGGCAGGGGCTCGGCCCCTTGTTCAAGCATCAGGACGGGATACCTCTCACCAGATTCCAGTTTGTGAGCGTGTTCAAAATGGCCATAAAGGGCTTGGGCCTCCCAGACGAGGACTTTACCAGCCATTCCTTCCGAATTGGGGCGGCAACCATGGCGGCGGAAGCTGGCATGTCGTCAGAATCAATCATGCGCCTGGGAAGGTGGCGGTCCAGGGCCTATGCGGCCTACATCAGACCGGGACGGGCACTGCCAGCCGGGGCGGCAGCCCTCGGGGACCAGTAGGCCTGCCTGTTGAGGGGGCGATGGTTGGCGGAAGGCGAGTTCATGGGAACGCCTTTGTGGCGGATGTATTGGGTCGTGAGAAGTGGTCACAATTCAGGGGTCTCCATCAAGTACAAGTTCAAGTTCAAGTTCTAAGCCAAGTTCAAGTTCAAGGGAGACCCCTGCTAGCTGCTAATTTATGCTTGTTTACAGGGAAGGAGAGAACGTCGAGCGGGTGGCTCGGCCAAAGCCTCTCTCCTTCGTACAAGGGAACCGGGATGGACCGGTTCCGGCGCCACCCACATGTGTGGGCGGCGTTGGGGTCACGACCCATACATTGCCGCCAACCATCAGCTGGCAAATTGCGGCCAATTATTGCCAACAAAAAGTTCTTTTATCTACCTCAATGTATGTATTTTACTAACCAGTATCTAATCATGTTTTCTGATGTTTACATTTGTAATCAATACAAAGTTAATCCAATTTTGGAGTCTGTGTTTATTCAGGACGAAGGGCGGTGGGGCTGTCCGGTCTGGGCCCGCAAATGAACACCAGTACAGAGATTCTCACAAAAATTTGTACGTGTGTACAGACAATCTGAACATATGTACAGTGTAGTGCGTGAACACTCTTATATTGAGCAAAGAAAGATGTGCACACTCAGTCATCCACATACCAAGCAAGTACAGATTACTTTCTCAATCTAACCTGTGGAACTTTCCTTCTAGATCTCAAATATGGCAGCCTGTTAAGAATGAAGATGACCTTCCTAAGTAATTAGTCATCAGTTGTTTTGGTTTTCTCAATATATATATATATATATATTGGATGCCCATAATGGTAGAAAGAAGAAAGAAAGAAAGAAAGAAAGAAAGAAAGAAAGAAAGAAAGAAAGTCTTGAATTAACTTGCCCCAATATCGTCAATCTTCTTTTCACCAATTGAGAGGAAGTGAGTCTGAAGGAAGCCCAACTATTGGCAGGTCATCAGTACTAAAGCTGAAATAGTGCCTCTATCCTGGTTAGTTTCTTTTGCCATTTCCTGTTCAAGGGTAACTGAAAGGAGAATCTTAGCAAGCTCTTAGCTGTGATGGTCAACTTACACCAATGATCAGGAATAAGTGAAGGCTGTGCAGGGATCAAGACTGAACCATACTGCTGTTACCAAGTGTTTTACAGAAATTGCAACACACACACACACGTTTAAGGATTACTGCATCTCACCTATGGATTTGTTCTTGAGGCACCCCCTCCCACTTGAATATAACATTACAAATCAGGAAATCATATGGACAGTTAAAATTATTTTTCCTACAGCTAAACTGGAAAAATACAAATAGGTGAAATTATGTGAAATGAGCTAGTTAGCCTTCTGTCCATCAATCAACATTTTATTCACAATTCGTGTAAAAATAGACCAGGGTAATGTGCCTTTGCCCCCATTTTCTCATTTGTTTGTGGGATTTTCTAAATCTGAGGAGACCTGTCTGCAAATGTCTTAGGTCCATGGAAGCAGCTAAAATGGTTCAGTGGTGGAGGGAAAAGACATCTGCAAGGTCTGAGATGTTCTCTCTATTTTTACTTCACATGTTCCAGGAAAAAGCCCTGCTGTGTGTGTGTGTGTGTGTAATTTGTAGGGCTGATATCTACTGGCTCCTAGCTCTGATTAAAAACATGACATTGGGGTACATAGTGGGGGATTCTAATCCTAACTGTTGAAGATAATAATCCTAATCCCAATGAGTACCTGGCTTTTGGGGGCAATTAGCTAACACACACTGGAAACCGCTTAGTGCCTAGTAGTGTAGATGTGTAAAATGTTGTTGTTTAACAATTTGAGAGCCTTTGTGGCTGAAGAGCAGGGTATAAATACCTAAATAAAGAAATAAATAAAAAATAAATGGTTATGAATGTAGAAAGGTGTGTGTGTGTGTGTGTGTGTGTGTGCTAACTCCAGTTTCACTAACTTAGAATTGAGATGTGCTCTTCCATACTTATGTGTTGGGGGAGGATGTTATGGGAAATCTATGTTCCAAATAACAGTGTATAGTTGTCCCATCATATTTTCTGGGGCTTGGTTCCAGGACCTCCCCCCCCCCCCGTGGATACCAAATTCCATGAATACTCAAGGCCCATTATATGCAATGGCATAGCAAAATGGTGTCCCTTATATAAGATGGCAAAATCAAGGTTCGCTTTTTGGATTATTATTTTTTAGAAAATATTTTAAAGCATGAATACAGTTGTCCCTCCATAATTTCTGGGGTTTGGTTCCAGGACCCCCCCCCCATGGATACCAAAATCCATGAATACTCAAGTCCCATTATATGCAACAGCATAGCAAAATGATGTCCCTTATATAAGATGGCAAAATCAAGATTCGCTTTTTGGACTATTATTTTTTAAAGAATATTTTCCAGCCGTGAATACAGTTGTTCCTTCATATTCGCTGGGGTTTGGTTCCAGGACCCCTGTGGATACCCAAATCCATGAATACTCAAGTCCCCTTATATGCAACGGCATAGCAAAATGGTGTTCCTTAGAAAAGATGGAAAAATCAAGGCTTGCTTTTTGGGATTATTATTATTTTTTAAAGACTATTTTCAAGCTGTGAATACTTAAATCCATGGATACCAAATCCATGGATAAAGAGGGACAACTGTATTGAAATCCGTGAATACCAAATGCCATGGATACGGAAGGACAACTGTATTTAAATTCGTGAGTACCAAATCCATGGATATGGAGGGACAACTGTATATAACTCAAGCCTCTGATCATTCTCAGGCTACCAAACTGAAAGACACACAATCTAATAAAGGGGGGGGGATATCCTTGGTCCAGCTTAACTGTTTTCTCTTAGATGTGGGCAAGGCCGGTTTAAGGCACCAGTGGTGTCAGCATCCGCAGGGGGCCCCATCATTGTGGGAGCCCCGTAGTAACCCTCCTCCTCCTTCAAAAACATTATTAGTAATAATCTTAATATCCTGTACTGTGAATAGCTTAGGTTGGGTTAGGTTACATTGACCTGATATAAACATATGGGGCCTCCAAAATAAAAGCGTTGCAGGGGGGCCAAAATCCCTTAAACCAGTCCTGGAGGTGGGTGTGTGTGAGGCTGAGGGAAGAGGTGGCTGAGGAAAGGGAAGAGGAGAGACCACCCTTGGTGAGGCCACCACCTCAACCCAGGGCCAGTTTAAGGCACTGGTGGCATCAGCATCTGCAAGGGGCCCCATCATCGTGGGGACCCCCTAGTAACCCACCTCCTGCAAAAACATTATTAGTAATAATCTGAATATCCTGTACTGGGAATAGATTAGGTTGAGTTAGGTGACATTGACCTGAGATAAACATATGGGCCCCCCCAAAATAAAGCATTGGGTGGGGCATAGTAACCCTCCTCCTGCAAAAACATTAACAGTAATAATCTGAATATCCTGTACTGGGAATAGCTTAGGTTGAGTTAGGTTGAGTTTGCAGGGGCCCCCCAAATTCCTTAAACCGGTCCTGCCTCGACCTCCTGGTGGGGGGTGGGCGGGCTGAAGATTCCCCCTGGCCGCCCTGGGAAGGAGCCTGCCTGCCTGCCCGCCTGCCTGGCGCCGCCATCCCCACTTGGGCGCTTCCCCTCTCGCGCGTCTTTCAGCACCATGGACAGCAGGCGGGGGAAAGCGCCGCGGAGCCGGCGTTAAAGGCGTCGCCGCAGCCATTCCGAGGAGGGAGAGCGGCAAAGCGGGTGGGTTGGCTGGCCAGAGAAGGAGCAGGGTGTGTTTGTGTGTGTTGAAATCCTAGCAGCGAAGCCAAGCTCCCTTCTCCCTCCCGACTTTTCCACGCGGGCTCAATGTTTGGAGAGCGCGCACATCCCGCAGTCCTGAGCTGACGGAGCCACCAGGGAGTCGCCGCAGCAGCGCGGAAAAGGGGGCCGCGGACTACAAGCCATTGCCAGGGCAGGAGCTGGAGCCTCCCCCCAACCTCTCTCTCTCTCTCTCTCTCGGCGCCCCTCCGTCCCTCCCGTCGGAAGCTGCTCGTGCCCCCTTCCAGCCTTGCCAGGAGGATGTTGGCAGTGGTGCAAGGAGGGCTCCTCCAGCGCCCCAGCGCCTTGGCATAACATTCCTCTGCCCTTCCTTTCCTTGACGGGGACGTGGGTCTTCTTGGCATTATTAGCCTGATGTGACTTTCCCACCCCCACCCCTCTCGCTCTGGAACCATGGGCATCTTTTGGGCTTATCTTGGATTCCTTTTCTTGTCGATATCATACATTCAGCAGGGACTTTCCTCTCAAGGTAAGACCCTTGCCTCTCCTTTTTTTGGGGGGGAGGGGGGATTGGTGCCGGAGGATCTGGGGAAGGGAAAGAAGACGACCATCACAGTGTTGGGGGGGGGGGTACGGGATATAGAACTGAATCCTCGTCCTGTGTTTTTGCCTACAACCTTCTACTCCTCACCGACTGGTGCAGGGAGGGGAGACGAGGAAGAAGTTTCCCCGACGTGAATAAGAAAGATCCTCCTACACTCGGTTTGCAAACTCGAAAGTAGCTACAATGTGCGTGTGCAATGCATCCCCCCCCCGCCCAAGATGGGCATGGCTTGGAGGGGGGCACATAGCCGTCCAGTGTGTCTCTTGCAGCCCTTCTCTTAGGATTCACTACTATAAAGCCTATGGGAAGGGGAGTATTCATATCTTCAAACAGGGCAGGTTTTTTTTCAAGAACATCGACACAGCACCCTGTTCTCCTTATGCACACGCCTTGCCTTTCCTGTGCCTTTCTGCAAAGACTAGCCCCTCGCGGTCCCCAACCACCCTGTCAAAGGCGCATCTTGCATTCCAAGTAGCCCCCAGCTCTGCAGGCTGCAGCCGGTTATTTGAGACTCGGAGGGTTGCAGGGATCATTTGGACAAGATGGACAGGTCACATGGGGGGCTGCCCCCTGAAGGCTACCCCCCATGACGACACCACCTAGAGCTCTGCTTCGCTTGTTTATTTAACTCAAGGGGGGTGACTGAGATGGGGGAAGAGGGGGACAGGCTAGAGAGAATGGGGTGAATAAATATCACTCCCTAATGACAGGTTGGGGAGCAGGATATATAGGATATTTTTTTTAAAAAAAAGAAAAATTGAAAACATAGGGACATCTATGGAAAATAAACCCCCTTTTAAGAAAAAAAATCTATATCTGCTTTAAGTACTTCTGATGTTAAGGCCAATCTTTTCCTCTTCTCCAGTACCACAGCTATGACATAATCTAACACATATTCATGGAATATTTTTACATCCTTTTCAGTATGTTCCTAATAAATCTGTGACCAGTCATAGAACTGAAAGGAGTAGATAAACTGGTGAATCTTCACCTATTTCTCCTGTCTTGTCTAATCGCTGTAAAGATGAAAAGGCTATTATTATTGCATGTTTTCTCAATGGAGATTTCACATGGGTGGTGGAATGGATTACATTCCTAAAGTTCCCTATAGAAATAGAATGTACATAACAGAAGCAGGTTATGGAGACTGTACATTGGTGAGATATATTTTCTGGCATCCTGAAATATGCTGTCAAGATGCACGTCTGGTATTATGTGAAACTGCAAGCGGTAGCCATACTAGAGTGCTGGGATTTAACAGAAGAGGCAAAGTATTTCTAGTTTGCAAATTTCCTTGATGAAAATATGTTCCAAGCCTTTTCTTAGCTTGGCACTGCAAGCAAAAGAAGGAAAGAGAATGACAGAAAGAAGTAACCACAGGATAGAGTGAAAAATGCCCAAAATGACAATCAATTACTTTGATCTACGCTTTACAAAATTCAGACTTTTTCCAACAAAAGAAGCAAAAGCCTCTATTTCATGTCTGTTTTGTAGTTCATAGGCTAGAGTCTCATATATGAAATACTGTAAATGCTCTAGGATAATTTTCAAAAGGGATTGCTACCCAGGTTCTGAATTAGAAAGCAAGCATACTGATAGCCAGCCTTCTAAAGAATATTACTACTTTAATTAGCTTCAGCTTTGCAGCCCCCCAAATGTGGGGGGATATCATTAGTGTTACTGTGGGGGGAATAACAGCTTGCTAGTTGACTGTGGCTGTGAAAAGAACAGAGCAGTATATATGGGGTGGGGGTGAAGCAGGAGGAAACAGTGCAAACCCCCCAACAACCCTAAAGTAAAACATGGAGGCAGATGTGAAATGAGAAAAAGAGAAGCAAGGCTATCATCCTAGGCATACTTACCTAGGAGTAAGTTTCACTCAACACACTAGGCATGTATAGCCAGAAAGCACATGTGTAAACGCATGTTGACTGGTTAAACAAACAGCCCCTGTGCATTTGCTGGAATTGTCCCCAGGTAAGTGTGTACAGTATTGGAATCTGAAAAAGAAAAATGAGCAGGGTAAAAGGTAAAGGAGAGAGATGTAGAAGAAACAGGGGAGTGGGATTCCAATAAGATCTACTTTTCTTTTGCAGCCAAATTTACTGAATTCCCTCGAAATGTCACAGCAACTGAGGGGCAGAATGTGGAGATGTCTTGTGCATTCCAGAGTGGCTCTGCCTCAGTGTACCTGGAAATCCAGTGGTGGTTTCTGCGGGCAGCTGAGGACCAAGAACCTGGAGCTGAGGTGACGGGCACTCAGGTACCAGTTTGCAGCCCCTGAAACCCTGTGCAAGCCAGCCATTACCAAAGGGGATCAAGGGAACAAGGAAAGTGCTGGGTTTCCCTCCAAGGGCTACTGATAGCTGTAGAAATCCAGCCACCATTGGGGGATAGAACCTTCAGTCCTTCACTTCACTTTTGTTGAAAGCCCAATAAATTCATGTGTATGGCTCATGTAGCTTTGATCTTAAGAAACTGTTTTTCATCAATAAGGTACTATGCGGATAAAATCTTAGGAATGGCTTCAAACCAATTTATAACCCTAGCTGTCATTGCAAAACAAGACCTCCCATTAAGAAGACTGCTTGCTGTAATTCTTCCACCTCAGGGAATCTCATTACCTCCTCCATTGTTTGTTTCAGACTGATAAACACATAGTGCAGAATTTGTCTTACTAACACACCATGCAGCAATTTACTGCATATACAGTTTCTAGAAACAACACAGACTTTTTTTCACTCTGTTTTATTAATCTTTCTTCACTTTCTTATTTGGCAAAAAAGAATCACTGGTTGCAGACAATGTTTGTTTTTCTTCTTGTTCCAGGGTAGACTTCTTTCAGTATTTCTATCAATTTAGTTCCATTCAGCCTTCTTACTCATCTTGCAAAGTTTTTATGCTGCAAATTCCTATCATGTCCAGGCAGCTTCATAATTAATAATTTTGTGATTAGCAACAAAAGTATATGAACCTGTTATCTTGTTTGGAATGGTCCTCCAGCCATATAAGACTGTCAGCAATGACAGTCACTGAAGAGAATTTGAACTAATTAGTTCCTACTCAGGCTGTATAGCACAATGGCTAGCTGGAACACGAAGGAATGCTCTTCTGCCTATAGATGGCAGGCTGAGCATGTAAGTTCCTCTCCAAGGCAGAATCCCTGGATTATAACCAGTATTTCCACAGCAATTTCTCCTTGGAAGATTCACTGCTATGGGCTTCTGCGCAGGTTCTTCCTTACTCTCTGGTTATTGCATTAACAGTGATTAGCCCTGATGTATATTGTTTAAAAAATAACAAGCAGGTGTGGGAAAAAGACTGGAACAGGCATTGGGGTTCCCACATGATTGTCCTGTGGTACTACTGGAATGTCAAGTCCCCTATGTCTTCTATTTGCAGTGCAATACTGCAAATAGCAGATGTTTGTGGGGGATTCCCATTGAGATCACATATGAGACAAAAGGCTAACACACTCCCCCCCCCATGCCATGGATTTGATCTGGCTTCCTCCCCCCCTACCAGATAAGAGGAGGATTACCACCACCACCATCTTGCTTAGTAGGGCTAAGCATCTGACAAAACCATTGAGCCTCCATTCCTTCTGTTGAATATTTCCAAGGAGTGGGCCCCTCATCTCTGTTCATCATTCAGTGGTAGTGATTAATGGTTGAGCCTCATTCACCACAGAAGTTCCATGACAATGCCAATAGAGATCTGTTCTGAGTGGGACTGAAAGCCAGATAGTCTGGAGTTCATACTGTAAGATACGTGGAGAGAGGGGTGCCTAAAATCAAGTAGCCAAACACATACCATTCAGAATTTTCTGCAACTCTGGATACTGCATCAGTTTGAAAATGGTTTTTCGGATCTGGCCTCAATGAACTTAATGTTTCACATAGGCGTGAGTAAATGCATAAATACAGAGCCAGACTTCTCCTTATTAGCAAGTAATTCACGCAGTCGATTTCAATGATAGCAAATGAGATATGGTTAGCCTCTTTCAGTGTGCTAAGGATTAGATAATTATTCAAATTGCCTTTCATGATGAGATAGAACTCTCTGTAGTTGGAGATTTATGAGAGTGATCCACATATTCAGGGAGAATCAAGCCATAATTCTGTTCCTCTGCTCAGATAATTCTCCTCCTCCTTCCCTCCTAAACAAATATGACCCCGCTCTCCCTCACTCCCTGGAACACATGCACTTTGGACCTACTTGGTTATACTCTATACAGAATATTTTTTGACAGGAAGGTCTTCCTGGGAATGGGAATAGTTTCCTTGATTTCTGTAGTGTTTTTACCTCTTTAACAACAGGATTGCATTTTTCATACCTACTGTTTTGCTGCTATTTTCTCTCCTAAGGCTTTATTGGGAAAGCCTTTCATAGAAGTTAGAAAGGCGTATGGGAAGTCAAAAAAGTCTTGAGCAGTAGTGGAGCCCATACCCTCTTTCATTTTGTGCCACCTATTCATCAAGTAATAAATAGGATTAATAGGTACAACTTTGACTAAATGGTATCACTGTGCTGGCAGATAAAGATTATCTGAAGCCATCATACATCCATTTAACACTGAGACTTTTGAGAGCAAAAAACAGCCACTTAATATAAACATGAAAGACCTCCTACTTTCTTTTGACATTCACCCAACTGGCCTCAGAGCACAGGGCAGAACTATCTTGTTTTGTATGGGTTTTTGGGGATATATATATATATATGGGGAAGAGAGAGTTATATAGGTATAGCTATAGCTTTATATAGGTATAGTTGTATAGGTATTGTTTCTTTTTTTCTTCCTGCCAGATTTGCACAGTAAAATACCACTGTACAATAATTATATAGCAAAGTTACTAAGCTATGATTAGCTAGGGATAGGATTGTCACTGGGGACAGCCAGTGGCTTCTGTGTCAGTGAGCAGTGACTCCGGTCTAGGTTGGTACTGAACCCATTTTGGAAGATGGTTCAGCACCTTGGAAAGCTTCATGAAGTTCTGACTAAAACCCAGAGTTAATGCACTCATGTGCTGGTATAGAAGCCATCAGCAGCCACTGATAGTCACACAGGAAATATTGTGCAGGAGGAAAAAAGTAAATATTGTAGTTAACAAAAGTAAGCATTCCGAGGCACATCTAATGTGCTGAAGGGTTTTCAAGATTTCGAGTCAGGGACACAGGAACTAGTTAGGTATTCTTTGTGCCAACCAGTTTCACCCACAAAGTCATAGGGGCTATTAAATTATAGACAAGGTTTTGTTTTCAAGTAGCTCCTCCTGCATTTGAGTATATAGGGTTAATGTTGCAGATTGTTGTTATTACAAAATTGATGGAATTTAATATAATTCTGGTCCTATTTCACCCAACTTGTACATATCTTATCTTTTTATTCTGGTTGTGTGTATCTAATTCAATTTGAGGTGAGCCATTGCATTATCTGGAATATTTTTTCTTCAATAAAAGATAAAAATATTTTTAAAATACCAAAATAAAAGTTGGGAAGAAAGTCTATCTAACGGAATGTACAGGGTTCAATATATACTCTAGGCTATTCAGAATGGGGAATATCCATGCATTTGGTTATAAATCGTACACCTCCCTTGTTCCAAAGCTTCCAAAATCTGACAAGCTCACAAACATAAAATGTTAAAAATCACCTTTTGAAGACAATTAACCATCATGATGCTGTGAGAAGCCAAAAAGACAATCTGGATTAGTGGTTAAAGGATAATCTTGGACTAAAAATATCCTATATTCATTTACAGAATTACATTTTTACTGCCTAGGCTATAAACACAATCAGGGTATTGGCATCTCATTTGTAATTGATTACTATACTAGAAGCTGGGCAAGTTCATATTCTGAACCAATTAATTATGAACTTCAGAATCTTGACTAAATTAGACCAAAAACCTATCTGCTTGCACATCCAAGAGTGACAACCCAGATCCTCTAGGAAGCCCACAAGTAGAGTAAGAATCTTTCCTGTTGTTTGTCCCAGACCACTGCTAGTCAGTGGTGTACTGCCTTTGAAAATGGAGATGCCACTTAGCTGTCACTTCAATTAGCTGTTAAAAGGTCTGTAGTGTATAAACTTGGCTAATCCTTCCTTAGAAGACAACTTGAGCTAGTGCACAATCACATTTTGTGATACATAGACCAAAGCAGCTACGGGAGGTAGGATAAACATATATTAGTGCCAGAAGACTCCCAGGATGATTTCATTAGAAAACTATTCAATAAGTAAGGGTCATTTCACACTGCACAATTAGAGCACTATTTTCCACTTTAACTGTCATGGCTACATCCTATCATTTCCTGGGTTTTGTAGTTTGGTGGGGACTAGAGATCTTTAGCTGAGAATTCTCAATTGCCCTTCCCTAAACTGCAAATATCAAGATTCCACAGGATGTTGCCATGACAGTTAAAATAGAATCATAGTACTATAATTCAGCAGTGTGAATGCACTCTACCTGTAAGGACAACCAGCCTTTTACCGTTGACAGGAACAACAACCTAGCCAATTCAACAGCCCTCATAAGAAAGTCCATATTGCTGACACCTGTAAACCCTCTTGGTCCATACCGTATCTCAGCTATTTGAGGACTCAGTCCTTAGCAGACATAGCCGATATTAGGGCTAAGGAGAAATCAGTCTAAGACAAGATGGAGGCCATGGGGAGCTGCTACAAGTGAACAACTGAAAAGAGAGAGGAAGTACTTTGATCTTTGTACTGGGGGTGTCTTACCTTGGGTATGAAAAACAGCTGTCTGTTCTCCAACAGGTGGAGCTATTACCAGAAAGAGATTTGGACAATGATGGAACAAAGATAAGCGTAAGTATGTGTCAAGATATAGACTGCTGCTACATTCTAAATTAATTTCCACTTGCTTTGCTTCTTTTAATTAAGAACCATCCAAAGCCCGTGAGAAATAGACTTATTAATGGCATTCACTCACTCTGCTGTTATCCATGCCTTTGAGATAAAACATTGCATTGGATGTAGATGAACGGTCTGCATTTTCCTGAAAGAGGTAGTCTGTCTCTTAACTATCCCTTTCTAGGTCCTACACACCCATGTGGATGAATGGCCAGTAAAGCTGTGTATGCTTTTCTCCTGAAGTAAAATTTTGGAGCTTTATCTTTTTGAGTGAAGCAAACCAATACCAAAAAAAAAAAAAAAAAAAGTTTTCCTAACTGCTCATGGGATTTGACATATCCTGGGATCTACAAACAACATTTATACAGGTTGTTGTTAGTCTATTGTGGTGTATTGTGGTGTCTCTGTAGGTCTTGTTGATAATCCAACTTGGTCAATGAATTCTCTTTGTGGTGGAACATAAGCAATGCACATAGGATTTTATTTGGCTGACAATGCACTGAAAAGGGATGTCTCCCAGGCTCACTATATCCCATGGCACATGCATAAAAGTTTCAGCTCATCACATGCCAATGTTGATAGGATTGTATTCTGTGACATGGTAGCAGCTTCTTAAGTAATATCTAGGATGGAGGGAGAGGTGATCCATGGGCCACATATGGCTCTCAGGACCCCCCGCCCCCAGGTCAGAAAAACCTTTGAATGAAAAGTTTGAAAAAGGTATTTCTCCCAAATACCTCTAGGGGTTGTGCGTGGCAATTTTACCATGTTTTTGCCCCCAGGCCCATTTAAAGCCTGATGGAGGCCTCATATCAGGAAGTGACCCAGATATTGACTTCCAAATCACTTCCTGTTGTAAACCAGGCTTGCTTCTAGAGAGAGTTCAGACTTTATTTGCTCTAGGACCCACTTATTTGTCTTCTCAGCAGTCCATGGTATCCATAGAACTCTATTACAGAGTCACAGTCCAAATTAATTGATTTCCTTCCTATCAGCTTTCTTCCCTATTCAGCTTTGACAACCATGCATAGAAATTGGAAATATGATGGCATGCAGAATCTGAACTTTAGTACTCAATGACATCTATACACTTGAGGATCTTGTCTAGGTCTTTCATAGCTGTCCTTCCAAGTCCTAGTCTTCTGATTTCTTGACTACAGTCTCCATTCTGATTAATGGCTGAGACAAGGTATGGGAAATCTTGAACTGCTTCATTATCTTCATAGTCTGCTTTAAAGTTATGTAAAGCTTCTGTAGTCATTATTTTTGTGTTCTTAATGTTTAACTGTAAACCTTCTTTTGCACTTTCTTCCTTCACTTTCTTCAGCAAGTCTTTGCTATTTTTGGCTAGTAGTATGGTGTCATCTACATATCTTAAATTGTTGCTGTTCCTTCCTCCAGTTATGCCTCCTTCCTTTGAGTCTAATCCTGCTTTACGTATGATACATTCAGCATCCAGGTTAAACAGATAGGGTGATAAAATGCAGCCTTGCTGATTGGAAACCATTCCATTTCTCCATATTCTGGCCTAATAGTAGCCTCTTGTCCTGAGTATCGATTACACATCAGGACAATCAAATGTTGTGGCACACCCGTTTCTTTGAAAGCAAGCCACACTTTTCATTATCTATAAAACTGAAGGCTTTGTTATAAACTATAATGCACAGCCTGATTTAGTTTGAAATTCTTTAGTGTGCTCCATTTGCAATATGATCTCCAGTGGCTCTTCCTTTCCTAAACCAAACTTGGACATCTGGCATTTCTCACTCCATATGTGGTAAAAATCTTTGATGTACAATTCTGAGCATTACTTTGCTTGCATGGGAAATTAATGCAATGGTCCTGTGGTTACTGCAATCCCTGGTGTACCATTTCTTGAGGGATGGAATGTATATTGAGTATTTCCAATTTGTGGGACATTGTTTGTTTTTCATATTTGTTGACAGATTTGAGTTAGAACCAGAGTAGATTCTGTATCTGTAGCCTGAAACAGCCCTATTGGTATGCCATCTGTTCATGGTGATTTATTTCTCCCAAGTGCTCTGAGTGTACCTTCTACCTCACTTTCTAAAATTATACCATTATCTTCAAATGTTTCTTCCTTGAATGAAACTGTCATTCGTTCATTTCTTTTATATAGCTCTTAGGTGTATTGTTTTCATCGTCTTTTTATTACAACTTGTAATGTGTTTCCCTGCTGGTCATAGAGCATATCCATTCCTGGTTTAAATTTCACTTTGATTTCTCAGAACTTATGGAAGTAATCTCTTTTTTGTTGTTGTTATCATCTTCTATTTTTCTGCATTGATTACTATACTAGCTCTACTTGTCCCTGTGCACAAGTAATTGAACTGTTGCATTAAAGATTCTGACACTATTTATGTCACCTTTTACTTTTGCTTCTCATCTGTTTGTAACTTCTTCAAGAGTTTCATCTGTCATCCATTGTGGTTTCTCTTTCTTTCTGGCTGCAGATAGTGTCTTTTTACATATCTCCCTGAAAATGTCTCTTGGTTCAGTCCAGAGTTCTTCTGGCTTCTGGGCAATTAGGCTTAATAGTGCAAATCTATTTTTATAATAATTTAAAATTCTACAGTGATGTTCCTCAGGTAGCATTTTGGCATGACCAATGTTTAGTGCACCTCTTTAGCTTTATTCTAGCTTTTGATTTTAGCAGTTTATGGTCTGTGCCACAAACTGCTCCTGGTCTTGTTTTAGAAGAGAGAATGGAGCTTCTCCGTCTTCTGCTACCAATTATGCAGTCCATTTGACTTCTTTATTGGTTATCAGGTGATGTTCATTTATACAGTTGTCTCTTTAGTTGCTTAAAGAATGTGTTTCCAATGAACAAACTCTTGCCATCACAAAATAAAATCTGTTGCTCTCCTGGTTCAGTTCTTGAACTTAGCCCAAATTTTCTTACAACCTTTGATTCTGCTCTTTTCCCTAATTTTGTATTCCAATCACCTAAGATTAATAAGAAGTCTTGTTTTGGTGTGTGATCAATTTCCTCATGGATTCTAGCATAGAGTCTTTTAAATTTATTCTGCTGCTGCTTTCGAAGTTTGACCATAAACTTGGATTATGGTTATGTTGATGGGTTTCCCCTAAATTCTCTACTGCTATGGGGTCTGTCTATTAAATAATGAGACTGATACAATAACCCATCTTTATTTATATGTGTTACAATTGTAATGCTTGTTGCTTTCAATATACTCCCTGTTCACACTCACACACTGATGCAGTCTCATTTTCCACTGGTCGAAGGTGTGGAGCAGATCAGTTTCTGTCAGCTCTTTCAACACATCTGCCATTTTCTTCTTTACTACATCAATTGACTCAAAACGTGTTCTTTTAAGCACTGATTTCACTTTAAGGAACAGAAAAAAGTCACATGGTGCCAAATCTGGCAAATATGGAGGATGTCCAAGTGTAGTAATGAGTTTACCTGCCAAAAGTTGCTTCACAGAAAGTGCCGTGTGAGCAGGTGCATTCTCTTGAGGAACGAAACCATATTTCCACAGTTCTGGCCTTTTTTCCTGACTCTTTCTCTCAGCTTTGTCAAAACTTCCATATAATAATGCTGGTTCACTGTTCTGCCTTCTGGAATCCATTCTTCCAAAATTGCACCCTTGATGTTAAAAAACAAAACAATGAGCATGGCTTTGAATGTGGAATTTCTTTGACATGCTTTTTTCATTCTTGGTGATGATGGTGTTTTCCAGTGCATTGACAGTTGTTTTGTCTCAGGATCATACTGGAAGTTCCAGGTTTCATCACAAGTAATGGTTTTTTTGAAAAAGGTTTGGGTCTGCTTCAAGTTGCTGCAGAATGTCAGAGCAAAGTTCCCTGCAGCACCCTTTTTACTCTGATGTGAGAATCCTAGGGACAATCTTGGCACAAACTTTTCTCATGTTGAGATCTTCATGCAAAATTTTCCATGCAGTATGTTTGTCAATGTTCACAGCTACAGCTATCATTTGGACACCGAGTCGGTGGTCTCCTCAAACAACCTGGCTGATTTTTCCCCAAAGTTTTTTCAGTTCTTGAAGTGGAAGGTCAGCTAGAACATTCATTGTCTTCCACATTCCCATGTCCTTCTCTGAATTTTTTGTGCCGCTCAAGCACATGCACATGAGACATGCAATCTTCCCTGTAGGCCTCAGTAAGCATTTGAAAAGATTCCATTGATGTTTTGTTCAATTTTACTAAAAAATTCAAATAATTTGAAATTCAAATTGACACATTGCTCAACTTTTAAATTTAGCATCTTTCAGGCACACAACAGATAACACAGCTGCTGTAAATGATGACTGACAATTAACTGAATGGCCAAGAGTGTGGATGTTTGTCATGCAGGTTCAGACATGTTCACAGTCACCACTCAAGCATTCACAATCAGTTCTCCCTGATTTATCTGAAAGGTAGAAACACAGTCTCATTATTCAATAGACAGACCTCATATTATTTGGTCAGACTTTGCATTATATCTTTTGACTGCTTTTGCTACATCTCGCCTCACTATTAAGGCTGTTCCATTTCTTCTTAGAGTTTCATTTCCTGAGTAAAACACTACATAATTATCTGATTCAAAACCTCTGTCCACTTTAGCTTGCTCACCCCATGTATTGCAATGTTTCTACATTGCATATGTCTAACTCCCCCTGATTCATGCTTCTCACACTCCATCTTCCTACAATATGTGTTGTGCAGCTTTGGAATTTCCTTTCACCACTCAGCATGTCAGCAGTTGAACATCCTTTTGGCTTGACTTCAATTGCATCATTAGCTAAACCAGTACTAATAGTTGCCCTCTACTGTATCCCAGTAGCTCATTGAGTGCCATCCAATCTGGGAATTTAATCTTCTGGCACGAGCTCTTGTTTCATTTTAGATTGCCTCATCATAGGGTTTTCATGGTAAAAGACATTCCAAACTGTGTTACTGTGCCTTCTTCTTCACAGTACCAACAAGTGTTAACTATGGTGCCACTTCCATTGTCTCTGAGAGATCCTCCAACAGTGTCACACACACACCAGTATTGCACACACATACCCAGTAGCAGTTTGGCCCATTTAGTCTGGCTCCTCATCAAAAGCCTGTCTGACATAGGAGACCCTACCAGAAGCATTGCTGCCATCAGCCTCACAGGAGCATGCAATTCCACGTTCACAGAAAGGTAGTTCCATTGGTGGGATGGTAATGTTTATCCCAGCAAAATTCACTTGGGAATGGATTTGGAATTTAATATGTGTTTTCTGTAATTAAAGAGTTTAAATATGAATGATCATGTTTGTAACCATTACTTTAAAGAGGGGGGTATTGTTGTTGTTGTTTTTTTTAGTACAACTCTCAGAATCCCACAACCAGCAAGTTCATTGAGATTCTGGGAGCAATAGTACCCCCCCAAAAAAAACCCTTTTCCAGTCTTTCTCTGCAACACATGAATACACAGAGGGGGAGGGAGAGAGAGGGAGATCTACCGAACATCCAGATTGTAATCAGTATCCATGTGAATAGTCATATATGAATCAACAAGTTTTCTAGCATTTGGTACACTACTGATGCCATTACTTGTAGTGTGCTGGGACCAATAAACTTCCAAATATGTCCCCCTCCTCATGTCTCCCTCAATTGTACCCTCTTCACTGCTTCCAACTTCCTCACAAAGCCATCCAGAGTTACAGGGCCCATGGGGAGAGCTCAAACTAAGACAGGTGCAGCAAGGCTTCCTAGGCTTCTAAGCAATCTTGAACTTTTGATGAAGTATTGCAGAGAGTGTTCACAACCTATTTTCAGACCTATCATAGAGTTTATGGTTTACACTGTGCAAAACTGCAGTCCAATAACTCCAATAAGATAACATCATAGTAATGTACATGATATTGACCATATGAGACAGGTTAATATTTTTAACCCATCTGTCATGATGGAGTTCCATCATGTTGCCACAAGGTGCAACTCCCATCATTCTGCTAGAGAACTATAACTCTCTTTGTTTGTAAACAGATTGTCTTGCCAGCGTAGTATCAGGTAAGAAAAGGGTTAATGGGAAGGGGCCCAAGCACCACCTTCACAGAGCCAATGAGAGGACATCATTAACATAACACCATGTGACTGGATTGACCAATTACAGCTTTAAGCCCGAGAAATCTGGAGAGGTTTTAATTGCTTTTGCTTGAGACCAGTGTGAGTGAGATGAGTGGGATTTGGAGAAAGAGATTCTGGAAAATGTGAAGGAACAGAGACTGCTATGCTGGTAGAGCACAGCCATTCCATCTCTGGCCTTTGCTCCCAGCTGCCTGGACAAGATCTCAAGGCAACAAACTGCAAGTATTTAGTAGAGATTAGGGCCTGTTTAGTTGCGTTAGGGAATTCTTTTTAATTTCTCTACTTTGGTTGAATGTAGTTAAATTAGTAACTGAATGTAACCTGAGTAATGTAATGCTTTGATCTTGATACTCTGTATTGCTATCACTTTCAGCCTGCCTGCCTGAGGTAGGGGAGAATCCTGCCTCATGTGAGATTGCATGACTACTTCTCTTGAATAAAGTAAACTTCTAACCTTCCTATGCTGATGCTTACCACGTGCCTTACTCTTGACTATGCTACTGTGAACCTCCTCTGGGGTTAGGAGGAGGGAGTTAGTTGATTCTATAGTGGCAAGGAGTGCCACTGATTAACATAGACTACACACAACTTCCCACTGCGTTGTGTGTGAAAAAGGGAGGGTCCCAAGGGGGAAATAATCCCCCCAGTTGAAACCCAGTGGGTGGTGGCAGATCAATGGTTTTTAGGAGGATCCTGGGGTGAGGACACTCAGGACTAACCCTACAGAGAGAGGGCTAACCTGGAGCTCCTGGGAAGGGAACTCAGGTTGAGCCCCTGACACCATCAGTTAAAAGTATGTAAGTACTGAGAATTTCTATTAAGTAATTTTGTATGAAAGCTGGTGTGGTGTAGTGTTTTGGGCACTGGGTTATGACTCTGGAGACCAGGGTTTGAATCCTTGCCTGGCCATGGAAAACCACTGGGCAAGTCACACTCTCTCAGCCTCAGAGGGAGGCAAAGGCAACCCCCTCGAAGAAATCTTGCAAAGAAACCCCATCATAGGTTTGCCTTAGGATCACCATAGGTTGCAAATGACTTGAAGGCATACAACAATAACAATTTTGTAAAATACGTTTGGTAGAATAAAGAGCTTTCTTCTATTCTTCGAGTCACACCTCAAACTTTCATTAGGCTTAATGGGGGGGGGGTGTAGCATGAAAAAAATAATAACTTCAGAATATTTTCAGTTTTTTTAACAGTATGAAATGGGAAACATACAAGGGTTGCATTTGCTTTCATATTCTTTTATTACTTGGTGCAATGCAGTTAAAATAACATAGAAATGCTATTTTCAAAATGACATGGAACTCTATGGAAAATACATGGTACAAATAAATAAAGGATAAAGATTGAAATGTCACGGTTAGAACATGGGATGAGAGTTTTATCCCAGATGTTCTCTTACTAATTCAAACCTGCAGAATTTGAGCTGTGAAAAGCAATGCAGCCCACCAGCCATGTATTATGGTTTGCCAAGCGTTATATTAATCCTTCTCTTTTTAGAATTCCAGGTATGCAAGTTATGTGAAATCCACCTCTGCCAATTTCACCACGCTGGGTGCTAAAATAAAAGCTTAGAAAAATTACTTTTCTGGATTACAACTCTCAAAATCACCTGCCAGCATGGCATTTGGCCATGCTAGCTAGGAGACTCTGGGAATTGTGCTAAAAATATGTGTGCAAGCTCTTGCTAAAATAGATGGCATTTTAGTGCTTTGTGTGAAGAGGAGCAGAAATGTGGGCCACTGCCAGAAAAAACAAACAAAGAATGTCATCCTTCTCTCAACATTTTTACACTTGTCCTCCGTCTGACATACACATGCTATTCCCCAATACACACTCACTGTCTCTTATATCCCATTCTCTCACACACATTCACTGCTATACACACTATTCTTGCACACATGTACACTTTGAAAGCCCTGCTTCTCATCTAATCCATGCAGATCAATTGTGTGTCTGTGTGTGGGGAGCTCATTCCTATTGTGCTAACTTGACCGGGAGAGTTAAACCTACCTGCCCCGCATACTACAGTAGAAATAAAGCAGAGCCAGTTGATTTTTGGGCTCATCTGAAGCTTTGGAAGGATGCAGCCACATTATCATGGGTACCATTTTGGGTTATCAGAAGAGGTATTGCATCACTTCAGGTTCCTTTTTGGGCTATGTGAGGAGGGACATCTTTGGGGTTGGGGGACCCCCTGAAACAACTTATTAATAGGCCCTGAAGGCTTTTGGGGGGGTTGGGGTGAAAAATAACTGAAATGGAAAGGGGATGCTGGGGTCTTGATGGTATCACCATAGGTCTCTAGGATGACCTTGGATGCCCCCCCCCCATATGGCCATGGGCTGCACAATTCCCACACATGAAAGAATGGAAATTCTCCACAGCTCAGATGACCTAAAGGTTTCTCTTTATCCCTAACATGGGGTGCTGTCAAGGATGAAGACTGGGATTTCTCAGTAACCCTCCTTACAAGAAGTCCCTGCCTTCATTCCCATTCCATCATGATGGAAAAAGACTGAGATGCCATTTCATCTCAGCTGCTCTCTGGAGAGTTCCCATTAGTTCCAGACTGGACCTGTGAAATAGGTCTCATTCCTCCAAATCCAATCACTCATCAGAGATAAAAGGGAGTTTCTCTGGTCAGTGCTGGAGAGGGTGGCTGGCAGGTTGTATTTAGTTGGGGCTTCCTATTCCTGCATCTTCAATGGGGGGGGTATCATGGATTGTGCTGCTGCATTTCTTCCCATCCAGTGGCATGACATTCATCTTCAACAGGAATGGAAAGGACAGAGAGCCCTGGGTGTGAGACTAGTTACACAGGAAGGGAAGTATTTGGTTCCTCTCTACTTTAGGCAACTACAGGGACATTGCACCAGAACTGATTGGCTGAGAGCATCTCTTATAAACACTCCTTCTCAGAAGAAAAATCTGGCTCCCAGTCTGCTCGAGTTTGTTGTTGTTGTTAGGTGCCTTCAGGTAGACACTAACTTATGGCAACCCTAACATAGGATTTTCTTGGCAAGATTTATTCAGAGGGGATTTTCCATTCCCTTCCCCTAAGGCTGAGAGAGTGTAACTTACCCAAGGTCACCCAGTGGCTTTCCATGGCTAAGGATTCAAACCCTGGTCTTCTGGCATCCTAGTCCAACACTCAAACCATGACAGCATTACATGTCAAGCAAAGATTCAGAAACCAGAAATTTATAGTGGTATGCAATGTGTAGGACATGTTTCAACTAACTGTCTTTTTCAGAGCCAAGAAAATCTTATACAAAATTTAATTGCTCTATATTACAGGAAACAATTCATTTGTTGTGCTAAAATGAAAGACAAAAACATTTGAGACAGGCAGAAAAATAATCAATCACTTAGCAATAGAAATAGTCCCTCATCTTTTTCATCGATGCACGGTAAATAACATAGGGATGGAAAAAATATTCAAAAGTATTTGAAAAAATGGTTAAAAAAACCCAACAACCCTGGTTTCTTGAGTGCTGGAAAACCTTTTGAGGAGAATCCTAGATAAGAGATCATTTTATGGAACTTACAGGCCTTATTCAGTGTAAAAAGATGCACATCTGTTTTGGGCAACAAGCTTCTTGTACAGAAAACCATTTTCAGTGCTATTTTCTAAGCAGAAAATGCTGTTTTTTTATGGAGAGAGTCAGAGAAATAACGAGACCACACAACAGGTATGGGGTGAAATAAAATGACTTTATTATTCCTCCTACCTATTTATTTCCCAATTATATCTTCAGCAGGGGGAGGCAACCTAGTGTGGGAGCAGCTGGGGCAGATCGTCCCTCCTGGACTTATGTCTCGAGCTTCCCCAGGCGAACACCTGAGCCCTTTTGAGCCACCCTAAAAGCTGGGGTTGCTCGCAAGCCAACTTGTGTCTGGAAGGTCAATCCGAAAGCCCCTTAACCAATGCGTACATATTAAGGAGAGGGGAGTATCCTTCAGGCCAACCCCAAGGTATGTCTCCTTTTGTTCTCCCAGGTCGTATGGCCTAGAGAGATCGTACCGGATACCATACCTTCACCTAAATTGGTGCCATGGGTGCCCACCATAATCTACGCCTCTCCCTTCACGCCAAAGATAAGGGGCAAGCATTTGCTTCGTCCCTTAATCCCCCACTAGTTCGTCTAATAAGTCCCTCAACCCCTGCTGAAGATCCGGCAGAAAAATTGAGTTCCCCAGATCCGAAACGTGAACCCCATCTGCTCTGTAGAGCTCGGGCCTCTTGAATACTATTGCAGGGTGTGGCAGGTACCTCCCCCCACCCGAGGCCAAAAATGTGTATACCTGTCTGTTAATCATGCGCCGGGCCTTATCAATCAGTCGGGGGCTCCCCTCCCCCTGCCACAGCTGCCTGGGCAAAATGGCAGACCATATGATGGCAACCGCAAGCTACTGAGCCTGAATTGCCACCATATCCTGTGTGGCCTGGATAATCAATGCTTTACCTTTGAGAAGGCCCAAATCATTACCCCCCAAATGCAGGATAAGGATGTCTGGCGGAGGCCCCTGTCTCTCCCCAAACAACACATCCATGAGGCTGTGCCAACGAAGGCCCCTCTTCCACCACCATTTCACAGTCACCCTATCTCCCAGGCTGAGGTGAGGCCCAAAATGACTTAGCCGGGCCTGTCTAGCCACCCAGTAGACCATACTGTGGCCACAAATCAGCACCCGGCGTCTCACCATCAAAGGTCTAGCACCTGGAAGACAAAAGGGGAAGAGAATGACATTAGTAATTTATGGGGCAGATGTACATCCTATATGAGGAGGATCTTCAATGCCCAATCTGTTGGATAGCTGCTGGCGCCATGCCCATAGCGGCAGCGGTAGAAGCGACACCTATGCGAAAAGAGTGGGTGCCAAATCAAGCTCCGGGGAGCCCCAGTCGCTCCAGTGCCTTCATTGTTATAGTCCAAAACTGGTACCTGGTCAAAGGAGAAAAATCACTATGCACAAATAGGGGTCCCTGCCTGTCCCCACGTACCTGTAAGTAGCTCTGCAAAGTTGAGACTGGGCAGAGCTCTGTACATTCACAGCTGGACAACTTGATTAATCTTCCCCTACCTACCTGGTAAATTTTTGAAAAGCGCAATGTGATCTTGGCTCCCTCTCCTCCTAACTGGACATCCCTCATCTCTAAAGCTGTCCCCGATGTATCGTTTTTTGATGTCCTGACAAGCTCATTCACACGCAGGGCTCCAAAGAACGCTACCAGTGCAGCTGCATGGAAGAGCTGGACCTCATATGTTGAAATGCAAAACATCACCCAGGAGTCTCATAATCCCTTAAGAATGTTTGGGGAGAAATAGGTACATATATGCATATGTGGTGGAATTGTAAATTTGTACAGCAGTTTTGGGAAATGGTTTTTATAGAAATAGAGAATATTCTGAATAGAAATATAGAAAGGAAACCGAGCATAGCATTGATGTCAATTTATAATGGAGAGAATGGGAACCAAGCAGAAAAGGATTTAATAACAAATTTATTAACGGCAGCAAGATTAATTATAGCAAAACATTGGAAAATGCAAATAAATGTACAAGTGGAGGAGTGGTATAAAGAAGTTTGGAAAATGGCAATAAATGATAAGTTAACATGAATAATTAAAGTAAGAAGACGAAGTTGGAAAGAAAGTGATTTTGATAAAATTTGGAAATTATGTGCGGCCCAGCCACCCAAACCTCAGACGAGATGCCTATACCCAGGCGGAACACCGCCTAACCCTCGGGGGTCATGGAACCGATCCCAGTCCACCCCTGTATGGGCCTGGCCACCCCCACCCAGGAACCCCCAGCTGGCCCGAAGGCCACTTGTGCGATCCCACGCTAGTTTCAAATTGGTGTCGCTCTCTCCCTCGTTCCTCTGCCGATCTCAATCTTCCACTCCAGCCTTCGCCAAATGAAGAAGAGGGCGAGGCAGGAGGCGGGAGGCCCATATATCCATTCCGCCTCACGTCGCCGGCGCACGCCAAGATGTTGGGAGCATGGTCTCCCCTCCTCCCTCCCATAAATGGGTTTCCACCGGCTAGAATGCCGCTTGTCGGGGAACTCTGTTGCACAAAACCCCCACATGAATTTTTGCAGAAGTCCAAAATTACAAATAGTCTTTGAAAACTGCATAGTTTTTTATGAGTTTCTTGCAAAGAAGAGAAAAATGTTAAAATTCTTCATACTTTCATCTGAGGAGGAAATTTACAAAGATTTACATCCATAAAATGACAAAATCCTGAAAGTGTACTGTTAGTCACTCAGATGTGCCACTCCTATTTGAAGGTATTCATTTCAAATATAGAGTTAGGATGTTTAATGTAAATGAGAGAACCAAGATGCTGCTGTGGATGATCAAGATTTCCATTGTTACTTTCACCTTCCCTTGCCCAGTATCATTGCCCACTTCATGAGATCCTTCATCTGCTGCTCCCCTTTCTCAGTTCCCCACTTTCTCATGCACAGATAAGCTGTAATACGCACAGAAGAAGAAACCTGCATTGAGGAAAAAGAATCTCATGATTTACTTATTTGGTTTGCAATCCTAGCCTTCTTATAAGGATGTAAACATCAGTGAAATAAACCTAATGTGACTAAAGTTGACATCAAAGGCACAATGACCAGGGCCTAAAGCTCTTGACTTAGACCGCAGTGGGATTTACGTCCAAGTAACATAGAGAAGATTGGTGTGTACCACCCACTGAAATCAATGGAAGAAGATATCCTTTCTACATGCACTTGCTTAGATTCTCAGTGCAATGTCTGACTAGACACTTAAGATTATATTATAACACTTTGCTTTCAGAAGGAAACAGGACAAAGCTAGTTATGATAAAGCTATATGTGACAAATACTTTCTGCTTTTTCTCTAGCAGCTGGGGGGAGCAGATCCTGGGGGAAAGCAGTAAAATTTTCCTGCATAACATTTTCTTGTTAAAATCTCCCAATGGCTGTTTGGCATTGGGGGTGGGGAGCAGGGGGAATATAATGATGCCCATAGGTCAAATAGTAGTTTCATGACAACAATAGTAATCAAGAAACTCGCAGGAGAGAGGAAATATCTCCCCTCCAGCACTGTAGTGAAAATCTATGGAGGTAATACTTCATTAAGTTTCTTCTCAAAGGTAGCAATGACTAATTTCATCAACTTTCTTCCTGCTGAGAGAAAGTCTTAAAAAATCACACAGATTCTGAAGGCTTTTGGCAGTTCAGGGAGTATTCTGAATTGGGGGTGTGTTCCGTGCAAAATTCACACATGGTTGCTATATCTATATAGATATGCATGGGAAAGAGCACTTTTTTGCATAGAAAATAGTATTTCAATGTGGAAATATTATTTCCTGCACAGAAAATGTTGTTTTCTGCACAGAAAATTCTGCTTTGTATGGAAATCAATTATTTGAATTTTATGCATTGAAAACCCCTGAAATTACAGCTTTTTTCTTCATGGAAAACAATATTTTCTGGGCAGTAATTAAAATTTCTGTGTTGGCATATTATTTTAAGTGAAGAAAATGTTTCCTGCACAGAAAATACTGTTTTCTGCCCAAAACAGTCATGTGCAAATTTTGCACAGAATAAGTCCTGAACTATGAAGATTTTTTCAGTCTAGGATTCTTCTCATCAGGGTTTCTCAACACTTGAAAAACATGTTTTTTGAACATTTAAAAATATTTTCAAATGTTCTTTCCACCCCTATGCAAATCAACCCCCTCCCTATAGATACGATTGTGATTATTATGTATTTTAATGCATGATATTCTAACAATACATCTCTCATTCCATATGTAGTTTGAACCTTGGTCAGAAGTTTCCTCAGTGAGTGCCCTGCTTGAATCGGCCTTTGCTCAAGGGTCTAAAGCTGGTTCAAGAGGGAGGTTAGTGGGAGCTCTCCTTAGCCAGCTTCCCTCTTGCCCGGCACTTGCTCTCTCTCTCTTGTTTGTTATCTTCCTCCTATCATCATCTGTTCCAGTTTGGTTGACAGCTTAGAAAACAAACAGCATGGCAGCTCCCATGGGTTTATTGTCTTATCCTTCCTTTCAGCTTTAGAGTGAATTAGGAAAAGTTTGATCCACTTGCATTGTTTTATGTTTACATATTTGATGACTATCAGCCTTATATTTATAAGTGACAGTTTTCCTATAAGTGACAGTTTTGAATTAAAATTACCATATTGAAATCAAATCTGATGGTTTTTTAAATTTTTATTTGGTGTTTGTTGGAAGAGGGGTAGTCTTATATAGAAACTCTATATTTTACCTGGAAAAGTTGGGGGTCGTCTTATACACCCAGTCGTCTTATACACCGGAATATATGGTAACTACCTGGACTAGGCTTTGGTGATTTAAATGCCTTCTAATTAAAACCAAGTTTAATTGAAGAAGTGGACTAATTTGTGGAGGATGCTCACAGGTCATATTTTGACTCTTAAGGAATTCATTAACATTGTAGATTAGACTATCTAATGTCCTTCCATTCTTGAAATTTGCAATGTAACATCTTCCTCTTAAATCTTTTTATTTTGCTATTGTCTATGTTACTTTCTAATTTGTCCCTCTACAGAATATATATATCCTATTCATTTATGATTTCTAACCTTAGTCCTCAAAACTTGTTATTTCTATGTTCCCCCATTTACTTTCCCAAAGTGTTGTGGTGCACTTCTAAACCTCCTTAAATTGTTTTAGTATCTTATCAATCAATAATGTAGTTAGCTAATCCAGACATATCATATAGTTTTAAAAGCCATTCTTCTATTTCTGCATTTTTCTACTTTTGAGCATAAACTACTCTAGCTGCTGTTATCATATATGACATTATTTTCCTGTGTTTCCTTTCTTTTTGGCTATCTAGCGCTTTTAACATATTCAGTAAATACAATTCCAGTTTCATTGGGAAGTCTGTTTACAAAATCTTCATTTTCTCCATATGTATTTGTTTCCAAAACTTCTTCACTTTTCTACACTGCCACCACATTAGATTAGAACAAGGATTTAAATGAGAGAATACTGTGAATGCTGTGCTGCCAGTTAATAAACATATATTTTGCTGATTCAAATGCTTTCAAAAAGTGATATTCTCTATGCTCATATCTCCACCTAAGGCAGTGGTTCTCAACCTGTGAGTCCCCAGATGTTGTTGGACTACAGTTTCCAGGAGCCCTCTGAGGTCTCACCTTGACAGCCAGGTGGTCCTCACAGTCATTAGTGAAGCTGTAGGATTGAACTCACAGCCTCCCTAATGACTGGGAGGACCACCTAGCTGTCAAGGTGAGATCTCAGAGGGCTCCTGGGAACTGTAGTCCAACAACATCTGGGGACCCACAGGTTGAGAACCACTGACCTAAGGACATATTGCAAAGATCTGGTGCAGAACAGAGGCTAAGAGTGTGAGTTGTAGATTGGGACATTCATACTTCACATCTGGGATATCCAGAGAATATAGTCATTGGAATGGTAACATTGATATTCCTGGATTGACTTATATAGGGATGAAAATTTACTTGGGGGTAGGTTAAGATGGATTGCAGGTCAGTAAAAATATTGTTGCTAAAATTCAAAGTTGTCAGAGCCCATCAGGAAAAAAAAAATCTTACTTAAAAGCTCTTAACGCAAAAATCCTGTTAGCTGCCACTATCCATCATCAGTAGTTAACTGGAATGGCATGTATAATTGTTAATCTCTCCCCACCAGCACTTTTCGACTGCTATATCTGACATGCTGCATAGATTGCAGGGATGGAGCCAATGAACAGATGAATGGAGTCACCCTGCCTGGCCTTCTGCCTGCACCCAACTGCTTCTGTCATTCCAGCCACCATTTTGACAACATGCAAATTATCTTTACTGTCCATTTTATGCTCTGTACACTTTACAAGGCATCCTCTGTCAAAACTCCCACCTCCTCTTCTGCAATTTGGAGATAATAGCAAACAAGTTACAAGCTGATATAAGAATTCCAAATATTGTAAGTAAAGTGTTTTGGCCTTTGAAAAACTGCTTCAAGATGTTATTTCCAGATATACTCAATGGTCCAGAAATAGATTAAATAAATACTAAATACAAATAAAAATGTTTTATTATATTATATTGAACTGTTATATTGCAATATCAATATATTATTATATTGTCAGAATTCCTGGTTTGTATGGTATATGTTTCAAATATTTATATCCAACTTTTGATTCAATTATACTCATGAAAGTTTAGAACAGGTTGCAATAAATGCCATCATCTTTCTATTATTCACCCCCCCCAAAAAACCCACATAACAAACACACGCACATATGCACAATCCAGTTGGACATAATCCTGTGGTCAACGGATGAGTGATTTGCTTTCCTTTAGTAACTTCAAATCCCAGGCCAACTCTTAGCTGAATCAGAGTCTTCTTTCTGGTAGGGAGAAGAGAAACAAACTCTCTGCAGTTGGACCTTCTCCAAATGCAAATAATTGGGGAAACTGCTGAATGTAATGCCTGATACCTTCTTTTTTGAATTTTTGCAGACAGTGAAAGTACAAGGGAATGACATCTCTCACAAGTTGCAGATCTCAAAAGTCAGGAAAAAGGATGAAGGGCTGTATGAGTGCAGGGTGACCGATGCCAATTATGGAGACCTTCAGGAATACAAAGCCCAGGCCTATCTCAAAGTCAATGCAAACAGCCACTCCCGACGGATGCAGGCCTTTGAAGCATCGCCCATGTGGCTACAGGATAAACCTCGCAAGAACATCTCAGCAGCCATCCCCAGTAGCATCCATAACTCTGCCAGTCAGCGTATACGCCCCACCTCCAGCCATCCAGCAGATGCCAAAATCCCCAAACAAAGCCCACAATCAGGTATGAGAGAGTATTTTGAACATTTAAAGGAATTGTGTGTTAATGATCTTGGGACATGTTTCAAACTCAAAGTGAAAGAGGGAATAATTAAGTTACTAGAGTGAAAAAAAATACTGATCATTCGTTATGCTGTTTTACATCCAAAGTGACTTTGGGAAATACACTAAACACAAGTTTAGAATACTTGGTCTTCATTACCATCCAAAACAAAACCAAAAGCCCCATTGACTTTGGTATAGTAAGCTCATGCCTCCCAACCCCACCCCTCCCCCTTTTAAACAAAGGCTGCATAGTTTGTTAGCCATCAGCTCAAATGAACAAACCATGCATGGAAGTCCCACCCCCACCTTCAGAGATTAAGAATTCTACTCTTTTTAGTGTTTCCCTAGGATTGCAAAAACAGACAAGAGTGGATCCCCTGGTATGGATGGACCATGTTGTATATAGACCTAGTTTGATTAAATTGGAAGACAATACCTCATAGGGTCCTAAAGAAAGATTTTCATTGAGAATGTAAGAAAACATTGGGGGCCAAAGTAAGTGGAATTATATCCAAAAGAAGCTAACAAATGTTTCTTGTATTTTCTCCCTGCCCCTGCTTTTGAGGAGAGTTAGATTTTCCTTATCTCCATTTACTTGTTTCTCTGTAGAATCAAGCGTAAACAACTTGTGACCTACTACATTAACTGTAAATAGGATAGTCATGGGAGGGGTGGAATCATAACAGCAGACTTGACAACTTATGTCCCACCCAGCCCAATGCAGCCTACCAGTCCAGTATTTGACAACCTGCCAGTCAACTCCTATAGGCAAAAAGTTTATGTTTAGCAATGTCCTTGTGGGCTACCACACATTGCTGGAGGTTGGATTAGGTTTGCTGTACCACATGTTGCGAGGTTTGCTCTAAATTGTTTCCCAATGATTACGTTATTTATTTTTAGATGACAATTAGATTAGATGCAGTACATCAGGACAGAAAAGAGAAAGGACACTTAGTTTGTCTTTGAAAGAACTGAAGAGAAAGAAAATAGTCCATCAAAGACCTTTGTGTTTTGAAATGTGTCAATTTTTGAAGAACAGAGATGATTTCCCACATCATCTTTGAAAGTAATCCCTCTTGTTTTGACACTAGGTTAGTCCAGATATCCTGGTGATTCATTTGGATAAAACTGCTCAGTAAACCAGTCTTGTATATCAATCATCCTGCCATTTGATGAGGAGAATTTTACCATATCAAGTTTCCACAGATTTCTGATTGGGAGTTGAATTACAGTGGACTGGTGAACTATCATGGCTCAGGAGCTGAGTTATGAATCATGATAAATTGACCATTAACTTATGCAGGCCACACTTTCCTAGCCTCAACTCTCCACCACCAATATGGTGATAATAATACTGATCTATCTGTGAGAATTGTTTAAAAGACCACAAGAAGGTGCTTGGAATACTCAAAAAGTGCAGTATAACTGCAAAACATTTATTTATTGAATCATTATTATTATTATTATTATTATTAATATTATTAAAGTTTATTTCTAAAGCGCTGTCAGTGTACACAGCGCTGTACAAAAAAACCCCAAAACAATCAAAGATAAAACAGAATAAAATCTGCCGAAGGCATACAATCTAAGTAAAACAATAATCAAAATAATAAAAGTCAAAAGGGCCATCTGCACACCAGGTGGTTACATATGTGATTACATTCATACACACTGTAAGAACTAGTTACTTACCATAACTATAGTTCTTCAAGTGGTCTTCTGTGAATTCACATGATGGGTTACTCCTGCACCTGCACAGAATTAACCCATTACGTGCATTCACAGAGGCCATGAAGAAGAATATACTTAACAAATGGTTTTCTACCAGTGCCTTCTAAGACCTTATTACATACCTCTCTTAACAAATTCTTCCCATGACCTCTGTAGTCATTAATTAATAGGGCTTTTTTTTCAGATTTGAGTCAGGTACTAGGAATGTTAATCAATCAATCAATCAATCAATCAAAGTAACTTCCGCTTGGAGATATACCATGATGTTAAGTGAATAGCAAAAAATTGAAATGAATTTTTTTGTAAACTATTATCTGTGCAGTAGAGAAAGCTGTGGAAGGTATGGTTATACAGGGAGAGAAAAAAAGTAAGTCTGAAGCCCTACAGGAATGTTAAGATGGAATATGAGAGGCAATCTAGTACCCGAAAGGAAAATTGAAAAAAAAAAACTGCTATTAATAAATGAGAACAAGATTTTTTTCCCCAATAGGTCAAACCTACAAATCTTCCAATGTGTCTCTCAAAGCCACACCATGGTTTTGGTTTTGGTTTAAAGGTGAACTTACAATGCATTAAAAATTGAGAGTGGCAACCAAAATTAACTTTTTCCTTCCCTGCTCTGAACATACTCGTTACATTACTGTATAGGCATGACTGGGCATTGCTGTTGTTGTTTTCACATTACTAATTGCCTTGTGATGGCTTTTTTTCATGACTGCATGAGTAGGGGGAGATAAAAGTTAAACCTCTTCTCCCTATATATTGGATCCTCTTGATCCAAAGGCTCTAGATCCGTGATTTCTAGCAACCACAGATAATCACATCCTATACTTAAAATGGCAGTGATGTGAACCTGAACACTCTGAAGCATCCATGTGCACATTGCCACCATTGGATATGGGATGCAATCATCTGTGTTTTTTGTCATCTATGGAGCGTCCTGGAACCAAACCCCCATGGATCTGCATGGACCACCGTACATTGTAGCCTCAGTCTGAATCAGGTCTGCCTGCACTTGCTGTTAATTAGAAACAAAACAAATGGGTTCACTTAAAAATGTGTTTAAGGTAATATATTGTCAGGCTCTTACTAGAAGACAGGCTAGAGATCAAGTACCCAACCAGATGCTGAAGGGCTGCAACTGCCAGCATCCGTCACCATTGGCTACATTGGCTAGGGGTGATGGAAGTTGCTGTCCAACATCCCAGAGGGCTGCATGATTCCTGTCCCTGTTTTAAGAGACTGTAAGTTTCTTTTAACATCCCAAGGGAAGCTTAAAAGCCCCCTTGTTTCAAGGCTACTTAGCAGATGCACGACTGTTATTTATTCATGTAGTTATGAAGTACTCCTACCCTCTTTTCTGAGTGGTGAGAAGTTTCAAGGGCAGCACTACAAGATTTCGTTTCCTTTGATGGAAGAGTGCTGGAGACTTATGTTATCCTTGAAATTCTCACTCTGATTTCAAATATATATGTAGTATAGTGGAAGAAAATTGATACCTATAAACAGCAACTGTCCCTGTGAGAGATTTGTTTAAGCCAATTTACAATTCTCTCTGCCTCTTCCCAACTGCAAACTGCTTATTTCACTCTCTTACACACACACACACACACACACACACAGAGAGAGAGAGAGAGAGAGAGAAAGATATAGAGCATGGGTTCCACAATCCACCCCTGTAGGCAAATTATAAGGTGAGGCAAAATTAGTGCATTGTTCCTCCAAATGAGAATTCTGTTCATCAATGAAAATTTCCTTCCTTCATCTAATTTCTAGCATTGCAGAGAGTTCAACACTAAAAATTGTTCACATCTAGAACACTTATACAAAGCCAGCATAGTGCAATGATTTGAGTACTGGACTAGGAAACTGGGAGACCAGATTTAAATCCCAGTTTGGCCATGGAAATGCACTGGGTAATGTTGGGCCTCAGAAGAAGGCAATAGCAAATCCTCTCTGAAGAATACCTGTCATGAAACCCTATGATAAGTTCACCTTAGGGTCATGATAAGTCAGAAATGACTTGAAGGTACACAACAACAGCAACAATAACAACAAAAAACACTTGTCTTTGCTATGTTCTAATTCCCTTGGTCACTTTGCCTGTGCCTTTTCTTTGCATACTTCATCTGTACTTCTAAATGCTCATGACGTTTTAAGTTACCACAGTGCTATAAATTGAGATCCAATATGGTGTAGTGGTTTGAGTGTTAGACAGGGCTGGTTTAACCAGTCTGCCAAATCAGCATTGGCGGGGGCCCCCAAGGTCAAGAGAGGGCCCCGTACTAGCCTCCTTAATCTGACGAAGGAGACAGCCAGTAGGAGCCCCCTCCTACCCCTCCTACCCTCCTCCTCCAAAAACCTCTGTTGGCTTTTTTTTTTTAAAAAAAAACAGCATCTCACAAACCCAAAGAGAAAGCGAAAGAAACAGCAGCCCTCCGTGGTAGAAGCTGGAGGGAGAGGCACGGAGAATGTGTGTGTGTGTGTGTGTGTGTGTGTGTGTGTGAGAGAGAGAGGGGGGGGAATTTGAGTGTTGTCTCCCTCAGAAAGGGTGTCTTTCTTTCTTTCTTTCTTTCTTTCTTTCTTTCTTTCTTTCTTTCTTTCTTCCCTTCCCTTCCCTTCCCTTCCCTTCCCTTCCCTTCCCTTCCCTTCCCATCTTGGGTTCCTCTCCTCTCCCTTTCCCCCTTGGTCTTCTTCAGCTTCCTCTCCTTGCTGCCAACTGAGTTCAGCCTGCAAAAGGAATTTGTGTGTTTGCTCATGTGCCTTCAAGTCATTTCTGACTAAGGCAAACCTACCATGGGGTTTTCTAGGCAAGGTTTGTTCAAAGGGGGTGTGCCTTTGCCTTCCTTTGAGGCTGAGAGAATGTGACTTGCCCAAGGTCACCCAGTGGGCATTCATGGCTGAGTAAGGATTCAAACCCTGGTCTCCACAGTCATAGGGCAATGCTGAAACTTCTACAACACACTGGTTCTTTTAACAGAAGAATATAAATAATATAAATAAAAATTGGAGTAATGTCATTGTTGTCACTAAAACACCAGTATCCCATTAGTGTTATGTGAGGCCTAGAGCAGTGGTTCTTAACCTTTTCTTTAGCAGGGACCCCCTTTAAATATCTTTTGTTGCCCCAAGACTTAACTCAAGATTTAAAACCCTAATATTAATAGCTAACAACAACAACAATACAATTACACCATCCATTAAACTTTCCCTCAGAAGCACTCTTGCTTCTTCCTGCAAGTTTGTGGCTGGAGTGGATTGAATGGCAATGTGCAGGCCAAGCCAGCCAGCCTTTGCCTTGGTTCCTGTCATGTGGCTACTCCACTACAGGGAGGAGGTGGGCCAAGCAGCCTTCAAGCCTTTGTGGGCTCCCTGTGAGGACATTGTGGACCCCAAGTTAAGAACCACTGGGCTAGAGAATGTTGGAAAAGGAACAATGCAACCAGACCTTGAGAAGGATGCTGGCAGGGGGATTCTGGGAGGTGTAATCTAAGAATAACTTTCCCAGGCTCTGAATCCAGCCTAGAATCATAGAATCATAGGGCTGGAAGGGACGCCAACAGCCATCCCATCCCATCCCATCCGATCGGCTTCTGCCCTGCAGGAATACACAATCAAAGCATTCCTGACAGATGGCCATCCAACCTATGTTTAAAAAATCCTAAAGAAGGAGACCCCACCACACTCCAAGGCGGCAGTGTATTCCACTTCTGAACAGCTCTTTCTGTCAGGAAGTTCTTCCTAATATTCAGGTGGAATCTCTTTTCCTGTAGTTTGAACCCATGGCTCCATGTCCTAGTCTCTGGAGCAGCAGAAAACAAGCTTGCTCCTTCCTCAATATGACATCCCTTCAAATATTTAAACATGGCTATCACGTCACCTCTCAATCTTCTCTTCTCCAGGCTAAGCATACCCAGCTCCCTAAGCCATTCCTCATAGGGCATAATGGCTTCCAGACCTCCCACCATCCTTCTCAGTATTTTTCTTGAATTGTTGTGCCCAGAACTGGAACCAGTATCCCAGGTGAGGTCTGACCAAAGCAGAATGGAGTGATACTATTACTTCCCTTGATCTAGGCACTACTCCTATTAATGCAGCCTAGAATTGCATTGGCATTTTTTGCTGCTGCATCATACTACTAACTCATGTTTAGCTTGTAGTCCACTCTTTCTTTTCTTTGAGGAAATCTACACCATTACGTTAATTGCTAATAAACAAAAAATATTATGTTAGTGCCTATAATACAGTTTTTAAACTAAATTATTGTTGGCAAATTATGTAATACAATAGGCCCCTCTTATCCACTGGGGATTGGTTCAGGGGGGGGCGTGGATTCTGAAAACCATGAATAATAGTGAATGCCATTGAAAATAATGGGACTGCTGGTTTAAAATACCATAGAGTTGCCTTGGAGGGTCTAGAAAACAACTAGGGAGGACACATTTTCTAGGAAGAATCTATGATTGGTGTGTTGTTTTGTGTCCCATGGATAAAGAATCCATGGATACGGAGGTCCTACTGTAATCTGAAGATCCTGTAAGGTGAATAGGTTAGGTTACATTGACCTGAGATAAACATTTGGGGCCCCCAAAATAAAGCATTGCAGGGGCCCCCAAAATTCCTTAAACCGGCCCTGGTGTTAGACTAGGACACTGGGTGACCAGTGTGTGAATCCCTGCTCAGCCATGGAAACCCACTGGATGACCTGGGGCAAGTCACACTTTCTCAGCCCCAGAAGAAGGCAAAGGCAAAACCCTCTCTGAATGAATCTTGCCATGAAAACCCCATGATAGGTTCGCCTTGGGGTCACCATAAGTCAGAAATGACTTGAAGAAACAACAACAACATGCTATATATTAGGGGACTGAAGGATTTTTTAATTATTATTTTTTTGAGGAGGGACAGTTCTAACGGGGGGGGGGGTGTCAATGTATTTTGTACAAGTTCCTCCAGAGCCCATGAAAACCATTCGGTTCTTTTGTCCATCACCTAGCTCTCATATCAGGGGTGGGTGGGTGGGATAAATAGACCCAGTCCAAGTAAAAATGAAATAGACAACCCAAACTCTTCCTTTCAAAAGAGGGACCCATGGAGGTGGGCTTATCACTCAACAGTGGCAGGTAGCACCCAATGGAGTAGTGGGGCTGAGGGTTGGTCATCAGGCGGTCTTACCATAGTAACTAGAGATGATCATTGGTGGACATGCCCCTCCCCTAAATTAATACAACCCTGAAAGGCCACATCAAGACATTTTTAAAAATTACACAAGGGCACTCCAAAATGAATATGCTTTTCAGAAGGCAGTGCAAGCTTGACACCCTCCCCCCGCAACTAATAATTTGTTTCAGAGACTAAATCAAGACATAAATATAAGACAGACTCTCTCTCTCTCTCTCTCTCTCTCTCTCTCTCTCTCTCTCTCACACACACACACACACACACACAGATGAAGTTGTTTAGTTTAAAAGGATTCCATTGTGTTAAGCCAGCTTCACTGTAAGATTGTGGTCTTTACAGGGCAGCTTGACCTGCTCAGACCTGACATGTGAATGGTGCTGCATTTCATCAGTTTTAGTGTATTATTATTATTATTATTTCCAACCAGATGGATGTGAGGTGTTCCTCTCAGAGAAGTAAAGTAGTTTCAGAGATTGAGCCTCTTGCGGTAGTACTATGAACAATATTATGCTGAGCTTATACCCCTTTGAAGTGTTTGTTGATGAAAGTGATTATCAGCACGATTTAGGCAGGTCTCAAGCAAGATTCTTCTTACGTTCAGTTAATGAGCTGAGCTTATGTGATATTCTGAGTTTGAAAAGTTACTTTTGAAAAATAATCTGTTATCTAACACATTATAAAGCCCTGTTCGGGTGACTTATCTCCAGGGATGGGGAAAGTGATGCCTATGGGCCTCATGTGGCCCCTGATGCCTTTTTACAGCCCCAGGGATACCCAGTCACCCCATGTTTTTTGGGGGAAAATTACACTAAGAATGTCCCTCAGTTCTACCCCACAGGGCATTGGGATATTTTGAAGTGTTTTCCCCTGATTTTTTAAAAAAACAAATTTAAAACTTTGGGAGAGGGAGATAAAGCAGGAGAGTATAGCCCTCCATGTCCTGCAGGAAAACAATACAGGCCCATTGACGCCACCAGTTGACTGTCTGGGTCCCATTGTAGCCTGTGACTGGTGTGTGGCTGAGGGAATGAGGGGAGTTTTTTAATGGTGTATGTTACTCTGGACACAGCTAGTATAGGTTAACTTTCTTGACTTTAGAAATCATTATCAGAAATTACTAGAATTGCTCTGGATTTTAGAAGAAGCAAAATGTAAACCGGGGGCAAAATTGGAAGACTCTGCTGTAGGAGAACATCTTTGTTAATGTCAAGAGAAATTAAAAGAGTTATACTAAGATTTATTCTGTTTCTTCCTACATTTATGCAACAAAAGCAGAGTTTAGCCTTGGAAAACCTTTGTGTAAATGCCAGCCAAGTGGAGACTGTGCCAAGGCCAAGTGGAATACAAAGAAAGCTCATCGAGGACCCCCCCCCCCCAATGCAGAACAAGGAGAGAAAACTTAATTTGCCTCAAAGCAGATGCTATTATATAGATTAAAGTAGCAAAGTGGCTACATTGGCCTCCTGCAGCTAGCATTCTAAAATTCAATAAACAAATTTAGAAAGTTATTTAGAACACATACACACTTCAGCAGTTCTTATTTTATTTCTCATATCTAAGTTGTGCCTCAAGAGCCTCTGCAAAGTACTTATCAATGATCTGCTAACAGTTAGTAAGGGGGAGGGCTCCCTTTCCTCTATTTCATAAACATTCCCCAAGAATTCTTTGCAGTTTTCCAAATTAATTCTTGTTCTTTCTGAACATATTTTTTCTTTATATGACACAAGGCTTTCAATTGCTAACTAGATTGCCTTATACCTATTCAGCTGCAATTAATTTTGATGGGACTTGTACAAGAGAACTTTACAGCTGTGCACTGAGTCCTGGGCCATGTTTCTTTCATGTGGACAGAAGACAGCATTACAGAATAATGAATGTCACTAAATAGTCTTACAAGTGCAAGCCCTCAATTACTTGTTCTCTTCTTGAGTGTAAGAAAGACATAACAAGTCTAGTAGTGAATATTTTTTATTCAAGGAATTTTTAAAAAATAATTTAAGGGAGGGGATAGGTTCTCCACATAGTGAAAAAATATGCATGAAAAATGGTAGTTTTGTCTCAGATGTAACAAAATATAATGTGTCTGGTTTTGAAGTAATTGATACCTTCAGAAACTGTACATAGACTGAGTTGAGCATTCATTCTATACGTTACACTAAATGCATAGGTGTCTTGTGAATTATCTAGGGGACCTGGTGGCTTGAGAGGTGGAGAGTTAAATGCTTAAATTAATAAAATATGAGAAATATCTGTTCCGTTTAGTTGGATTGCAGCAAATGGAGCCATCCAGCACACTATAACTTCTATCTGAACAATATCAAGGACCATTCTTTTTTCCTATCAGCCCTCTCTTCCTATTTGTCCATTGAATCTGGTAGATATATATAGTGCTAGCTGAAGTGGAAGTGCTATTCATCAATCATCTCCAATAAACAATTGTAGACACCTCCTCTGCATGTTCATAGACATTTTTATTTTTTAAATGAGAAAGGGCTCCCCATACCCAATAAGCTTAGTTCTGGGATATCTGAGGTCACATTTTTGCATGGTTTCAAGTTACTTCTTCTACTACTATTACTGTTGTTGCTACTGGTGATAAAGGTGGGTAAATGAATATAGAATCATCAGGGTGCATGGGGTTTTTACAGAGTGGGAAAGGAGGGATCTCTGCCCTGAAGAGCTTTCAGTCTAAAATTTGGACATACAGGAAACAGAGGCAGGGCTAAACAGAGAAGAAATAGAAAGTAATTCCAATTGCATTTGCTTAGGTTTAGTTGTTAGTAGGTATGAAAAGAATATTTGATAATATTTGGGAAAAAATGCCAAAAATGTGTTTCTCCTGAAGAGGAGAATTCTGGACTGGCAAGAACCTTTGCAGTTAGGAACACATTCTTCACATTTTTTCATGTGGTTTTTTTGCACAGAAAAAAAAACTGTTTGGCATCCTGTTAGGCAGTTATGATGTCGTAATCTAGACTTACAACCTTGTAGTTATTTTGTAATCACATTTAGGATTGTGGCACTATTGCCATTGCCCTGCTTACCAGCATCACAGAATTCTTGAGTTTGTTATGGTTGCCTGGCTTTTAAGGTGGTTTTTAGAGGGCGGGATTAGGAGAGGGAGCATAGCTATAACACCATACCAGTGTTTCCCATGCAGAATCTTGTTTTCTTTGCAAAAACACCCATGTGTGAATTTTGTCTTGAATAAAGAATTATCTTTGAGAACTGTGCAGTTTTCAAAAATCCTTACAGCAGGAAGGAAATAGTAAACATTACTTGATGCTTCTTTTGAGAACAAAATTAGTGAAGAACTACCTTTTGGAAATAGACCATTTTAATTCATTGTTGAATGTTGAGACACCACTGATGTAAATCCCATAGATTCAGTGAGTCCATTCTAGTTTGGATTAGCAACAGAATTAAGGGCTTGGTGAGTTACGCTACTGCATGATAACTAGGGAGTAATATCAATGGTTTAATGGAAAAAGCATGTTCTGAGGAAGGAGGAATTCTACTCTGTGAGACAGTTCCAAGCATACAGAGAGGCAAGGAAGAATGTTCCCTTGTTTGAAGTAACCTGAGATGTTTGGATTATGAAGAGTGATGGAGCTAAAGAAGCAAAGGTTTTGTACAGGGATGCTTTGGGGTATATGAGCAGAAAGATAAGAAGGAAAGGTTGTGGAAAGCTTTGGAGATAAAAACAGGAGGCTCTGTAGGATTCAGGAATGGATAATAAACCAATGTAGTGACTTAGGTAGAAGTGTCACATGATTGGAGTGACAAAAGAAGTAATAGTGGCACCAACATTTGAATAGATGAAGAGACCAACATGAGAAAACAAAAAGAAAGCAGAGGAGGGATGGGGGGGGGATGAGAACATCCATCCTAAAATATTGAATATGAAACAACGACAGAAATCCAGAAATCATCCAGACAGAAATATCAGACCTGCTATTGGAAATGCAGAATTAGAGGACAGTTCAGGAGTGGAGTGACTGATCTGTTACCTGCATACAGAGATTCTGAAAGTCATGGAATTTGATGAACCTACCTATGGACAAAGTATAAAGAAAGAGAAAAGGAAAAGGTCCAGAACAAATTCTTGTGCAACTCAAATAGCAAGGAAGAACTTCCATTTGTAGAAAAATTGAAAAATGTTGAGGCAGGAGGAGAACCAGCTAAGATTAGAATCAAGGTGACTGAGGGCATGAAGGGAGTCCAGGAGGATAGGTGTCAAACACTAGGAAAGATGGCAGAAAGCAGGGAGAGACTGAGAACTGAATGGAAGCATTTCAGTTTTATAGTGAAGAGATTGTTAGTAATATTTGGGAGAGCAATTTTAGTGGTGTGCAGAGGGCACAAAACACAGGAGAGGAGGCCAAAAGCAGAGCCGGAGGGGAAGAAGTACAAACATCAAAAGTCAGTGGCATGCTCCAGGAGTTAGGAGGAGGGCAGGATAGAAGGGAAAGGGGAAATTGTAGCATGCTTAAATGCAGTAGGAAATGAACCAAAGGGGCTGATTATATAGATTAGAGGATGGATAATGGCAAGCAGGAAATGAGATGGGGTTAGATGAGAGCAGCAGGACAGCCAACTAATCAAGAGGAGGAAAGGTAGAGATATAAAGGGAAGGATAACTGTTGGGGAAAGAGAAAGGAGTAAGAGATCAGAGCAGATGGCTCTGCAGGATGATTTTTTAGAACTGAAGAGGCAGCAAGAGTCTTGACAGAGAATGAGCAGGGGGGTCAACCATGGAGGCTTTAGCAAAACATCAAAGACACTAAGAGGTACTAGAAACTTGGGGTGCTTCCAGACTTGCTATGCTTCATTCAGTTGCATTGAAGAGAACATCCACATGATATTGTTCTTCTGCAACCCTCATGTACTTTCCTAATGCTGCATCTGCTTTTATTTTTCTCCATTAAGGAAGAGAAGAGCAGAATAGAAGGAAGTGTCATATCATTGTCACTATGGACAGAAAAATGGGGAAGCAGGGTGAGAAACTTCCTTTGGGATGATGGATGATCCTTCCATTCCCATGCTCATAGTGACATGATTTAAGGGTTGTACTAAGGAAGCAGAGTTCAAATTCCTGCTCAGCCAGGGAAACCCACTAGGTGACCTTAAGCAAGTCATGCTGTGTCAGCCTCAGAGGATTTCCTTCTTTGTGGATTTCTTCCCATGCATTTCCAGTTGAAGAGCCATTTAGTGCTCCTTTCTTCTAAAAGACTCTTTTAAAAAAATAATTGCTTGCCTTTAAAAAAAAAAAAGCAGTGCATGCATTTTGATGCGGTCTGTTTCTGATTCTCTCTGGGCATAACAGCCACCTAATTGCTTCCTTTTTTTACTTCCAGAACATGATGTTTCAGCTGCAAATGCTCAAACCACTGATTTAACTTTGTGGTTTGTTTTGCTCTATCCTTGTAATTTCCTATAAGAAAGAAAGAAAGAAAGAAAGAAAGAAAGAAAGAAAGAGAGAAAGAAAGAAAGGTGTGTTACAGAATTCTGATGAAGCAGAATTGTGTAAGGACTCTAAAATAATAATTATCGGCAAATGTTTAGGTGACTGTGGGGAGAGGAAGCTGAGGGTTCCTGCTTTCCCCTGAGCAAATATATGGAATTTCCTTCCCTTGAGCCTTCTTTGCCTTAGGTAACTGCCTGCAAACAATGAGAATTAGGCCTAAATACTGTTGTTAGTCCTGAAGAGTAATGGAATCATAGATTGGAAAGGGCCTCACAGTTTACTGAGTCCAACCCCCCTCCCCTCAATGCAAGATCTCCAGCTAAAGCATCCCCAACAGGTAGCTGTCCACTTTCTTTTTGAAGATGTCCAGAGAAGGAAACTCCACCACCGCTCTAGGCAATTGGTTCCACTCCCAAGCTGTTCTTACTGTCAAGAAGGTCAATCTAAGGTTCAGTCAAGATCTACTGTCCTGTAACTTCAGACCATTAGACCTGGTCCTACCCTCTGAGGCAGCAGAGAACAGGCCTTCCCCCTCTTCTCTGTGATAGCCCTTGAGATATTTACAGAGTGCAATCATGTCACCTCTCTGTCTTCTCTTCACCAAGCTGAACAGATCATTCAACCTTTCCTCATAGGTTTCCTTATACCCATTGAATCAATGGGATTTGCCTATGTGTTCACTCACCATTTGACAATGAATTGAATGGGTCTACTCATGGTGTGGTGACTTTGGGAAACCAAATTTTGAATCCCCACGTAGTCATGGAAACCCATTGGATGACCTTGGGCAAGTCACATTCTCTCAGTCTTAGCAGAAGGCAATGGCAAACCTCTTCTGAAAAATAAATCTTGCCAAAAAAAAACCCTAGGAGTAGATCATCATAAGTCAAGGAAGACTTGGAGGCACATAACAAGAAACAACTCTAGCTGGGACTAACCAGCAGAATTGAAGACATAGTCTTGCAAAACAGAAAGGGAAAGAAAACCTGGCAGTTTTTAAGCAGCAGTGATGGCTTTAACTTTTAAAGGCTATGTTGCCCAAGGCTGTCCTTTTTTTGTGTGTGTGGTGGAAAATACCACTGGGGAAGGGAATGGACAGGAGAATCTTCCTGTGGTAGTACCAGCAGGCAGCTCTGCACTTGTTTCAAAAACAAGAAACTGAAGGTATAGGAGCTGCTGAAGGAGAAAACTATAGCTCAAAGCACTGAGCAAAACAAGGCAAGATGTGAGACAGAGGGCAGCCCCTTCTCCTGTTTTATGGACATTTTCTTTAAAAAAAAAATCAGCAAGATCAGAGCCTCTCTGAGGAGCCTGTAAGTACATTACTGGAAAGAAGGAAGATGAGAAAAAAACATATTCCCATTAAATGATTAGTATAAATAGCTTGAATTTATAGTTTGGAAGACTATGAACAAAGCACACATGGATCTATCCATTTCATGCCATCAGAGAAAAACCATGAGTGGTAGATCTTCCCTCCCTCCCCTGCTGAAAATTAATATATACAATGAAATATGCACACCTGAAAATGAATGTATTTGGAAATTGCATAGAAATGCACCTTAATCAATGGAAGAATGTAATAAAATGTGCATATTGAGAAAAGTACAATCCAACTATGCATTAATTTCCATTTCAGAAGGGAAAAAAGTCTTAGATTTCAACAGAATAAAAATGCTGTGGGAATTCCTCCTCCTCCCCTCTTCTTCTTCCTCTTCCTCGTCTATTTATTTATGTCCCACTTTCCCCCAAAAATTGGGACTCAAAGTGGCTAACAATTTAAAAGATCAATACAATTAAAAATGTACAAAAAGTAAATATTAAAATAGAATTAAACTGTTTACAGTATTAAAACAGTTCACCCTTCAAGTTAAAAGAATAAAATACAATTAAAAAGAGAAAGTTCAGTTAAAACAACACAGCACCCCAGCTCGTTCTTTAAAAACTTTCTGTTTTAAATGCCTGTTGGAATAAAAAGGTTTTAACCTGCTGATGGAAGGACAACAAGAAAGGGGCCATTATGGTCTCCTTGGGAAGGGAATTCCAGAGTCTAGGGGCAATGCTTGCAATGGTGGGGAGACTGAGAAAAGAACCTCTCCTAATGAGCTCAGAGCCTGGTCCAGATCATAGAGGGAGATACAATCTGCCAAATAGCCTGGACCTGAGCCACATAGGGCTTTATAAGTCATAAGCAACACTTTGAATTGCACCCAGAAACAAACAGGCATCCAGTGGAGCTGTTTCAACAGGGGCATAGTGTGGTCTCTGTAACCTGCCCCAGTGAACAGTCTATCTGCAGCTCTTTGGACCAGCTGAAGTTTCCAAACACTCTTCAAAGGTATTCCCAAGACAAACATGTTACAGTAGTCCAAATGGAATATAACTAAGGCATGTACCACTGTGGCCAGATCTGACATCTTAAGAAATGTGTGCAGTTGGCACACAAGCTGTAAATGTGCAAAAGAACTCCTGGCTACTGCAAAAACCTGTGCCTCTAGGTTCAAAACTGAGTCCAGGAATATACCCATACTGCTAACCTGAGATTTTAGAAGAAGCGTAGCCCCATCTAACACAGGCTGAATCTGTATTCCCTTCTCTGCCTTCTGACTAACCAGGAGAAACTCTGTCTTCTCTGGATTAAGTTTCAATTCATTTGCCCTCATTCAGACCATTACTGATGGCAGACACTGGTTTAGGACCAGGATAGCCTCTCTGGATTGGGGTGGAAAGGAGTAGTAGAGCTGAATATTTGCATATTTGCATATTTTAATATTTGCATATTTGAATATCTGCATATTGATGGCACCGTACTCCAAGACTCTTGATGATCTCACCCAATGGTTTCATGTATATATTAAATAGCAGGGGAGACAAAACAGAACCATGAAGTACAACACAAGCCTATGGCCTGGGAGTTAAACAAGAGTCCCCAGCACCACCTTCTGGGTTCACCTGAAAGGTAGGAACAGAGCTGCTGTAAAACAGTGCCTCCAATTCCCATCCCAATGAGGCAGCCCAGAAGGATAACATGGTCAATGGTACTGAAAGCTGCTGAGAGATCTAGCAGAACCCACTTGGACACACTTCCCCTGTCTGGTTCCCTGCATAGGTCATCTACCAAGGCAACCAAAGCTGTCTCTTTCTCATAGCCAGGCCTGAACTAGACTGAAATGGATCTAGATAATCTGTTTCATCCTGAAACACCTGGAATTGAGAAGCCACCACTTGCTCTAATGCCTTGCTGAAAAAATGGTAGGTTGACATTGGCTGATAATTGTCCATTATAGAGGGATTCAGGGATGGCATTTTGAACAAAGACCTCAAAACTGCTTCCTTTAGGCAAGCCAGAATTCTGCCTTGTTGTAAGGAGGCATTTACTATCCCTTCATTCACTCAGCCAGTCTCTATCTGGCCTGTTTGATACTCCAGGAAGTACACACGTGGTGGCTTTCATCTCTCCAAGGATCCTGTCTCCACATCCTCAGGCTGCACAAATTGAAAATTATCCAATAACAGTGGGCAAACAGGAGCCAAGGTTACTTCCACTGGAACTGTATCAACTAGAGCATCCAAATCTGAGTGATTTTATCTGCAAAGTGTGATGCAAATTCTTTGCAGCAGACTGTTGAGTGCTCTGCATTTTGTATTTGAAGACCAGTGTATAATAGACCTCTGACCACTTGAAACAGCTCTGCTGGACAGCTCCTTGAAGATGCAATGGTGGCAGGAAAAAATAATTTCTTTGCTGCCTGCATGGCTATGGAGTAAGTCTTCAAATAGGCTGTAGCCTGTGTTTGGTCAGATTCACTCAGTCTTCCACCAATGCCTCTCTAGTCTCCATCTAACTAATTTCATCACTCCCAACCCCCTGGAAAACCAGGGGGCTGGTTTGGCTCCACTCCATAAGAGGGGATGCTCAGGAGTTATTGTGTCCACTGCCCTGACCAATTCTCCTTTCTAGAGGTCAGTCAGAACTTGAACAGAATCTCCTGCCGAGCTAACAGGAAAATCCCCAACAACCATCAGGAATTTGTCCAGAGCCATCCATCTCCTACAGTGAGCTATCCCAATTTGTCCCCCAACCCTTCAGAGGTTTCAAGTCCCAGGGTGTCTAAATCTGACCAGGTACTGCTCAGCCCATGACACCAGAACTGCAGAGAGTTCCTTCACACAAATGTCATCATCATTCTATACAGCACAGAAAACAAGGTCCAGAGTGTGCCCAGAAGCATGAGTAGGGCCAGATAACACTTGGGACAGGTGCATGGTTATCATTGAGGCCATGAAGTCATGAGCCACACCCAACAGGGCAGTCTCAGCTTGGATGTTGAAGCCCCTTATCAGTACTAGCCATGGGAACTCCAACACCAACTCTGAGACCACCCCAACTAGCTCAGGAAGGGAGACTGTTGAGCAGCGGGATGGGTGGTACACTAACAGAATCCCTATTCTGTTCCAGCTACTCACCTTTAGGTATACACACACAAAACCTGAAGACTGTGGGAGAGGGCACCTGATAAGGGAGATGGAATCATGATAGACCACAGTAACTCCATCTCCTCCCCTCTCAGGTCTCACCTGATGCAGCACAGAAAAACCTGGTGGGCAGTGTTGAGAGAAATTAAACCTCCACCCAGTCTCATCCAGCCAGGTCCCTATAATACATGCCAGATCAACGTGCTCATCCAGAATCAAATTTTGGATGGCACTTGTTTCCCATTCACCAACCTGGCATTCAACAGCAGCATTTCCAACCCAGGGAAACTGTCACCAAGGCTATCCATGCTATTTGATCTTGAAGACAGTTTGGGGGCAATGAGTACTCTGTTATGCTCCCCTCTTCCATGATACTGTAATTGTCTCCTCCCTCCATATCTCCTTCTGTCCTGTATGACTCCTTCTGCCCTGCTCCCTGGATCTGTGCCCCTCTCTCTCCTTTGAAAAACACATCCTTCCTGCTATTAGCTATTAAAAATAAAAAATATTATATAAAAAGACATAGCCATGTTAGTCTGGTTCTGTATGCAAAAGGATTTTATAGCACCTTTGAGACTAACTGACAGAAAGGAAGAAGCTGGTAGCCTAAGCTTTCCTAGACTTTAGTCTACTTCCTCAGATGCATGGAGTAAAATGCCTAGGAACAACAACTTTATAAGCAGGGTGTGCATATGAGTAGCAACAGAAATGCAAAATGTGTGGGTTGGTGATGAGGTGTCAAGTTCACTTTTAAGGCTGGATGGTCAATGGGGGACAAAAGCAGGAGGAAGGATGATAGCTAAGGATAACCATATGAATAATGGAAGAATTATTGGAATGTAGTGTGATGCTGGATGGGAACCAGAAAGGAGATGTGATGAACTGGCCAAGAGAGCCCTACAAGGCTGTGATGTTGATTAACATTGTAATATGTGTAGTGTGCCAGGAAACCATTGGCTGTCAATGGACTGGAGTTTGTGGATATACAGTTTTCCTTCCATATCTACAGATTTGGTATCCACGGATTTAAGTGTTCACAGCTTGAAAATATTCTTTAAAAAAATAATAATCCAAAAAGCAAACCTTGATTTTGCCATCTTATATAAGAGACACCATTTTGCTATGCCATTGCATATAATGGGACTTGAGTATTCATGGATTTTGGTATCCACAGGGGGACCTGGAACCAACCCCCAGTGAATATGAAGGGACAAGTGTACTCCAGTTCTGCTGTTTCTCTTTCCAATCTTCCTGTGTAGTTTTGTTTTGTTTTTGTTTAAGGACCATTGTTCTGAGGTCCAAGATGGAATGCCCCGAAAGGTTGCATTGTTCTGCAACTGGTTTTTTTTTATGTATTCCAATTCCTAATGTCTGATTTATATCCATTTATCCATTTATCCTCTGACACAGAGACTGCCCAATGTAGAGTGCTGAAGGGCATTGTTGACAGAGGATGGCATGTATCACATTAAAGCATGAGCAAGTGAAATACCTCTGATATTATGGGTGAGGTGATTAGGTTCTGTGGTGACATTTCATGAGTAGATGTGTGGGCAGAGTTGGCATCTGGGTTTGTGGCAAGGTCTTGTACCCATTTCCCCATCCATATTGTGTGTCCTGTAGGTAAGTAACTGTTTGAGGTTGGAGATGATCTGTAAGCAAGACATGATGATACATCTGAGTGCTCTCAGTTGGAAGCTGCATGTGACAACTAGTGAGGTTCTCTCATTTTCTGTCTTCAGCTCTGTTCTGTTAATAGATTAGTCCTTGGTACAAGTCTTGCCTTGTTTATTTGTTGTTTTTTTCTTCATGTGGTAGGTACTATAGCTAGAGGAATGCTTGCAATTCCATGAGTTTGGTATCCCTGTCTTGTGGGTCTGAGGAGATGATGATGATGATGATGATAATAATAATAATAATAAATATTTATACCCCGCCCCTCTGCTAAAAACAATTGGGGCAGCTTACAACAATTAAAATGTTACAATGCCAACTAAAAGCACCCCCCACCCATCCCCATAAAAAGACACTAAACAGTATAAAATTAAAACCACCTAACTAAAATCACATTAAAAAAACAAATATAAACAAGACTAAAAGAAAAGGCCAGGAGAAGCAGCTCCTGAGGCCAGCATCTAATCAGGAAAGGCCTGCCAAAAGAGATCTGTCTTTAGTGCTTTTTTAAAGCTACTTAAGCTCATCATCTGATGGATCTCGTTTGGCAGGCCATTCCATAAATTGGGGCCGATTACCAAAATGGCCCTCTGGGAGGTTGCAGACAGCCTAGATTTTTGTGGCTGAAGCAAATTCCTCCCAGAGGACCGGAGTGCATGAGGAGGATTGTATGGGAGGAGGCAGTTCTGAAGATAAGTTGGACCCAAACCATTTAGGGCTTTAAAGGTAATAACCAATACATTATACTGCAATTGTATTGGAGGGGTTGGCTGTAAACTATGGATGTGGTAGTGTGTTCAGGGTGGAAACTGGAGGCATATAAGTATGTGTAAAGGTCAATGGGTTTGTGATATAGTGTGGTGCTTAGATGTCCATTGTTCAGCTGTACAGTCGTGTCCAGAAAGTGAAATTGTTCTGTTGATAGTTCAGTCTGAGATTGATGATAGGGTGGAAGTTGTTGACATTCTGGTGGAATGTCTTGATAGAGTCCTCTCCATGAGTCCAAATTTTGAAGATACCATCAATGTGTCTCAGAGGAGAGGTTTCTGGGTGCAGGAGTTACGGTAACATTGTTTCAGGTCAGCCATGAAGATGTTGGCATATTGTGTTGCCATTTGTGTGCCCATGACAGTACCATTAACTTGAAGATATATATTACCAAAGGTGTTATAACTGTGAGAATAAAGTGGCAGACCTTGGCGGCTAGGTTTGCCAAGGTCCCATCTGGAATGATGTTCCTGACTGTTTGTGTCCATCCTTGTGTGGATTATTGGTATATAGGGATTCTGCATCCATGGTGGCAAAAATGGTGTTCCCTGGAAGGTTATGGATGGACTATAATTTCTGCTGGAGGTCCTTCACATAGCTGGAGGTATTTGGTGGCATATGACCTAAGGATATTGTATCTGGAGGGACTGTGAGTGTTCCAAAGTTTGAGATAAGGGGCCATCCAGGGTTACTCTGTTTATGTATTTTGAATAATAGGTAGAATGTACCTGGTTGAGACTCAATTCAGAGTTGGTTCTGCACGTCCATGGGAAATTCCCTGAGTACTCTGTGTAATTCCTTTTGGTATTCATATGTGGGATCATTAAATAGGATTCTGTAAAATGTAGTGTTGGCCAGTTGCCTCTCAGCCTCTTGCATGTAGTTGGATTTGTTCATGATGTCTACAGCACCTTATTTGTCAGCCTCTTTGGTAATAATACTAGGATTTTTTCAGAGACTGTAGAGCATCTTGTTCCTTGAGGGTGAGATGGTGTGGTAAATTACATCTTTTTTATTATTTCCATATGGGCACAGCAGTGGAAGCAATCTATATAGAAGTTTAGTTCTGCACATCAGGAGGAGTCCATGTGGAGTTCGTTTTTATGAGTCTGAGGGGTAATATGTTGTATGTTGATGTAGTGTCTACTGTTATGTTGTAGAGACAGGAGTAATCCCTGTGAGTTGTTCTCCTGACTGGTGTCAGCATCTTCAAAGTATTCCTTAAGGTGTAGCAGCAGAAGGCCTTTAGATCTCTGTATCAAGCAGAGGAGTCTGTTGTATCATGAGGCTGATCTTTCTGCCCAGCCCCAGCCCATACACATAATACATTTCTGTGGTTGTCTGCTGGTAGCTTCTATATAGCAGCAAACAGCAACCTCTCCCTCCCTAATAAATGCCATGAAACTGAAACTGGCATTTTCCATATCCCTGTCCTTTTCTCTCCAACAAACCTATGTCCCATCACATTGATGTACATGAAACAGCAGAAGATTCATTAAACAGTCTGGAAAATCTATTTCCATCCCAATTGCACTTAAATAATCAGGAAAGTAATTTAGTTGTGCTAGGAATGCTCTGTCTTGAAGCATCCTTGGGGTATATTAGAGAGATGACACAAAAAGAAGAACATGAATTTATAGGGCAAGCTCAACCAGCACTTTTGGGCCTAAGTCCAATTATTGGTTCCCATTAGAATGGGTCCAGTTAGTCAGTGGAATCTACATAATTATTGACTTGCCAAGTTCCCCTTGATTCAGTGGGCTGACTCTAATTGGGCCCAACAATTGGCTTTGGCATAGTGGATTTAGACATCATTCTTCTCCAGAGTTGTACAAGTACATGGGAAAATGAACATATAAAACAGGACAGCCTTTCAGCCATTGATTGCCCTTTAGTCATGGTCTTGAATGTCTAACCATGTTCAGAAATGGAGGATCAAGCTGATTCCCCACTACCAGAAAAGGCATATCATACATATGAAATATTGTTATTCCAGCAACCTTAACAATCTTCTAAAAATGTAAAGAATTACATCATAAAATCCCACTAGTACAAATCCCTATGAGGATTATAAACTTATAAATAAGACAGCTTATTTAATGACATATCCTTTGGGGCCTGTATACGTAGCAGCAGAATTTCTTCTGAAGGCTGTATATTTAGCAGCAAAAATATTATCTCCCATTTTAATTGGGCTTCTTCCCTCTCCTGCAACCAATTGGCTGACTTATGCTTGAAAGATATCCGTCTGAATTAAGAAATTCTGGTATTATCATTCCAGAGCTTAATCACAGACATGAAAGACCTGTGGCTCAACCCTTCTAAAATTTCTTCATTAGCTAGAAGATGAATTCCATTTATTTAGGAAAAGAAAATGAAGATAGTGGAAGGAGTGATGAGGGTTTGCATTTGTTTTAATAGCTCAGTGGAAATTAAAGTCATAGTAAATGTGGAGGAATGGAAGAAGGGAACCCCTTCTTTTACATTACAGACTTTATCAGACTAGCGTGTAAAAATGCTATTATCCCGCAAGTTAGGAAAGCGGAAACATAGTGACATTATAACACTTACTTTCGCACAACTCTGTAATCATGCGAAGGAATTGCCACAGAATTATCACTTGACGAGCACTAGGACTTTAAGGACTTTTTCGGATGGAAGAAATGTAACGCAAGCAGCGTCGCCAGGTTGCGACGCTGCTGCACAAGAGGGCACCAGTTTCGAACGACGCTCTTCCCAGCGGTACTGTTGCAGTACCGCTGGGACATTTGAGCGTGATATTTTTCCTTCCCAGCGTCATATTTTACTCGTGATCAGCGTCGTTCAAAACTGGCGCCCTCTTGCGCAGCAGCGTCGCAACCTGGCGACGCTGCTTGCGTTACTTTTCTTCCATCTGAAAAAGTCCTAATAAGGGAGTTTACTTCCACATTAGCTGGGGCACGTGATCTCAATGGTTCTTGTGAGAAGACACAAGTGCAGTTAAGACTCCAAAAACACCTTAAATAACAAAGTAAATCAGCACCCAGAGCACTGAAACAAACCTAAAAAACTTGCCAGCAAAATGGGAAAGTTCTTAAAACAAGTGCCCTGTCAATCATCTTCATGTTGCCACCCAGAGGTTTTCTCCCTGGCAATGGGTATGGGGAAAGTGGACTGCCCATTCACACTGTATTCTCGCGAATATAGCAGGACGTGTTTTTGCACACCCTCAATACTTCTAAATCAGTAATTGAATATCAATTAACGGGTTAAGCCATTAATAAAGAAAACAATGCTTTATTTGAGTCTGGCACACACGCTGGCCATGGGAGGACAACAATGTCATCTGATAATTTTGGCCTGTTATGTTATTATTGGGACATAATGACACAATTTTTGGCTTGTCTGATAAAGTCCTACATCACTTTAGGTTTGCTAAAATAGTCTGGCACTAATAGGGATGGGAAAGCTAATAGTGCTGGAAAATTACAATGCTTCTCTCCTTTCTTTTCTGGAGTTCACTGGAAGCTGTCTCCCACTCATCCCTCTCTCTCCTCCAGTTCAAAGAGCAATCTTAACCACAACTGTAACCAAAATCTAATATTAGCAACAAAGGGAAGAGTGAAGGTAATGTTTGAAGGTTGAAAAGAGGATATATTATCCCTACTGGTCACAGACTATGCAGGCTGGGGAGTCTGGGAGTTACAGTCCAAATGGGAACTGTTCCAACCTCTGGCTGACTGTGGACTCAGTGTGTCTACTACCAGAATGTGTCCAACATTTGTTGGTGTTTGTGTTCTGCTGCAATGTTTTATTTATTTTTTTCCAGATACATAAAATAGAACATAAAAAAGAAAGAAAAGAAAAGAGATACAAGTACAAATTTCAGCAGTTATTAATATGTATAGTCACTCTCTCTCGTGTAATCACTGTCATACAATAACTCCTCAACCTTCTTTCTATAACATATACTTATTAATATTAAAAATCAGAATTTATAAAATCATATATTTATTCTCTACAGAAAGCCAATAAAGTATTAGTAATCTTTTATCAGCTATTGCTATTAATCTTTCCCCAAGTTAAACTAAGCAGGACAACAATATCACCTAGCCTATTATGAGTAGATTCTTCTGTTAAAATTTTTTAACCCCCCCAATAAATCATTCTAATTTAACTTCAATCTATCATAATATCAGCTGTGTCTCCCAACCACCCACATTAAAAAGTTACATTCTACTTAATCCTTCATCTTTAAGACACATCTCAATCTCATTTTTTAAACATTTTCCTTATTTCCCAATATACCTTAGTATCATTTCAAACAATTTCTTAAATTTCATATACCCAACAATCCTTGTTTTATAACAAATTACATCACCATCAAACATCAAGTAACAGAATAACATCTTAAATTCAATAAAGTCAATCCTTTTTTTCTTTACTCTTTCATTTTAAATTTAACCTTTTTTATTCTTTGCCAGCCTTTGTAATTGCACAAATGAAATATCAATCATCAAATTACATAAGCCCAGGGAAGGAAACATCCTTGCATAAGAAATCTTCCTATTGATTTTATTTGCTGTGTCTTCATCTTTCTCTTCTTCCAGAGATCCAAGTAAAAATCAAATATTATAATTGTCTTTCTGAAATTTCCCCCAAATATCATTGCCCTCTCTGTATTTGACATTGTTCCTCTCCTCTCCATTATATCTAACACATCCAATACCCGCCCACCCCCTGGTTCCTCCAGGATCATTTCCAAATCTCCAAAATCATTTTGCTCTGGCTGCAAATCAGCATCCATACTTTTTCTTCAGACTCCAAAATCACTCCTCAATCCTCATTCTCTGTCCAAGATCTCATTGCTCCATCTGATTCTCTGACTTCAGTCATGTCATCCATCAATCTAAAGTTCTTAAGGTCATTTTTCAATAATTTAAATTATCCCAGTATCTCCTGCCAAATCACTGGGTCACATACACCTTCTGGGAGTTGAATCTTTGCCATGTTTCTGTTAAATAAAAACTTGGCATATAAAGATTTAATTTTTTGTGTTTCCATAGCCACTCCTCAGATACAGTGTAGCAATGACACAGCCTGGCTGTTTAATTTCTCTTGTAATTCAGATTGCTCTTAATGGGATATCTTTCCCAGCCCAAACAAATCCATTTTCCCATAACAAAATGATGTCTTTCCTTAGTCTGTTTTTACTTACCAAATGCTTACAAAAACAACCAATCCTACAAAATTACTTCCAACTTTTCATGTTGCCATACCCTTTGTCTGTTTCAAAACATTTTAAGTCATAATTTTCATTAAACTTTCTGGTTTGAAAATACAGTCTTAAAAATTATTAAAACAGTTTTTAAGGTCTCTCATATTAATATGGAAATCAGGAAAACTCACCAGGGTATTGGTATCAACACTGGGTCAAAGATTTCTTTTTATCAAACAAATCCAGGTATTTTAAAGAAGTAATTGAAAAAGAATGTGCAACTGTAGGGTCAGTGTTTTTTATAGACTTGCATATAGCAGCATGAGCTTGATGGTATTTTACCATGGTGCCACCCCACTTTGCTTTCAATCAACGACTACAGTCCCCATGAGATTGGTGAGGTTCTTTGACCCACATGGGTGATCTCTACACTCTCCCTTTCTCTGGGGAGAGAATCACTACCTGGAACTTGCCTCATGATAATTGCTGCTGCAGCTTTCCCTTTCAGCTCTTGCAGCTCTGCAAAGGGACGTCAGGCCATCATTACCACCACATGCAAGTCATTTTGCATTTGTGTTCTGGAGAAGATCAGTAGTCATGAGCACACTGGATTTGCAGGAAGCTTCTCTGTCCTTATTGAAGTTCTGAAAAACCCCTAATAAGCTTCCAAGAATCCAGGATGAAAGCCTGGATTTCATAGTATTTGATATTTGACTTGTACTGCTAACTTGTATCTGATAGATAAAGAGGATTCATAACTAGTATCTGAAAGCATCTGATGGCTTATGAGATTTCATATTCGAAGGATTTGTCGATAGAACTAATCTTTAAACTTCAAATATTTGCAACTTTTAAAAGATCTACAATTATTTTTACTAACCTTTAACTAAGTTATGACACACATAAGAATCCATACAAAAAATACCATACACAACAATAATTGATTATTTAAAAACTGCTATAATACTTACTCTTAACCATATTCAGAAGAGTATATTCTTTCTTTTAGAGATGAGTTAGTTATATTGCTTATTGCCAGACTCCAGACACTATTTGCTTCTTTATATTCAGAATCATATTTCTGACAAGCTGTTAGTGTTGATGTGGTAATAATATTTCACATTTTGCCCAGGAACTTTTTATTTGGTCTACAGTAGGGATAGAAATAGTTCAGTTCCTCTCCTCCATGCAAATGTAATTGAATTAGAGCTTTTAGCTTATTAATGATTAACTGAGTGCATCAACCCTTTTCTACTGACTTTCTTATCACTACCTAAGCCTTCCTGACTCTTTTACCCTCATACTCATCATATAACTTCAATAGCACCTCCCACTCTTATTCTCTTCACTATGAAAATTCAACCCACCCAGCATTCTACACCTGTCACTCAATCCTTATCATACTGCCTATCCAACATTAGAATATATATATAAAAAAACCAAACCACTTTGACAACCTGTACTGCAGCCACAACATTGCAAGTTCAGTCCCAAGGGGTCCAAGGTTCACTTAGCCTTCCATCCTTTCGTAGGTCCATAAAATGAGTACCCAGTTTGTGGGGGCAATTAGCGAACACACATTGGAAACCACTTAATGACATGTAGATGTGTAAAGTGCTATTACTTAACAACTTCTAAGCCGCTCTAAGAGCCTTTGTGTCTAAAGAGTGGGATATACATACCTAAAAATATAAATAAAATAAAACCTATACAGGTCTCCCCCTGTTTACATGGCGGCAGTAACTACAGTTTCATTCTAGGTATCTGGTGCACCATAGAGTTCCACAGGAGGGGTTCTCTCTAGGCATTAGGAGGTCCTCCATAGTGACTCTGTGGTTAGTTTCCACCATAGAGTCACACCAGATGTCTAGAAATATGCCTTCTCTTGGCATTTTTTACATCCTCCATCATGATTTTATTGGATAATATGCCAGTTTGCTATTACACAGAGTTTCGCATATCTGCAGTAAGTCTGGGAATATATCCCCTGCTTAACCAGGGCAGCCTGTATATCATTGCAGAGAGGCATCCCCAGATCCCTCACAGGTGTGATCCAGACCCTTCACAGGCCAGAATAAGCCCATGGATGAGAGGCTCCATCACCCTGAACTACCTTAAGAAATAGCTAGAACTAATCACTTACATGTGAATATGTATGTAGAAGTGAACTATGTTCAGAAAACTAGGTAACATATAAGGATTTTTTTCCCCAGTAGCTTAAAATGCCTCTCATTCTGACATTTTTCAAAAAATGTTTGAAAACTTATTTTGCTTTGATGCTGTCCCTCTTAGGGCTCACTTCCTTCCTCCTTCACACTCATAGCTCTGGCCCTGGTTTTCCTGAATGTGGTTTTGGAAGGTTTGGTGTTCTGGTGACCTGTAAGATTTTTTTTAATAACATCACAATGCTCAGAAATGCTATAAAAAAACCCACATGCTCTGCTACAGTAAATTGGATTCAACAGCTGCATCAAAAATGATGCTGAAGAGCATGAGGGAAAATAAATGAGAAGAGCTATGAAGAAGCAGAAACCATGGGGACAAAATGATGCCTAACAACAATGAAACAACATGTATGCAAAATATTGCTGACAGGTAATAAGACTTTCTGATTCCCCATGCTGATAAGCCTTCCCTCCCCGTGACATAACAAGAAAGGTGGAAATCAGGAATTGGCACGGAGGTGTGTGGAGTGGGCACAATTAAATTATGCTTTAAAAACCTATTCATGTTTCTGCCAGCAAGATGAAGTTCTCATAACCATGAAGCCTCTGCGCTGTTATTCTATCCCCCCAGGCCAATTCCTATTTTAATGTCAAAATAGTGAATATTGTTGTATTTTCAAGCTATCTATGCAATGATTTAAGACAATAATATTAAAACAATAATATTGGGCAGATGAAGGGTGGGAACAATATTTGAAAATATTTTAAAAGTGTAAAAAAAATCCCATATTTTGGGGGTGTCAAGAAATTCTGATGAGAATAATCCTAGACTAATGAGAATCTTCACAATCCAGGACCTATTCAGCACATAATTTGCACATCATTGTTTTGTATGGAACACACCATTTTCTATCCTGAAAACACCTTTTTCTGTGCAGCAAATAATATTTCTGCACAAAAATATTGTTTTGTATGCAGAAAAAAAAATGTTTCCTGTGAAGAAAATTCTGGAATTGGGGATTTATTCTGCACAAAATTGAGTAGAAATATTACCTTCTATGAAGAAAATGCTGTTTCCTGCATAAAAAATGATGTTTGCTATGAAAAACTATACATGACTTTTGTTTAAAAAAAAACTGAATTGCAAATAGCCTTTGTATGATTTTCAAATATTTTCCTGTAGCAGGAAAAAAATTGCTAAACTTATTTGTTGGTTCCTTTGAAAAGAAAAAAAATAGTGGGAAAGTAGATCCCTAGCCAGATGTAGATACATTCTAAGAAAGACAATTTGATTGGAAGGTTGGAGTAGGCTCTGGGAGTCCAGGGTTCAAATTTCAGCCCCATGGAACTCACTGGGTGACCTTGGGCAACTCACATTCTCTCAACTGAAGAGAAATGACAAACCTCCTCTGAATAAATCTTGCCCGTAAAATCCTAGGATAGGCTTGGAATAAGTCAAAGTTGACATGAAGGCAGATAACACCAACAAGATAAATCCCCAGAGAGACACTATCCATTCTCCATATGCGCAAGAGGCTTTCTGCACTATTAGGGGGGCTGTTGTTGTTGTTGTTGCTATTATTATCATTGTTATTATCATTACTACTATCATTATTGGCACTGACGACATTTCTTTCCCTCACATTCCCTAGCTTCAGCCAGTTAAACCACTGTTGATTCCTATTCAGCATAGCTAGCAGTGTAGTTTTTAATGAGCACCTGTGAGGTCAATATGAGCAGAGTGATGTCATTGAATAATCCAAATGGGTCATCACAGTCAACTGAATTCAAGGGCAATGTGTAGGAACATGAGGAAGAAAAAGGTGCTATGAGCAGTGACATTGAAGCAATGCAAATCTATTTTCAGTGAGTTCAGAAAAATCACATGAAATGAAAAGCTTTTCAAACACTCATAGAATAGAACAAGTGTGTTCCAATTTTGTGTTCAAATTATAACCTTATTATCCATGCATACAAAAGACTGTGCTGCTGTCCTGTGATGTATTCCATTGGCTGCAATCCCTTGAGATGACTTGCCTGTTTTTTGCCAACATCTACTACAAAAGAAAGAAGCCCAACCCAGACCCCTTCTGTCAAAACATCTATCATGGCATCCTGTGAAGGATTTTTTTCCCCCTTGAATCAGTTCAACATCAGGAGGAATTTTAGAAATAATATGCATGCTAATTTTCAACACTGTTTTTGGATACAGAACTCAGTTCTCAATCCATCTTTGATACAGTTTGCCACTGGTCCTACTGCTTTATGACTTTCTCAGCTGAAATAATTAAACTTTGCATAATAGAAAACTGTACTGATATTTTTTAAAAAAAAAACAAAAAACAAAAAACCTTACACATAATTTATGCAAATCAGGTTTTTGCATGTAAAGGTGTTTGTTTTGTCTAAATTCACATCTTTTAATAACAAGTAGATTTTTGAAGGCCTAATAGTTCTTTTTTTGTGTGTGCCTTCAAGTCATTTCTAGTTTATGGTGATACTAAAGTGAACCTAGCATGGGGTTTTCTTAGCAAGATTTGTTCAGAGGGGGGTTGCCTTTGCCTTCCTCTGAGGTTGAGAGAGTGCGACTTGCCCAAGGTCACTCAGTGGGTTTCCATGGCCTAGTAGGGATTCAAATCCTGCTCTCCAGAGTCATAGTCTAATGCTCAAACCACTACATCATTCTGGCTGTCAGGCCAAATAGTATATTAACATTGACATGCCAACATATGTCAAGTCACACATATTCAGTTAAAACAGGTGCACCTTAGGATGCTATTAGAAGCTCAACATTCCCCTATCGAGTTCCACTTAATTGGTTTTACTCATAGATTGCGAGGAAAAACTGAAAGTGATGTTGTATCACATATCACCTTTTTAAGCATGACAAAGAGACGAAGGGCAGCTATGCATTGTAAATCATGTGTAGGTTGGTACAAAATCTTTACAGAAACTGAATTTGTTTGAATGATGGCAGCAATGTAAAACTTCAGTTGAACATTTAGAAATACATTTTAGGCATCCAAGGAAAAAGGGCAGGTAATATCAAGGGAATGCAAAAATCAATATAAGAGTTCTAGTGTGAATGGTTTTCAGTGTGTCACTCTCTTCACTGCAAGAAATTTGAGGACAGAAAGAATTGAATGGGAGAGGCAGAATTCTTATGAGAAGACAATGTCCTCATTTTGCCTCCCTGTAGCCACACCCCCATGATGAAAATGACTATGATTCTGAGCAGCATAAGGGCAAGGGGGGTACTGACATGTGAGAAGTATTTGATGGGTATCCCTTACAGGGATATGGCTGGAAGTCTAAGTGAGAAGGAGAAATATAATCCAGAAAGGGATAGCAGTTTTGCCTCTGAACCATGCCTGCACCCTTCTCAAGACATTGCCTAAAGGAGTAGAAGTAATCAGAAAGACCAAATGTGTTCTTCTGGAAAAAAAAAGAAAAGAAAGAAAAGTACTCATGCACCAATAGATTGTTATTTTATTTTATTTTTCATTGTGACCTGTACATAGACATAGAGCCATGTGAGATATGATAAGAAGCACTATCTATTGGAGTTTGCTAGAAGTTATATTGGGCATTGCACTGAGTGGTTTTCTTTTCAAAGTTGTTTCCATATCCTGGATTTACTTTCATTTTCACATGCCATGTCAAACATGGCAGTAAGTCTACTACAACCCAAACTATCTACATGTTGGGAAAGTGGTGGCCTTAAAATGGCTTCATTCCTGACTCAAGAGACAAACCTCAAGAAAGAGGCAGGATACGTGTAGTGGTCACTAGTAATTCCCATGTCAGTGATTCTGCTCTGAGTCTTAGACAATTATCAGACGAGTGCCTTAAAACATGATTATGGCTCTGTATTTTACAGTATTCATGTTCTGGCACAATGACACACGTTTTTTGCATGCTGCTGTGATAACGATACAGAATCGCCCCGAGAATCTGGCAATATGAGTGCTCACGCTGCTTACTTCCCCGTTTCTCCATGAACATGATTTTGGCATGTCTTGCAAGAAGATGCAAGCACACTAAAAAGACCCCAAACACCAAAATTAAAAAAGAAAATGTTCAAAAAAGCAGATACACATTCAGAAACTTGCAAGCATGATGGGGAGGTTCATAAAAAGAGCACACAGTACCTAGTTTTCCTGTTTGCACCTGGAGGTGTTCTGGTGGGATCGTTCCATTGATGCTGGAATTGCGGCAGCAGAACGGGATGCCTTGTCACACACATGGAAATCCGGAACACAAGCGCTATGGGAGATCAATTCTCAACTTCTTCCAATCAATAAAAAAGAACTCCCTCATAACAGGAGCAGAATGTTTGCATAACGCCAGGGCATGACGTCATCTGATAAGGATGCCCTTTTGTGATCTCATGGTGTTATTATAACACCATTTTAATGTGTCTGATAATCTCCTTAGTTTAAATTTTAAAGGCACTATCCAAGGTATTGAACCTTAAATGGCTCCATTATAATTCAAAATAAAACCCAGGACTCAGTGGCATGGTAGCCATCAGTCCCAATGGACACAGGTTTAGGGGAACTAGACGCACAAAACAGGGAAGAACTTGCAACAACCCCCTGCTATAACAGAATAGTGCAAGGCAGAAGAAGCATTATCATCACCTCCCTGCAACCGCTGTCTTGAGCAAACACATTTTTCACTTTCCTTCATCCAGGTACCACATATTTCGGCATATAAGATGACTTTTGAGCCCTGAAAAATATCCTCCAAAATTGGGGGTCGTCTTATACGCCGGATTCACTTTGCTTCGCCTGCCGATCGATCTCCTGCCTCTTCACTACCTTTGCAAACAGAGCAAAGAGGCAGGAGATTGGGCGGGGTGTGTGGCAAAGTGTTTACTGGTTCATTCGTCCCCCTCCTCTGCCTTCTCCCCCTTTAGGGAGCAACCGAAGACAGAGGAGGGGTGAACATTGCGGTTTGCCGCAGCTGCCGCTCAATCTCCTGTGTGTTCATTCCCCAAAGGTAACAAACACACAGGAAATCAAGTGACAGCCAAAGTAAACCAGGTATGTTTGCTGGAAGGTGGAAGGAAGGGCGAATCTAGCGGTTTGCAGTGGCTGCCCCAGCTTCCCCCTGTCTTCATTCCCTTCCAAAGATAAAGAAGATGGAGGGGGGGCAGACACGGCAAACCGGGCATTTTCGCCCCTTTCCTCCACCTTCCTGGAAGGTGGAAGAAAGGGGGGAATCCCACGGTTTGCAACGGAGGGAATGGGTGGTGGCCGAGGCAAACCGGGTTCATTCGGTCCCCTCCTCTGCCTTCACCCCCTTTGGAGAGCAAACGAAGGTGGAAGAGAGGGGCAAATGTAGCGGCTGGCTGGCTGGCTGGCTGGGAGAGCCCTGCCAGCTGATTCTGTTTGCTTTCCCAACTCACAAGGAGATCCTCATGAGTTGGGGAACCAAGAGGATCAACTGGCAAGGCTCCCCCAGCCAGCCAGCCAGCCAGCCAGCCAAATTGTGGGGTGGTCTTATACGGTGAATATATCCCAAATTCTGGATTTTTATTTGAAAATTGGGGGGATCGTCTTATATGTCCAGTCATCTTATACGCCAGAATATACGGTACTTATTTCTTAACTGAGGGAGGCTAACCCAGTTCATCAGGCCTGTCTTTGCTTCATGCTCAAAGCAGGGATTTTCTCTCCACACCCACAGAGACATTGAACTTAAAGTAAAGACTAGAAAACCTCTTTAATGCAAAAGATACTTCCAAGTGGCTATAGATTCACCTTCCAACTGGCCCTGAAGCAACAAATCACAATTACATTGTTTCCATAAAGGGTGGGCAGGTTGGCATTGGGCAAATCAGGATGTGGACTGATCTAGAGTGGGGCAGGCTTACATGCCCTACATTGCACTCTACCCTTGCAGCTGCTTATGTGGCCACACAAGATGTGCCAAGTCCCTTTGGGAGTGGGTACACAACCATGCCCACAACTGAGGGCCATGAGGCTGGCAATGGGAGAATGATTCAGGCAAGCACAATCCCATTCTAGGAATATAAATCTTCACTGTTTTCATTCTTACATGCAAGAATAAATAATTTAAAAAAAAAATTTAAAAAAATCTCCCCAATGGACAAAACTATGAAATGTTTACATATTTTTGATGATTTTATTTTAATATTTCAGGACTGTTTTGCAAAAAAAATAAATAGTTTGCCCAACATTTTTGTAGAAATATATTTTTTTTTTACAAAAAGAAGGCAATTTGGGCAAAAAGTTTTTTTTTTTGCATAATACAATATTTTGCCACAAAATTCTCTCTCCCCCTCTGTTTTTTTGCACATATGTTTCACAAAAAAATTCAGAAATATGAAAAAAAAAATCACAGAGCCTGATCGTCTTCTTGACGGGATAAGTTACCCTTTCTCATCGAGAATGAGAAAATGTGCAAGTGTTCTTTAGAGCCTTCACCTTGTCAAGATACAAGTTCTTCATTGTACTCTGGTTCTGAAAATGTAGTTGCCTGGGGAGAGAGTTTGGTTTTCTTTCATTCCACAGTAAGTTGTAAGTGTTTCAATCCTTTTGGTTTTTTATCTTTGTTAATGGCGATCAGGGCAAATAGGTGTGTGTTTGTCAAGGAACATATTTAAAGATATCATGATTCATGAATAATGGGGCTGTTTTATGGCTGATTACAGGAAAGTGACCTTTGAAAATGCCAATCTCCACATAGATGTGGAGCAGAGAGTGGGGGCATATTGATGAGGCTGGTACATGATCAATTGAACATGCAAAGGAATTTATTGCATTTGAGACTCCTGATCATTCAAATTGTGTGTGGCACTTAAACATGCTCATTTCTGTTTATCCCAAATATGTACCCTTTTACAGATATATGTTCTCAGTGTATGGAAAGGATGTGTTGTGTGCACATGTGCACATGCATGTGCATACATGTTTAAGAAAGGTAGTAGCATGGACAACACCAAGTGGGATCAGCAGCATAATACCTCTCCCCCTTCTGCATGCATAATTCCGTCTTCAAAGGACTGTGCATTCACACAGTTTTCTGGGTTATAGCCAAAGCATGGGGTGGGGGGAAAGAAAGGCAACATTTAAATTTAATATTGCAATAATTTCCTTTCTGTTATGTATTGTAATGATAGCATATTATGCATGCATATTTTTGTGTACAAAATGCCCTGTATATTGTTATTTTACAGTCATGCATGTTAATGCTTCTTGGAGACAGCAAATAATATTTTATAAGATATAAGTGGCTCTTAGACATGGTTATCTAGAACACGAATGCAGTCCAACATTGAGTTGGGTACACTACACCTACTGATTTTACTGGAGATAATTATACCTTTGTTTTGGGATGTAAATGAATACCTCTCACCAGCCACAAATGGCAGCCCCCAATGGACTTAAAAACCATCCCTCACAATTTTGCATTCCTAGGCAGACAGCGAAATCAATAGTCTCATTGACTTTGGTGTTCCACAAGTAATATAGCCCCAATGTCAAAGTTAGTTTTCTGTAGTGACTAATATCTAGCCAGGTCATTTGACCCAAGTCTGTTTATTCTGGCTGACAGTGGTTCTCTGCATTCTTGGGCATCTGGAGGTATATCCAGGCCTTGTTACCCAAGCACCTTTCACCTTATATTGGCAGAGGTTGAAACTGGGACCTTCAGAATTCAAGGCAGGTGCTCTGGCAGTGAGAAATTGTCCCCACCCAACATTTCAAATGCTTGTTTGTTCTGCTGTGGTACAGAGAACCATCTCATCAACAATATGCTTATGGATAAATATACTACAGACAACCTTCTGTTGCCCATTGCACTAACTTTCCCCCCCCAAAAGGAGTGACTTTAGTTCTGGCCCACACAACTTGTATTCCCCCTAGCTAAACACAGTCCACCAGACATACACATTTCCTCATGACTAGGGCTGGATAAACTTCCTGTTCTTGCAGCCTACCTGGGATGACAAAAGGAATACACAATCAAAGCATTCCTGACAGATGGCTACTGAGTCTCTGTTTAAAAATCTCCAAAGAAGGAGAATCCACCACACTCTGAAGCAGTGCATTTCAGTCTCAAACAGTTCTTACTATCAGGAAGTTCTTCCTAATATTTAGGTGGAATCTCTTTTCCTATAGTTTGAATCCATTACTCTGTGTTCTAGTCTCTGGAGCAGCAGAAAGCAAGCTTTCTCCTTCTCCAATAATGGTAGGGCTTTCAAGGCCACAGCAGGCCACAATTCATCACTCATGCACTGTGCTCAGTTTGATGGGTCCTGAGTTGCACAGGCCTACAACAGCATCTGCTGAATCACTGCAGTAAGTATTTCCTAGTCAAAAAAGGGGATGCTGATAACCATGCCTTTACAAATTGATTGATTGATTGATTGATTGATTTTGATAACAAAAGCTTTGAGGTGGAAGGTGTTTCAGTTTGTTCCCTTAGCCATATGGTAATTGGAGTACATTGTTGGGGGAGTCATAGAAAACACCAAAGCAAAGCACCTCTGTAGGACTGAAATACTTTGTATGTGTTGTTATTTGCAGTGCATGCCAAGACAAACATGGGCACAAGAGCCAAGCTGGCGAACTAATTAAGTATATAAATGTATGTGTTTAAACAGCCTTATAAAGGAGCATTGGAAATCTGCAAGATGAGCGAATATCTTATAACTTCTTCCGCAGGTGCGAGGATAGCTACAAGCCATGGACTTTCTGTCCTGCTTCTTGTTTGTGGCTTTGTGAAGGGTGCTTTGCTTTAATCTAAAAAGTGCTGACTTTTTCCAATATCACTTTCTCTTCTTAAAGCAAAGAGCAAATCGCCTGTAAAACCTACGGAGCGGACAGCAAAGTTGACCCTAACTTCCAACCACCACCCTGCACCCAATGTACTCTAACTCTCTACACAAAGGAGCACCTTCTTCAGGACTTACACATAAAAATAAACAAAATATTAAACAAAATTTCAAAAAGGAGAGACAAGGTTACCACATGGTTTCTTTATTTCTTACTTTCTTTGGAATGTATCCCTGGTCTTCTCTTTGAAGGGAAGTGGAACTGTGTGATAGAACATGGTTCAACTTGTCAACAATCTTTTCTTTCTCCTTTCCCCCCTTTTTGGTTTGACAAAGTGAACTGCTGAATTCCCTTCACTATTCAGAGTTTGGCTACAAATTTTTAGTACTTTCAAAATGGACATTTGTTCTTGTACTTGGGGGAAAAACACTGCTTGAAGCAGAAGGAAGAAAAGAGTCCAAACTCTCCCTCTCCCAAATCTCAACTGAAGACCTATCTGACATATGGGAGATTCACAACATCTCTATGACAATGGATGGATATAAACCTGTGTTTTAAAAGTATTTATTTTCTAAATGAGAAATCTAATACAAATTCAAAGCTGCTTATTTTACAACAGAACTAGATTTCTGGAAGACATTCAAGAAGTGTTGAAGCCTCTCCAGGGCATTCTTCTCTCATTTAATTTTTTTCTGTCCCATTATTGTTTTTGGATTTCTTTTCTGTTTGATGGTGGCAAGCAATTGCTTGCCCTATCCAACACCTCTGGAGCACATGAAGGTTTCTATAAATACATATTTTATTTGTGTGTGTTCCCTATTTTGCTGTGTTTCCTCTAATTTTGCAACTCCTGTATATGCAAACCTAACTTAAATTCTGTAAATTGCTTACATGTGTGATATAACTTCAGAATAGACATTCTATGGTTCATCCTGCAAGCCAGTTCTGAATATTATCTCAGTGTGGTGCCACCAACTCACATCTGTTTCCTTTTCAACCAAGCATTCATTTTAATTTGTAATTCAGTACTATGTGGGATTTTGTAATTCATGCATTTACTTTTCGCTGGTCTGAGCCCTTGCAGATGGCAATGTGACCCTCTGTTTACTCTGTAAAAATGCACATTAAAATTTGTTATGGTCTCCAAGCACTGAATTATTTGGGTTGTGCATATGTCAGGTTGGAATTGTTTCTTGAATGTGCTTTTAATTTGCAATGTTTATTGGAAATGAAGATGTTTTGACCAGGAAAATGTAACTGTAAAATTCCTCCCACTGCATGGAAAGAAAAAAACTATGCTATGATTGATTGAATTTCTTGAAATAAGTGATCAACCAAAGAGAATTTTCTCCATTAACTCAAATCTTGGAGATTGCTTACCAGCTCTTTTCTTTATGAAGATCCAAATGGAATCACATTTCTTGTGTCCCTGATTTAAAAATGAGCATTTTCTGAGTTTGCTGTAGTAGAACTGTCAAAACCTTCACATTTCCTAGCTAGATGAGTAGCATGCCTATTGATATGCTAGGCACTTTACAAGAAATAAACCCAAGTTCTTTTAAATGTGCCATCTTAACTTTCAAGAGGGGATAACAATTGTCTCCTAATTAGAATTTATGCACTCACCCAGATGCACAGGACAGGTCTGTGTAGGATATGGTATATTCTACATCTGAATATCTGAGAGTATATATAATAATAATAATAATATTTATTTATATCCCACCCCTCTGCGAACAATCGGGGTGGCTTACAACAGTAAAATAATACATAATATAAAACAACTCAAAATCCCTTCCCCCCTTAAAACATTATTAAATCAATACAAATTAAAATCAACATATAATACAATTGTTATTAAAAAACCCTTCCTAGCGAGCAGCAATAGTTAGGAGCTCCAGAATCAACTTCCAAAGGGGGTTCCTGAGGCCGGGATTAGCTATTCCGGAAAAGCCTGCCTGAAGAGATCTATCTTGACAGCCTTTTTAAAGCTGTCTAACAATGTCAATAGGCGGATCTCATCTGGCAGGGCGTTCCACAATTTGGGGGCGACAGCCGAGAAAGCCCTCTGGGAGGTGGTCGCAAGCCTAGATCTTTGTGGCTGCAACAAATTCCTCCCAGAGGACCGGAGAGCACGGGGAGGATTATAAGGGAGAAGGTGGTCCCTGAGATAGCTTGGACCCAAGCCATTTAGGGCTTTAAAGGTGATAACCAACACCTTGTACTGGGCCTGGAAGCTGATAGGCAGCCAGTGGAGGGACCTCAAAACTGGAGTAATGTGGTCCCTCCTAGATGTTCCAGAGACAAGCCTGGCTGCCATATTTTGTATCAGCTGTAATTTCCAAACCAAGCACAAGGGTAGCCCCATGTACAGTGCATTACAGAAATCAAGACGTGAAGTTACCAGCGCATGCACAACGGTTTCAATATCCCTTACTTCCAGAAAAGGGCGCAGCTGGCGTATCAGCCGAAGCTGATAACAAGCACTCCTGACTATCGCATTTACCTGATTTGTCATCAGGAGCGATGAGTCAAGGAGCACCCCCAGACTGTGAGCACAGTCACTGGAGGAGAGTGTGACCCCATCCAGGACTGGAGGTTGCAACTCAATTCTTGGTTTTGGGGCCGCTACCGTGAGCACCTCCATTTTGTCTGGATTCAGTCTCAATCGGTTTTTCCTCATCCAGCCCATTACTGCCTGAAGACATTCATTGAGAGAAGAGATGCCATCAGAATTCGAGGCTGATGAACGAGATACGGAGAAATAGATCTGAGTGTCATCAGCGTACTGATAACACCCATCTCCGTAACTCCGAATGATCTCACCCAGCGGCTTCATATAGATGTTAAATAACATCGGGGACAGAATAGCACCCTGTGGTACTCCACAGGTGAGCTCCCTTTTACTTGAGCTACTGTCCCTGAGCAGCACTCTCTGGGACCTGCCCGAGAGGAAGGACCGGAACCACTGCAAAGCAGTGCCTCCGATGCCTAACTCCCTCAGGCGATCCAGAAGAATGCTGTGATCTATCGTATCAAAAGCCGCTGAGAGGTCTACGAGCACCAACAGGGTCACACTACCCCTGTCGATGCTCAGACGCGGATCGTCGGTCAAGGCAACCATGGTAGTCTCAACCCCAAAGCCTGTCCTGAAGCCAGTTTGAAATGGGTCTAGATAATCGGTTTCATCCAAGACAGCTTGGACTTGAAGAGCAACCACCTTCTCTATCACCTTGCTCAAAAATGGTAATAAAGAGACTGGCCTATAATTTTTCATATGCAGGGGGTCCAGGGAAGGTTTTTTTTCAGAATAGGCTTAACAGCCGCCTCTTTTAGACATGATGGAATATATCCCTCCCTGAAGGACGCATTGATGATGCTCACAAGGAACTTCCGCAATGCATCCCCTCCCTGGATGGCCAGCCAAGATGGGCAAGGGTCGAGGGGGCAGGTAGTCTTCCTCACACTACCAAGGAACTTGTCCACGTCATCGGTACTCACAGATTGAAGCTGATCCAGTATAATTACATTGGCGGGTCGCTGGACACCTCATCCATTGTTTCTGTTACAATAGTGGCATCTAAGTCGGCTCTTATCTTAGCGATTTTATCTGCAAAGAAGTTATTAAATGCATCACAGCAGGCAGTTGTTGGGTTAAGCAGGGGGTTTGGTGCAGGGGACACCTGCGTCAGCTCCCTCACCACCCTAAACAGCTCTGCTGGATGAGACTCTGCAGACGTAATACGTGCAGAGGAGAAGAATCTCTTTGCTGCATGCATTGCCTCCCGATAGGATCAAAGAAAGTTCCTATGGCGAGTTCTGTCAGATTAGACAGTTGTATATAGATTATCTTTCCCCCAAAGAGATTGTTGTCAAGTAAGTATAATGAGCATTCTGTGCAGCATTAACCTTGCAGGCTAATATGAAATACCTTCTTCAAGACTAACCAGAGGTGGGTATTCATCAAAGAAAGTGAAATTGAAACAAGTGGCAGTAATAACAGCCACAGTGTATACATAGATAATGTATTAAACATATTAGAGAAATCCATGATACAAAACTGTGGCAACAAATTTGTTATAAGAACAAATTCCATTCAGGAGATCATTGAAAATTATTTATGGATTTGAAAGTCTGTCGAAAACCTCTTGTGGCACTTTGAGAGCAAAACACTGAGCAGCTAGTCACTTTATTGACTGCACTGTTGCTATGTACATCATTTCCTTGATCTGAAATGCCTTCTTCCAGGTGAAGAGCCCTCTCCTTCTTTACCACTAGTTAACCTAACTCTGAACTGTACTCATCAGCAAGAGGATTACAAAGTTGTGAGAGGCCTCTTATATTATTTATGATCCCAGGATAATTATTTGGAGTTTTCAGGAAAGAAGTGTTCGGGAATGCGGGATGAAAAATGTACAACTATTTTCCCCCAGCATCCTAAAATCTTCTCCTGTAATTCTATCTAGTTTTTGTTTACAGTTGCACCCCTGTATCCACTGGGGCTTGGTTCCCAGAATTATTGCAGATACCAGAAATCATGGATAAAAGTGAACCCTATTAAAATATAGGAGGTCTAGCACAAACATACCATAGAGTTGCATTGGAGTGCCTAGAAGATGCCTAGAGAGGATGTCTCTCTAGGCATTTTCCAGCACAACTCTATGGTATGTGTCCCTATTTTTTTTTTTAGCCACAGACAACTGAAACCACAGGTATTGGTACTATGGATACAGGGGTCCAACTGTATTTATTTATTGCATTTGTATGCTGTCTTTCTCCCAAAATGGGATCCAACGCGGCTCCCAGAGCCTAGTTTTGAAAGTCTTAGTTTGGGAGCTGTCTGCCTAACCTTAACCAGAGTCTTCTATTGTTATATAGTGGCAGGGTGGGTGTTATGAGGACGTGGAGGGGAAAAAAAAGAAAATATATATTGTGCCATTTTCTGTCTTTTAAAATTTCACCCTTTATCATGTGGAGGGGAAGTTTTTACATTTACCACATAACATCTCTTAATCCTTCTCTCTTGGATGTTAGAAGCTCTTAGGGGCTCGACCCAGCCAGATTTGTGTCCCTTTTCCTTTCTCTTCATTTTCCCATTCTTTATTCCGTCTGATACACTCAACATTCCATAGATTCTGGATCTCGCACTTACATTTCAGGTCAGTTTGATTTCTTCTTTCCTTCCCCTGCCCTTTAATTTACATAATGTGATATTCCTGGGATTTGTCAGATACTCAAAATCTACTACTCATTTTTGGGTGACTGTTTCACCCCTAAACTGCTAGGCATGGGATCTGCCTAGTTTAGTATTAGAAGTAATGATAAAAATATTTGCAAAATATTTAAGAATAGACATGTGCATTTGATAACAATATAGTCCCTTCTTTCTAATTTTATATTTCTTGCCTTTAGTCTGAAAAAGTCCATATGCTAAGAAATAATGCACACATTACACTTAATGCAAGTGAACACTTGTATTCTGAGGTCTACTCAACAGTGTTTTCAGCTTCCCATGTTGAAATGTTCTTTCTGTATGGATCACCCAAATGAAGGGCATGGCCACATATTTTCATCTCCAGTGAAATTCTGAGGCAAAGTTTCTTGATGAAATAAAGCCTCTGAGGGATTTCAGGAGAAACTTCAAAGATATTGGTGAAATTTCCCATTGGGAACGACCACTGAGTTTCACTAGAGACTTACTCCGTAGCTGATTCCCCTTCACTCCCGCCCTCACCTTTGACCAGAGGTAAGTGTCAACATAACTGCCTGGCATGGCCTGATTCACCCATTCAAGATCTATTGTTGGTTTGTGTCATGAGAAACAATAAAATTGTAACTTTATATTTAGTGTTTCATGTACACATAACATATACACACAGGTATTACACATGATAAACTGTCTAGACACAAAGTTTTCTATGCAGAAGCAAGTAGAGGAAATTCTACTGAATTTTATACATACTATAACTTGCAATTTTTTCCCAGGTAATGTAAGAACCAAACAAAAGGGACATTAATTGTGAAAAATTAATTAATTAAAAATTGTAGCCAGATGAAAGCCTGATCCAATTTAGGACTGTGGGGAACTTGGGAAGGAAAATTTAACTCCTTTTCACCCTGCCATTGTGCTATCACCTTTCCAAATCTGCTTTTTGCATTCCAGAGGAAGGACTTTATCAGATTTGGCAAAAATTGCAGGATTACAACATCATGGCATAGTGAATGGCTATCACATGATGTCGTCATCTTGTTGTTGTCCCGTGCCCCAGCCACAAATAAGGCATTCCTTTTAATTGATGGAATAAGCTGTCAATAGATCACCAATATCACTTTTTTCACAGTATTGAAATTGTGTGAAAATATGTCCCATTGTAACCGTGAGATTCCAGAATGAATGGGTGGTCCTCAGTGAGCAAACATCTGGGTGAGAATGTGAAAATGAAGCACAGGACACTCTTTTCATGAACTGCCCTGTCTAGTTTGCATGTTTTTAGGTTTGTTTCAGTGCTTTTGTGTTCATTTACTTAATCTGGGTTAATTTGGGTTGGGGTTTTTTGTTTGTTTGCTTTTTGGAGTTTTAAGTGTGCTCACATCTTCTTGCGAGAACAGCTGAAATATCTCCCATGCCAAATGGTGGAAGTAAACTCCTGTTCTTAAAGCACTAGAGATCATCGTGCAATACTTACGTGGTGTTTCTTTTACATGATTATAGCTACATGTGGTAATAAGTGTTATGATTCTTTGATGTTCCTTCTACCCTCATTTGTGGAATTACAGCATTTTTAGATGCTAGTCTGATAAAGTCCGAAGCCTAGGAACATATTCCCAACAGATACGGGGTCACACTCTACCTCAGAATATAAGCAGCAGCTTCAGTTTTTGTTGGCACCACAGCAGAGAAGAGAAAGCATTAAAACTTTCTCATATGAGTCCACTAGAATCCCAGGTATGCTCACGATTCCCCAGAACTGCTGCAGATCAGAAAAGAGGCCCTTCCCTCCCCAACACAGGGGCAGGGAAAGAGTGCAGGGCTTAAGGAAGAAGCTGGTGAGGCAAAGGAGAATTCCCATGGACCAGATACACCCTGTGGGTCAAAGAGTCCCCATGTTTATCTTAGGAGTATGCTGACAGGGTATGTCACTCCCTTGTTGCTGTTCTCACAACCTGAAAAATTCCACTTTTGCCAGCTACCAGTGTGGTTGGAGAAGCAAGACAGAAGAAGGAAAGAAAGCAGAAATAATAGAGAGAGGTGGCTCTTTCCTCCCACCTCAATCAAGAGGCTGAATCACCCTACTAGGTGGCTTTTCAGTTGGGTCAAATTTATTTAATAAATTTACTATTGTGTTAAGTGGGGGGGGAGTGGTAGAAAAACCCCATTGCTCTTTGCATCTGAATATAGACTGATCCCACCAATTCACATACATTAATAAATACACAGACATACATCATTGCTCAAAACACTGTCCAGACTCCAACACCAGTTTGGCAGTCACCAATCTGCACCATTTCTCTGCTTCCACCCTAACTGGTCCTCCCAAAACAAGGTAAGGAACACCCACTCACCCACTGTTTTCAGCAAGAGGTTGGGCACATTGGGACTGAACACTCCAAAGCAGCTCCAGTCCAGCTGCAACTGGAGCATTGGCCATTGTGCTGTTCCAGGCTACCCTAATCCACAGACCCTTCCCAGTTACAACCCCAAAAGGCAGATCATGCATCCTGGCTGCTTGAGTTAAAAAATAAATAAAATAAACTACCTCCACCTCTGTGTCTTATTCTCTCTTTCTCTTCCAAATACATCCACAGCAGAAGAACTGGACCATATGGTTGAGCTGCTCCCAAAAATTGTGCTGCGACCACATTGCAAGCTCTACCTTCTGTGCATATATCCTCCACTTCCTATCCCCATCCTCATGGCTTTGGTGCTTGCTTTCTCTCTCTTCTAGAGTGAGTTGGAGAAGTGAAGGGAAAAGGAGGGGAAGGGAGGTGCCTGCAGTAAACCACTGTCATCCCTAAAATTTGGACAGAATAGTGGCTATACATTTTGTGCTATCTCTCAGCCCCTACAAAGTCTAGAGACTAACTTTTTTTTAAAAAAAAAATGAAAGCCTGGAATCTTGGCCAGCTAATAGTGCAAACAGGTATGGGTATCATCCCTAGATTCCAAACAAAATCTGTACCAGAACTCATTCCCTGACTGTAGGTTAGTATGAAGCCCTGTCTCTTGCCTGGAAGTGACCACTCAATAAATGGAGATTTTTAACCTGTGCCTGCTGCCCAGAGGTGAGCCAAAAGAAATGGAGAAATGAAGCAGCACCTTGAGATCCAAGAACCCTACATACTCTCCCTGGTGGATATTGGGATGGTGGCCAAGCAACAACAAAGTGTGGTCAAAACAGAAACAAAAGACAAATGCACGCACATTTTCACACACACGCCTGACTTGCAGAGGGGAGGAGTCCACATTTCTCTTTCACACAATTCCTCACCTCTTAGGGTGCATCTACACTGTAAAGGTAAAGCAGTTTGACACCACTTTGAGTGCTGTTGTTCCATCCTATTGGAATCCTGGGATTTGTAGTTTTACAAGGTCTTTAGCCTTCTCTGCCAAAGAGTGCTGGTGCCTCACAAAACTAGAAATCCAAGGATTCTGTAGAATGGAGCCATGATAGTAAAAGTGGTGCCAAACTGCATTTTTCTACAGTGTAGATCCACCTTTAATCTCTTGTACACAGAGGTATACAACCCTGGATCTCACTCACTCACTCAGGCAGGCAGGCACACCTAGGGGGCATTCACACTATTAAAAAAACCCTCAAAATTCCCCAAATCTGGCCTGATAATGCTATATAATGTGTGGCCTTTCACCTGAATCTGGTGTGAAAGGGATACACAACATAGGGACCTGTTCACACCAGACTTGGAAAATGCCTCCCTTAATCCATCTTTTAGAAAACCACAGTTTTCTCCAGTTTGCTTGAAACTCCAGAGAAAACTGCCATGTGATCAGGCCATCCAATCTAGATTTGGGGGGCATGGGGAAGGGAGGAAGGACAAACACTGCCTGAGCTGCTTCTATTTTCCCCTCCTTGGTGCCCACAGCAATAACTACTCCCTCTTAAAACAAGAATTGGCACCCTTCCCAATCAGGGCACTAGCCATCCACTCTAGCTTCTGAGAGAGCAGCTAGCACTGGGGGTTGCTTTCACAGAGCTCCCCACAGTGCTAGCCACTTTCTCAGAAGCCAAAACGGGTGGGTAGCCTCCAGATGGTGGGGGGGGTTGCCCTTTATTGCTTCAAGAGAGAGTGTCTCTGTGAAACCAACCCCCCCCAGCACTAGTCACTCTCCCAAAAACCAGAACGGATCCCCCCCCCCGCATTGGGAGACTAGCCACCCATTCTCCTTGAAGCCACTGCTGGTTTCAGCATATAACAGAAACTAAACAGCAAGCCCCAACAGTAACCACTGTCCACTTAAGCAAGTAAAAATCCAAGTGCAGATTCTGTCCACATTTGGCCAGAGGTGCAGCACTTAAATCCGGGCCAGAGTAACCTGAATTTCATGTATCACAGTTCCAGGCCAAAATAGTCTGGATTTCATCGGGATTTTTACTCCCTTGTGAAGGATCCCTTAGATATCCCAAAAGACAAGAAATCCATCTCATGTCTGTCTCCACCTGGCCTCTCATGGCTCCTGTAGTAAGCAAGTGAGCTAGCAGATATCGCTTCTGTGAAAGCAGTCAGTTTTCTTACTGTGGTGTCATAGCCCCTCCCTCATCATACTTCCACTTACTGACTAAACAAAACCAACAATTTTTAGCTTATTCTCAGACTCTTAAAGAGCCCACAGCACACAAAAAAATAAAAAAAATAAAAATAAAGCAGGCAAACACAGTGCTTTGTTTGTCTAATCTGCTATTTTTCTGGGTCAATGGCTGAGATGGGAAAATTAGATTCCCCACAATTTTCCCAGAAAAAAAAAACCAGGACTATAGCAAGGTATGACATAGTTGAGTAAATGAATAAACCCAAGAGTAATGGTTCTGCCACAGAATTATTGTGAGTAGGGTTGTCAGACTGAAAACAGGAGAACTCCTGTACTTAATAACTGTAGAATATGGAATTTCAGCAGGGGTTGCTTGTTACACAGCCAGGTAACAACCCATATCTGCTGAAATCCCCCTCCTCTGTAGTTTTTGATTCAGCAATACTTGTTGTGTGTGGCAACCCCAGGCCTCAAAAGCTATTTATTACTGGAGATTCTAGCTCTTTGCCAAATGTTCATGGTAATCTTGAGACTGAGAATGAAATCAAAGGCATTCAAAGGAGAAAATGCCTGCCTGTCTGTCTGTTTATTTTTCTGTCCTGCCCTAGATCCCAGGATCCCAGGGTTGCAATTTAGAACAATTTTAAGATAAAAGTTTGAATAATAATTTAACTAGTGTAAAAATATATAAAACAATTCAACAATTAAAGCACTAAAGAATTTAACATTTAAAACAGATTAAAATAGTTCCAAACCTGTACAGATTTGGGCAAAATCTTTAGACCCCAAAGGATTTAAACTTAGTGCCAAAAAGAAGCCAGCATTGGTGTCAATTTGGCCTCTAAGGGGAGGACATTCCACAATCAGGGTCCCACAGCAGAGAGGGAGCTGTCCCATACTTTCACACACTGTGTTACTACCACTGGTACAATGAAGAGGTGGGCCCTTAGAGCAGACAGAGAAGGGCTCCTTCAAGCACCGAGGCCCCAAAATGCTTAGGGCTTTAAATGTGAACACAAGCAACTTGAATTCAAACTAAAAGCATGCTGGCAGCAAGTACAATTCCTTTAAAACAAACATTACATGGTTTCTATGAGACATTTCAGTTAGCAAGCTAGTTCCTCCATTTTGCACCAACTATGTCTTCCAAGGGCAGCCCCATAGAGAGTGCATTGAAGCAATCTAATTGGGAAGATACCAGTGCATAAACTACTTTAGCAGGCTATCTATGCCCAGGACAGTCTTAGGGTGAAGGCCAAAGCTGGCAGTCAAAGCTGGCATGAGGTACCTTTGATTACACCTGCGTCTGTGATGACAGAAATGGATCCAGGAGTGCTCCCAAGCTATGCACCTGATCTCTCAAGGGGAGTGTAACCCAATCCAGGGAGGTCATATACAAAATTCCTGGACCTGGCAACCAGCAATTCACAGAGCTTCTATCTTATCCTGATTCAGTTTCTTGGTCCTTATCCCGCCCCTCAGGGCAACCAAGCACCAGTCCAGCATCTGTATAGCCTGAGCTGATTCTGATGACAAGAAGAATTAGAACCAAGTGTTCCCAGCATACCGTACATACATGTGAGTTCACAGGACTGGTTTAAGGAATTTTGGGGCCCCTTGCAATGCTTTATTTTGGGGGCCCCATATGTTTATCTCAGGGCAATGTAACCTAATTCAACCTAAGCTATTCACAGTACAGGATATTCAGATTATTACTAATAAGGTTTTTTTCAGGAGGAGGGTTACTACGGGGCCCCCACAATGATCGTGCGCCGGCTGCGGATGCTGACACCACCGATGCCTTAAACCGGCCCTGTGAATTCAGACAGCCGCCTTGTAATGTTTGTAATACATAGAAGATGAAGGTCCAGCAACTAACCACACAGATTGCACTATTATTCCTTTGACCCTCCTGACAATGGTAAGAAGAGTGTACTCCACACTTTTTTTTCCAGAGGAGGAGGAGTTTCTGAAGTTCACGCTGCAGATTTAGCACAGAACAAATATGAGACTCCTATCTCTTGGTGTGCCACAGACAAGTCACTACAATGCACACAGTGAAGCCCTGCCCTGCCTTTCAGACTGGACAAAATTATTGCAAAGCCCAGCCCATCACTACTGTAAATTTACATCACCCAATTTGAATGTAAATGCCTCATGATCTTGGTGCCCAATTACTTCCTCAATTATTGGGAAATTGGGAGAGTTTTTCAGACCCTGGGGTCAGTACAATTCATAACGATCTGAGAAATTCCATTCAGTTTGTAATTTTAAGCAAGACAAATCAATTCTTATTTCCTTAGTGCATTTTTCTAGATTTTGTGGTATACTTTGTAGCTCAAAAATGCACACCAAATATATATACTAAGTGGAAATGCATACCAACATGTTTCTTACTGTATAAATACTGCATATGATACTGCTTACACAGTATGTATTTTGTGAGGCAAATACATACAATATAAATGCAATTTTAGATAGATTTTTGGTTGTTTTGAGGCTATGATTTGCCCAAAATCACCCAGTGGGTTTCCAGGGCTGACCCACAATTTGAACTCTAGTCATCCACAGGCCTAGTCCAACACTCTAACCACTTCACCATGCTGATTGGCTGGCTGGCTAGATTATCATTCAGACATATAGAAGAAAAAAAAAGGTTGGTTCACCTGAACACATGCAAAAGTGACATAGGCCAGAAATACCCTGCTCCATCCACATCCAACCAGAGGTGCACAACTTAAGGCACATTAAGCCACAATGTGGTCAGAAATTGTCATGTGGCAATAACATCCTTCTTCCCTTATTCTGTAATATATGTGGACACATTCATGTATTTGTCTGTACACATGTGATTGCCAGCCGAAGAAGTGGACTCTGGTACATGAAAGTTTCATATGTCAGTCTTTAAGTTGACACAGGAATGTTTCTTTTGGATTGATATAACATATAAATACTAATTGTGGCATACATGGTAATTAAATTGTGTGAAAGGAGTTTGCATGTTTAAAAGCCTGGTTCCTATTCTCCTTTCCAAGTGGAAAACCTTTGTCAAATGCAGTTGACGAAAATATTTATATTTGGCCATGTTATCTATAAATGTCAGCTGTTATTTGCAGAGTGAAAAACATGATGATCAAAGAAAGAGATCAATTTACACATTTCAAAGTTTAATCTACCAGGATTAATTTAGCCAAACAATGCTAAACATGCAATAAAGTGTTTAACATGAAATCACTATTCAGCTTAAGCCATCTGGCCCAATACTTCTTCCATAGAATTTCTGCATCATTTTATTTCCTATACCTGAACATTAATCAGTTCTCTTGTATCCATCATTTCTCAAACAAAAAGTTACATATTTGGTGGTTTTCTTCAAGATCCATCTTGTTGATGTAAGGCAGGCCTATACAATTAGTGACATATCAAGCATCGAAAGCCACTGACCCAGCTATAAGACAACTAGTTGTGACTCTGTTTCAGCTTTTACATATTTGAAGAACATATTTCTCCTATCCTTTTTCTGTATGATTTATTTTTGGTAAAAAGTCTGAATAAACATTTTGTATACAGCTACAAGTATATGCAAAGTGTATACACTACACTATGAGTGTTTTTAGAGAAATGCCTACAGAAATGCATAATTAGGAGAAATGCATAAAAATATTGGTACAATAGGGGACACGGATACAAAAAAGTTCACATAGTAGGACAAAAGAATACAAAAAGGGAAACATTTGAAAAAAAACTAAAAATTACATACAGTAATTTACACATTTGGGGAAAATTTTCCCAAATAGGGCACATCCATACTGAGTTTAAAACAATACACAAATGTTAAAAATATAAATATGATTTTTTTTAAAAAAAAAAAAACAATTAAAAGTTTACAGTATTAATACATATAAAAACATTTTAAAAATTAAAATACAACAAAACTATATCTACCTTAGGAACAAGATAGAAATGAAATGTAGGACTTTCAGTTCTTTTCAAATCTGTCTAGATGTGCCCAAATGGTATGGAATACAATTTCCACTAACATAGACTGTATTTATCTACATATACACATATAAATAAATATATCCATCTTAGAGTATCTCTCTCTCTTTCTCTCTCTCTCCACACACACACACGCACACACACACACACACAATATTTATGAAGGGTGTTTGCATGTAGTCTATGTTAGGGGAAATTGTATTGTATACCATTTTTGTATACCTTTATCTTACTGTATGAACTTTTTTGTATGCATGTCTCCCATTGTACCAATCAGAGAACTATATCACTAAATGTGAGAACTGCATCACAATGTGAGAACTGTAACTCAGCACTTACCAGAAGATGACACTCAGCTACATCTCTAACTGACACCAAGTGAGACACCAACTGAAGTGGTACAAGGGAGCTTGCCACTTGACCGGCAGGCCATTTTGTGGCCCAGCTGGCCACCCCCTCTTCCCAGCCCTCGTGAACCCCCCTTTCTTTCTGCAGGGGGGATGGTCATGTGGCGCCCTCCTGGGGGCCCCCATGTTCCCATCTCCTTCCCAGCATGCATTGCAGCCAGGGAGGGTGGGGAAGGATGAGGGCAAGCCAGCCTTCCCCCAATTGGCCATTACTGCGGCCCAGGCAGGAGGTTTAAAGACCGAGTGCAGACTCGGCCAGGCATTGTAAAGGCTGCAGCGGAGCCAAGAGTGGGAGCTCCGCAGCAGCCTTCATCGAAGTGGGCTCTGGGAAGCCGAAGAGGAGGTAGGTGCTCATCCCCCTTTCCTCCTCCCCCCCTGAAGACTGGGACACACCAACCGCCAGCAGGCAGGGAGCCCGGCTGGACGGCACAGTGCTGAGGTCTTGGTCACGGCCTCCACGTGTGGCACCCAGCTGAGGGGGGGTTGCCTTGGCCCACCCACAGCATTGACATTGGGCCATGGGTCCCACTGTGTCTCCAGGCGGGGCGGGGGGAAAACAAGCAGCAGATCAGCCACCGTGGCAGGTAGTGATTTGCCGCCACTATGGGGGATGGGGGCCTCCGTCCCTCTTACAGCAGTGGGGATGGCCAGTTCCCCCTTGGCAGCTGCCTGCAACTCCCCTCTCTTCCCACTCCTCCACCTTGTGTGGGAACCAGGCTGGGCTCCGTTGGGGGCCTTATGGTGGTGGTAAGGGGAGGAGCAGTGTGGGGAGGGCAGGCAGCCCGTGATGGTGGCTAGGTCCAGAAAGGGGTAGCAGCTGGCAATGATGGAGGCCTCGTCCTTTCTTTGCAGCCATGCGGCAACGCCCCCACTGCCACCGCAGTGCGGGCCGGATGGGGAGCAGAAGGGGCAGCCAGGAAAAAAGTGGGTGCCCCCTTCCCTTGCTCTCTCAGCAGCATGGGGTGGAGACACCCCCACCTTCACCCCCCTTCCACTCGCACATGCTGGTAGGGCCTGGCAGAAGGGAGTCCTGGAGCCAGTGGGGGGACCCAAGGGGCCACCCTCTTCAGTCTTGCCTTTTACAGGTGCCAGCAAGGGGCCTAGGGGATGCCCCTGCCCTGCATTGCTCTTGCCTTTGTGCAAGATTCAGGCCACAAGGTGGCAGCCGGCGCATAATAATAAAAAAATCCATATATATATATATATATATATATATATTCATACTTATAAAAAACGTGCACACAAGCATAATAGCGGCGGGGTAAAGGGATGGGATCTGGGCAAGCATGGGGCCCAAGTGGACAGCCAAACCGCCATCTGGAGGTACAGCCTCAGCTGGAGGCTGGGTGCACGCCAGGGGGTGGGGAACCAGTGAGGCCTGATCAGGACCTGGGTCCTGGCACTCGCCCCATTCAGATGCTGGAGCTCGCGCCTCCAGTTGAGGTTTTTGCACCCCCTGCACCTACCATGTCTGATGTCGTGGGGGCTTTGATCATGGTGCTGCAAAAGATGAACAGTGAGTACCCACCGGGAGATCCAGACACACAGGCTTTGCCCACGGTCACGATTGGACTTGGGACGGGTGACCCCAGGACTTTGGGTGAACCCAGGGCTTCATCCAGCATTGAACCCAGTACTTCATCAAGCACTGGGGCTTCCAGTGGCAGTGGCCAGTCCCAGTGCTCCAGATCCAGAGGGTGAAGCGGTTCAAAGGATTCGAGGCACTCGGATTCCAGGGGTTCCTTGGCACAACAGTGCAGTAGATCGTGAGGTACGTGGAGCCCGAGTAGAAAATGCTGGAGGTCTCGATCTGATTCTTCTTCAGGTGAGTCTTCTGATGAGGACAAGTATAGGTACTGGGGAAAAGGGTCATTCAAGCCAGGCTTGCCTGGGTGGGCCCTCAAGCTCCAAAAAGCCAGGTAGAAGGCTGCGGAGGAACAGAGGATGGGGGGAAAGAACCCCCTGGGCAAGGAGCTCAGGGAGGCCAAGTCAAAGGAAGACCCCCAGGGGTACACTTGGACCACAAGGTGCGTTCCAAGATACTGCAAGGGTATTATGTGGACGTCTTCTCTCTGGCCCCACCTCTGGGGGAGGAAGCGAGTGTTCACAGGAGTGACAAAAAGGAGAACAATAATGCCAATGCTGTAGCTGTGGAATGCACCTTTGCCAACTGGCTCAGTGGCTATGCAGTTTTCATGGGGGTAATGGCTCTGGTTTTCCCGGAGTGGGCCTGGCACCTGATCAATCACTTCACCAGGTGTTGCACATCAGGTCGCAGTCAGGGGAGGCCAACGCAATTATGTATGACATAGAATGCAGGAAGAAAGCCTCCAGGTTTCCCATGCACAGGTTTTCCCATCGATTAAAAACCAGTGTACTGGGAGTACAATGGCAGGAAGTGTACCAGGTACAAGTGCCATTTTGACTACTCTTGTGACAGCTGTGGGAGAGGACATCTGAACGTGAGCTGCTCCCGACAGCGTGGCGGGGGAGTCCTTTTGGAACAATCACCCTGCCTCATCTGGTGCCAGGAAGGAGGCAGGGTCTGACAGCAGCACCAGCAACTGCTCCGAAAAATGAGGTCAGCACCGGGGAGGGGAGGGGAGGGAAGGGAAGCATGGCCTTCACACCGGTGAAGTTGGTGGCCATGCGGCCACTCTTGGCAACCTACCATAAGAGGGAAGTGGCAGCCTACCTGGCTGCCGGTTTTGAATTTGGCTTCTGCATCCCTTTTCAGGGTCCTAGAGAAGCCTCCACTTCAGGCAATCTGAAATCAGCGGTGCAGCTGCCTGAAGTGTTGGCTCGAAAAATAGCAAAAGAGCTAGAAGCAGGTTGCATAGCCATCCCCTTTGACCAGCCGCCTATGCCTAACTTGCACTTATCACCATTGGGCGTGGTGCCCAAAAAGGTGCAGGGGGAGTACCGCCTCATTCACCACCTATCATACCCGAAAGGGTCATCGGTCAATGACACGATTGTGGCGGAATTGTACACAGTGAGGTACACCTTGTTGGACCATGCGGTATGGCTCCTTCAGACATGTGGGGGTGGGGCACTCATAGCAAAATGTGACATACAGTCAGCATTCAGACTGTTACCAGTGCACCCGGACAATCACTGCCTGCTGGGCTTCAAATTCTGGGATCACTGGTATTATGACATGGCGTTGTCCATGGGTTGCTCCATCAGCTGTGCAGCTTTTGAGACCTTCAGCACATTCCTGGAGTGGGCCCTCCAGCACAGGGTGGGATCCCCATTTTCACACACTACAAGGATGATTTTCTCATGATGGGATCCACTGGGGGGGGGAAGAATGTGGGTTCTTGCTCTCTTCTTTCCAGGCGCTGGAGGCTGAACTCAGGGTCCCATTGACACCTGACATGACAGTGGGCCTAGAGACGTCCCTGGTATACCTGGGCATACAGCTCGATTCAGTCAAGGGAATCTCGAGATTCCCAGATGACAAGATTGCTGGCCTGAGGGCAGTGCTGGCAGACCTTCTAGGGAAGGAGAAGGCCACACTAAAAGACATGCAGTCACTTCTTGGGCATCTGAACTTTGCATGCAGGGTGATTTCCCCCGGGAGGGCCTTCTGTGTGCGCACTGCATGCCACACCGGGGGTGTCAGGGCGCAGCACCACTGCATCTGCTTGACAAAGAGGGTCAAGGGTGACATGACGGTGTGGCTCAATTTCCTGGAATACTACAATGGGGTGTCCACCTGGCAGGAGCAACTGGAGCCAGAGGGTGATCTGCAGGTGCACTCCAATGCGGCAGGCAGTCTGTGTTTCAGGGTCTATTACAAGGGCCACTGGTGTGTGCAACCATGGCCTCAGCAGTGGGCAACCACTGGACTCTTTAGGGACCTCACATTCCTTGAATTTCCCCCCATCCTGGTGGCTGCTATGGGTGGGGGACTTCAGGGACAAGAGGGTGTGTTTCTGGTATGATGATCAGGCCATGGTTAGGATCATCAACAGGCAGTCCTCCAGGTCGGATAGGGTCATGAGACTGGTGTGCAGGTTCATGCTAACATGCCTGGAGTCCAACATCAGTTTCTACACAAGGCACATCCCTGGCATGGATAACAAATCACGGACGCCTTGTCTCGATTTCAGGCCAACCAGTTCCACTCGCTGGCCCCAGATGCTGACCTGGAGGTGGCCCCATTCCTGGCAGACCTCTGGAACCTTGGGAACGAATCATGATCCAGAGCGAGGTGGAATCCTTGGCGCCTTCACTGCAAGCAAGCTATAAGAGGGCAGCATCCCAGCTCCTGGCTTTCTGGCAGCAGCACGGCTATGGGATGGAGTGGCCAGCTTCTGAACGGGAGGTACTGCACTACCTAAGCTCACTGAAGGAAAGAGGATTGGCATCCAGGACCATAGCCAGGCAGGCGGCTGGTATTTCCTTCTTCAGCAAGGCGGCTGGGCACGGGGACCCAGGCGATACCTTCATGGTAAGGAAAGTGATGGGGGCTGGAGAAAGGCAGCACCAAAGGTGACAGACTTGAGGCGACTGGTGTCCTAAGGGATGCTGGCACAGTTGGTGGGCCTGCTACCATCCATATGCCATTCCAGCTACAAGGCCCTGCTCTTCAGCATGACATACACGACCACTTTCTTTGGGGCCCTGCGACTCGGGGAGCTTGTCTGTTCCTCAAAAAAGGACACATAACAGGGCCCTACAGCTGTGTGACGAGACAGTCACCGACAGGGACATGACGTTGCACATAAGGTGTTCAAAGGGAGACCAGCGTGGCTTGGGGGCCACTCTGCATTTGAGGAAGGTTGAGGGATCCTCCCCATGCCTGGTGACCTGCATGAAGGATTTCATGGGGGTGAGGGGTGCCTCGCAGGGCCCCTGTTCCTGTACCAAGACGGGATCCCGCTCACCAGGTCTCAATTTGTGAGCATGCTAAAGATGGCTGTAAAGCAGATGGGGCTGCTGGCAGACGAATTTGGTAGTCATTCCTTTGGAATAGCAGCTGCCACAATGGCAGCACAAGGGGGCCTGCCTGCCAAGTCCATCATGAGATAGGGGCACTGGCGGTCCTGGGCCTACGCAGCATACATTTGGCCCGAGAAGGCATTGCCGGCACAGCCTGGTGCCTTGGCCAGCCAGTAGGCCTGACTGTGGGTAATGGTTGGCAGTAGGCAGTCCCATGGGGAACACCTTGGTGGTGGATGTTATGGGTCATGATAAGGTAAGGAGGTCAAGGAGTCTCTGCCAACTCCAAGTTCAAGCAGAAGTTCTAGGGCAAGTTCAATTCCAAGTTCAAGGGAGACCCCGCCTCCAGTTGCTAACAGCTCCTTGTTTTGCAGGGGAGGAGAGAGTGTCAAGCAGATGGCCCGGCCAGTTGCTCTCTCCTCCAAGGGGAGTCAGGATTGACTGACATATAGTCATTGACCCACATGGGTGTGGTCAATGAAGAGATCACAACCCATACATATCCGCCAACCATTTAGATAGCATTTTGAGGCCATTTATTGCCAATACATAATGATATATCCAATATATAATCATATATCAATACATAAGCATGTCTGTACTAACCTGTATTTAACCATGTTTTCTGAAATCTATCAATACAATTTCATAATGAATTTTGTGTGTGAGTGTTATTCAGGGGGCCGGGGGCCTGTACGGTCTGGGTCCGCAGGGGGGTATCAGGCATTTCAGGAAAGGTTGGAAAGAAGACATGGGAGGAAAAGAGAAGAAAGAGACCAGATGACAGAGGGAGGAAAGACAAACAAGACAGATGGTGGGGAGAGGAGAATGGAGGAGCATGATGGACCCCAGTCTGTCTGTGTGTCCCAAAGTGTACAGGTATAGACTAGAGATGTACACTGGACCCCTGATATGGTTCAGTTCCAGATTTAACACTTTTGGAAATGTACTGCTTCAGCTCAGACTGATTTGGAACCAGTCTTCTTTGATTTGTAACTCAAATCAAAGCTGAAACTCAGGGGTCTGCTACCCTGTGTCTGCCACTGGTTTTTACAGGAAATACAGAAATGGCTAAACTTTTGTTTTCTTTCTTATACTTGGCATCGACAGTCTTAGTAACCCTTTAAGAAGGGAATAAGCTTGACTAATTGCAGAGAAATAGAGTCAGCACATAGGTTGTGCCATGTGCTTTTTAGTTATATTATTTTTTAGGAAGGTGGCTATAAGGTATCATTTATTTATTGTACCAAAACTAGGAGAAATTTGCAGGCCTAGCAGTCTCTTAGGAGGGCAATCACTCCTACCAAGATTGCATAGAGTTTTGTTAGAACAGACTTGCTTTTTGGTGAGTATCCAACACACATGATTTTCATATATTGTTTGTAGACTATGACTATGCAAATGGAAGCCAGCAGAGAGAATTCTGCCAAGTTTCACAAGGATATCTGCAATGGTTCATGAGAAGGAAGATGTCTAAGAATGCAGAAGGCATTATTTACTTCCATTTTCTTTTCCCTGTGCACTTAGTTTTGGGACACTTTGTATGAAAATGGGCTAGAGGTGTTCCCAGACCTAGGACAGAGTTGGACAACTGTGGAAGGTAGGAGATCTTAGAGGGACTCATCCCCCACCGTGTCTGCCCCTGCCAAAAGAAAATCATTTTCCCCCCCAAATGTCCTCAAGGGGACACAAAGAACATTTTCACCATGTTTGGGGGCCTTCCTGGACCATTTTACCATTAGGAACTGATCAGAAGTGTCCTGAACTCACAGTGGCAAATGCCTGAGGAGCAATAGGGGAAGGGTGCAGGAAAAACAAAGTATGGGGTGCAGTTCAAGTCTGTTGCTAATTGTCCACAATAGAAGTAAGGGAAATCAAGAGCCAGTCCAGCCTCAGTCACCAATAGTCCATATAAGATGCAAAAGTAGTCAAAAGCTAGTCCAGAGTCCAATTACCAGGTGTACATACCAGATGCCAGGGAAGCCAATAACCAGTCCAGAATTCAGTAGAATCAAGTCTGAGGTCCAAGTTCATGGTCAGCAAGGCAGTCCAGAAGTCCATCCAAAGCCAAGGCAAAACAGAAACACAAGAAGAATGCAACAGCTCAAGATAAGCAGTTGTCACTATTGAGATTTAAAGGAATCCACTGCTAGATTTATAGCTAGAGTTTCAGGGTCAGGTAAAGCTAATTAAGAAGGAAGCAGGTCAGCAGTTTGGTATTTAGGTTAGGGGAGGCAGCATGGCATCTAGATCATCTATCACTGCCTAACCAACCATTTGTTCTTCAGAGTGAGGCATGTTTTCTTTATCTGTTTCCACTGCCCTCTGGGTGGTGGGGAGCAAGAGCAGTATCTTCAGACTGAGCCAGGCTGTCTCTCTCTTCAGACTGAACCAGGCTTTCGCTGTCTGCCTCATCTGCATTCTCTGCTTCTTCTTCGCCTCCTCCTCCTCGGCAAGGGATTCCATGGCAAGAAGTTACTTTTACTGTTTCAAAAAAAAAAAAAAGCAATCTCTGTTGGACCTAAATTGGTCCAGAGGGGCAAAACGTGGTGGGAATGGACCTCAAAGCCCCTAGAGGGTATTTGGGGGCAATTATTATTATTATTATTATTATTATTATTATTTGGTGGAAATGTCTTCCACATGCCCTAGAGGGCATTTTGGAGCAACACTTTGAACACTGTAGGCCACAAAAATGGCCCTGGGTGCTACATGTGGCCTGAAGGCACACTATGCTAACTCCTGCTCTAGGGCTGAATGCTTGAAAGATAATTGAAAAGCATTGCAATGCTTTTTAGTGAAACAAGGTGCATGGAGGTGATATTGGATTCAGCCATATCATGGGCTCCTCCTTGCCTCCACCCAGCCCCCACTCCACAGTTCACCTCATTGCTCAGTGTCTGTCCTTCCTGGCTGATTGTTGTTATGCAATACCAGTCTTAAGTGACAGAGAATTACTGTATATAAGTATTACTTGTAGGGTTTTCTTTTAAACTTTTTATTTCAGTCCAGGGAAAGGCAATGTATTTTGATTGTGGTTGTACTTCTTAAAGGTTGTCTATATGAGGCAAAACCAGGTGGATTGCTCCACAGTAAAGGCTACTTGCAGCAGCTGTGATTTGTCTTAATGGTTTTTAGGGGGTTTTCAGATACCTTGCAGGCATGCAAAGCTATCCATGTTTGCTGTGCAAACGGGCATGCCTGTAAATCAAAATGGCAGCCACAACTGAATTTCTCACATTTTTATTCTCACCAGTTCCTGCTGCTGAACAGCATTTTAAAAAAATATCTAAGGTGAATGTGTGATATTTGACTTAACAGAACAAACAAACAAACAAAAAAAACCCCGTCAAACCCCATTTTATCGCATCGGCACCTGCTCACTAAGATGGGGAAAAAAAAAAAAAACCATGGCAGTTCTGGGTGCTTGCCTTGTAAGCAAGCCCAATCCTCTGTACTCATCCAGCCAATCAGCTTTCAACTTGTGCATCTTTAGGAAAGTGAATCAAATCGAATGAACAGTAATGCTCATTGCCCCTGCAGGATTCTTTTTTAAAACTCCGGGGAAAGCCGCAAATGCTTTCCTTGTAGAGTATATGGAATATTTAGCACCCCTCCTTCTGAATACAGTAATATGATGCAGGATGCCTTTAAGAAAACATTGTCCTCACAGTCCACGAGGAGTATTTTCACCATTTAGAATAATAGAATCATAGAATTGTAGAGTTGGAAGAGACCACGAGGGCCATCCAGTCCAACCCCCTGCCACGCAGAAAATCTTGATCAAAGCATCCCCGACAGATGGCCATCCAGCCTCTGTTTAAAGACCTCCAAGGAAGGAGACCCCACCATGCTCCGAGGGAGTGTGATCCACTGCCAAACAGCTCTTACTGTCAAAAAGTTCCTCCTAATGTTGAGGTGGAATCTCTGTTCCTGGAGCTTGCATCCATTGCTCCGTGTTCCAGTCTCTGGAGCAGCAGAAAACAAGCCTGCTCCATCCTCAGTGTGACATCCCTTCAAATACTTAAACAGGTCTATCATATCGCCTCTTAATTGTCTTTTTTCCAGGCTAAACATACCCAGCATACATGTATGTATGTTACATAACATACATGTTAACGATGGAGCTTCTCAGAAAAAAAGAAAAGAAGAGAGCATGTGCACCAAAATGGTTGAATACACTGGGATTTTTAGAAACTTTCTAAACCCTGCATCTGAATGGATGAATCTATCAGTTTCAGTTTTTCAGTTTCTCCCCCACGGATTTTATTTTAAAAAATCTCAAGTTATTTCCACTCAGAATATGGGGAAAAAATGCAAATTTTGGATAATCCTTATTAAAAAAATAACTACAATGAGATTGTTCCCCCAACCCTGTCTATGTCATGGCCCATAGCCAATTCATGTGAAAATTCTGAAGTGGAAAAGATACAAAGACATAACTCTCTTCATTGGGCTTTCTGTCAAGTGAAGGTATCCTTTTTATGGTAAGGGTATAAATTACACATTTTTAAGAACAACACCCAGAAGGCCCTTTCAACGAATTGCAACAGAATGCTCTGGAATTACAAAATGTACATTCTTTTTATAATTACTGTTAGAACAGGTGAGACAACCTTTTAGTCTTTTACTTGATCCAAGAACCATGGAAAAGTTTATGTATGCAAATACTTTATTGTACTTGAGCCAGAAGACAGCCAGAAGCAACATGAAAACAGCAGCAAGAGATAGCAGAGATGAAAACAATGGCATGCACAAGGCAATGTAGGTAGCTGTTCAGACCCAATGGCCAGCAGCAGAGGCAGACTGGCAAACAGAGAAAGTGGAGAAAAAAGGTCATCCCAGACACAGAGGTAAGACAGGATGCTATTCACTAAAAATCCTGGGAGGCATACAAGGTGTGGTGATAGTTCAGTACCACATTGTTAGAAGTGCAACAATGTTTAGCAATGAAGAGTAAATAATGCCTCAGACTGAGCAGTAGAATTAGGGTAAGATAGTTTGAGTGACCCACAGTCCTCCCTGCTTGTCTACCTATCCTATTCCCTCTGTGATGTAAATTGATGCTCTTAGGGATGTTTCCATCTCATCGACCAAGAGCTCTCCCTAGAGATGTAGCTTAGGATAGCATGCTGAGTAACTTTCTTGTCTTAAAATGGAGTTCCTACAATAAAACCTTAGTTTGTTTCTCTAAAGCCATTGGTGTCTTTGCTCCTTAAGTCAGGATCCCTAATTGACTGCTCTATGCATGAATTGTCTAATCTGTTAAGGAAAATGCAACATGGGACATACAGTGAAAGAAATAAAATATGTATGTGAAAGTCACAATGACTAAGCAAGAGCAATTATGAAGCTACACAGGTGAAACTGCTAATGTAATCTAGAAGTCCTGAGAGCCAAGGACAGAGGTACTGAATGCAGAATGGAAACACCTGAGAATCATTAAGTGTACAAGGTGAAATGTTGGAATACATGGGTTGGTCTTAAGTATGGGTGGAACTACATGGACCAATCAGAATGGAAGTACACACCCACTGGGTGATAAACAATGGCTATAAAATTGCAATGTTTGCCAATGTATTGTTGTTGAGTAGAGGTGGAGTAGTTTGGAGATATTGTGGAGTAGTGTGTAGAGATTGTGATTTGTTGACCATATAGTATATTTATATAGAAGAATAAAGTAGGTTTTATATAAAACTACTGAGTTGCCTGAGTGAATCCTGGAGACGTTTTGGAGACACCTGGAGAAGAGTGAGAAGGCTTGGAGAGTTTGTCAGGATCTTCAGCCTATTCTCTGAAACTCTGCTGCTTTGGAGGAAAGCATTAACCACTGATCTAAGCTGGTCGGCTCTGCTGCATAACAAGGTGGTGAGTTTGAGCCAGAGGTGAAGAGCTACAACTCCCATCATCCCTGACATAATCACACATAACCTCTAATATTCCACTGATGAAAACTAATATGTGTGTGACCAAGCAACAACTGTTTTTAATTGTGTTTAAGATTTTATTGTTAGGTTATTGTTGATTCTTTTTGTGAGCCTCCTTGGGTCCCACTCTGGGAGAAAGGAAGGATATAAATAAAATAAAAAGAGAAGAAAAATAAACAACATCAGAATGTGGTTAAAAGGATGTGACCAGGCAACAAGAAGTCAAATCCCAGTTACCCCATTAGTCTTTTCTAAGAACAAACATAACAAGCATTTCCTCCTTGAGGTGTGGTGCGGAATGTGCATCAAACAAATGTGAATGGATTCTGCAGAGACACCAACATGTAATTCCTATAGTGAAGAGCCACAGCTACCTGGCATCTGGCCTTCTGGATCAGCTTTACAAACAGGAGTAGAATAGAAACACTTTAAAATGTGACTTCAACTCCCAGTTCAGGCAGTATTACTAGAAGGATACCATGGGTGATGGTATTAAAATGCACTGAGAGATCCTAGGTAACAAACAGGAAAACATTCCCACTTTCTCTTAGCAAAAGCAGTCTCTGCTCCAATACCAAGTTTAACACCAAGCTTGAATTGGGTCAGACACTATTATTCAGAAGTGCCAGAAGATGACCAGCAACCAGCTGCTCAAAAGCTGTTCAAAAGCTGCTCAAAAGCTCAAAAACTCCCAAAATGTGAGATTGGATATTGGTCTACATTTATTAAATCCTCCCTGGATCCCTAGTTCTTAAATGCACTGGCTTGATTTTCAGCCATTCCTTGGGGAAGTGTTACTGGATGCAAACTCAGAGGACATATTTTCTAGCTGTAAACCAGCTGAGATGGGCAAGATTAAGGTGGTTGTGAATAGCCTATGTTTTCAAAAGTACTGATATTTTTTTTTTAAAAAAAACTTTTTTATGTGTGCTGCATTGCATAACAGCCTCCACTTCTAAAGGCATGGTACTGTCATGGAGAGCAAAGTCTGGATCCCAGTGTAGCTGAATGGCATGGGAGCATCATCCTACTCAAACTTGTGATTGGCTGAATGCCATAGGTAATGCCATGGAACTGGGGGTGTGATTGCCAATGTTGCTCTGTTAGGTAGAGTGGTGTGTTGCCTTCCTGCTCTAGGTTAGTGTAGGCCATGTTGGTTATAGAGGTAGCAATGGTCTACACTTAGAAATCATCATAACTGGAGTAAAGAATTCAGTTCTGTCAGGTTCCAATCTAAGCACTGTTACTGGAACCTGGAATTTAACTTTACTAATTCACCCGACTTTACTTGCACGGGATTGAACTGTTAAGGTTGCAGTCTTACTGTCAACTGATTTGGAATGGATTGAAGAATATGGCAGTGGGGAGGGGTCTGATTAATTTAGACAAAGACCAACACTGGCAATTTTGGACCTATTTTAGTACTAGTTTGGAAAAAAGAGACAAAGGTTTTCTTGAGTCAAAATTTGCTTTTGTTGGTGATTGATGGATAATCCAGCTACATGCCAGCACTGCAACAGATAGTTAATTGCACACAGAGAATCACCTAACATCAGCACTTCAGTGTAGTGGTTTTCCCTAGAAAAGGACATACAGCACCATTTATTTATCAAAACTAATCAACATCAGCAGTCAATCTCCAGAGCTGCTTGGTCTGCTTCTTCTCATACTCTTAGTGTTTTGTTTGTGGGACTCTGGGGGTTGCATGTATGTATGTTGTTGCTTGGTCTCAGGGGTTGGGTTATGTGTCATTTTGAAATAGTAGTGCCATTAAAACACAACCTAGAGCAAAATTAAAGGCTAACCTAGTGTTTATTATATAATAAATAGAAGATTGTGCTGGATATGGCGAGAGACAGAGAAGCAATCATATTCAAAACTATAGGGAGTTTTAAATAGTGGCATTACACAGAGTGAACTATAACAGGACTGTTATCTTTACCTGGAACCCTAGGACAACTGTACAGGAGGGCACCTTTGCAGGACAGGATCACCATATCCCAGCTTCTTACATTTGCTTAAACTAATCTTATTATTATGCAGACTGCTAATCATGCAAATTATGTGATGAGCTATGAAAGGTTTATGCAACCATTTCCCTCTCCAGTTCACTGCTTTCAAAATTGCTTTAAAGAAAGAAGAGAGAGATTGTTTGGCTTTTCTCATATATATGTGTGTGTGTGTGTGTGTGTGTGTATATATATATATATATATATATATATATATATATATATTGCAGGGATTGAATTTCAGCCCTTAAGAGCTAAATAAAAATGAAGATAATTATATATTGTAAGAGGTGTCAGCATGGTGTATTGGTCTGGGTATTGGATTAGGAACCTAGAAGATCTGGGTTTGAACTCTCACTCAGCCATGGAAGCCTCTGGGTGGACTTCAACAAGTAACTCTCAGACAGCCTTAGAGGAAGTCATTGGCAAACGTCTGAAAAAAATTGCAAAGAAAATCCTATGACAGGATCACCATAAGTCTGGGTTGACTTGAAGGTACACAATAGCATACTTTAAGAAGAAGAATGCTGCAGCCGTATGTACAATTTTCTGGGAAACTTTTCCCTTTCTGCTCAGAGTAATTAGGAAATAAACTTAACAGATACTTTGGTTGAGTCCAGAAGTGTACCCTCTGCAATCAAGATTGGATACTTTTGCTGGCCAGGCTATTCAGTGATGCAATGGAGGCTATGAAATAAGCTTTTTCATACTGCCTGCACTGTCACAGTAGGCATGACTATGGTCATTTAGCTTGTGAGTGAGTTTTCTATCATTAGCTCTCTCAGTGTTCACCAGCCAATCTCAGTATTCAACAGTTCCATGTGCTCCCTTTTGCTCTGTTAGCTGTGAAGCCGTGGAAGAGGCAGCTGTGGCTGCTTGCTTCCATTGGGAAGGAGAAGAGGAGGAAGAACCATTCCGAGGAGGAAGAACCATTCCGAGGAGGAAGATTCAGCCAGTCTGGGCTTGTGTTTGTGCTGGGGAGTCATGAATGTTTCTTATCAGATGGAGTGTCTCGTCCTTTTTCTTCCCCTTGGAATGATAACCAACTGCTTGTCCTCCTCTGATTTGCCTACCCTCCTCACTGGAAAGGAACAGTAGTCACAGCAGTTCCCTACTTAGGCTTGACAACTGTGGAAAGAAGAGACAATATCCCCTGTGCCCCATTCAAAAAGACATATATGGTTGTGTTAGGCCAGGGTGGCACAGTGGTTTGAGTATCTGACTATGGACTTTATCAGATGCTGCCCTTAAAACGTTCTTTTGCCACCATAACAAAACCCATTTCTATGCTGGCAAAAGAACGTTCCCCCCACACTTACCTTCATCTCCCAGCAAAGGCAGCTCCAGCAATAAAGAGAAAGTGAATGGAGCCCCATTCACTTCCTCGTTTGAAATCCCGTGAGACATTGTCATGAGGGAAATTCAAAAACAAAAATAAGACATAAAAAGTTACACAAAAAAACCACAGACACTTTAAAAGTCCCAAGTACCCCAGGGAGGGTCATAAGATTATGGAACGGCCTGCCGGACAAGATCCAGCACATTACCACCCTAAATAGTATTTTAAAAGCTCTTAAGATGGATCTCTTCCAGCAGGCCTTTCCTGAATAGATACCCGGTCATCAGAGAGAGAAAAAATCTTTGGTCCGATCCCTATGCAGCTATTTTATTGTATTGTTTTTAGTATTTATTAAGTATCTTTTAAATGTTTAATTATTTAATTGTATTTTAAGGGGTGGGTGGGATGGAGGGGTTTGTATCTATTTTTTTTCAATATTTATTTATAGTTTAACACAAATCAATTCCTCATACAAAACCAGCCAGCATATATATATTATATATATTACATCCACTTTTTAAAAATTCTCCCCAATTTCTACCCTCTCCCCTCCACCCTCCCTCATTCCCTCTCTTTCATTCTTATATCTATATCTCCTTTCTCTTTCTCTCCTCTTCTCTACATACTATCACCTTCTTCTCCTTTTTCTTTCACTCTTCTTCCCACTCACACAGTTTAGACCTCCCCTGTTTCCTTTCTTTTGAGCAAAATATTACTAATATATATATATATATATATATATATATATATATATATTATCTCCCTTACACCATTATATTTATATTTTTGTCCCGTTATGTTTTGTTACCACTTCATCCTTAAGTTTTACTTTATATTTTATATTCCCCTTTTACAGTCTTGTAGTCCTTCCTTTTTATTCCACCTATCTATCCCTCCATAACAGTTATATTAGTGTACTCTTTAGATTATAAAATTTTGTGCTCTTGATTTCAACCATTCTTTTTCCTTTTCATCGTACATTAACTCTGTAGCCTCACTTGTCTACATTCATATAATAATGTACTTATATTTATGTAGTTATCCAACAATGTCCCGTATTGCTTCCCAATAATCACGGATTGGTTTCCATTCTTCCTCCCATTTCCGCATCTTTTTCTTGTTGATAATATATGTCAATCTATCATTTTCAAACATTTCTTTCAGTCTTAATGTCCATTCATTTATTGAGGGTAGCTCTTTTTTTTCCAATTTGCCGCAATCGTTATTCTTGTCGCTGTCACTAAGTATAACAGTACTCTTCCATGTTTTTTAACAAAGGTTGTTTGCAAACTTGACATCATGTTCAGTAAATACAATTTTGGATCCATCGGGTATTGCGCCTTAAAAATCTTTTGTATTTTCTTATGAATTCTACACCAATAGTTTTGTAATTTGGGGCATCCCCACCACATGTGATATAATGTCCCAATATCTTTCTCGCAATGCCAGCATTTATTTTCTTTCAGTTTGTAGATTCTGCTAAGCCTTTGTGGTGATAAATACCACCTATTCACAATTTTAAAATGGTTTTCTTTGAGGGATATACAAGCCGTAAACTCATCCGTATCTCTCCACGCCTTCTCCCATTCCTCCATAGATATTGATTCTTTCAGATCTTGTGCCCATCGAACCATTGCATCCGATATCTTCTCCGTTTCAGTCTCTCTTTCCAATAGAATTTTATAGCATTTTGATATCAATTTATCATTCTCCTTCCAAATTATCTTGTCTAATTCCGATTCCGAAAGTTCAAATTCACATTTTAATTTGTCTTCTTGGAATTTATTTTTAATTTGGAGAAATTTAAACCAGTCCATCTTTATTTCCTTCTTTTCCAATTCTTCTCTTGTATGCATCGCTATTATCTCTCCTTCTTTGATACCTTCATAATTTATCAGATCTTTATATCTTATCCAATCCTCGGTATTCTCCCATCTCCCAAAGAAGGCTTCTTGTGGAGAAATCCACATGGGCAGTTTACAATAAAATTGATTCTTTAGCTTGCTCCAAATTCTAATTAGAGATTTTCTAATAATATGGTTTTCAAAATCTTTATTAATTTTTTGTTTATCATATCCTAAGTAAGCATGCCACCCATATCTCATATTGTGGCCTTCTATTGTTAATATCCTCATGTTTTTTAATTTAATCCAATCTAGTAGCCAATTGAGTCCACACGCTAAATAGTATGTTTTCAAATCCGGTAGGGATGCTCCGCCTTCCTTATGATTAATTATTAATGTTGTCCACTTAATTCTTGCTTTTCTGCCTCCCCAGATAAATTTGTTCAGCTCATATGACCATTCCTGTAGTGACTTGTCGTTGAGTAAAATTGGAAGATTCTGGAACACAAAAATACATTTCGGGAGTATATTCATTTTTATTGCATTTATCTTGCCAAGCAAAGACAGATTCAAGTTGCTCCATCTCTTCAAATCTTTCCTTATCCCTTCCCATAATGTTTTATAATTATACTCATAGAGGTTAATATTCTTTTTGCTTAACCACACTCCAAGATATTTAACTTTGTTTTCAGTCTTGCATTTTGATATTTCTTTTAACTGGGTTTCTTCTTTATCTGTCAGATTTTTAGTCGTTATTGCCGTTTTATCCTTGTTTATTTTCAGTCCTGCCAATTTCCCATAATTTTGAATCAAATCAAGTAGTTTCCCAACGTTCTTTACAGGATCTTCTAAAATCGAAACCATGTCGTCAGCGAAGCTTCTTATCTTATACTCTTGATTTCTTATTCTCAAGCCTGGTAGTTGGTTATTATTTCTTATTTGGTTGTTTAGACTCTCTAGGGTTAGGATAAAGAGAATGGGAGATAGTGGGCATCCTTGCCATGTTCCTTGAGAGATTTCAAATATTTCGGTGTTTTCATTATTTATTGTTAGGTATGCTTTCTGGGTGTCGTATATTGCCAAAATCCTTTTTGTAAATATTTCTCCAAAATTAAGACCTTTCAGTGTAGATTTAATAAATGACCATTTAACCTTATCGAAGGCTTTCTCAGCATCCAAAAATATAAATGCTGCCTTCTTATCTATAGCTTTGTCATAGTACTCATTTGCATTTATCATAATTCTAATGTTATTTGAGAGATGCCTTCCTTTTATAAAACCACATTGATCCTCATGGATTAATTCTTTAATTATGGTACTCAAAGTGTTTGTAATAATTGTTGCGTATATTTTATAGTCCACGTTTAGTAGGGATATAGGTCTGTAATTGGCCATATTTGTTGTATCCTTGCTCTCTTTAGGGATAAGTACGATATTCGCCACTTTCCAAGATTCCGGTATTCCTTCCTTAGGTATCCTGCTTAATACTCGTAGCAATGGTACAATCAGCTCATCTTGGAAAGTTTTGTAGAATTCCGAAATAAAACCATCCTGTCCTTCCTGATTTTAGTTGTCTTATCACCTCCCGGATCTCTTCTCCTTCTATAGGTTTCTCCAGGCTCTCCCTCATCTCTTCCGAGATCATCTTATTCCAATTTTCTTTAATGTATTTAATTTCTTCTTCCTCTTCTATTTCTGTGTCTACATCTTTGGATTCCCCATACAATGTTTTGTAATCATTTACAAATGCAGTCTTAATCTCGTTCTGGGATTGATATCTTACGTTTCTCACTCTTATTTCTGAGATTGTCTTCTTTTCTGAGTCTTTTTTCAAACGGTATGCTAACCATCGTCCCACTTTATTCGCCTGTTCAAAATATTTTTGCTTTACTCTTCTCAAGTTGGCTCCAATCTTTTCTGTTATTTCTGCCTTCAGTGATTGTTGTATTAATTTTATTTCCATTTGCAGCTTTGTATTTTTCGGATTCAATCATAGTTTCCCTTCTTTCTCTTTTAAATCTTTTGTTAGCTTTTCAAATTCTCCTTGTCTGCTTCTTTTCAGCTCCGCCCCTTTCTGAAGAAATGTCCCTCTAATTGTAGCTTTGAAGGTATCCCATGTTGTCTTTGCATTTACATCAACAGTCTGATTGATTTCAAAGAAGCTTTGAATCTCCTTCTTCACTTTGTCTACGAATTTTTCATCTTTAAGCAGTCCTTCTTTCAGTTTCCATATATACTGTCTTGTTGGGTTGACCAGTTTGATTTCTATCGGATGATGATCCGATAATATTCATTCACTAATTTCCATTTCTATCACTTTTGCAAGCATTGTTCTAGACACCCAACACATATCTATTCTCGACATAGTTTTATGTGTTTCTGAAAAGAAGGTAAAGCCTTTTTTTCCTTCATACTTTGTATCCCACACATCAAGCAGGTCAAAATCTTTTAAGATGCTTTTACCTACTTTCGGTAATTCTCCTGCTTTACTTGAACTTGAAGATCTGTCATTCTTTGCATTCACTACCACATTGAAATCTCCAATTATGATGATATTTTGATTGTTCAGTTCTTCAATTATATGGTACATCTTTTTGTAAAATTTCTCCTTTTCTTCTAGTGGGGCATAGACACCAATTATAATCACCTTCATATTTCCCAAATTCGCTTCAATTCCAACATAGTGTCCTTCTTTATCATTTAACACTTCTGTTGCCTCGTATTTATTTTTAACATACAGGGCTACTCCCTTCTTTCTTTTTGCTGCATTGGAGAAGAAGCCTTGCCCAAGTTTCGTTCTGCGCAGTAGTTTGTTGTCTTTTTCTCTAATTTTTGTTTCCTGCAAGCAGATGATGTTCACATCAATTCTCTCTAGTATATGAAAAACTTGGTTTCTTTTTTAAGGTTCATTTAGTCCTTTTATATTCCACAATCTAATTCTTATTGTCATTTCCGTCTACTAGTCTGTTTATTTATTTGTTTATTTATTTGTGTATTATATTTCTCCCTCTTCTTCTTGTTGACTATCTCCCACTTCTTCCTCCTCCGAGTCCTCTTCTTCACAACGTAACTCCTCTCTCTCACCCAGGTCCTCTCTGATTAATTCTTCTTCCACATCTGTTTCCTCTTCCTCTTGTCTATGATCAGTGTTTTCTTTCTCTTTTTGTTCATGTCCATGCTTATAAGTTTGCTTTTTTAAGACACTTTCTTCTTATCTATATCTCTATGATCTAGTCTTCCTTCCTCTGTCCTTTGTTTAGTATCTTTCATTTCTGTTCTTCCAATCTCCTCTTTTCCCAATGATTTAAGAAATTGGCTCGCCTTCTCTACAGTATTTACCTTTTGTCTTCTTTGATTATACATAAAGGTGATTTCGTCTACTCGTTCCCACCTGCATGCTATTCCCATATTTCGTAGTTTCTGTGTCAGTAATTTATAATCTTGCCTCTTTTTCAAAATTTCTGCCGGAATATCTTTAAATATCTTAATCTCATTACCATCCACAGTTAAGTTCTTTTGGTAGCTTGATTGAATTATTTTTTCTCTTGTCTTTATTTGGTTAAAGCAGATTATAACATCTCTCGGTGTCTTTTTCTCTCTGGTTATAGCAGAGTTCACTCTGAACATCTTGTCCGTTGCCCGTTCAATCTCGTCCTCCTCGACTTCTATTAACTTAGCCAAACTGGGGATTATCTTTCCCCATAAATCTTCTTTTAAAGTTTCTACTATTCCCCTTAGTTTCAAGCATTTCTCTCGGTATCTCAGTTCTTGCGTGAGGTTCATATTTTTTTCTCTCCTCTGTTCTTCCTTTGTTTCATCCACCTGTCTTCCCATATTGTCCATTCTACCTTCCATATCATCTACTTTTGTTTTTAGATTCGTCATTTCAAAAGACAAATTGTCCATTTTATTCTCCAGTTTCGCCATGGTTGATCTCATCTCTTGTTTCACAGATCTAAGCTCCTCCCATATCTCCTTCTTAAAATTCTTAAGTTCATCCAGTATTTGCAGCGTTAAATCTGTTTGTTTGTCCGCCTGTTTGATTGGGTTTTCCGATGAATTTCTTCTTATGAATTGCAATTGTGTCTGTGCTTGGGCTCCAGCACCCTTGGCTCTTGTGCTTGCTGCCATTTTCACAACCTTTAATCTACCAATCACGTATTGTCAGCGAAGGTCTAACTCTAGCCTAATTCAAAGATTGATCCTTATCTCGCTAATATATCACTGTTTAGAAATATTTCCAATGCTTCCACCACAGTTCTAAATTCTTATACAATCAAACTACCTAAGTAGCCTTCTTACTTCAATGTTCAATCAATTTTCTCTATTCAATATTCAATATTTAACATTCACTATGCATTATATCAATATCAATAGTCAATATCGACATCAATATCTATATCCGTCTTAATATCAATATCAGGGTATATATCAATTTCTGCATCTATCCCAAGTTAATCAAACTAGCTCCAAGTTTAACTCAAAAAGATATATACCCTCTGGTTATGGTTGTAGCTATAGTCCTTAGTATGAGAGAGGTAATCCAAAATATTCCAAAATGCTCTTTTTGTTTTAGAACAATCCCCTCCCTCTTAACATAAGTTTCTTCAATTCCCCAGTTCTTTCTTGGAAGCCCTATTAGATTTTCACACTGATATGTTTATCTACTGATTTCCTTATATCCTAATTTCAATTTCAATTTCCTCCTTGTCCATAAGATGTCAGCAACAGTACAGTAGACACTCTCTTTCCAATTTTGCTCGACCTATAACAGTATACTTTCAGTCCTTTCTTCTTTCTTCTTTTATTTTCTACTTGGTAGTTAGGTCTAATAAGTTGTTAGTTGTTCCCACAAGTAGAAGGAGACAAAAGAAGAAAAGGGGGAAAGGGAAAAGAAGGCAGTCCCCAAGAGTTAAACAATGTAACCCAGTATAGGAAGATAGACAATTTCATGAAACTTAATAACTATCTATTCTTCAACCACTTGATTGGTCTAATCCCATTAGGTTCAAAACTTGCAAACTTATCACAATTATCAATCTTCGACCACTTGTCTGGTCTAATCCTCAAGATCCAACCCCTGTCCTCTTCTGTCCTCTTCTGTCCGCTTCTATCCTCTTCCTTTCTGCCAATCTTTTTACCGCTGCTTTATTTCAGTCCTTGTTGGGGGGGTACACACTCAGGTGCCGGATATTATTTACCTTTGTTATTCCTTCTATGTCTCTATCTATAGTCCTGCCTCTATCCTACCCCAGTCTCAGTCTTTAAACCTATGTTTCTGTATATATTTTTGAGTCTCTATTTTCCCAGTTCGATGTTCTAATTCTACTTCCTTCCCCCTTCTGATTAAACTCTCGCACCACTGTCAGCTCGACTCACCAGCGCCTTGGGGAAAACTCTGTTGCCATGTTCTTTATTTTTCATGCTCCATGTGCTCTCTTTTTTGCCCACTGCATTCAGAGCACTGAGAAACGCGGAGATCTTACTTGTGCTCAAATTCCAGGTGCTTTAAATCAGCTCGCTAACTTCTTAGGTTGTATGTCGCTTTGAAGTGCGGGAGCTTGAGGGTTAGATCTGAAGATCGCCTCTCATTATGATGGCTGCCAATGTCCTTTTGCCGGGCAGGCTCGCCGTGCTGGAACCTCCGTCCCAGCGTCACCGAGTCCCCCACGGCCAAGATCAGGCTGGTCCCATGGAGCCCGGGTCTTCCTGACCCAAGCTTCTGATCGGGGAGGGAAAATAAATTTATTTTCTCCCCTGATTCGTAACGATTGGCGGAGTGTCTAGAGCAGAGTCGCTCATGACCTCCGTCCCCTCGGCTCGCACACCGGAAGTCCCCCCATTTGTATCTATATTTTAAATGCTGTAAGCCACCCCGATAGCATTTTGTAGAGGGGCAAGATACAAATAAATTTTATTTATTTATTATTATTAAAAAGAATGACACTAACCTGGATGTCCTGATCTCACCCAGAAGTGTTCGCATCGGACTGACCATTTTCGCTACAGTGACAAGATTTAAATGGCCCGAGGTTTCGCATGCTGGCAATGCCGGCACCAAAATGGAACAGGGGATCTATTGGCTGCTTAAGCCATCATGTAAAAGGTACAGGTTTTGGCCAGGACATAACCATGAAAGGGCAACATCATCATCTGATCTGTGCACCCTTTTGCATTTATGTGGTGTTGTCCACCTGATAAAGTCCTATGACTCTGGAGGCCAGGGTTTGAATCCCTGCTTGGCCATGAAAAGCCACTGGGTGACCTTGGATAAGTCACACATTCTCAGGCCTCAGAAAACCTTGTGATAGGTTCAGCATAGTGTTGCCATATGACAGAAATGAAGGAACACAACAAGAGCCAAAGCCACACTTATGCATGCAGGATTCTGCCCTAAATATGATAGCCTTAAAATGTTGCTACCTTAGCATGGGAACCACTTTCTCATGAGTTCACTACACTGTCCGACTACTTATCTCTCACATACCAGTTTTCTACATTGAGGGAATGTTTTATATAAAGTCATATTCAAGCATGTGAGCCTCTGATCACACTTGCTGTTTAAAACAATAGAGCCCAAACACAGGTTTAGCTCCTCATGAATAGTGGGACAGAGTAATTTGCAGAAGCGTGTCCATCCAGATGATTACAGCCTTGGCTTGGAAAAAAGCAGAATTATTTTTATAATCTGTTATGATTGCTCTAATTACATTTAACCATGAACAATTTCTTCCTCATGTAGAAAGCCTCATTTCCCATGGGTCAAATTATTATTTGTGGATTATAATAACTTCAGAGCAGAAATGAGAGCTGCCATGTTTTTTAAAAAGATTGCCCTATCTAATTGAATGCAGACAGCATTCAAAAAAGGTTATCCTGCATCTGCAGTATGAAATGGAAAGGTCAGCTTTACTACCTGAGAACCCAGCAATCTCATTCCCATCACATTCTGTTCAGTACAGAGAGCAGAACAGACTTGATCCAGATTTGTAGATAAGAGTCCCATAAGACAAAGATGAAACTGTAGTATTCTGTTTCAGAATTGCATTTATATATTTAACATGCTTTGATAAAATGACCCCACCCTTGCTAAACTTGGATCATTACAATCAAACACCCAGTAGTTAGGTAGTTATGGAAATTTAATTTAAGTTCCTGGAATTTAACAAGCCTTCCACCCTTGATGTCTCTGCACTCTACATTCTTGTAATTAGATAATGTTCCAGGATTTAGGGCCATTTGACATGACAAACAGGTGCTTTGTTAGTGCAACATCATTACAAGAACACTTCATCCTGTCTCCTTTGAGGATTATGAAAAGCTCTTGTGAACTTGTTGGGCAATACTGAGGACTGTGCAGCAGAAGTGAAGTAGAACAATTATTTACTAAAACTGCTAGCAGTGATTACTGAAGTGGTGCACATCAGATGATTACCATTTATGTTTGTGTCTTCTCTGGGGATTGTACAGTCAGTCCTGTGTATCCATGGATTCATTCCACGTGGGGTGGGGTGTCCTGGAACCAAACTCTAGCAGATATCAAGGGCCCACTGTAGTAAGAAAGGCTCATTTGAAATTTAAGGTGAAACAAGAGTCTCACTAAGTGGAAGTTTAAAATAAGCTATCTAATTTTATTTCCCTGTACGATACTATTCAGTATTGTAAAAGAAGGGCACTTTTCCATAAACCTTCATAATACTTCTCAAATAATTTTTTTGGTCTTTTGTTTATTCAGTTTCTTCTGCTTTCTTCTAAGTTTGTTTTTGTATCTTTTGTAAACATTTTAACCATTTAAATTTCAATTGTTTAAAAATAAAACAAAATAGGCATTTTTTCAGAATGTAAAATTTACCCACTTTTCTGTGCCATGCCATGGTTTCTTTCTTTATCTTCACTCAGTTCCAAATTTAAAACAGCATGAAGAACACCCAAATACTCACCGAGTCCTGTCAGGTGCCCTGTTGAGAGATAATCTCAATAAACAAGATACCCAGAGCAATTTAGAGAAGGAGTTTGGTTTTGGCTTTCATATTCTGTTTGAGGTGTGGAAGTATTAGTATCACCAAACATGTGCTTGGTATCATACTTGCAAGAAGTCGTAAGGAATCAACTATACAGTGGACCCATCCTATCTGCAGATTGTCCCACCCCTTTATAGTCAATGGTGGTAAAAGTTCTTTACCAGCCTGCACCACAGGACGAAGACAACCATCCCCACATTGCCGTCGGCAACTCTGTGCTTAAGTCCATTCAGCAGTTCACCTACGTGGGAAGCATCATCTCCTCAGATGCCAAGATTGACAAAGAGATCGATCACAGATTAGCAAAGGTACATAGCGCATTTAGAAGACTTTACAAAAGAATCTGGAGTAATAAACACCTGAGGCGAAACACAAAAATCAGTGTGTATAGAGCCATTGTACTGTCTATTCTCCTTTATGGGTCTGAAACATGGGTCACCTATCACTACCACTTACGACTCCTTGAATGCTTCCATCAGCGCTGTTCACGCACAATCCTAAATATACACTGGACTGACTATGTGACAAATGTTGCTGTCCTTGAGCGAGCAGGGTTCACCAGCATTGAGGCCATGATATTGAGAACACAGCTGCACTGGGCAGGGCATGTTTCTAGGATGGAGGTCCATCACCTCCACAAAATAGTATTCCATGGTGAACTCGCCATGGGTCAACGTAAGAGGGGCGCTCCAAAAAAGCGATACAAGGATTCCCTGAAACAACACCTCAGGCTCAGCCAAATTGATCACCAACAATGGTCTGCCCTGGCCTCACATCAGGAGGCATGGAGGCACACTATCCACAATGCTGTAGCCTTATTTGAGAACTCACGCTGAACAAGTCTTGAAGAGAAACGACAACGCAGAAAAAAATCACAACCTGGAAACATCACCCAAGGAAACCTTCTGCTGTGCTTTCTGCAACCAGACTTGTCTATCTCGGATTGGCCTTTTTAGTCATCAGCGCGCTTACAGACAGTGCGGGATGAGTCCTTTCTGAATCTTCGTTTGCGAAGAGAAGCCAGAGAGAGAGAGAGAGAGAGGTGCATGCAGCTATGCCAACACAGCCATGTGCACATCACTACCTATTGATGATAATGTAGCTTGAACATGCACATTTTTTCCTATCGGGGGGGACCAAACCTCTGTAGATGGGAAGGGGCCACTGTATAAGGATCTGGATCAAACTTAAGCAGGACCATGCTGAGTAGCTCTAAATCCCCATGCCCAAAGTATTTCCATTGTGGTTTGTCCCCAAGAAGGCCCTGGTAAAATGTAGAATAATTTATCCTACACTAAAAGGAAGTGGATGGATGGCAACATACCATCTTGATTATGCTCAGTACATTGTGTGTCTTTTGACAGCAGAGCAAGGAGGGTGAGAAGTGTTGAAAGGAAGTTATTCTGAGAAAGAGTGTTTCTTATCTTGCCCTAACATGTGAGGATTTTGACTTTTGAGGCTTCTGCTTTGAGGACAAGTACTACATAGAGCAGAATTTCCCAATGGATTTCTCAATATCATGCATGGTGCTTGAGCGCTATAGCACAATTCTGGAATTATCTCTACTGAAGCAGACCCAGTCAGAGACTTTTGTAGTACCAGGACAACTTCTTTTGTTGCAACTAGTGCTCAACATCCCTCAGGTGTTGCTGGCCCATAAATTAGATAGCACCTCCTCCTAAACAGCATGGCTAACAACTGACCTGCTTGGGTGTAAGTCACACCGGACTCTGACTCTTGACTGACTGCCCATGGTTTTGAACCTTGCCTTTGCCTTCATGACCTCATTGTTGGATTTCCCTGTTGGACTGTTGATTTGGCTTGTTGACTCTATATGTTTGATTCTTAAGACTGGATTGTGTTTACTTTTTGTGTCTGACTTTGCATACTGGTAAGCTGACTAAAACCCAGGTACTCCCTTTGAACTGTGGAAGCTGATTTATTGTTCCTCGGCAGCCTGGTCTGAGCAGTATATGACATCCACTAACATACTTTGTCACAGAACTGACAGAGGACAAATTGTGTAGATTACCCCAGAACAAGTCAATGGACTTGGATGAGTAGTGGTTGACAAGGTCATCTTTCATAGCATCCAAGAACTGGTAGAGCAATGGCAATTTTACATCACCTCTAGGGTATTTTTGGACTTTCTTAGATCAGGCAAATATGGTGTCATGACAATGCCTAATGAGTGTGAAAGGACACACATATTATATGATGTCATCCTTTCGTAATCTTGTCCTGTCAAAAAGCCATTCCTTTTTATTGACAGGCCAAGCCATCAATAGATCTGCCATGGAACTTTTTTGCTAGCATTGCCGGTGTTTGAAACCTTGCATCATTTTTCTCTCGTAAATGCAGCATCAATGACAGAACACACTTCTTGGTGAGATTGCTACAGCCAGGTAGGGGGCACTCTTTTTATGAACCTCCCCAGTTCACTTGGGACTTTTAAAGTGTGTTTTTGTGCTTTGGTGTACGTTTTGTGATTATTATTTTTTTCAAATTTACTTCACTCGTGTCTTCTCATGAGAATCGCTGAGATTTCAAACCCAGAAGTAAACGGGGCTCCATTCATGCTCTGATAGTGCCCAGGCTGCCTTTTCATGCTGGTTAAGGTAGGTCTGGGGGGGTGGGATTTTGCTGGCATAAAAATATTTCAAAAATATGCTGGCAAAAGTACATTTATGGAGGGTGGTCTGATAAAGTCTTTAGTGTCAGCTCTAGGATAACAAGAAATAGTTTTCGTGTAAGTGAGGTGGAGAATCTGATCTGGAATTTATTTCAAACATTAAAGGAGCTTTGGGGGTGTGAGATAAGGTTCAGCATGTTGAACAGCCTCTTTAATATTTTACAATAAAACCTGGGACAGATTCATCACCCCACTTACATGGAGGCTCCTCACTATACTCTGTTGGCTGTACTGCAGAATCAGAGCCTTGTGGGTAGATTCTTGTCCTGCTTTGATGGTAGTGTAGTGGGGAATTAGTTAGCTGTGGTGCCCTATCAACCTGTAGCCCCAATGGCCCTGAACTACCACTGACCTTCCCTAATGGTTTCCTTTTTCCTACAAAAAACATTGTACTGCACTGGAAAAAATGGTGGACTTAGGGATGGTATCAAGATAAGGAGGCTAACTGTATTACTTCCCAGTCACTGAAAACCAAATCATCTCAAACTTGCAGAGCTGCCTCTTGGACTCTTTTTCTCAGGTCTTGTTTTTGCACAGGCCAAAAATGCCATTTTCACCCCATATCAGGTACTGGCAGTCCAGATGACATACGGTAACTTCCAGGGGAGGATCTGTACTTTCTGACCCTGTTAAGGCTAACTGGTGCTCTTGCCTTGGAACCCCCAGATTAGCTTCCCTGTAGAGGTAACCCTGAGTGGCTTTACTCCAAGATTCCCCCTAGAGGCCAAAAACACTGCCACCACTCACTGCAGTCTTTATAACCAGCCCAGTGAGAGACTGGATAACCAGTGGGACTACCTGCCACTGTGAACCAGCCAACTCTTCCCTCCTATCCCCAGAGAGACAGAGAAATGTAGTGAAACCAAGAGGTATAGAGACATGCAGCATCAGTGTATAGGAAGATTAAGAAGACTTATTTTATTCAATCAAGTTCAACTTATACAAATTTCCCATGAGGCAGGTGCCTTCCATGGCCCAGGCACACATTAAAGTTACTGAAATAGCAAGGTACTAAAGTCAAAGCATTCAGTTATTTTAAGCTACATTCAGTTACTAAGTTCAGCTACATCCAGCCAAAGTTGGAGAAAATAACATAAATTCCCTAACACAATTCTAAACAGGCCCTAAAGGTTCTACTCACTATGTTTGCAGTTTCTGTAGGCTTCAGATGGCATCAGGGAAGCTGTACCCTAAGCCAGGTGGCTCTAACAGCCATTCCTGGTGTTTGGCTCTAAACACGCTGAACTATATAGAGCCTCCTTTGTCTGCTCAAAGCTGCATGGTCTGACACAGCAATGTGTTCACACAAAAGCAATTATACTTTAGTTGGGATTCTCAGTTTAAGAGTTTTGATTGGCCATTTCTGGTCTGGTGATGTGATGTCACTGATGATGCCATCTCATGAGGTTCATGAGATGGTGTTTTAGACCTTTCCTTCAAGTTAACCTTTTCCTTACCTGATGCCATGTTGGCAAAACAATACTATTTGCAAATAATGGGAAATGTAGTCATTGCAGGATGATGGGAACCCCATCATTATAGGTTCTTAACACAAATTTGCCCCATACTAGGTGAAGTCAGGGAAAAGTCTGGTGTTTGCTGGAAACCCCAGAATGGCTCCAGGGTCTGTTGGCATACAGTCAGATACGGCCATCTTAAAATGCAGAGAGCTGTAACATAGACCCACAGTTAGTGTTGTAAAAGTTATCTTTTAAAAAAGTGACCCTAGTTGAGATTTACTATATTAGCATGTTGTTGTTGTTGTTGTTGTTGTTTCTGTTATTCCTATAGGCCCTCCTTGTCATTGAAAAGAAGATGAAGTCCTCCAGGGAAGTCCCTTTTGATCAGTGTCAAAGCTGGAAAAGACAAGAGTCAAGTTACATATCACAGTCCCTTCTTCAGGGTAATTCCCATTGGCCATGCTCCTTTAGTAAGTTCACATCACATGGTTCTCTGTGGAACTCAGTTGGGGAGTAACAGTGTTCTATAAGCAAGATGCTCCTTCCATTGTTCATCTTCATGCAGAAATAGTCATTTCCCCCATGTTTACGAAAACAGAGAGCAGACAACAACTTAAAACTATTCCCAGACTGGTGATGTACCTCAAAACAAACAAAATAAATAATTAAAGACATCTGAGGCCAAATAGCCAAAAATAAGCCTGAACTTAGTGTGACATCTCATTGTATATACATGTTTTTTTCTTTCAAAACAGTAGACACTTTAAACACCATTAAATCGTCTTATTTACATTCCAGCCAGAACCGGAGCAACACAGCTGTCCATCTGGCCACCCACCCAGTACATCAGCCCCACTGGTGCATTGCCCTCAGTGCTGCTGCTGCTGCTGCTGCTGCCGCCACCACCACCGCCATCTCACCCAGCAGCCCAGCAGCTAGCTTTTAGACAAGAGAGATAGGAGAGATCACACATAGATATACTGGAAAGGGGCAAATAATGCCTTTGTTTCTGGAACATTTCAGGCAAATGCCACAATATACTATTGTTTAGGGAATGTGGTGGCATTTACATCTTACTCATCTGCCACTGAAACATGCTTAGTGTTACGTAATAGTCACTCAGTCTATATAATTAACATAGTGATGGGGTACATATGTACAGCTATAGAAGGGTTATTAGAGAAGACATTTTATAGAAGCTATGTAATAATGTGGCCCACAGACTATTTAAAGAGGCATGACTGTACCCATTAAGAAGCAGCCATTGACAATAAATGTAATACAATTATATCCCCTGGGAGGTGTCCTGAAGCATCACAATTTCTGACCAAGGGTTATGATTAAGTGGAACTGATTGTCTTCTCTTTAGAATCTGGATAAAAATGACTGATGGCTTGAAAGTCCTGTATTTTTAGAACTAAAAATATACTTCCACACTGTGAAAGTGGCTGCAGTTATCTGATTCCGCAACCTCCCTCTGAAAGGCTGTTGCCAGAATAAACACATCTGATCCCTACTTTAGAGTCCAGAGGATAATGCATGCCATACTAGGCCATAAGGGTTGTAGATTATTATTGGATACTACCCCATTTTTTGCCCTCTAAAGAGATATCTAGGCTCGCCGAAATGACATTTGCATATGTCTTATTTATCACTTAATGAGCATCTGCCTAGATTCTGCTTATATAACACTGTTGTGTGAAACACATTCAGATATTTCACTCTTATGTCTGGAAATTGCTGTTGCTGAGGTCCCATCAACAATGAGAAAAATCCTGACATAGTGAAATTTCCCATCTCACCTTATTATACAAATGCTTGCAATGATTTATGCAGGAGTCTGGTGGAAACCTTTCATGAAATGTGAATCCACTGTCAAAAGGAGCGTATGGAACACCTACACAGATCATATCAAGGTCATTGTTAAAATGGGGACAGATGGTATATTAAATTTAAAGAGCTTTCTATTCAAACTTGTTATGCAATCATAGTAAGAATTGAAGGACTATTTGAAAATATTCAAGAAATGATTGAGAAAAAAGAGTTTCTTGAGTGTAGGGACACCATGATGTGGAGAAATCTAGGTAGGAGATAATCTTTGCAGCTTGGGATTAACTCTGTGCAAAAACGCATGGATTGGTGCTGAAAATAGCATTTTCTGTTCAGAAAAAAAATCATGTAGAGTGTTACTTTCTGTGCAATAAATGCTGTTTTCTAGGCAGAAAACTTTTCTGTGCAGAGAATGCAAAAAAAAAGAAAGAAAGAAAGAAAGAAGAAGAAAAAGCACCCCCTCCCCCTACCAGCATAAGTCTCAAATTGCAAACAACCTTTGCAAAATATATAGTTTTTATTACTTTTTCACAGTGAGGAGGAAAACAATAAAATTATTGGTTGTTGCCTGCAAGAATGAAATTTATGCAGATTTACATCTTTAAGTCATAGCTTCAACTGTTAAGTGGTGGTTAACTGTACCCAGATCTGTACTTGTACTTGGGTGTCTTTGGGGGCTTTATGCAGATGTAACCAAGATTATTTTAAGAGATCTATTTCTTTTATGATGTTACATGAGGAGGCATATGGTACCTTCGTTTTTTGAAAAACAAGTCATGCCAGACTAATCTTATCTCTCTCTTTTTTTATATAGAGTTACATACTTGGCAGATGAAGGGAATGCTGTGGATATAGTGTATCTTGATTTCAGTAAGGCCTTTGACAAAGTGCCCCATGATATCCTTTCAAATAAGTTAGTAACATGTGGGCTAGACAATGCAACTGTTAGGTGGATTTGTAATTGATTGATGGGTTTAATCCAAAGGATAGTCACCAGTGGCTCTTCCTCATCCTGGAGAGAAGTGACCAACAGGGTGCCATAGGGTTATGTCCTGGGTTGAGTGCTATTCAACATCTTTATTACTGACTTAGATGAGGGAATAGAGGGCATGCTTATCAAGTTTGCAGATGACACCAAATTAGGATGGGTAACAAATACCCCAGAGGACAGCGTCAGAATTCAAAATGACCTCAACAGATTAGAAAACTGGGCCACAACTAACAAAATGAATTTCAACAGGGAGAAATGTAGGATACTACACTTGGGCACTAAAAATGAAATGCACAGATATAGGATGGGTGACACCTGGCTTGATGGCAGTACATGTGAAAGGGATCTAGGAGTCTTAGTGAACCATGAGTCAGCAGTGTGATGTGGCAGCTAAAAAAGCCAGTGTGATTCTAGGCTGCATCAATAGGAGTATAGTGATGTTTGTTCAGCAGTACAATCACTCCTGAATGGTGCCCAGGCACAGTTTTTCCCCCCAACTGAGTGACCACAGGGTGCATTGGGAAAAATCCCTCCCACTGCCCCCTGACTGGCTACCTCCATCTTCCCTCTCCAACAGCCTGGATTATGTGTAAATATACTTGCAGAACTTTATATTTAACTTTATATAGGATCTTGGCCTGAACTAGTAGCTGTTTCAGAAACCAGAAGATATTGTTTGTTTGACCAGGCAGAGAGAATGCCACACTTTTAGGATTTATACTTGGTAATCCAGTAGCTTCATGCTGCCTGCCCACTGTAGAGGTCATGACTGCAAGCTTCTCATTTCTTCTCTGCCTGGAGAGGGCTTTGAGGCCTGAGTATCAGGCACTGAGAAACTGGTAGATTAAAGGATGCTGGGGTGGCAGGGACAGAAGGATAGTGTGTGTTAGGCCCTGTGCAGGCCGAGCCTGGAGAGTTTGGTTCAGGATTCATAAGAACGTGCTAGGCCTTGTTTTCTGATGAGAAGGTCAAGGGGTGGTTTCTCATGAGAACAAGAGAGACAGCATGGCCTCTAAGATAAGAATGTTTGGGTCCAAGAGCACCTGACTCCAACTAATTGCCTGAGAACATTTTCTTTCCCACTAAACAAGCTTTGCCTGTGAGTTTTGTTTCTCCTCACACTGCTTATGAAAGTAAAATCCATATAGGGGAGGTGTGGGCTTGAGACAAGATCTCTTGCTCGCTCTCTCTCTCTCTCTCTCTCTCCCTTCCTCTCTTCCTCTCCAGGGTGTGCAGCCCTGGAGGGTACCTTTTTCATTGGCTATGCCTTTTTGCTTTTGTCTATTTTTTGTTTGCAATAAATGGTATCCTGTTCAAGACCACAAGTGCTTCATGGTTATTTCTGCCTGCTTCACATCCCTCCAAGACCCAGTGGGCCTCCCAACTCAGGGCAGACAGTTTTTTAAATGCATTAACTATAGTCATCAAAGTCTGTATGGTGGGTCAATATTGGTACCCACATACTCTGCACTAAGAAAGTTAGCATTTAAATTACTTTGACAACTCTGTGTCCTATAATTTTCATACTTCATCTCATTTACCATAATTTTGCTAGCCATATGGAGGACCAAGCTGTTGTGAGAAGCAATACCTGGAAATATTCAGCTATCCTGACGGTGATATGTGAACCAGGAACTTACTACATGGTCCACTCTCTTAATGAACTTACTGATACATGTTGAACATTTCATCTCTCTCTCTCTCTTTTAAAATGGATTAAATCTTAGTAACAGAAACAAATCTGCTAATTTGATTAGACATTAAGCAAATGTGGTTATTAGACCTTTCGTCTCTTAATACTGCAGACATATTTATAGTCCATCTAGGAGAACAGTATGTAAACAACAGGAATTCCAGACCCATAAAAAAAGACATAAAGATGAAATACTATTTGCACATGTAACAAAATAGGAACTTCCTTACTAGGCATTGCTCATACTGTTATAATGATGACATATGCTCTAGTATGTCAATATTGAAAATACTTGGCAACCATTTCAGACATTTTGGCAGAAATGTCAAAACCACTTCAACACCTGGTGTGAATTTTATGAGGGAAAAAGTAGCATGAGCATGTTAATGTTAATCCTGTGATTGCATTGGACTTGCAACTTTCACAGAGATTCAACATAAAGTCAATTTAGAAGTGGATGACTCTTTTCGGTGTTTCATTTTCTTCTTAACTTACTTGTATTCTCTCCAGAGCTGTTTTTTTTAAATGGAAAACTACAGAAGATTGAAGCCATTAAATTAATTTGCTCACATCCACATGCAACCCCCCCCCCATCACCACCTTTACTTACAGTTACCAGGTCACTAAGTTCTCCAGCAATGGTAGAAGGTATCAGAGGTAGATATCTTCATTTTTGAAGTTTTATAAGGTTGATTTTGTCAATTTTCTTTCCTCAGAGGGGCTGGACTACAAAAATATGCATTTACAGTAGGACCCCCATATCTACTTGAGATTGGTTTGGGGGGTCATGGATACCAAAAACCATGGATAATACCAAACACCATTGACAATAATGGGACTTCTGGTTTAAAATACCATAGAGTTGCCTTGGAGAAGCTAGAAAATGGCTAGAGAGGACACATTTGCTAGGAAGACTCTATGGTAGGTATGCTATTCTGTGTTCCATGTATAATTGAATCAGTGGATATGGGGGTCCTAATGAATTAACTACATTTGTCAGGCCATATTCTATCTGTACTCTAAACCACTTGTGGGAGAATGACTTTCTGAGGAAATGACTGTTCAGTGACAATATCTCAGAAAACACCCACCTGAGGCCCTTTACAACAACATTGATCACAATGATGGTCCACAAATACCAGCAGTATCAGCCCTGATGTTGGTATCAAAAATGAAGAGACAAGACATAGGCAAATGGGTTAAATTAGGCCACATTTATTGAAAGAAACAATAAGATTTTCAAGGGATATTTGTGTAAGCATCTAAAAACTTGTCTCCTACTAGCCTGTGGGAATATTGAGTGAGAACATTGTTAATGACACCCTAAGAATCACTTAACCTCATGGTTGTGCTTATTCAAGTAAGAAGGGAGACCTTCCTGTGTAGCTCCCTCATGGGACCATGCAATATCAGGTAGATGAATGAGATTATCCCCAATGGTGATCTGTATCTTATCCCAAGCCTTGGGAACTGCTGTTCAACATAATGGTGCTTACTGGACTCTGCTTGAATTTCTGCACATAACAGGAGAATTAAAACTTCTCATTTGCCAACTTGCTCCATCTGCTTTTGATGATCCCTAGCAGGCTTGTTTGAACACCACCTCCATGTCATTCTCTTGATCTGAGATATCAACCCCATCTGCTCTATGTATTTCAACCCAAGAATGGATGATGTTTGGTTATGGAATGTCTCTCTGCTTCTCCAGTTTAGTATGAAGTCCCCTGTTAGTCTTTTTCTATGATTCAACTCATAAGTATCATCTCTACCTCTCCAGATTATGTGGGACATTACTCTCGACCAGAGGATAATTACCCTTAGCTGGATCACCTGTAAACCCACACATGCCTGCAATCTAAAGGGACTTACTCTTCAACAAACTCAAGTAATTCCTCCATATGTGAATCACCAGGAGGGGAAAGGTAGAACAATGTTGGCAAGTGGGATTTCAATCTTATTTCAGCTGTTTAAGACAATCTGACCTTGTTTTCCTACTGGACCAGAACACCTCACTGTGCCTACAAATGGGCACCTTCACTGGTTCCTTTTGTCTTTAATGGGCCACACTGAAGTAAACATGAGGACCATAATGGACCTATGCAGAACAATTCATGCCATTGACCCCAATATAATATTGATATAATATTGGCCAGCCATCAGATGACTAACAACCAACAGCTTGAATGGTTCACTTTTTAAAAAAATGTAAAGAGGAAGCTTTCCATTAACCGCCAGTCCTAGTGACTCCTCTAGCAAGAGTTGCTATGTGGTTTTTGTTATCACCCAAATCTGCTGCCTTGCTAGGGGTTGGTTGCCCATCTTTGTGGCAGAAGAAGACTTGGTGGTCATCCCTGATCTCAGTGAATGTCTGAATGGCTAACTTAACAAAACTTATTTGTGATGATTACAGACAAAAGTACTATTCCTCTATGCCTCAGGTTTTGAACCATCTTATATTTAATTGTATGCCAGTCTTAGCAAAGTAAAAAGCCTGAAACTGAAGTACTTGATCTGACCTAAAATTCTTAGAACTCACCATTAACTCAGAGACCCTAAAAGCTTCAGAGAAGGCTGCAGCATGAAGGAGCAAGACCTCAGAAATAAAGGCCCACTGCAAGATTTCAGGAGAAATAGGTTAAAGTTCACTAGGCACTGATCACTGCACCTTAAGCCTTTAAGCATTTTCTGGATGTGAAATAGAAGGAGGTTTTTGGTTTGCCACTCATTTTTGTCCAAAAGGCTAAACCAGCAGACTTAATGAATACACTGCTTGATACTCTTCCTGATACCACTACCACCAAACCTGTCTGGCTAATCTGAATTCATAGAGCTCCCTGCCAGTGTTGTCACAACTTGTTTTGGTACAAAGGTATTAGACTACAAGGCAGTACATTCCACTTTAAGCTGCTGATCTCCCACAGCTTCTGCAACATGTTCACTGGTCAGTCTGTAGCCCTGGAAATATGTCTACCTGGAAATTTGATAAAGTGGTAGCAATGCCATTGTCCAGTCCTGACACCTGTTATGTCAAAGAGTAGACATTGAAGAGAAGGCAATGTAGATATTTGTATTATGTCCTAGGAGTTCTAGTGGTATTTCTGGAGGACATGATGTTGATGACCAGAAAGGTGTAACAAGGTTAGCCAAGAAAGCAACCCAAAGGTGGTCAGCTGTAAGTATGTAATTATCCCAAGAAATGTAAGATCTTATGTAAACACTTGGTCTAGTCAAATTCTAGGCCACTGCTTAGTCCACCATCTATAGTGGGCAAGAACTCAAAGCTAAGGGTCTCAGACATGTCTGAATGAACTTGCAATTCTGCATCCAGAAGAAGCTCCTTCTTCCAAAAAGAGGCCACCCCCTTAAATTGTTTGAAGATTTCACAACATACTCCCAGGCCCTCATTTGCATGAATAATGTATAACTTACAATGACTTATTCTATATTCATGTTTCTGCCTGCTGTGGGATAGATGGTGGTTTCCAGGGTTACTTGAATATTGCATCTCCTAGTTAGCTGTGACAGTTTGGAGGTCACAGCTAAGCAGACAACTTGCAAACTTCATATTTACATTATCACTCTGTTATACTATGTAAATCTGTAAAGTTGTCTTATTAATACTCTAACTGAATGTTCATGTTTCTTGACCACACATTTATCAGAAAGGTGCTAGAGAAATGTGAATGGTGACTCACCAGTTCCTGCTGCATTTCAAGGGTACCCTTATGTGCCTTAAAGGTTTGGACAATCTCATGAATGTTGTCTAACCCACCTACCCCCATTTCTATACCCCATAGTTTTGTTTGTTGATTTTCCCATGAAAATTAATACAAAGACACAAACCTTTGTTCTTTTCCAAAGCAAGTTTTTGATTTTATCTTGAGATTATGCACTGAAGCAGTCTGGGCTGAAGTCCCAAAATCTGGAGCAATTTTTTTCTTCAATGCATATTGCTAATATACTTGTCAGTTCAGGAATTAACATCCCATGAAAGAATTGGGCTCAAGAACAGGTAGTCTATTTACTTCTGCCTAAAGTCACTTGAGATTTTTTAAACTCCAGAGTGTCAATTTCCCCTCCCTTGGATAAGGTTGTTTTAGAACTATCTAATAAGTATTACATACACTGAAACTTTCCAAAGTGTAAACAAACATAAGGGGTAAAGAAATAGAAGCCATATTAAAAATAATGAGTCAGTTGAGGGTTATCTATTATTTCCTCCACTCTGTTTTGATTAACTGTGTGTATCAGGAAACCTGTTCCTAAGGGAGAACAAAATTCTAATTTTCCACAATAAATGGGGAGAGCCAACCTGACTAATGAGTGTTTTTTTTCCTTCAGTGCTTAACAGGATCCTTAATTTAATCATTTATTTTATATATTTAAAAAGTTCAAATGAGTCCCTTTGCTCATCTCTTCAAATATAACAAAATTGGTATGTGTAATACACCATCAGCATGACATTTCAGTAGGACTGATGGGAAATGAAGAATAACCAATTGCCCTGCAAGACCTTGAAAATATGGCTCTCAGATGTCCTCATGATTTGGAAGGGTTCCCTAAGTGAATGCATCATTTCTTCTTTTCTTGGCATTTTAAAAAGTGTTGTGAATATATTCAGATAGAGGTAGATAGATAGATAGATAGATAGATAGATAGATAGATAGATAGATAGATAGAGTTTTACAGTGAGTTCCAACATCTACACTGGCTTCCTATTCCTTTCTAGGCACAAGCCCAGGTACTAGCTAGCTACAGAAAGACAAAATCACTCTTTTGCTTCACATTTGCTTGTGTGTTAGCAAACAAGGGAGAGCACCTGGTTAGCCCTGTCCATTTCTTCTCCCCTCCTGCCACTGCATTGCTATCTGTTACTGACAGTGGCCTTGTGAGCCATTTCCTGGAGGCCTGAGTATCACAGGTGTCCCCTGCCCCTAAGATGTATAGGAACTATTGTCTCCTCTACCCAATGCCCCCAGACTGAATTCATACAACTAAAGGGGCAATAGAAATGTCACTTCTCAAGACACAAATGGACAGCGCTGAACATTTAAAGAAGCCTCTGAGCCTTCAGGTTGAGACTACAAAGGGCATTTCAGACAGAAACACATTTAGTGCCTCTTAGGTTTGCTTTGTTACATGCCCTGTGTAACAGTCAAATGGATATTTTACTTTCAGGAACACTGAATTTATTGTGGCCCAGCTTGCTTTCTTTGTTTGTTTATACAAAGGAGAAAATTCAAAAATAAGACCAGCACTACCTGTGGTCTGCCATTATTTAAGTCCAAGATTCTACCATCTGAATAGTAATAGATTAGCTGTTTGGGTCAGAAATAGATGTCGGGAAGAGGCAGCCATGTTTTCTTTGTTCATATTTCTGCCTCATTCACATTTCAAAAATGAGATAGGAGGCTTTTTGTTTTAAGGTGGGCTTGCTGGAGTTGGGAGCTGAGTTTGCCACTCTTCCTACCTTGCCTGCCTATCCTCTATCACTTTAAGCTCTAGGCGTTCATACAAGGAGACTTCTGGAATCATGGAAAAGGGACTTGAGGGATGTAAGATGTGTAAGATGAGGGTTCTGTACTCCTCATCTGGATTCTCTGTTTAATATGTAACCTTCTTTTAAATATTTAATGCCCCTATCTGTACTTCTCCAGTGCTTACACCCCTTAGAAGGCTGGAGTAGTTAAGACAAAACCTATCAGCGTATGAAGAAGATGAGCACATAGAAACAGGTGTGAATTTAAATTGTTTTGTCAGAGGAAGTGAGCAGGACATTTGTCTTGTGTCTGTGGCTAAGAGCCAGTTTACCCAAGCCATCTGTAGAAAAAGGCAGATTTTTAGAAGCTAGGATTCCCAGTTATAAAGCTGCTTTGTAACCAATAGACCACTCTATTCTGATCAAAGGTATGTCATAGTGATGGTGAAATTTAGAGTGCATTCTGCTCTTGCCTTCTAGCTCCCTTCAACTGTTTTCATAGAATTATAAGCTACTGGACTACTGTCAAGAGCCCTAATCTGGTTTGGCAGTGTGTCAACCAGTCCTGGATGTGGCTACACTCCCCCTGAAAGATTATGTTCACAGCTTGGGGGTGCTTCTTGATCTGTTGCTCCGAATGACAGCCAAAATGGATGTGACAGCCAGGAGTGCTTATTATCAGCCTTGTCTGTTACACCAGCTGTGCCCCTTCCTAGAGCTGGACGATCTAAAGTTGGTAGTACACACTCTGGTTACCTCAAGATTGGACTGCTGCAATGCATTGTACATTGGGCTACCTCTGTACCAAGTACAGAAATTTCAGTTAGTTCAAAACATGACAGCCAGACTGGTTACTGGTACATCTAAGAGTGATCAAATTACACCAATATTAAAATCACTCCACTGGCTGCCAAAATTGGTTTCTGGGTAAGGTACAAATTGTTAGTTGTTACCTTTAAAGATTTACATGAACCACTTTCCCCTGTATAATCTGCATTGGACTTTCAGGTCCCCTGGAGGACATTTATTTTAGCTAGTCAAGATTCAGCTGGCAATTGTTATACAGAGGACTTTTTCTTCAGACACCCCCAGACTGTTGAATAACCTGTTGGGACAGACTCAACAGCTGGATATGCTCTCCAAGTTTAAAACAGCACTAAAGACCAGTCTCTTCCAGCAGGCTTATTCAGATGATTTTTAAATTATGAATTTTAAAATTTGCATTATTTGTTTTTAATATGTATCAATTTTATCTGCTGTTTTAAATATGATATATGTTTGATTTGTAGTTGTTCCCTGGTTTGATCTAGGAGGAGAGTTGGGTAAATTGTTGTTGTTCGAATAAAACTAAGCAAAGCTCAGCTTCAAAACTGCTGTCCTTGGGTCACAGAATGCTCAGCACCTGGAATTTTGTTTGTCTGTCTAGATGAAACTGTCTAGATGAAGACTAGAGCACTTCATTGGTTTGTGTGGTTTTACAGTAGGTGAATGTAAGAGAGTCAAATGTAGGACAGTGCTCAGAACTTTATATATAAGCTCTTACCTTGTTTTCTGCTACCTCCCTCTAACCCCTTTGCTGGTTACATGAAGTGCCTAGATATCTGATACTATACCCCTCCACCATGTTGGCAATCTCTAGAATCAGAATCAAACCAACATAGCAGAACATTCAAGGAACATTGGGCTGTCCCTCATGCCATCTTAGAAGAGGGTTAGCTTTCATCACTCATGACAACACACAGAATTCCTACCTCTGGTGAGGAATATTAGTAGTCGCATGGACAATACCTCAGGTATGTGTCTTCTGAGCTGGCATATCAACTGTTGTGTAATTATTCTAGCCAAGTCCAATTTCTGACATCTTAAGTCCCATTTGGAACTTAGCCAGGCCTTGGCTGGTCTCTATGCTTCTGATGCTTGTACCTCCCATATAGTTGAATGTTTGGGTGACTTGTACAGGGATATACAAGTACAGGAAGAGTCAACACCTTGGCTGGGCTGGGTGAGTTTCTGTTTGGGAGCCACGCCCCTTCTTCCACCCTGAAGCTACAAGAACTGCTTGCCTGCTAAGAGTCAAGACCTTGGCTGGGCTGGGTGAGTTTCTGCTTGGGAGCCACACCCCTTCTTCCTCCCTGAAGCTACAAGAGCTGCTTATAAGCTGAGTGTCAAGACCTGGCTGGGGTGGATGAGCTTTCGTCTGGGAGCCACACCCTCTCCTTCCACCATGAAGCTACAAGAACTGCTTACACTGATTACTTATCAATACCACCATGTAATGGATCTGGGAGTGCTCTGGGCACAGGAATTGAGGTTGGTGGTGGAAGGGAAGGTATGGCGGCAACAGAGTGAAGAAATGTTACAAAAGAAGAAGGGATCAATGTTTAATATCTATCCCTTCTTCAGTTCACTCTGTTTCCCAGAATAATTTGGAGAGTGTACCATACTTTCCATAGCCCCTTACTCTGCTCCTTTGCAATTCCAGGTCAGTTAAAAAATAAGACTCATATTATACATGACCTCTTAGTGGATGAGATCGCCGATCTGGCATGCTTTACCGAGACCTGGCTGGGAGATGCCAGCACTGCAACATGGGTGTGGGCTCTCCCGGTCGGGTATACGGTCAGCAAGCAGATAAGGGAAAGTGGGCGGGGTGGTGGTGTGGCCTTGGTTCATAGCAACAACTTAAACTTGACCAGGAAGCCTATCCGAAAAACAGCTTGCATCGAGTGCATGTACCTTAGCCTGAAAACCAGGGATAGTTTGGGGATTCTGTTGGTATATCGGCCACCCCATTGCTTAACAGACTCCCTAACCGAGCTGACCCAGCTGATCTCTGAGTTGTTGTTGGAGTCACCCAGACTTTTGGTTTTGGGCGATTTCAACATTCCACTAGAGACCAGTGTATCGAATCTAACCGGTGCAGCTTGGGAGTTCATGAAAACCATGACAAACATGAGCCTAGCCCAATTGGTTGACGGGCCCACACATTGTGCAGGTCATACCCTCGATGCAATCTTCAGTACAGAACAGGAATATCCGTGGGCGGAGGTTACAAAAATCTCCACATTGTCATGGACGGATCACTTCCTGGTCAAGATGGAACTAAGAGCCACTGTCTGCCCCTCTGGGGGTGGTGGACCCATTAGAATGGTCCGTCCTCGAAGGCTAATGGAACCAATTGGCTCCCAGAAAGCCCTAGAGGGTTTAATGGTTGGTAACACCGGTGATTCTGTACAGGCTTTGGTCAGCATCTGGAACACTGATCTTACCAAGGCTATCGACACAATCGCTCCCAAGCGTCCTTTCCAGCCCACCTCTAATTGTAAGCCCTGGTACACAGAGGAGCTTAGGAGGATGAAGCAAACTGGACAATGGCTAGAGTGCAAGTGGCGGAAGACTCGACTCTTATCTGACAGAACTTGCCATAGGAAGCATCTTGATTCCTATTGGGAGGCAATACGTGCAGCACAGAGACCCTTCTGCTCTTCACATATTGCATCTGCAGAGTCCTGTCCAGCAGAGTTGTTTAAGGTGGTGGGGGAGCTGACGCAGGTTCCTCCTGCGCCAAATCCCCTACTTAACCCAACAACAGCATGCTGTGATGCATTTAATATCCACTTTGCAGATAAAATCTCTTGGATAAGAGCCGACTTGAATGCCAACGTTCTGACAGAATCCATAGATGAGGCATCCAACAACTCCATTGATGGCACTTTACTGGATCAGTTTCTATCGGTGAGTACTGATGATGTGGACAAGCTCCTTGGAAGAGTGAGGAAGATGACTTGCCCTCTTGATCCCTGTCCATCTTGGCTGGTCATCTGGTGGGGGGACGCATTGAGAGTATTCCTACAGGACACAATCAATGCATCCTTCAGGGAAGGTATTGTACCATCTTGTTTAAAGGAGGCGGCGGTTAAGCCACTCCTGAAAAAACCCTCCCTGGACCCCCTGGACAAGAATAATTACAGACCAGTGTCCTTGCTACCTTTTTTAAGCAAGGTGATCGAGAGGGCAGTTGCTTCCCAACTCCAAGCCATCTTGGATGAAACTGATTATTTTGATCCATTTCAAACTGACTTCAGGACAAGATATGGAGTTGAGACTGCCATGGTCGCTCTAACCGATGACCTCCACCTGAGCATCGACAGGGGTAATGTGACCCTGCTGGTGCTCTTGGACCTCTCAGTGGCCTTTGACACTATAGATCATTCCATCCTCTTGGATCGCCTGAGAGAGTTAGGAATTGGAGGCACTGCTCTGCGATGGTTCCATTCCTTTCTCTCGGGCAGATCCCAGAGGGTGAGGCTCGGGGACAGCTGCTCTTCCAGAATTGAGCTCAATTGTGGCGTCCCTCAGGGTGCCATTCTGTCCCCAATGCTATTTAACATTTATATGAAGCCGCTGGGAGAGATCATCCGGAGGCATGGAGCTCGGTGTCATCAGTATGCTGATGACACTCAGATATATTTCTCCATGACCAGATCATCGGCTCAGACTTCAGATGGTGTCTCTCCTCTCAATGACTGTCTTAGAGCGGTAATGGATTGGATGAAGAAAAACAGATTGAGACTAAATCCAGACAAAACAGAGGTACTGACAGTCACAGGCCTGAAACCAGGTCTGGGAATACAACTTCCAGTCCTGGATGGACTCACACTCTCCTCTAAGGACTGTGTTCGCAGTCTGGGGGTACTCCTGGATTCGTTGCTTCACATGACTAGTCAGGTGAATGCAACGGCCAGAAGTGCCTGTTATCAGCTTTGGCTGATATGCCAACTGCGCCCTTACCTGGATACAAGGGATCTGGAAACTGTGGTACATGCTTTGGTAACCTCACGTTTGGATTACTGTGATGCACTCTACATGGAGCTACCCTTGTGCCTAACCCGGAAACTTCAACTGGTACAAAATATGGCAGCCAGGTTAATTATGGGTACATCTAGGAGAGAGCAAATAACACCTGTGCTTCAATCTCTCCATTGGCTGCCGATTAGTTTCCGGGCACAGTACAAGGTGTTGGTTTTAACCTTTAAAGCCCTACATGGCTTGGGTCCATCTTATCTCTGGGACTGCCTCATCCCATATGATCCCCCCCACACACTTCGGTCCTCTGGGAGGAACCTGCTGCAGCCTATGAAAACTAGGCTGTCACAGACATCCCAGAGGACCTTCTCTTCTACAGCTCCCAGACTTTGGAATGGCCTGCAGGATGAGATCCGTCTTATCACTACTCTTGATAGCTTCAAGAAAGCGGTAATGACGGATCTCTTCTAGCAGGCCTTCCCAGAATAACTTCCCAGTTCAAGTGGACTGATTGCTACCCACCCCCTTGCCATTGTTGCCTTTATTTATTTATTTATTGTAGTTTATCTTTGTTTTAACTCTCCATTAGTTTAATTTAGTTTTAAGGGGTGGGAAGGTTAGGATGGGGAAGGATTGTTTTAACTTGATGTTGTTTTAATCTTGTTGTACGCCGCCCCGGTTGCCGAGCAGAGGGGCGGGTTAAAAATAAAAAAAATATTATTATTATTATTTATTATATTTTGGCCAACTGTTAAGCAAAGATAAATTTTAATATTCACTTTGTCTTGTACTTGTGAGAGCTCTCCTTAGATGGAGTTTGGACAAGAAGGCTTTCTTTACTGTTTTTAAAAGTTAAAAAAAAGGAGTAATCTTGATTTATTCTGGTATCTGTTTGTAATACCATATTTAAAAAAAAACTGGCATGACTACTATAAAGTATAACAATTTAGCATCACACAGTTATACATATTAGGACTGTTAGTTTCAAAGAACATGGAAAAGTTTCTCCCTGCTTTATTTCTAGTTGTATCAGGAATTGCTGTAGGGTATTTGGAAGTCTTTTCTGGTGTTAATACATGACTCATCTTGAAGCATGCATACCATACAGCTGGTTCTTCAACTGCAGCAATCATTTCTAATTATTCCTATATTTAAAGCTAAATATGACAGCTGTATTCACACACAGTAAAATTCAGTTGCCAAATTATCTTACATTTGTAATCAGGAAATGGCTCATTTGAAGGTACTTCTTTCTTATGAAAGGGCCATTGATTCAATACTACAGTGATATGGGACTCATGACTTCAACATATGAATCAAATTAGGAACCAGCAGATTTGCTCTCTGCATTTTTATTTATTTATTTGCAGTATTTTTATGCTGCCTTACTGGCAGAACCACTAAGGCAGTGCAAACAAAAAAACAAAAAGAACAAAATTAATGCATTACAATGAATAAAAACAATACTACTAATCAAACACTTCTAAAGACAAGGTCAAAGAACTGTGGTTCACACTTTCTTTTAAAAAAGCATAAAGAGGGGGGTCACCTGCAGCTCCAAGGGGTGTACATTCCAGAATCTGAGAGAGAGAGAGAGAGAGAGAGAGTAGAAAGCCTTCTTCTTCATGTCCATCATTGTAGCCTCTACAACTGAGGGCTTATCTACATTGGCCAAATAAAATGATCTCACCTCATTTTAACTGTGAGATGTCCAGACAATGTACAACTCGAATTCAGGGCTTTTCAGTGCCTCAGGGCTTTAATGCACACCAAAAAAGTATGGATTTACTCTGGATTTGAGCTGAAACTCTAAGGAGATTTTCACACAGACTATATATCCCATGGCAGGAACAGAACAGGGTCAGGAAAGGTTTTTCCTTTCTGACAATGTTGACCCTGTTCTGTTCCCTAATTGTCATCATTCTGTTTTCTCCCCATGATATAGTATTCACAGGGAGAAGTCATTATTAAGCACCCAGTTCTGTTTCTGTAACAGAACATGGGTGTGCGAATTGGATCCCACCCCTGTTCTGGAATGACAGGGATGGGGGAGGAGCTCCGTGGTGAGCACTTCCTACAAAGATTGGAACATCCAGGTAAGTGCCACCCTTCCTACTCTCCTCCCCGGGTTGCTTGTATTTTTTAAAAAATTGATTTTTATTCTTTTATTTGACAGCTGGGGGGGGTTAAATTTGAATTTCCCTCCCACTCATTCTCTTGTGAGAACAAGAGGGATTTCCCCTGGCCAGTCATAAAAGCAGCCTTATGACGGCTGCATTTATGGCCAGCAGGGCAAGGAGAGGGGAGAACCGTTCCTGCAGCAGAAAGGATGTAAGTGTGTGAACATTTACCTCCATTCCATTGCAGGAACAGGAGAGGAGGTGGCAGGACAGAACCGGGGCTTTTTGCCCTGGTGTGAAAATCTCCTAGGTGTGTGTATGGACTGCACTTCATTGTTACACTGGTGCGGGGTAGGGGGGGAAGAAGTTTGGGCAGCTGGGTGGAAGAGGTTGGCAGAAGGCTCCCTGGGCCAAGCAATTTCTTCCCCTGTTTCATTTTCACTTTTTAGTGGTTCCTTCATCATTTTACATACATGGCAGTTGTTCAGAGAAGCACATACCAGCATACCCATATTGTTATTAGCTGGGTGTACCACTGATTAATGGGATGTCTGCAGCTCCTCCAAACAACAGGAAAAGACTTGCGTATATTCACATGAATGGGGAGAAAATGGAGTGTCCATGGCTATGTGGCAGGACATACTGCAAATTATCAGACCAGGGTGAGTTCAAAAGGGAGAACCATGTGTGGACAGTGCCCCCAAACTTGCCAATGTAGAGGAGCCCTGAAAGCATCCTTTGAAAGGCCCTTCTATTATTAATCCCTTTCATTCTGTTACTGTTTTGTAGATTAGCTCTGCACTGCATTCTGTTCAGTATTTCTTCCAGTTTAACTAATTGCTGGAATTAAGTCCAGAATTGAGCCATGTAAATTTTGTGGTATTTTTTTAGTTCTTTTTCCTCACATGAGGGTTTTGTTTTGTTTTTGTTTTGTCTACCTAAATTACCAATATGTACTACTAGCTGTACCCGGTGTACCATACGCCTTTTAAAAACTCCCCACAAAATGCCCAGGAGACCTCGTGACAACCCTTTAAGGTAGGTATAAGTCACCCCTCCACCACTCATCCACCCCCACCAATGCCCATTTACCCCCCTGCTGCCACTTCCCATCCTCCCCCGCACTGTTGCTGCCCATCTGCCCCCCTGCTGCTGCCTGTCCACTCCCCACTACTGCTGCCTTTCCACCCTCTGCTGCCACCCATCCACCCCCCCACTGCCCATCCACCCCCTGCCACCACCACCCATCCAGCCCCCCTGCTGCCCATCCACCCCACACACCACTGCCCATCCACCCCCCGTGTGTCCAAATTCAACCCCCCACACCACCGAACTGCCCCTACCCCTGCACTCCAGAACACAGGTACACACCACATCCACCCCCATGCTACTCTTCCTTTCCGCTGGCCATGTTTGAAATCTACATGGTCCCGCCCCCAGTGTGCTGATTGGCTGCCCAACAGACCTGTGATTGGTTGGTCAGTTCCCTAAGCAGCCAATTAGCACAATGGAAATGGCAACATACCCAAGAGAATTATATATATAGGTTGCTCGTGTGCATTAAAACACACACAAACACACAAACAAACAATGTTTGTGTGCACCAAATCCCATTTCTGTTTGTGTGTATCAGAAACACAGATGAAGAGAAAGGATGGAATGAGCAGAAGTGGCCATTTTCATCTCTCAACTGTTCTGTGGATTTTCAGCTCCTAGCGTTCCAATCTACCTTCTTCTAGAAGATCCGCTTCTAACCAATATGGAAGCCACTGCTTTTAACTTTTGACCATTCTTAAGGAGATTGTTTAAGATCCTGGAATGCAAGTGGATGAAGACACTCCCATGTTCAGGAGGCTACTGCATGTTTCTCAGTATTAGATATTAAGGACAGAGGCGGATGAATCAAACTATATGCAATTTGTATCAGTTTTTTATGTTATCAGTAATAAATATGTTCTTTATTAGTCTGTGATTTTTTTCAAAAACAGAGAAATCCTTTATTGAAGATATCTCTATTTTCTTCCAATTTGCAGCCACCAACTATCTTGCCGCCATTATTGCATACAATAAAGTTCTACCATATTGTTTTGTAAATTTTTTATCTAAATCAGAAGTGATATTTAACACTGTAATGAATTGTATATTATATATTTTTTGAATCGTTCTATGTAGTTTCATCCAGAATTTTAGACAACCCCACCACATATGATAGAGTGTTCCAATGTCTTTTTCACATTGGCAGCATTTGTTGTTACTTGTCGTATTAATTTTACTAATTCTTGCTGGACTTAGATACCACCTGTTTACTGTTTTTAGATGGTTTTCCTTTAGGGCCAGGCATGCAGTGAAAGCATTAGTGTCTCTCCATGCTCTCTCCCATTCTTCCAAGTTTATTCTCACGAAGATCTTGAGCCTTCTTAATCATGGCTTCAGTTACAGTTTCATTTTCTAGTTCTCTTTTTAGTAGTAGCTTATAAAATTGTGATATTTTCTTGCTCTCCTTTCCCCAAATTGCTCTGTCCAGCTCTGTTTCCATCATCTCAGAGTCAAATTTCCCTTTATCTTCAAAGAATCTGTTTTTAATTTGCAGATACTTGAACCAGTTCATTTCTATTCCCTTTCTTTATAATTCTTGTCATGTTTGCAACTTGATTCCTTCTCCTTTTTTCCAAGCATTATGATCAATTAAGTCTTTATATCTTAACCAGGTTCTTGTATTTTCCCATCTTCCTAGAAATGCTTCATGTGGTGAGAGCCAGGTCGGTAATTTAAAATAGAATTGTTTTTTAATCTTGTTTGAAATTCATAGAAGGGCCTTTCTGATTATGTAGTTCTCGATTTCTTTATTAATTTGGGTTTTTTCATATCCCAAATAAGCCAAAAGTGTAGCAAGTGATCTTCTAGCATCAAGATTCTTGTGTTGTTTAGTTTGATCCATGTCATAGAATCATAGAATCGTAGAGTTGGAAGAGACCACAAGGGCCATCAAGTCCAACCCGCTGCCATGCAGGAATACACAATCAAAACATCACCGACAAATTGCCATCCAGCCTCTGTTTAAAGACCGCCAAGGAAGGAGACCCCACCACACTCCGAGGGAGTGTGTTCCACTGCTGAGCAGATCTTACTGTCAAAAAGTTTCTCCTAATGTTGAGGTGGAATCTCTGTTCCTGGAGCTTACATCCATTGTTCCGTGTTCTAGTCTCTGGAGCAGCAGAAAACAAGCTTGCTCCATCCTCAATGTGACACCCTTTCAAATACTTAAACAGGTCTATCATATTGTCCCTTAACCATCTTTTTTTCCAAGCTAAACATACCCAGCTCCCTAAGCTTTCCTCATAAGGCATGGTTTCCAGAACTTTCACCATTTTAGTCACCATTCTCTGGACACACTCTAATTTGTCAATATCCTTTTTGAATTGTGGTGCCCAGAACTGGACACAGTATTCTAGGTGAGGCCTGACCAAGGCAGAATAGAGTGGCACTATGAATTCCTTTGATCTAGACACTATACTTCTATTGATGCAGCCCAAAATCATATTGGCTTTTTTAGCTGCCACATCACACTGCTGACTCATGTTCAACTTGTGGTCTACTAGGATTCCTAAATCCCTTTCGCACGTAGTCTCATTCAGCCAGGCATTTCATTTTTCTGCCCTAAGTGCGGTACCTTAGATTTCTCTGTATTGAATTTCGTCACCCATTAGATTCCTCAGGCCATGTAATATAACTTCAGATTGGGCAGGGGTGTTCCTCCAGCACTTTTGTCTGCCATTAACATAGTTCCATTGATCCTGGCTTTCCTTCCTCTCCAGATAGGAAATAGGATACAAGGTATCATATTATGTAACAAGAAGCTAAACATTGTAACTAATGGAAATTGACAAAAATGCTGAGCAGGTTATGCTTGTATGAGATGATAAGATTAACTTGTGTAAAATAAATATATATTTTTTTAAAAAACAGAGAAATCCACATTTGTTTTTATGCACAACTTTTCCTAACACATCCATTTTGTATTCAAGGTTCCCAAATATGTACATTTTTATACAAAATTTCAGAGCTGTGAATTGCTTTGCAAATTCCAAAGAAAGATCACATAACATCATATTGACTGGTGCATCAGCTGAAGCCTTTCTGGGACACAAATAACCTAGTAGGTTATTTCATGCACTAGTAACCTCCAGATTAGACTACTGTAATGCCCTCTGTGTAGTGCTACTGTTGAAGATGACTCGAAAACTGCAGCAAGTGAAAAATGCAGTGGCTCAATTGATGACTGGAATACCATAGTCATCATACCATGGCAGTCTTAAAAGATTTGTGCTAGCTGCCAATGGACATCCAGTCTGAATTGAAAGTGCTTATTCATTACATTTAAGGCTCTAAAATGATTGGAACCTTCAATACTTGAGGGAGTACCTCTCCCTATATGTTCCTGCCTGAGGACTGATGTCTGCAGGGTAGAATATTCTCTGTGTCTCTCCAGCAAGGTCAATACATTGTACAAGGATGTGGAAAAGGTGATTCTCAACTGTTGTATCTCAACTGTGGATTGTCATTCCCTTGGAAGCCCAACTGGCACCAACACTGATCTCATTTCTCTCTCTCTCTCTCTCTCTCTCTCTCTCTCTCTCTCTGGCTTTTCTTTGCAAACAAAGATTCATGAAGGACTCATCCCAAACCTTCTGCAAGCGTGCTGATGACTGAAAAGACCAATCTGAGATAAAGATGTCCAGTTGCAGAAAGCACAGCAGAAGGTCTCCTTGGGTGATGATTCTGGATTGTGATTCTTTCTGCATTGTCATTTCTCTTCAAGATTTGTTCGGCATGAGCTCTCAAATAAGACCAAAAAAACCCACCCTCATTTAGGTGCCAAGTAAAAACATGGCTGCCTATTAAAGCTATTGGGCCTCACATGTATATCAAAATGTTAATGCCCATGGTTTTAAAACTATTTAAATAATTTAAATTTGTTTTAACTTGGTAATTTAATATGTGTAAGTTATTCTTATTGTTTTAAATTGTTTGCATTGATTTCACTTGCATACTTTCCTAAGATTGGTTTTCTGTGGGTTTTTTTCTGGGTTGTGGGGCCGTGTTCTAGAAGAGTTTATTTCTGACATTTCGCCTGCATCTGTGGCTGGCATCTTCAGAGGATGGTTGGGTAGGAGTGTGTGGGGGAGGATTATATACTGTGAGCCCCTTTTGGGGAGGATATGTAAATTTGTGTATTTGAATGGCTAGTTTCTGGGTAGAGATATGCAAGGAGATGCATTCTATTTTCTGGGTGGAGATATTTGCAAGATATGCAAAGATATGCATTCTCTGAAGATGCCAGCCACAGATGCAGGTGAAACTTCATAAATAAACTCTTACAGAACATGGCCTCACAGCCCAGAATAAAACCATGGAAAACCTATTGATGCCGGCCATGAAAGCCTTCACATTTTCCTGAGATCTTTTGATATAGGCTAGGTCAGAAGTATTTTAATAAATGAATTAAAATAAATATTCCTCACCCTATTTGTGTGTAGCTCGCTAGCACAGAACAACACCTGCATGAGGGGATAGGTCATGCAAATATATATATATATATGTATTGTTTGATTTTACTATTGGTAAGAATGAAGGAGAGAAAGTAGACAGGACATGGCTCCTGGGAACACAGTTTGGGCGTAAGATGTTGGCTGCCTTTCCTGGAGATCTAATTAAGAAGTAGATTTTGGCTGGCAATTGGAAGGTTCAGGCTGTGTCTCCTCAACTTGTGGCCAAGTTTATTTTTAAACAAACACACATTATAAAATAGCGGTAAACCTTCATGACTTCTCACTACCAAATGTGCAGTACTGTGCTCCTGGGGCGCCTTAGATGTGCATAACAATATTATTCTGTATTCTTGCATGAGCTAGGAACAGTAGGTGTTAAGGTGAACAAATATATTCTGACAGTGAAATGTAACTGCAGAATTTAAGATCATGGCTATACTTTAGCATCTTGATCAATGGCACCTTGATTTAGTTTTGTGTAAAGCAGTAAGTGGTTGATGTATTCTAGCACCAGTAATTTGATTTAGCAGCAAAACAGTTGCCAACCTGGAATGTCAAGATTTACTGTAAGTACTCATATAAATTAATGCAAAATTCTTTTGATAGCTATAGCTACCTCTATGACAAGTCTCTCTGAATGTAGTTAATTTGCTACCATAGGTGTAAACTGTATTATTCCAGAACTTAGCAAGAGGATTTTACATAATCATTTTTGAAACATGTTTGCTCTCTGATGCTAAGTTGCTTGCCTTTATTTAAAACATGTCATTGCAATCCAACTCCAAAGAAAGGCATTTGCTTAAAATTCCAGTTTCTTAACTCTTTGAAATTCAAAATTGGAGTGATGACAGGTTTTCAGTGGGCCTAACTTGTCTCTCAGCTCTTCTTATCTTTTTGATTTAGAAATAGGAAAGGGGGGCTGAAATTGGAATGCTGAAATCCAAAATATGCATGTTTTCTTGGAAGCAAAAGATGAATAAGTCACCCATGGCACAGAACTCAAATACAAACAAAAGCTCACATGTTTATATCACTTCCCCTTTTACAATATATGGGATATTACAATATATTACAATATATGGGATACAGGCAAAGGAAACACAGAGGAAATCTTTCACAAATACACGATCACTCCTGAGAGACACGTAGACTGACTCTGAGGCTTATCACATGCTGAAGTAAAACAGCAGTGCAGCCAGAAGGTTTTGCTTTCTGTGCTGCCTTACTGCATGATGTTGTCATTCTTCTGGTGTTCTGGTGTTCGTGTCTCCTGGGTGACAGAGGTAAAATTGCATCTTTTTGCTAACAGATTTTTTTCCACTGAGCAAAAAGATGTTTGACATCAGTCTCCCACAGGACTGGAATGGAAGAACAACAATGTCATGTAGTAAGGCAGCAAGAAGATGGAACCTTCTGGCTGCACTGCCACTTTACTTCGGCATGCCGTAAGCCTCTTACTAACTCATTCAGACTCAACTGGCAAACAGCACACACAAATTGTTACCTAAATTGCATGGGTTCTGGGAGGAAACCCACTCATGTATAGATATTGGGAATTAATATGGGGAATTGTAATTAGCTCAATACGGCACCAAGAGGCTGGGTAAATGCAGGACCTTTTGACCTAAGTATACCAGTACTAACTGACTAGACTCACAGCCAGGAAATAAAAGTAAATAGTTTTTATTGAAAAATAATCTCAGAAGCATTCACACCAATACCCATGCTTCAACCAATCACACAAGGCTATCGAAAAAAGTAGGAAGTATTGGGATAGATGAATAGAGTTCAGGATTATGAGCTATACTATACCTGTCTGAAGAGCAGAGTTTTGTGTAGCAGAAGATACTGAGATGGAGCTTGCAGGGTCACACAGCAGATAGTCAGAGTGATGAGATGTATAGAGCTATGCACTTTGGTTGTGGTTTGGGGTGATATATATACTAAATTTTGTGTTTTCAGTGGAAGACAATGTTGAGTGAGTTTCTCAGAGCTTAGACAATGGAAGTTCCATTTGTTAATTGCTGTTAATGGCTAGAACATTAAGGCTGATGGGTCTGAGGCAACCTTCTATTGTTGGGTATGAGAGGTATTAAGGCAGAGTAATGGGTTTTCCAATCACTTATTTTTTTGGAGTATGACTCACAGCCAGGTGTATCAAGGGTAGATTAGCACATGGGTGTAGTTACAGGGAGGCAAAATGAGGGCATTGCCCCACTCCCATGAGAATTTTGCCTCTGAAATGATATTCTCCTTCAGTCCCCAAATGTTTAGCATTTTAGAAGCTGAGATACTGAAAATTGTTCACATCTAGAATTCTTCTGTTTGTTGTGTTCTTATTCCCTTGGTAACTTTGCCTCACTCTTTTCTTTGTATGCCTAGACTGTATTTCTAAACACTCAACTGAGGTTTTAAGTGGCTACAATGCTAGAAAGTTGAAGACTAAAGGACAATTTCATTGGGGGGAAGAATTGGAGGCAGACTCAGAGAAATAAAGAGACCACACACAGATATGGGGTAAATGAAGGGTCTTTATTTAATAACCTTGACTATTTAATCCCTCTAAATCTTCAGCAGGGGGAGGCAACCTAGTGTGGGAGCAGCTGGGGCGGATCGTCCCTCATGGACTTATGCCCCCAGCTTCCCCTGGCGAACACCTGAGACCTGTGGAGCAACCCTAGCCCCCAGGGTTACTCTAGAGCCGGCTCGTTTCTGGAAGGTCAACCCGAAAGTCCCTTATCCAACACGTACGTGTTAAGGTGAGGGAATTATCCTTCAGGCCAACCCCAAGGTAGGTCTCCTTCTGTTCTCCTAGGTCGTACGGCCTAAGGAGATCCTTCCAGAGACCATCCCTTCACCAAAATCGGTGCCATAGGTGCACACTGTAAGCTACGCCTCCCCCTTTTCTGCCATAGATAAGGGGCAAGCGTCCGCTTAGTCCCTTACTCCCCACCAGCCGTCTAATAAGTCCCTCAACCCCTGCTGAAGATCATCTAAGAAAATCAAATTACCTGCGTCTGAGAGGTGAACCCCGTCAGCTCTGTAGAGCTCGGGCCTCTCAAACACAATCGTGGGGTGTGGTAGGTAGTGCCCCCCCTCATCATTCAGAAACTTTTGCATTTGCCTGTTAACGGTCCTCCGGGCCCTATCGATCAGACGGGGGTTCCCCTCCCCCCTCCAAAACTGTCTTGGTAAAATGGCAGACCACATGATATGAACCCCCAGGCAACGTGACCAAATCAGCCTCATATCTTGTACTGCCTGAATGATCAAGGCCTTGCCCTTTAAAAGGCTGAGATCATTCCCACCCAGATGAAGTACAAGAACATCTGGAGGGGGACCCCCCTGCTCGACAAACAGCAATGGCATGAGACCATGCCAACGAAGACCCCTCTTTCCCAACCATTCAATGGTAGCCACGTCCCCCAGGCTGAGGTGAGAGCCAAAATAACTCAGCCGGGCTTGTCGGGCCGCCCAGTATACCATACTGTGGCCGCATATCAACACCCGGCATCTCACCGTCCAAGGTCTAACACCTGAAAGACAAAAGGGGAAGAAAAATTTAGTAACATAGAGGGCGTATGTACCTCCTAAATGCGGAGGATTTCCAACGCCCCAATCTTTGAATCGCCAAAGATGGCATGCCCATTGCCGCTGCTGTTGAAGCAGCCCCTATCCGGAATGAATGCGTTCCGAACCGTGCTCCGGCCAACCCCAATGTCTCCAAAGCTTTAGATGTTATTTTCCAAAACTGATATCTGGTCATAGGCAAAAAATTCTCGTGCACAAAAAATGGCCCAGGGCACCCACCTCTAACCCTCCTATATTCTTGCAAAGCTAGAACTGGGCACAGCTCTGGATCGCTGCATCGCAATAGCGTAGAAGTCTTCCCTCTCCGAAGTTGGTCGGTTTTTGAAAAACGTAAGGTAAAAGTTACCTTCTCAGTACTCACCCAGACATCCCAGAGCTCCAGTGCTCTGCCTGAAGTATCAAACTTGGAAGCCAAGACCAGTTCGCTTATTCGAAGGACCCCAAAAAAGTCCAAGAGGGAAGCCACGTGAAATAAAATTGCTTCATAAGGGGAAGAACAAATCCCCACCCATGCCTGACGCAGACCCTTCAAGATGTTAGGAGAAAGAGGCATCCTATGGTCTCTTCCCTTACCCCTTTCTCTAGCCCAACCCTCCAAGGCTTTCCGAATACGGAAATCCCCTGTGTTATCCACTGAACCCTGAGCCTTAAGCCAAAAGGCTATGGCAGATAATCTCCCTCTAATGGAGTGAGCAGAAAGACCCTTCCTATATAAGTAAACACAAAAATGCATAAGGTGAGTAACAGGGACATGCGTCTCTTGACCCAGCCGCTCCTGATCCCTAAATTGGCAGAATTCACGCACTGCCCTGGTATAGCTTTTCCGTGTGCTCGATGCAACTGACATACCTAGGGCCCTGCAAAATTTGGGTTCCCAAGCTGCCACAGGTGACCTGGCATCGAATCGCCCATGAGTGCAGCTCCCGGAGACAACTCTCTGAAGCGCTCCATCTGCATGCGGGAAAGAGCGTCAGCAATCTCGTTGTTAACGCCCGCCACATGCTGTGCCACAAACAAGATGTTATGCTTCAGGCATTGCAGAGTGAAGGCTCTAACAAGCCACATAACCCGCGGGGATTTAGAAGAAAGGGTATTCACCACCTGTACAGTTGCCAAATTATCGCACCAGAAGTGCACTGCCGAATTCGCCAACTCCCTAACCCAAATGGTAGAGGCAACCAGGTTAGGAAAAAATTCCAAAAATGTGAGATCCCTGGTTATGTCAGAACCCGCCCATTCTTCGGGCCACTCGGAGGCGCACCAATGTCCGCCAAAGTATACCCCAAATCCCACAGACCCTGAAGCGTCAGATGCAATCTGTAACATGTCTCGCAGCATCCTATCCTCCCGCCAGAATGATATACCATTAAAGTTGGCTAAGAATTCCTGCCAGACCCCCAGGTCCTCCCTTATATCCCTCATAATCCGAATTCTAAAGTGAGGCCTATGGATACCTCCAATAGCATCATACATCCGGTGCAAGAAAGCCCTGCCTGGAGCAACTACCTTACAAGTGAAATTGAGGTGCCCAATAAGGACCTGAAATTCCTTCAATGTCACCTTACGCAATTTACCAAATTGGTCAACCCTATCCCTCAGTTCACTAACCTTAGCTTCTGATAACCTACACTGCTGTTGGACCGTGTCAATTTCAATACCCCAAAAGGTTAATTGCTGAGAAGGACCCTCAGTCTTTTCTGGTGCTAAAGGGACCCCCAGCTCCCTAGTTAGCTGCTCAAACTGCAGCAGCAAGCTATTGCAGCTGCCTGACTGATAGTGCCCCACAAACAAAAAACCGTCTAAATAGTGTAAGATCCCGGGAAGACCTGTTCTGGTCTTTAAAGCCCATTCCAAAAATGTACTGAACGTCTCAAACGCATTGCATGAGACCGAACAACCCATGGGCAAGGCCCGATCCATGTAGAATCGTCCTTCAAATTGAAAACCCAATAGCTCAAAGTCGTCGGGATGAACCGGGAGAAGGCGAAAGGCAGACTTAATGTCACATTTTGCCAGTTCTGCTCCCAGACCATGTCGACATATGACCCGAATCGCAGTGTCGAAGGAGGAGTATTTAACCGTACATAACTCTGGCGGAATGGAATCGTTAACCAATTCCCCTTTAGGGTAAGACAAATGATGAATCAGCCTAAATTCGCTAGGGGCCTTTTTTGGGACAATACCCAGGGGAGAAACACGTAAATTGGGCACAGGTCGGTGAAGGAAGGGGCCAACTACCCTCCCCTCAGCCACCTCCTTACAAATTTTTCCCCTAACTATGGACTCCTTACCCCTAACTGAAATAAGGTTCCGTGCCCGAAAGGGGCGTCTGGGACCTTGGTATGGAATGCGAAAACCAAACTTAAAACCCTGTGCCAAATAAACGGCGGCCTGCTTATTAGGATATAAGGCCAGCCATCTATCTAAAACCTCAAGATTAATTGGGCTGGGGCCCTTTTTGAGGCTGGCTGGGAGCCCCGCCACCCTTACAAGATGCACCTGCTCCTCTGGGTCCCCTAAACTTCCCCCTTCCCCGTGCTCAGTTCCAAAAGGAATGTGGAGCCCCGCAGATAGAGCACTCATGGCTGAACCTGCAGGGCTTCCTGGAACAGGACCCATGGGAGCTAAACTCCCAGCACAATAATTTCTGACCAGCATTAGAATTGGCAGGGGTTTTAAGAGAATTCTCGGCCGTATTGGTAGCCCTGATCAGATGACCACTATGTGTTTGCTCCCCTTGTATGGGCCTGGCGGGTGTCATCAACTGCATCCACAGTTGAGGGTGCATCAAGTCCCATCTTAAGGTGGGATAGATGGCAGCCCGCATCTGAAAGGCTTCATCATAAAGGAGCCATGCAGGTCCCGCAAAGTCGACATAAGCTCTATGAATAATGTCCATATACTGAAAAAGTGGTGCTGCCCGTTGGGGCTGCACCTTGGCAATTACCCCCACCATGATCAAAAAACCTGACAGCCAATTAGTCCAGGAACGTTCCACCTTCCTTTTCCTTAATTTCTCTTTCTCCTTCTCGTCCATCTCATCTTTATCCTTCTTCTCCAATTCCCTATATAAAAGGGAGAATACATCCACGTATTCCCCCTTCAGGATCTTGTCCCTAGTGGACTGAAGTAGATGGTCACCTAATGGGAGTGACATTTCTCCAAATGGAATTGCTGAATAAGCCACTGTGTCATAACCTAAGGGCTGTGAGATCCCTGATGATTTTGGATCACCGGCGGGAACCCCCGCGCCCTGTGGTGCCATTGTAGCCCACGGGGCCCATTGTGTAGGCGTCCAACTAAGGCTGTGTTGGCCCATAGGCCAACCAGCCTGAGATCCCAGCATGCCTAACCCTTGAGCCGGGTGTATGCCTTGCCACCCACCCCATGGCCATAGGGGCATCATGTAAGGCTGAGTTGGTTTCAAAGGCTCACCTGTGGGTGCTGGCACTTCCGATGGCTCCGGTTCTCCACCCTCATTGTTAGGCTGATCCGGGACTTCTTCAACAGGCTTGGACCCAGATGCATCCTCACCCTGAATCTTCTTTTCCAGGGCATCTAGGCGTGCAAGAATTTGACTGGTTAACTTCTTTTTCTTTCCTGCCTGACCCGTCTTAGCACCTGAATCACCTTTTTTTGCACTCTGCAACCTCTCTAATTGTTGTATTTGTTGCAAAATAGCTTGCCAAGGTATATCCTCTTCCTCATCGCTTGAAGAGGGGGGGGGGCTCTGCTGGTCGCTTTGGGGCAGGCCCCTTACCCTTACCCCCTACCCTACCCTTTTTTGGAGCCATAGGTTAATACACTTAAGTGTTGCAATCTCCTGTAAAGCACCTGCAAAGAAAGGTAATCCACTGCAATCCTCCCCCGCTGTGTAATAATTGGCACCCCTTCTTTAGAAATGTGTTAAATGGGGTCCCTATTACACCAATCCACCAATATTTCCATCCAACAGAACTGGGGAACTAGGCAGAGCCCGCGACGCAAGTGACTGCCAGGCAAGGCCCACCCCAAACAGGCCCTGAGAGCCAGTAGGCCCCAAAGCCAATGTGGCGCAAGTCTAAATGTCAGGCCTCAAGGCCTGGTCCCAGGCCACCACGAGGCCTTGTATGCCAAGGCACAAGGCTTGGTCCCAGGTCGTCCCCCAGGCCCAACCTCAGACCTGCTTAGGCTGCAATGTCTCCGCAGCCCAAATACCCGGACCACCAGGCCTGATCCCACCCTGTCACGTGGTCCCGCTGCCACGCTGTCCAGGCCACAAACGGTGATCCCACCACTCTTGAAGGCCCAAAAGCTGGGCCTGTGATCAAGGCCCCAGAGCCAGGCCTGTGATCAGGCCTACCACGTGGTCGCCGCGTCGGTCCCCACGGGCCGCTAGGCTGCTAGGAAGAGCCGTCCTCAAAGGCCCAAGAGCCGGGCCTGTGATCAAGGCCCCAGAGCTAGGCCCCGATCGGGCCAACCACATGGTCGCCGCGTCGCTCCCCGCGGACCGCTAGGCCGCTAGAAAGAGCCACAACACCCGGCCACCGGCAGAAGGAAGGTGGCCCGAGGCCTACAGGCCCGGCAGTGGGCCCATCGGCCTTCTCCCATGGCAAAGCCCCGGCCAAAAACCCGCCTATGGTCTCCCACTGTAGGGCTGGCCAGATGACAGCCAATTCTTCCTTGGCGGGGGGTGGTGGAGACGGGTCCGAAAGAACCCCTGCACTGCCCGTGGAGAGAAATACCACCCCCGTGGCCCCTCACGGCCACAAGACCACAAGGCCCAACGGCAGGGGGGTGGAGACGGGTCCGGCCGCTCAGCGGACCAGCAGGCTCCGTAGGCCCGGAACAGGCCACCACCACCTCTGGGGGAAGACTCCCCGGGATTGGGCAAGAACCCCCCCACACTCCCCGCAGAGCAGAAACCACCCCCGGTGCCCCTCGAGGCCTTAAGGCCGAACTTGCGGCAGCTGCCGCTGCGCTCTTCTCCTCCTCCTTCGCTGGTGCGACTGTGCTCCGGCGGCCCTCCGGTCCCGGATCGCTCTCGCCCAGCGATTTCTCCTCCTCACTGCAGTTTCGAGAAGTGGAAGAGGAGAAGGGCGGAGAGCCTTAAATAGGCTCCTCCCTCTGCCCATCTCCTTGCGTTGCCGGCGCCTGCCGGTGACACAACACCTGGGTCTCTTCCCTCTTCGCCGGCCTCCAAATGGGCTCCACGGCCTCCAAATGAGCTCCACGGCCGTCCGGTAAGCCAGGTTCTTATGCGAGGGGGATACCTTCATTTTTCCTCCCCATTGTTACACCCCTGAGTGACAGGGGTTACTTCAGCCAGTTACTACTTCATCACCAAGTTTACCTCCCAGGGTTGTTGGAAATCAGGTGACCTGTAGTACTTGGAGGAAAGACAGAACAAAGATTAGTAAAAGTTTTTAAAATATATTCTAGAAAAACAACAACTGCTGTACACTATGCTAACAACACTTTAAAATACTCCCCTCAAGCATGTAAAATGGCTGAACGCTCCATACTGCCATGACAGGTGTACATATTTAGATGTATGTGCACTAGCGACAAGCTGAATCTAGTATCCGTCTTGGATATTTATTTTATAGGCACTCCTGGAGGTAGAATCTGAAAATTGACTGGAGCTCATACAATGCATACCATAAATGCAAAACAGAAATGGCATTTGCTTCCTTCTCATTTTCTACAATGATACACTGCCATCTTCGGCACATTTACCAACTCCAGGAATTTTTATTGAGAGTACCACTGTGTATCAAGGTGATTTGATCCCATGGAAGTGTGTTTACAATTGTAACCTTACAGCACAAATAAAATGCATGTCTACTCAAAGAATATTAGATGTGTTCAATTAGTGGGCTCATAGGCTCCCTAAATATTTGGAGGGACAATAAAAGAAAGTACAGGGAGAGTTTGTTTGGTCTTAGGACCTTTTAAAGACAAAAATGTAGACTGGTTTTATTTAAACATTATTTTTGCAGTTGTCCTGCAACTTCTTTCTATTCAAAAATGCTCACTAAGCAACTTCAACCACTGTTACTTTTTTGACCAAAACTTGAGGAAAAGGAGGCACGCACACACACACACACACACACACACACTAATTATCAAGAATAAACTATTAACCAGAATAGTATTTTGGTTTCTAGCAAAAACTTTCTTATCTTTGAGGTTTCAGTATAGTATAAGCATACCTAATCCCAATGTGATAATGTCCTTTGTGTAACTTAAAAGAAAAAGATTCATCTAACACTGACCCTTGCTGTGAACCTAAAATTTATGTTAAATGGAAAAGCAGCTTTTGACTATTGCATCATTGCTTGGATAGGTCAGCACAGATTCAGCCATTAAACTACTGTATGTTTGGAAAATACACATCTATGTTTTGTGACCTGATCTGTAAGTTTGCTAATAACATTTTTGATGTAAAAAGCTGAAGTTCTAATTTTACTAGCTGAAGCTCTGATTTTAAGTTTTCCAGCTTTTCTCCATTGTCTCCATTGTGTTAACAAATTCCATTAAGTAGATTCAAATCCCTGTACACTGCTTCAATAATAATATTAGAAATGAGGATGGAAGGGGGAAGGAAAAAATAAACGTGGCTGCATCTTTAAGACTAACAGGTTTTAATTTTCACTTCAGCTTTTGTGGCTATGAACCCACTTCTTCAGATGCAGTGTCAAGTAATATTAAGACCTCAGGCATGAAGCAAATGTTTATAGTTGTGGTAGGAGCATAGACTGTAATAAGATCCAGAAAAATGCAAATCACCTTGACCTAAATTTTCAAAGTGCTGCGTAAGCTGATACTGGTCTTTCATATCTCTACAGTGGTCAGTTAGTGTTGGGTCTTGTCTAGATGGGCCAAATGAAATGGTCTCCCCCCATTTCCACACCAAGCAGTCCAAATAACACAGGGTTTTGCCCCATTTCTAGTCTCAACTATCCAGATGATATATAGGCAGTTCTGACGAGAATCTGGGGCAAATACCCTTAAAATGGACTGGTCATGTGGTAAAAAAATGATCACTCTTTTCTATTCCCCCCCCCAGAGAGAACAGTAAGTTTGGTTCCCTCATCAGGAGTGGTGTGTCTGCATATGTGGCCCACGTGGTGCCTAGTGCAGCCATTTCCCAGCTGGGTCATGCATGAGGCACCCAGCCATGTGACGATGGCAAGGCACCTTATTCCTGGTCTTGGAAGATGCAACCAGCATGGGGAATAAAAATACTGATTCACATGGGAGGTGCAGGTGTGAAGTCTTAGGGGATGATAGGACACTCAATCCCCAGCAAAAGCCAAAAACTATCTCAGCAGACTTAGTAGCAACCCGTTCCCAAGAATGCTCACACACAGAGTGTTTGACATCCAAATAAGCAGGAGGCACTTTTATCTTCAAAGCCAAACAACTGCAATATATACAAATATTTACAATTGAAGGACAAACTGGTTCACCAGGCATCAGCATTCACAAGAAGAGAAGTGAGCTCTGTTCTGAGCTCTCTTATATACACAGTTACAGGGCATTGGCTTATTCAATCACATGGGATGAGTCCTTCCTGAATCTTTGTTTGCGAAGAAAAGCCAGAGAGACACACCAAGAAGAATCCTCCTTCTGTAGCTGTGACATAACTAGGCAGTTCGTGGAGTCAGCCATTATGACTCAGCATGATTCTTCAGTTGTTTGGCCATTTTATAATGGAGTTCAGTCTCTAACTCCTGACATGAAGTCACCCCTCCATTGCCACCCTGGAAAGGCAGGCAATCTGGGGAAACATTGCAGGCCTGGGGCTAGAATACTGTGGCCAGAACATGGAGTATTCTGGCCATTGTAGACAAGTCTTCGATGTGTGAAAGCAAAAAATAAAATTGATATCAGATATTCCATGCAAGTACCCATTCACATGACATATGATACAAAACATTCTTCCTTCCCATAAATTGAAGAGGATTATATAAACTGGGCTTCCATAGAGTGCAAACTAATTGATGGAAGGGGACAGATTTATTAGTACAAAATAGATTATCTTCCTCTCTTGTGGCTAAAAAAAATTAAGAAACAAGATAAAATTAATGCAAATGTGGGAAATGATGAGTTCCTGGATATGATTTCTGAGGTGTCGTGTAATCTATAATAAACTAATTTTCACACCAATTGACTTTGAATATATAATTGATAGTATTCCTATTCTTTATTATAGTCTCATATGAAATACAGAACACAAACAGCAGAAGGGGGTCAAACATACACTAACCAGCTGAACTAATTCAGTGAACCAAATGAGATGTTATGCACATGGCAATATTTTGTGTGATCCACTCATTCAGTAATATATTGAACCTTATCTGGCAAGCCAATGTATTCCATCTGGGTGCCTTATTAGCAAAATAATTAAATATTATTGGCAAAATAATTAAAAGAGGATATTTTGATAAGATCTTAATCTGGATAAAATTTACAGTCCTAAAGTACATGCACTGAAGTTTCAAGAACTTCCACTTTATGTGGATGCAACCTATCTTAAGCAGGAATTTTCAAAAAAATTGACTTGTAGTGCTACTATATATTGCACTTTAAATCTTACAAGTATAGACACTCTGCATGCTTGCATTATTTAAAGGCAAACAAGGTATGATTATAAAATATCATAATGAGGCAGATTAATAAAACAAATCAGCAGTTTTTTTAAAAAAAATATAAAGGTGCATCCTTAGAGAAAGCAGGATCAGGATCATCATCATCATTATCATTAACATCATCCTTCTTTATTTATTTGCCTGAAATTTGTTGGGCTTCATTCTTTTATAGCAGTTATTACACATGCAACTTTAATCTGCTTCTCTCAGACATTTAAAAGCATGCTATCATAATTTGTTTATTTCCAGTGATAGTCAATGGGCAGTATAAAACTTTAAATTTCTCAATGAAGGTTCATATTTGGCCCCAGACTTGAATCAGACAGTCTAGAGACAGGTCCCATGTAAATTAACATCTTTTCTTATACTATACTTTTTATTAATTGTTGAGTTTATACAATAAAAAATACAAAATATACTAAATAAGAAAGAAAGAAAGAAAGAAAGAAAGAAAGAAAGAAAGAAAGATGAGAGAAGGAAAAATAAAAGAAAGTAAAAAAGAAACATTGTGAAAAAACACATGAATGCACACAAACACACAGTACACAATCAGATCCCATATCCATGGGGCTTCAGTTCCCAGACATATTGTGAATACTGGAACCTGTGGATAACAGTGAACCCTATTAAAATAATGGACTTCTAGTAAAAAGAAAACACCATACAATTGCCTTGGACAATCTAGAAGATGTCTAGAGAGGATGCCTCTCTAGGCATTTTCTAGGCTGTCTCTATGGTGTGTATTCCCTGTTTTGTGTCCCGGGATAACTGAAACCACAGATATTGGTTCTGTGGATATGGGGGTCTAACTGAATATATCAAACGACAATTAAAACTAACCTAACCTATCACTAAGACTAATACATCGTACTAGACTAAATACTACATACTAGACTAAACACTAAATACTACTATTGAGGCTGAATCCACACTACACAAGTTATCCACTTTGAAATTAGATTACAGTAGGACCCCCATATCCACTGGTCTGCAGGAACCTGCGGATACCAAAACCCGTAGATAACAGTGAACACCATTGAAAATAATGGGTCATCTGGTTTAAAATACCACAGTTGCCTTGGAGGACCTAGAAAATGGCTAGAGAGGACACATTTTCTAGGAAGACTCTATGGTAGGTGTGCTGGTTTGTGTTCCGTGGATAACTGAATCAGTGGATAATGAATCAGTGGATCTGGGTGTCCTATTGTGTTTGCCATGACAAGGTCTTTAGCCTTCTCTGCCAAAGAGTGATAGTGCTTCACCAAACTACAAATCCCAGGATTCCATAGGAAGGGTGATGCCAAATAATCCAGTTTCAAATTGGATTATTTGTGTAGTGTGGATGCATCCTGACTAATTAACACATCATGAAGCCCACCCCCAGTCAAAAAATTGTAATGAATGAAATTTCCACAAAGGACTAATAAAATTCTACCGGTTCAAAGGACTAGTATTTCTCTGCAAATTCCTACATGGCTTAGGAGCCAAGTGTGTGGAGAAAGCCTGTTGCTGCAACAGCCTGCCCTTGCACTCATCTCATCTCTGCAATAGACAGGCAAGAATGAATAATTTTACTGTTTTCATTGCAATTTTCAAAAGCTAATTGTGGTTTGAGACTTATTCTGTGGAGGAAAAGGCACATTCTCTATACATAAAACAATATTTCTGCACATGAAACATGTTTTGTTCCATGCAGAAGCTTGTTTTCAATGCAGAATTTTTTTTTGCACAGGAAATGTTTTCTGTGCAGACATGCTGTTTTCAGTCGAGAAAACAGCATTTATTCACACAGATACATCCCAGCATATGTATTTTTTTGCAGAGAATAAGGTCCAGTGCAAGGACACCGTCAATCCCAACTCAGACTCTCTCTCTCTGGCTTTCTTTTCGCAAACAAAGATTTAGGAAGGACTCATCCCACACTTTCTGCAAGCGTGCTGATGACTAAAAAGGCCAATCCAAGATAAACAAGTCTGGTTGCAGAAAGCACAGCAGAAAGTCTCCTTGGGTGATGTTTCTAGGTTGTGATTCTTTCTGTTGTCATTTCTCTTCAAGACTTATTTGGCGTGAGTTCTCAAATAAGGCTGCAGCATTGTGGATAGTGCATCTCCATGCCTCCCGATGTGAGGCCAGGGCGGACCATTGTTGGTGATCAATTTGGCTGAGCCTGAGATTTGTTTCAGGGAGTCCTTGTATCGTGTTTTTGGAGCGCCCCTCTTACGCTGACAACTACTAGCTAAAGTAATTTATTACTCCATCTTTACCCCCACCAGATAGCCGCTCCTTTCTCTCATATAACTTCTGTACAGGTGCACGTCTAACCTTGGGCAGTCAGCTCCACTGCCTGTTATCTCCGGGAAACCGGAGACCCAGCTTCTAGCAGGCTCCTTGGTTCCCCCTTCCTAACCATAAACATGACAGCAATCCAAAGTGAATAGAAACATAGTGAAGCATGTACTGATGGCAGAGGCCTGTGTAGATGTTAACAATACCATGCAATGGAGACCACATTAACATTTGCACCAGCACTTATGACAAGTTATAGCAGGCTCTGACACCCATATTGTGAAGATTCTCACACAACTAGAATTCTCCTTGTGAGAGTTTTCTGACACTCAAGAAAACTGGTTTTTCACAATTTTTTTCAAATATTTTTGAATATCCTTTCATCCCTACTCTGGAATCTTTACTATGTGTGCTCCCAGTTAATATGAATGGCAAACAAAAAGAAAACTTTCTCAGGGCCAGAATACAGGAAACATCAAAGTAGCTAACAACTATGATGTTTTCTTCTATCATAAGTGCAGATGAGCCTTCAAGTCATGATTCTGTGGACCCTGAAACCTACTTGTGTTGGGATATGTAGTTTGCAATCCAATAAATTGAGATGTTTAACTGTTGGAAGGGTTAACTGATAGAAGCAAACAGAATCTGTGATGTAATTTCCTATTACAATGTGATTGGCCTTCCAGAGGGGAAAGGTGTGTCTAAGTTCTTCTTCTTATTATTATTATTATTATTAATACCCCGCCCCTCTGCTAAAAACAATCAGGGCGGCTTCCAACAATTAAAACATTGTAATAACAACTAAAAGCACCCCCACCCCCACCCACCCCTATAAGAAGACATTAAACAATATAAAATTAAAACCATCTAACTAAAATCACATTAAAAACAAATATACACAAGATTAAAAAAGGCCAGAAGACACAGCTCCTGAGGCCGGGATCTAATCAGGAAAGGCCTGCTGAAAGAGATCCATCTTTAGTGCTTTTTTAAAGCTACTTAAGCTCATCATCTGATGGATCTCGTCAGATCCTTTCTTTGTTCTGGAGGGTCAACCATGAGGTAACATTCGCCATGATGATTTCATAGGATCAGGAGTCTCCATGGAGGGCTCCTGCATATTTTTGTTTTTAAAGTGTAGTTTTTAGTTGTATTTTACTAGTTTAGCCTTCACTTATTGATATGTCACTGATATACACTGAAATATGCACAATGACTGTGAGTAAAACTGTTTGTATATTTTAAACTACTTATGAGTGTTTTGAGTCTTGTTAATGCTAGAGAATATGAAGGAGCCCTGGTGGTGCAGTGGTTAAATGCCAGTACTGCAAGTCACCACATTGCAAGTTTGATTCCAGTGGGCTCCAAGGTTCACTCAGCCCTCCATCCTTTCATAGGTCAGTAAAATGAGTACCCAGCTTGTGTGGGCAATTAGCTAACACACACTGGAAACTGCTTAATGCAGTGTGGATGTGTAAATTGCTATTGCTTAAAACAATTTGTAAGCCACTCTGATAGCCTTGTGGCTGAAGAGCGGGGTATAAATAAATAAATAAGAAATAAGAATTTTATTTGGGGAGGATTTCTGGTGGATGGTTATTTAAGCCTGCATGCTAGAATTAATACGACTCTGCTGCATATGTATTTTAAAATGGAAACTCTGCTGATAAATTCTGTGCTTTCTAAAGGGGGTTAAAGCCAACTGTTCTTTTGTGCCTGTTTTACAAAGGTACTTCCAGTAAAGCACAGTGGGTAATTTTATTAACACCCCATTAACTTGGTCCCAATGAGAACTGAACCTTCCCTAATGTGGGCAAATTGCCTATATGGCCAAAAAGTGTTCCATGGGTTTCAGTGGATCTTTTCCCCTAGACACAGCTCAGATTTCAGAGCCAAACAGGGTATAAATATTTATACTGCATAGGCCTTATCTAACCATTCTGCCCCTGTTCTAGAGCCCTGAAGTATAAAAGATGCAGGGTATTTGCACATTCTGCCCCTGGGTCCAAGCAGCAGGCCTGCAGCATGTGACCAAGGCTGGTCACATGCAGGAGGCCTTGTCACATGGCATTGTCTGGCTTCCCGAACCCAGCAGAGCAAGGAAAATGGTGGCAGCTTCATCGATGTTTTGTAGCCTATTAGCATTAAAACCCACGTCTTGTTATGAAGCTTATTTTAAAGAAATGAAATTGACAAAATATTCTATCATAAAGTGATTTAGCATGATTTGTGTGCAAATTGTAAAACAAAATACAGTGGGGCCATGTTATCTGCTGAGGATTAGTTCCAGGACACCCCGTGGATATCAAAATCTGTGGATGCTTAAGTCTTATTATATACAATGGCATAATAAAACTGTGGTGCTTATATAAAATGGCAAAATCAAGGTATGTTTTTGGAATGGAAGTTGAATCCATAGATACAGGATCTGTGGATATAGAGGTCCAACTGTAATTTGAAATGTACCGTATGTTCATTCAATATTAATCTCCAATTTCTTTGGCATCTCTCCAGGAGTGTATACTAAACTTACATGCACAAGAAAAAGAGAAACACAGAGAGATACAATGAAATAAAATAAAATACAATGATATAAAATGTTATACAGGTCCTCTTTAGTTGGGATTCTAAAGAGGGATTGTCTTTGTAACACTGCAGTTTGGGCTAGTATTCTATAAAATCAGGAGGAAATCAGTGAGCAAACCACTGCCTATCTTTGTGTTTTTCTCCTTTCTGCCAGCTGATGTGCCTCAAGTATTTAGTACTTCCTTAAATTACACAATAAAACAAAACATCCATTATGCTAACAGTATCTCACATGGAAAGATCAATATAGGCCTGTACGCCCCAATGAAGTGATTCATTTCAACTTTTATTACAAATTATTTTCCTGTCTTTTTTTAGCATCACTAATAACAACTCCTGTCAAGGATATACTAGTTTAGTAGTTTGTTGAGGGGATCAATACATACCTGAAAAGTTAGGGAATCATCTCAGTCAGTAAACCCCATGCTATGGGTTGTCTCTTTTGTGTTCAGTTCTTTCATCTACTGACTGGACAGATATGAGATATTCTCTCACCCACTTGCTGTTGATGACATGAAAGTAACTTCAGTTGGGTTGCAGTTTCAGACCTTTTAAGTTCAAGCTTGCTTTCCATCTACTGCCAGGAAATAAAGGAGGTAAGGAACATATCCATTGCACAAATGGCTTTCCCATCCCTAATGCCAGATTGCATTTCACTGAACATAAACAGATATAATCTGAAAATACAAGGAATGTTTGGGCTCCTGTCTAGAGTGTCTTTGTTCCATCATTCCAGAGTCACTACATGTTTCAGGATAAAAGGAGGAAAAGAAGAGGAGGGAGGAAAGGGTATTTAGCAGCACTTTTAAGAGCAACTGGTTTTTATTTTAGCATGAGGTTTCAAACCCACTTCTTCAGATACAGTACAGAGCTTCAGGGCCACTGTGTCATTATAACAAATGCAGACTCCATGCAGGGACAGTTCACTGATGACTCATTTGGGGGTCGTTTATACTGCAAAATAAATCCTCAAAGAATGCAACAAGAAGCCTGATAGTTCCCACGCATTTCGAAGCAACAGCACCCTTTTCAGAAGGAGGGGGTGCAAAAAACCCATAAGTCACGCAGTATCAGCTTTCGCTAGTTTTGCAGACTTTTTTTTATTAAGTTTGCGAAAATGCACATAATTGGTCATGGGAACTAACCATCGTGTAAACTGGCATCGACCTTTTTGAATTACTGTGAGCAGAGCTGAACCCTGATTGGTTGGAGTGACCAATCCAAATAGACTGAGGAGCTGGAGAGAAAAATACACCAAGCCTGCCATTTGCCCCTTCTTCTGCTTGCAGCCCACTTTGGAAAATCAGCTCTGAGCCCTTCCTGTCTGTATCAAAGGAAGGCTTTGGGGGTTGGGAAGATGATCGGGACTAGCCCCTACTTCGCTGGTGTGTGCATGTGTATGTGTGTGCATTCGTGTGTGCGGAGAAACAGCCGATCACATGTTCGTCCTTTTGTTTGTTTGTCCTTCCCTTCACTTGCCTTTATTCAAGGCTTCAGAGGCAGGGAAGACAATCAGGAATGGGGCTAGCCCCTGCTTGGGTGCTGTGTGTTTGTGTGTGCATGCATGAAACATCACCCGAGGAAACCTTTTGCTGTGCTTTCTGCAATCAGACTTGTCTATCTCAGATTGGCCTTTTTAGTCATCAGCACACTTGCATAGAACGCAGGATGAGTCCTTCCTGAATCTTCATTTGCGAAGAAAAGCCAGAGAGAGAGAGAGAGAGAGAGAGAGAGAGACCATTGAGACCCACAGGCAGATGACAAGCAAGCAATAGTGCAAGACAGCACAGACTTAACCAGCCAAGGGAGACAAAATGAAGTAGGGTTAATATACAGATTTAGATAACATGCTACCTCGTATGTGGAATTATTATGACTAGTTTTAGCATTATCATCATTATGACTAACTTTTAATATTTTAATATTTTAATATTTGAACATTTTAATATATTTTAATGTTTTAATATTTTAATAACTTAAATGCTAAAGTATCCTAATTACTCAAGCTTTTAAATATAGTACCCATTCTACTTCATAATGATTTGTAGCACTTTTCCTATTGTACTCATATTTTATGTATTTAATGGTGAAACTTGTTTTTATTATTGCTCTGGTCAATGACTGTAATAAAGATTGAATTTGAATTTGAATTGAGTCAAGAAGTAGATCTGTGGGTCAGCAGGATCAGGCAACAGTGTAGTCAGGAACAGCCAGAGGTCAAGGCATGAGTCAAGGCAGCAAGGATTAAGGTAACAAAGTCAACAGGAAGCTTTCTCCAGGGAGATGAGTTGATCTCTGACAAAGCCTACATTGCCTCTCCCAGCCTATATAAAGCAATTTAGGCTTTGACAGGTGTTTCTTAATGAGCACATTTTTCTCATAAAGTCTCAGAGACTTCTTTTGAGCTTTCTTTTGAGCTCTCTGCTGTGTATACAATGGTGGGTGTAAGCCCCTCTCTTCTTCTTCTTCTTCTTCTTCTTCTTCTTCTTCTTCTTCTTCCTTATCTGAGTGGGCAAGACTCTCTGCTGGGACTGATGCCAACCCAATCAGACCAGGCTCTTCCTCTGCTCGAGCCTGTAGGTTGGCAGGGTTCCCTGCTGGCACAGGTGTAGATAAACCTGTGCCAGGGTCCCTAGGGCCATTTCCTGCCCTCCTCCTCCTCTGACTCTATAGCCTCATCAGGCTCACGGGGCATGACATGATGCCTCATTCATGCCAGCGTGACACAGTGGGAATGGCTAAGTGATAACATCATCTGATAATTTCTGCTGTTTGTGCTATCCTTGTATCCTAATGGTGTGGTTTGTGCTGCGTCTGATAAAGTCCTCTGTCTGGTGGGCACCAGTATACAAAACCTTTTTAGAAGGAAGAGGGGCTGTTGTTAAATTAGGAATTTATCTATAGATGACCTTATCTTTCACTAGATTGCATGTTCACCTTTTCTAACCTAAATAGTATGACAAAGCAGGGCCACAGTTCCTGGAAAAGATATCAGAACATACTAAGCAAGTAATAAATGATGCTGCAGTATCTCGTGGATTAGAACACTCTTTATTTTTCATAAATTTTGGTCCACTGGTTATGCTTAATATGTTCCGACTGCAGTTTTTATGACAGATAACTTTTTAAAAAAACTTTTTAAAAATTATTTTAATTTCTTTTAAGAATCCTTTGCAACCTATCCAGATGTGGAAGATATAACACTACTCCACTCCTTTGATTCTGCTTTTCTTACAATGAGGATGCATTCCTTACTTCCTGAACATATGTCTTGAACAATTCTTTCCTTTCCATTTAATTGTTTTATGAGTGAGGACCTCACCTTGTATGGATCACTTTGTAAAAGGTGTAAGATCCAATAATTTGCATTCATTAATTCATCATTGGCAATTTCTCAGCACCCACTGGAGTCCTAAGTTTAACTAATAGAGTACTACTTTTCACCTTTGGCTCACATTGTATCATCTAGATCATCAAATTAAATTCCAATTTATTGCACAAGCGTCATTTGAAATATGCCCTCTTCTGCCTCACTCATAAAACTGACACAAAGCAGAATATATATATGGAAGTTATAAATTATTCAGAAGGTAATTGCTGCAAAAATACAGAGAGGGATGATGACTTGCTTTCTTCCTTTCCTAACTGTTAATGAGCCACCTTTCACGCTCACCATGTTTTATTGATAAACTGCAGCTTTATTAATATGCTCCCACTGATTTTTGTCCAATGTGAAGTTTTTGAAGTAGAAAGTTCGAGGCCTCTAGTTGTATGAAATATCCAAGCAGAAGGAGATCTTCTACTTGGGTATTAATTTGACAAGTTCTAGGTTGTATGTCTGTGTCTGGGTATATCTATAACCATTTGTCTCTTTTAGAAAAAATATGATGAAATACAGTCACATGGCTCATATTACCAATATCTTGTTTGGGGCAAATATCTGTTGTTGTTGCATGCCTTAAAGTCATTTCTGACTTATGGCGACTCTAAGGTGAACCTATCATAGGGTTATCTTGGCTGGATTAGTACAGATGGGGGTTGTCATTGTTTTCTTCTGAGGCTGAGAGTGTGAGTTGCCAAAGGTCACCCAGTGGGTTTCCATGGCCGACCAAGGATTCAAACCCTGTTCTCCAGAGTCATATTCCAATCCTCAAACCACTACACAACCACCAATTAAAAATACTTAAAACACACACACACACACACACACACACACTTTTTTCAAAAAAAATGTATGATTATGAAGGAAGGGGAAAGAAGAAGAAGAAAAAAGAGGGAGGGGATTTTCTTAGGGTATGAGCCTGGGGCAAGCATATAGATTAACATAAGATGACCATATTTCCAAAAAAGCACACTTTCCAGATACTGGCATCTATAAAATATATGTTCATGAGGAGCACAAGCAGTGAGATCCTCTGACCAATAAATAATAGTTGGAGAATGTATCTCTTTCCAACCTTGTAGTACACGTTTTTTGGCAACACTAAGAGCCAGGGTGGTGTAATGGTTTGAGCATTGGAGTATGTGTTCTCATGTAGGCACGACAGAATAATGTTGCTGGAGTGGGGAGGCGCTTTGATGACCTCAAGGAATTGAAGCCAGAATATTAATCTCTGAAGATGTCAGCCTCAGATGCAGGCAAAATGTCAGAAGTAAACTCTTCCAGAACACAGCCTCACAGCCCAGAAAAAAAAAATCAAGGAAAATCTATTAATTAGAAGCTTGATATGCAGTGCCAGCCTGAACTGATAGGGGGCGAGCTGAGCTGTTTAAGGTGGTGCCCTCCCCTGTCAGTCCTCCTTCTTTGGATCTTCCTGTGACCCACTCTCCCACCCTCAGAGCCGTGTGAGTTTTACTGGTCCCTCCTTGGCTGGGTAGGAATTTTTTCCCCTCTTCTGTTTTGGAAGGTTTTTTTGTTTTTTGTTTTTGCCTACCCCATACTGTATCTGTATGGACCTGGATAATTGGCTTAGGGTGGTGTCTTTAAATAGGCAGTCATTGCTATTTTCCTGTCATTGGCAGGTAGGGGGGGGCTAAAGGTCAGTTGGTGTATACCTTGGCACCCCCTTGCGGTGAAGGGCTGGGCTCTGGAATGGCCTCTTTGGGGCCTGGGGGGCTGTGAATGAGCCTGCTTTTGGGGCTAACCTGGGGAGTTTGCTTTCTCTTATAGGATTCCTGGGGCTCAGGAGGGAGTGTCTCAGGTTACCTTCCAGTTAAGACTGGCCAGGGTGAGCAACCCAATAATGTTGGATTGCCCTCAGGGTCAGGTGTGATGCCCATGAGTGGCTGAGGAAGTGGTCATGGATTGACACCTGGCCTCAGCCAGACCCACTTCAAGTTGCTTCCCCTTCCTAGGTTTTCTCCCAGGTAACAATTAATGAATTAAGTTATAGGTCAAATGAAGTGGCCCTGTTTAAACCATCTCTGTATCTGGCTCATTATTTCTGGGTTGGTCATCAATGACTCAGGAGATCAGGGTTTGAATCCCCATTCCGCCATGGAAGCCCACTGGGTGACTTTGGGCAAGTCACACTCTTTCAGCCTCAGAGGGGGCAAAGGCAAACCCTCTCTGAACAAATCTTGCCAAGGAAACCACATGATGAACATGCCTTAGGGTCACCATAAGTTGGAAATGACTAGAAGGCACACAACAACAACAAGAGAATGTAGGATGTACCTACATAGGCCATTAAATTCCATGTCTCAGGGATACTAAAATAACATTTTAACCACTTCCAGTTTAAATTCCACAATAATATTTGAACCAACTTCAACTGGAAATTAATAAATACATCTAGAATTATATTTTAAATAAAATCTAGAATGAAGGCAGACCAGCTTACTTTGCAAGTGACTTATTTGTTCCAAATAGTAAGTTTTGTTATGATGCACTAGTACTCATTACCGTAATACAGTGATCTCAGAAATATAAAGAAGCCCCAACCCCATATGTTGCAACAATTTGGGACTGTTGCACTCTTTTTGGATTAGACCTGGAGTACTAAACACAAATGTAGAGTCAACAATAAAAAGATAAGATAGTTATGTCCCCTTACCTTTTCCCACAGTCATATTTGATAAATAGGACTTTGTTCCAGAGATCAAGGAATGAAGGAGGCTTTTCCAATGCAATGAATGAAAGTTATGTTTAGGTTTTTGGATTTTTATCTCTCCACAAGTGACAGAGTCATATATCAAGTGGGAAAGAAAATCTTTATAAAACTTATCATTTTATCAATATTCAAGTAAGGAACTGCATTAAAAATATTATTAGATGGAGAAATTATGAAATCCCTTATCTATCAATCAATTAATTCCTTTAATTGTATTTTTTTTCCAAAATATGCCCAGCATGGTTTACAACAAACAAGACATAAAATAAAAAACATCCCCATCTACATTAAAGAAAATAATATGTTTAATCATACTCTTCTAATAATAATCTTTGTGTGCTTTTTGAGAACATTGTCTAAGGGAAAATAGGGTTTTTTATTTATATATTTGATGTTATAAGGAGAACATGAGAAAAATAATAACAAGAAAGCTGTGAGAGAAGAAATTTAAAGTTAACAATGTTTTAAATAAACAAGCACCATATTAAAGAAGCAGGAATCTTACTAAATGTATGAAAAAAATGTTCCAACTTTACTGAGATACTTATTGGCTACATAGAAGATGAAGACATATATTTGCCCATATCTAATGGGAATCTACTAGAATGGGAATTATAATGGGAATTTATTACTGGAAATATATTGAGGATATGAAATAGTATGAGATTAAATTATCACCACTGATGGCAATTTATATGCTTACTCAAGTTAGAGGAGAGTATGAGATAGTGGTGGTGTTTTTGTTTTTACTAGCATGGCAATTACTGGAAAAGAAATGGAGAACAGCTATATTGTATACTATTGCAATGTGACAAAGGGGAGTATGGAAAGAATACTTGTGAACAGAATTAGTATTTATTAATATTTACAGGAAGGGGGAAGTAGTTCAGGAGAAACATTCTTAGAGATATTGGTCTGCTTTATGGATATTCATCAGATTTAGGTGATTTTGGGACAGAAGCGGGGATTTTCAACTGGCTCAGGTGCTTGCTATGTTGAAATGAAGGGCTAACAAGGCTGAACCATGGTCCAGATGAACATTCAACAAGGTTCTGGACATCAGGAAAGCAGGCAGTCTGGTACCAAAAAAATATGTATTTCTTGAATGTAACAACCAGAGGTCATTGGGTAGTGTTGAGTGGCTTGTTGATCTAGTTTTCAATCCTAGGGTATAGTTTATGAGAGATTCTTAGTTTATGGTACATTAAGAGAGAGCAAATTAAACTAATCTGGCACTTCTTGTTTCCTTTTGTGGTATGTGGGGAAATCATTGTTGTAATGCAATACGATCTTGTGTATCCCATGTTAAGTTTAGGAATTTTCCCTGCATGCATCAGTTCTTCCACTCCTCCTTTACTTAACTAGGCAATTTCAGCCAACTGGAGCAATGGGGCATTCATCACATGACCAAATTTAAATATTATATGACACTTTGTCTAAGTTCCTTTTAAGTTTTGTCTCTATGTGGCTGGAGCCATATTTGCTCTCTTAGGAGTGTCTTTGAGTCACCATGCAGCATGTAGCCCACACCGCTTAAAGGCTGGGTGAGTCTTATCCTACCCTAAACCCTCTTAGTTAGTTAGGGACCTTTTTAAGTTTGTTTTAATATGTAGATTAAGATTGATATACCTTCAGTAAAAGTACACCTTTTGATATGTTTTTTAAATTGACTTTGTTGTTTTAATGAGTCTAATTGATTGGGTGATCAGACCATACATTTAAATGTTAATTGAGCTGTGTCTGCATTCCGATACTTTTTTTTTACTCTGCTTGCTTTGAAAGAAAAGTGTTTTTACTTTTAAAGAAGATATTTTTTATTTTTAAAAGGGCTAGATCCCTGGAATTTTTAAAAATACATTTTTAATTTTAGACTCATACCTCCTACACCTTTCAGTTTGCCTCTTGTTCTATAGCAGCAAGTAAGGTGTTCGTTAGTGCTGAGTTATGCAGGGTGGGTTAGGTCTGCCTGGCTCCAAATTCTGACCTTTCTTTATTTCTCTCTTTTTTCATTCAATTGCTTCTGAAGTGGTAAAAAAAAATCTTACATTTGTTCATCATGCTTTCAGCTTTGCTGATGTTTAATTATGTGTGTATATTTAGAATCTACCAGGTTTAATGCCATGTTCCCTTTTCCTAAGATAGTATTTATTTGAATAAGTGTGTGTGTTTGTGTTGTTCAACAGAAGACTTCTTCGAAATTTTACAGGTCACTCTTTTAAAAAGTGTTAAACTGGATTTCAAGAACCATAACCTTCTAGTCCTTATGCATCTCTTTTTGATGTGTTGCTGTTTTCTAGCCAGGGGACACCTTAGTGATTTCTGCCATTCTTATACAAATTGTGCAAAAGAGAAGGGGGAGGAAGGGGAAGCAAATCACTTCCCTTCTATCTGAAATATTGCACCCATCATTCTGAAACTACGGCTCAGTTATGTAATCCCTGCTATTGGATAGCATTAATTTTCGAAGCAATTGTCTGCAAGGAACATAGTGACATTAAAGTTCATCCTTTTTAAATATCCCCCCCCCCAATACTCACGTATTAAAAAACAAGCCCAAACTCTGCACTGATCTGATTGCAGTTCTGGAAGGTGTAACCCTCTCTTATTTGGCCACTAAGCCTGAAACACAATTTAGTTGTATCAAGAACTAAAAGTTATTGGCAGTTTCTTTACAAAAAAATTAATGAAAGGCTCATATAACACCAACATCCTCACACCTATTCTTTGCAACTTGGCAAGCTTAATGCACTCAGGGGAACTATTTAACCTCCTGGTGTCATCTAATTCTGATACAGAGCCATTTTTTAATTTCCCATTATAGTCAATGGGATTTCTAAATCTAACAGGGCTGGAACCTGCATCAAGGTGGACTGAATCAGTTTATCCAGAAGCAAGCCATTTTAGGAAGCCTGGATCGTGGCCTGGACAAAATCTGTGGGTCCATGCACATCGCTAGACTGTACTAATCCTATATTGGAGATAATGCAACCTTGAGCATGTATGCAACCATGAATATTCTAACCATGAATTGACTTATCATTAACAAATCAAAATATTCATCCATTATCCTTTTTGTTGTATTATTATTTTATTTTCTGAAACATTCATGATGCAGAAAACGGGAATTCTTCCATCCCCCTATTTTTTTCTACCACACCAAATTTGATGAAGAGATCTTGCCTGCATGTCTTTGGAGCATTTTGGTCAGTTCTAATATGGGTATTGCCCACATGTTGGCTTTTGATCTCCCTACCACACCCCAGCCCTTGAACAAATGTGGCTATCTTTGCTTTGTTTTATTTCCCCCATTTGTAAATTTATAGGACATCCATGTTTGAACATGCTGGGGGAGGAGGATTCAGTCACCCTCTGGAACTGACAAACTGGAAGTGACATGAGTTGGAAGTGGGCTATACTTTGGAAGTCGGCTATATCTTGTTAGCAACCAACCAACATGGGGTGAGTGATGAGTTCAGTTTTTCTTCTCCTTAAACTGTTAAAAATGGGAAGTCATTGAAAAGATGAGGATAATGCATGTGGGGGAGATTGCCCTAACTTGGGACAGAACGAGCACATTGGATTATTAAAGCCCCAGATTAAGGTGTGTCTACACCAGCAAAAGAACAATGTGGACACATCTTGAATTTGGCACTGGCAGTCCAGATGACATATGACTACTTCTGGGGAGGATCCACACTTTCCAGCCCTTAACCCACCTTTGTTCCAAGCTAAGCAAAGCTAGGGAAAACCTGAGGTTTCCCAGAAACTCTGGAGTGAGCTCAGGTTCTTTTGCTGTGTGGACAGCTGGATCGGGTTCGATTCAACCTGGTCCAGTTGTCCACATGCAAATGCAGTGCCTTCTCCCTTATCTTGAAAAGTGCAGGGAAAGGGATGGATCCTCATCAGAGCAGCTGTCACCTCACCAGCCAAACAGCTTCCTATGAGAGTCTGACCAGCATTGTCACTTCTGCTGAGGTCAGAACAGGGCTTCTGTGTGATCAATAAGAGGGTAGGAAATCCCTCCTTGTTGATCACATGTCTGGACACCCATTCTAACCTCAGCAGAAGTGACAACATGCTACGCAGGCTTTCCATTGAGCTTCTTAGCCAGCGAGGAAGTGGCAGCAGTGGCTCTGAAACAAGGGGCAGGCCGATAGGGCTGATGCAGTGTCAACCTGGCTGGCCCATGGGGACAACAGCTATCACACTGGATTCAGCTTGGTGCATGTGGCTGCCATTGTGGTTGGTCCAGGGCCAATCTGGAGCATAATGCTCCAGACTGGCCCCAGATTTAAGCAGATGATGTAGATGAGCCCTTAGTGGCAGAAACTGCATTGAAAGCCTACATAGTGTTACTCAAAGAGGTGGGGGTACTTTAGTGCCCCACTCATGATTTATTATTAGCTGGGGGAATTATTATTAGTTCAAATGGAATACTACAAGAGATAGGTAACTTTGGGCTCTTTTCACCTATGTATACCACTACCAACTGCAGAGAACTCCAGGTTAAAGTGAAATGAAATGTTTTTATTGGATATAACACAAAAAGCATTCACACATGCAAAACACACTCACAAAAACCACACAAGGCTAACAAAGAATTAAGGCAGAAAAGTTGGATAGAGTAATGGATTCAGGGAAGATAGGGCGATAGTTACCAGTCTTGAAGAGTGAAGCACTCAGACAGAAATCTGAGGGTGGAACTGGAGGTTCCGATCCAGGGGTGCAGCAACAGATAGAGTGGCTGGGTCTTGTCCACAGTGGCACACTTTGCTATTGTTTAGGTTGGGATATTTATAAGCAATTTTGTGCCTTGAAGAAGCCTTTTGGCTACAGAAATGGCTAAATGACTCTCCAGCGGGAGGAATAAAAAATGAAGCTCCACTGACTGTCTTAGATGGCTTGGAGATAGGCATTGATTGGTGTATGACAACCTCACATTGTAGGACAGGACGGGGGTCTGAGGGATATTTCCTGGGGTTTTGATTGTGTAGGTCACTTCATTATTTAGGATGTGTGACTCACCACCAAGGGGCCCAAGAAGGACTTAGCACATATCTCCTTAATACTCTTTTTTTTTTTTTTAAAGGATTTCTGCTTAATCCTGGTTTGGGTGTGCTTAGTAAAATATTTCTAAGTCACCTTCCCAGGTCCTTCTGACCTCCATTTGACCTCACTTTGGATTACTAGGGTCTACTTAGACCCCTACAAAGTGTTCAATATATCCAATTATGGGATATTATAGGAAGGGAGTAGTAGGACATGGTAACAATAGGGGCAAGAGTTGAAGATCAGAGCATCCTTGGTGACTACTCCCAGGATGTGGAATTTCCTTCCATGGAAGGATAGGCTTACCTTTTCTCTGTTCTGCTTTCAGCAGCAGACAGAGACCATTTATTCAAACAGGCATTTGATGATTAATTAATGTAGGGAGTCTTTTTAATGAGATGTATACATTGTAACTTTTTAATGTAATCATTATGTTTCAAAATGATTTTACACTTTTTAAGAACTGACATAACATGTTTAATTGTGTTTTAACTTTTTTATCCTCAGATTTTGTTTAGCTTTATCTTGTTTTAGCCATCTTAAGGCCCATGCCAGGAGAAAGGCAGAATATAAATTAAATAAATGCATATATAAAACCAGTTACCTAACAAACGCTGTGACCTAGTGCAATCCGTATCTTAGTGTCTCCATCTGCTGGAGCAAAGACACTTGGATCTTCCATTAGCATTCAAAATTAAGAAAATTTGTTTCAGAACCCTGTTAGACACTTGTGAAGAGGGGGCATTTATATATGGAATTTTGGGTTTGTAGTTGTTTTTTGAAATGCTGCACACTATTCTGAATTTATCTTATAAGGCAATATTCCAGCATACACAATAAAATACATATATGCTGTGTACTTGTCACCCCTTTTCACACTTGAATGAACCTTTACAGAGGAAGGGAGAGGTTGTAGGAGCAGCCAGAAAATTATAATTATGCTTGCAGAATATATCACTTATTGGAAAGATCAACAGAATGAATTCTAGACTATTAATGTGTTTCTGAAAATTCTCACTAACTCATCACATGGACAGTCCCTGCTCAGTGAGCATAAGGAATAATGCTGTCCATAACAATCATTGTTTATCCCACTCATAGAATCATAGAATCATAGAATCATAGAATTGCAGAGTTGGAAGAGACCACGAGGGCCATCCAGTCCAACCCCCCTGCCACGAAGGAAATCACAATCAAAGCATCCCCGACAGATGGCCATCCAGCCTCTGTTTAAAGACCTCCAAGGAAGGAGACCCCACCACGCTCCGAGGGAGTGTGTTCCACTGCCGAACAGCTCTTACTGTCAAAAAGTTCCTCCTCATGTTGAGGTGGAATCTCTGTTCCTGGAGCTTGCACCCATTGCTCCGTGTTCCAGTCTCTGGAGCAGCAGAAAACAAGCCTGCTCCATCCTCAGCATGACATCCCTTCAAATACTTAAACAGGGCTATCATATCGCCTCTAAACCATCTTTTTTCCAGGCTAAACATATCCAGCTCCCTAAGTCTCTCCTCATAAGGCATCGTTTCCAGACCTTTCACCATTTTAGTTGCCCTTCTCTGGACACGCTCCAATTTGTCAATATCCTTTCTGAATTGTGGTGCCCAGAACTGGACACAGTATTCTAAGTGAGGTCTGACCAAGGCAGAATAGAGTGGCACTATTACTTCCCTTGATCTAGACACTCATTCATTTTTCAGAACTCCTTAATCTCTACTTGTGTCTGTGCTGTTCACATAGGTCAAGCTGCATTCTATACTAGCATGCTAATGATGACATGTGCTGTTAAATGTCTCCCATTTTCCACAAGAGGAGTATGTGAGGACAATGTCACTGTCCTTCGAATGGGTCCCAGTTTCAGACATCCTCATCACCCTCATGTGCTGACTCCAGCTGTGAGTAAGGCAGCGTTTTTCATTGACAGGGCAGTACAGTCAGCACACGAGGATGATGATATTAGCTGAAACTGGGACCCATTCATGGGACAGTAACATTGTCCTCACTTGCTCCTCTTGTGTTTTTTGCCACATCTGATTATCTTCCAGGACACTTTGATTCATTTGAACATATCTTTTTAGTTTCATGTTGTGATGTTCCACATGCTGGACATAGGGGATCCTGATAAATACCTGCTAAGTCTCACAAGCAAAGGAAAAGATAGCAGTAGATCCAGTGCCAGTAAGCAAGATGGAGCAGTAGCTCTAAGCCCAGTTACCCCTGAGGTTGGAATGCTATTTTAAAATGATACTGTTAGACATGGTGTACATTTTTTTTAAAAGATCTAATTATTTACTGGGGGAAATGATGTGTCATGTTACTAATTAGTAATGTGTTACTTTTGATTTGTTAAAGCATTAAAAATTAAAGCACAAATTACCACAAGAGGTGAAAAAAGTGCATTTTTCTTTACTTGTTACAAAAAATGTTGGCCAGAATCCTGTTCGACAGTTACAAATATGGACATTTTCAGATGCCCCTTATTGCACAAGCAGCATCCGGAGCAGTAACGAGGCTGCTGCACGGCAGGGGGTCGATTTTGGATGACGCCATCCCTCTCTCGGCATGACTGTTCCGCCTTGCATTGAAGGGGGCCGTGCTATTTTTTACTCACTGACAACTTCCGTGAGTGAAAAATAGTGTGGCCGCCTTCAATGCTAACCAGAATAGTCACGGACGACACCGAGAGAGGGACGGCATCGTCCGAAATCGACCCCCTGCCACACAGCAGCCTCGTTACTGCTCTGGAGGCTGCTTGCGTGGTAAGGGGCATCTGAAAATGTCCTATGTAACCCACACGTACACATTTGCAATTGCTATGTATTCAAGGTTCCGACATAGCCCCTAGTTTAGAATCCCCCAAACCCCAATTACTGGTAAGCAGCCCCTGGAATTCTGTTTCCCAGTTGATTGAGAAGTGGCTGCCTGGCATTCTCACACACACCCCTCACAGGCACAATCTCCTATGTGAGAGGGATTTTCAACAGGGGTCCCTTTTCTCCCAGTTGTGCCAGAGATTGCTCACAAGAGGGGGTAGGGACATAAGGCAGCTGCTTCTCAATTAACAGGGGAACAAACCCCCATCGATCCTAGTGGCTGCTTACCAGTAAGTTCGGGTTGTAGGAATATTTGAGATCTATATTAAGCTGAGTGCCGAAGGGATAATACAATATGAGAGTGTGGTAGAAACCTTTTTAAGCTAAATAAAGAAAACTTAGGCTTATTGTCTCAGGATATCTATCTCAGGATACGAAAAGAGATAGGCAAAAGTAGGTGACCTAGGCTGCTGCCATGTTGCAGAAATAATGCAGTTTGACACTGCTTAAACTGCCATGGTTCAATGCTATGGAATTCTGGGATTTGTACAAATACCAGGATTTCATAGGATGAAGCCATGACAGTTAAACTGGTATCAAACTGCATTATTTCTGCAGTGTGTCAGCAACCCTAAACTTATTTAGAATCGTATTTTTATTTTATTTTATTTTTATATTTAGGTATTTATACCCTGCTCTTTGGCCATGAAGGCTGTCAGAGCAGCTTACAAATTCTTCAGTAATAGCACCTACACATCTACACCACTTTTATAGCATACTAGACACTCTCCAAGTGGTTTCCAAATGTGTGTTAGCTAATTGCCCCCGCAAGCCAGGTACTCATTTTACCAACCTACAAAAGAATGGAAGAATATAATTTTGTTTATTTATTTATTTCATTTATATGCCTCATTTCTCCCAGAGTAAAACCAAAGGCAGCTCAGAAAAGAAATCAATTAAAACCCAGCAATACAATTATTGGGTAATGCATTTACTCTGTAACATTGGAGATTATCAGACACAGTGGAAAACGACAAAAAAATCATGTTCCAAACCATGCCAGAAGAACAGAAGGATAACAGTAAGGGTGACATTATCAGATGATGGATCCTTCTGCCAGCCCTGGGGGTGCAGTGTTGCTGTGAATGAGACTTCCCTTTCTTATTGAGGGGGACAAGCCACTAATAAAAAGGGACTCATAGCTATGCTATGCCCCCGGGATGCTGGAGGACAACACCGTCTGATAATCTTGCCTGTTCCTGTCCTTGTCACAATCATCTGATGTGGTATTTACCACATCTGATAATCTCCTTTATTACTTGTCAAGTGTTCCTTCCAAGCCCTGATTAAACCAGTGTCAAAATCACCAGGATAGTAATGAGCAACAGCTTTATAAACCCTCAGTTTGGGGAAGTACTCCAGAAATGAAAGAGTTGGAAAAGCAACTAGGGAGATAGTATCTTCTGCCTATCTATCCTGTCTACTGAGGTGATGTCCACCATACTGGAGGTACTGTGTATAACCTTTACAGACCACTGTAGAATGGGAGTGACCTCCTTTCTTTTATTGTGTTGTGATCAAGTCCATGCTACAAGACCTATCTGAATCAAAAGGATCTGTTGATCCTAAAATTAATCTTTCCTTCATAATATAAGAACTGTTTTGAATGGTTTTAACTGTTTTTAAATTGTCTGGTTTTAAATGGTAAGTGATAAATGTGTTACCTGCCCTGACACCCCCTCCCTTCCAATAATTCATAAATTGGTAATATTTCATAATTTGGCTTATATTGGCACTTCACATGGCTGGAAATAGACCAGGACTTCCCCCAAAATAGGGACTGATTTGCTCAAAGCCTGAGAAGGTTTACTCAAAGCCTGAGAAGAGGTCATGGAAAATTCCCAAAACACAGACATGCCTGGGAAGTAATTATGTGGAGCTCCCTCAGACTGTAGTTAGGATGGGATGGGATAATTCTCCAGGATGCACCTGATATTGAGTCATACTTCCAACACAAACTAGTGACCAGAACACCCATTGCTCTGCATATGGTTTTCCTTCATACCTCTCTTATGTACAAAGTGGAGGTTTCCTGAAACACATCAGTCTTAATGTTCCAACTATTAACATCAATCAATGAAGCCAAAACTTCCATTGTCTTACTGTGGGAAGCTCGCTCAAGTATTGCTTTCCACTCAAAACACCCCATAGGGTAAATATTGGGTATACATATCACCACAAAACACAGCCAAACTATGCTCAGTTTCCCAGAGGCTGTTACTCTTTTGGTTTGCTGTGTCACCCAGTGTGCATACCCGCACTTCTCTACACAAATCTCTGCTAGTCGGACAGATACAGTATAGCCCATCATCCTGAACTCTGTTTCTCTATCCCAATACTTCCTATTTATTTTATAGCCTTGCATGATTGCTTGAGGCATGCATGTAAGTGTGAGTGGCTCTGTGATCATTTTTCAATAAAAACATTATATTTTATTACCTGGCTTGGAGGCTCACCAGTTAGTACCAGTATGCATAGGTCCAAAGGTCCCATAGTTACCTGGCCTCTTGCTGCCATATTTGAGCTATTAAAATTCCCTATATTAATATCTTGACATGAGTGGGTTCCCCACAGATGCCACATAATTCAGGTAACAAATGCCCTGACATCCCCAGATAGAAGTTGGTATATATATATATAAAAAAAATACCCTTGTAAACTCTCTAAAAGCTTAGGAGTGATTTTGTAATTAAACCAAGGCCCTTCCTCTGAATTTAGATTAGGGTGGGCAAAAAATACCCATGGGCTTTGTGTGCTTCTCCTTTTGCCCACAACCCCATTATCCTTTTTTTAACCTAGAAAGGCTCCTCGTGGCCACTAGAGGGCAGGGTAACATTTTGTCATCTCTCCCTCCCAGCTCTCCCTCCCAGGGGGAAAACATGAAGAAATTGCTTCCCACATCATATACAGTCATACAGAAGTGAAAGTCAAACATGAAGGAGAGTGTTGAGTGCATGAACATGGTCTCTGGGATCATGGGGAGAGATTACATGGTCTGTGGAACTATGGAAGTTGCTCACCCCTGTTTTAGATCAATGCTGACTCTCATTGTAGAGTGCTAAATAAGGGTCACACTACGGCTCTCCTCCTTTGGCCAAGATCTTTCCATCTTTCATTTCCACTCATTCTCTCCCTTTCTTATTCTCTTGCTTCTTCCCAAACCCAAATAATTGGCCGACACGTCTTAGAAGTCCTTGTATCATCTCCATGGTTGCCAAGATTACTTTCTCACCTTCTTATATCAGATTTTTCCCCCTCTACAGACTTGCCATATAAGAATCAAGCCTTTACATAGTCATAGGAAATTATCAGGCACATCAAAAGTCGTGTTACCACAATGCCAGGAGATGGCAAAAGGGCTCCTTTATCAGACAACCTCGTTCTCCCCTCGTTATGCACCCCTTATGCTGCTGTTCCGCTAGCACTGCTTTTTATTGATGTGAGAAGCTATCAATAGATCCCCCATTCCATTTGTGTTCCAGATTTGCCTGTGTGTGACAAGGTGTCCCGTTATGCTGGCGAGATCCCAGCGTTAATGGGAGATCCCTGCCAGAACATTTCCGGGTGAGATCGGGACATCCAGGTAACTGACACATTTTTATGACCCTCCCCAGGTTAATTGAACATTTTAAAGTGTGTTTTTGCACTTGGTGTCACTTTTTATGTTACTTTTATTTTTATTTTTGAATTTCCTACACTCGTGTCTTCTGATGAGAATCTGTGGGATTTCGATCCAGGAAGTGAACGGAGCTCCGTTAGAGTTCCTTTCACTCCTGGACTGCCCTGTCACTGGGAGATGAGGTAAGTGTGGTGGGGAGGATGATTGTGGTGGAACTGGGATGGGATAGGGGCAAGAGTGGAGATTGTGGGACAGGAACACTTTTTTCATTCCTGTCTGATAATCTCCTTGGAAACAGAAGCTTCTGGCCCCTGAGCCTAATCCAGGCCATAGATGGTCTCTGTCTTGGACAGAATAATAATATATATGTTTCCCAAAGTTTTGAATGCTTGTTGGAACAAGAAACTCAATTTATATGTTACTCCACTTTTTCTCAGTGTGTCTCTTTCACATCTGCTTACAGTTAATTGGTGAAATGTCTTGGATAAAAATGTGATTTTATGAGTGTGCTTCTAAAACTCTGTGGCCAAATCTACACTAAGGGGAAAAAATGGACTGTGGCCAAATCTACACTAAGGGGAAAAAATGGACTGCTCCACACTAATAGCAAGAGGGGACCTGTGTTAGTGTCTTTACAGGGCAGCTGTGAGTGAATTATGCTTGTTTTTAAATCTGCCACCACCAACTTTTTCTTTTAAAAAAACTATTTTTATGGTGCGCACATGTGATATTTCACCTTTTCCCAAAAAGAAAGAGAAGAAAGATAGCACAAACCTCCTTTTCATTGCCTTAGTGATCACTCGCTAAAGCAAAAATCCAACATGGTGGCAGCAGGTGCTTGCCCTGTAACCCAGCCCCGAGTCCTGCACTCATCCAGCCAATCAGGTTTGTTCTGTGTCCTTCATGGGGAAGCAATTAATGTCAAATCGCTTCTCTTAACGAGCAAAATTGTGCATCTCTCTGGAGGTTTTTGTTTTGTTTTGTTTTAAGCCGGGAAACACTGTGAAGGCTTTTCTTGTGTAGTTTTTCCTCTTTTTGCCCCCCATCCTTCAAAATACAATGAGAGAATGCAGGATCCCATTAAAACAGCTTGTTTTCTGTTTGTGAGGGGTGTTTTCACCATGTGGACAACCCCTGTGTAATTAAATTGTTAGATCTGCTATTCCCAAATACCACTTTTAGTCTGTTTCAGATTTTTAAATTCACCTCTCTCTGCTTTTAACTCTACAAACCTTTTCAATATATGTTTGCTTGGTGCAATCAGACTTTAGCTGCAAAGCATTTCTCTAAATCTTTCATGACATTAGTACTTCCAGGTTCTTTCTAACTGCTTTTACCTTTTCTTCTATTGTTTTTCTTTCCTTATTTAATTCTGAATTCTTTCCTCCTTCAACTGTGAGTGTATTTATTTCTGTAAAGGCTTCACAGATTGTTGTTTTTGGCTCAGTGTTTATTAAATACTGACAAAGCTTTTCCTTGATTATCTATCAGTTTTCTTCATTTGTTAACTGCTTGCATAATTTATTCATAATTCTCTTTAAAATTTTGTAATCTTTTTATAGCTGTTATTTTATTATCCAATTCTTCCTCAGATCTTTTTAAATTTTAAGTTAATTTTATTTCAGACCTTTCAAATTGACCTGAAAAAGCTTTCTTCATTTCTTCTACTATTGAAGACATTTTCTCTTTTGTTGCTTTCCTTTTATTCTTCATTATTCTCTGCAAGACTCTTCTGTATCTTTGTCCTTTTATTCTAAAACCTCTTCAAACACAATGTTATAAAGCTTTCCTTTCTTCAGTTGAACTAGCTCCCAGACATCCTAATTATACATTTGTGAGGGGGGAAATGTGCTCTTTATATTAATTGCCAGTTTTAGCATTCTCCTTCTTTCGATGAGGACTACAAAGATTTTTTTAAAAAATATATCTTTCTTATTTTAAAATTTCTTAATTTATTGTTCACATTAAAAAAAAAACACCACACACCTAATATTTAAAAAGGAACCTTGTTCTATGGCCTTGGCTGATGAGTAGTTCATCTTCCTTCAGAATGAGCACATCAATGGACCATGACACTCTGGCCACACCTCCCATAGTGCCAATATCCCTTGCGATTATTGGGTCCAGTCATGAAACTGTTCCAGGTGGAGGAAGGCGGTGTGTGTGTGAAGAAATGCTGCATCATTACTCTCCCAAACTCTCTGCAGGTTTTAAGACTTGAGGGAGTGCACAATCTAAAATGGAAAATCATATTGCATGAAGGTATGGTTGCCTCCATCCTTGGCCTCACCTGTGGTATTTTTCACCTTTCCCCCTATGCTGGTCAGTCTTCAACCAATGAAGCCTAAAGTGGACAATAGCAGGACTGTGCACCATTGTGCTGCCTACAAATCAGATATTGTAATATTCAGATACATCAGGAATTCTCATTAGAGCATGTCTACTGGTAAGAAAATATTCCTTATTAAAAAGCAAAATACTTGTCCATCCTTTAAAGCTCATTGAAACAAATACATAAAACCAGATTCTTATGTAGGAGCAGAAATAATATTTCCTTGTATTTGTTCCTCTGCCAAAAGAATAGGTTTTCCCTACTCAGAAAACCTTATGAGGAAGAATAATACTTGAGGCAAGAATTTTATGCCATGTTCTCACACTATTTCCAACATCATTATTGTTTTGGAAATTATTTTGGGCAGAAGTACACGTGAGGATTTTAGTCAAACATTTTATACAGTAAAGCTACATGTGTTTCTGGAAAGTGAGTTTTGTGCAAAAATGTGTATTTCTCAAAAAGCACCTATTTTGCATGCCCAGAAATCCCCACTGCAATAACACACAGTGTTTTTGTGTAAACACAAAAATTTGACCACGATTAGGAAATCACCAAATAGAATGCTGCAGCCTCCCAGCTCTTCCGGAACAGTATCAGCAGGGGGACAGTATCATCCGAAACGCCCCCCCCCACTGCGCAGCATTCTCACAACAGGGACGAGCCTGCTTGCACTACAAATAGTGGTCCAAAAAAGTCAATTGTAAGTTTTCCACACACAGAACCTTTTTTGCACAGAAATACTAACATGTGTATTTCTGTGTGGAATTATTCCCTGAAACAGTTCAGGATATATAATTATCAGGCCAAAGCCACCCAGGAATATTCATTTTCTCCCACAACTGGAGAAAACTGTGGAAATTATACATCCTCACATACAAGGATGTAATATTCAAAGATTCACATCCCCATTTTTACTTCATTTTTTCTTCATATTTCACTGCATGTAAAACCACAGATATAATTTCGGTACAATAAAAACATTGTTAAACCAATGTAGGGTGTGCATGCAATAACAATTTGTAATATTAAAAAATGTACACAAAATTAACACAAGCAATTGAATTTCATCATTACATGAAGTCTTATTTGGACACTTATAACCACTGCAACTAATGTCATGAATAAGCAAGAATAACATTTAAAACATAATTTTTCATACAAAGGAATTTATTTGCTGGGACTGTGGTACCCATTAGAGACTGGATGATTATATTGGGTGTATTTCAAACAATAGACATTTTGGCATATCCCCAGGCTATAACTTCCAAAATGATTTATACACATAACCTAATGTCCACATTTTATGTGCTTTTTAAAATTTCATGGATTTTTAGTTAATATTTGTGTGTAGGTATGATGTCTCTTGAGATGCAGTACATCTCTTCTAATAAATCGGAATTTATCTGATAATTATTCTGTAATACCACACATGAAATAATATGTGTGTTTGGTAAATGTATTTCATAGAATCATAGAATCATAGAATTGCAGGGTGGGAAGAGACCACGAGGGCCATCCAGTCCAACCCCTTGCCACGCAGAAAATCTTGATCAAAGCATCCCCGACAGATGGCAATCTGCTTGGTTTTGTTTTTTGTTGTTAAATTAAAGTGTTCCTTCTTCTGTATTTGATGTTCAGAGGGCAATTTGCACAAGAGCTTCTCAGGAAAAACATATAAATTGATATGATAGTTGAGTCCGGCACTGAATTTTGTGTAATTAAAAATACGAAAAATTCAAACAAATAAAATTTATGTGTAATTAAAAATACAAATAAAACAAATAGATCTTCAGAAAGGTCTTTAAAATGGAAGAAAGTATACACAGCTTCATTTGGACTGAGAAATCCAAGATTATTTCATAATTAGATAAATTTCTTCCTCATTTATATTCTTATACTGATATCTTGTTCTCCAGCACCAAATGAATTGCTCCCACTATTCTAAAGAATGTTTCTTTTCAGTTTGAATGACATCATATGCAATAATAATCTGTGCCACAGATTATTGCCACAAATCTGTGCCACAGATGGGATTTTACTTCTAAAAATAAAGGGAGGAAGATTCCTAACTTCTTCTGATAGTTTTAGGAAATAATGTGAAGAGAAGATAATAGAATCGTAGAATCATAAAATTGTAGAGTTGGAAGAGACTGCAAGGGCCATCCAGTCCAACACCCTGCTACGCAGGAATCACGATCAAAGCATCCCCGACAGATGGCTATCAAGCCTCTCTTTAAAGACCTCCAAGGAAGGAGACCCCACCACACTCCAAGGGAGTGTGTTCCACTGCCAAAGAGCTCTTACTGTCAGAAAGTTCCTCCTAATGTTGAGGTGGAATCTCTGTTCCTGGAGCTTGCATCTATTGTTCCGTGTTCTAGTCTCTGGAGCAGCAGAAAACAAGCTTGCTCCATCCTCAATGTGACACCCCTTCAAATACTTAAACAGGGCTATCATATCACCCCTTAACCGTCTTTTTTCCAGGCTAAACATACCCAGCTCCCTAAGTTTTCCTCATAAGGCATAGTTTCCAGAACTTTCACCATTTTAGACACCCTCCTCTGGACACGCTCTAATTTGTCCATATCCTTTTTGAATTGTGGTGCCCAGAACTGGACACAGTATTCTAGGTGAGGCCTGACCAAGGTAAAATAGAGTGGCACTATGACTTCCCTTGATCTAAACACTATACTTCTATTGTTGCAGCCCAAAATCATATTGGTTTTTTTAGCTGCCACAGCACACTGTTGACTCATGTTCAACTTGTGGTCTACTAGGACTCCTAGATCCCTTTCTCATGTAGTCTTGTTCAGCCAGGTCTCCCCCCCATCCTGTATCTATGCATTTTGTTTTTCCACCCTAAGTGCAGTATCTTACATTTCTCTGTATTGAATTTCATTTTGTTAGCTTTGGCCCAGTTCTACAGTCTATCCAGGTGATTTTAAATTTTGATCCTGTCCTCTAGGGTATTAGCTACTCCTCCTAATTTGGTGTCATCTGCAAATTTGATAAGTATGCCCCTAATTCCATCATCCAAGTCATTGATAAAGAGGTTGAATAGCACTGGGCCCAGGACAAAACCCTGTGGCACCGCACTGGTCACATCTTTTGATACCTTAGTCCATAGGTCTTCAGGATCTTTAGGAAAAAAATCACAATCTGAGAAGACCTTTCTGTATATCCCTTATTCACAACTTCCTATGACCAATTCATTTTAAGAAGTCTTGTTTAGGTAGGAATAACATTGGATTTTGCATGAGGATTAAAATTGTAAAGAGTTAACAAATTATCATATGACAATAGAAGATATTCAGGTATTTTTGGAAACACAATCATAGGTTCTACAGACCATAAAAATGTGTCATATAATTAGACCTCTTGTCAGTCTATGTTACTACCTTTGTTCCACAACAAATGAAATCGAAATGCATTTGATAATGCCCTGGACAAGGTAGATGCGATACTTGTTTTGAGATGAATGATTATTACTTGTTCCTAGATTTTATAAAGTTTGAAACTGATGTGGATTTTGTCATTCGGGTTATTTTATACAGCTTCCCTTATTATTCTCCTTTTTTTAAATAAAATGAACTTTCTCTTTTCTTTTTCTTTTATCTCCTTCCCTTCCCATATACTAGTGTAGTGGGGGGCCTCTCCATTGATGCCCCCTTATCATGGGAGAGAGGCTTGCATACCCTAATGATGTTTTGAGCTATGCTGGCGGTGGCATAATAGCCACTGGTAAGGTCTCCCATGCCAGACAGGTCAAAACTGAAGGGTCTGACAAAGTGCATCAAAGGGCAGGATGGGCTATCTAGCCTTATGGCAACCATCCCAGGAGAAGGAAAACCCTAATCCCAAACCCAGGCAGATGGTGCTCATCCAACCCTGTAAGGTCAACCATCTAAGAGAAGGAAACTCTAATCAAACCTATGACCCAAGGACCTCGCTGTTACATCCATGCTTGCAAGGCCACAGCAGATGAACCTTTGGTTTAAAGGGTGAGGCCAGTTCTGTGCACGCTGCGCTCCACCAGAAAAATCCATTGCACAGGCTTGAAGGACAAATCCAGTTCCAAAAAGCCCTGTAGCGATAGGCAAGGGATGAAACCGGCAGGTGTAATGATGCACTGGAAGCCGCAGACCCAACCCTGCATGCAGGTGGTTCAGGACTTTGGTCGCTCGAGGCTGACCCGGGAGATGACAGTCTTGTTCGGCAGCATCCTGAATGACCAAGCAGCCTTTTTTAAGGAAAGCACTGCTTGCTCCATATGGAGAGGGGCCTAGAAAAGGTGGCCTAACGAAAGCTCATCCCCATCTACTTGGTTGGCTAGCCGCGGCTAACAGGCATCTTCTGATGCAGTCAAACCAAGGCAAAGAAACAAAGGCACACACCAGCCTTGAAAGGACTAAATAAACTGGCACTTGCATGCTGGAACATCAGAACCATGCGAGACTCTGAAGATAGTGGATGGCCTGAGCATCATTCGGCCCTAATAGCCCATGAACTATCAAGACTTAATATTGACATCGCTGCTCTTAGTGAAGTTCATCTCCATGAGGAAGGCAGCCTTAACGAACACAGCACCAGCTACACACTTTACTGGTCTGGGAAACCCAAAACCAAAAAACACCTTTCAGGAGTAGGCTTTATGATTAAAAACTTCATTGCCTCCAAACTCGAAACCTTGCCAACAGGACACTCTGATCGCATTATTTCTTTACGCCTCCCACATGTTGTTCTCTTTAGTATATATGCCTCAACTATGCAAGCCGACCCTGGAGAAAAAGACAAATTCTACACAGACCTACACCAACTCATACAAAAAGTCCCTGTAGAAGATAAAATTATTATCCTTGGTGACTTCGATGCCAGAGTCTAAAAGAACTCTGAAGCCTGGAAAGGTGTCTTAGGCAAGCATGGTGATGGAAATTGCAATGATAACGGATGCCTCCTGCTAGAGTTCTGTGCAGAATAGCAGCTGACTATTACAAACACAATCTTTCAACAGAAAGATAGCTTGAAGACAACTTGGATGCATCCCCGATCCAAACATTGGCACCTCATTGACTATGTTCTACTCTGCCAGAAAAGCATTCACGATGTCCATCATACTCGAGTGATGCCTAGTGCAGAATGCCAAACAAATCATCGCCTCATCAGATGTAAACTAAATCTTCATCTTAAGTTCAAACCTAAGAGGGGTGGCATCTTAAAGAAGAGACTCCAAGTCAACCATCTTCAACAAACTACCATGCAAGACAACTTCCAGGTAAATCTGCAAACAAGACTTGAAGACCATCCTACAGATCCTTCTCCCACAGTGCTTTGGCAACATATCAAAAACAGTATCCTCCAGTCTGCGGAAGAATCCATCAGGTTCTCCCACAAGAAAAATCAAAACTGGTTTGATGAAAACAACCAAGAGATCCAGGAGCTGTTGGCAAAGAAGAGAACTGCTCACCTGGCATACCTCGCCCAGCCAACTTGCCATGTAAGAAAAGCAGCTTTCCGCCTCACATGTAGTAAACTTCAACAAAAATTCTGAGACATGCAGAACAATTGGTGGATCAATATAGCAGAAAAGACACTACGCTGTGCAGATCTGGGTGATCATAGAGGATTTTATGAAGCTCTTGAGGCAGTGTTTGGACCTACTTATCAGGTCCAAAGCTCCTTATACAGTACAGATAGTCAAACATTAATTACTGATAAAGCCTCCATCCTGAATCGATGGGCTGAATATTTTCAGTCTCTTTAGTGCCAACCGAGTGGTCCAAGGCTCAGCTATCCAACATATGATACAGAAACTGATGAAAAATGAATTGGACATAGCTCCCACTTTGGAAGAGATGCTTAAGGCCATACAGCACATGAAAAATGGCAAGGCAGCTGGGATTGATGGAATCCCACCTGAAGTTTGGAAACACGAAGGTCATGCACTCCACAATAAATTCCACAAACTCCTTGTGAGTTGCTGGAGAAAAGGAGAACTGCCATCAGATCTCCAAGATGCAGTCATCATTATCCTGAACAAGAAAAAAGGAGCAAAATCCGATTGCTCAAACTATCGAGGCATAACACTGCTCTCTATTGCTGGAAAAATCCTTGCAAGGATACTCCTGAATAGATTAGTTCCTGCTATTGAAGAAGAACTTCTTCCTGAAAGCTAATGTGGCTTCAGAACCAATAGGAGTACTACAGATATGGTATTTGCCCTGAGACAATTGCAAGAAAAATGTAGGGAGCAGAACAAGGGTCTCTATGTAACATTTGTTGACCTCACCAAAGCCTTCGACACTATGAGTAGAAAAGGTCTGTGGCAGATCCTGGAAAGACTAGGATGTCTCCCCAAATTCCTTAAAATGATTATTTTGCTACACGAGGGCCAGCACGGTCAAGTCAGATATGGCAATGCTCTTTCAGAGCCCTTTTTAATAATTAATGGAGTGAAGTAAGGTTGTGTTCTTCCACTAAATTTATTTACAATCTTTTTCAGCATGATGCTCCAAAGGGCTACGGCAGAGCTTGAAGAAGACGACGGCATCTATATGTTACCGTACTGATGGTAGCTTGTTTAACTTAAGCCATCTGAGGGCTCACACTAAGACTCTAAACTATCTAGTCCGTGAGCTGTTCTTCGCTGATGATGCTGCCCTTGTTGCCACACAGAAGCAGCTCTGCAGCACCTAACATCCTGCTTCGCAACAGCTGCAGAGCTGTTTGGGCTGGAAGTCAACCTGAAGAAAACAGAAGTTCTTTACCAGCCTGTACCACAGGATGAACACCACCATCCCCACATTGCCGTCGGCAAATCTGTGCTCAAGTCCATTCAGCAGTTCACGTACCTGGGAAGCATCATCTCCTCAGATGCCTAGATTGACAAAGAGATCGATCACAGATTACCAAAGGCATATAGCGCATCTGGAAGACTTCACAAAAGAGTGTGGAGTAATAAACACCTGAGGCAAAGCACAAAAATCAGTGTGTATAGAGCCATTGTACTGTCTATTCTCTTTTATGGATCTGAAACATGGGTCACCTATCGCCACCACCTATGACTCCTCGAACGCTTTCATCAGCGCTGTATACGCACAATCCTAAATATACACTGGACTGGCTATGTGATGAATGTTGCTGTCCTTGAGCAAGCAGGAATCACCAGCATTGAGGCCATGATATTGAGAACACAGCTGCGCTGGGCAGGAAACGTTTCTAGGATGGAGGACGATTGCCTCCCAAAAATAGTACTCTTCAGTGAACTTGCCACAGGTCAGCGTAAGAGGGGCGCTCCAAAAAAAAAAAAAATACAAGGACTCCCTGAAACAACATCTCAGGCTCGGCCAAATTGATCACCAACAATGGTCTGCCCTAGCCTCACATTGGGAGGCATGGAGACACACTATCCACAATGTTGCAGCCTTATTTGAGAACTCACGCCAAACAAGTCTTGAAGAGAAATGACAACACAGAAAGAATCACAACCCAGAAACATCACGCAAGGAGACTTTCTGCTGTGCTTTCTGCAACTGGACTTGTTTATCTCGGATTGGCCTTTTAGTCATCAGTGCGCTTGCAGAAAGCACGGGATGAGTCCTTCCTAAATCTTCATTTGCGAAGAAAAGCCAGAGGAGGAGGAGGGGGGGGCAGTATTGTTTATAACATAAAAATTTGGAGTGTCAGGGTTTTGTTATCCCAAAGAAGCAAATAAAATTGGTTTACTAATTTGGAGGGAGTAGGGCATTTTTTTGTGTGTGCCTGTTAAAACTAGTATACTGTACAACTGAACTTTAATTATGACTGAGATTTTGTGATTAAATGTTGATAGTCTAGGAACCACAATCAAAAGGGAAAAGAATAGAAAGCCTAGTATAGAAAGAAAACTAAAATTCAATTTATTTCATTACAGGAAACTCATCATAGGAAAAGAGTAAAAGGGGAAAGAATAATATCATACCTAGTATGGGGATGCCACATAACTCACCAGGAACATCCAAATCTAGAGAAGTAATGATCCAGGTTTCAAAAAGAATAGGGCATCAAGGTTACAGACACATTGTCTGATATAAAAAAGCTTGTTATATACTTACTCCACATTTTGATTGGAAATGATTAAATTAAGGCTCTGTTTTGAATTTCTGATTCTTTACAAATGTTAGAAATTTTCAAAGAAGGGGAGGTAATTGTCAGTGGTTACCTGAATCATATATGATGTGGCTCTGGACCATAGCAGTACTCAGTGCTGTAGGGGAGGGGCAACCTTTGCTGGCCTCTAAGGGAAGAGAGGGCAGGGTTTTACAGCTGGCATAATGATGCCATGATGCTATGCATGGTGGGGTGGAGTCAGCCGCCAATTTAAACTCCCTGCAAGTGGCTAGGTAGAAGAGCTTTCACTGTCTTGTGGTTTGAGTGTGGAAGGTGCAGGATCAGGTGGCATGTGAGAGTGTTCATTTGATGCTGCCACATGATCTAGATTAACCGAGATGGGCAGTAGAAGGGGTTGGGAGTCTTTACTGCTGACGGAGTTAAATGGCAGGGGATTAGGTGGTGGGAAAGTGTATTTCTCAGCGCAGCTGCACACTCTGGCTTCACCTGGGGCAGGGCTTAGGTAGACTCATTGCTTCATGTTCAGGTGGAAAGAGGTTGGAGGCAGGACATTTCTGGGTAAAAAGCGAGTACTCCTAGTGGGGGGTGGTTTTTTGACTGAGGGTCCGTCTATAGGATTTTAAAAAATCCATTTGGGGGGTAAAAAAATACAAATAGGTAGTTATTCGAATGCACACGATCTGCCTACATGATTTTTTACCTCCCTAAACTCTGTATGACCCCCCTTCCCCAGCTGGCAAGAATGAGCAAGTCAAGCGGCAGTTTTAAATCTCCTGCCGCTTTTTAAAATTATTATTCAAAAAGGTGCCTGCTTTGCGGACAGTCGGTTTTCCCTATTTCATAGAATCATAGAATCATAGAATTGTAGAGTTGGAAGAGACCACGAGGGCCATCCAGTCCAACCCCCTGCCACGCAGGAAATCTTGATCAAAGCATCCTTGGCAGATGGTTATCCAGCCTCTGTTTAAAGACCTCCAAGGAAGGAGACCCCACCACGCTCCGAGGGAGTGTGTTCCACTGATGAACAGCTCTTACTGTCAGAAAGTTCCTCCTAATGTTAAGGTGGAATCTCTGTTCCTGGAGCTTGCATCCATTGCTCCGTATTCCAGTCTCTGGAGCAGCAGAAAACAAGCCTGCTCCATCCTCAGTGTGACATCCCTTCAAATACTTAAACAGGTCTATCATATCACCTCTTAACTCTCTTTTTTCCAGGATAAACATACCCAGCTCCCTAACTGTCTCCTCATATGGCATGGTTTCCAGGCCTTTCACCATTTTAGTTGCCCTTCTCTGGACACGCTTCAATTTGTCAATATCCTTTTTGAATTGTGGTGCCCAGAACTGGACACAGTATTCTAGGTGAGGTCTGACCAAGGCAGAATAGGCTGGCACTATTACTTCTCTTGATCTAGACACTATACTTCTATTGATACAGCCCAAAATTTCATTGACCTTTTTAGCTGCTGCATCACACTGTTGACTCATGTTCAACTTGTGGTCTACTAGGACTCCTAGATCCCTCTTGCACGTAGTCTCATTCAGCCAGGTCTCCCCCATCTTATATCTATAGATTTAATTTTTCCGCCCTAAGTGCAGTATCTTACATTTCTCCGTATTGAATTTCATTTTGTTAGCTTTGGCCCAGCTCTCCAGTCTATCCAGGTCATTCTGAATTTTGATCCTGTCCTCCAGGGTATTAGCTACTCCTCCTGATTTGGTGTCATCTGCAAATTTGATAAGTATGCCCCTAATTCCACCATCCAAGTCATTGATAAAGATGTTGAATAGCACTGGGCCCAGGACAGAACCCTGTGGCACCCCACTGGTCACATCTTTCCAAGACAAAGAGGAGCCACTGCAGAGCACCCTTTGGGTTCGGCCGGTCAACCAATTACAAGTCCATTTAACAGTTAACTTGTCTAGCTCACATTTTACAAGCTTGTTTGCAAGAATGTCATGGGGAACCTTGTCAAAGGCCTTACTAAAATCAAGGTATGCGATGTCCACAGCATTCCCTTCATCTACCAAGCTGGTAACTTTATCAAAAAAAGATATCAGATTAGTCTGGCATAACTTGTTTCTCTGAAACCCATGTTGACTTTTTGTGATGATGGCATTGCCTTCTAAATGTTTACATACTCTCTGTTTAATGATCTGCTCTAGAATCTTCCCTGGTATTGATGTCAGACTAACTGGACAATAATTTTTGGGATCCTCTTTTTTCCCCTTTTTGAAGATGGGGACAACGTTTGCCCTCCTCCAGTCTGCTGGTATTTCTCCTTTTCTTCATGAGTTCTCAAAGATTATTGCCAATGGCTCTGAGATCACATTTGCCAGATCTTTTAATACTCTTGGATGTAGTTCATCTGGTCCTGGAGATTTAAATTCATTTAGTTTAAGAAGGCATTCCTGTACTACCTCTTTGCTTATTCTGAGCTGGATTTCCCCTATTGTGTCCTCTTTTCCATTATCCTCAGGTTGCCCCCCCCCTTTTCCTTTTCTGAAAACGCTGAGGCAAAGAAGGTGTTGAGTAATTCTGCCTCTTCTCTCTCCCTTGTTAGCATTTTGCCAGCTTCTCCTCGTAGTGGCCCTATCATTTCCTTCTTCCTCCTTTTGCTGCGGACATACAAAAAAACAAAAAAAAAAAACAAACAAAACCCTTTTTATTGTTCTTAACCTCCCTAGCAAGCCTGAGCTCATTCTGCGCTTTAGCTTTTCTGACTTTACTCCTACACATGTTCGCTATCTGTTTGAATTCTTCTTTGGTGATTCCCCCTTTTTCCATTTCCTATACATGTTCCGTTTAAAACTTAGCTTCGTTGAAAGTTCTTTAGTAATCCGTCCTGGTTTCGTGAGACACCTCCCATTTTTCTTCCTCAATAGTACTGTTTGAAATTGTGCCTTCAGTGTCTCCCTTTTGAGAAAGTCCCATCCATCTTCAGGTCTCTTCTCTTTTAGTATTCCTGACCATGGGATCACCCTCAGTATTTCCCTGAGTTTATTGAAATCAGCTCTCTTAAAGTCAAGAATGCATGTCTGACTATGCCTGGCTTCTCCTTTCCATTGTATAACAAATTCCAGGAGAACATGATCACTCTCACCTAAGGATCCCACCACTTGCACCCCATTAACCAGGTCATCTCTGTTGGTTAGGATCAGATCTAAAATAGCTGACCCCCTTGTTGCCACTTCCACCTTTTGGACCATGAAATTGTCTTCCAGGCAAGTTAGAAATTTGCTAGACCTTGAAGTTTTGGTTGAGTTAGATTGCCTGGGAAAGTCTCAGGGACCTGGTTACACTCCAAGAAGGCCAACAGACCTTGTACATCCTGTTGGGCCCAGTAGGCCTTGTACAGGCCTAGTCATTCCTATATAGGCCCTCTAGGCTTTGTGTTATCAGTTGGGCCATTGTAGGGCTTATAGGCTTCTTGCAAGCCTTAGAGACCTACTAGGGCATCAGAAAGGCCTTATAGGACTTGTGGGACCTGTGGGGCCCAATTAGGCCATGTATAGGCAGTTCAGGCTCCCAGAGGAGGAGCTTAGGGATTTGAAGGAGAGGGTTTCTGAATTTATGAAATGCAAGAAGGCTACGCTCAAGACATTTCAGGAGTTCATTAGTAATTTATATTGTATGTGTAGGGTTGTGGTACCCAGTAGACCTTTTCTGAGGTTCCTATGTGATGCTGTAAGCAGAATACGCAAGTTCCATCATAGGATCAAGATTACTCAAAGGATTAGGGAAGACCTGAGGGTTTGGCAAGAATGTCTTGCTTCCTTCAACAGGTTTTCTTTTTGGAGGCATGACTGAGGATCTGGGTTGTTTTAAAGGAGTCTTCTGATGCAGCAGCTTCCATTGGTTTTGGGATTTATGGCCTAATTGTGACAGCTATGTGGATCTGGGCTGAGATGTTTGCTAACTCCTATGTCCATTTCTGGTATGTCAATATGGCCGTGGTACTATACTTCTATTGATACAGCCCAAAATTTCATTGGCCTTTTTAGCTGCCGCATGACACTGTTGACTCATGTTCAACTTGTGGTCTTCTAGGACTACAAGGTTATTAATTTTCCTGTCCTCCAAATCTCCATGAGTAATGCATTTGGTCAGGGCCTTTATGCTGCAGTGTCTTTGTTATAATATGCTTTTCACAGTGCTCCATGTGGCTGGGGTGGGCAATGGGATTGCTGATGCTGTCTCCCACCAACAGATGGAGTGCTTCAAATAACTGACTCCAGATGCAGAGACCTGCCCCAGATCCAATGCTAGCAAACCTATGAAGGCATGGAAGGGTGAGCTTGTAAGGGTGGCTTGCCTCTCCTTAGCACCTAGTACCAGGAGAAGTTATAAGACAGCTGATAGGGACTTTTTTAAAAACTTCAGGTCAGAGGAGGGGCTTCAGGCCCTTTGGCCAATCCCTGTTTCACACATTCTGCAATTTTGTGTCCACCTGAGAGGCAGTGGCTTGGTCCTCAGTCCATCTGGGCTAGGTTATCAGTTTTGGCCTTTGCTTACAAAGCCTTCTGGTACCAGGACAACACGGGTGACTTCAGAATTTGCAAAGCACTAGAGGGATGGTCTTGCAAACAAGGCAAAATATTAGACAGGTATGAACCATTATCTCCTGATATTCTCAAATGTTGCGGGGGGGGTACTTGGTTGGCAATTTGTACCTTGGGCTATGAGGTCTTTTTGTTCCACGCATCAGCTTTGACTGCCTTTTTTGGTGTTTTGTGGGTTAATTTGCTGGTTGTGTTGTCTAGAAGGGATGTATCTGGGAGAACACTGGAGTTCAGAAATTTAACTCTTTGGGGTCAACAGGCTGTATTGAGCATTTATAGTTCTAGGACAGACTAGAAAGGAGTAGGGGTGAAGGTAACATTGGGCCTTTTAGCAATCTGGCCATATGCTCTGTGTGTGTGTGTGTGTGTTTTCTTTGCAAAATTATGATTGTATTAGGGGACCTAGGCCCAGTTCTTTATTTTGTCATGCTGATTATTTGCTACTTAAGAAATATAAGTTCTGGACAGTTACGCCTAAGGCCTTTCACAATTTGGGTCTTCAAGGGACTAAAGGGACCAATTCCTTTCAGACTGAGGCTGCTTCTATGGCTTTTGTCATGGGTCTGGGGGCCAGACCAATCCAGCGTATTGGGCACGGGAGATTCTTTGCATACAGGAAATATTTTACACCTCTCAAGTTTTGATGGGTTTTGGCATGTTTTTATTGTTGTTATCTTTTCCAGATTCTAGGTTATGTCTGGAGAGGCAATGGGTCCTGCTCTGCAGACATAGTATGGTTTATTGGGCAGTATGCCAAACCTAGAGCTGTCATTTTGGGGCTCAACTGAAGGTCATCCTTGTTGCATTGATATAGCCCATGGAAGGCTAAATCAAGAAATTCAGAATTCTTTGAACAGAGGGTTGAACAACTTTATGGACAGAGTCAAAGAAATAACGAAACCACACAGAGATATGGGGTGAAATAAAATGGTCTTTATTTACTAACCCTACCTATTTATTTTCCATTAAATCTTCAGCAGGGGGAGGCAACCTAGTGTGGGAGCAGCTGGGGCAGATCGTCCTTCCTGGACCTATGCTCCCAGCTTCCCCGGGCAAACACCTGAGTCCTTTTGAGCCACCCCAAGGCCTGGGGTTGCTCTCACGCCAGCTCGTGCCTGGAAGGTCAACCTGAAAGCCCCTCACCCAATGTGTTCATATTAAGGTGAGGGGAGTATCCTTCAGGCCAACCCCAAGGTAGGACTCCTTCTGTTCTTCCAGGTCATATGGCTTAAGGAGACCGTACCGGAGACCATCCCTTCACCAAAATTGGTGCCATAGGTGCCCACCGTAATCTACGCCTCTCCCTTCCCATCAAAGATAAGGGACAAGTGTCTGCTTAGTTCCTTAACCCCCACTAGTTCATCTAATAAGTCTCTTAACCTCCGCTGAAGATCTGTCAGAAAAATTGAATTCCCCATGTCCAAGAGATGGACTTCATCCACCCTGTAGAGCATGGGCCTCTCAAATATGATATTGGAGTGTGGCAAGTAATGCCCCCCACCCTTAACCAAAAAGTTATGAACCTGCCAGTTCACTGTACACCGTGCCTTGTCAATCAAGCGGCGGTTCCCCTCCCCTCACCACAGCTGTCTGGGCAGTATGGATGACCACATGATGGTGACCGCAGGCCAGCATGACCTAATCACCATCATATCTTGTGTCACCTGGATAACTAAGGCCTTGCCTTTTAGAAGGCCCAAATCATTCTCTCCTAGATGGAGAATGGGAATGACTGGCGGAGGCCCCCATCGCTCCCCAAACAACACAGACATGAGGCGGTGCCAATGAAGGCCCCTCTTCCCCAACCATTCAACAGTCACCCTGTCCCCCAGGCTGAGGTGAGATCTAAAATGACTGAGCCGGGCTTGCCAGGCCACCCAGTAAACCATACTGTGGCCACAAAGCAGCACCTGGCATCTCACCATCAAAGGTCTAGCACCTGGAAGACAAAAGGGGAAGATAAAGTTAGTAACTGAGCAGGCGGATATACCTCGTATAAGAGGAGGATCTCCAGCGCCCGATCTGCTGGATTGCTGCAGGCGACATGTCCATGGCAGCAGCGATAGATGCGGCCCCTATGGGGAAGAATGTGTACCAAATCAGGCTCCGTGTAACCCTAGTTGCTTCAATGCCTTTGCCGTTATGGCCCAAAACTGATACCTGGTCAAAGGGGGAAAATCAATATGTACAAATAAAGGGCCTTGCTTGTTCCCATGCACCTGCAAGTAATTCTGTAGCGCCAAGACTGGGCAGAGCTCTGCACAATTACAGCGGGACAATTTAATTGTTTTTCCCCTAGTTGGTTGATCTTGGAGAAACGTACGGTGATTTTGACTTCCCAGTCGCTTACCTGAACATCCCTCAATTCCAAGGCTCTCCCAGATGTGTCAGATGTTGATGCTCTGACAAGCTCATTCCCTCACAGGGCATCAAAAAATGCTGTAAGGGCTGTCGCATGGAAAAGCAGTGCTTCATATGTTGAAGTACAAAGCCCCGCCCAGGACTTACGTAAGCCTGTCAAAATTCTGGGTGAAAGGGGGACCCTTGAGTCTACCTTCCTACCTTTCTCCCCAACCCATCCCTCCAGGACTTTCTGAATATGGAAATCCCCCATATTGTCAACAGCACCTTGGGCTTTAAGCCAAAATGCCAACACTGAAAGCCTGCTCCAAATTGTTTGTGGGGTGAGACCCCTCCTATATAGAAAAATGCAATATTGCATGAGGTGCATCACAGGTACCTTTACCCCTTGGATCCTACTTTCCTGCTCCCTAAATTGACAGAATTCCTGCACTCCCCAGGCATAGCCTTTCCTGGTACTGGGTACAACTGACATACCTATGGCCCTCCAAATTTCAGACTCCCAAGTTGCCATAGGCTTGCCGGCATCCTGTCGCCCTCGGGTGATGCATCTGGAGCCAACTCTCTGAAGCGCTCCATCTGCATGCGAGAAAGAGCATCAGCTATCTCATTTTGTACACCCACGACATGCCATGCAACAAACAAAATGTTGTGCCTCGGTCATTGTAAAGTAAAAGCTCTGACATTCTGCATAACCTTCAGTGACTTTGATGTAAGAGTGTTTATTACCTGGACAGTTGCCAAATTGTCACACCAAAAATGTACTGATGAGTTAGACAAGTCCTCTGTCCAGATGGTGGTGGCCACTAGGATCGGGAAGAATTTGAGAAACGTAAGATCCCGTGCAATTCCCGTGCTAGTCTAAGCCTCTGGCCATCTGCTAGCACACCAGCGGCCACCAAAATAAACCCCAAACCCAATAGACCCAGCAGCATCAGAGGCTATTTGAAAAGTGCCCTGTAACTTCCTTTCCTCCCATCAAAATGAGACACCATTGAAAAGCTCCAAAAACTCCTTCCGTATCTGGAGGTCCTCCTTGATCTCCCCCATAATTCTAATCTTATGATAAGGAATCTGAACCCCCACAATGGCATCACACAACCAGTGAAGGAAAGCTCTCCTGGGTCACCAACTTGCATGCAAAATTCAGGTGTCCAATCAAAACCTGAAATTCCCTCAAGGTGGCCTTATGCTTGCCCCCGAATGCACAAACACACCCCCGCAGCTCAGTTACCTTAGCAGTTGCCAAATGGCATTGTTGATTGACTGAGTCAATCTCAATACCTAAAAAGTCAACCGTTGGGAGTGGCCCTCAGTCTTTTTGGGTGCCAAGGGAACTCCCAGTTCCCAGGCCATCTGCTCGAACTGTTGCAGCAAATGGCTGCATGCCCCTGACCCAGATTGGCCAATAAATAAAAAATCACCTAAATAATGGACAACCCCTCTCATCCCTGTTCTAACTTTCAATGCCCATTCCAAAAAGGTGCTGAAGGTCTCAAATGCCTTGCAAGAGACTGAGCAGCCCATGGGCAGGGCACGTTCCATGTAGAACTACCCATCAAATTGGAAGCCTAATAATTCGAAATCATCCAGATGGACAGGGAGAAGGCAAAATGCCGACTGAATGTCGCACTTTTCTTTCTCTGCTCCCAGCCCATGTCAACACACCTCCTGTATGGCTGCGTCGAAAGAAGTATATTTAACTGTGCACAACTCCATAAGAACTGGATTCATTAACAGATTCTCCCCTTGGGTAGAAAAGGTGGTGAATTAACCTAAACTCCCCCGGTGCCTTCTTGGGAACTATACCCAATGGTGAAACCTGAAAATTGGGCACAGAGGGTCAGGTAAAGGGGCCAACTACCCTTCCCTCTGCTACCTCCCTACGGATTTTTTTCCCTGACTATAGCCTCGTTGCCCTTAACCGATAACAAATTACACACCTGAAAGGGGCGTCTTATCCCTTGGAATGGAATACGGAAACCCAAATTAAAACCTTGTGATAAATACGCAACTGCCTGCCCATTGGGGTATATCCGCAGCCATTTGTCTAATACCTCCAATTTAATTGTGCTGGGGCCGTTTTTGAGGGTGACTGGAAGTGCTGCTTACTCTACCCGCACCCTGTCCTCCTCTGCCCCCCTAAACTGCTCCTTCCCTCTTGAGCAGCTTTGAAATGAATGGGAAGCCCCGCAGATAGAGCACTCATGGCTAAACCTGCAGGGCTTCCATGAACAGGTCTGTGTGAGCTGAACTCCCAACTCGGCAACTTCTGTCCTGCATTGGGCCCAGTAGGGGCCTTCAATGTACCAGTGGCAGAGGTCCTAATCAGATGACCACTGTGTTTTGGCTCCCCCTGGATCGGTCTGCTGGTGTCATCAATTGTATCCATAACTAGAGCTGCATCATATCCCAATTTAAAGTGGAGTATTTTGTATGCTCCCCGCATACAAAAGGCCTCATCATATAGAAGCCCTGTGGGGCCAGCAAAGTCCACGTATTACCTGTGAATGATGTCTATATATTGAAACAGGGCTGTGGCACATTGGAAATAAGCTTTGGTGATAACACCCACCATAATAATAATAATAAAAAACCTGACACCCAGTTCAACCAATTCCTGTTCACATTTCTTTTTAATTATTTCTTCTTTCTCTTTATCTTTCTTCTCCAAATCTCTAAATAAGAAGGAGAAGACATCTACATATTCCCCTTTTAAAATTTTGTCCCTAGTCAACTGTAGCAAATGATGCCCATGGGGGAGGGACATCTCTCCAAAGGGGATAGCAGAGTATGTTATGGAGTCATACCCTTGGGCCTGTGAAGGCCCTGGCAGGGATAACTCATCCAATGAGGGTCCTGCTGCCCCTCCCAAAGTATATGGGCCCCAAGGTGACTCCTGGTCACTTGATGAGGGAGGATGAGCTGGAAATGCCCGCCACTTAGGGGCAGGCATTTTCCCTTTTCCCCTGCCTTTGCCCTTTTATTTGAGCCATGCCACCTAATGAATGATAATGTATAACCCAGTGTGTACACACCTAGGAGGCCAGTCTGATGTACAGTTGCCCCTCCACATTCGCGAACTTGACATTCGCGGTTTTGGTTATTCGTGGTTTTGGGAGGGCCCCCCCGGGCCCACCCAAAACCGTGACACGGGGCCTCCAGAGGCCCCGTGAAAAACCTGGAGGAAGCGGGGAGGCCTGGGGAGGCCTCCACGGGGCCCCTGGAGGCACTCCGGAGGCCCCATGAAGCCCTGGGGAGCGGTGGGGAGGCCTTCGCGGGACGCCCGGAGGCCCTCCGGAGGTGCCGCGAAGGCCTGGGGAGGGGTGGGGAGGCCTTCGCGGGACCCCCGGAGGCCCTCCGGAAGCCCCGCAAAGGCCTGGGAAGGGGTGGCGAGGCCTTCGTGGGACCCCCGGAGGCCCTCCGGAGGCCCCGCGAAGGCCTGGGGAGGGGTGGCGGGGCCTTCACGGGACCACCAGAGGCCCTCCGAAGGCGCCGCAAAGGACTGGGGAGGGGTGGCGAGGCCTTCGTGGGACCCCCATAGGCCCTCCGGAGGCCCCGCGAAGGCCTGGGGAGGGGTGGCGAGGACTTCGTGGGACCACCGGAGGCCCTCCGGAGGCGCCGCGAAGGCCTGGGGAGGGGTGGCGAGGCCTTCGCGGGATGCCCGGAGGCCCTCCGGAGGCGCCGCGAAGGCCTGGGGAGGGGTGGGAAGGCCTTCGCGGGACACCCAGAGGCCCTCCGGAAGCCCCGCAAAGGCCTGGGGAGGGGTGGTGAGGCCTTCACGGGACCCCGGAGGCCCTCCAGAGGCCCCGCGAAGGCCTGGGGAGGGGTGGGGAGGCCTTCGCGGGACCCCCAGAGGCCCTCTGAGGCCCCGCAAAGGCCTGGGGAGGGGTGGCGAGGCCTTCGCGGGACCCCCGGAGGCCCTCCAGAGGCCCGAAGAAGGCCTCCGGAGGCCCCGCAAAAGCCTGGGGAGGGGTGCGGAGACCTTCACGGGACCCCCGGAGGCCCGCGAAGGCCTGGGGAGGGGTGGGAAGGCCTTCGCGGGACCCCCGGAGGCCCTCCGGAGGCCCCGCGAAGGCCTGGGGAAGGAGGGAGGAACGGCTGGGGAAACCTCCGTGGGGCCTAGCAAGGCCCCGCGAAGGACTGAGGAGGGAGGGAGGAAGGGCTGGGGAGACCTACGTGGGGCCTAGCAAGGCCCCACGAAGGCCTGGGGAGGGGTGGGGAAGCCTTCACGGGACCCCCGTATTCCCTCCGGGGTCCCCGTGAAGGTCTGGGGAGGGAGGGAGGAAGGGCCGGGGAGACCTCCGTGGGGCCTAACAAGGCCCCGCGAAGGCCTGGGGAGGGAGGGAGGAAGGGCCGGGGAGACCTCCGTGGGGCCTAGCAAGGCCCCGTGAAGGCCTGGGGAGGGAGGGAGGAAGGGCCGGGGAGACCTCCGTGGGGCCTAGCTAGGCCCCACGAAGGCCTGGGGAGGGAGGGGGGAGGGGAGTTGTTATTCGCAGATTTTTCACATTCGCGGGGGTCCACGGAACGGAACCCCCACGAATGTGAAGGGACGACTGTACTCCTCCCCCTTAAATAATACCCAGTCCTATCACCCAATTGAAAGGCAGGCAGTATTTGCAATAATTTCAAACAATATTATTGTATTTGCAATGTATTCAAACAACATTATTGGACTGAATTAACTGGTGTTGTAATTATTGCCATTATTATTATTATCAATATTATTATTAATAATAATATCAATATGGCTGCAGTGGGCCTAAGGCCCTACAGGAACCTACAAAGGCCCACCCAAGGCCTCAGGTGATCAGCCAACAAAATATGATTTCCTATATTATTATTATTATTATTATTATTATTACTATATTTTTATTATAGGCTGCTTGGGCCTAACAGGCCTCACCCAGGGCCGACCAGACCTCCCTGTTTCGGCCTACTGGCCTGCCCCCATCTGCCCGGCCCCAAAGGCCCAATAGCAGTGGCCTCATGGATCAAAACACAGCCACCAAACCCTCTGACCCTGGGTCTCTCAGACTCTGTGGGGCGACAGCCCACTAGGCTCGGCACTCCAGGCCTACCAAGCCTGATCCTGGGCAAGGCCTAAATTGCACCTTACGGGGCCGGCATAGGCCATGGGGCCATGCTCCAACTTTCAATACCCTCAGGTGTGTGCTATTGGGATTGCCAAAATAAGCACCGCTACCAAGCTGTGCTGCCATAGTCACCCCCAATCACCACCCAGATGGGACTCCCCCCTGCTCGATGCTCCCCAGGCATCCACTTATGATGATGTGTGCTTAGCAGATGAGCTGTGCAGCAAGAACTGCAGTGCTGAAACCCCCAGACAGATCACCCCGCCCCATGGCTCCCGAGGAACTGCTCTCCTCATTCCTTCCCCCGCTCAGGGCCCGAAGTCCATGGGACTACCCTGCGGACATTCAACCCCAGCATGACAAATCAGTACCCCCTCCCCTTAATGAAAGACATACTGGCTCATCTAGCCAAAGGAAAGTTTTTCACCAAACTGGATTTGCGGGAGGCATACTACAGAGTGCAGATTAAAAAGGGGGTTGAATGGAAGACTGCTTTTAATTGTCAACTGGGGGCTTTCGAATTCCATGTAATGCCTTTCAGACTAAGTGGAGCCCCAGGGATTTTCCAGAACTTAATTAATGATGTACTGAGGGATTTCTTGTACAAGGCTGTACTGGTTTACTTGGATGATGTGCTAATTTATTCTGAGGACTATACGTCCCATGTAAAACTGGTGGGAAAGGTGCTCAGCAGACTGGGGGAAAACCATTTGTATGCTAAGATGTCGAAATGTGAGTTCCATAAGAGCCGCCTAGATTACTTGGGGTACTGCATCTCCAGCAAGGGGGTTGTAATGGATCCTGCGAAGGTACAAGGGCTCCTTGCATGGGAGGCCCCCAGAACCAGGAAGCAGCTTCAAATCTTCCTAGGGTTTGCTAATTTTTACCGATCTTTCATCCCTGACTTTGCTGAGGTGGCTTTGCCCTTGACTGACCTGTTGAAGATGAAAGGGGTGGGGGAGAGGAAGCGAACTGGGAAGGGGAAGGCTGAAAAGCCTCTCCATAAGATTGTTTGGACTGACCAGTGCCAGAGAGCATTTGACAAACTGAAGAAGCTGTTCACCTCTGACACGATCTTAAGACACCCGGACCCCTCATGGCCCTTTGTAGTTCAGGTTGATGCCTCAGACATGGTGATGGGGGGGTTTGTTGCAGAGGGATGAAGAGGGAGAGCTCAGGCCCTGTGCATATTTGTCCAAGAAATTCAATGAGACTGAGTGGAATTGGCCAGTTTGGGAGAAGGAGGCGGGGGCTGTCAAATTAGCTTTAGAGAGTTGGCGCCATCTGCTGGAAGTATCTTCCCAGCCTTTTAAGGTCTTGACAAATCACAAGAACCTGGAGGCTTTGAAAACGCCACGGCGTTTGAACCCTAAGCAAATCCGATGGGCCAGTTTCTTTTACCAGTTCAACTTTACCCTGAAGTTCCTCCCGGGAAAAAGGAATTTTCTAGCTGACACTTTGTTCAGGCTTCCCCAACATGATAGTCAGTGAGAAGAGGTGATAGACATGGTCTTCTGCCCCTCCCATTTGGGATTAGCAGTTCTCACACGGAGTGAAGCCAAGCGTCAAACCGCCCCTACAGGCACTTCTGGGGCCCTGGCCAAACGCTGTGGAGAGAAATCTGATGGCTCACCCTCCAAGGCCCAAATCTCCTCCATCCCACCAAGGGTCCCCTCCACAGACCCGTCCCCTCTGGCTGGGGAAGGGGGGAAAGAGTGGGTGGCAGACTCAGTTAGCGGCAGCCCTCTCAGAGGATCCTTGGTTTCTGGCTCACCAAGGGGAGGTGGTCCTAAGGGAAGGGTTGGCCTGGAAAGGGGAACACCTATATGTTCCGGAAGCTATGAGGACTGCCATCCTCACACAGTGCCATGATGTTAAGAGTGCTGGTCATTTCGGGTATGTGAAAACATTGCATTTAACTCGGCGGCAGTTTTGGTGGCCCAAAATGAGGCAGGGGGTGGAGGAGTATGTGAAGGGGTGTCATATATGTGCTATGTCAAAACAGTCGGGGGGGAAGCCAAAGGGCTTGCTTCTCCCTTTGTCTACTCCCACCAAACCATGGGAAGTCATTAGCATGGATTTCATTGTCGAGTTACTGGAAAGTAAGAAAAAGACTGTTATTTGGGTTGTGACTGATTTGTTTTCCAAAGAAGCACATTTTGTGGCTTGCAGGAAACTACCCACGGCTGCCCAGCTCGCCAGCCTGTTTGTGCAACACATTTATAGGCTGCATGGGGTGCCTGCAAAGATCATTTCGGATAGGGGGGCTCAGTTCACCTTGCAATTTTGGAAAGCGTTTACAAAATTGTTGGGGATAGAGTTGGGTTTGAGCAGTTCACATCATCCTGAGACTGATGGACAGAGTGAACATTTGAACCAATGTTTGGAACAGTATTTAAGGTGCTATGTCAACTTCCAACAAACCGATTGGGTTGACCTTTTACCCTTTGCTGAAGTAGTGTATAACAATGCCGTTCACCAAAGCACAGGCTTGTCTCCTTTTAAAATAGTTTCAGGACAAGACTTTGATCCGATGCCAATGGGAGAGGGGACCCCCAAGGGCCCGATCCCAGTGACCCAATGGAGTGCTCGAATTAAGGAGCCGTGGCCTCAAGTAGTTGCTGCTCTGGACTTTGTGAAGGCCCGTTACAAGGACTATGCTGATAAAAGACGAGACCCTACCCCCCGATATACTGTTGGGGATTTGGTATTCTTGTCTACAAAATTCTTGAAGAGCCCGCAACCTTTGAAGAATTTGGGGCCTAAATACATTGGCTCTTTTCCTATTGTTAGGGAGATCAATTGCGTGGCTTTTGAACTATCTTTACCCAAAATGTATCGTAACGTTCACCCTGTGTTCCATTCCAGCTTGCTCAAGTCGGTGTGCCCTCCAGACCATCATCAGCCAGCTCCTGAGGCTTTGCCCCGCCCCATTTTGGTGGACCAAGATCAGCACTTTGAAATTTCAGGGATTTTGGACTCTTGGGTGTACAGGGGGAGGTTACAATAGTTGGTGAAGCGGAAACATCTGCCTGTTGGTCATGCTGAATGGGTTAATGTGGAACATGTCAATGCCCTGCGCTTATTGCAGAAGTTCCATGCCAGCTTCCCTAATAAGGCCGGGTGATGCTGGGGGGGGGTTGTTCATTGGGGGGGGTATGTCAGGCCCAGCCATGAAGTCTATGTGTTATTCAGACTTCATGGAGGACTCTGACATGATATGGGTAAAGGCTTGGGCCTGTTCCCCTAGTGTGGGCCTCTCAACTCCTGGGCGAAAGCCAGCCTGCCCTTTTCGGCCTGGTAATGCTGCTCTCTGGAGCATCTCAAGGTCAACCACCTGGTGATGTCTGGGCACCAGAGCCCTTCCTGTGTGCCATTCCCACACTTTGGGGTTTTATCTGGGGAAGGTATTGTGCTAGCCTCTCAGTTTCGGCTTTGACCATGTTCGTGACATACGTGTTCTTGCTGAATAAAGCTTTGCTTATTGAGTAAATGAGAGTGTGTGTTCCTGGTACACCACAGGTTATAGGTTAAAGAAAGTGGCCCTTATTCAATTCATTGTGTCTGGTTTTGTTATTCCATGGCTGCTCAGCAATGACTGATTGGACACATGTACATCTTCCCCTTCACTGTGTTAACTCAAATAATACATTTCAAAAAATATTAAATGAATATATTTTATAGTGCTCCTAGGGAGTGAATCACCCAGGTATTGAAGACTCTACAGGTTATTCTACCTGCCATCAAGTATAAATGCAAGTAGATTACATAGTGCTGCTTCAAAACTGGGCTTCAAAAGTTATAGCAGCAATATTTTGATTGATAGCACTGCCAGACAGCAATAACCACAGACACTGACTATGAATAAGCTAAACAGTATACATATTTTTGAAAAGATAGTTTAACCAGAAAAATTATTAAATGCAAAAAAAAAATAATAATATTGTCAATTCCATCAGTTAGTAGGTTTTGTTACTAGTCAAATTGGAAATGTGAAAATATAGTACAATTAGAACACACTTCAGAAAGTCCTACATCTAAAATCAACCATTTATTAATAGACTCAACAATTGGAATAACATGTAGCAGTTGCTATGCTGGAAACAGGATTGAAATGTAAAGGTAACACTGGAACAATGATCAAGGATATTTGGAAACAACTCCCCAGGGATCATCCAAAGTTAGGGATAATGGAATCAAAATAATACATAGTCTCCATTTAACATAATAAAACAAAACTAGTATAAGTTGTGGAAGCATCTGTAAATGCTCGAGAATATGTAATGGCACATTAAAACATGGAAGGATGTACTGTAACTCAACAATATTGGTTCTAAATATTCATTATACTTGGAAGAAATAACTGGCTATGATTTTTTTTAAAAAGCATTCAGTGTAGCTTTATTGATTTCAATCCAGTTCTTTGTCCCAGCCAAAGCCGATACATTGAACCAGTGGGAATTTAGGAAGTCAACACTTACACTTGATTGATTCAAAGGGTCCAGTCTACTTGGGACTAACTCATGGCTTAAGGCCATCATCATTATATGGTAGGATAAAATTTTAAAAATTGAAATACAAGAAGTTCATTTTCTTTCTCTTATCTGTGGCCCCAATAGAAACTGCAGCTATCTGGGAATAAACAAAGAAAAATAAAGTAGATATTACATTGTGTTGGACTAGAGCATGGATTTTAATTTTAATAGACAAATTAACAAAATAACACAGATAATTAAGAAATCTCAAACAAGATAATGTTGATTAAAGTTGGCATGGCATGAATGTGTGTGTAAAGGAATGTAAAATAAAGTAGTCCCTCATATGCACCCCTTTTCATACTCAAATATCTGAAATGATATTTTAAGATAAGCTACATAATTGGTGAAAATTTAGAATGAAAGTATTACAAATGCTGTGATTTATAGGCTGATTTGTTTGGTCTTTTAATGTTTATATGATGAATAAATGTTTGTTGTTTGCTTCATACCATTTATAAATTTTAAAATACTCTGTTAATATTTCTTTCCTTTAAAAGGTGCTGCTTTGTGTTATTACTAGTATTGTTTTCCTATTAATATTCACATTTAAATTAGCATAATTTCAGAGCTTGGAATCAACACATTTTTAAAAACTTCATTAAGTATAATCCATTTACTTGCATGTCTATGACTAAGTTATAAATAGCTTACGAAATATAAGACAAGGCAATGAAAATTCAGCAGATACCACATCCTAGTTTGCATTGACATACTAAAATTTTCCTTTTATTAAAATATATGATGTTTTATAAAATATTTACTTTATCCTGTATAATGCTGTTTTAGTTAAAACAGCATTATAAAAATTAGCAAGTTCTGGGATTTTTTGTTTTTCCACACTATTTATACCAGCTAAAAGAAGGTTTTATAATTTATTATTTGATGTAATTTATGTTACCCTAAGAGGGGGGGGATGCTGGTAGTACCACCCACAATAGCAGCATCTCCTTGAAATCTGGGGGGATTATAGCTCAAATGGAAGCCTGAGAGAGGAGGGCAGCTTTGGGGATTTTTTCATATACCAGTACTGATTGTAGAGAGCACTCCAGTTAAAGTTAAACAAAGTATTGTATTTGAATTACCAGAGGAGCTGTGCTAACATACAAGAACATGCACTCTTAAGAACCATACAAGGCTATTGAAGAGTAAGGTGGGGATGGTTGGATAGAGAAAAGTTGAGGGTGGAAGGGTAATAGTTACCAGCCTTGGAGAAAGAGGATTGCACATCGGAGGGACTTAGACAGCATCTGAGGGTGGCACAGGGGAACCCAGTCTGTGGCACACTGAGAAAGAGAATGGAGGGGCTCATTTGGGACACACCCAGCAAGCGTCAGAACTGGGATATTTATACCCTATTTCTTACCCTGGAGAAGTGTACTAGTTATGACAAAGCCTGAATGACTTTCTCACAGAACAGACAAAAGGGTCCAGAATGGGCTAATTGCCTTAGCTCCGCAGTGAAAGAACACTGATGGGATTTGTGACAACCTCTTAATGTTCGGACAGGAAGGGTGTATAGGAACAATCTCCTTAGGGTATGGCTCGAGGGGTGGTCACTGATTGCATGTTTGAAACAGCCTGGGGTGGGGGAAAGGATTAGCATAGACCCATTAACGACTGGGTTTTCTACATAATCCTATTTGGGTTTTTCCATCATCATGATCCTGAACATAGCTCAGGTCATCGTGACACCGACTATCATTCAGTCAGCTTGACCCCAGAAATTCCCAGTTAGCTTGACCCAAAATGTGTCTAGTATGTGCAGGTACGAAATCTTGTGGGAGGCATAGTAGGATATGCTAACATTTATTGCTAATTTTATTTGTCATTGTCTAAGAACAATACCATGGTTAAACACTGCAATATTTTTTTAAAAAAATAGTGCAATAATACCATTGTCTTTTACATTGTTTGCCAAATTCTTGAAAATTAGAATCCAGAAGAGTTTTGGTGCATGCACTTCTTTTGCTGTACTTCTTTGTTCCAATTCCCAATCATTAGATTAATTTCTGGTATTGGTCAGAATGAGGGAATGATTGAAGGACAAATGTATTCTAAAGTTTCATGATTCTTCCAGATCAATTAAAACAACTGGAAGAGTTTCTCTTACATAGTTTCCATACATCTCAATAGAGTTTGCTCAGAAGAAATTTTCAGCAAATTGTGCCTAATGTCAATGGGTTTGGCCATTTTTAAAAATAAAAATTTAATTGGAAGGAAAAGATGAAGAGGAGATTAAGAAAAAAATGAGGGAAATGCATAAGACATACTGCATTTATGAACTGGGGATATATAGTACACTATTAACCACTGATCAAATATTCAAAACATCTGCTTGGAGTTGGCATCTGTAATGTACATACACATGCACAAAAACAACAGGAAGATCCTTTGATAATTGGACAATGGATAGTGAGTGAGTTTCCAACCTTGTCAGGGATAAGTTATTAGTCACTAGTGTACATCTTGGGAGCAAGGGGCCAGTTCTTTTATACCAGATGCATGACAATAACAAAGTCAATAGAAGCAACTTATTTATTTTATTTATTTAGTTATTTAGTTATTTATACCCCGCTCTTCAGCCACAAGGCTATCAGAGTGGCTTACAAATTGTTTTAAGCAACATACACCCCCCCCCCGGATCTTAAAGAATGGTAGATCCGGGGGAGGTGTTTTAATGATGGGCATGGAGATGAGCGCAGGGGTTGGCCAGGGCTTGGCTACGCCCTGGCTAGGAGGAGACAGGGGCAGGGCTGAGGCTGGGGATATTTTACCCTTTGCTGCCCCTGGCTTCCTCCTCTTTTCCACTGGATTGAAGAAGGGAGAACATCTGGAACTGGAGGAAGAGCTATGTCCATTGGGCTGTGCTTGTGAGGATGGATGATTGAGCAGCAGCCCAGCAGTTGTGTGATTGTTTGATTGCTTGCAGTTGTGTGATTTCTGATTGAGTTGATGTCTGGTTGATTTCTGATTGAGTGTGATTGATAGGCTTTATTGCTTTGGTCTTTCCTTTGTTTCCTTTGTTCTCTCTCTGCCACGTGGCTTCCCCCCCTCCCTTTGTTTCGGTTTGAGTTGGTTTGGTGATAGAAATTGCTTGGATTAATTTGTTGGTTTATTGTGCTTTTTTGGTGCTTTTTTGTGGGTTTTGGGGGGTTTGGTGACCCCACTTTGGTCTTTCCTTTGTTTCCTTTGTTCTTCCTCTGCCACGTGGCTTCCCCCTCCCCTTTGTTTCGGATTGAGCTGGTTGTTTGGTGATAGATTGATTGATTTTAGTTGATTAATTTAATTGATTTGGATTTGCTTGGATTAATTTGTTGGTTTATTGTGCTTTTTTGGTGCTTTTTTGTGGGTTTTTGTGGGTTTGGTGACTCCACCAAAACTGTACACCAAAACTGCCTGCCCCCTCTTGCTTGGCCTCTAGCCCTCCCCTGCTTTTTTGTGGGTTTTTTGTGCTTTTTGGGGCTGTACATTGCTTGGTTTATTGTGCTTTTTTGTGGGTTTTGTGGGTTTGGTGACCCCACCAAAACTGTACACCAAAACTGCCTGCCCCCTCTTGCATGGCCTCTAGCCCTCCCCTCCTTTTTTGTGCTTTTTTGTGGGTTTTTGTGCTTTTTGGGGCTGTACTTTGCTTGGCCTCTAGCCCTCCCCTCCTGGTGCTCCTACCCCCTCTCAGCCAGGCCTCTCGCCACCCCCCCCCCGGCCAGGCCTCAAGGCTATCAGAGCGGCTTACAAATTGTTTTAAGCAATAGCTATTTACATATCTGCACTGCATTAAACAGTTTCCAATTAGTGTTAGCTAATTGCCCCCACAAGCTGGGTACTCAATTTACTGACCTACGAAAGGATGGTTGGCTGAGTGAATCTTGGAGCCCACTGGAATCGAACTTACAACGTGGTGGCTTGCAGTACTGGCATTTAACCACTGTGCCACCAGAGCACCATAGGTAGCATATGAAGATGGAAGTAGCCGTTGTGGATATTTTGCCTGTACTTCAGCTAAATAATAACTAAAAATTCATTTTCCTCCTAAATGTTAAAGGAAACTGCACCCACAGGTCGCTCCCCCCTTTACATGGGGAATATGTTCCCAGACTTACCACAGACTGTGTATAATAGCTAACCACCATATTATATCATAAATTGTGCCAAACTACCTAGAAGATGCCTAGAGAGGACACCACTCTAGGTATCTGGCATGACTCTATGATCAATTTACAGCAGAAGTTGACCATGGAGTCATACTGGAGGACCTCCTGATGCCTATATAGACCATCTCCAGCACAATTCTGTGGCCCTCCAGATGCCGAGAGAGAGATCTTTCCCACCAATCACAGATAATTGAAACTGTGAGTACCGATCCCCTGTACTGAGTTTCTGCCTGCTACTCAGTTGCTAGGCAAACTCAGTTCCAGGCTCTCTGAAGCAAAGAAAGCTTCAACACCCAGTAACTTTGCTGGATATAATTAACAGAGGCGCTTAAAGGAAAAATATGTACAAATATGAGGTATCAACCCCTACAGATTTTTTACTAGTAGTTATCAACCTGAAAATACTGCGAATGTGCTGCTTTGACATAAATTCTATAGCACTTATAGTCTTGCCACCCCAGTTTCTGGTTGCAATGGTAGAATGTGATTCATATTCCAAACTCATGAATTTGATCTCTGAACATGCAAAAACAACAGCAACAACAAAACCATGCCTGATTCATATTACAAAGTTGTAAATTTGATCTCTGAACATGCAAAAACAACAGCAACAGCAAAACCATGCCTGATTCATATTACAAAGTCATGAATTTGGTATCTGAACATGCAAAAACAACAATGACAAAACCACACCTTTGAGTATGGCATTCTTCCCTGACTTATTTGTCATATCTCTTTGGAAGCATGTGGAATTTTTGCCCCCAAATCTTGGAATTTAAGGATACAATTTAATGCTGATTAAACCAAATGATGAGAGAAAACATTATTTTCTCAGAATATTTATTAATACTCTCAGTCTTTGAGGTGGGAAATGAAGAATTGCCATATAAAGAATTGATTTCAATTCGGTTCAGAGATGCTAGAGCTGAAATAGTAAAATCCTTTGATCCTGATTATGCAGGATTTGGTGGACTACTTTTGCTAAAAGATTGCCCAGAAAAGAAAAAAAGCTCAGTTGTTAGTGATGGGAGAAACAGCAAAAGACCACTGTGGGGAAATATGGTATCCATTCATATTTTATATTTTGGCTCTAATATGAGACCATGGCTCTCCATCAATTAATATGGCACTTTGGCATATCTTCTAAAATCAATACAGTATTGAATAAAAGGGCTGTCATGAAATAACATGTTTAAATTATATGATAGTTATGTAATTAACAAGGACATAAAGAAAATTATTTTCTTTCTTTTAAAAAAAAATCCATGGTTAGATGTGACATCTCCAGGAACGGTCAAAGATGCTGCAAGAATTCTAACTGTGCAAATGCACTTTTGGTCACCACAGAAAGCTGGGCCTCCAGGCTTCATGAGTATACCCAAACTGTTAATCTGAGATTTCAAGGACACCATAACACTATCCAGCACAGGTTGAATCCCTGTTCCTTGGTGCACCTCTATTTCATTTGGATTAAGTTTCAGTTTCTTCAGCCCCATCCATTCTGCTACTAACAACAGACATTGATTTAGTATTGAAACAGGTTCCTTTGAATTAGATGGAAAAGACAGAGTTGAGCATCATTAACGTACCTGCGGCACTGAACACCAAAACAATAGCTTCTCCTAGTGGTTTCATGTATATTAAATAACATGAGGGACAAAATTAAACAGCAGGAGAGCCCACAGGCCAGTGGCCAAGATGACACACAGGAATCCTACAGCACTACCTTCTGAGCTTGCCCTTCCAACACTGCCCCACATCCCATCCCAGAGAAATGATCCAGAAGGTTATTTATTTATTTTCCTGCCTTTCCCCCAAAATGGGCCCAAGGGATCTTGGAGCATAAGATTAAAACAAAATACAGTTAAAACATATGGTTAAAAAGTTAGAAAACATTAAATAGCCATATTAAAATATTTAAAGGAGTTTAAAATATGTATAAAACACAAGATAAAGGTACAGCACTCCCCATTAAAAGATCCTTTTGCCACACCTAGTTAAGGACCAAAGGCTTCTTTAAATAACAATTTCTGCTTCCCAGTCAAAAGAGAATCACAGAGGTGATCAACCAAGCTTCCGGTGGGAGGGAGTTCTTTAGGGTGGAAGCAGCCCTGGTGGGACAGAGAGAAAGCCCTCCCCAGGAGATTTAAGGTTCAGGCAGGCACATATAAACAGATTCAGTCTTTCATAGTCTGAACCCAAGCCATGAATGAATTTATTGGTCATGGCCAGCACTTTGAATTCTGCTTGGTTGAGAACATCAAAAACCACAGAGAGGTCCAGCAGAACCAACAGGATCATACTTCTCTTGTACAGCTCCCACCCTTGATTGAGGGCCCTTGAGTTCATTAGCATTTGTGTAGGTGGTGTGAATTTCTCCTCATGCCCATGCAGCTAATCAGCATGTTAAAGCCTGAAGTTATAACTAAAGCTATAGTGAAATTTGAAGGAAAATACAGTGGGCCCTTGGTATCCACTGGGGTAGGGTTCCAGGACTCCCCCCCTTTGATACCAAAATCTGTGGATGCTCAAATCCCATTATATATAGTGGCATAGTAAAATGGCATCCCTTACTATATATAAAATGGTGAACAACAAGGTTTGCTTTTTGGATTTCTTCCCCATGAATATTTTAAAGCCAAGGATACAGAATTTGAATCCAAGGATACAGAACCCATGGATATGGAGGGAGGGCCATCTGTATGGCATTTTTTTCCTTGGGTGCAATATCACAGAACATGAGAGAGAGCCTTCCCAGTTGTTCTGGAATTCTGCTGATTACAATTCCTCCAAATTACTTAGTTTTGTTTCTACACTGGACCTAATGTATCCAGAGCTCTCCAGAGTTCCATTTCAATTTCCCCTTTTTGTATACAGCATTGTGCTTGTGCTCATTCCTGTAACTCTTAAGTTTCCATGGGGGACGACACTCATTCTTAGCCATGTGTGAGAAGTCTACTGCCATGTTTATGCGCCTGAAGAATTAGACCATTTGTGCAAAGGTTGAGTTTCTGTGCAGCTCAAATATTTATTACTGGAACAGTGATTCTCCGCTCTGAAATGTGTTGGAAGATTTTTTTAAAAAAAATGTTGGAGTGAGCTGTAGCCTTCAGAATAGATTGACTTCAGTTGGATGTGCACACATAAGGATGCATGAATTCCATACAGCCTCCCCCCCAAAGCACACATACACACAATCATACATCGTGTTTGGGCAGGTTAGATGTTCTAATAAGTCATCCACAGAACAATATTTCCTAATTCTTTTCCTGCCATTGCATTTGCTTTGTAACTAATAAACAGAATAGTATACTTTAAAAAAAAAATAGATGCATATATATGCAGAAATGTCTTTCTCAACGTTCTCCCTCCTCTTTTCTTTTCAGCTCTTTAGTATCATCCATCATTGTCACTCTCTCCAATTTTGGGGGAAAGGGAAGATAGTTCTTGAGCTAGCATGGTGTAGTGGTTTCAATGGTGATCTAGGACTCTGGACCCCCTCTTAGCCATGGAAACCCACTTCTGACCTTAGGAAGGTCAGTCTCTCATCCCAAGAGGAAAGTAATGGCAAACCTCTTCTAAATAGATCTTGCCAACAGGACCCTATGATAGGGTTGCCATAACTTGACTTGAAGGCTGATAGCAATATAAGTTATAAGGAAATGTCACAAAACCCAATAATCACCACAGACCACCACTATATTGAGCCATGCCACCAGCGGCACTACATTTCTGTGGTGGTGGGACTGTGTCCTCCTCAGAGGCAAGAGGTGATACTGACAGCAGCAATGCTGCTGGTTTGGTCTCCCATGGCAGATAGGCTTTTGCTGAAGAACCAGACTAAATGTGCCAAACAGCTACTGGGCAGCAGCAGTAGTGGAGTGGGAGTGACCATGCTGGAGGATCTCTCAGAACCAATGGCAGTGGCATCATAGCTAACACTTGTTAATACTGTGCAAAAGAAGGCACAGTAAACCCCATTTGAATGTCTTTTACCACAAAAACCTTATCATGAGACAATCCAAAAGGAAACAAGAGATAGTGCCAGAAGATGAAACTCCCAGGTTGGATGGCACTTAGTGAGCTACTAGGGTAAAGCAGATATTAATAACAAATAGCAATGGAGCTGATGTTGCAACTGGATGCAAGGTGAAAGGACATTCAGTTGTTGAAGTCCTCAGAGGTGAAAGGAAAGTCCAAAGTTGGACAAAACATATTATACGAACATGGAATGTGAGAAGCATGAAGCAGGAGAAGTTAGACACAGGACTTTAAATATGGCATCATAAGGACGCCTAATGATCACAAAAGGGTGTACATTCCAGAAGAAGTCATCCTTTCATGATCATATCTTGCCAATAAGCTGTACTTTTTTATTGATGGCCCAAGCTGTCAATAGATCGGCCATGGTACTTTCTTGCTGGCATTACCAGCATTAGAATCGTCATGCCATTGTACTCATGTGAATACATTGTGTATGACAGAACACTTCTGGGTGAGATCAGGACAGCCAGGTAGGGGATGCTCTTTTTATGACCCCTCCCCCATGTACTTGGGACTTTTTAAGTGTGTGTCTGTGCTTATGTTAACTCTTTGCGACCGAGAGTCAAGGAGCCCCCGCCCCGTCCCAGCCAAATCACGAGGATACACACAGAAATAACATGCACCAAATGGGTTTATTTACAAGAAGTGAGATGATGGTTGGCAGAAAGGCCACAACTTTCTGTCTGGTGATAGATGTTAGTGGTTGGTCTGGGCATGAGCTATCCGAGGGACAGGATGAGAGCCCTCAACCTGTCAGAAAGCCAAATCTGAGTTCGCCCAAGAAGGCAAACCTAACCCCCTGGGCACGTGTGGATCACGTGACTGATCACATGCCTGGCCGTGAGGCCGTGTCACGTGACCAGTCACGTGTCCGGAAGTGGTGAGCTCACGTGACCAACACGTGATGGGCCACGTGCCTGGAAATTTTCAGGGGGGGAGCCGCCGGCGGCTCCTCGAAGGCTTCTTCCTCCCCCTCTTCTGGAGCTTCCAGGAGAGCTCCAACATCTTCGGCTCGCAAGAGCCAACTGCTGGAGCAGAGAGCCAGCCGGGAATATATACCCGGCTGGCAGACTGCATTGGGGACTGGCCCCGCCCCCGGCCAATCAGCGGCCGCACTGAGCCTGGGCCCTGATTGGCCGGCGCCAGCCAATCAGGCGAGCGCAGCCTTCCTCTGATTGGCTAGCCCAGGATCCTCTCCCCGACCTGCAAGGTCAGGCCGGGGAGAGCGAGGATGACCGGCATGGCGGCGCCCATGCCAGCCATGTGGCTGCCCGGGCACGGGGTGACTCCGGCCACAAAGGTGGCTGCCCGGTAAGTCCCAGGCAACCGGCTTGTGTTTTTATTTTACTTTTATTTTAAAATTTCCCGTGCTCATGTCTTCTCATGAGATTTGCAGAGATCACAAGCATGGAAGTGAATGGAGCTCTGTTCATTCTCTGTTAGTGCCAGTGCTGCCTTTTACTGGGACTTAAGGTAAGGTCAAGGGGTCTTTTGCTGGTATAAAAATGTTTTAAAATTTGCCAGCAAAAGAACAATTATGGGGGTGTGTGATCTGATGAAGACCAAAGTAAAACAAGAAATGGGATATATTAATATTGTAGTACTTGGGGTGGACAGGAATGGGACATCTTGAGTCAGACAATTACACAGTGTTTTACTCAGGAAATGAAAATCTAGAAGAAATGGGTGGCATTAATAGTGAGGAGAGATGTAGCAAAAGAAGTCAAAAGATATTATGCAAAGTCTGACTGAATAATATCAATAAGACTTCAGGGGAAACCCATCAAAACAACCAAAATCCAAGTTTATGCTCAAACTACAAAGAAGAAGAAATTGCAAGATTCTATGCTAAAGTCCAGGAGGAAATTGATAACACACCAAAACAAGATTTGTTAATCTTAGGCAATCGGAATGCAAAAGTAGGAAACAAAACAGAATCAAAGATTGTAGGAAAATTTGGCCTAAGATCGAGAAATGAAGCAGGAGAGCAACTGACTAAATTTTGTGAGGCCAACAGTTTGTTCATGGTAAACACATTCTTGAAGCAACCAAAGAGGAGACTGTATAAATAGACATCACCTGGTGGCCTATACAGAAATCAAATAGACTGCATAATTGAAAGCAGAAGTCAGAACAGCTCAATGCTCTCTGCTAAAACAAGAGCAGGAGCAGATGCTGGCACAGACCATGAACTACTAATATCAAAAATTAAGTTAAGTTAAACCAACCATTGTGCCCAAATAGGACCTGAAGAACTTTCCTATAGAATTTACAGATAGTGTAAAAAATAGATTTGTGTCATGCCCTGCTTCCAGAACTTGGAACTCTGACTCAGAGACTGAAGCCGTGGATGTGCCAGGACCTGCTGAACCAGAGCAGGAGGATGTTCCAGAGCCACAGGCCTCAGATACAGATGATAGTGCAGGTTTATCAGTACCAGCTCTGACAGAGTTTCTTGCCCATTTGGATACAGATGACAACTTACCTGTACCTATCTTCACAACTTGTAGACAACAAAAGGCAGTCTCAGAATATTTATGGGAATCAGCAATTAGTTAAGCAGCAGCTGTGTTTGCTGCTGATCTATAAATACACAGCACTGTCCTCCAGGGGTTATCGGAGATTATCTGACCTACCTGATTTACTTGTTGTGTTCCTGATCTCTATGTTGGATTTGGACTGTATTTACTCTGGACTCTGCCTGACCTGGATTCTGCTGGACTGACCTAGACTCTGTTTGCTGGCCTGGACCTTGTTTATTGGACTTTGCTTCTCGACTTGTGTTTTTGATTGCTAGGTAAGTAAGTGACTGACTTCACAGTGCCTTGAATCCTTTGCCTGCTAATTAGCCTGACTGTGCTGTGCCTTTGCTTATCAGCTGTGTAGTAACAAGCCTTTGGCTGGTTGCCTAGGCATTGTTTGGACAATTGACATTATTAAGTCAAATTGACCAGAAGCCAGAAGAACTCTAGACTGAAGCCAGGGATATTTTCAGGGAGGAATGCAAAAAGATATTATCTGCAGCCAATAAGAAAGAGAAGCCTCAATGGATGACAGATGAAACTCTTCAAGCAGTTAAGGACAGAAAAGAAGCAAAAGTAAAAGATGACAGAAATAGAATCAGAACCCTGAATGCCACTGCTCAACTACTTGTGTTCAGGGGCAAGGAGATCTACCATAATAATCAATGAAAAGAAATAGAAGATGACAAAAATAGTAGTCATTTATGTTTAATGATGTTAGATATTAATTCCTTTTACACATCTTTTAAAAAATGGAAGAACCAGAGACCTATTCCACAAGATGTGATAAATCAAAGGAAAATTTAAACCAAGAGTGGTGATGCTCTGTGATGAGCAGGGGAACACAATATGTGACCAAGTAGAAATAAAAAGACAATGGAAACAAACCTAAGAACTATATAAAAGAAATGACAGTTTCATTCAATGCAGAATCATTTGAAAATAATGTTACAATTTTAGAAAGTGAGGTAGAAGGTGCACTCCGAGCACATGGGAGAAATAAATCACCATGAAGAGATAGCATATGATGGACAGCTGAGAGAACAAATGAAAACTGTGTGCTTCAGGAGCCAATCCTAGGAGAGGAGGCAGAAAGGGGAGGGGCTTCTGAAGAGTTAAGTGTGTGTGTGTGAAGATGACAGAGAGGGAGAGAGTCAGTTAGTGGAGGAGTTGTGAAGAAATCAGAGAGGCTTAGAGGGAATTGAGGTTCAGGGAAATGAAGTATTAATCCATTGTATTGATACCATTAAACAATAAATTGTTCTTTATGTTGATTCTTTGCATGCTGTCTGCTTTTGAATGACTGCTCTGATAATTTGTTCACAGTTCTTAAGAACCATCCACACCTAATTACATGGGTTATCCATCTGTGGGAGATGTAGTTTGGCCATGGCATTGTTGGGCATTCCCTAATTTGGGTGCCAGCAGAGGGATAGAAAGGTCCTGCATCACAAATTAGAGGGAAGAAAGACCAGGTGTCACAAAAGTGGTGGCAGCTATGGGATTTGAAAGATCCAATGAAGGATTGAGCATCCAGGATTGAATCCTTAGTGACTCTGGTAGAGGGGATTTAAGACAGCCAATACAGAAAGGTCTAGGAGAGATCTAGTGCTGGGGGGAAGGATCCAGGGGCCAGAGTAGGATTCTTAAGGGTATATTTGGTTAGGAAGAACCAAATATATGTGTTTGTTTGTGGATGGTACAATCGGGTGGTAACAGCAACCCCTGAGGTATTTGTTCAAGGTAATTGTAAGGGAACAGCTGGAAGACAAGCCTCAAAATAAAGTAACATTAAGCACGGACCTGCACAGTAAGAGGAATTGCCTTTTATCCCTAAAGTAAAAAGCCTGGATAAAAAGAAAGGGATACAAGAAAAGAAGTAAAAAGGTGACTCAAGCCTCCACAGCCAAGTAGATACTTATTCAGCCATTCAGAAAATTAAAGAGAAAAGGCAGTTTTAACCAGTCAAAGAAGGGCTGGGCTGTCTGAAATTGGAAATAAAGATGATTTGTGAGGTAAAAGCGGGTGGTAAAGTAGGAAATCACCTGAAGCATCAAAGTATTAGTGTTTCCTGAGGTAAAAAGTTGTTGGTATTGTAAGAAAACACCGTCAAAAAGTCTGAAATTAGAAATAAAGGTCACAAAATGTTATTTAAAAACACAGAAATTCTGGACCAGGCCAACATCTATCATGTCAGAATGCACAGAGAAGCTATTGAAATCCACAAACACCTGGACAACTTCAACAGGAAAGAAGAAACCCTAAAAGTAAACAAAATCTGGCTCTCAGTTTTGAAATACAATAGAATTAAAACTCAACACTTACAAAGGAATTCCACCCAGGGACAAGGGGATTTCCAGCAGATAATGGCCCATTAGCCAACCATTAGCAAGACAGACACTAATGAGCCTTGCTTTATACCCAGAAACTAACCATTCAATTACACAAATTTATATATACTCCCCCACCGGGGTTCACAGCATCTAAACTCCACATACACTCCTACCCAACCATTCTCTGAAGATGCCAGCCACAGATGCAGGTGAAATGTCAGAAAAAAACCATTCCAGGACACGGCCTCACAGCCCCCCCCCCAAAAAAAACCCAAAGAAAATCTATGGATGCTGGCTGTGAAACCCTTCGATTTCACACAGAAATAAAGGTGATTTCTGAGATAAAATCTGACGGTAAAATAGGAAGCATCAAGCATCAAAGTATTAGTGTTTCCTGAGTTAAAATGTTGTGGGTATTGCAAGGAAACACTGTCAACAAGTCTTAAAATAGAAATAAATGTGATTTCTGAGGTAAAAGGTGGTGGTAAAGTTGGAAATCATTTGAAACGTCAAAGTATTAGTGTTTCCTGGGGTAAACGTTTGTGGGTATTGTAAGGAAACATTGTCAAAATGTCTCCCAAAAGGATTAAAACCCCAGCCAAAGCTTATGTGGCTGAGGAGAGGAGTGAGAACGTTATGTCCAGAGCTGAAAGCTTAGAATCTATTACATTGGAAAATGCAGATAATTTGGAAATATGGAGGATAAAAAGGGAAACTGAAATGGCTAGAGTTGAGAGGGAGAGGGAACAAGAAGAAATAGGAAAGGAAATAAGACAATAGGAGATATAGGAGACATTGAGACAACAAGAGATACAAAAGGAAGTAAGAGAAAGAGAACTACAGACTGAAATGGCTAGAACTGAGAGGGAGAAGGAACAAGAAATAGAAAAGGAAATAAGACAACAGGAGATACAGGAGAGATTAAACCATCAAGAAAATGGAAAAGAAATGGCTAGAATTAAAGAAAAGGCAAAGGAGAAAGAATGTGAGGTGGAAATGTATGGGCTCAGGGTGAGGGAGATGGAATTAGCAGCCTATGTGAACACAATAGCAACAGCAACACTAATGGCCCATCTTGTAGATGTGAACGTTTACCTAGATATTATAAGGGGGATAACATGGAAACCTTCTTTATTTCTTTTGAACGAACATGTGTTGACATGAGAATTAAAGATGAGGAGAGAATGGCATATTTAAGATCACAAATATGTGGAGGGTTAGCTGAAATTTATGGCACTGTAAGATTGGAAGAAGCACAGAATTATGAACTTTATAAGACGAGAGTAAAGCAAAGGTTTGGGTTAACACCAGAACATCAGAGACGACAGTTTAGGACCATTAAAAAGAAACTAGAGGAAACTTATACTCAATTGGGATGTCATTTAGATAAGATGCATGAAGATTGGCTGAAGTAAAGCAGAAACTAAGGAGTATGTCATTAACATTATGGCCTTAGAATAGCTGTTTAGAATTCTTCCTGAGGAGTATAGATGGATAGTCCAGTATGAAGGTCCAAAGACTGTAGCTGAAGTGACCCAAATGATGGATAATTTAGTCATTGTAAGAGGCAAAAAGAAAAGAAAGCCATGGGGTTCAAATCCCAAGTCCCAAACTGCTGACAGGAAAATACATCATAAAGAAATCTTTGCCCATAGCCCAGAAAACAAAAATAGAAAGAGTCCTAAATGGAGGGGTGAAAGAAGCCAATTACATGAGAGGAAAAGAGAGTTTCCCTCAGATAATTCCTCAAACAGAGAGGCCATGAAAAATAAAGTTTGATATGAGAGTGGAAAAGTGGGCCACATGAGATATGAATGCACTAGACAAAAATAAAAAGAGGGGGATAATAAAACTTCCTCAGTGTATTGGGTGAGTGAGTTGGGGCCTGCTGAATCAGAGAAAATGTCAGCTACATCCCAGAGAGACAGTGACATTGCCATGGTAACCTAGGCACTCATAGAGGCCTAAACCAGGAAGGCACAGAAAAGTATTGTTTATTCCTCAACCTAGACACATCTTTTAATGTGGAATATGAGCAGCCTTTAGTGATTTAAAATGAGAAAATATGGGGACTGTGAGATACTTGGTCCCAAATCTGTGTCATTAAGTCATATTTAATCACTGCCAATGATATAGTACCTGAGGAGAAAATAAGAATAAAAGGCTTAGAAGGCCCTGTGTTCCATGTCGCTGTAGTACAAGTCCCTATCCAGTATCAAGGCTGGGAAGGAATGTGGAAAATGGCAGTGTATGACGATATTCCAGTGCCATTGTAAATTGGGAATGACCTTGCCAAGGTTACTAAATGGGCCTATGTGATAACCAGACACCAAGAATATCAGAAGGGGGGAATGGCAGACCCAGATGCAGGGATAATAAGAACTGACGCTAGTAGCAATGAGGACCAAACCACTAGAGACACTCAAGAAAATAAGATTAGAGAACTAATGGCCATTTATAATTTTGGAGAAGAGGAATCACAGGAGGTTGAGAGAGAGTAGAAACAGGATGAGGATTTGAAAGTCTTGTTTGAATCAGCCATTCAAAGGAATGTAAAAGTGTCAAAAAGCACACCTTTGATTTATACAGTAATAAAGGGCAAATTGTATCACGAGTCTTTCAAAAGAAATCAACAAGGACAGAATAAGGTTCAAAGACAGCTGGTAGTGCCAACTAAATACAGAGAGAAGCTATTGGAACTAGCCCATGCCAGTACTTTTGGTTGTCACTTGAGAATTAAAAGAACTAAGTCATTCAGTGGTTTTATTGGCCTAAAGTGGGACAGCAGATAAGCCAGTATTGCAGAATCTGTGAGGTTTGTCAAAGGATTGGTATTGGCAGGGAGAAAACTAAAGCTCCTTTGTGCCCCATGCCCATCATTGAAGAGCCTTTTAGGATAATAGGGATTGATTTAGTTGGACCATTGCCACAAGCTAGAAGAAGAGGCAACAAATACATTCTCATCATCATTGATTATGCAACCTGGTACCCAGAGGCAGTAGCTCTTAGGAATGTGGATACATGAATGATCACAGATGCCCTAATGCTGGTATTTTGTAGAGTGCGCTTCCCAAGAGAAATAATATTGGATTTGGGTACATCCTTCACCTCTAGCATAATGAAAAACTATGTGAAATATGTGGCATCCGACAGTTGACATCAATGCCTTATCATCCTGCCACTAATGGATTAGTGGAGAATTTCAATGCAACCTTGGAAAAAATGATTAAAGCCTATGTGCGGGCTAATACTAACAACTGGGACTCAACATTACAACACCTACTGTTTGCATACAGAGATGTGCCTCAGGAGAGTTTGGGATTCAGCCCTTTTGAGTTGCTGTAGGGGAGGAGAGTAAGGGGTCGCTTGGACATTATGGAACAACAATGGGAGAACCACAATGGAACAGATCCTGCAAACGTAGTGGCTTATGTTCAAGAACTTGTGAATTCCTTGAGATAATCTTTGCAACTAGCCGATAACAACTTAAGAAGGGCACAACAAATGCAGAAGACTTGGAACAACAGGACAGTGAGAGAAAGACTGTATATACAAGGAGAAGTGTTGATTTAAAAACCTGTAAAAGAAAAAAAGATGCATTTTTCTTGTCAAGCATCAACAACAATAATTGCAAAACTTAATGATGTAAATTATTTGATTGTTATGGGGGAGGATGTTGGTCAAAAGTTAACACATGTCAATATGTTGAAGCCATATTTTAGAAAGGAAAATCTGGTAATTTGCGCAGTATCAGAATCAGAGGATGATAGTATGTGTATACCCCATTGGGAAAATCTGAAGAAAATGGAAAATAACATCGCTGACATAAACATGGATGCTGCCCTCATCATAGAACAAAAGGATGAGGTGCAGAGATTACTAGGAAGGTATAGGGATACCTTTTCAAACCTACCAGGACAGGTGAAAGGGGTGCAACACTTTATCAGAATGGGGGATGCTAAACCTATTTCCACTACTCCCTACCAAGTTACAGGAAGTTATGCTAACAATGTAGCTCAGGAAGTGGAGAAAATGTTAAAACTAAATAATTCATGGGCTTTCCCTGTAGTGCTGGTTAGAAAGTCAGACAACACCATCCGATTTTGTATCGACTACAGATGCCTCAATAAGATCACACAAGCAGATGTATAACCTATGCCAAGGCTGGATGATCTATTAGAACAAATGGGTAAAGCTAATTATCACACTACCCTAGATTTAACGAAAGGGTACGGGCAGGTTAGAATGAGCAGGGAGGATCAAGAAAAAAACAGCCTTTGTAACTCACATGGGGCTGTTTAAGTTCACAGTCTTGCCATTTGGACTGAAGAATGCCCCATCTACTGTCCAAAGATTGGTAGATAAGGTGCTAAATGGGTTAAAAGCATTTTAAGTAGTCTACAATGATGATATAGGAGTGTTCAGTAACAGCTGGGATGAACATCTGACACATCTTGATTTGGTATTAGACCAAATTCAACAAGCTGGTTTAACTGTGAATGAGTCAAAGTGTCATTTTGGTAAGAGAGAAGGAAAATACCTTGGATATATTCTGGGGAGCAGAACCATAAAACCGGAAACGTCTAAAGTGGAAGCAATAGAGACTTGGTCAATATCTAGTACTAAAAGAAAGCTAAGAGCATTCCTACACTTAATTGGATATTATAGGAAATTTATTCCCCACTTTAGTTCAATAGCACCTCCATTGTCTGACCTAACAAAGAAACATCAGCCTGATTTGGTGGTTTGGACTCCCAAATGCCAAGAGGCTTTTGAACAACTGAAAAGGATAATTGTAGAAGACCCTGTATTAATAGCACTTTACTCTGACCATCAATTTGTAGTGACAACAGATGCTTCCAATGTAGGGCTGGGGGCAGTACTAAGCCAAAAAGGCAAAGATTAACCATTTGTACCCTGTGTTGTTCTTAAGTAGGAAGTTGTTGCCCAGGGAAACTCATTTATCCACCACTGAGAAGGAGCTTCTCACCATAATATGGGTCCTGAACAAACTTAAGCTGTATCACTGGGGTTTTTCTTTTTCTTTTTTCTTTCTTTCTTTCTTTCTTTCTTTCTTTTTTTTTTAAGAACTGATCATTCCCCACTCTGTTGGTTGAACCAGACAAAGGGGACTAACACAAAGTTATGAAGGTGGAGTTTGTTTTTACAGGAGTTCGATATGGACATTTTATATATCAGAGGCCAGGAGAATGTGGTGGCTGACATGCTGTCCAGGGAGGATGATGGGTGAAGAAAAAGCAACTGTAATTGACACGTATTGAGTATTGTCAGAATGATTATGTCTAAGTAATAGTTGATATAGGATGACTAGATAATGCAATGGTTGTATGTAACAATGATATGATATGAAATGTAATGTAATGTAATACGTGGATTGAATGGGTAAGTTTTAAGTGTTATTGTTTACACTGTTTAATGCAGTGTAGATGTGTAAATAGCTATTGCTTAAAACAATTTGTAAGCCACTCTGATAGCCTTGTGGCTGAAGAGTGGGGTATAAATAACTAAATAAATAAAATAAAAAAAACGTGTATAAAGATACAAATAGGAAAGTATGAATTGTACAAGGAATATTTAATTGTTTGGGTAAGGCATGTTTGGTCTAAATGCCATTTAATTACTAAATCCCTTTTGCTATAATTGTGTCCTGGAGAGGTCATAATTATAGCAAAATTTTTCAAAGGGGGGAAATGTGTGATGGAGAGCTGAGAGAACCAATGAAAACAGGAGCCAATCCTAGGAGAGGAGGCAGAAAGGGGAGGGGGTTCTGAAGAGTTAAGTAGGTGTGTGAAGATGACAGAGAGGGAGAGAATCAGTTAGTGGAGGAGTTGTGAAGGAGAAGTCAGAGAGGCTTGTAGTGTCACAGTTGAGAGAGGCGCTTAGAGGGAATTGAGGTGCAGGGAAATGAAGTATTAATCCATTGTACTGATACTATTAAACAATAAATCATTATTTATGTTGATTCTTTACATGTCGCCTGAATGACTTCTCTGATAATTTGTTCACAATTCTTAAGAACCATCCACACCTAATTTTACACAGGTTATCTATCTGTGGGAGATGTAGTTCAGCCATGGCATGTTTGGGCATTCCCTAATTTGGGTGGCAGCAGAGGGATAGAAAGGCCCTGCGACACAAATTAGAGAGAAGAAAGGCCAGGCATCACAAGCTGCTTCAGGCTACAGAGACAGAATCTTCTCTGGTTCTAACTAAAATCTGTTAACAAATATGAATAACAAAACAATGTCCAACAGATTGGAAATATTCAATATACATTCCAGTCCCAAAGAAACAGTACACTAGGGATTGCAGTAACCACTGGACTATTGCATTAATTTCTCATACAAGCAAAATAATGCTCAAAATTGTACAACAAAGACTTTAACTATATATGGAGTGAGAAATGATAGATAGCTAAGGTGGGTTCAGGAAAGGAAGAGGTACTAAGGATCATACTGCAAACATACATTGGATAAGGGAGCACACCAATGAATGTCAGAAGAAATGTATAGATTATAGCAAGGCTTTTGATTGTATATATTATGAAAAACTATTTATCTCTCTTAAAGAAAAGGGTGTGCCACAATTGATTGTCATGATGTGTAACCTGTACTGAAGAGAAGACACTACCATCCAGAGATAATACAGAGAAACAGAATGGTTTCCAATTGGCAAGGGAGCCAGACAAGGCTGCATTTCATCATCCTATCAGTTTAACTTGGATGCTGAACATGTTATACGAAAAGCAGGTTTAGACTCAGAGGAAGGAAGCATGAAAATTGGAGGAACGAACACCAACAATTCAAGATATGCAGATGACACCATACTACAGTGGGCCCTTGGTATCCACTGGAGTTTGGTTCCAGGACTATCCAGAACCTCATGGATAACATAATCTGTAGATACTCAAGTCCATTATATAGAATGATGTAGTAAAATGGCATTCCTTATATAAAATGGTAAAATCAAGGTTTGCTTTTTTATTATTTATTTATTTAGGAATATTTTCAAACTGTGGATGGTTGAATCTATGGATGCGGAATCCGTGGGTAAACAGGGCTGACTGTCTCTCTCTGGCTTTTCTTCGCAAACGAAGATTCAAGAAGGACTCATCCCGCGCTTTCTGCAAGCGCGCTGACTAAAAAGGCCAATCCGAGATAAACAAGTCCGGTTGCAGAAAGCACAGCAGAAGGTCTCCTTGGGTGATGTTTTTGGGTTGTTATCCTTTCTGCGTTGTCATTTCTCTTCAAGACTTGTTCGGCGTGAGTTCTCAAATAAGGCTGCAGCATTGTGAATAGTGTGTCTCCATGCCTCCCGATGTGAGGCCAGGGCGGACCATCAGAATGGAGAGTACAGTAAAGAAACCAAAAGAAGACTAGAACTTCAAAGGTATAAAAGACCTAGACAAGATCTGAAATGTAAAGATACCTTGATGAATACTAAAGTTAGGGTTATCCATGCCATCATATTCCCATGTCTATGTATGGCTGTAAAAGCTGGACAGTGAAGAAAGCTGATAGGAAGAAAATCAACTCATTTGAAATGTGGTGCTGGAGAAGAGTTCTACAGATACTGCAGACTGCTAAAAAGACAAATAAATGGGTCCTAGAGCCGAAATACCCTGAAGGCACCAGATCCTGTCTGATCTTGGAAGCTAAGCAGGGTCAGCTTTAGTTAGTACTTGGAGGGGAGACTGCCAATGAGACTGCCAGGTGATGTAGGCTTTATTTCAGTGAAAAGAACTGACAAAACCACTTCTGAGTATTCCTTGCCTAAGAAAACACTATGAAATTTATGGGGTCACCATAAATGGACAGGTGACTTGAAGGCACATATACACACACAGAGCCAATCAAACCTGACCTTTTCCTAGAAGCCAAGATGACTAACCTGAGAGTGTAATATTCTGGACACATTGTGAGAAGATATGACTCACTAGAAAAGACAATAATGATTGGTAAGGTGGAATGCAGTAGGAAAAGAATCAGATCACATTACAGATGGATGGATTCATTCAGAGAACCCATAGCCCTAAGTCTGCCAGACCTGAGCAGGACTGTTGATGCTAGGGTGACTTGGAGGTCTCTCATTCATAGGGTCTCCATAAGTCAAATTCAACTTGATAGCAGTTAACAATATTAGGCCATACAGATGCAGGAACAGCTCAATTACTCCTCAACTGTTGAGGGCAAGGAAGAGGAAAAGAAGACTGTGAGCTGTCTTGCATTTGAAATAAAACTAAATGATACAACAACAGCCCCATTTCTCACCAGAGGAGAACAAACCCACTTAAGAATGTTTGGGATTCCATTGCCAAATTCATCATGGAAGATTGGGATAGCACGAAGAGGCTGTGTGAAAAATGCAACACACAAATAAAATGAAGTGTTCTGCAGAAGAAGGCTGGGGTGTCTGGGGGTGATATATACCGGGGAGGGAGATAATTTCTTCTACATTGCACATATATACTGATAACTGGATGGTTTTGTGGCAACAGAATTGGAGATGAAGAGCTTCATATACATTACAGACATGAAGGCTGCATTGCTTAAAAAAAACAAAAAAAAAAAACAGAGAGGGGTGATGAAGGGACTGACAGTGATAGATCATCCCATGGCTGTGGGTGGTTGCCAGCAGCACAAGCACATCCCTCTCCCACCCCACAATGTACATGAATTTTCAAAGCTAGCACAATATTTTCAACGGAACTATACATAAAATATCTCTTGCTAATATAGGTAAATAAATTTCAAGAGCTGCAGATATTACCTGTTCATATAAAGGAATCAAACCTTCCAGCATCATGACAATTCCACTGGGTTCTACCCCTTTGGAACAAGATAATCTGATAACACAGGAATCCATGTCAGGTTTTGCCATCACCTCCAGTGTACTGCTCCTAGATCTCTTTCAACATGTTGTGAAAGTTCTCCGGCTCCTCACCATGCGGCAGAGCCGTTAGTGTGGGGGAGCCACCTTTGCTGCTGTGCTTGCGGCTAGGAGACCACTCGATTGGTCTCAGGTGGCATCGCCTACGACAGGGGATGAGGGGTGGTGCCAGAGGCTATAAAAGCCCTGCCACCCCTCCCCTCCTCCTCTTCAGCACAAGCGATCATCGACCCACCCTCCCACCACTTGAATAGAATGATAATTGGTTGCTTCGGGGCCGGGTAGGAACCCCCCCTTTTCTCGGGAGGTTTTTCACCTACCCCATACTAGGATGGCAGCATTTGGGAAATTGGCTAGGGTGGCATCTAAATAGGTTAATTCCCTCTTTAAGGCGGGGAAGGGGGAGGCGTAGCTTCGGTGGGCACCTTGGCACCAATTTTCGGTGAAGGTAGGGTCACTGGAAGGGCCACTTCAGGTCTTGGGGCCTAAGGGGACAGAAGGAGACCCACCTTGGGGTTGTCCTAAAGGATAATCCTTCACCCCAATCCGTGGGGCTTGGGTGAGGGACTTTTGGGTTCACTTTCCAGATGCAGGCTGGCTGGGTAGCAACCCCAGGCAACTGGGGTTCCTATCCAGGACCCAGGTGTTCTCCCGGGAAGGCTGAGGGGTGTGGTCCAGTATAGATCTACTACCTCAGCTGGTCCCTCATCTGGTTGCCTCCCCCTGTTGAAGATATTTGAAGGGATTTAAATAGGTTGATTTAAATAAAAAAAAAATTATTTCACCCCATTTCATGCATGTGGTCTCTTTATTCCACAATCAGCCGGCAATGGTTATTATGAGTGTGCCTTCGCTGAACTAGAGGCCTCCAGGTAAACATGGCAAAAGCCTACAATGCTCCAGTAACTTGTACCATAAGCTGGGCTTGGCCTTCAGGACTCAAAGGCAGAAGTGACTTGAACATCTATTCAGTGTGCAAGGGGGCTCAGGATATGAAACAGCATAACCATGGTACTGAGTCATGCAGGCTATGCTGCACCCACCCCTTATCTTTTATCTTATTTCTTATTTCAATGTGGAGTCAGACTCTGTCCCACTACTAAACTCTTCACCCTTTTACAACCCTAGTCTTGGCTATGTCTGCATGTATCTGGTGCATAATTAACAAGGAAATTCTTCTACATAGCCATGGAACACACAAATAATATGTGATTAAAGATTTAAATGCTCACGGAAGTAGGGGCTACCAAGAAAAACCAGTGAGTGTTTGAAGTATAAGCACATGAATGATTAAAAGCACAGAAGATACAGTAACACAATATTTACAACACACAAATCCCTTTTAGCCTTTTGAGATAGTGACAAAATAAATTATCTCTAAAATCTGGCTGGCAGAAGCAAACTGGCACTGCTGTTCTATCAGTTTATGTTAGCACAGGGTCTTTAGGGAGCTTCTTGCATTTCTGAAAGGGATGTGAGCTATGTTCTACACAGCAAGACTTCAACTCTCCTAGGGCAATGAGCCACTCTTGATTCTCTTTGGCTTTACTGCTTAAAATACATTTACTCTTCAATTTCTATAACTACAGTTGCCTCTTGTTACACAGCAATGTACACACATTCACTTAGATTGGGGATGTGTGAATAGACCATGTCATTAAATTTTTATTTGTGGGAGTGAAGTTCCCAAGTCTACACCCTCTGAGTCCACTTTCTGTCTGGTCTCTGAACAATGTGTCTGATGAAGTGCACACAGAAAAATATGTACATTGCAAAATGTTGCCACATATGGTTGAGCTGGTGGGAGGGTGAATACAAAAAATGTTAAAAATTGAAAAATAAGCTCCAAGAGGTGATCGCATGAGAACTTTTACAATGTGAACATAAGCATATCTTCTTTTTTATTCCAACATCCTGCTTCAACAATGGCCAGACAAATGGTTGTTACCTTTCTCTGCAGTAGTTGAGATTGAATTTAGGCATTTGATTTTCAATCTTTTACTGTGTTGCTTTGCCAAGATCACTGATATTTCTGCTAGTTTCAATACTTCTATTGATTTTATATTCTTTGTTAATAGCTCTGGAAGTCTTCAGTCTGAAGAAAAGGATAATAAGTGAATAGCACCTAATAATCACCCCAAGGAGCTGCAGCTTGAAAAGAAACTTTCCCAGCTGTTTTCTCAAGCATTTTCCTAGACTCCTTGTAGATATCTTAGAAGCCAAAAACAATGCATAATGATCACAGAGGTATACTGAGAGATGAAATGATATTAGCACAGAATGCATCCTTATAGATGGTGTGGCTGATTTTTACCACTCTGACGTTTCCTTGTAAAAGCATCAACATTAAACACCATATTGCCGCTTTTATTATACAGTAGTAGTTTAGAAAATTGTTGAGTACAGTTGTCCCTTCATATTCACTAGAGTTTGGTTCCAGGACCCCCTGTGGATACCAAAATCTGTGAATATTCAAGTCCTATTATATGCAATGGCATAGCAAAATTGTGTCCCTTGTATAAGATGGCAAAATCAAGGTTTGCTTTTTGGATTATTATTTCTTAAAAATATTTTCAAACCATGAATACTTAAATCTGTGAATACCAAACCTTTGGATACGGAAGGACAACTGTATTACATCTGGGAGTTGGTATATTACATTTTGGGCTAGGATTGAGCCCTAGTGACTATTCAACTGGTCACATTTAAGATTATGCCTAACCTGCAGCTCATTCAAGTAAGGAGCTTCTCTGTGGTGGGTCACACATGCTCCAAAATTATACATGTCATGTATTCCTGTGCTTTAGCCTTCACAGACCCGTGCTTTATGGGACCACACAGGGCACCTTAAACTCCAGCAATGGTGAGGCAAGGCAGGAGTTTTTATTCTTAAGGACATAGGAAGGCAAGTAGCTAGTGAACAAAAACACTGGTTTATCTAGTTCAAATCTGTATGCACTGACTAGTAGTAGATCTCCAGGAAGGGAGATCCTGCAGTCAGGAAGGGGCCTCTCAGTCTTAAATAAAGAGGCTCTAGAGTGAACTCAGTCCCTTCTGCATGCAAAGTAGGTGCTCTGCCACTAAGCCATGGTCTTTTAGAAAGACAACTACTATATTGATCCCACCTTTTAAAGATCTGTAATGGTTTGCAATGCTAGGTGCTAAAAGCCCCTTCCCCTGGGTGTGTAGACATTATAAGAGATGGAGTTTAAACACTTGAAGAATTCTTCTGGGTACTCACTGCATGTGTTAATCAGCTCTTCAATGCCAAGATGTTCATGTTACCACCCAAGTCCTATGTGTTAATTACCTCTGTTTAGGAAATTTTTGGTGTCTGTCCTTTTGGCATTTCCATTTCTTCCCTTCCTATTAATTTCAATACCCCACCAACAAGAACTCATCAGGAAGTTAAATGCTATCTCATGTAAATAGATAGCACTAAGAGTCTCCCCCGCACAACACATTGGTTAATCTGTTTATGCTAGGATATAGATGTTACCAGCTAAGTACTGTTTGTTGACAGCAACATCAGTCCCAGGGACTTGACAATACAGGCAATTTCCTCGGACTTGCCCCCATTCCAGAGCCTTGCAGTCCAAATGACGCAGGGCATTTACCTCGATCTGCCCATGGTCAGTACAAACAACCCCTGGGGCAGATACGAGGCTGGAATAGGGGCAAGCTGGGACAGGGCCCAATAAAGTGTTTTGGAAAAAATACCTGGCTTACCCTGGTTTCCCTAGGAAAAACCAGATCAGGCCCCATGTGTCACAGAAGCCTATCCAGCACACTGATCATCACTGCCGCTGCCATCTCCCTGGCTCTCCTGGAAGCCTGGCTGGGGTCCATCAGCATGTGATCAAGGCCAGTCATATGCAGGGGGGCTGCAGTCAAATGTGGCAGGACCCCTGCCTGGCTTCCATGTCAGTGGAGAAAATGGCAGTGGTAGCTTCAGCAAAAGGTGGCATCCTGTTTGGACTCTGCCCCATTTTCTCCAGGTAAGAGAGTGAGGGATGGACCAGCTTCAAAGTCAGGATATGCTGGCAGGGAGTTGGCATGTTGGCATATCCTGGCTCATGAAGATGAGCCCCTAGTTAGCATAAGGCAGAAGTGGGCAACTGTCAGGGATTGGACACATCAGCCCACTATAGAACCTTAGAGGGCTATACTCCCCAGCCCAAATGCTTTAAAATGGTGTTTTTAAGAAGTAAATTGAGAATGCCCAATTGCATTTCCTCTCACCCTGGATATTTTAGGCCTTTTGTGAAATGAGGAAGTAAACTAACAGCTGACTTAATGTTTACTTCTTGCTTTAAAAAATGTGTTTCCTGGATCTAGAACAGTGTGGAGGAGTCCAAAGCATGGGAACCTCATGGGGTAAATAGGACTACTTAAAGTTAAAGCAGCAACAACAACAAAACCCAGGGGGACCTTTGGGGACCTGAAAAATGGCCTTGAGGGGCTGCATGCAGCCCAAGAGCCTCACTGCCCAACCCTAGAGTAGATTTATTGAAATAAATGGGTCTACTCCATAACTAATTTGATTACCATTTATTTCAATGGCTCTACCCTAGGTAGGATTAACATTAGATTTTAGCTCCATATTTTTCAGTCAATACTCCACAAAGAATTATATGACAGAGAAAAAATGATCCAGCCTCTATAAGTCTTCCTGATTTCCTTTTAGTGCTTGGAAGCTGTTTTGCTGCAGATTGATAGCAGTTGCAAAGGACCCTAGCAACAAAGGCAGGGTTACACTCTCTAAGTATTATATGTGGAGCAAGCTAAGGAGCAAAAAAAATGTTTATAGGTTCCTTGGCAATGCTTTTTTGAGAAGCAACTTGTTGCCAGATCACTTGGAACCCTGCTTAGCTGTTGATAGGAGTTATAATTATGTTTTCCCCCACCACCCCGCTCACCATGTCTAAATGAAATCCAACTGCAGACTGGTGGTACACTAAAATATTCATGTTTTGCTTCCCCTCATTGCAATACTTGGAACAGATTAGCATATGGAGAAACAGAATAAATTAATCTTGCTTGTACAAAGGATAAAAGGATGGCAGAGCTTAAACAAGCCAAAGCAAAAGCTGATCCCATATTATCTAGTGAGTACTAGATGTCTGGGATTTCACAAAAATTAGCAGATGGTGACATCACTAGTGGGAAATGCAAGTTTCCATCCAAGGTAAGAGTATGCACACACATACAAAAAGTAATTGGGTTGGAACCCAGTTCAGATAGGGCTCAGCTGGCACAAGGTGGATATTGTGCTAAAGTTTGAATCCAAAATGAAGACTCACTTTGGCTCATTTTACAAGGCTTTAGACATTTCCCTAATGACAGTCATGAGGAAATCAATGCATAGCTATAACTTTTTTTTTTTTAATGTTTGACAGTACTGGATGTCATTTACATTGATCCAGCCAAATTTCAGACAAATATATAGAGAAGTTTTCATACCAGGTGCCTAAGGCTGGAATTTCTTTTTGTTTTTAAAGCAAGTCCCAAGCACGTTTTTAACTGAAAGGTAAATATTGTCAGTAATATTGGCAAGTATAGTATGTCTTCTGAGGGCATTAACCTTACCAAATGTCAGGCAAATAAATGTAGGGATCTTTGTGCAAGGGAAGCCTTTAAAGCAGGGCCATCAAGATGTTGTTGGATGACAAGTCCCAGCAATCCAAGCGAGCATAGTCAGTGGTGATGAATGCTGGGAAATGTATTCCAACAACTTCTGAAGGACTACATGATTCTTGCTCCTGTTTTAATGAATGGGTATATGTTGTTTAAAAGCAGTGGTGTCCAACCTGAGGCCCTCCAGGTGTTTTGGACACCAACTCCCAGAAACCTGAGCCTGCTGGTCCAATGGTCATGAATTCTGGGAGCTGTAGTACAAAAATCCTGGAGGGCCACAGGTTGGACACCACTGCTTTAAAGGTATTGTTATAAGAAAATAAGAGCCATGCTGGATTAGGTCTATCTAGTCCAACATTTTGTTCATGCAATGGACAATCTGTTGCCTATAAGGAACTCACCAGCAGGACATCAGTGTAGCTGCACTGTCCATCTATGCTTCTCAGCAACTGACATACAGAGGCATACCACCTGATACAGGATATATCAGGTATATCCTGTAGATCTGGTGGTATGCCTCTGTATATAGCCTGAGTAGTAGCCATTGATGATCTTATCCTCCATGAATGGCATGAAAATCCTGCCTCTGTTTTCTTTATTGGTCTTTGCCCTGCCTTGCCCCATCCTGCCAATGTAACAGCAGAGAAAATCAAATGAATTATTTTTGTTCCTTGGCTTGTCAGTCATTCTAGTTCCTTCAATTACCTGGTCACAAATGAGACATTAGTACAAACCTGGTACATGTTATGCCCTATATCAATTCTAAGCAATAAAAACAAAATGCATGGCTCAGGGTTACTCTGTACTGGAATGCCTAGTGTGTTACCTCATACTTTATATAACTGAGTGAAACATAACATTTTACTAAATACAGAAAATGCTAAACTCTGTTTTCTATGTAGATTAGTTGAAATCCATCCTGAACAAAACTGGACACATTTTGAAAACATGGAAAGCAGAAAACATTGCTTATTTTGGCAGCTTTTCCCACTCAGCTCCAGGGACTGAGCACCATATGCCCATATCTTATTTCAGGTTGACATCTTTTATCTAATTCACTATAAAATCACAAGAACTAAATGGCTGGTGATTGTTTCTAGCCCAAACTCATAGGCCAGTTAGGTCAGAGTATTCAAATTTAAGATTATGTATTCTGGTTGAATTTCAGTTATTTTTTATTCGTGCATTTATTTATTTATTTTGCAATTAAGAACAACAACAACAAAAAAATGCTGTGATAGATCAGATGAAAGCCACATGTAGTCCAGCATTCTGTTCATACAGTGACCAACATGTTGCCCCTGGGAAACCCACAAACACAATATGAATGTAACAGTACCCTCCCTCATGCTCCCCAGCGACAGCTAACTAGAAGTATATTGGACCCTGATACTGAAGGTGACATAAAGGCATAGTGACTAGTAGCCATTGATGGCCCCATCCTCCATGAATTTATCAAATCTCCTTATAAAGCTGTCCAAGTTGGCAGCCAACATTGTGTCTTGTGGCAGTAAATTCCCCAGTTTAGCTATGAAATGTGTGAAGCAGTGCTTCCTTTCATCTGTCTAGAATCTCCATTCAGCTTCAGTGGATGAGCCCAGGTGCTAGTATTCATGCCAGGGAAAAAAAGCTTTCTTTCCCATTCACTTTCTTGACACCATGAGTAATTTTATACACCTCTATCATATGTCAGCTTCCTTGCCTTTTTGTAATTTAAACCATTACAAATATTGTAAGACTGGCTTTTATTTGCTCCTTTCTGCCTTTTCTCACATGGTGTAGTGAGCAATTTGTTGTGTTCTCCACTGTATGGCCATGTGTTATACACAAGGAATTCAGAGAGTCTGAACAGTGCTTGATGCAAACTGTTTGTAAAGCCCTCAGAGCCTCAGATCCTTGTTCTTTCAGGTGGAGGAAGATGTGGGTCCTGCTTGATCTGTGGCTTTACACTGAGACCTAGGACATTTTCAGACAATCCTTGCAGGTCAAAGATCGAGCAGGAGAGGTTCGTAGCAGCAGCATGGCAGGGGGTTGATTTCGGACGATGCTGTCCCTGCTGTGAAATCGTCCGTCTCTCTTCCGCTTAGGGTTGGAGCCTGCCATGCTATATTCGGCCAGATTGTTGTCCGTGAATAAAAACTGGCTGAATATAGCACAGCAGGCTCCAACCCTAAGCGGAAGAAAGACGGACGATTTCACAGTAGGGACGGCATCGTCTGAAATTGACCCCCTGCCACGCTGCTGCTACGAACCTCTCCCGCTCGATCCTTGTGCTGCAAGGATCATCTGAAAAAGTCCCTATAGTGGAATTTGCACCTAAAATTCCTCTAGTTTCTAGAGCCCCTAGAGCCACCCTATCTTCTTTAGATGGGGCAGGTGGGATTCCCCCCCCCCAGAGCCAGGAAGCCTAGTTCATCATCGTGGAATGACCATGAATAGCAAAATCATTTATCTCTATGCCACAACCAGCTACCTGGATTCCTATTTTAAGTTCCTGGCAACCTAGGCACATGTTTTAGCTGGAAGCATTTGTCTATGTCCTCCCCATAACATGGTCCAAGAAGATACTTGGGGAGCTCATTTGGAGTTGCAGGGACTCAGTGGAACCCCCCCATATCTGGCTGGGGCATTGGTATCTGTCCACCTATTGAACAAGTAACAGTGGGACACAAGACGTCTCCCACTCAGTCTTGCTTTTCAAATCATTCTTGGAAGCCTGAATGTTACTGTTGCCAAACATACAAAATGACCCCAGTAAAACTGAAGAGAAGGAGAATCAGAACAATGCAGAGAGAGAGAGAGAGAGAGGGAGGGAGAGAGAGAGCAATCTTGTACACAAAACCATGTGGCCATTATTTGTGCAAGGTTGCTGGGTTTTGTGCAATACTATTTTTTGTGGGTAAGGTTTTTCTTATGCAAGATTGCCATTTTTTAAAATTTTTATTTTATTTTTATTTAATTTTTTGCAAAGAACAGCAATCTCCCCCACACTCAACTCCCCACATATGACTGCCTGGAAACAGCATTTTATTTTTTGTTCAAAACTGCACAATTACCATGGGAAAAAAAACCCTATATTTCTGGAAAGAATAATTTCTCAAAACATTTCAGAATATGTGAATATTGAGCAAAAACTGCAAAATTCTTGCCACTATATTATTCATCCCAACGGGGTGTCCCTATTTTTAAGAAACCAATTTTTCACCCAGGAAACAAAGAGTGGTGAATATTATTTCCATCCCTCACAAAAAATGAGTTGCACATTTGAAAATCTGCAGAACGAAAAATATGCAGATTTCAAATGTGTTGAAAACACTACTTTCTCACACATCCGCCAATGGTGGAGGGATGTGTTCAAGCTATCCATACATTAAAAATGTGCCCAAAATGTTACAGCTGCAAACAAGAAAGGAAGAATATCTATGGATGCAGCCTTTAAAGATGAGCACATCAGTAGATGAAGTCACTCATCAAACTTTATATCCTTTCAAAACAAGCCATTTATTATATTTTCTTCCTCAAAACCCACATGCACCGCTGCTGCTTCTATGCTACTAATGTTTGAAACAATCAGCTAAACCATTTTGCTAGTGTACAATGTAGCACTTGCTGCCCCCACACCAATTTCTGGCTCTAAAGGTGGATGTAGAGCATTTGTCTTGCCCTTAAATAAAATTGCAAGCAATTGTAGCGTTGTTATTGTTATCATCTATTGGCTAGTTTTCTGTAGAATGTACCACACTTAAGGCAGCTTTCAAAAAGATATTCCCCAATACAATAATTTTCCTTAAAAAGTGGCAATTTATATACATGTATTCCTTCTACAATTGCCAAGAAGCACATGCATTTTGTAAAACTTTTATAAGAAGTAACTCATAGTTAACACAAGGTCAAATCTATCTTGAACATTTTGTTGAACAGAAAGCCTAGGATCAAAAGTACAAAGCCTGTCAGTTTTATTGCCCCATTTTAAATGTACTGTACATGATTTACGGAGAGGGTTTTTAACCTCCCTTCCTTCATCTGCTGTTCCTTGCAGCTCACTACAAAATATTCTTTTCCTATTCACTTTTTCTGCAAGGTTCCTATGGCAACTTTCAAGAAATATTTCTTGCCAACCTTCAACAAAACAACAACATCATGTTTTAACTGATAAAACAACTCCATCATCTATGAAGATCATCTGTTTTGCCATTACCTGCCCAAGTTGAAGAAGACCTGCAGTGGCTGTAAGTAATATTTCTTTGTCTTGCTACAGTCAGTGCTGTAATGCTGAATTCCAGGGTGGAGTGCTAGTGATGATCTTATGTGGGTAAAATGCCATTGGCCCTAATCCAAACATCATGGTAAGGTGGAACAACCTTTCTGCAAGTCTTTCCAACAACACCAATGAAGAGTGGCATCTGCACCTCTTCTTTCTTTCTTTCTTTCTTTCTTTCTTTCTTTCTTTCTTTCGTGTGAGGCACCTGGGGAGGTGCAAAAATACAATTGGGCCCAAGGCAAGAGGCATGATTGGCCCTGCGTCCTCATATCTTCCTGCAAATTTATAGACGACTTGGATCTGCTGAGATTTTGCAACCAACTTTATATGCATTCTCTAGCTTGTTGAAATATCAGTTTATTTTAAAATGCATTCATTGTTTCTTCACTGTCCAGTCCCCCAGCAGAACTGGGGTAGGGCTGTGCAGACCCCCCCCCATCTCCTCCTGAACCCTGGTGGCTTCAGGGTTGCACTTTGCCCACCACTGGATAAGATTCTCACAACCATCTTAATGACTGCATGTTGAGTATTAAAAACAAAAACAAAAAAAACATGAGTTTTTAGTGTACCATAGAAAATCGTTAAAGTGAAGTGAAACTCATTTATGTCCTTTTCCTACCAAACAGAAAGAGTTTAAGTGTCTTTCCCCTTAATCTAGGATCCCAATTTGTGGGTATCGTAAAATCTAACCCTTTTCCATAACTGTAGAATAAGTATTCTAGATCATTTTCCATAACTGTAGAATAAGTATTGCCATAACCCAGGTAAATTCCCTCATCGACATAGAATATTCTGAAAACATTAGAATGTTGGCAGCATTCTTGCTTCAGAAGGAAAACAAGTATGCTCCCCATGAACTACCTTTGTCAGAGCTTGCAGCCATGGGTTTTAATGTGGCAGGAAAACCTTGTGTATGTGTCTTCAAGTCTCCTTATGGCACTCTTATGAACTTCATAGTGTTTTCCTATAGTTGACTTATGTTGACTTATGGCAATCCCATGAATTTCATAGAATTTTCATACTCAAGGGATCCTTGGAGGTGGTTTTGCCAGTTCCTCCTCTGAAATCTGGTAATCATTAACAACCTCCTATCCAAGTTCTAACCAGGGCTGACCCTGCTTACCTTCTAAGATCAGAGAGGATCTGGTGTCTTTATGGTATTTCAAAGAATCATAGAATTGTAGAGTTGGAAGAGACCACGAGGGTCATCTAGTCCAACCCCCTAACATGCAAAAATACATAATCAAAGCATCCCTGACAGATGGCCATCCAGCCTCTGTTTAAAGACCTCCAAGGAAGGAGACCCCACCACGCTCCGAGGGAGTGTGTTCCACTGCCAAACAGCTCCTACTGTCAGAAAGTTCCTCCTAATGTTGAGGTGGAATCTCTGTTCCTGGAGCTTGCATCTATTGTTCCATGTTCTAGTCTCTGGAGCAGCAGAAAACAAGCTTGCTCCATCCTCAATGTGACACCCCTTCAAATACTTAAACAGGGCTATCATATCGCCCTTTAACCATCTTTTTTCCAGGCTAAACATACCCAGCTCCCTAAGTCTTTTCTCATAAGGCATGGTTTCCAGACCTTTCACCATTTTAGTCGTCCTCCTCTGGACACACCCCAATTTGTCAATATCCCTTTTGAATTGTGGTGCCCAGAACTGGACACAATATTCTAGGTGAGGCCTGACTAAGGCAGAATAGATTGGCACTTTGACTTCCCTTGATCTAGACACTATACTTCTATTGATGCAGCCCAAAATTGCATTGGCCTTTTTAGCTGCTGCATCACACTGTTGACTCATGTTCAACTTGTGGTCTACTAGGACTCCTAGATCCCTTTCGCATGTAGTCTTGTTCAGCCAAGTCTCCCCCATCCTATATCTATGCATTTCGTTTTCCTGCCCTAAGTGCAGTACCTTACATTTCTCTGTATTGAATTTCATTTTGTTAGCTTTGGCCCAGCTCTCCAGTCTATCCAGGTTGTTCTGAATTTTGATCCTGTCCTCTAGGGTATTAGCTACTCCTCCTAATTTGGTGTCATCTGCAAATTTGGTAAGTATGCCCCTAATTCCCTCATCCAAGTCATTGATAAAGTTGTTGAATAGCACTGGGCCCAGGACAGAACCCTGTGGCACCCCACTGGTCACATCTTTCCAAGATGAAGAGGAGCCACTGCAGAGCACCCTTTGGGTTTGGCCGGTCAACCAATTACAAATCCATTTAACAGTTAACTTGTCTAGCCCACATTTTACAAGCTTGTTTGCAAGAATGTCACGGGGAACCTTGTCAAAGGCCTTACTGAAATCAAGGTGTGTGATATCCACAGTGTTCCCTTCATCTACTAAGATGGTAATTTTATCAAAAAAAGATATCAGATTAGTCTGGCATGACTTGTTTCTCTGAAACCCATGTTGACTTTTTGTGATTATGGCATTGCCTTCTAAATGTTCACAGACTCTCTGTTTAATGACCTGCTCCAGAATCTTCCCTGGTATTGATGTCAGACTAACTGGACGATAATTGTTGGGATCCTCTTTTTTCCCCTTTTTGAAGATGGGGACAATGTTTGCCCTTCTCCAGTCTGCTGGGGCTTCTCCTATTCTCCAGGAGTTCTCAAAGATTATTGCTAATGGCTCTGAGATTACATTTGCCAGCTCTTTTAATACCCTTGGATGTAGTTCATCTGGTTCTGGAGATTTAAATTCATTTAGATTAAGAAGGTATTCCTCTACTATCTCTTTGCTTATTCTATGCTAGATTTCCCCTATTCTGTCCTCTGTTCCATTATCCTCAGGTTGCTCACCCTTTTCCTTTTCTGAAAACACTGATGCAAAAAAGGTGTTGAGTATTTAAGTGCTTGTAACATAGCCACTGATAAAAATTTCACCAAACCAACAAATGATTACCTTCTTCAGCAAGTCAAAACAAGGTACTTGAGTAGATTTCACCAGAATTTGCCAGAACACAACAGAGAGTAAAAAAGGATAATTGTGTTAATTTTCAGCACTTTTAAAGGTGTACAATTACTATCGGAACAGTATGAATTTTGACATATTTATAGGCATCATAAAGGACTTGCTGAATTTCATGTTAACTCAACAGATGTTATTTTTATAAGCAACAGAATGTTGAGGCTTATACTATTGGAAGCTTATTTGTGTGTGTATGTGACAAATTTCCTTACAGAATTTACAACTTACACTAGGGAATGTATCCCTGTGTCAAATATAATACAGGAACACTCCTCAAATAAACATGCCTCAATCAATTCTCACATGTATATGGCCATTCATTTAACCCAGGTGCAGCTGTAATAGAATACATACCTTGCATTAAGCAGTATTCTAGTACCTGTGTATGACTCAGATATGAATGCATATAGATAATAGCCTTGTTCCAACACTGAAGAATCTTAAGCATGGAGTACATCACCCTTCCGTTCTGTTCTCCCAGATGTCCTGAGTATACAGGGGAGTTATAATGCCCAATTGAATGTGGTTATATGCTTTTCATCATGCAACACCTGAAAAAAAATAGTATGCAGGGATCTCATTTTGCACTACAGATATCCACACAATACACTGTATGTACAGTACAACCCCTTTATCTGTGGGGCATACGTTCCCAGACTTGCTTTGGGTACCAGAAACCACAGATAATAGTGAACCCTATTAAAATGATTTCCAGTCCAAGCATACCATAGAGTCATGCTGGAGGACCTAGAAAATGCCTAGAGAGATTTATTTTCTTTTTCTTTTTCTTTGTGTGTGTGTGTGTGTGTGTGTGTGTGTACAGGTAAGCGAATCCACAGACACTGGTCCCACGGATATGGGGGTCATACTGTACATTCCCGACCCCACATAAGCCCATGCATCAATGGAGTTGTAAGCATCTAGCCTTATTGTCAGAGTGCACACTACCTGTGGTCCCTCTATGCTGGGTTCTGCAGTGCTATACCCTCCTTGCAGTGTGCAAGGTGCTAAATAATAACTATCAGTCTCCAAGTCCTACAGAGTATTTACAAGTATATACAGACCAACAACTGCAAAGTAATCCAACAGCATATCCTGCTGCAACTCCAATAATAACCCCCAACAATGAATATAGGCCACACTCATATTTATACACATTGTCCATGTCATGAACTCCTTCAACAAGTGTCTGTAACATACCAGTTGCAATAGCCATTTGCATCATCTCTGCTGTGTCATCCTAGGTGTATCCTGGGTGGTGTGATGATGACAGTTCATGTCCATCGCCATAGTGCAACCTCTTCTTCATGTTACATCATCTAGCACATGCAGCAGCCATATTCTGGCCAGTGAAATTCTGCACAGACTTTGCATGTGCACTGACCCTGATCCATTTTTCTCAGGTTTAAGTTCTACACATAAGGAGGTACTTGTACATATAAGGAAAGAGGCTGTTAGCTCTTTCCCCTCCTTTACTGTTGGCACTTTTTACCTATGAAGGGGACAAGCTGTTGCAGGAGAGTGATTTCTCTATCCATGGACACTCTCCTCAAGATTTCAGAATCCTAAAGTCTTTCTGTACTTCCTTGTAGCAATTTTTGTTGGATCAGTATTTAGCACAAGTGGGAATAAAAAGCGTAAATGGGTCAATTTTCAGCACTTTTATACTTTCTATAGCTGTGGCAATTTTCTCAGATCATTCTGAAATTTGTGACATTTGTAGACCTTGTCATCAATGTCAAGTTTCAAGTTGTTCATTCAACAGATGTCATTTGTATAAAGAATAGGATTTGAGGGCTTGTAATGGCATTGTTGTTGCTGTTGTCAGTCATAATAGTTAATAACACTGTCAAGGTAGCTGCCATGTTTCAGCAAACTTACATTACTCCTTAATGCATAATATACATTGGAGTAGAGGAGGGGGAGGAGGAGGAGGAGTTGCTTATAGTGATGAGGAGAAGGAGGAGGAAGAAGATGTGGTGGGGGGTAGTGATGATAAGGCAATACAGTTCATCATCACCATGATATTATTTTCTTCTTTTCTCTTCCATGATGCAACCTCTGCATGATTTCCTATTGCCAACTCCCTGAAAGACCTGTAGCACAAACAAACCTCACCTGCAAAAATTGGGGAGAAATCCTAAATCAAATTCAGAATTTTGTAGAGAATGCAAAATTCAAACACTTTGCTTCCTCCTTTCCAATTTGACATGTCCAAGAGCTCTGTTGTGGATTTGGATGATAAGTAAAGCTAGGATTCCTATTGATTTTAAGTTTCTTTGGAATGTATAACCAGTGGTGGCACTAGGGGGTGCATAGAGGCCAAACAAACCAAGTGACACTGTCAGAGGGAGGGGTAGTAATGCCACAGTGTATAACTATAGTGCCAGAGTATCCCCTATAATTGATGAAGTTGAGTTTATACTACTGGTTAGCAAAGCATCTAGAAAAAGTAGCCTTCATTAAGTATTGCCAAGAAAACATGAGATCTGGTGCCTCTCAAGCACACTCTAAATTGGTGAGTGCTCTGAACTCCCTAGCACAGTGATGGCGAACCTATGACACGTGTGTCAGCACTGACACACGTAGCCATTTCTGATGACACGCGGCTGTAGTCCTCTTCCCCACCACCTGCAACCTCACCACCCTCCCTAAAGTGGCAATCAGGGCTTCGAAGCCCCGGTCGCCACTTTCCTCCAGCCCCCCACCTTCCCTAAAGTGGTGATCGGGGCTTCAAAGCCCTGGTTGCCACTTTCCTCCAGCCCCCCACCCTCCCTAAAATGGCGATTGGGGCTTCTGAAGCCCAGGTCGCCACTTTTCCCCACCCCACCCTCCCTAAAGTGGTGATCAGGGCTTCGAAGCCCCGGTCGCCACTTTCCTCCCCCCTCCCTAAAGTGGCAATCAGGGCTTCGAAGCCCTGGTCCCACTTTCCTCCCCCCCTCCCCAAAGCGGGAATCCTGCACACATACATGTTTTTTTTCCTCAAAGTGATACACCACCCAAGTTATGCTCAGTTTTTTGGTGAAGTTTGACACACCAAACTCAAAAGGTTGCCCAGCACTGCCCTAGCAGGTAGTAAAGCTTTTCCAAGTCCATGGTATATTTTATTATTAATAATCTCAGACTGTGAGACTTTTCTTTTCTTCATACCAAAGGGTTTTTTTAATGCTATGTAGGGACTTCTCTTGGGTTAGGGTTTTGTTGGCCTTACATAGAAGCTATTATATCAAAAATATGACAGGTTTATGTGGCCCATTGACCATGCTCACAATAGTTCCTTATTATGTTTAAGACAAATGCCTAGCAGATAACGTTTATTAAAATTAAATACTTACATTATATAAAGAAGGTTGCTTAATAGGGGAACAGATGGTTAATGGGCTGTGACTAGCCACAAATGAGTTTGCAACTATTGCCTCATGAATCTATCAACAGATAGCAAAATGATTCTGGACAAGGACCAATTGCCCAGAGTCTGTACACAATCTAATTTTAGGTTCTTTCCCTCTCCTCATTCCCACTCCCCCAGATAGCATGAACAATATGATGGAGTCACTTTGCTGGAAACAATTGAACAGAACTGACAAATTCATAAGGCTTCAGACCATGAAATCCCAATTGGTCCAATCACAGATCCATTTATCATGCCTGTAGAGATGTTATTAAACTACAAGTTATTGTCTTCCCTGCTGTGATAACTGCCACTTGGAAATGGGCCAATTCTGCAGCAGAAAGAATCCTTTTTAATACATATCTTTAGAAAATTTTGCACATTTCAAACACAGGCCTCTTTTCTAAAATATGTTTTATTCAGAACAGACAAGTAAGAACAAAGGGTTGTATAAAATAGTGGTATTCCAGTTTCTCCAGTGGAACCAGGAATGAGGCAATCCTTTTCCCTACTGCACCCACTGTGGTCCACCATAACTACATCTCAGGAACCCTCTAAAGCTGATCTTAGGGTATTAGGAAGGGTCCATTTTGATTTAGCATGATCTTTCTTCATTTCAACTACAGCCAGACTTGATCTCAGTTTGGGGATGTCCAAGGTAAGCTGCCCTTGGATGTCTGCTACACCCATCATCTGCTCCTCTCATTGACAACTGCCTATTATTTGTTGGTGGGCAGCCTGCCTTGTTATAGAGTCAGCAATAAGCAGAGCTCTGGGCCCATGTATCTCAACTAACATGTGCGACCATCATAACTATGTTGATCCCAATGTACATATGTACAGCAGGGGCTGGTATATGTAAACTGAGGCATTCAGGCCCAGAGCTCTGTCCAGCAGTGCTGACAAGCTACTCCATCTGGTGACCTCTCAAATCACTGCAGGAATGCACCCAAACATGGTAGTTTGGTTTATTTGCCTTCTGTCACATCCACATACCCACACACACCTTAAAAATGGGGGAGGGGAACCAGCCAATAACAAAGTTAAATGGAAACTGATGCAGCCCACTGATGCAGCTGTGGGAGGGTCTCTTTTGTCCTTTGCTGAGCGTAACATTTCTTGGATTTTGGTGGGGAACTTTGAATTCCTTGCTCCAAGAAATCCAAGAAATGTTACACTCAGCAAAGGACAAAAGAGACCCTCTCACAGCTGAAGGAGTTTACCGCATACCATGCAGCTGTGGACAAGTTTATATAGGGACCACTAAATGCAGTGTACAAACACAAATCAAGGAACATGAGAAACACTGCAGACTGGGCCAGCCAGAAAAATCAGCAATAGCAGAACATGTGATAAACAAACCTGGAAACAAAATGTTATTTAAAAACAGAAATTCTGGACCAGGGCAGCAACTATCATGTCAGAATGCTCAGAGAAGCTATTGAAATCCACAAACACCTGGGCAACTTCAACAGGAAAAAAGAAACCCTAAAACTAAACAAAATCTGGCTCCCAGTTTTGAAAAACAATAGAATCAAAACTCAACACTTACAAAGGAATTCCACCCAGGGACAGGGGGAGTTCCAGCAGATAATGGCCCATCAACCAACCATTAGCCAAACGGACACTAACAAGCCTTGCATTTCTATACCCAGAAACTAACCATTCAATTACACAAATTTACATATACTCCCCAACAGGGGTTCACAATGTATGAACTCCACACACACTCCTACCCAACCATTCTCTGAAGATGCCAGCCACAGATGCAAGTGAAATATCAGAAAGAAACTATTCCAGAACACGACCTCACAGCCTGGAAAAAAAACAAGGAAAATCTATTAAAAGCTGTGCTTAAATACCAAGTGCAACTGTCAAGTATCAAGCAACTAACACATTATAAACAAAGGGGAGCAGTGAAACATCCCTTTTCACCTATCAATATAGACTGAATGATTTGTTAGTCATTTCCTTTCATGACTCCATTGCCCCTCATTCCACAGGCTTCATAATAATGACAAAACCATAACCACTAACACTATGCCCATTTAAATGGCCAGCAGGAAAAAAAAAACTTTTTTGTTTAAGCATGCTTGTAATATGTAACTGTGCGCACAGGGGCTATTTTTTTAATGGGGTATGTGTCGTATTTTTAAAAAATTTTTAAAAAAAACTTTTTCATATTTTGAATAATTTTAAATCGTTTAAATTGTGACAGTTTAAATTGTTGTAGAAATTATATTAGATTCTAATTGTCCTTTTATAAGCTTTCTTGGGCAGCACTCTGAGAGAAAGGTGGCATATAAATTTAATTAATCAATTAATTAATATAATGCTATATACGGGGGGAGGAGGTCATTCTCTAGAACCTCTGTCATGATGGGGTTCCCATCATCATGCCTCAAGGTTGATTGCAACTCCCATCATTCTTCCAGAGAACTACATTTCCCTTTTTTGTAAATGTTATTGTCTTGCCAACATGGCATCAGGTAAGGAAAGGGTTAACTGGAAGGAAGGGTCAAAAACACGACCTATACAGAAGCTCATAAGGTGGCATCATCAATCACATCGCCAGACCAGGAATGGCCAATCACAACTCTTGAACTGGGAATCCCATCAAAGATATAACTGCTTTTGTGTGTGGCCATTGCAGGGTAAGACCATGCAGCTTTGAACAAAGACAAAAGGAGGCCCTTTATATTCCGCCTGGCTTAGCTCACAGCTCCCTGATAACATCTGAAAGCCAACAGAGACTGCACATAGTGATTAGAACTTTAAGGCATGTTTTGGATCGCTTTAGGGAATTATGTTAATTTCTTCCACTTTGGTTGAGATGTGTAGCTGAACTTAGTAACTGAATGTAACGTAGAATAACTGAATGCTTTGATTTTGATACCTTGTTATTTCTGTAACTTTAAAGCATGCTTGGGGCATGGAAGAGGCTGCCCATTGGGGGATTGATATAACTTGAACTTGCTTGAATAAATAGTCTTCTTAATCTTTCTATACACTGATGCTGCATGTGTCTATACCTCTTGGTTTTGCTACAATTCTCTGTCTCTCTGGGGATAGGAGGGAAGAGTTGGTTGGTTCACAATGATGGGTAGTCTCCCTGGGTATCCAGTCTCTCATTGGTCTGGCTATAAAGACTGCGTCGGGTGGTGGCAGTGATTTTAGCCTCTAGGGGGCACTCTTGGGTGAGGCTACTCAGAGTTGCCCTTAGAGCAAAGCTAAATCTCAGAGTTCCAAGGTGAGAGTTCCCAGTTTATCCTTTAACATGGTGGCATGCAGTGGTTTGACGAACTGCATCAGTGTTAGGTGTTAGGAACACAACTTCTCTCTGCCTCTGTCCTGCCTGTCCATTTCAGAGAAGGAAGGAGGAAGAGCAGGGGGTGAGGAGTGACTTTACATTGTTCAAGCATTCTGTGCCTGTGAAATTGAAGAGCTTTGCTTGCTCTGCTCTCTTTGAAAAAGAAAATTAAAAAAAAACACTGTTTGTTTTCCCTCTCTGTGGAAGAGGAGAGATGTAGGGGAGGCAATTTCATGGTTTATGCAGATTCTTTTTATTACCTTCTTTACATACTTTTCTTGAACCTACAGAGCCTCCCAATTAATCTCAAATTTTCACTTTAAATGACAATTCTGCTCCAGGCCTTATTAGCTTAGCCCACAGCCTGGAATCTTTCTTCCAGAGAAACTCTGATTATTCTCTAATATTGTTATTTGTCTCAAAAGTTGCAAAATCAAGGTAGCTGAACACATGAACTTCAGTAACAAGAAAACCATCCTTTCAGACATTGTGTTGCTTCCTGGATAACCGATAAAGATTTATTGAAACTTTAAGGAAATGAATTTAATGTGAAAACAAGAGAAGAATTAAATATGGAAAATATCAATTGCCACTGGTTCTTATGCCAGCAACTAGATAAGAGATTTAAAAAGGATTCCAAATTAGGAAGATTAGAAGTAGATAAAACAGACTTGGACACAATACTAAAAAGTGGCAATAAACATATAATAACCAAATTTTACAAAATATTAATTGACTTGTAGTTGGAACAAGAAGGAATAAAAAACAGCATGAATAAATGGGCCCAGAACATGGGAGATACTGTACAATTGGAACACGTCATGAACAGAAATTTAAAATTTACAAGAAATTATAACTTGGAAAAATATTATAAAATGTTTAATATAGATGGTATTTAATGACATGAAAAGTGGCCAAAATATATAAAAATACAAGAGACAACTGCTGGAAATGTAAACAAACAAATGGCACCTTTTTTCACATGTGGTGGCAGTGTGAAAAAGCTTTCCTCCCTCTCCTTTTTTTCCTTTCCTTTTTCTCTTTTTTCCCTTTCCCTTTTCCTTTTCTTTCCTTTTTTTTCTGTTTTGTTTTTTGTTTTCTTTATAGTTACCACCCCAAGGGGAAAGATAGGAGAAGGGTAACAATTTAAATTACGGGAAAAGTAATTATAAAGACAACAAATATTTTTGGTTCTGGGGGAGTCATTAGCCCAGGATAAATTCATTAAAGGGAACTTATAAAAGAAAAGTATTCAAATATTAAATTGCTTAATTGGTAAATAACTTTAAAATAAGATAAAAAAATATTATTATTATTCAATGGGAATAAGCAACCAAGGGTTAAAATCCACAAAATATCATAGAAAGAGCAATATAAGGAAAACTTAATATTTGGAAATATAATATTTGGAAATATAAATATATACAATAATTTAGCTTGGAGTATTATATACTTATACATTGTAAATCAGTTTGGTAGAAATAAAAGGAAAACAGCAGATGGTGTCTGGGATTAAGAAAACAATAACACAAACACAAGTATTGACTAGAAGGGGATCCATTGAAGTGATGAAATTATCAGAATTGCATACTTTGATAATTGATTATATGAAAGCTATATTAAAGAATTTCAAGCAAAAAATAACCCCAAAACTTCCCAGCGATATAGTTATTTCCTTTACTAGAATGAAAACAAGAGATATGATAATTCAACAAAGTTACAAAGACAAATTAATCATAAATGAGGATGAAGTTAAGATCTTTAAAGATATACCTCCAACAATACTAAAGAAGAGTCAGGATTACAAATTTATTATGCAATTACTAATGAGGAACGGTATAAACTATAAGTGGGAGAGAATAGAGGGTATCTCCTTTACGTATAAGCAAAAAAGATACAAAATTAACTCAATTACAAAAGCGAAAGAATTTTGTAAGAAAATTGAAAGAGAAATCGATAAAGAAAAATCAAGAAAGAAACAAGCAAAGATTGAAAGAACTAATCTAGAAACAGATGAAATAACTGAAGAAGAAAAAAAGGATAAACAAATTACAGGACAACAACAAGAAGTAGAAGCATTAGGAAAGGATGATCAAGAGGATCAAGAAGAAAGTATTCAAGAAGAAGAAGAATCGGAAGAACCAGAAGAATTAGAAGAAGAAGATAAGCACAATGATACAGTGGAGGATGATGAATCTTAAAATAACAACTTGGAATGTGAGAAGACTCAATTCTGAATACAAACAAAGACAGGTGCTACATCAATTGGAAAGGCTGAAATCGGATATAATTTTTATTCAGGAGACTAGGATCAAAGAAGATTATATTAGATTCTTCAGAAGCTTAAAATTGGGAAATCACTTTTATTCAGCAGTCAACAATAAGAAGAAAAGGGGAATAGCATATGTGAACAAGATCTATGTAACAAAGGAACTGTTCAAAGATAATTATGGACAAATAATTGGAATTGAAGTATCATTCCAGGAGAAAAAATAATTGGTAGTTGTAGGAATTTATGCCCCAAACAATAATCAAGAAACTTCCTACAGAGATTTACATAAAAGAATAGAATGCTATGATAAGGAGAATGTGCTGTTTATTGGAGATTTCAATGGAGTTATAAATCCTAATACAGATAGGACCATGAAGAAAGAATCAAGATTTCAAGGAAAATTGCCCATGAGTTTCTTTGACTTAAAGATGGAATTAAATCTGGAGGATGATTGTATGGATGATTAAGAAGGGAAACAAAAAAAGGCTTTACCTTCTTTTCTGAAAGATTCAAAACTATGTCAAGAATAGATTTCATTCTAGCTTCTAAAAATCTTATTCCTAGCATTACTTCAATGGAATATTGGAAAAAAAAAAAAACAGTCTCAGACCACAATCCAATTCAGATCTCAATGGAATCACACACACAAAAATCTTTCCACTGGAGGCTGCATGAAAGCTTATTACGTGATGAGAATTTTCTAAAAACATTAAAAGAAGAGATAAGCTTCTACTTTAAAGGGAATGTGGTAGGAGAATCTCAAACAAGAATAGTATGGGATGCAAGCTAGTTCGTTGTATATGAATAAAGAGTGGAGCAGAAGTTAAAAAAGCAAAACCAGAAAGATATAGATTTTTGACCAAACAATTAGGAATAAAAGAAAGAGGATTAAGAGAACACCCAAATAGAAAAGATATAATTTGACAAATCAAATTGATACAAAAGCAGACCACCATGGAAGACTTAACTTTAGTTGAAATGAAAATGAAAAAAGCAAAACAGAGAATTTTAGAATATTCAAACAAGTCAGAGAAATGGCTTGCTAACAAACTAAAAAAAGAAACAGAAAAGAAATTCATTTTACAAATTAATAGAAATGAGAAGACAATAACAACTCAAAAAGAGATAATAACAAATATTACAAACAATTGTTTGATGATAAAAAGACTAATGATGGAAAAGATCTGATAAGAAAATATTTAGAACAGCAAAATTTAGCAAATATAACACAGGAGCAAAGGAAAAAACTTAATGAACCCATTACAATAGCAGAGATTTCAACAAGACAATTAAAATCAAATAAAGCACCAGGACCAGATGGATTTACTGCATTATACTATAGATCAGTAGAAGATGAAGATGTGCTGAATGTTGTGTCCTTGAGCAAGCAGGGATCACCAGCATTGAAGCCATGATATTGAGAACACAGCTGTGCTGGGCAGGGCAGGTTTCTAGGATGGAGGACCATTGCCTCCCAATTTTTTATTTTTATTTATTTATTTATTTATTTTTACCCCGCTTTTCAGCCACAAGGCTATCAGAGCAGCTTACAAACTGTTTTAAGCAATAACAATTTACACATCTACATTGCATTAAGTAGCTTCCGATGTGTGTTAGCTAATTGCCCCCACAAGGTGGGTACTCATTTTACCGACCTACGAAAGGATGGAAGGCTGAGTGAACCTTGGAGCCCTCTGGAATCGAACTTGCAACATGGTGGCTTGCAGTACTGGCATTTAACCACTGCAATACAAGGACTCCCTGAAACAACATCTCAGGCTCGGCCAAATTGATCACCAACAATGGTCCGCCCTGGCCACACATCGGGAGGCATGGAGATGCACTATCCATAATGCTGCAGCCTTATTTGAGAACTCACGCCGAACAAGTCTTGAAGAGAAACGACAACACAGAAAGAATCACAACCCGGAAACATCACCCAAGGAGACTTTCTGCTGTGCTCTCTGCAACCGGACTTGTTTATCTTAGATTGGCCTTTTTAGTCATCAGCGTGCTTGCAGAAAGTGCAGGATGAGTCCTTCTTGAATCTAGATCAGTAGAAGATGAAATAATCATTCCATTACATAGAACATTTAAAGAAGTTGAAGAAAAGGGAATTCCAGAAACCTGGGCTATGGCTAATATATCATTAATACCAAAGGAAGGGAAAGATAAAAAAGAAATCTCAAATTATAGATCTATCTCCCTTCTTAATTTAGATTATAAAATATATACCTCAATACTCGCAGGAAGATTAAAAAGAGTTTTAACAGAAATAATACATGGAGAACAAAATGGCTTTATACCTTGAAGGCAGATTAGGGATAATGCAAGATTGATCTTAGACATCATAGAATATTATAAAATAAATAATGAGAAAAAATAGCAATGGTATTCATTGATGCCGAGAAGGCCTTTGACAACGTGCGGTGGGATTTCCTGTTTGAAGTCATGAAGAAGATGGATCTCGGAGATAACTTTATTAGAAGAGTAGAAAAGGATATATGATAATCAATATGCACAACTAATTATCAACAGAGAGAAATCCGAAATGATAAAAATGACTAAGGGAACTAGAAAGGGGTGTCCCCTATCGCCTTTGCTTTTCATTTTGGTTTTAGAAGTCTTGAATAGAAATATAAGAGACAACAAAAATCTACCTGGGGTAAAAGTCAAAGGACATACTTTTAAGCTTCAAGCATTTGCTGATGATCTTGTTATTTTTTTCTGAAAATCTGACAGAAAATATAGAAGAACTTTTAAAAATTATTTCTGAATTTGGTCATTATGTCAGATTTAAGATAATCAAAGAAAAGTCAATTATATTAACGAAAAATATGAAAGAACAGGAAGAACAGTTATTATCTATAAAATCAGGATGAAGAATTGAAAAGAAAGTGAGGTATTTAGTGCTTTGGATCACAAAAAGAAATTCAGATATATTTGAAAACAACTACAAAAATATGGAAAGGAATTAAGTACGATATGGAGAGATGGGCAAAATTATATCTGTCAATATTAGGGAGAATAGCAGCTTACAATATGATTATCTTGCCAAAAATGTTATTTTTATTTCAAAATGCACCTATTATAGTAAATGACAAATGTTTGGTTGAATGGGAAAGAGACTTAAAAAAATTCATTTGGAACAAGAAGCTTAGAATTAAATGGAAAGACCTCATGGATATAAAAAGTAGAAGAGGCTGGGATATGCCTGACTTAAGATTGTATTATTATGCAGAAGCCCTTATGTGGTTGCAAGATTGAATAAGACTTGAAAATGAAAAGATGTTATCCATAGACGGTTATAATAACTAGTTCGGGTGGCATGCCTACCTTTGCTACGACAAAGACAAATCAAATAAAGATTTTAATAATCATTTTGTTAGAAGAGCACTCCTATTAGTATGGAAGAGAATAAAAAAGATAATTTACAGTAAACTGCCATATTGGACTTCTCTGCAAAAGGCCTTCCAAAATAGGTGGAAGACTATCTTACAATGGTTAAGCTATAAAGATATATTAAAAGAAAATGGAAAGGATAAATTCATTATGAAATCTAAAGAGGAATTAGAGGAAATTTGTAAAATTAATTGGTTTAATTATTACCAATTGAAAACAAGATTCTCAGTAGACATAAAAACAGAAAATATAGGAAAGGAAGGAAATGATTTAGACAAAATAATATGGGAGCGACAAAAGAAAAAAATATATAAATTGTTACTAAGTAGAACTTTAGAGATGGAAAACATTAAAGAGTATATGATTAAGTGTGCAAGGGGTATTGGTTATACCTTAGATCTTGAAGCATGGGAGAAAGCAAGAAATAAAACTAACAAGTTTACCATATGTCAAAATTTAAAAGAAATTACCTGAAAATGGCCCACAGGTGGTACTATACTCCATCAAGACTTAATAAGATCAATAACTTGATTAGTAACATCTGTTGGAAATGTCAGAAGAACATCGGCTCTCTACTACATATGTGGTGGAGTTGCAAGGTGATGAAAAAAATTTGGGGAAGGATTCATAGAATCATGGAAGAAATGTTACAAACTCAATTTGAAGCCAGACCTGAATTATTCTTGTTAAGTATGACTGGCAGAATAGAAAAAGAAGTAGAAATTTTAAAAAATGGAGAATTATACTATATTTAATCTTGGTGGCTAGAATAACAATAGCTCAAAAATGGAAATCACCAAATGCACCCATATTGGAGGACTGGTTTATGAAGGTTCAAGAAATGTTAGAATTAGACGTACTGACAGCTAAAATTAATAACCTGCCAAAGAGAAGATCACTAGAAAAATGGAAATCAATATTAAAGAAATGGGATAATAAGGGGATTGATATAGAATAAGAAATGCATGAATAATATAACATGGAAATCTTCAGAGTTCCGTTAAATAAGATAGAAGACAAGAGAAGTTAGTTTAATAGTGGCTTATACAAATCATTTACCTCAATAGTATCAAACTTATAGGAAGTCAAAGAATTGGTTTAGTTATATAGTATATTTATGTTGTGCAATGATTATTTCATTACAATAATAATGGAATCTGATTGTTATCTATAAGATGTATTGTTGAGGTACGGAATTATGAATAAAAACTAATAAGGAATAAAAGCGGGGGGGGAAAGGCTGGAAGAAGATACATGATATAATAACACAGACATTAAATATTAAATTCCCTATGATGCCAGAGTTATCTCTTTTGGACATGGCACATATGCTAGATAAAGAAACAATTTTTTAAAAAAAATTGGAGATGCTTATAATATATGATCACTGCTGCTAGACTTTTATAAACAAAAAATAAAATTAAAAAAAATGGAAAATCCCTGAAAGACCCTCAGAAGAAGAGTGGTTTAAAAATTATACAAGATGTTAGAGATGGACAAACTGATATTGGCATTAAATGGAAAGACATTTGGAAAATTCAGGAAACCATGGGAAAAGATTCTACCCCAATGGGAAAATAAGTGGGGGGAAATGACAATAAGAAGCTTTGGTGAGGATTAGAGAGAAGTTAGATAAGAAAATGGAAAGGGCAAAAGGACAGACATAGAAAAGACATGATTTAGAATATCAAAACAATTCAAGTTAATGGTAGGAAAACTAGAAACAGAAAGGTGATAATGAAGTTAAAATATCCTTAATAAAACACCTCATCTTTCATAAGACTAAGAAGTCATGTATATGTTGTTAGATCTTTATTTCTCTTTATGATGCTAATCTTTTTTGTTGTTTTTCTTTTTCATTGTTGATGGAAATATTTGAATAAAAATATTTTTTTAAAAGAAAAGACATCGTCTGCTTCATCAATGCTTCATTTCCAAACTCTCTCTCTCTCTCTCTCTCTCACACACACACACACACACACACACACAGAGAGAGAGTTGTTTCTTTTTCTTTTTATTTCATGCATTTTTTTTGTTTGATTATTTATTTATTTAGGATATTTATACCCTGCTGTTCAGCCACAAAGGCTCTCAGAACAGCTTACAAATTTAAATGCCACAAATCTTGTTGACTATTTTGTAACATTAGGTTAGGCTTTGGCCATATTATAAGAAAACATGACTCGTTATGTAGTGGCCATGTAGACTCTAATGTCTATTTGCTGGATGCTGTTACTTACAATTACTATTTGGGGTCAGACTAGATAGCCCATGATTCCTGCATCAGTTAGAAAAGACAATAATGCTTGATAAGCTAGAAGGCAGTAGGAACAAAGAAAGACCACATTGCAGATGGATAGACTCAATCAAGAAAGCCAGGGCTGCCCTGAGTCTCCAAGACCTGAGCAGAGCTATTGTTGAGAGGCTGATTCGGAGATCTCACATTTATAGTGTCACTATAAGTCAAAGTCAACTTGACAGCAGTTAACAACAACAATAGAGGTGTTATCCTGGCAATTTTTAAAATCATTATTCTAATGGACTAATGATACAGCTTCAAACATTCTAAATACAGAACAATTCACTTTAACCTTTATTTTTCTTGGGGTTTTTTATTGCAAAATCATGACGTCTCTCCAAATTTTGCTCACAACCTCAGATAACATTTCTGTTCTTTTGGTATGCCCACTAATAGTATGCCTATTTGAATTTCACTCACAACCTCAAATTTTGCTCACAATGTCAGATAAAAAAATAGATGCTCCAACCATATGCTCACAACTTCTGTTTACATTGACTCTTCCAGTTTCTAGTGGCTTCCATGTCAGATGGAACAGAGAATTCACTCTAGGTTTAGTCTGGACTATAAAGATGTTGCCTGAGACATTTAAAGATGTTATCTGAGGCACTGAATCTCTTTTGGGAATAGGATTCAGCACCTTGAAAAAAACCTTTAAAGTTCAGGCTAAAACTTGAGAGTTGATTTACATCCCCTAGACATGGAAAATATCATAAACATCTCCAGATTTGGTGAAAATCTGTCCAATTTTTTGTGGTGATGTAGTGACAGACGAACTTAATTTTATTTATATGCATGCAAGGGTGCTAATTGTGATATTAGACTTACATTATTCTTCTGGCAGCTTTTCCTCATTATCAGTTGTCACACCACACTCTATATATTCCTTAATTAGTGTTTTCCCTGAGCCAAAATGCTGAAAAGTGTTTTCTCTTTAGAAAACCTAGAGGATTGAGGGGGAGGATGTTTAAGTAGTTGTAGATACTCTGTGATGTTAAATGTTGTATGTTATGTGATGTGTGTTTTTATGTTGACACGTAAATAAATAAAAAATATTCACACAAAAAGAGTTCTCGATTAGGAAGAGCAAGGCAGACTGGCATTGATGGGACCGCCTGCTAAGACATGCTTCTGTGGACATGCAGGCCCAATCTGTTCCTTTCCTGGTAGGAACAGATTAAACCAGGTTTTTGTGGTGTTTGTTTGTTTTGTGGGAGGATATGCAGTAAAGGACCCAACCCCATCTCCCCCAGTCTGATCTTTGTTTGTAAGAGGCTTTGTGTGTATGTGTCAAGGAAGGGGTCCCACCGCATGTGACCAAGGCTGGTCACATGCAGGGGGCCTTGGTTATATGTCGCAAGCCAGCTTCCTCGCTTCCAGGAGAGTCAGGAAGATGGTGGCAGCGGTAGCTGCTGCAGTGATGGGCTGTTGTGCCTGTCTGGCACAAACTCTAGCCTATGTTTGTAGGGGGTAACAGGTTGATCTGCAGTCAGGGTATGCCGGTGGGGAACCAGCATATCCTTGCTCATGTAGATGGGCTGTATATCTCACTGTATTAACCTGCCAGCTTCTTAAGCTTATTGAGAAGGGCTTTGTCTCAGTCCTGCCACTATCACAGCTTCATCTGGTGAGGACACAGGACAGAACTTTCCAGTGGCTGCTCCCATGCCGTGGAATTCTCTTCCATAGGAGGTTAGGCTGTTCTTCTCTCTGCTCTCCTTTCATCAGCAGGCATATATTTTTTTTTTTAATTCAAGCCAACTTTTAATGACTAACTGCTTGCACGGAGTCTTTTATGAAGGGGATGTGCTTTAAAAAAAACCTTTCTTATGCATTAAAAAGATTTTATACTTTTAAAAATGTAATGGTTTCAATGTGTTGGTTTTTAATTGTCTTTTAATTTAATTAAATATAATTTTCCAATTAATTTTATTGTTTAATTTTTAACTGATTTTGTTTTTAATTTTGTAAGCTGTCTTGGGTCTCAGGCCAAAGAGAACAGCATATAAATGAGATGAATGAATGATCAAATACATAAATAAATGTATACATTTGATTTTGTCTTCTTTTGCTCCATGGGACTCTAATTCTCAAGTTGTATCACCTTCTCAGTTTTTCCCCTTTCCTCACTTACTTTTGGCTCACTAAAGGGACCATCCTGCAACTGCATGCTGAATACCTATCAAGGTGAGCATCCTGCCATTACACACTAGCAATCACAAAGCAACCACTTTGTGGTTTTGTCAAGCAACCACTCAGGTCCTCATCCTGATACCATTTGCCTGCTCTACCACAGAGGGCCTGTCTACACAGCAGAAATACAGCAGTTTGACACCATTTTACCCATCACAGTTCTATCCTATGGAATCCTGGTATTTGTAGTTTTGTGAGGTATTTAGCCTTTTCTGTCAGAGAACTCTGGTGCCTCAGCAAACTACAAATACTAGGATTCCATAGAATAAAACTATGGTGGACAAAGTGGTGTCAATCTGCTGTATTTCTGTAGTGTAGACAGGCCCAGAGATGCATCTAGCAGTCCCGTCCCTCCTGGTTATCTCTCTTACCATCAAATAAAGGCTATTCTCCTAAAGTACAGGGTTCTGAGTTTGACTGAAAGGGCCTACAAGCTGAGGAGGTTTAGTGGATTCCTGCCTGTGGAAGTGGTGCCTCCCTGTGATATCACCCCAGCCTCAAACACATACATGTGCATGTGTGCGCACACACATGTGTAAACAATGAATACTTTGGGCATGGACATGTTAAGTTCCCATTCCTAATGAAGAAATATAAGGGTGGGGAGAAGCAACATTATTAAAAAAACAAACTGCTATGCTGCTTAATAATCTAATTAACAAAGCAATGAACCAGAGATGTTATGGCTTCATCTTAATTTATGTTCATTAAGAGGTTTCTTCCCCCCATTCCTGTGATTCATTATCTCACAGGAAAACATTAGATCATTTGCCTTTTCCATGGTTGTCAGCAGCTAAACAAAAGGCTGAAAACACAGTCAACATATAAATCAATTTCCAATATACAATAAATCATACAGGGCAGGCCAATTAAATGATAGATGTTGTTTTTAAATAGGAATGGCATGTATTGGTCAGGGATATTGATGATAGTCACAACTTTGGGCGATGGCATGAAAGGGAAGAGGCCATGAAAGGAAACTTTGTTGAGATGAACAACTCTTTCTGCAGCCATTTCAGTCCATCAGAAATGAATGAAACGTGAATGTTGTCCCCCAGAGATATGAAAGTTAGTGGGAAAGTGCCACAATAATTTTTTAAAAAATGCAAATATTTGGAAATGAGGATGTTTATTTAGTGTATGTTAAGTCTAACTTTGTGTTTAAGTTTATCTTAAATTATTGCATTAAAAACCTGGTTAGAGTGAAGGTGAAAAATCCTTTCCTCCCCCACCCCTGTACTGAGTTTGAAGGAGAGAGAAATCTCTGCATGCCCTTTTTTTAATTCACACCCATCCACCCACCCATTGAAGTGGAATGAAAAAGAAATACATACTGCAAAATACAGGAAACAAAGTTTCTGGGGTGTTAGGATAGCAATAAAAGAGGCAGCAGAAAGATAGCAGCATTAATAGAGAAGCTGGGCTAAAACTTGTCCAAGAGATTTCCCAATAAATGAAAGAGTTTTGTATACATTTCTTTGAAAATTTTGCATTTTTTATTAACTTTGTCAGAAAATCTATTAGTGTATGCATTTGTTTGATAACCTCTGTTCTTTTCTATTCATGAAGTAAATTTGGTAAATTCCTTATGGAATATCAATGTAACAGTCTGGTCAGATATCTCTTATTAGATCTTCACACTCACCACTGAAAGTTTTTCCAAAAAAGCTCAGACAAGAATTCAGTCTAGAGCTACTCTGAAAGTTTTAAATTGGTGTTGGTATTGATAGTAGGGGTAGTAGTGAACTATTGGTTAAATGTTGCAGACAAAAAATGTCTCCACTTATTTAGTCAAGCCTAGGGGCTTGTCTAGATGGGCTATTTACTCCATCTTAGAGCCTTGCAGTCCATACAATGTAGGGCTTTTGCCCCATTTTTTCCCCGGGCAGTCCTGATGATGTCCAGGGCAAAGATAGGAGAAGATGGAGTCAAGCCTGTTAAACCATTCCAGCAAAATACCTAGGATAAACCACAACATTGAGGAAAATATGGATCAGGCCTGATGGGACCACAGGAGTCCATACTGCCATGTCATCTTGTCCTGCAGCTGCCACCGCTGCTGTCCACATCACATGCTCTGAAGCCAGGAAGGAGGCCCGCAGCATGTGACCAAGACTGTTCACATGACAGGGGCCTTGACCACATGCTGCAGGCGCCTTCCTGGCTTCAGAGAGTGTGACACAGATGGTGGCGGCTGCAGAGATGGGCTGGTGTGTCTGTGCGGACTCCATCCTGTTTCCTGCAGGCAGCGGGGGAGCAATGGGCCAGATCCAGATCCAGAATATGCTGGCGGGAAGCTGGAATATCCTGGCCATGTAGACGAGCCCTAGGTTTTTATATTCAAGCCAGGGAGAGAGTCTTCAGCCATTTTTGCATAGAATTACACATACACACCCAGAAGAGCAATTTTACAGCATGCGGTTCCTTATTTTATCTTTAGTTACTGGGGGACATGGCTCTTGGTTCGCACCGACAACTTCTGGATGGGATAGTTTAACATGGCTCTCCATATTTTGGCAACATCTCTAGAGAGATTATGTGTGGTGAAGATGATTTAGATCTGAGCTCCAATTAGTACAGTGCCAGAGCTGTAATTGATTAAATTCATTCAGATAACATTTCATCAGTTGTATAAGAATTCCACTGATAGCTTAGAAGTCCAGCTTGAAATGCACTGCATATCTTTCAAGGATACTCTACTATCAACCTTCCTAAAGTTGCAAGTCAGGTGATGCTTCCTTTTTCATGTGCCTCCGTATTAGAGGTTAATAGGGATAGTACGAATATTTGAAAATATTCAGAAAATGATTGAAAAACATGTTTTTGTTTGTTTGTTTTAGTGTCGAGAAATTCTAATGAGAAGAATCCTGATGAGGAAGAAAATTGTTAAAATTACTTGTTGCTTCCTTTGAAAAGCTTAGTGAGGAATTACCTCAGTAGAGGTGAGGCAGATATCAACCAGGGAGGAGGGGGTGGGTCTACTGTAGTTTGCCCCAGTTGTGGAATTCAGTCCCCTAGAAGGCTCACCTGGTGTCAATGTGACCTCTCTGGCACCAAGCAAAAGCCTTTTCCTTCATGTGGGCATTTTAAGTATTCAGAATGTAATATTCCCTCCTCCTTCTTATTTGTGGTCCACATTAGTATTTTAAATGTTTTGTTTTCTCATATTGTTCTAAACTGCACTGTAATAAATTGTGATAAAGGATGGTGTAAAAAAAACTTTAAATAAATAAGAATAAATAAATAAGGATACAACCAGACATGAAAAGAGAAACTCATGATTTGATTTCCAGGGTGTGTGTGTGTTTTAACAAAACAGTAAAAAAAGCATGTTGGGGCTCAGATTTTTATCAGATTTGGATGAAACTGATTATCTAGATTCATTTCACTCTGGCTTTAGGCCTGGCTATTGGACAGAGACAACTTTGGTCAGACCAGGAACTAGACATTGAGTGTAGCCCTGTTGGTTCTGCTGGACATCTGAGCAATTTAGATACCATCATCCATTAATTATGGTATCTATCTGGGCTGCCTTTCTGGGATGGGGCTTGAAGACATTGTTTTACAATAGCTTCAGCCCTTCCTGGAGGAGCATACTCAGAAGCTGCTAGGTATTAAACCAGTGTCTGTTGCCTTTAATGGACTGGATGAAGGTAAAGAAATTGAAACTTAATCCAGACGAGATAGAGGTGCCCGTGTTGGATGGAGTTACATTCCCTCTGAAATCTCAGGTTCGTAGCTTGGGTGTACTCTTGGATTCAACCCCTGATCTTGGAAGCACAGGTTTTGGCAGTGACCATATGTGTGTTTGCAGAACTAAAACTAGTGTACCAGCTACACCTGTTCCTTGAAATGTCATATGTGGCCATGGTAACACATGCCTTGGTTACATCCTCTTTGGATTACTGCAATACACTCCATGTGGGGCTGCCTTTGAAAACTGTTCAGAAACTACAACAGATCAAAAATGCTATGTCTAAACTGCTGACTGGACCTTGATTACCGTATATTGCTGCATACAAGACTACTTTTTAACACTTGAAAATCTCCTCAAAAGTGGGGTGGTGGTGGTCTTATACCCCAGTAATCATACTCCCCTGCTGTGAGAATGATTGAAGTGTAAAATGGCCTGGGCAGTTTTCCCAGCAGATCCTTCCTCCTGCTGTGAGAATGACTGCTTTGCCTTTGAAGAGTTAAATGGCCCTCCATTTAGCTCAGGAGAGTCAAAATAATGTTTCTTTTCAGGACAAGTTAGCCTAAAATTAGAATTCCTGGATTCAGACTTATCATTCTGCATCAAGTTTTTGTCTATGGTGAAATTCTCTTGTCTGCCAATGTGGCTCTAAAATCATTAATGTGCTCATTCATTAATGTGCTCATTCAAAAATATGGGATTTGATAGCTTCATATTAACCAACTTACAGTATTAATGCAACCTTTCTTTCCGAGGATTGAACACCACAGAGATTTTTCAAAGTATCCCATGCTTTTTTAGCTGTTCTCAGTCCTTTAATTTCACAGACTATTCCATCATCTATAGCCACTGAGCTGGCTGGCTGGTGGGGGACAGGTTTTCCAGCCAGGTGGCTGGCTGGGGGGGGGCAAACTCTATATTTTAACTTAAAAATTGGGGGGTGGGGTCATCTTATGCACCCAGTCGCCTTATACGCCGGAATATACGGTATATAGGTCACATAACTTCCTTGCTTAAATAGCATCAATGGCTGCAAGTCCATTTCCAGGCAAAATCCAAAGTGCTGGTTATGACCTATAAAGCCCTCTATATGGCTTAGGTCCAGGTTATCTGAAAGACCTTATTTCTACTCAAGTTTTAAGAACTTCAGTGGATAGCTTTCTCTTGGTCCCATCACAGGTATGCCGGGTGAGTACTCTGCGGAGCACCTTCTCAGTGACTGCTCCCAGGCTATAGAGTTCTCTTCCAAGAGAGGCTTGTTTGGCCCCCTCCCTGCTGTCTTTTCATTGGTAGGCAAAGGCCTTATTTAAACAGGCTTTTAGCTGGTTGGGGTAGTGCAATGGGTGTGCTGGTTTTTAAAGTGTAAGAGGTTTTAATGTGTTTTTAACTTCTGAAAGAATGCTTTTTAAGTGGCTTGTTGTTTAATTCTTTTTCAATTTTTGTATTTCAGACTATTTTAGCTATATTGTTTTAACATCTTGTTTTACCATTTTAATGTGCAAATGGGTCCCATAAGGGAGAAAAGTAGGATATAAATAAAATAAATAGAATAAATAAATAATGAAGCAAAGCAAAGCCAAGGCACTGGGAAAGCAAGAGTTTTTCCTTTCCCACCCTATTATTTCCCTCTGATCTATATCACCGCTCCCTCCAAAGTTCAGCTAAACCCAGTGGAGAAAAATAGGGACACAACAGAGGCACCTATAGTTTTCCCTATAGGGATCTCAGCACCTTGAGGTAGGGAGAGGATTAGATAAAGAAAAAAGAAGGCAGTGGTAGGAAGAGTAAAATTCCCTCCCTGTTTTTGTTTTTTTTTTAAATTTAGTACATTAAATTACAGTTCTCCTATGTTATATTTGTCTTGGCACATGCAACTGACATGTAGATATTTTTTACTATTGGGAAATAAGAAAGGAAAAGCACATTTGTCTAAATAAGTAAAAATAAAACCACACTTGCTCATTTGCTTGTTTTGAATCTATGTTCATGCCAGACAAGTCTCTAAAAAGTTATTGTTTGTTAATGCAGAAATCAAATCAAATCAGTTTATCCATTCAATTTTCTTAACACCAGGAAGATTAAAATGTCATTGTTTTTATCTTCATCTGCATCTGAGATCAGCAATGCATTTCAGTTCAACTCAGCCACCCTCAAATGTAGAAGTAAAGTTCTTTGAACCTTTTAGGAGCTCTTTGATACATTTTTTTTCTGAAGACTGCCTAAAGTTATTTGGAGGGGGAGAGGATGTGTTTGAAGTGGCTTGGAAATGGATCCACAGGGGTGCACTCCCTTTTAATGAAAGCACATTCTTCCCTAGCATACATTACCTGAGTGCTTATGTCTTGCATTTTGCATGAGTTATGATAATATTTTCCAACGATCAAAAGGAATCCTATCTTGTTCTCCAGACTTATTTAGTCTAAAATATGTACCATTAAAAGGAGGAATGGGCATGAGTATATTCTACAGATTCTTTTTATCAATCATCTGTCACATTTTCCCAAAGATTGCCTTTATCTAGAAAGGCTGTGCTACCTGCATTTTGAAAGTATGCTAATTTGAGGGCAGAAGCATGTCTCTGATTAGCAGCTATTTCCATTTCCTTTTAAGAGTTGAGCTTTTCCTTTGATCATCTTGCATATTTCTCTTCCTTGATGAGCTTGTAATATATTTAAAACATAAAGAAAAATAAATCTACTTTGCTTATTGCTTAAGCTCTGTGAACAGGTTCAGCTGCACAAAGACTGCCAATAATATAATAGTAATACATTACCTTAATTTTAATAGTAATATGTTACCTTAATACTGTACAAACACTAGTAAGCTGTGGACACCTTTTTCAAATCTGCACCTTCAGAAGTGAGGTACATGATACTTGGAGGGCCTTCTTAGTTCTGGGACCCTCACTGTGGATTGCTGTCTTCAGGAATGTTCATCTAGCATGAGCTCTTTCTTTCTTTCTTTCTTTCGTCTGATCTAGAGCAAAATCCTTTTTATTCATGCAGTCACTGTAGAGCTCTTCAGCCTTATGTTTCTTTAAATCACTACTTTTCTGTCAATCAGTTGCATTTTTACTATATTACATAAAGATATAGATATATATATTATTCATTTACATTGTAAGAGTGTTGTTAGCTGAAGCCGTGGAGCACACTTTTGTAAAATTAATCCTCCTCCTCCTCCTCTGCAGTCATCCCTATAGTAATTACTTTCTAGACAAGTTAATTCCTTGGGTTGCTCTTTGCCAAATTATTATCTTAGGAAGAGTGTTAGAAGACCTAAGCCAAATAAAGGTGGAAAGAGATAAGTCTCTAATAAATCCATAGCAACCCTGGATTATCTGTGGTGCAACTGGAGTAAATGCTCCAGCAACTTTAGTGGCTAGAGGCCCAACAGTGCTCCTGTTGCAAAGGACACACACACACATTTCCTATACTGTGGTGAAATCAAAAAAGAGAAATGCTTCTAGGGAGAAGGGAGCTGCATACTTCTCCCCCACCCCCACAAGGTTTGGTAGCATTTACCGCCTTTTTCCCTTTTGCAGTATGAATGGAAAGATGCATTCCATTGAGGTTGCTGCCTCTCAGACTCTGGGGAAAAGGCAGTGTGGATGCCCAGAATTTCCTCAACCTCTGACCTGAAAGTGGCAGACTCTGGCCCCAGGAAGGGCTACTCTTGGCCTGCCACAAAGATTATAGTAGATAAGAAATGTGTTCTTGTCTCTTCTAGAAGAAGCTGCATCAATTCTCTCTGATTCCAGTACTGTCCATAGTGCACTCATAGGACATTTTCTTTGGCTGCCCCCAGACTGCAGAATGACCTGCCACAAAAGATTCTTCAGCTGGAGTTGCTGTTTGTGTTTAAAACAGCAGTAAAGACCAGTCTCTTCCACAAGGCCTATCTAAATGGTTTTTAAATTATGAATTTTAAAGTATCTATTGATGGATTTTAATATGTATTAGTTTTATATGCTCCTTTAACTGGTGTTATGTTATTTGTTGTTGTTCCCCACCTTGATCCAGAAGGATAGGAGGATATGAAATTCTTGTTGTTGTTACTGCTGCTGCTGTTTTTACTATTTCAGTCTCAGGGATGCTCACTTTGATCTTATATCTCATGACACATAAAAATTGTTTGTATTTAAGATTCAGAGCAAAGCAGTACCTACAGGACAATCAACTAATGAATCTGGGCAATCAGGACTGACTGTGAGAGAGACTGACTCTAGAGAACTAGAGCTGCAGAACAGAGTTACTTTGAATGTAACTTGATTTGGTAGTTTCCTTGAGAGTATTGGTCATGACAAAGCACTATGCTAAAATATTTGTGATATAAGTAATACTATGCTTCATGGATATCACCAGAGTTTTGTGGAAATGGCTGTCCATATTTTCTGATACATCCAGGGGACATGTAAAATAAGAGCCATTTCTGTGCATACAGTGAAGAAAGGAGGGTTTGACATGCCATTACACATGGGGAACAAAAACCAAAAACAATAACAGTGACCAAAAATAAGTAAATACCCTTAATCTGCAGAAACACAATAGCTATGTATCATATAGTTAGTTCCTAGTCTGAACTCTGCATAATTCAACTGAATGAATGCTAACTGAGGCTCAGGCACATTGACTGAAATGTGTTATGCCCTTTGGCAGCATCTAAAAGCAAGAGGTGTTAAAATTCACAAAAAAACCTACCAACTCCTACATATCATACAGTTTGAAAGAATTTTATACTCAGGAAGATCAGAATCAAAGTAAGAATTTGCACTGCTTAAGCCAAGAATCACAGTCTAACTGTGGTGGGTAGGTGGGTCATTGAATAGCTTTTGAAACATTTCTAAATCTTCACAGCTTGGGGTATCTCTGATGGTTCCACTATATGGAAGAAGAATGGATAAAGTGTTTCGATGAAATGCTACAATAGATTAGTTCATTTTTAAACAATTTACCAACATTCACAAACTCATGTTCAGGACTGAAAGAACCTGAGATGTAAAGATTTGAATGTGGGAGAAAGCACTGACAGATTTTCCCGTTCCTATCTGTCAGTGGTTGGTTGAGCCGCCCTAATGTGTCACAACGTGGGAGGGATGGTTGTCTGAACAATGGGTGGGTGGGACTAACCAGACATTTAGGGCACCACATTTTGAAGGCATGCCAGATTAGATGAAAGCATTTTTTTCCACACAAACATACAGACATACAAAGCCTCTTACAAACAAAGGTATCAAGTATTATACTGGTAAAGCTATGACAGGTTTACCTTAGGGTCTCCATAAGTCAGAAACGACTTGAAGGCACACAACAACAAAGAAAAGCTGTACATTAATGCCATATCACAATCTGAGTTACATTATTTATTTCACATCGTAGAGCTTGGCTGTGTCTGTAAAGTCAGTTAAAATGTGTCACAGCATAGCTTCAAAAGAACTTCTCCTGGGTTTGCTATCTGGCAGCTCATTCATTCTTAGGAGCCTTCCCAGTGTTGGCCAAGCATATATTGAGGCTCTCAGAATGTAGCCCCAGGCTTACCCAGAATGCTTCCCTTTCTCTTCCAGACAGAAAACAGCTCCATGGTACTGTTTTTCATTGCTGCAGCTGGTATAAAGCCACTGGTACACTTCTTCTAGTCAGAGCAATCCTACATTATTGAAATGGTGGAAACATTATTGGCACTGTGATGATGTTTTAACATGCTGAATATAGGACCTCTCAGTAGGCACCACTTATCAGAGAGGTAGCAGCAAACAAAAACACCAGGGGAAAAAACATAACCTCAATATCATGCTCTTCTGAGTCAACATGCATAGAGTTGGGCTATATGTCAACTATTTGCCCTGTCAATAAACAAAAGATACAGAGAAGTAGATGGTATTTGTAACATGGGAAGACCCACAAACATGCTTTCTTTTTAGCCTGAATATAGTCCATGCAATGGGATTCATACTTTTTTGTTCTCTGAGACAGTTTTCCTAAAGCAGGGGCTGACAATTGACAAGGACTGGGATGGGGTTGGTGTGGAGATTGGATCCCCATGGGCCTTTGAGGGGAACACGCTCACCTCATTTTTTTTAAAGTGCTATTTCTTATTTTGGTTTTGATTTTGCAAATCCTTAGGGAGTCGCCCATCCTGGGAGTTAGGGAGGGCAACCTCTCCACATTTACCCCTTGGCTATTTTGGGCCCCAAAGAGACTTTTTAAATCAGAAAGTAAACTGGAAGTCAATATTTGTGGTGCTGGGGGCCCTTGCGGCAGGAAAAATGACTTTGAAGCCACATGTAGGCCATGAGCAGCACAAACAAAGAGTCATTTATAGGTATTATCTTACCTGTTTTTTTTACAGGCCTGATTCTAAATAAGTTATAGAAAATTCTCTGTCAGATCATATTTCTCTGCAACCTTTAGCTTATTTGTATACCAACCCTGTAGCTAGGTTAGACTAAGAAGGAGTCCTGGCCCAAGGCTACCTATAATAAACTTCATGGCTGAGTGGGGATTTGCAGATAAGCTTCTGCATTCTAAATCCAACATTCTGTCCAGTACATATATAGCATACACTGTCTCTTCAGAAACTAGGAAAGATAACAGGAATCTTTTACCCGACATGACATGACACACATAAAGGTGGGTGTTTTTTTGTTTTTTTGTTTTTTTGTTTTTTTTGGTTTTTTTTTCCCTCATGACAACGCTTATGTAATGTCAAATCCAAATGGCAAAAGGGGGAAGGTATTATTTTAGAAGAGACCATTTAGTTTTGAAATTGATCCCTTCTGGTTATGTATTATTTTATAAAAATCAAACTTATGTATGCAACTGAAGTATCAATTTGTTTTATTTTGACATTCCTGTATGTTGCAAAGGATTAAAAGCTTTAAAACTGGGAGAGACTCTTTAAGTTCAGCCTTACCCACCACCCCTAGCCTAGTGAATACTCCCTCATCCAGACAGCATCAGTGATGTAGCCCAAGCTTGGAAGGTTAGCCTTGGAAATTAATTTGATAATGTTAAACAACTGAAATTGAGTTATTGGTCTGATGTGATTAAGGACATTTTCAGACATGTCTTAACATGCTAGAAGCATTTGGGAGAGCTTTGGCGCTGCCACGCGGCAGGGACTCCATTTCAGATGCCGCCGTCCCTCTGGCGAAATCGTCCATGTCACTTCCGTGTAGGATTGGAGGCACCCGCACCATATTTCACCAGATTTTATTCACAGAAGTTGTCTGTGAATAAAATATGGCACAGGCACCTCCAATCCTACGTAGAAGTGACACGGACGATTTCGCCAGAGGGACAGCGTCATCTGAAATGGTGTTCCTCCCGCTCGGCAGCGCTGAAGCTCTCCCAAAAGCTTCTAGAGCAGTAAGACGTGTCTGAAAATGTCCTAACACTAATTATTAAAATAATTTAATTTGTTGAATTGCTATTAATTAATTCCTTACTTAAAAGTTAGTTTTAGATCAGATGACACTCTAAAAAGAAATTGCCTTTCCCCCAAACTGGTATATTCCCCCCCCCCGTTGGAGTACAAAGCCCATAATACAATTCTTACCTGGGGATGGTGGGAGTCCAACATGTCTGGAAACTGTCAAGTTGATGGAAGGCTGTCCTGAAGCATGAAATCACATGTTACAACCTGTTCAGTTAAGTTTTGTCACTGATCCACATCTCTTCTCTTTTCTTTTCACCCCCACCAACACGTATATGTCACTCACCTTTTAAAGACCATGTTTGTTAATTAATACTTCTTCTGAGACTTTCTCATTTTAATGCCTCTAAAAGAGAAAGAGCCCCCCATGAATTATAATGACCAAAACTGATTAATTCATTAAAGTGAAGGAATCTAACAAATGAACAATTTACTGAATTAATTAACAAATTACAACCCAAATCTAGGTGTTTCCACACCCCTGATATCAATTGTCACCTGGAAGCCAGCTTCGCTTTGTTCAGATTAGGGTAAACCTGCATACCCCAAGTAAAGCACACCCTGTAGAAATTCTTCCTGGAATTGAGGAAAGGGGTGCAGGGCTTACTGTAGTTGAGAAAAGCCCACAGACACCAAAACCAATAGTGCATGGAACATTTGTCTGTGTGTGGCTTGGGGAGATGAGCTTGGGGCAGAGAAAGAGATTCATGGGTGGAAGCAGGGCCACCTTTTGACCTTTAACAGGGCAGATGGGGAACATCCTTGTGCTGGATGAGGGCCATGTTTGGGAGGCCTTGTTTCCCTTTTCTGATTTAAAGGACAGAAGATTGCTAATAAACCTTATGGGCACATAGCATGCTCTAGTGACATTTTAAAAAATCCACCTATCTCCAGAAAGACATCAGTGTTGGTTTTGGGTGAGAGCATTCCAGATATGAAGTGCCAAGACTGAGAAGTCTCTTTCTTCAGTCATCACCCACCTAACTTTCAGATTAAGGAGATTATCAGACAAGCATCTAAAAATGTTTTTGTCCCACTATATTTAAATGTGTAAGTGTCCTGGCACAACAACCCTTTTTATCACACATTCCTGTAATAATGAGAAAGAGCAGCCCCAGCATTATTGGAGCATGACTGCTAGTGCTGTTTACTTCTGTGTTTGCAGGGGTACATGATCCAGGCAGTTCTCACAAGAAGATGTGAGCGTGCTTAAAAGTCTAAAAACACCAAAATTAACAAAGAAAATGAACACACAAACACTGAAACATACTTAAAATGTTATCAGCAAAATGGGGAGGTTCATAAAAAGAGTATCCCATACCTAGTTTTCACATTCTCACCAGGAAGTGTTCTGGTAGGAATCCCCCATTGATGCTGTATTCATGAGAGCATAATGGGATGGGGTTTCAAATGCTGTCAATACTGAAAAAAAATCAAAAAACACCACACCACCATCAGTGATCAGTTGATGGCTTTGCCCATTAAAAAAACAGTATGCCTTTTTCACAGGAGCAGAAAATGAAGAGACAACATCATGTGATAGGGAAGCCCTTTTGCAGTACTGTGTCATTGTTATCACACCATATTTGCTGCATCTGATAATCTCCCAAAATCATCTTTATTATCTTTTCACTCTTAAAAGAACTACAAAAGAAGAAAAAAAAAATCATCTAACAAATCAATCAAAAATCATAATACAATCTGACAAACATAAATACAAGCAAAACACCTAACATAACATAAGATAAAATACAAAAATACATAAAACTTCTTACATCATATACGCAATAACAAAAGAAAAAGAAAAAAATCCACCAATTATATCAACAGTTATACAACAAACTAAACCAACATTTATTTATTTTAACTTTAAAAGTTACTTCCCACTTCCTTTTCCATGATATTTACATAAATTCATTGATTCTTCAGCTAACTTATTATTATTTTCTAAACTTCTATTCAGTACCCACAAATATAGTATATTAATTCTCAAACCCAACTTGTATCATAAATTCTCTTTTTCCTTTTAAATATCTTTACCGTGGTTTCCGATCTTTTAAAAAATTAGTTACTGGTTTTAATTTTCTTAGCATTCTCTATTTGTCAGTCTATCACCCACTAACTTTAAATGGTCAGGGGACAAAGAGAAGAGGCTAAAACAAGGAATGAAGACTCAAGCAGGCCCATGTAGAAGAAAGGAATAATTCTTTGCATTTTGCTTGTATTGATCATGTGGTTCAGGTAACAACTAGTGTTGTGCTTTGGATTCAGCCAATCCAAATAGAAAACTGTATAATCTAAAACTGAATCAGAATGGTATGGAGAAAATTAGAGTACATCTGAATTGAAGTTGGGCTCCTATAAAGCAGTTAAAATCTAAATTTAAACTTTCTTGAAGCTTTGTTAAGTATGTAGCAGAGTGTAGATACATTTCTCTATAAGTTGTCAATTTAGAGGAAATAAGAGTAGGAAAAGGATGGGTGAAGTGGGCAGTTTTTACTCCAGCTCATAGTAAATTTTTCTCACAGGGCTCTCATTCCTAGTTATTTGAGCATGGGATGTTGAGTTAATATCACATAACTGATCCACACTCATTATTCATTTACTGTTCTTTCTGTGATTTGGCTGCCAGTTTTGTAGAGAGCAAACAGACCAAAAAAAAAAAAAAGCCTTAAATAGTCCTCCATCAGTCATAACTCCTTATCACTTCCTTTTCCTTACCAAGAGGCACTGGACACTTCTGCACTGTAGAAATAATATAGCTTGACACCACTTTAACTACCATGGCTCCATCCTACAGAATCCTGGGATTTGTAGTTTTTTGAGGCACCGGCACTCTTTGGCAGAGATCACTAAAGACCTTGTAAAACTACAAATCCCAGGGTTCCATATAATGGAGCTATAGCAATTATAGTGGTGTCAAACTGCATTATTACTACAGTGTAGATGCACCCACTGTAATGCCACATTTTCAGAACAATTTCCAACAGAAATCATTGGGTTCTTACAATTGACAACTGCGTTCCTCACAGAAAGGGCAACCATCTCTGCAACATTCATGAAAATTCTGCCAATAAATGTTAAAGTTCAGCAGTTGCCTATTAAAATAATAATAATAATCAAGATTTAAAGGCATTTAGCCCAAACACCAATTTCTTGGACAGTTGGTAGGCCATACCGTACAGGACGAGCTACTATCCCCAATAAATTCCACCCAGTTCTGATAAACAAGAAACGTTATAGATGTTTTGTTGATTTTTAGTGACAGACAACAGGAGTCAAGAAGCTTTGGGGTTTTGAGATATAGAGCTGTGTTGAACTGGGTGACCTCCAAATTCGTCTGAGGCAAATCACATACACACACCACCCAAATTATAAAATCAGATTCTTATCTGAATCTTGTGCATGAACTTTTTTAAAAAATTGCCTTGGCTGACATCATCCTTTAGTTGGAGACTAAACATCTCATTCAGTTTGTCAGGGTTATTAAAACAATGGGGAAAAGAAGCTTAAGAGATTTGAATAATAAGAAATGAAATCCCAATCATAAGACGTTATTTATTTACTGATCTGTTTCATGTTTTCAAAAGGATTATGAGTAAAGAAGTTAATGCACACACCCTGTTTGAACTTAGCAAATAAACAAGAAAAGATATATAAGGATATCTTGATCCAAATTAGGCAACCTATATTATAACACAGTAACAAGCTTGTAAAATGTGGGCTAGACAAATTAACTGTTAAATGGATTTGTAATTGGTTGACCGGCCAAACCCAAAGGGTGCTCTGCAGTGGCTCTTCTTCATCATGGAAAAAAGTGACCAGTGGGGTGCCACAGGGTTCTATCCTGGGCCCAGCACTATTCAACATCTTTATCAAAGACTTGGATGAGGGAATTAGGGGCAAAATTATCAAATTTGCAGATGACAAAAGTTAGGAGGAGTAGTTAATACCCTAGAGGACAGGATCAAAATTCAAAATGACCTGGATAGACTGGAGAGCTGGGCCAAAGCTAACAAAATGAAATTCAATATGAAGAAATGTAAGGTACTGCACTTAGGGCGGGAAAACAGAATGCATAGATATAGGATGGGGGAGACCTGGCTGAATGAGACTATGTGTGAAAGGGATCTAGGAGTCCTAGTAGACCACAAATTGAACATGAGTCAACAGTGTAATGCGGCAGCTAGAAAGGCCAATGTGATTTTGGGCTGCATCAATAGAAGTATAGTGTCTAGATCAAGGAAAGTCATAGTGCCTCTCTATTCAGCCTTGGTCAAGCCTCACCTAGAATACTGTGTCCAGTTCTGGGCACCACAATTCAAAAAGGATATTGACAAATTGGGAGACTTCCGGTTCCGGGTGAAGAGGACGGTGATCGGCTTGATGCGGAGCTCTAGAGCTTCGGGGAAGATCGGACCTCCTAGCGAGGCAAATTTGGGTGGCAGAATAGTCTTCCAGGGTGCCTGTTGTTGGGGAAGACAAGGCACAGTCGGGGCCCGCTTGGAGTACTCGGGATACTCAAAGAGTGGTGAGGGGTACCCCTCCCGTCGAAGAGGACCGCGAGCATGAGAATTTGGGCAGCCGCTGCCTCGTGAAGGGAGCTTTGCTCCGAGTCCTGACTCACCCAGTCTTCAGTAGCAGCTAAAATAAAAGTTCCTGTTTCTGCGGTTGCTCAAGGAGGGAAATGAATTCCTTCTACTAGGACGCTTTGCCAGCAGGAATAAACTTGAGGAAGTGCTGCGAGATTAGCTCTGAGAACCTGCGGAGAAGGAAGACTAGAGCAGAATTGTGGAGCAGGGCTGAGCGGCGGGAAGAAGGTTTGAAGTGTTGGGGTTTTGAGTTTTGAATTTTCCTACGAAGTGAGTGACTATAATGGACTTTGGAGGTAGAGGAGCTGCGAATTAAGTTTCTGCTATTGTTTATGGGTGGGTCCCCCAGACTGAAGCGGCATAATTGGGCATAACTAACCCCCCTCTAAACACTAAACTCTGGGAGGTGAAGTTGGAACGCTGAACCACAGAAAGAGACTTTGGGGTTTTCGCTGACTCCCCCCCCCCCGTTGTTCAGCTGGGACCTTGAGGAAGCGAAGGAAGGAGGTTGCGTTCGGCAGAAGGGGGTGGCGAAGAAGGAATGACAACTGATGAAGTAAAGACTATGTAAAGATTTAGTAAAGACTAAGTTCACCGGATAGTAAGGAGAGTGGCAGGAAAGTGTGAGACTGGAGTGGAGACGAGAAATAAGTGTGGGTGTTAAATTGATTTAAACTGATTTAAACTTCACAAATATTTTGACTTCAAATACAAATTGCTGTATTCATTTTTTCTTTCCTATGAATATATCATGAAACTCATGAAAGTTTTGTTGGGGTAGCAACTCTTAAAGTGATTTAAACTTGATGATTTATTGTTTGTTGTTGAACAAATTGTTGCTGTAGTAAACTTGGGGGAATCGAATACTGAATACTGAACATTGAATACTGAAGTTTGAATATTGAGTTTGGAATATTGATTATTGTAATATGATCTACTGAACAGGGATATTGCTCAGTAGCAAATTAGTAATTTAGTGTTGAGTCTGGGAAAACACATGAATATTGAGTAACTAAACAGTGAAATTAATTTTGAGTAAGAACTCAAGGAACAATTAATTGAATGTTGAAAGGTTAAGAGGATTGTTTCAATTTGGGGGTCAATATTTTATTTTGAAATTTTGAATTCAAGGTCTTTAACTACCTGTGGGATACTTGAAGGGTGAATTCATTAACGTTATGGTGTGATTCCATAGCATGAGACTTGAGTGTGGAGTGTTGAAATTAGAAATGTGCCAAATGTGACTATAGAGGTCTGGGACCTAGGGTATAATTGAAGAATTAACATCTAGGATTGTGCACCCAAGGCAGAAATTTGATATTTGAGACTGAAGGTAGACTCTATTTGGATATTAGACATTATTTAGAGGGTAGGATCTGATACTTGTATCTTGATACTCTGATACTCTTATTAACCCATATAAGGGTTTAAATAGATCTGCATTGGTACTTCATTTTTGATTTGCCAAGTTAACATCAATGTAATGTATAATAATATAATACAATAACATTAAAGAATAGGTAGTGGAAGTATTGTGGTAAATATACTGTAGTGTTGGGAATTACAAACATGGTTGGAAATGGCATCGGGAGTGAGATCTAGGACCTATACAGCTGCACAAACTACTCTAACTAGGAGGGGGTTGATAGAGGCACCAGCGAAACAAATAGATATTAACATGTAAATATTACAGGAGTTGCACGAGTTCAAACGTGAAATTAAAGATGATTTTTGAAACCTGAGAAAAGAACTTTAGGCTGATATAGAAAAAATTGGTAAAAGGGTAGACAAATTGGTGACAGAGATGAGCACTTTGAAAAAAGATATGGATGATGTAAAAAAAAAGGATTCAAGTTTTGGAAGAGAATGTGGAAACTTCATTGGGAGAACAGGGGAGATTGAAGGATCTTAGCCTAATACAGGAGCTAAGATATAGAGATAGATGTATTAAGCTTAGGGGAATTCCAGAAAAAGCAAAAGAAAATTTACTTGATAGAATAATTCCACCTTTAGCTTCCTTTTTAGAAATATCAGAGGAAAGTTTATTGTCTCAGACAGATAAGATATTTAGGATAAACTCAGCTATTGCTAAGGAGAGGAAACTTCCGAGAGATGTAGTAGTGATTTACACCAAAACAAATACTAGAGATAACACCATTCAACAAAGTTTTGATAAGAAACTGGAAATAGATGGGTGTGATATTCAAGTCTTTAAGGAAACTCCCCCTGAGATACTTAGACGGAGAAATGGCTATAAACCTTTAACCCAAAAACTTTGAAAATGTGGCATAAATTATAGGTGGGAATGGATTGAAGGGATATCTTTTCTATATCGACAGAAAAGGTATAAAATTAATACTGTTGGAAAGGCGAAGGAATTTTTAGAAAAGTTGTTACAAGATGAGAAGAAACTTGAATTTAAGCGACAGAAGAAAAGGGATAGAAATAAGGGTGATAGTGAAGAAATCCCCTCAAATAGAGAATCTGAATCTAAAGATGAAGGAGATGAAGAAAGTGGAAATGAACGACAAGAAGATGAAGAAGACGTAGAAGATAACAACTCTGAGGAGGAAGAGATAGAGGGGGAAAGGGATGAAGAAGGAAATTTATTGGACAGGGATAACTAAAGTTTTCCAAAATGGTGTTGTATTTACGACATGGAATGTGAAAGGATTGAATACACCAGAAAAAAGAAAAAAGGTGTTCCGTTTTTTAGGGAAATTAAAATCTGATATAAATGCCATTCAGGAAACAAGGATTAGGGAGCAAGATAGAAGATACTTAATTAACAATAAACTGGGTCAGTTATTTACATCCTTAGCTGCCCAGAAAAAGAGAGGAGTAGTGGTATATGTGAGCAATAAGTTTGAGGCAACAGAGGTGTTAAAGGACAATGACGGACAGTATGTGGCGGTGGAGATAAAAATGATAAATCAGAAAATAACACTAGTTGCTGTATATGCCCCTCTTGTGGGGAACAGTAAATTTTATAAGAAATTATACGAAGACCTTAGTAGCTTAGACACAAACACTGTGTTGGTGGTAGGAGATTCCAATGGTGTACTGGATAATACTAGAGACAGATCATCTTGAAAATCTGGGGGGAAAAACCCATGGCATTCTACCCACATGTACCTTTGATATATTGGAGGATTATGATTTGGTTGATGCCTGGTCATTCAAAGGAGGGAATGAAAGAGGATACACCTTCTTTTCGGAGGTGTATAAAACATGGTCCAGAATTGATATGATCTGGGTGGCAAAGAGTCTAAGTACTAAAATAAAGGGAGTTGAGATTATACCCAAGGTCATCTCAGACCATAACCTGCTAAGTATGACACTGGGAATTAAAAAGAAAAAACTATAGGTGGAGACTAAAGGAATCCCTCCTTAAAGATGAACAGTTTGTGCAAAGATTAAAAAATGAGATAAAATTTTACTTTGAAATGAATACCCCCTCAGAAACTTCAAGTAGAGTAATGTGGGATGCATTTAAAGTGACAATAAGGGGTCTGTTTTTGCAGAGAGGAGCGGAGATTTGTAAAAAGAAAAAAGAATTGAAGAATAAATTAAAAGAGAGATTAAGTATCAAAGAAAATCAGTTAAGACAAAACGCTAAGAATATGGATATTTTGAGAGAGATAAAATAATACAGAATGATATAAATCAGGATATATTGGAGGAAATTGGTTATAAATTAAAAAAGGCTAAACAGAATCACTTTACAAATGCTAATAAAGTGGGAAAATGGTTGGCCTATAAAATTAAAAAAGAGGCTAGTAGGAGACTCATTACTGAAATTAAGGAGGGGAACGAAAGATATAATAGTCAACAAGAAATAATGTCAAAATTTGCACAATACTTTGAGAACTTATACACAGATTCTCAAACGAACTTAGAAATAAATAAATTGAGGGAGTATATAAAAAAGCATAGTATTGGGAAATTGACAGAAGCTCAGAGGGAGATATTAAACGGCTCAATAACACTGCAAGAAATCTCCACCACTATTCGAAATTTGAAATCAGGGAAAACACCTGGACCGGATGGTTTTACGGCCGAGTTTTATAAAATGTTTGAGGAGGAAATTATAGAACATTTACAGACAGTCTTTAACAAGATTAAAGAGGATGGTGTCCCCAAAACATGGGAATCAGCTGAGATAACGATGATTCCTAAGGAAGGGAAAGATGTCTCAGAAGTGAGAAATTATCGACCTATCTCACTTCTGAACGTGGATTACAAAATTCTAATGACAATTTTGGCCAATAGATTAAAGTTAATTCTTCCCGAGATTATTCATTCTGATCAGAATGGTTTTATTTCAGGGAGATCCCTCAGCAATAACATCCAAACAATTTTGAATGTATTAGAACATTATGAAAAGCATTGTGGAAAAAAAAGGGGCTTTAATCTTTGTAGACGCGGAAAAGGCGTTTGACAACCTGAGATGACCGTTTATGAAAATGGTACTGGAAGATATGGAGGTGGGCTCTAACTTTTTAAGCTACATAAATGCCATATATAAAAATCAGAGTGCTTCTATATTAATCAATGGTGAGAGGTCAAAGGAAGTTAACATCCAAAAGGGGACCAGACAAGGGTGTCCTCTGTCGCATCTCCTGTTTGTATTATCCATCGAGGTCTTAAATAAACAAATAAGGGAGAATCAATTGATAACTGGGTTGAAGGTAAAAGGTCAGGAATATAAAGTACTAACATATGCAGACGATCTTCTACTCATATTACAAGACCCCTTGGATAATACAGACAAATTAATGAACTTAATGAAGATTTTTGGAGACTTCTCAGGTTTCAAAATAAATAAAGAAAAAACAGTAATACTGTCCGAAAATCTGACGAAGAAAGAGGAAGGGGAGTTGATGATGAGGAGTGGAGGCAGAGTAGAGGGAAAGATAAAATATCTGGGGATATGGATAACTAAAAGAAATAGAAACCTATATGAAGCCAATTATAACCGAGCATGGAAACAAATTAAAATAGATCTCAAGAAATGGCAGAAGGTGAATCTCTCACTATTAGGTAAAATTGCTGTTATTAAAATGAATATACTCCCACGCATGTTATTCCTATTCCAGAACCTTCCAATTATAGTAAATGAAAAACCATTTTCAGAATGGACCCGAGATCTCAAAAATTTCATATGGAATGGACGTAAGCCCAGAATAAAATGGTCCAAGTTATTGGACATTAACGAAAGGGGTGGTGCAAATCTTCCGAATTTTGCACTGTACTATATGGCTGGTGGTTTGATTTGGTTAGAAGACTGGATCAAACTACGGAAACATAAATTTACTGACATAGAATTAGACGATACCAGATATGGTATACACGGGTATATGTGGTATGGGAAGTCCTCAATTGATAAGGAGTTTGAAAATCATACCATCAGGAAACCTCTAATGAGAATATGGAAAACAATCAAACAAAAATTTTATATAAAAATACCCTGGTGGATATCCCCAGTAGAAGCAGGTCAGCGAAGATGGACGAACCAAGATCTATGGATTAAATATAGAGACTTAATAACTTGGCAGGGGGAAATCCCTATTCTGAAGTCAAGGGATGAACTGAGAATTCAGGGCCATGAGGTGCAGTGGTTTACATACCACCAAATTAGTGCCAAATTCAAGGAAGATAGACGAGAATATAACTTTGATAAACAAGAAAATGAAATGGATAAAATTATTTGGGGTACTAATAGAAAAAAAAATCTCAAAAATCTATAGGTTACTTTTAGATAGAGATATGGAATCAGAGGTAGTTACAGACTCTATGATAAAATGGGCAAGGGATATTGGGGAGTCAATATCCATGGAACAGTGGGAAAAAACCTTGAGGGGGACAAATTCTTTTACACCCAGCCAAGACTTGAAAGAAAACTTTTTAAAAATCGCTAGTAGATGGTACCTTACTCCTAGAAGAATAAGCAGCATGTATAGAACAGCAAACAAAAGTTGTTGGAGATGTGATAAAGAGCCAGGTTCCCTCTACCATATGTGGTGGCAGTGTAAGTATATTAAGAGATTTTGGGAGAAAATTCATAGGGCAATTCAGAAGATATTGAAAACTTCATACTCATTAGATCCCAAATTGTATCTTCTAAATATAACTTCAATACTGGAGGAACAAATAGAGAAACGTTATTGGAGAATTCTTCTATACTGTGTCACCGCAGCAAGATACAATTACAATTTTACAATTAATCGCAGCACGTAGCGATTAATTGGAAAAGTAAAAAGATCCCAGATATGGAAAGCTGGCTGTCTAAATTGCTGGAGATGAAAAATAACAATAAACTAACTAGAATAGCTAACAAGGGTGAAATTGCGAGAATTGATGCAGACTGGGCACCAATTACCAAATATTTGAATCTAAGACGGAATACACAAATAACCCTAACAACTTAAAGTGAATATCCATAGACTAAATGAACTTAACTAGGATGTTTTGAATCTAATAATAGAAGAATAGAATATTAAGGGAATTGGATAAAAACATTACGGTAGTAGGAATTGGTAAAATACGGATTTAAGGAAAAGATTATGGAAATGTTGAGAACGGAAATGATAGTTGTTTTACGATAACATAACATAAATTGAACGATGTGTTGATAACAAGGTTTGTTTGGAATAGAAGGATAAGGTAGAGAGAGTTTGTATAACCAATTTGAGCAAACGCAGCAGTAGAAGTCAATGGAGAGAAAGTGAAAGATCAGTTGTTGATAGTAGATATTGATATGGATGATAATGTTGATATTGATGATTGAGGGTAATGTGTGAATTGTTTGGTTTTGTATAATTGATTTGCTTTGTATAATTGATTTGTTTTGGAAGATGGTACACAAATGTTTTGAGGATGTATATGATGTATGTATGTACGTGAATGTATATGATGGATATTTCTATGTAAATTTAAATAAAAATAATAATTAAAAAAAAGTATATTGACAAATTGGAGCATGTCCAGAGGAGGGCGACTAAAATGGTGAAAGGTCTGGAAACCATGCCTTATGAGGAAAGACTTAGGGAGCTGGGTATGTTTAGCCTGGAAAAAGGATGGTTAAGGGGCGATATGATAGCCCTGTTTAAGTATTTGAAGGGGTGTCACATTGAGGATGGAGCAAGCTTGTTTTCTGCTGCTCCATAGACTAGAACACAGAGCAATGGATGCAACCTCCTGTCACGGTCAGTCAGGACTCTGAGGACTCAGAAGGCGAGGAGGCTGAGCCAGTAGCAGAAGAGCTGGCTGAGTCTGAGTCTAGCCCTGAAGAACCCAGGGCTCAGCAGCCTAGCCCTCCCCCAGCTCAGGGTCCAAGCCTGGGAGATATAGTAGAGCAAGAGCAAGAGGTAGAAGAGCAGGTACCTACCTTTAGCCAAAGGAGAGCAGAGAAGGCGTGGTTTTGTCGTTCTCAGAGATTAAGAGACAGAAGCTCATCAATCACCCCGCAGCTGGGAATGGGAGCTGGGCCAACATAAGCAGCTGGGGGAGGCTGAGTTCCTTGTTTCAAGCAGTCTGTGTTACCTGGAGGAAGCCTCTGACTGTGACTTTTCTGGAACCTTGCTATTTTGAGACTTTGGATATCTTGACTTTGGACTGCCTTCGTTGACCCACCTGCCGGAACCCTTTTGATCTTGGACTGCCTCTTCGTTCTGCAATCTCTCTCTCTGTGTACTTCTGACCCTGTAGGACTGCTACTGACAACACCAGGTACTGTGCTTTTCAACTGGGTTGTTGCCAAGCGGGGCTCCTTATCAGCTATTGAATTGGCTTCACGACACCTCCAGGAACAGAGATTTCACCTCAACATTAGGAGGAACTTTCTGACAGTAAGAGCTGTTCAGCAGTGGAACACACTCCCTTGGAGCGTAAGGCTCTCCTGTAAAGCCTTGTTCCGGGCCCAAAGAGGGGCGGCCGGTAGTGGTCTCCTGATGTTTGGCTTGGCTGCGTGTGAGAACTGCCAATCCCAAATGGGAGGGGGAGAAGACTGTGTCTATCACCTCCTTTCGCTGAGTGTCATGTTGAGGGAACCTGGACAACGCATCAGCTAAGAAATTCTTTTTTCCCGGGAGAAACTTCAGGGTGAAGTTGAACTGGTAAAAGAAACTGGCCCACCTAATTTGTTTAGGGTTCAAGTGCCATGGAGTTTTCAAAGCCTCCAAGTTCTTGTGATCTGTCCAAACCTCAAAATGTTGGGAAGATCCTTCCAGCAGATGGCACCAAGTTTCTAAGGCCAATTTGATCGCCCCTGCCTCTTTCTCCTACACTGGCCTATTTTGTTCAGTTTCATTGAACTTCTTTGACAGATATGCATAGGGTCTGAGCTCCCCCTTTCATCCCGCTATAACAACACCCCCTATCACCACGTCTGAGGCATCTACTTGAACTACAAAAGGTTGTTCGGGGTCAGGGTGTTTCAGGATGGGTTCAGAGGTGAAAAGCTTCTTCAGCTTGTCAAAGGCCCTTTGGCATTGGTCAGTCCACACAATCTTTTGGGGAGGCTTCTCCTCCTTCCCCTTTCCAGTACGTTTCTTTCCCCCCCTACACACCCTTGGTTTTTAACAGGTCACTCAAGGGCAAGGCAACCTCAGCAAAGTCAGGGATGAAGGACCGGTAAAAATTAACAAACCCTAGGAAGCTCTGAAGCTTCTTCCTCGTTCTGGGTGTCTTCCATGCGAGAACCCCCTTAACCTTCTCAAGGTCCATTTCAACCTCCCTGCTAGAGATGCGGTACCCCAAATAATCCAAGTGACTCTGGTGGAATTTGCATTTTGACATTTTGGCATACAAGTGATTCTCCCCCAGTTTACTAAGCACTTTCTTCACCAGCTTAACATGGGACATATAGTCCTCAGAGTAAATAAGCACATCATCCAAATACACCAGTACCCCTGTACACCAATACTCTCTAAGTACATCATTAATCAAGTTTTGGAAGACTCCAGGGGCTCCACTGAGCCCAAATGGCATTACACAAAATTCAAATGTCCCTAACTGGCAATTGAAAGCAGTTTTTCACTCATCCCCTTCTTTAATTCTCACTCTGTAATAGGCCTCCCGCAAGTACAGCTTGGTGAATATCTTCCCCTTGGCTAAATGAGCCAGGATATCTTTCATTAAGGGGAGGTGGTACTGATTTGTTGTACTGATAGCATTTAAAGATCTGTAATCAATACGGAGATGAAGGGAAGAATTGCCTTTGCGTCTGTACAACGCCGGGGGCCCCAAGGGGGAGGTCATAGGTCTGGTGAACCACTGGGCCAAGTTTTTATCTATGAACTCCCAGAGGGTGTCCATCTCTGCCGGGGTCATGGAGTAAATCTTAGGTTTGGGCAGTTTGGCCTTGGAAACTCTCAATTGCACAGTCAAATGGCCCGTGGGGGGGTAGAATGTCACATTCCATCTCTTCAAACACATACTACCACTGTTTATACTCCACCAGTAACCCTTTCATTTCCCCTTGAACCAGAGGAGCTTTAAAGTTCTGAAGCTTGGCGTCTTGAGGGACCCCCCCAGTGAGGCCTTGCCCACTCCATTTTCCCGCACACACCAGGTGTCTGTAAAAGTCACAGTCTCCTTTACCCAGTCTATGGTGGGGTTGTGAAATTTCAGCCAGTTTAAGCCCACTACTGGCACTAAGCCTGGCACTATCATGAATTGGAGTTCCTCCTGATGATTTCCCATCTTAATCTGTACTGGGCCAGTCATCTGCCTTGCCCCCCCCTTCATCATCCCTCATTCCATCTGAGACAGCCACACCAGCTCGTCTAGCTTAATGGTGCTAACTGCGAGTTCACTGACCATGGAGGGGTATATTAGCACTTGGGTATATCCAGAATCTACCATTAACATTACTTTTCAGGGGACCCCATTATTTGCAACCCCTATTTTGGCTTTTAGGGAAAAAGGGCCTTTCACCACACTCACCACAGCACTTGGGCACCCTTCAGGATTAACCTTCCCTTGGGCACTTAGTAGGGTGGGCTGGATCCGTTTCCCACTGGCTCAGCTTCTGAAGAGGACCCACTGTCGTCCAGTTCCTCTGAAGACCCTCCTGCCGTGTGGCCAGAAATCAAGGCGCACACCACTGCTTTGGCCTTTGACTTGAACAGCATCTTGGGTGCTGTTGGCTTCCCATCTGCCTTCTTGGGCCTCTCTTCTGCGGGGTTGTCTCAGGGTTGTTTCTCTGGGCATACGGCTATGCGGTGTCCACCTTTCCCGCAGTGCAGGCACAAACCTTTACGAATCCTTTGCTCCCTCTCCAACTCCCCTGTTGCACCTCCAGCTGGTCGGGCCGCCTTAGCTTTCTTCCCTGAGGACCCAGTGGGCTTTCTGCCAAGCCCCTGGCATTGCTGTGCCAGCTTGTCTCAGGGTTTCCACCTTCCCAGCCAGCCGTCCCCACTCCAAGAGGGTTTCTGGGTTCCCATGGACCAACACCCACTCTAGGATGTCAGTGTTAAGATCATCCTGAAAATACTGCACCTTAGTGGTTTCAGTCCAGTCAGGAATCTGTTTGGCCAGGCAGCAAAATTCGGAGGTATATTCGGCCATGCATCTCGGGCCTTGGTGCAGTCGCTGGAGTTCTGTATGCACACCTCACCCTCAGAGGGTCTTCAAATTGAGCCCGTAGGGCCATCATGAAGTCATGGAAACTCTCCAACTCTGGAGTCCCCATGTTGTAGAGCCCCACCAGCCATTGTGCCGCCTCACCCTCCAGCTGGTTGGAGATATACTGCACCTTCTTGGCCTCTGTCTGGAACTCTTCTTCCCATTGGGACATGAACCCCACCACCTGGGTTAAGAAGTATGGCAACTTCGCAGTGTCCCCATCAAAGGTGGCTTTCAGGTCTCGATGCTTGAGCCCACGAGGTTTCTCCCACAGCTCAACTGGACCACAGGGTGTACTGGGCCAGGAACCTGCGGGACAGGGGCCCCAGCAGGTGCAGCGGGGACCCCCCTGGAGCTGGAGCTAGCAACTGAGGGTCCTGGGGTGGTTGGCCTCCCCCCGGGATGGCAGATTGCTGAGGCAGTCTCTGCAGAATCTTCAGGAGGCTTGTCTGCATGACCTTCATTTGTTGCTTCAGCTGCTGCACCTCATTATCCAGTTCTGAGCATGGGGGTCTCGCCTCAGGCTCTCAGTACCCCTCGGTTGGGGTCTATCCCACCGTCGGGACCTGCGTTCTTCCCAACCTTGCTTCTCTGGCCAGATCCATCTGGCTCCCATGGCCATTCCTGCTCCATGCACTAGAGTCTCAGAGAAGGGTAGGCTGCCCCTCCCCAGGGTTTGCCTGGCTCCCAGCTCCATGAGTTTGGGGGGAGGGGTTGGCTTCCCAGACCTCCGTCGGGCTCAGCTCCACTCTTCCACCAGCACACCTGCACCATCCCCCGGCATGCCGGCTCCCTGGTCATCGCCTGTGGCCAGGTCTTTCTCCATCTGGATTCCAACCTCCACGTTGTTACCCAAAATGCTCCTCGGAAAATTCCAAGAAAATATCAAGTTTCTAATATGTTGGGGAAATTAGCAGCAACTCAACTTAGCTATGCAAGAGGGGGTAACAACGGAATCTGAAAACCAATTATATCAGTACTAGTCTGGATGCAATACATACACATTTAAAATTAAGTATGGTTTTTTTTTTATTAAGGAGTTCAAGAAATAACACCAAACACACACACATTCACCCAGAAGAAGCATTCACTCAAGGCTATAGAAAGAAACAGTAGGAAAACTTGGGATAGAGGGTTAGCAAGAGGATCTTGAGGTGATACAGACCTGTCCTGTAGTCAATCTGGCAGAATGGATGGAAGAAACTGGATGTGGCTAACACAGAGCAACAGAGAGTCCCCCTGTTACTGGCTGTGCACAACGAGGCATATTTTGGGGGGTCTTTTATACCTCCAAATACATCTGAGGGGATTGGTTGCTTCATGGGTTGAAACAATGGATTCCATGAGCCTTCATGGATTGCACAATGAGTTTCCTGGTCTTGACAAAAGGTGAGGAAGATGCTAAATGTGTTTCTTAATGTCCACTGATTGGATTTTAACAGCTTGAGCAACTTCTTTAAGGCTGGGAGCTGAGGAAAGGAAATTTCACAATCAGCAAATACAAAAGGGTTTCTCTATCCATTAACCTCCCATTTATGTGGAATGTGTCTTTTGGCTTTGCAGCTCCAGGCCTTTCTTTCCAGGGAAAAACCAAAAATGACCTTTTCTGAGACCATCCTATATTTTTCCTTGTAAAAGGCCGCAATAATGAACCAAGTTGGCCAGTTTCTGAGGCCTATAGCCAATGCTAACATTCCAGAAGTGGGGTGCCTTGGAAGTAGGGTGCAAGCTTGCTTACAATTCCCCCCTCCAAAACCAAATTCTTGCACCAGAAAGAATTTTGGTTTTGGAACATAATGGATGCGAAAACTCACATTTGTTTGCTGTGCATCTGAGGGTAAGAGGGAAAGGGTAAAGTTGCTCTCTTGCTGTTAAATGTGTGCAAAGCCAATTTAAATGTTCCTACCCTTCTGACAGGACAGGTGTCTAGCTGATAGAGACAGAAACTAACTACTCTATATTCTAAATGTGGTTGCTATCAAGGCTCCCACAAAATATAACATGTGTTTAGAAAAAGAACAGTGACAGAAAATAAGATTGAAAAAAAAATACAATCACACTACAATTTATATATTGGCAATGAAATGTGAACTTGAAGCAATATCCAACAGCATGAGCTAGTTGCATTGGCATTTAAACAATACAGAATTATTTCAAGTTATTATTGGCACTGGTAGAGGCTTGTCAATACAAAACCTTAACTTTGCAAGTGGTCAATGAGTTCTGAAAGTTAGAACAATTCTAACCAAAAAGTCTAAACAATTTGACTTATAGAGAGAGAAAGAAATATAGAGAGAGAACAACTTGTAGCAATGTGAGCATTGAATAATAATAATGGCAATGGAGTGGTAATAATCAAGAATTGCAAAGAACAAACAATAAACACAAAATAGACATAAAATATACACAAAATGCAGTGGATGAGGTAAAGAAGAGCATCCAATGTACTCCCCCTTATGCCACTGAAAATAGCACAAAACACAAGTTTTTGTTATTGTTGTTTAGAAGGGGTACATAATCTTCTGGAACACGGTGGAGTTCAGGGTTGAAAAGAATATGGGCAGTTTAAAAGCAGGCATATCAGTTCATATTTGTTGTCATCATGAGATTTGTTGGCAAACAGCAGGAACAGGGATGTATGCAAAGATGAAGGTTTTCTTCTCTTCTCCCCCACCCCTTGGTATCTTCTAGGCTTTTCAGGAAAAGCAATTTAAACATTTAAGAAAGGCAAAAGATAGAAAGAGACAAAAAGGCAAGGAAAAAAAACACATGTATGTAAAACAGTCCTTGTGAGAATCTTTGTGCCTCCCCCCTTGTTTCCAGAGATGTGGGCATCAATTTTATTTTCAGTCACCCCCCCCCCTCACAGTAGTGAAGCTTCAGCTAGCCATGGCACACACAAAAACTCTGACATCAGCTATGCTCTTCTTGTCTATCTTGAGGTGGTTCTTCTTCCTAGCAGAATCCCAAAACTAGTAGAGAAGAACAAAAAGACAGAAATAAAAAGGGAGAGAAGGCATGGATGCTGAACTGGTAGTTGGGAATTTTAAGGCTTTTGCATGTGGGCAGTAAAAGAGGGAGAGGGGAAAGAGGAACAAAACAGAAAACAAACAAACAAAGACAAACAGCAATGGGGTGTCTTTTGCAGGAGGCTGGAATTGGCAGCCACAGCTGAGTGGTCTTCTTGACCGCTCAGAAGACCACAGCTGAGTGGTCTTCTGAGTGGTCTCCCCCCCTTGCTGCAGAGAGAGCATCAGGAAAGCAAATAGAAGTCTCAGGCTGCAGTCTGTCAGGCTCAGTCTTCTGTCTGGTATTCCTATTTTTGAAAACAACTTAAGAGAAATGATTAAAATCCCAAAGCATACTGGACTTTAGGAGTTAAAAACAACAATAACGACAACAATACTGTATTGTGGTTCCCAAAAAGCAGACAAAAGGAGTAATTGACAATCTGGTCAAACAAGTTTTCAAATTGAAAAATAGAGCAACTCCCTGAAAACAGTGGGATTCTCTTTCCCAACAGAGATTGCTTACAAAGTGGGAAAAGTTCCTCAAAGAATTATGTGAAATGCAAACACACAGAAAAAAAATGTCTAAAACCCAAGCAAATATCTACCTGAATTGAACAGATTAAACAAAAAATAAAATAAAATAAACCCAAGCATGTTACTATGAGTTATTGGAATTGAGATGCCTTGAGGTCTCTCCATCCCAAACGGTTTGACCAAAGAAAAAAGGTTTTCCCAATTTAAAAACAGAGTGACATGCCTTATGGGCAATGTGGTTAAAACTGAATCACCTCAGCTCCTTGAGAGCCCAGGGTGTTCACATACCTAATTTGCATTATAAGAAAGAAAAGACACAAAAGAAAAGCATAAGAAACTATTTGCATATGAGTGGATTCAGTTAAACTTAAATTCTAAACAAACTTAACTTCTAACACAATAACAAGCAAAGTAAACATTTTAAACACAAGACCATTTCTAACATCCTAACCTAGCTCTTTAGGATCACTACAACTAAACTTATTACTATGACTTACAAAAGAAAAAAAAAAACCCTCACAGAATACATTGGGTGGTTTGAGAGTTAAAACTATTTACAGGAGGCTAGCTTTATGCATCTTGAGTACCTCACTAACAGTCTAGTTTTGCTAACTGCCTGGGAACCCAACAGGTTAAACCAGTTAAACCCATCATGAGGATGACCTGGAATACCAAAACCACAACAATGGGGTGTAACATGATCGAAAAGGCTTCTGTTGCCTTGGGTGACCATCCAAGGAGAGTTTCCCACCAAGTGTGTTTTCCTGTATCTGCTATGTCCTTTTCTAGGGCAACAATCTTCTTTCCGTTGTAAGCAACTATCAAGGTGGATTTGTCTCCTGCAGCCTTGATTTTCTCTAGCTTTTCCTTTAATTCTGGATGTGTTAACAGTTGGTACAATGTTTCCAAATTCAGACCTAAAAATACAGGCATTACAGAGCTGTATAGCTCAGGATTTAAGGCCATCTCTTGCCTTGTCCAAATAGGCACAGTGTACTCAAAATCACAGCCATTCACAGTAGAAACATTACAGAAGCATCTATTTACTTTAGGCACCATGGGTTGGATTTGGACACTATTGAGAGTTATAGTATGGCAATTGGTCCTTATGCACACACACCCTTTGCCTGTATAGACACTCTCATGGGTAATTTCATAAGCACACTGCCCTTCTGTATTAGGTCTAGGTACAAGCTCCAGATAAACCCTTACAGCGTGAGAATGGTATGTAAGGGGGGCTGCAGGCGGGCAGCACCTCCAGGTGCTGTGACCTTGAGCTGCTCGAGGAACAGTGTTCCCAGACCCAAAAGGCAGGCTGGCACCCGTCCAAGGGCTGAGAGGCCCAGGCAGGGAAGACAGGCCAGGAACCAAACTCATGTCCAGCCTATTACCAAACTCATGTCAGGGTCTTCCATGGAGTCTAATCTAATCCCCAAAATCCAGGGATGAGCATGACAATAAGGTTCAAATCCTGGAATAATGTGGGCAGAGGTTAGAAGTCTGGATATGAAGGTTGAATGAACAAAGAGTGGATGAGCCTGGGTTATAAGGGATGGTATTAGAATAACCAAAGGTGTGCGAGGATATTCCTGACTAAATCGGTGTGCGAGGATATTCCTGACTGGTTATTAACAAATGACAGACTGTCCAGATAGTACAACATTGTAAGAACAAGACTTCCTAATTGATGTTCCATCTTTATCCCTTCAATAAACCAATCCTTTGTTGTTGTTTTTCAGATCTAGACTCTTGGTGATTCATTCAGCATCTAGATAGCTGGCAGCATGCTTAACAGAGCAACACTACACAGTTCCATATATATTTGGTTAAAAAGGTTCATTCCTGGTTCAAGTAAAAGGGACAGGGTGAATCTGAAGGCAAGGTGACCGGAACAGAGAGTAGAGGCAGCCAGGCTGAACATTTGGGTAATGCTGGCTGGCACGTTTGAGGTTGCCCTCGTGGTTCATATCACCACAGATCTCACCAGCCACTGAATGGCCATGGTGAATGGGAAGCCTATAGCAATAAAATGGCAAGTCCTTGAGGTGATGAGAGGGGAGACATACCATAGTATGCTTATGTAATTGAAAGAATCAACCAAATTCTTAGCTACAGGCCTCTACACAAGTGGCATTGTCAAATATACAGTTGTGACAATGTTCCTGTGTACTCTTTGGCAATGTACAAAAAAGGACATCAACCTGACTTCCATGAAGAGGGAAAATGTCTGCATGCTAGTATCAGGGTCTTTTCTCGTGGCAAACTGCCTTGTAGTTCAGTAGAGTATTGGTGAAAATTTCAGCTCAGTTCATTTTTCATAAGAAGTTGCCAAACTCTGCAAATTTCTTCATATTCAGGATGGAAAGAACTTAAGATGTTTTTTTAATCAAACATGGGGGAAACCAAAAGTGATAGATTTATCCATCCAGGCCTAGGGTTTGAATGTTTACCTTTTGAAAGTCTACATTTAACCCTTGTGTATTCAACATTGTTAAAACTGAATTAGGATTTCGGCCTTTCTTTCTTTTTTCTTTTTTTCTTTTTCTTTTTCTTTTTTTTTGCTTGAAAGGTTCTACATTTTTAACACATATAAACCAGGCATCTACAACACTGTCGTGTGTGTGTGTGTGTGTGTGTGTTTGTGTGGCTGTAAAGAACATGAGATTGAAAAACAGATTTTTGCATCTGTCCAGTTCAGAGGGAACAGGATTACCAAGGAGATTTTCAGATGCCTCTTTCAGCATCTTGCCATGCAAGCAGCTTCCGGAGCAGTAACGAGGCTGCTGCGCGGCAAGGAGTCCATTTTGGATGATGCCGTTTCTCTCTCGGTGTCGTCTGTGAGTGTTGCGGCTAGCATTGGAGGCGGTTGTGCTGTTTTTTACTCATGGACAACTTCCGTGAGTGAAAAACAGTGTGGCCGCCTCCAATGCTAGCTGCAACACTCACGGATGACACCGAGAGAGAAACGGCATTGTCCAAAATGGACCCCTTGCCGCGCAGCTGCCTCGTTACTGCTCCGGAGGCTGCTTGTGCGGCAAGACGCTGAAAGAGGCGTCTGAAAATCTCTCAACTCTCTTGAGGCCCAGTCCCTCAAACTCAAGGACAGAGCCTTTATGTTAAGGGGCATTTTGCTCCTTAGAGTAGGTTTACCTTGACAAATTGTGGAATGGCTTGTGTGTATGTTTTTGCTGCAACAAACTGACTTGTCACCATGATGATTGACTTTTCATCCCACCATCCCCAAAGCAACCTTCCTATGCTGATTTTTATTTAAATCAGGATAGAGTGGTAACACTGGTGTCACAGAGAGAGTGGAGAGGAAAGATAATATAGTTGTAGCAAGTTAAGAGGGTTTCTTGATTTGAAGCAACAGCAGGATGTTTGTTGAAACAAGAGACATTAGATGCGGGGGGGAACCAGGTTAAGGGCCAGGTCTCAAAAGCTTGCCTCTCCTTGGTAGGTCTCAGATTCATATCATCAGACTTAGAGTCTCCTGCTGTATATGTCCTCTAAACATCTTTTCATAGAATCATAGAACCAGGAAATCACAGAGTAGGAAGAGACCTCAAGAGTCATGTCATTCACTCCTTGCCACTGGAAGAAAATCACAACTAAAGGATTCTCACAGTTCCCACCACCTCTCAAGGCAGTCAGTTTTGCTGCTAACAGTCCCTACTCATTAGGAAGTTTTTCCTAATCTTTCACTGACATTTTCTTTGGTTTAGGTTCTACTTTCTGGACAAATTTCTTCTGTCTTATACATAGCTGCCCTCTTATTCTACTTTCTATTTAATGATTGCTACCAAATCCGTTATTCCTTATTCAAGATAAATATTTACAACTTGGCAGTTCCTCATACGAGTTTGTTTCCAGACCTCCTCACCATAGTTTTTGCCCTCCTCAAGACACATTCTAGCTTGTTGACATCTTTCTCAAACTATGGTGCCAAGAAATAGACTCAGTACACCAACTGACCAGAGTATAATAGTTTGATACTATTACCCTAAATGCTTGGGGTCTTAAGGACCCTCAAAATATTGATATTAATTTGTGGAATCAATATACTCAGTTTGGCTATGGGAGAGGGGGGAAACAGAGAGGGAGACCTTTTAACCTATGTATAACAGTACTAAGGAGGTGACGTTAAGCCAGATATTACAATTATTTGATGTTTATTTGAGAAAGCAATAATAACGTTTCTCTCTCTCTCTCTCTCTCTCTCTCTCTCTCACACACACACACACACACACACAATACACACACACATACACAGAGGCTTCAAGCATTCATGGAAGTCTAGCAAATAAAGTAGGAAGTATTGAGATGGAGGAGTAGAGAAGGGAGGTTGTTTTGGGGCAATACTATGCCAATCAGAGGAGTTGAGGTCATGGAGGAACCCAGCAGACTGGGGGTTCCAAAGCCGGAATGGTGACACAGTCTGACATGGATTTCAGAAGAAGGGAAAATGTGTACCTGGCTACACAGATGGATGTAGTATCCACAGGTAGGGGATCTGTGTGCACTTGAGTGGGGTTTTAAAGGGTTTTTTTTATACCTACCATTTCCCTTCAGGGGATGGAATTTAGAATGAAAGACAATGCTTCTCAGACGTTCTCAAGATAAGACAATGAACATTCCGAATATGCTAACAACCCTTAATGCATTGATCCTTTGGAATTGAATAGAGGAAGCAACTCTCTTTGTTTGGAAGAAGGTAGAGGTATGAGGGCTCTTTACAAACTTCAGTAATTCAGTTTAGGCTGATTGGATTAGCCAGATGTTCAGGCAAGAAGTTGCCCTTCACAGTAACTTTCTTCGGAATTTGGGCTGGCCACTCCTTAGTGCATACTTGACTAAGGAGATTATCAGACATGTCCAATAAGCCAGGACAGGGACGAGGGGAGATCACTATCTGTCTCCCTTTTCAAATGATGTCGTCCCTGTCTGGGAAGTTCCCATTCTGCTTCTGTTCCCCCCCCCCCGCTTCTTATTCATGGCTTAAGCCGTGAATAAGAAGCACGTTGCGTTATCATAATGGAATCACAGGTGTTTGAAAATGTGCCCCATTGTGCTGGCACAATGCCAGCAGCATATGACGTCAACAGAAGGTCCGTGCTGAAGACTTCCAGGTCCGATAGGGACAGCCAGGTGAGTGTCACACACACCCCACCCCGGTTACTTGGTGTTTGTATTGTGTGTTTTGGGGCTTGGTTTTCTGTTTTGATGTTTAGTTTAGTTTTTATTTTCAAATTTCCCATGCGATCGTTCTCTCACGAGAACAAGCGGGATTTGGCTTCACTGCAGTAAAAGCAGCTTTACAACAGCTGCCTTTCCTGCAGTGAAGCCAAGGGGAGTGGAACAGTTCCTATAATGGAATAAGGCAAGTGTCTTTAAAAAATCATTCTGTTACAGGGATGGGAGTAGGGCGGGAGTGTTACAGGTGGCGTGGTAGCAGTATAGAAACAGTTTCAAGGGTCAAGTCTGATAATCTCCTTTGTCTCACCATTAGTCTTTTTGGGATTCCTGGTTCTTGTGAGTCCCCAGTTTACTGGCCACACTACAGTCATCCCTCCACATTAGCAGGGGTTAGGGGCTCAAGACCCCAGCGAATGTGAAAGAACCATAAATAAAAAAGGCCTCCCTCTGCCCACCAGCCAGCAACCCCCCTGCCTTTCCAAAGTGGTGATGGGGCTTTTGGAGCCCAATTGCCACTTTGGGAAGCATGGGGGTGGCTAAAAAGCCTCCTGCCCATCTGGCCGCCACTCTCCATGCCTCCTGCAATGCTTCCCGAAGTGGCTGTGGGGCTCTCGAGCACCACAGCCACTTCGGGAAGGCCGGGGGGCTGGGAGGGTTAGCTATCCAAACCCCACGCTTCCCGAAGTGGCTATAGGGCTTTGAATCCCCAAAGCCACTTCGGGAAGACCGGGGAAGGAGATGGCTGGACAGGCGGGGGCTTAACCAGCCTCCCCCCATGCTTCCCAAAGTGACTGTGGGGCTTTGAAACCCCATAGCCACTTCAGGAAGTCTGGGGTAGGGGGCGACTGGGCAGACATTTTGTTAGCCATCCACAACCCATGCTTTCTGAAGTGGCTACGGGGCTTTGAAGCCCCACAGCTGCTTTGGGAAAGCTGGGGAGGGTGATGGCCGGGCGGGCAGGGGGTTAGCCATCCATCCCCCCATGCTTCCCGAAGTGGCCACGGGGCTTTGAATCCCCAAAGCCACTTCGGGAAGGCCGGGGGCGTTGATGGCTGGGCAGGCGGGGGGTTAGCCAGCCTCTCCCCACACTTCCCAAAGTGACTGTGGGGCTTTGAAGCCCCATAGCCACTTCAGGAAGGCTGGGACAGGGGGTGGCCAGGCAGGCAGGTTGTTAGCCATCCACCACCCATGCTTTCCGAAGTGGCTACGGGGCTTTGAAGCCCTACTGCTGTTTCAGGAAAGCTGAGGAGAGTGGTGGCCGGGTGGGCAGGGGGTTAGCCATCCACCCACTGTGCTTCCCGAAGTGGCTATGGGGCTTTGGATCTCTATAGCCACTTTGGGAAGGCCGGGGAGGGTGGCAGCCAGGTGGGTGGGAGGTTAGCCAGCCTCCCTCCCCGCACTTTCTGAAGTGGCTGTGGGGCTTGAGAGCCCCATAGCCACTTTGGGAAGGTTGGGAGGGGTAGAGGCAGCATGGTGGAGAGTCTTTTCAGCCACCCCCACCCTCCCAAAGCTGCGGCAAGGCTGGAAAAGCCCCATTGCCACTTTGGGAAGGGTGGGGTGGCTAGCTGAAAAGTGCCTTTGCCCTGAACTCCCCGCTCTCCTGGGGCTTGGCTCTCCACCCCAAATGGAGCCAGGCCCCAGGAGGGCAGGGAGTTGGGCATGTGGTTTGCTCAGGGAGCACTCTGTTTAAATCAGCTCCTCTCCCTTGTGTGTGAGGGAGAGAAGCTGATTTAAATGGGGTGCTTGCTGAGCAAACCGCGAATAGTCGAAACTGCGAAAGTGAAAGTCGCAAATGTGGAGAGGGCAACTGTCCATGGAAGGCTACATTTTGGTCAAATTATTAAACATTGCCTATTATCACAGATATGGGGCAGGGGTGTCAGAGTAGATAACAATACGGTGATTTCTCTTGATCTGGATACTATGCTTCTTTTGATTCAATCTAGAATTGCATTAGCTTTTCTTTTCTTTTTCTTTCTTGCTGCATGACTGTTGGATCCTTTTTATCTTGTTGTTTACTAAGGTCCTTAGATCCATTTCACATGTACTGTTTCCAGGCCAGGTGTAATGTAATATATTTGTGTGTATCTGATTTTTTTTTCTGTCTAAATGAAAAACTTCACATTTTTCTCAGTTGAAACTCATTTTGTTTGTTTTGGCCCAATTTTCCAGTATGTTAAGGTTATCATCTGCAGTATTAGCAGGATGCACAAACACAATGCACAATGCTCAACTTGAAAAGACAAGAAACAGATGGGCAATTTTTTCTGCATGCTATCTGCAGAATTCTAAATCTGCCATTGTCAGCAGAGTATGTCCATTGGGCAATGGTGACTTTTTAGCCCCACATGTGTAGTGTGACTTACTTGTCTGTATTTCCCTAACTGATTTCCAGACTTTCTCTGAATCTGGCTAGGATATTGAATCCTAAATTATTGAATTCTAAATCTGCCATTGTCAGCAGAGTATGTCCATTGGGCAATGGTGACTTTTTAGCCCCACATGTGTAGTGTGACTGACTTGTCTGTATTTCCCTAAGTGACTTCCGGACTTTCTCTGAATCTCGCTAGGTTACCCCTGCGCCTCGCAGAGCTTCGGAAACTTCTAGAATCGCTAGGCAGAATGTGCTTTGATACATTTTTGGCGGTAACTCCACCCATCCTAACGGTCCCTTATAAGGGCTTCCCGCCTAAAATCCCCTCAGTTCCTTGAATGATGCCGCAATATGCAGTATCAGGAACATTAAGCATGTTTATATGATGTAGTAGGACATAGAGGGGAGGATGGGCGGGTCTGTGTGAATTCACAGAAGACCACTCGAAGATCTATGGTTACAGGTAAGCAACCTGTCCATCTTCTTCGTGGTCTCTGTGAATCACACAGTTGGGTGTAGACTGGCAAGCTTCCATTCAGGAGGTGGGTATGTCCTACACCTATGTACCATACACATCAACCATTTGAGATTAAAGTACTAAAGGCACATTAGGAAGTAACTGATCAAACATATCATAGTAATGACTTGGCAACATAAACAGACACTCATTGTATAGAAGATAACAACACAGCCTTCCCAAAGGCCGCCTCGTTCCTAGAACGAGAATCGAGTCTATAATGAGATATAAAAGTCAAAGGTGACAACCAGGTTGCAGCTCTGCAAATGTCCTCTAGAGGCACCCCAGAGAGAAAGGCCGTCGAGGTGGAGACAGCTCTCGTAGAGTGTCCTCGAATCCGAGATGGCAGAGGTTTCTTGGCCAGTTCGTAACAAAGAGCGATCGCCAAGGTCACCCACTTCGACAGTCTCTGCGAAGAAACGGGCTCTCCCAGCTTCGATTCAGCATAAGACACAAACAGTTTGGGTGACTTCCTGTGGGACACAGTCCATTGAATGTAGAAAGCCAGAGCCCTTCTGACGTCCATCAGATGAAGGGTGCGTTCAAAGTCGTCTTTCAGATCCTGCATCAAAGCGGGGAGAGTTATGGTTTGATTGAGGTGAAAGCTGGAGACCACCTTCGGTAAGAAGGAGATGTCAGGACGGAGGACCACTTTGTGCTTGTGGAAAGCGTGTAGGGAGGATCCGATCTTAAGGCACAGAGCTCACTAGCCCTACGCGCCGAAGTGATGGCCAAAAGGAACGCCGTATTCCAGGAAAGCAATCGGAGGTCGGTGGAAGCCATCGGCTCAAACAGTTGGCGGACCAGCTGTGAGAGGACCAGTTCGAGGCTCCAAGACGGTGTCGGTTCAATCACCGGAGGATGGAGGTTCGCAAAGCCCTTCAAGAACTTCTTCACCGTGGCATCTACGAAGGGGGAAGGGAGACCCCTTGCCTGGAACTCAGTGGAGATGGCCGCCAAGTAGCACCGGATTGAAGACAGCTACAAACCAGCAGAAGACAGGTGGAGAAGAAATTCCAGGACTGTCGGGATGGAGAATTGGTCAAGGGTTGGATCTTGGGATGCCAGGAAGTTTTCATACTTCTTCCACTTATAGTGGTAGGATCTCCTGGTGGAAGGCCTTCTTGCCGTATCGATGACGGCTTGGACGTCTGGGTGTAGAGGTGCAGGTTGCCTCGGTACCGAGGACAAACCCGAGGGGGTTGAACCCGAAGGGAGAGTCACAGGGTCAACCTCCAGGCAGTCAGGTTTAGAGTGTCCAGGTCGGGATGTCTGACCTTGCCCTCCTGAATGGTGAGTAGATCTGGACGGGATGGAAGACGGATGAAGCGGCGGTTCGACAACCAAAGCAAAGTTGCAAACCACGGTTGTCGAGGCCACCATGGTGTGATGAGGATGGCGTTCGCTCTGTCCCAACGAAGCTTGGTGATCACTCTTCATGTAAGGGAAGATTTCTACACCCTGCTGCCGAAGAAAAGCCGCTACCACAGCCATGCACTTTGTGAAGACATGAGGAGCAGTGGAGAGGCCGAATGGGAGAACTCTGAACTGGAAGACATCGGTCCCGACCTGAAATGCCAGGAAGCGCCTGTGAGCCGGGTGGATCCCAATGTGAAAATAGGCGTCCTTCAGGTCTATGGACGCAAACCAGTCGTCCTGCCTCAGAAGTGGAAGGATCGAAGCCAAGGTGACCATCCTGAACTTTTTTGGAGTTATGTACTTGTTCACCCCACGAAGGTCGAGAATCGGACGCAGCCCACCATCTTTCTTGTTGACCAGAAAGTACCTCGAGAAGAAGCAGAGGTGATGGAGATCAGGGTCGACGGGTTCGATGGCCCCCTTCTGCAGAAAAGTTTCGACCTCCTCGAGGAGGGGAGGGGAGGGCGGTGTTGAACGAACCCGTCCCGTCAGAGGCAGAGTGTTGAACTCTACCCAATAGCCTGTTCGGACGATTTGGAGCACCCATCGATCTGAAGTCACTGAAAACCAGGCGTCTTGGTAGTTGGACAGTCGATCCCCGAAGAGAGGAGTCTAGGGAGAAACAAAGAGATCATCAAACAGGAGGGTTAGAACTTCTTTCGACCCTGGTCCCTGGGTCGTTGCCTGGGCTGCTGTCGGTGTCTGGAGCCCGAGCCCTGGCTCCTCACCGAAGAAGCTGGAGATGTGGAAGGAGCATCACGGGAATGCCGGTAGGTCTGACCGGAGTACCCCCGCCGGGATTGTTGACCATAAGGTGGAGCCTGCCATGGATACCTCCCTCTAGGCCGGTAGGTGGAGGTGGAGGAGGAGCCCATACCGTAGGTGGAGGAGGAGCCCATACCGTACTTTCTGGCCATATTCCTCATCTTTTGAGTGAATTCAAGCTTGTCGTCGGTAGAACCGTTAAACAAGCCTGACTCGTCAAAAGGAAGGTCTTCAATTGTGGCTGACGCTTGGGGCGTGAGGCCAGAGGAATGTAGCCAAGCATGTCGTCTCAGGGCTACAGAGCCAGCAATGGCTTTCGCTGCACAATCTGCTACATGTCTGGCCGAATTCATTTGAAGACCCGCAAGAGCTTGTGCCTCAGCTTGGATAGCCTCTGCCATTCTGCGCCGTTCTTCAGGAAGATCTTTGATCAGGAGGTTCATTCTTTCCCATAACACTTGCTGGTATGCTCCCATGCACGCCGAGTAATTAGCGACACGGAAGCTCAACCCAGCTACCGAACATATCTTCTTGCCCACGATGTCGAGCTTCCTACCTTCAGGGTCTGGAGGGGAAGACAAGGGCTGGTGTTGTTTTCTGTTCTGGGCTACTTCCACAACTACCGAGTTCGGTTTCGGATGGTTTTGCAACCAGTCGACATGATCTCCGCCAACTCTGTACAGCCTGTCAATCTTTTTGGATGTGGATTGTATCAAAGCAGGGTTCTCCCAAGACCCTTGTGCCAGTTTCAATAATGAAGGTAGTACCGGGATGGTAGCAGACGGTGGTGCTTTGGATTGTATCCTCTGAAAGATGGGATCTACAGGGTCAACAGGCCGATCCTCAACTTTCAAGTCCAGAGCGTGTGACATCCTCACCATCTGTTCCCTGAAGGCTCGGACGTCGTCAGTCGGGGAAGTGGAATCATCATCCATGAGCTCTGACTTTGGAGATGGCAGATAGGGTCTGTAGAAGTCCAAAGAAGCAACTGACTCAGATGAAGATGCGTCAGGCGAACGACTTCTAGGCCGGGTTGGCGTGGGAGAACGGGGCTGTGGGGTTGGTGGAGTTCGTGGCAGAGGTCAGTGTTCAAGCGGCGAGACCTGAATGGTAGCATCCCGTTGTGAAGCAACATCCAAAATCACAGGTGAGCGAGAATGTGGTCTCGGAAGTGAAGGTTGCGATATGTCAATAAGATCTCCTCTGGGGTTGAAGATCTGCGACCCCGACGGGGAGCCCAGATGGGTTCTGCAAATGGAGCAGGTCAAATCATAAGCTGAATAAGCTGGCACATCTTCTCTGATCGAGGGAATGAGAGGCCGAGACAGGTCCTCGGATTCGACAATTTCCACTTCGACATCCGAAGAGTGGCGTCGGAGGAGTTGGTCCCGTGACACAACTAGAGCTGGTGATGATTCCACACGCTTCGTAACATCCACGGCAGGGGAAAGCTCAACAGTGACAACATCCAAAGATCGAGGTGGGGTCCGTAGAGCACGGGCTGCCACATCTGGAGTGGATGGGGGTGGAGGGCGGAGGAACTTATCATCAGAGCCCTTTGGATCTCACGGAGGGACATGTGGAACATCACGTTCCGCCAGCTTGACCTTTTTATCTTTATCTTTTTTGCCCTCTGAATGTTTGGAGAGATGTTTCTCCTTTTTCTTTTTCTTAGCTGGCTCCGAGGATGAGGCAGCAACAGTGGGAGAGGGCTCCTTTCCCCCCATAGCCTGTTTAGAGGTCGATGGGGTTGGTTCTTTAGCCGTCTCCGACCGGTCTCGAGTCGAATCCGAGGATACATGTCGATGGGCAGAGTGTAGGGCCTAGGGATCCGATGCAGTGGAGCGACGCCTCGAAGGGCTTCGAGATCGATGGCGTTTCTGACCAGAAGACGGTGGGGACCGAGAGCATTCTCGACCTCGTGACTCCGATGGAGGAGTAGAAACAGAGGTTGGTGGTGTGGTCGGGAGCAAGGCCTTTTCATATAGGAAAGATTTAAGGCTTGAGAGCCTATGTTTCCTGGCCTGCGGGGTGAAGGCTTTACAATGGACGCAAGCATCTACATTGTGGGATTCTCCCAAACAGATCAAACAGCGGGAATGCCCATCTGCGCTTGGGAGTTTCGCTTGGCAGATCACGCACCGCTTAAATGCCCCTTTAGTCGACATCATAAATAGCAATACCACAGAAGTAATCAAGGATAGAATCGTTGTCGAGCCAGTCCAAGGTCAGTAACAAAGAGCAGAGGTAGCGACAAGCCGAGGGAGCGAGCAGAAATCGTAGTCAAAAGCCAGAAGAAGTGATCAAAAGCCAAAATACCAGAGTCAGACACCAAAACCGTAGGGAATAGCAAAACCCGTCATCGAAAGAGAAAGCCAAGTCAAAACCAGTAAAATCTCAAAAACACCTAGCGCACAGAAGTTCCTTAAGCTGCTAACGTGGCGGAAAGAAAGGAATTGAGGGGATTTTAGGTGGGAAGCCCTTATAAGGGACCGTTAGGATGGGCGGAGTTACCGCCAAAAATGTATCAAAGCACATTCTTCCTAGCGATTCTAGAAGTTTCCGAAGCTCTGCGCAGGCGCAGGAGTAACCCAACTGTGTGATTCACAGAGACCACGAAGAAGATGCAAAGATAACACTTCCTCCCTTTGGAGTTGGAGGTTAACCAAAGTTCCCTCCACAATAAATGACATGGGTCACTCTAGCATGTTACTATGTCTCTATACTCAACATTCAATAGATCTTGGAAACACACAGACCCTTTGGGGGATTCTTTTTATAAAAAATAACTTTTAATTTACAGTTATGTAGTCCTGTGCACCCAGAGAGTCCTCTAAATATGTGTAATTCATTTTAACTTATTTATAGAGTATTTGTGTATCACGCTTCATAAAATCATAATCCAGGATGGCTTTAAGTTGTAATTTAATATAGTAGTAATTGCTAGAATAAACATCGTATGAAGTAAATATACATTATTATTCACAAAACAATAAGGAACAGAATAAATGAATTTTTCCACAGCTCATTGTTTAAAAGGTAACATCATAAACTGCTCTGATAAATAACCACACTTTAAACTAGTGCTTAAATAAAAAACAAAATGGGCACAAGATAAAGAAAACTCTACTTTGCCTGGCCCTGTTTCCTAAGTGGTAAGTACTTGGCCGCCCAATACTCACCATTAGATGGTACAATGAAATCAAAATTCAGAGGTTTATCATTCAGGTAAAGTACATAAATATCACTCTTGACAGAACATGAACTGAGACTTTATTTCTTAGATATCTGCATGTTTTAAGCCACCTTTTCTTATTGTACCTGTCTTATTAAATAGCAGCTGTTTGAGTTTTATTTTGAAAAACTTAATTGTCTCTTGACAATGAATTCAGAGTATGCCAGCAGCTGTTTACTACAAGCACTGATGCACACGCTAACATAATACAAAGTGCTGCTTATAGAGAGATTTTTATAGCCTTGTTGCCAAAGCTTGAAACTTTCGATGGTAGCAATTAAGCATTGCACCAATGTTCAAAAATGGGCACTCTAACTACTGTTGCAATACAATGTTAATGAAACATGCTGTTATGCTAAAATCCTATTCTTGTAGTGCAAGCAGGTATTCAATAATAATTGTTTGTGAATAGGTCCTAGAACAATGCACCTGCTCTATCCATGTTGTAATTCATGAATTGTACATTCCATTGATTTCAGTGGCCCCAATGCAAAGAAAGCTTGACCTCTAACTTACTCCATTGATTTCAAAGAGAATTAAGATTCTTTCTGACCAGCCCACCCTGTTTGAGCCTAATGCATCCATCCAGTGGTATCTACATGAAAGCTTTGAGGCAGAGCCTAATCCCCTCCCCTTCTACATCCCCTTGCCTTACTACAGTAGGACCCCCTTATCTGCTGGGGATTGGTTCTGTGGGCCCCCGTGGATACCAACAATTGGATAATGGTGAATGCTATTGAAAATAATGGGATCTCCTGTTTAAAATACCATAGAATTGCCTTGGAGGACATAGAAAATGGCTAGAGAGGACATATTTTCTAGCAAGACTCTATGGTAGGTGTGCTGTTTTGTGTCCTGTGGATAATTGAATCAGTGGATAATGACTCAGCGGATATGGGGGTCCTACTGTATTTATTATGCAATTGGAGTGTACAATGGGGTGGGCATTATCAGATTGGGCACCACATTTACTCACCCCAAATCCTGATAATTATGTTTAGAATTGTACAATTTTGTGTTTTAGTACTATTTCCCCCTATTAGGAATATTTTGTATTTTATAAGGAATGTGTGTGTACAGTACTTACCATGCATTACCTAATTGTATTAATTTTAACAATTCATTATGTTTATGTGGATCCTATTATTTAATTAAAACTATGGTCCAAGGATAAATGCAATAAACATTATATTACTACTACCTTAAGGGTCTCAAAATATGTGTTGATTTATCAGTTGAACAGCATTAGAAATCTTGCCCTTGGAGAAAAGCCAGTACTCTGCCTCCCAATATTATTGGCATAGGTCTGTTAATTGCTACTAGATTGTCTTGAGTAGGAAGTCAGAACAATGATCTAAATTTTGGTTCTTTGTTGCCTGGTGGCATACTGTACTTTTAACAGAATCCAGCATAGATTAAACATAAAATAAGAATTTTTCACCTACCAAGCTATAGGAAAGTAACAGATATGCTAATTGATCTAGGTAGTAAAGGAGAGGGGGGAATGCTATCATAGAGCTAAGCTGTCTAGCATAGAAATGTAAAAACAGTCCTGAATTACATCCAGGCAGATATGTATGCCTAGTCCCAAGAAACTAGCACATTTTTTTAAAGGAGTAGCTAACAAAATTCCCACCATTATTCAATTCCATTTCTAGCATGGGCTAAACAGTCACTGAACCTACAGTCATTGCAAAAGTTACGTATTAAACACGACTTAATGGAACAAGAAAGTATTCTAGTGCACAGTTGTATTGTTTGTTCCTTTTTGGCATCCTTTTGTTCTTCTGGTTGATGCTTCATCTTGCTGTCATTTTTCTTCTTCTTTCCCCTCTCAAGCTCATTAATTCACAGCACTGTTAAATAAGAGTAGTGGCAGCAATCTATAGGTATCTGTGATGTCATAACAGCCAACACATTGGCATCATGTCATCACACCAGAATCAGCATTATAACTCCATTGGTGAGACTGCATGAGTCATCACAGATGTGGGCAAATTAGGCCAAAAATTATGAGAGCCAAACTGGGGTGTTATGAGTAAAAAGAAGGAAAATAGTGTTTTTAAAGTTGCCCTACAAATAACCTCAAATAGGATTCCTCCTTCTCTTTCTTCTTCTTTTTTGGACACACACAGAAAAGAACTCAAAGCTGGATAAATAGTTCTGGCTGAATTATCCTCATTTCACTTAGTTGAATTTGGTAGGCATCATTAGAATTGTATCCACATTTGATTTTAAAAACAAAACCATTGGTGTGTGGGTGGTGGTGGTGAGATGTTCACAAAATGTTAATTATGAATGTGTGGTATAAAGCAGAATGATTTTAGTGCCAAATCTCCAAGAACTCAAAAGCCACTGGCCCTGTTAATTATAAAGCATACAACTTTAATTTTCCCAATTGCTGACCCACCATGGGGATAAAGAAACGAGACCACAAGAGACTGGGTTGTATAAGGGCCTCTTTATTAACCTATTTACCTGTTTCACTGTACTAAACCCATGAGGTGCAAGAGTGGGGAACAATCTGGTGAGGGAGCAGCTGAGTCTCCTCCTCAGCTTCTCCTGGGTAAATACATGGACTGCAAGGATAACCAAATATCTGGGTCGCTTGTTGGCCTGCCTGCTGATGGAAGGCAAACTCAGGGAATCCCTCCCACAAATCCCACGACTTAAAGTTAGGGCTCAGCCCCCACACCAGACCTAAGGGTAGTCTTCATCCCCAACCCCTGGCTCATGTGATCTAAAAAAGTAGTTCCAGAGCCCTTCCTTACACCAAATGGGTGACAGAGGTGTTTACCATAACCTTACTTTTCTCCTTCACTACCAGCCACAGACAAGAGGCAAGCATCCACTTAGCCCCTTTCCCACACCAGACCTGCCAAAAGTGCCCTCATCTACTCTTGCAGGTCCCTCAGGAACAAGACATTGCCTTCCTCTGATAAGTGGACACCATCAGCTCTGCAGAGTTCAGGCAGTTGTAAAACTATTTGGAGTGTGTTAAAAAGTGACCCAGCCCTCTTGCTAAGGCATTCTTAATTTCCCTGCTGAGCCATCTGAGGGCCCTATGAAGGCAGTGTGCATCTCCCTCACCCTGACACACTTGGTGGGGCAAGATAGCAGACCACAATAAGGTTATTTCAGGCCATCTGTCCTGTGTCAGATGTAAATCATGTACCACCTGAATGATCAGGGCTTTCTCCTTCAATAAACCAAGGTCATTACCCCAAGGTGAATAACCAAAATGTGTAGCAGAGACCCATTGCACTCCTCAAACAACACAGGAAGCAAACCATGCTAGGAGAGGCTCCTGTTGCTGAGCCACTCAACCATGGCTCAGTTGGCCAAACCCAGTTGAAACCCAAAGTAACAATGCCTGTTGCACTGCCCAATAAGCCATGCTGTGGTATTCATTTGGAATCTAGCTAAAAGCATAAGAATTCAGATCGTAAATAGAGAATTTGGCTAATAGGCAGCAACACCAGCAGGCGTTTTGCATGGGTGTAGAGGGAAAGACAGCATAAGGTGAGCTTTTGTCTGTTGGGTTAAACCTCCCCGTCCCTAGTGAATTTTTTGGGAGAGTTTATTGGGTTAAGGCTATTCTACCTGTTTCAGTAAGACTGTTTGTGTGAACTGAGAGGAGGCTTGCTTGTGTGCTGGTTAGTGTTCTATTGTTCTATTGTGTTTTGGTGAGCTTGTGTCTTTAGGTGAAAGCTGATTGTTTCCGTGAGCTGAGTGGAGGCTTGCTTGTGTGCTTGTTGGTGTTCTATTGTGTGTTGGCCCAGCTCCTCTGCCTGGCCACATGGCCCCAGGGGTTGGGGCATCTGCTGAGAGGAAGTGAGTCAGAGACTTAGTTGGTGGAGGAGGTAGCAGCCACTAGCTCTCTATATAGCTGCCATCCCAGTACTTGGAGCTTGGCAAATAGGCAGCAAGGCCAACAGGTGTTTTGTGTGGGTGCTTAGTGGGAGAATTTTGAGTGGGTGACCCAGAGTTCTGTTTCCGTGCCTCTTTAACACTATGGAACATGGATGATGAGAGAGCAGCTGCAGATACCTTCAACAGCTATGGTATGTTTGCATTCTTACCAGAAGATGTGGGTAGCTACACCTTCATTGAGTGCAAGCTGGTTGTCTGATTGGAAGAGAAGGTCCAGCAACTTGAGGCCCATGTATCTACTCTTCAGAATATTAGAGAGCTTGATGCTTTCTTGGACATAGCGGAGCAGATTTTCCTGGATGAGGAACACACAGGGGATGATTTTGAAGAGAAGGCCAGTTCCCAAACACAGGAGGTAGACATCTGGGGGAATATAACACATAGAAGTAGAAGGACCAGGGTCATTCTTTGCGTTTGGAGCTACAGAATTGGTTTAAATTTCTCTCCCTTATCAGTGAAGTTATGAAACAATAACAAGAGCAACAGTGTCAATCTTCAGAGAACATGCAGGTGATAGAAGATTAACCACATGGAATGGCCCTTGCCGATCCCACGTGAAAATGGGTGGTTGTAGTAGAGGAGTGCCTACTGAGGGAAACAGGAATGGTTTGTAGGCCTGACAGGATACCTTGAGAGGTGTTCTGTCTCCCTGTGACATAACAGACAGGCTGACAAGATTAATCAAGCCCACTAACTGTTACCCCTTCCTTTTGACCCATGTGGGAACCAATGACACTGCAAGGCATACCCTTAATGATATCAGAAGTGATTACTAAGCTCTGGGTAGGAAGCTGAAGGACTTTGATGCACAACTTTCATTTAGTCTCTCCTTCCAGTTGAAGGACATGGCACAAGAAGGGAGAGAAGAATAGTGGAGGTGAACAAGTGGCTCCGCAGATGGTGCCATTAGAAATTATTTGGCTTCTTGGACCATGGTCTGAGATTTCATGAAGATGGACATCTGGCAAATGATGGGTTGTGAGAAAGGAAGGAAACTAGTCACTTGCTAGTCTCTAGCTTTGATGGGCAACACTCTTATAATGGATTCAGCCATGGCCTGCTTCAAGTTAGGGCAGGATGGAACTATTGGTTTGGCTTTACATTCTTCCATATCCTGTAGTTTAAAATTTAGCCTCGTTCCATCCTGATTATGAATAAGAATTTTAGTGAGTTCTTATTTAAATCAGCAAATGTTGTAGAGTTTTTATTTTGAAAAAGAAATTGAACCATTTTGCAGATGCATGCCACATAGCTATTAAAAACAGGAGCTTGTCCAGGGATGGTGGTCACCAGATGCGGAAACCTTAAGGTAGAGTTGCCATATGTCAACCTGTTAAATCTGGAAATTTGATATGCATGCTGTGTAAGTAATTATAATTATGCATATTATATATCTGCATTCTAATTATGCAAATTTAGCACACTAATAACAAATGTACAAACCACACCTTCTTCCTTACGTTTGCCATACCTCGTATCAACTTCTCACTCCTTGCATGCTTCTGCCTCTTATCCATTCTTATCCATTCTTCCCTTCTTTCTTCTCTCTCTCTCTCTCTCTCTCCCCCCCTCTAACTAAGCCTTTATAATAGTTCCTCCCCTTACTCTTTGGCTGCACCTCTCTCCATTTGTTGTTTCACCTTGGACCTTCCCTTCCCATCACCTTGTGCTATCACACCTCCCTTCCTTGCATTTTTCACCTACTTTTATCTCCTGCACTCTCTCCCTTCTCCTCAGCTTGCTTCACCTTGGTCTTTGGTATGCTTCCCTTCCTTGCAGCTGTATCTCTCTAGTGGGTTGCACCTCTGCCATCAGGCAGATGGATTTTAGAGTCCTTGTTAGCATCATGGCCAAACATTAACAGCTACCCAGTGGTTTGAAAGCATTAATTTGTAGCAGTGACCTAGTTGGGTACGTTTTGCATTGGCTTTGCAATTTGAGGCTAAAGGCACTCCTCTGCTTCAGGACTGGGAAGATGCTATTGGCACTAGGTATCTGGTTCCAAGATCCTGGTTTCCACACATGGGATCATGAGGTTGATCATATCCATAGAATAATACAATATGCTGACACCCTAAAGTTGCATGCTATGTTACATGATGCTTTTTGCCTGAAACCTGTTGTTAGTCTCAACTAGAGTAGATCCATTGAATCAATGAGATTTACCAATGTGATTCAACAACTGATTCAATCAACTGGACTTGCCAATAGGATTTAGGCCAATATGAATGAAAGTGTATGCATTGCCTTCTAGTAAATGCATTTTAAAAGCCAGCATAACCTCAGAGGAGTTCATTATCCATTTCACAGAACAAATTAAAGACTACATTTTATCAGAGAAGAATAGTATTATCCTGCTTTACAGTTCTTGTTCAACACTTATCCTGAAGTCAATTACTAAAGTCAATGGTTATCTCCTCATGAGACTGTATTGTATTGTATTTTTAATTGAATTTTAAAAGGAAATTATTTTCTTTTGGACCCATAGACATGCAATAAACATTGATCTTGACACAAAGCCTACAGAATTAAACAAATCCTTTAGTCCACAAAAGGAAGGCAACACACTTCATTATCAGTGCTTGCCAAACCTAAATCAATGTACAATTATATATGACCCTCCCCCTCAAATTTTAGAGAGAGATAAATACACTGATGCCTATTTTTCACAAAAAGAGTTGTGCAGCAAATTGTACAATTTCCTGTTTTAAGTGAAGCTGCAAGTATCCCAGTTTGGAAGATAAGGCAATGCATTCCTGGTGTCTACCTCTGAGATCCAACTAAAATCACACCCTGGTCCTTTGTACCTCTTGACTGTGGAGATTATCAGACGTGTCCATAAAGTACCTTAGGAGAAGACCAGGACAACACTTCTGTCCCAGTTTCACACATCCTCATGTTTGTCGCATTCTGCTCCTGTGCTTCACCAGTTAGTAAGGCAGCACTTTTCATTGATGGGGAACTCCTGTCAATTAAAAGTGCTGCCTTACTAACTGTTGAAACACAGAAGCACAATGCAATGAGGTCAACGTCGGGTGAAACCGGGCCCTGTTTGTGGGACAGAAATGTCATCCTAGTATTTCCCTAAGGTACTTTTTGCTGTGTCTGATAATCTACTGTGTGCTCAATCATGATCACATGCCAGTATCCCACAGTGTCATCTGTGAGTCCTTGCCCTTACTCCCTTTTTTCAGTAGAGACACTGATGCTTCTAATGTCATTGGTGTAGTGAATTTGCCTATGGTTTTAGTCTGAATTTTAAGTTATGTGTTGAAGGCACTTAATCTATTTGGCATATAGGATTCAGCACCTTTGCTAACTCCTTCAAACTTCAGACTAAAATCTGGAACAGATTTAATACCTCATTGATATTGGAGCTACAGCCTCCATTAGCTTTTGCTCTACAGAGTTGGTGTTTTGGGGAAATTATGGAAGTACCACAGCAGGGCCTTTCTGAGGCCTTGGATACCACCATGGCCATGTGGAAGCATGCAATTCTCTCTCTCTCTTTGGCTTTTCTTTGCAAACGAAGATTCAGGAAGGACTCATCCCTCACTTTCTGCAAGCACGCTGATGACTAAAAAGGTCAATCCGAGATAAACAAGTCCAGTTGCAGAAAGCACAGCAGAAGGTCTCCTTGGGTGATGTTTCTGGGTTGTGATTCTTTCTGCATTGTCGTTTCTCTTCAAGACTTGTTCGGCATGAGTTCTCAAATAAGGCTGTAGCATTGTAGATAGTGTGTCTCCATCCCTCCCAATGTGAGGCCAGGGCGGACCATTGTTGCTGATCAATTTGGCCGAGCCTGAGATGTTGTTTCAGGGAGTCCTTGTATGGTGAACTCGCCACAGGTCAGCGAAAGAGGAAGCATGCAATTAAGTGAGTAATAATGGTATCTAGATTTCTAGACTCTGCCATGCTGCCAATCCTTCTAGCAATTATGGCCTAACAGAAACCGTAACATGGCACTACTCTAAACCCTTCTAATGGCTGCTATTTCTCAAGGGCAAAGTAATAATAATAATAATAATAATAATAATATTTCTATCCCACCCCTCTGCAATGCAACGCAAATAAACATGATGTTAGTCATATGCAATAGTAATTAATACACACAGTTTTGAAAGAATATGATTAAATACATGCTGGAAAATTCAAAACAGATCAGGCTTGTGTTGCATAGAATTGATGAAATCCCTCAACTTCTATTGGGCAATAGCAATAGGAGTTTTGGACTAGTAGCAGATTGAGGGCAGACTGTTGCTGGGACTTCGGTAGGTGCAGGAAAGACTTAATTCTTCTTTTTCTCTGTATTGCTGCATTCCAGTTGTGCATTCCCCTACCCATAGTGATTTTTTAAAAAAGGTATATTAATTCTTCACACTAGACTACAGTAGATCCATTACATAACTTGGATTTACATCTCTGTTGATTCATCATTCAACAGTTGATTCAATAGTCTACTCTAGCCAGGAGTAACTAATAGAATTCCAGACACATAGTGGCATGTCTAGTATGGCTTTATTAGATATTAGTAAGTTAGATAAAAGTAGGTGATTAGAAGGGCTTGCATTTGGGCACTGTGCTAGTAATCCAGTCCTGGGGGTATTTGGAAATATATTCTAGACCCTCTGAATTAATTGCTGTACAGAGAGAAGAGTTCACACAATGATATAACCTTAAAATCATTTTTCACTTTCAAATATCATTCTGTGAAATGCTTATTAGTATGTCCTACTTCCCCTTCCCCATGGTATGTCATAACTGGAAATATTGGACACTTTTTGGGGTCAGGATGGCTGGGGCAAACCAAAGGTCAGATGGATGTCACAGTCACCTGGGATGTGTCTAGAAATATAATGACAAGAAAGCCCAAATTAGGATTATGTGGAAAACCCCTTAGTCATTAAGTAGGTATGTGCTGATCCTTTTTTCCAGCCCTGGGTGTTACAGCAATGATTCAATCAAGCTATTAAGTGACCATTCCTTAATCTACTCCTACAGAATCTTTCCTATACCCCCTCCTGTTCATCCTTGCAAGGTTGTCACAAAAAAATCAATTTCTATCTCCCAGCAATTAAAGCAATCAGTTGTGTTTCGGTCTCCTCTGTCTATCCCATTGGAAAGCCATCCAGGCTTTGTCATAACCAGAGTACCCCTTCAGGATATGCAACAGGGTATGAATATTAGTCCCCCAACAATAGTAAAGTGTGCCACAGTGGACAAACCACTTTCTTTTTTGGTGCACCTCAGGTCGGAACCTTCTGTTCCACCCTCAGTCGCCTGTCTGGGTATCTTTGCTGCATGGAACTCTTCTCTTCAGTACAAGTTACTATCACCCTATATTCCTGAATCTCTCCCTCTGACTTTTCTGTCTTACTCTGCTATAGCCTCATATGATTCTCAAGAATGTGTGTGTTTTATGTTAGGTCACTTTGTGTTATTCCAATAAAATACTTTATTTTACTTTAACTGAAGTGCTCTCTACAGTTAGCACTGGTATACAGTAAACAGGTGAAAAAAGTCCCTCAAGTTACCCTCTGCTCTCAGGCTTCCATTTGAGTTAGTAACCCCCCCCAAAAAAATAATAGATTTTGGCATCATGGGTGGGGCTCTAAAGCACCCCCCACCTCTTAGGGTAAAATGCTAGACACATGCATGTTTGTGAATATGTCTGAAGCTACACTGGTTTTATTATCCAGACTAGAATCTTGATATATTTGTGTAGATTCTTGCAAAACTATCCGAAAAACTATTGATATGATGTCAGCCTAGGGACATTTTCAGACACGTCTTACCACACTAGAAGCTTGCGGGAGAGCTTCAGCCCTGCTGCACGGCATGTCCATATCACTTTCATGTAGGATTGGAACCGGCTGCACCGTATTTTGCCAGATTTTATTCACAAAAGTTGTCCATGAATAAAATATGGTGCGGCTGGCTCCAATCCCACACGGAAGTGACACGCACGATTTTGCCAGAGGGACAGCATCATTTGAAATGGAGTCCCTGCCGCGCGGCAGCGCCAAAGCTCTCCCATAAGCTTCTAGTGTGGTAAGACATGTCTGAAAATGTCCTAGAAGCTCAGTTACAAATGCAACAGTCAAGCAATTGTTTCTGTGGGGAGAACATATTTTCTTTATATTTCTTCCATGTAGTGGTTCGCCACTGGTGGCTTGACTCCAGTGGAGTGCAACAGTGAAGGGACAAGGAACAGTGGATCCTTTCCCTATCCTGGCCCTAGATGACCATGTATGAACATGTTTCATATCATAAGTTGCAACACTATAGGTTGTTCTATAGTGTACCTTGAACACTACTTCCACCACCTCCACTACTATCATCTATTTTAGAAAAGCTTTTCTCAGTATATTCAGCTTGATCCATTATATTTTACAAGTACATAACCATTCCATTTGAAACTCTGCAAACAACAACAACAAAACGCAACCCCCAAAATGAAGTGAATTCAAGCAGGTAACATATAGAACAACTTTCTTAGCAATCAACGAGGTGTGCCGTATTAAGACCTTCACCACTAATTTCAGATACTGCACAGGGAGCTAATCAGAACACATGTGTAATGGGACCTCATATTACTCATGCCATTGCCCTTCTTTTCTTCCTTCCTTCTTCCAAAATAAGAACATTGGCTAGTCCTAACAAAAGTAAACTCACTGAACCAATAGTTGACTGGTGAGCCAATAGATAGGTAAATCCAGTTGATTCAATGGGAGGCTGTAGCGGGGAATAACAATAGGATTCAGGTCATCAGTAAAGGAAATAAAAATGGCACCCACTCAGGTCAAAGCATCTTCTGGAAAAACCCAATTCCAAAACCAAAGTAGCATTTGAATAAAAATGTCTTTGCCTGGGAGTGGAAGGACAACGGAGAAGTTCCACAGCCTGGGAACAGTCTTTCCAAAGATTTTCCTTGTTTTTTCTGGGCTGTGAGGCTGTGTTCTGGAATAGTTACTTTCTGATGTTTCGCCTGCATCTGTGGCTGGCATCTTCAGAGAATGGTTTGGTAGGAGTGTGTGTGGAGTTTATATGCTGTGAACCCCTGTTGGGGAGTATATGTAAATTTGTTTAATTGAATGATTAGTTTCTGGGTATAGAAATGCAAGGATGATTAGTGTCTGTTTGGCTAATGGTTGGTTGATGGGCCATTATCTGCTGGAACTCCCCCATCCCTGGGTGGAATTCCTTTGTAAGTGTTGAGTTTTGATTCTATTGTATTTCAAATCTGGGAGCTGGATTTTGTTTACTTTAGGGTTTCTTCTTTCCTGTTGAAGTTGTCCAGGTGTTTGTGGATTTCAATAGCTTCTCTGTGCATTCTGACATGATAGTTGTTGGGCTGGTCCAGAATTTCAGTGTTTTTAAATAGCATTTTGTGTCCAGGTTGGTTTATCACATGTTCTGCTACTGCTGATTTTTCTGGCTGGCCCAATCTGCAGTGTCTCTCATGTTCCTTGATTTGTGTTTGCACACTGCGTTTATGGGTCCCTATGTAAACTTGTCCACAGCTGCATGGTATGCAGTAAACTCCTGCAGCTGTGAGAGGGTCTCTTTTGTCCTTCGCTGAGTATAGCATTTCTTGGATTCTTTTGGTTGGTCTATAGATTGTTTGGAGGTTGTGTTTCCTCATCAGTTTCCCTATTCTGTCTGTGACTCCTTTGATGTATGTTAAAAATACCTTCCCTTTGGGTCTTTCCAAACCTTAGCTTAGTAAGAGGTGTCCTGGTAGCAGAGACTTAAACTGTAAATCAGCCTGATGGGTCAAACTGTCACAAGGAAGCATGGACAATGTAGTTCCCTGTGTTTTATTGAAGCTTCAAGGCTTCCCCAAGAAGCATCCATTCACAAGAACAAATTTGAAAAAGGGGGTCTGAGAGCATGTATGCCTGGTCATACGGGGGGGGGGGGTAGTCCAACACTACCATTATGAATGAGAAATGAATCTCAGAGGGCTCTGGGCAAGAGTAGCCATTATTTGGACCTTTCTTTCACCTACAAATATTGATGAATTTCTTCACACCCACAGTTATTACCAAGTAAATATTTTCCATTTGGTATTCACTTACACATCATGTTTTCCCTTTGAAACCACTATGCTACTCAGTTGCTGTATTCCATTCTGCAGATGCCTGATTTATTTTCTTCATTATAATAGAGTCAGAAATGTTAATTTCATAAACTAAGATTTTAGAATGTCCTTGGAAACGTCTAACTTCCCAGTCTAATTTTTCTTCTTCTTTAACATCCTGTTCTTTTTGTTTGCAACCCTGAGGGCAACAGAATGAAAGGTACTCTAAATCTAAATTGGTGCTTGATTGAGGATCCATACAAAGAATGGCTGGATATTGAAATCTAAATGTATGGATTTATTTATTACAGCTTTTAAACTTTTCCTTCCTTTAAGTAGCTGTAAAGAAAATTATTGCCATAACAACCATGTGAGATTGGCTAGGCGGAGATATTATTAGCTGAAAGGTAATGATCAGTTTCATGGAGTGAGTTCCTTGGCTAAATAAGAATTTGAGCCCATGTCTTCAATCAATGTGTAACAATCTAACCAGTTTTCACCAGTGGTTTTTCTGATAGCTACAAGTTATGTTACCATATTATTTCTTTTTCTTTTTTTCCCCTCATGGCACACACAAGCACTGCAATGAAGGGTCAGGAATTTGCATAGTGGGCTGTAAGGCAGCTGAGAAATCAAGTGTTTCTGACTAGATTTTAAAACATTTCAGGATGATGACAGGAGTCTTGCTGGTACCATGTCAGATAATTTCAGGGGGCTCAGCCCCCCATCTCTTCAGGATACTTGATCCCTCTCACATTCCCCTTCTGTGGTTCACAACCCTTCCCACAGTTACTCTGGGTTGCACAGGAGCTATTCAGGTGCTGGATCCTATTCCTGACAATGTTCAATACCAGGATTGATCTGGTACAAGCCAGAATAGCTGTGGAAAGAGCAAACATAAACTTAAGAGTGAATCATTATTTGGGCAATGGTACCTGGTTTGATTATGTAAATAGCCACCTGGTGGCCATGTTTCCAAAATTTCACATCTTCTCCATGTATGGAAGTCAAGCATAAATGACTTCCTTGGTTTCTAGTCATATGTAAGTCAAAGTTTGAAAGGTAGCCATGTGTAACAGATCCCTTTTCCCAGGCTGGCTCTACAGTTCCAACCCTTGGAATCCTGCCACTCACCCTGCCTTGTTTCCCCCTTAATCCCTTCCTGGATTGGGTATGCAGGCCTCAGGTTGACCCCTTAAATGTGGACCTGTGGCTATGGTGTGGCGGTGGATTCATATTGGTAGGCATGGCCTGATTTCTATTCAGGCTTGATAGAGATAGCCAGAGACAGTCTTAAAAACAACAGGAATGGGTTTATTAGCCACAGTAGAACAATATATCAACTTCCAATGTTCTATTCTTTTAAGCTCCCAAAATCCATAGTTAGCCCTCCCTTCTGACTGGCTATCCTGTCTCTCTCCAATCCAGCTGTCTCCGTCAAATCCACACTTTCCTCCAATCCAAAACCCTGTCTGCTTCTCTCAGAGACAAGCCTCTGCTTTTGTTACATTCTGTTCACCCACAGCCACCCTTCACAGCTTCCCTGAAAGGTGACTGGCTGCCTTCAAGCCATGTCTGCCTAGTGCCTCCTTCACTCCATGTTTTTCTGAAATCTCAAATACAAAAAAAGATTCTTGTTTGGGCACTTGTAAACAGATTTATTATAGAAGAACCCTGCATGGTCTAGAATACACATCCATCAGATACATGAAGTGTTGTCCTCATTTGGTAGAAGATCACTAGACAGCTAGATAGACAGATAAACAACACACATACAAGTGTAGAAGAAAAAATGCAGCCTGTGGAGTCAAATGTCTAAAATGCAAGCGTGACATTTCTGTACAAAATTCCATTGTAAACATGATAAGTACAGTGATATAACACCCGTCATGGGAAAAAAGATCTAGAGTTGACTGAGTACTAAATGAATAAAATCAAGTTTACAGATACATTTTAATCCAACAAGTTCATGTAAGAGTCTCCCTTGGAAATTGTTTTGCTAACAAACTGTAATGTTCAAGTCAGCAGCAGATTGGCAAGGAAGAACAAGATATCGCACTGGATTATCAATGTTGTAATTGTTATGTCAGATTGGCATCCATGTATTCTTTTTGATAAGTCTGTGTTTTCTGTAGAGCAATACAACAGAACAATTGGCAAATGCAACAAATGTTTGCAGTGTGTCTTCATCTACTAGCAATTTAGGATGCTACTCATCCAGCTATGCCCTCCTCTAAGACTTTGTCATTGATTGCAACACTTAAACTTAATCTCCACCTTTGCTGATATGAAGGTAGCTATATCCCTTCAAACCTCTGCTCTCCACCAATTGAGAAGCAAATGTGCTTCAGCCAAAGTGATACACAAATGTATATGGGTTACTGGGAATCCAGGAGATTATCAGCCGAGACAAAAACCCCAAGGAGAGCTTGTGAGGAAGACAGTACTGTAGTGTGAGTATGTCCGGGTTTCAAACAACATTGTTATCCTCACGTGCTGAGTCTGTGCTGCCACTGTGAATGAGGTGTTGCTTTTCATTGATGGGATGGATGATGACAACATCCAGAACTGGGACTTGTTCCTGGTACAGTAATGTCATCCTTGTGTGCTCCTCTGGGGTTTTTTGGCCGTGTATTATAATCTTCTCTGTCTATAGAAAGAAGAGTGATCATTAACTCTATATAATGATAGCTTAACACCTCCATTTTGCAATGAATCTGTAATCTCCATCATGTAAGTCAATATGCATGTAGAGACAATAGCCATTATATGTGGCCAGATATCTGGACTTGTTATTTTTTCCCTAACCACTCCCACCCCACCTCATTTTTCTATTGTCTAAGCCTAAAGAAGCATTCTAGAGAATATGGAAGCTCACTATATCTGTGGTATTTTGGTGATCCAAATAAGAGTATGACAGAATTCTACATTTTTTCCCTACCTTGTTAGAGGCACAAAGTGGTCATTATCAGAACCTCCTTTCCTTCTTCCAAATGGCACTCAAGACTTCATTGGGGCCATTCACACCACATAATTAGTCCACTTTAACTGTCCTGGTTCCATCCTAGGGAATTCTGGAGTTTGTAATTTTGTGATGCACTAGAGCTGTCTGGCTGAGAATTTTAAATGCCTCTCCGTACACTGCAAATCCCAGGAACCCATGGGATGTTGTCATGACAATTAAAGTGTAATGTAGCACAATTAATTATGTAATGTGAAAGGACCCAATGTCTACTAAGTGTGGTCTGTCCTCATTGGGGAGGAGGTTTGCAGGGGAAGGGAAGGGTGTTTCCTAAAGCCCCCTCCACCCAAAAAAATATAGTTTAGTATTTTGGCAAACATGGGACTCCCCTGTGCATGCTGATACATACTTATTTTGCTCAGTGGACTTTTGCCTCTTCACCCAACTTCATTATTAGAAGACAGATATAATAGTGGCACAGTAGAGCACTGTTGGGAAGTGATGGTCGCTATCACACTGGAGGATTAGCAAGTGATTGAGATTTAAGACTTTATCAGACCGCCCTTTGCCGGCATATTTTGTGGTCTTCTTATACTGGCAAAAGGACACCACCATCCCACCAGACCTTACCTTACTTGCATTAAAGAGGCAGCCCAGGCACAAATAGAGAGTGAATGGAGCTTTGTTCACTTCCTGATTTCAGATCTCACCGATTCTTGTGAGAAGATGTGAGAATAGCAAATTCAAAAAATAAAGTAAAATAAGGAGACAAAATGTACACACAAGCGCAGGAACACACTTTAAAAGTCCAAAGTAAACTGGGGAGGGGGAAAAAAGAGTTTCCCCTACCTGGCTGTCCCGATCTCACCCAGACATTTTCTGACAATTGAAGCTGTATTCACTGAGCACAATGGCATGAGGATTCAAACGCCGGCAATACTGGCACAAAAATGGAATGGGAGATCAATTGATGGCTTGGTCCATCAATGAAAAAGTACACCTGATTGACAGCACATGATCTTGAAACAACATTATTTGATATGTGCATCCTTTTGCGGTCATTAGGCGTTGTTATGATGCCATATTTGCCACATCTGATAAAGTCCTTAAAAGCAAGCAAAAATGTTTTGAGTACTTAATTATCTATCTCTTCTTCACTCCAAATATTTTGAACCTCTTATCAGTTTTTTTAAAAAACAAAATACAGTCATCCCTTCACATTTGCCCCATATCCACCTCCCCACACTCTCCCCAGGTGACTACGGGGCCTCCGGAGGCCCCATACTCACCTCCCCATGCTCCCCCCAGGTGGCAACAGGGCCTTTGGAGGACCTCTGGAGGCCCCATACTTGCCTCCCCACACCCTCCCCAGCTGACCATGGGGCCTCTGGAGGCCCTCCAGAGGCCCCATACTCACCTCCCTATGCCCTCCCCATGCCCTCCCCAGGTGACCATGGGGCCTCTGGAGGCCCTTCAGAGGCCCCATACTCTCCTCCCCCCACCTCCCCCACCCTCCCCAGGTGACCACGGGGCCTCCGGAGGCCCTCCAGAGGCCCCGTAGTTGCCTCCCCCACCTCCCTCTCCTCTCCCTCCTGAAAGTGGCGATGGGGCCTCAGAGGCCCCGTTGCCACTTTCCTCAGCCTCCCCTCGCAGCAAACCATGAATATGCAGGACCGTGAGTGTGGAGGCTGCGAATGTTGAGGGAGGACTGTTTGCCTTTCTTCTGTTTTCAACAAGAGCTGAAGGCTGAACTGTTTATTACAGTGGGCCCATGGTTTCCTCTGGGATCTGGTTCCAGGGTCCCCTGTGGATATCAAAATCTGGGGATGCTCAAGTCCCATTATAAACAAGAGGATAGTAAAATGGCATCCCTAATATAAAATGCTGAACAGCAAGGATTGTTTTTTGGAAGTTTTTAGGGGGAATTTTTTCAAGCTGTAGTTGGTTAAATCCATGGATAAAGAATCCATGTATACAGAGGGCCAACTGATATGTGCATCAATTTTAATTGATTTTTAGTGAAGTTTAGTTTTCAAACCACCACGCCTTTGCTAACATCTAGTTTATGAAGGACATGAGACAGCATTTTACGCGTAAGGTACACACTTGCATGCCACCCTCCTCACCTGATCAAATTATAAGACTAGAGCATTTTGAGTCTAAAGATCATTCTCACATTTTTGATCCTTGACAACATGTTGAGACATTTATGAGAAAAAGGCAACATACACAAGATTTTTCACCCTTGCATGAGAGCAAAAAGATGTAACTTTTCTCCATTTTGGTTGGTTTTTAGCAGCAAAAATAATATTTTCATGCAAAAAAATAGGTTTATGCTACAAAGTACTTTTTCATTTGTTTGCAGCTGCCTTCAATGCTAGCCGCAACAGTCACGGAGGCCGCCGAGAGAGAAACGGCGTAGTCCAAAATGGACCCCTTGCTGCACAGCAGCCTCGTTACTGCTCTGGAGGCTGCTTGCACAATAAGAGGTGTCTGAAAAAGTCCCAAGAGTCTGTTAAGAAAGAAGATGGAGCTCTACAGGAAAATATTTTCTGTGACGGTGCCATTCTTATGGTTCCTTCTAGAGAAGATACGTCTATTTCTCAACAATTTTCAATGGATCTTGAAGATCTGGATATATCAGTTCTCCTTCAATTGAATTTTAGTGCTGATTAGTATTTCAAAAACTACATTTTTAGCTGTTACTGGAATTTTTAAAAATTAAAGACATAAGCTTGCTAATATAGCATACATCTGTTGGTCTGTTTCTTGGCACAATTACAAAGTGCTGGTTATGACCTATAAAACCTTATATGGCTTGTGTCCAAGCTATCTAACAGACTGTATCTCCCTGTATGAGCTTGCCTGACCCTTAGAGGGCCTTTTTTCAGTCCAACCACCTTCAGTGGTGTGGTGGGTGGGAAAGAGAGGGCCTCCCTTAGATTCTGGAATGCTCTGTCTAGCAAGGCTAGAATGACACTCTCCTTAGTCTCCTTCCATTGGCAGGGAAATGTTGTTGTTGTTGTTCTGACAGACTTTTAGGACTGAAGGTTTTTTTTAGGAAATGACTTTTAAGAGGGTGCTGTATTGTTTTAACCTTTACTGTTTTTAAATGGTTTCCTATTTTTAACTGTAGATTTTAAATTGTTTTAAAATAGTTAATGTAAACTGCAACAACAAAACACCAGCAACACTTTTTAATTTTTATCATTTTTTTTGTCTCTGTTTTGTAAACCAGTTTGAAATGCTTTGCTCTGCATGGTGGCATACCCATATTTTAAACCAACCTATTTCATTTCCTCAAAGGTTTCCAGATCTTTGTCACAAGAACCTGGTGACCAGTATTCTTCTGACTGGTGTCTTCTTCTCTCTTAGCCTCAGTTGCCAGGTACATAAGGCCAGTACCATGCCTAGTGTATTTGACCACCCAAAGTGCATCATTTTTGGATTATTTTTTAAAGAATATTTTCAAGCCGTAAATACTTAAATCCATGGATACCAAATCCGTGGATACAGAGGGACAACTGTATATCCCACCCCTCTTCAAAACGCAATCGGGGGGGGGCTTACAACAGTTAAAATATACATCCCAAACCCTCAATCCCACCCCTCCTTGCCTTTCCATCCTCTTGGATCGCCTGAGAGAGTTAAGAATTGGAGGCACTGCTCTGCTGTGGTTCCGTTCCTTTCTCTCAGGCATATTCCAGAGGGTGAGGCTCGAGGACAGTTGCTCTTCCAGAATTTAGCTTAATTGTGGCATCCCTCAGGGTGCCATCCTGTCCCCGATGCTATTTAACATTTATATGAAGCCGCTGGGAGAGATCATCTGTAGGCATGGAGCTCGGTATCATCAGTACGCTGATGATACTCAGATATATTTCTCCATGACCAGATCCAACTTGGAAAGATGTGACCAATGGCCACAGGGTTCTGTCCTGGGCCCAGTGCTATTCAACATCTTATCAATGACTTGGATGACGGAATTAGGGGCATACTTATCAAATTTGCAGATGACACCAAATTAGGAGGAGTAGCTAATACCCTAGAGGACAGGATCAAAATTCAAAATGACCTGGATAGACTGGAGAGCTGGGCCAAAGCTAACAAAATGAAATTCAATATGGAGAAATGTAAGGTACTGCATTTAGGGTGGAAAAATGAAATACATAGATATAGGATGGGGGAGACCTGGCTGAATGAGACTACGTGCGAAAGTGATCTAGGAGTCCTAGTAGACCACAAGTTGAACATGAGTCAACAGTGTGATGCGGCAGCTAAAAAAGCCAATGCGATTTTGGGCTGCATCAATAGAAGTATAGTGTCTAGAGATCAAGGGAAGTAATAGTGCCACTCTATTCTGCCTTGGTCAGACCTCACCTGGAATCCTGTGTCCAGTTCTGGGCACCACAATTCAAAAAAGATATTGACAAATTGGAGCTTGTCCAGAGGAGGGTGACTAAAATGGTGAAAGGTCTGAAAACCATGCCTTATGAGGAGAGACTAGGGAGCTGGGTATGTTTAGCCTGGAAAAAAGACAGTTAAGAGGCGATTTGATAGCCCCGTTTAAGTATTTGAAGGGGTGTCATGTTGAAGATGGGGCAGGCTTGTTTTCTGCTGCTCCAAAGACTAGAACATGGAGCAATGGATGCAAGCTCCAGGAACAGAGATTCCACCTTAACATTAGGAGGAACTTTCTGACAGTAAGAGTTATTCGGCAATGAAACACACTCCCTCGGAGCATGGTGGGGTCTCCTTCCTTGGAGGTCTTTAAACATAGGCTGGATGGCCATCTGTCGGGGATGCTTTGATTGTGATTCCTGCGTGGCAGGGCGTTGGACTGGATGGCCCTTGTGGTCTCTTCCAACTCTACAATTCTATGATTCTATATGTTTGTAATTGTGTCTAAAGCTGTGCTTCAGCATTATTTATTTATTTATTTTTAAATTATGCTTGGCATCAATTTTCCATGTGAACATTCAGCTGTTATGTCTCAACACCTGAAATTCTTCAACCTTCCTGCACTTTGGCTATCCTCAGTTAAGAGCTGCATCTTTGTTACTGTAGGACATAAACCTTGGAATAAGGTACATGTAGCAGAAAGAAGCCCTTCCTTCTCTGCTCTTCAAAAGGGCTGCAATACCTTTATTTAATTAATTAAAGCCAATACTTGGCTGATTTTCATTAGTTAGCTGATGGTAGTTCTTTGCTGCCTTGGCCATTTTGCTTATTGCTGAAGACTAACAGTGCCATAACCCATTGAGGCACTGTTCATTCAGTTGCCCTGAATAGATGAAAAAATATCTAAGGTGACAAAGTAGTGGCACTGCCAAGGCAAGGGAGGCAACAGCTCAACTCAAGCCCCAACTACATTTAAAGGGTGAGCTACATGTGCACATGAAAGCTGGTCCTTGGAATGAGTGGTAAAGGATCCATGATTAAGAGAGAGAAAAAATTCTGGACTGAGAATAAAAGAAAATGAAATCATTCTGAGAGTATCTGTCCAGGTAAGGAAACAACAGACTAGGAATGTCGAAGGGAATACACCTGATACCCCATCTGTCTCTACCACTATCCATTCATCCATCCCTTTATTTATATCCCGCCTTTCTTCCAGGTTGGGATGAGGCAGCTTACAAAAAGTCAGAGAATACAATAATATATATATAATTAAAAACATGCAAAATTAAGATTAAAGCAACACTAAACAGCAACAGGATTAAAACCAATTAAAATCTTACTTTAAAATAGATTAAAAACAATACAGCACCATAAAAACAGTTTCTAAAACTTGCTGTAAAAGAAATGTCTTAACCAGCCACCAGAAGGAAAACAAGGAAGAAGTCATCCTAACTTCCCTAGAAAGGGAGTTACAAATTACAACGTGTGAAAGCAGCTATAGAGAAGGCCTTCTCCCATGCTCCTATCAACTGTGCCTGTGAAAGTGGTGAAACAGAAAGAAGTTCCCCCCTACAGATCTTAAAGCTCAGATAGGCTCATGAGGGAAGATACAATTCTTCAAACATCCTGGACCTATAGGCGTGAAGTGGTGGTTCCGCATTCCAAATACACCATACCAATGGTATACAAAGCTGAACTTGCCCAAGAGCTAAATAGAATAGACTCTTTAATATAGTCATAGGACCAGCACAGGTAAAAAGATGATAAAAACACAAGTTAAAAGCAGTATTTAAAATGACCCTTCAAATTGCATAGCTCCAGTATAACCAGACAAGGTTGGTACTATTCTACTGTGGAGGTCTTGCCTGATGGATTTTAACCACAGCTGCACAGAATCTGGCAACATTATATGTTGTTTTAGGGTTGGTGTCTGAAAGCAACAGAGAGGTGTAGAATTGTCTGGTGTGTCCTTGGTATTTATACAATAGGGGTGAAAAAAAGGCTGAGACGGGTGTCCCTGTACTATGAGCACTATAGTAATACATGCTCTGTTGTTTCTATTTGGCCAGAGTTACAGGGGCATAGTCTGTCTGAGAAGGGGATCTTCTTGTATTGGCCTTCAAGGACAGCTGAAGGGAGGACATTCCATTGTGCCAAAGTAAAAGCCCTCCAGCATTTAGGTACTTCAAGTTTTGCCAAGTATGCCACAGGTGAGGCCAGATATCTGTTGGAGTCACTAAGAATAAAGGCTGGAGTGCTAGCTAGATCCAGTTGTCATTCTATATCTACCACCCATTGTTTGATAGTAGCTTTAGCCCTATTGTATCCCAAGCTAAGCAGAAGATCTGGAGAAAAGCCCAGTGTTGAAATTTTAGTCATCACTGTCTGTTTCCACCTGGATTGGAAATCATCACTTAAGGTTAGTGGAACAAGGCCAGTGGGAAAGCGGGATAGTCTGAGCCAGCTGAGTATGATCACCCACACTCTGGCCTCCACTTTTATAAAGCCTGACTCCAGTCTCAGAGTTGCATTAGAGACACATTTTGGAGCTTGGAAAGCTGATCTTAAAAATTTGGATTGCACAATTGCATTCCAAACACACCATACCAATAGGATAGAAAGTTGAACTTGCCCAAGACCTGTGTCCCTCATTTTTGTGAAAGAAAAAAAATAGATGAATAGACAGTCAATGGCACAAGAATACACCATGTAGAAACCTTACTGTGGTCTACAATGGTAGTCAATGCTTGCTGTATTTATACAATCCCCTTCACACCTTCACCCAGTTTTTTTTTTTTTTAAGAAAAAGTTTGTGCCAGTGGTAGAACTGTCAATAAGGGAATATGCCTAATGGTAGTTATCTTAAGTTTACAGTGATTTACAGATGGAAATGCTTGGTAGCCTAATACACATCTACCACAATCTCACCAATGGTTGATCTAGTGAGTGTAACTGTGTGCCAACCATATAATAACACTGCACCTTAGAAAGCCATCAGACTGTGATCACAACACATTATTTGATCAAAACAGCTTCATACATTATTGTTCTTTGTCTCTGTAATTGGAGACACAGCAATTCCAGTCTAAAATGCATGTCCCTGTAATTTTGAAATCTGTAATCCATCTGCTGACACACCTCAATGCCAAGAACTGTTTTTTGTTTTTTTTTTGTTTTTTGTTTTTTGTTTTTTTTTGTTTTTGTTGTTGTTGTTATTGTTTGTTTTTTTGTTTTTGTTGTTGTTGTTGTTGTTTGCACCAAGGATATCTAGTCCTTTGGAAGACCCAACACCAACAATGAAGGCTGAAACACAAATCTGTATTCATAATTCCATAATGCTGCATTGCTTTATCAGAAACATGCATGCTTAGCCATAGCTGGAGTGGGATATCTATAGAATAACAGAGCATCCTGATATATTGATCAATAACAAGTACTAATTGGTGCTAAAATGAACTAAAGTAAAGCCATCTTTGCTGAGAATGCTAGAACTGTGATAGACCTTGACTGTGTATGTGAGAGACAGTAACAACTTAGAAACTGCTAGGAGCTGCAGTTCTCAAGCAGAGGAATGTATCTCTTTCTGTAACATTAAGCCTACCATATGAATAGTCAATTGTCTTACTGATGTGTTAACTGACGTTTGCTACTTTAACTAGATGAGCTCATGAGAACCTTTCTCTAACACATGTACAGGGCCAGGAGCAGGGTCTATAAAATCTTAGATTCCAGTAATAAAGTTGTTTTTCTTTGCCTGTACCTGACACTGACTGTGTGGGTCTATGCTCAAGGGTAAGAATCATCTTTGGCCAAAGATAAGCAGATGCCTTTACACAGGGATTCAGGATCCAAGGACTAGTGTTTTGTCGATAGACTTCAGGTCTGTGAATGGGGTTGATATCTCAGTTCTCTCCTCACTTCTATCCCCAACCTATCTGTATGCATTCTAACAAGGGGAGTACAATAACATTTGGGGGGTACTGAACCAACTATAGAGCATTGCGTATCTGTTCCATCTAATGTCGTTTCAAACTGACAGGAACATTAAGGGCCTTCCCCACTGCCAGTACTGCTGGTCCCATGGGAATGATAGAACTTACAGAATGGTGTTTAAGATTCTCAGAACAACAAGAAATGGAGTCAATTCCTGTTTTACATTAAAGTGAATACCACCCACAGTGTTGCAGGTACACACCTGTTGATTTGTCTTGAAGAATGGAGGATTTTCAAAAGACTGTTAGATATCTGCTCACAACCAACCAAGGATGAAGGAAAGCCAGAGGACCTACATTGGCAAAAGGAGAGGAAAACCTCCAGACTGCTGAAAGTGGGCATTTATACTTTTTTCCTAGTAAACAAGCTGGAAGGAACAAAATGTTTTTAAAATCCTGGTGCTGCTATGGTGTAAATCAGAAGAGGGCATGCTCATATACATCCATCACACTAGTTGTGAGCTACTTCATATACGGATATTGTTTGGCTTAAAACTATGTGCCAAACACCCTTTTCATGTTTCTCATTTTAGGGCCCTTTTCTTTTCAACCTGTGGTCTTGGGAAGATGTGAAATAAGAACACACTATTTTGTTAATTGGGACAGCATGCTGTTGTGACAATGAGCTGTTGCAACCTGACACGGGACATCACTTTGCTGTCCAATTGATATTAACATGCAGGTAGTGGATTTTTTGAGTACTAAAAGTGAGCACTTCCTGGGGGAAAGGGGGAGGTGCTTTTTATGGTGCATGTGTGTTAGAGGCCCAATGCTGTTTTCTTTGCCAATATTCCAAGGGGCAGCATGCATTTCTGACTCTGAGCTGCTACAACTCAATGCAGGACATTCCCTGGTGGTGCAGTGGTTAAATGCCAGTACTGCAAACCACCACGTCGCAAGTTTGATTCCAGCCGGCTCCAAGGTTCACTCAGCCTTCCATCCTTTCGTAGGTCGGTAAATTGAGTACCCAGCCTGTTGGGGGCAATTAGCTAACACACATTGGAAACTGTTTAATGCAGTGTAGATGTGTAAATAGCTATTGCTTAAAACAATTTGTAAGCTGCTCTGATAGCCTTGTGGCTGAAGAGCGGAGTATAAATAAATAAAAATAAAAAAAAATAAAAAAATGTGGAAGTGCAGAAAATGTGTACATTCTGCCATTTTTTAAAACAGAGGCATGTGCATTTCACTTTTTTTTTAAAGGTGCAGCACATTTGCATGCATAACAAGAGCAAATTAACTGGGTAGACAGAAGAGGTGGTAGAGGGGAGTGGAAGAGTTGTGGAGGAGTTGGTTGAAGACAGCCTACTGCTGAATTCTGTGAAACCCTGTATAGACAGGAGGGTGTGGAGCACTGCAAGAAGAAACAGAAGGATAAATTTGGCTGCCTTCTGTGATGTGGAAGGCATAACCTAATTAAGCATAATTGAGCATATCTTAATTAAGAAGAAACCAACACTTTTAAAAAGCCGTGTGTTTGGAAGGGCTCTTTGAGACTGAGTTTAAAATGTCCTTTAAAAGGTTTGGAACTGATTATTGGGCAACCATGAATACAAAAAATATAAAGTGTTTATGGGGGAAAGCAGCATACATGAACTTTAGTGACTATGACAAATTAAATCACAGCATTACTCTCTAAAGTGTTATTTTGATCCTGACATCAATAAAATTACTGGCAAGAGTCATGTTCATCTCAGCAATCTTCCAGCTTGACAGAGGACAGGAAAGAAGAGGAGGAACTGGGCAAATGTAAAAAAACAAAACAAACAAACCAAACTTTGTGAAAAGGAGCTTCTTTGCTTTGTTAGCTGAGGTATTGCTGTATTCATCTACACTGTTAGAGTGGAACCACAAGCTTTACCTCTTTCACCACTAGCATAGAAGAACTCATGAATGAAAGGATTGACAATGAGCCACAATACGGAATTAAACTTCTGAATAGGAAATGATGGGGACAAGTAATAAGAAATGCTGTTGTCTTCATGTCAAATTCCTTCTATCCTAGCCACAGAAATTCCATGAGATGATCACTTATTCTGATCACCAAGACTTCTCTTCTGTTTTCAGAAAAAGCCATGGAGAAAAATTCATGTACCATGAAATATTGTTTCAAAGGATTCAGGTGTATCCCTCTGTATTTTTAGTAGTTCACAGCCCTCCTCTATATTTTCAAAAACTGAGAATAGAAGAAAACAAAAAAAGCCACAATTTGTTTCTAATTCCTGTTATTTCTGCTAAATAATCATACACATCAATACTTCCCTTATAGCCATCTTAAAAATTGCCAGCAGCTCAATAGTATGCATGACTAATCAGAAGTAATCCCTATTGAGTTATATGGTGGTTATTCTCAAGTATAAATGTGTATTGGATTGTCAATCCACTTCAATAGGGTTTAGTTCCTGTTAAAGATGTACAAGTGACTTTTATTGATGGCACACCCAGCCATAATGGGAACCGAACCTTGCAAATCAATACACAAACACAAGTAGCCCAGATTTTTAAATTATCCATATATCCACATCTATCTCTTTTGCCCATTTTTAACATGAACTGAGATGAATTTCCATGAAACTAATTTTTCATGTTGAAATGTTTGTGCTGAATAAACTCCAGTGTACAGTTAGTCTGCGGTGTCCGCAGATTCTGCATTCACTGATTCAACCAAACACAGTTTAAAAATATCCCCCCCCAAAAAAAAAACCTCAAAAAGCAAACCTTGCTTTTATACCTCTCTCTGGCTTTTCTTTGCAAATGAAGATTCAGGAAGGATTCATCCCGCACTTTCTGCAAGCGCGCTGATGACTAAAAAGGACAATCTGAGATAAACAAATCCGATTGCAGAAAGCACAGCAGAAGGTCTCTTTGGGTGATGTTTCCGGGTTGTGATTATTTCTGCATTGTTATTTCTCTTCAAGACTTGTTCGGCATGAGTTCTCAAATAAGGCTGCAGCATTGTGGATAGTGAGTCTCCATGCGTCCCGATGTGAGGCCAGGGTGGGCCATTGTTGCTGATCAATTTAGCCAAGCCTGAGATGTTGTTTCAGTGAATCCTTGTAGTGCTTTTTTGGAGTGCCCCTCTTACGCTGACCCATGGCGAGTTCACTGTAGAGTACTTTTTTTGGGAGGCGATGGTCCTCCATCCTAGAAACGTGCCCTGCCCAGCACAGCTGTGCTCTCAATATCATGGCCTCAATGCTGGTCATCCCTGGTTGCTCAAGGACAGCAACATTCGTCACATAGTCAGTCCAGTGTATATTTAGGATTGTGTGTATACAGCGCTGATGAAACTTTCGAGGAGTCATAGGTGGTGGCGATAGGTAACCCATGTTTCAGACCTATAAAGGAGAATAGACAATACAATGGCTCTATACACATTGATTTTTGTGCTTCGCCTCAGGTGTTTATTACTCCAGACTTTTTTGTAGAGTCTTCCAAATGTGCTCTATGCCTTTGCTAATCTGAGATCAATCTCTTTGTCAATCTTGGCATCTGAGGAGATGATACTTCCCAGGTAGGTGAACTGCTGAACGGACTTAAGCACAGATTTGCCGATGGCAATGTGAGGATGATGGTGTTCATCCTGTGGTGCAGGCTGGTAAAGAACTTCCATTTTCTTAAGGTTGATTTCCAGCCCAAACAGCTCTGCAGCTGTTGCGAAGCAGGATGTTAGGCGCTGCAGAGCTGCTTCTGTGTGGGCAACAAGGGCAGCAGCATCAGCGAAGAGCAGCTCACCGACTAGATAGTTTAGAGTCTTAGTGTGAGCCCTCAGACAGCTTAAGTTAAACAAGCTACCATCAGTACGGTAACGTATATAGATGCCGTCTTCTTCTTCAAGCCCTGCCGTAGCCCTCTGGAGCATCATGCCGAAGAAGATTGTAAATAAAGTTGGAGCAAGAACACAACCTTGTTTCACTCCATTAGTTGTTAGAAAGGGCTCTGAAAGAGCATCACCATATCTGACTTGACCGTGTTGGACTTCGTGTAGCAAGATGATCATTTTAAGGAATTTGGGGGGACATCCTAGTCTTTCCAGGATCTGCCACAGACCTTTTCTACTTACAGTGTCAAAGGCTTTGGTGAGGTAGACAAATGTTACATATAGACTCTTGTTCTGCTCTCTACATTTCTTTTGCAGTTGTTCAAGGGCAAATACTATATCAGTAGTACTCCTATTGGCTCTGAAGCCACACTGGCTTTCAGGAAGAAGTTCTTCTGCAATGGCAGGAATTAATCTGTTCAGGAGTTATCCTTGCAAGGATTTTTTCAGCAATAGAGAGCAGTGTTATGCCTCGATAGTTTGAGCAATTAGATTTTGCTCCTTTTTTCTTGTACAGGGTGATGATGACTGCATCTCGGAGATCTGATGGCAGTTCCCCTTTTTCCCAGCAATTCACAAGGAGTTCATGGAATTTACTGTGGAGTACATGACCTCCGTGTTTCCAAACTTCAGGTGGGATTCCATCAATCCCAGCTGCCTTGCCGTTTTTCATCTGTTGTATGGCCTTAAGGGTCTCTTCCAAAGTGGGAGCTATGTCCAATTCATTTTTCATCGGTTTTTGTATCATACGTTGGATAGCTGAGCCTTGGACTACTCGGTTTGCACTAAAGAGACTTTGAAAATATTCATCCCCTTGATTCATGATGGAGGCTTTATCAGTAATTAATGTTTGGACATCTGTACTGTATAAGGAGCTTTGGACCTGATAAGTAGGTCCAAACACTGCTTTAAGAGCTTCATAAAACCCTCTATGATCACCCAGATCTGCACAGCGTTGTGTCTTTTCTGCTATATTGATCCACCACTTGTTCTGCATGTCTCGGAGTTTTTGTTGAAGTTTACTACATGTGAGGCAGAAAGTTGATTTTCTTATATGGCAAGTTGGCTTGGCGAGGTATGCCTGGTGAGCAGTTCTCTTCTTTACCAAAAGCTCCTGGATCTCTTTGTTGTTTTCATCAAACCAGTCTTGTTTTTTCTTGTGGGGGTACCTGAGGGATTCTTCCACAGACTGGAGGACTGTACTGTAGGAGAAGGATCTGTAGAATGGTCTTCAAGTTTTGTTTGCAGGTTTACCTGGAAGTTGTCTCTCATGGTAGCTTGTTGAAGATTGTTGACTTGGAGTCTCTTCTTTAAACCAAAGGTTCATCTGCTGTGGTCTCACAAGCATGGATGGTAGCAGCGAGGTCCTTGGGTCGTAGGTTTGATTAGAGTTTTCTTCTCTTAGATGGTTGACCTTACAGGGTTGGACGAGCACCATCTGCCCAGGTTTGGGATTAGAGTTTTCCTTCTCCTAGGATGGTTGCCATAAGGCTAGAGAGCCCATCCTGCCCTTTGAAGCTCTTTATCAGACCCTTTGGTTTTGACCTGTCTGGCATGGGAGACCCTACTGGTGGCTATTATGCCACTGCCACCATAGCTCAAAACATCCTTAGGGTACGCAAGCCTCTCTTGAGTGATGCCCAGTGCAGAATGCCAAATAGATCATTGCCTCGTCAGATGTAAACTAAATCTTCATCTTCAGTTCAGACCTAAGAGGGGTGGCAAATCATGTGTTCAGGGATAGCTCATAGTCAAAATATAAAAAAATAAAGCTGCTAAAAGTATGATGTGTCATAAACCCTCTGAAGTATGATGAAGTTTTGGGGTTGTTGTTTTTTAATGGTAACAGCTGTTGCCTCTGAATAATTTCCCTCTGTTTGGAAACACTACTACCTATGTGATACCTAACCTAATTGTTCCTAAAATAATGTGACACTTTTGCTTCAGTAAGCTTGCTATGATACTTTTCATACAGCTGTAATGCTTCTTTGTAAAGGAAAGCATGCTTTCTGATCTTTGACTTGCATTTTCCTTTTTAGAAAACTGATGCCATTCATTCTTCCAACTGGAGAATCCTTGATTTCATTTCATTGTACAATCAATTTATTCATGAATGGACATGTCTTATTTTCTTACAGTAACCATCCTTTTAACACCAGACTTTTCCTTCTGGAGGTAAAATGTGTGATGCAAAAACTATCATTAAATAGTATAGGAGAATGTTGGAGACTTCAAAAGAACTGTAATCAAGACATATTCTCTTTGTATATCACCTGAAGTAGGGGTTCTCAGTCTTTGGTCCTCCAGACGTTTTAGACTTTAGCTCCCATAATCTCTGATTATTGCCCAAACTGGCCTTGGCTTCTGGAAGTTGAATTTCAAAACACCTGGAAAAGCAACGTTTGGGAATCACTGATGTGAAGAACTCTTTTCCAGATCCTATAGGGCTGTATTTGCACCCTTATATCCCAGAATGATGAAGTTAGACAAATTATGGGGTTAGTAGGCCACATCTTTATTAAACCAGATCAAGGAATTACAATGAAACTCATAGAAACAGGGCAACTTTCTAGTGAGGGCCTCCTAACAACATGGAGATAGGCAGCAAAGCTCAAGCTATCACCTCCAGTTAATAGACAAGTTGCTGTAAGCTTTTGAAACCAATAAGGACAATACTCTCTGAACAATGAAACCTGAATCAAAACACTGAAACTTCACATCAGATCTTGAGACATGTAATCCTGCCTCTAACTATATATAAAGACTGTTGCTCCTTCACTCATCTGTTTCACACTAATCTTTCCAAAAGCATCCCTACCTTGTCACTACAGTGGTGTGCTTATAAGCATCACTTTGATAATAAAGATGCAGTCTACATCTACATTTCTTACTTTGCTAAACTATATCACTGTCAAGTATCCCTCTGGTGGTGTATGTTAGTTCCTAAAATTACCACCAAGACTTTATTCATTATAAAAATTGAAGCAACTTGGGAAGTTTCTACCCAACGGCTCTTAAAGGCAGCCAACATAATTTCAACATGACTAGCAAAACCTCTTAGGGGGCTTCTGGGGATTGGTAAATTTTCATGAAACTTCATGTAGGGGGCTTGTCTACACTATCAAAAACCCCAATTCCCCATGCAAATGGCCCTGAATCTGCAGCAACCAGAGCACATGTGGCATGGACTTTCCCCCAAATCTGGGGCTATCTGGCCACATGTTGCATGGCCCAGATTCACAGCATTTTGGGGTATCTTACCTAGATGTGCAGTATGTAGGATTTGGGGTTTTCTCCGTATTTTCAGCCACTGGCGCTTCCACTGCTAGCACCAACACCACTGTCGTTGCCACCATGACCAATTTTAAAGCTTAAAAGGCAATTCTTGGCCCAAAGGAGAAATTTTCTCCCTTCCCCTGGTTCGGCAGCACTGCCTCCATCTACTCTACACTTGCACATCGCTTCCTTCAAGTACTTCCTCTGTTTTCTTCAAATTCCTCTTCCTGTAATGGAAGAGCAGGAGAACAGGCAAAGGCAGTACTGCTGAGCCAGGGGAAGGGAGAAAACCTCTCTCTTTGGCCAGGAACTGCCTCCAGAGCTTTAAAAGAATGGGAAGACCTCTGTGTCAGAATCTTTGTCCTGGATCAAACAAGGTCTATTTAAAGGTTTGTAGGGCTGCTGACACTGGTGTAACAACACTAGATGAGAAATTGCCTGGTCTGTTGATAGGAACTAAATAAAATCAGTCAAGTTATCAATTATAAATTAATTTGGAAATTTGCTAACAAAAGGGAGAAAAATAATTACATGTATTTTTAAGTAGAGTGATTGACTTGAACTGGGATTTCAGCATTAATATTTCTTCAGAAATAATTAATTAAAGAAGCTGTAATACTAATGCAAAACAGTTGTCCATTACCTAGTTGGTTCTTTACCCAAAGCTCAGGGATCTTTGCAAAAACAGCTTCTGACTTTTTTTTTTTTTTTGTTAGTCTTTCAGCTTTAGAGAATAACAAGATTTAGCTCATAAGACTCAAATCAGTTCCTCCAGCGTAGTTCCAATGGGATTTTAAGCTGTGTTTGAGGTTAGCAATCTCCGGAACAGATGCTCCCACCCTATTACTTTAAAAAGTGGAAATAATGAAGGATCCATATTACAGAAACCAAACATTATTTTATACTGGTAAAATCAGGACTTCAGAAAGCTATACAAGTAGCTGAGATGCATTTGGAGTGAAGACATATAAAGAAAAAATACCTTATTAATATTTCAAAACAATTTCAAGCAACTTTGTCCTGTACAAAACAGTGTTGTTGTTTTTCTCAAAGACATCTATCCAAACATCCTGAGTCACTAAAATTCAGTACTGCAAATAAAGCAATATTTTAGGTTTCAACAAAACAGAGGTAAATATTTATTGAGGTGTATTTCTATTAACTCACTATGTTCAGTTTAATTTTAGTTAGAAAATTACAATGATAAAAAGGTGGAATCCTTAAACCATAGGAAAAGATAGTTATTAATCTAGTGGTACATATTAGATTTTGAAATGTATTTTTAAACTAAAATTTTAAAATATAGTTGTAGTGATAGTCTGGAACTTGGGAAATGCAGGTTCAAATACCTGTTAAGCCTTTAAGCTCACTGACTGACCTTGAGTACTCTATTTATCAGTTTGATCTGCCTCACAAGGTTGCTATGAGGTTAAAGTGGAGTGATGAAGAAGACAACCACACATACCCCCTTGGGCTCACTGGAGGAAAGGCAGGGTCTAAACATTAAAAAAGAATAAGTAATTAAGTATTTTTCTCTAGAGAAGGGTTTTTCTCCCACAAAGAGGTTTTCAGTACAATAATAATTGCAAAGGTAATTCATTCTGTTCTAACTGGGATTTTTAAAAAATCTGTTAACTCACACATGTATATGTGCCTGCTGTTGACTGGAATCTGATATTATCCTTGAGTAGTGTAAACCTATAGTATAGTTACACAGTGGTTGAACTATACCACATTTCCACTGAATACTAATGTTGTGCAACTGATTGCTGGCTTCTTGACTCATTGTGCAACAGGGGGTGTAGAATGGTTGTCTGCACTCTAGGGAATAAAGTGGTAGATTGAAGACACTGGCAAATAGTCATGCACCATTCAAAAATGCACAATACATGTGAAATGGTTACATTTGCAGAACCCTGCTTGCATAACTCTGAACTGAATATATCTACTGTGTAATGACCAAAATAGGACAACTGCCTGTGTAATGGAGCTTACATGTATATATGATCCCAGTAGGGTCCCAGCAGTCAATTGCTCCATCAAGTTTTTTCATAAATGCATATATGTATAGGAATCTTTGTTTACCTTAATTCATAATTTAAATATGATATAGTTAATTCCAAGACTGAAAGATTTTTAGCCAACCACTAGTAAGGGCAGTGAAGAAGATGAATGGTCTTCTTTCTATTTAGATCATCCTCCTATCTGCTACACAGGGCATACATGAAGGGTCTTCCTCATGCCCAGGGAAATGGATTTTGAAGCTCTGAGCCCTGGGACTTTTTCTGGGATTCCCATGAGAATCAGTAAGCTAAAGAATGTGGGAGGGTAATGAGGTAAGATTATCAAGATGGGAGAAAGGGAAAGCAAGAAACCAGTTTTGAGTGGGGTGAGTGACAAATGTGAGGTTTAAAAATTCATACAGCTCTTTTCTTCTCTCCAAAGTTTAAAATAAAGATGGGTGTGTGTGTGTTAAAATAATGAATGGGATTTTCACTGTTACTTTGATAAGGCTTTTAATTGGAAATTTAAAAGTCAGTTTGAAATTATTTTAAATGTTAAAATTGTCCCTCTCAATGTCAAGAACTAGCAAAAGAAAAGAAAAAACAAACAACCACAATGATTTTAATGATGTTTTAAGATTTGCTGTGTCAATCCTGATGACATCATCAGAATGAATATGAATTGTGACAACAAAAGGCAGTGATGCTGGTTTTTGTCCTCTCTTTTTGTTAGGACTGGACTGATTTGCAAGCTTTACTATGTGTTACTAGATTCACCCTTTCACTTCACAGTTTCTGGTGTCTTCCCCATGGACCTCAGGAGAGTGAAAAATCTTCAGGCTTTGGTCAATGCCTACAGCCAAGATCCTGGGCTTGTGGGAGCCAAGCAGATGGCCTTGTTGAGGGCTCATGTAGAAAATATATTACACACTTACCTAGATCCTGCTGGGAGAAAAGCACTGGAGGAGAAAGAAAAGCAGGAGGTCAGCAAGAATGGTGATGAAAGTGATTTTGAAATGAATGAAGATGATGAGATCATTGTAGCAGACCAAGATATTCTCCAGGAAATGGGAGATGAAAATGTGAGACTAACTAGTGAAATGATGGATCAGGCAGATGAAAAAAGGGAGGAAGCATTTGAGGCCATTGATAAAGGTAATCTCCAAAAAGCTGTTGAATTGTTCACTGATGCCATCAAGTTGAACCCTCAGTCCAGTGTCACATATGTGAACAGAGCAAGTGTCTTTGTGAAACTGAAGAAGCCTAATGCTGCCATCAGGGACTGTAACAAAGCCTCTGAGCTCAACCACAATTCTGCACAGCCATACAAGTGCAGAGGGAAGGCCTACATGCTCCTGGGATACTGGGAGAAAGCTGCTGAGGACTTCACAATGGCTTGCAAACTTGATTGTGATGAAGAAACTGATGCTTTACTCAAAATGGTGCAACTTAAAATTCAGAGGACTGTGGAGAACTGTCATAAACGTGAGCAAAAGCTACAGTTCAAGAAGATCCAAGTACAGCTAGAAAAGGTCAGAGTGGCTCTGGAGGAGCAAGAAAGAATCCAGAGAGAGAATTCCTGGGATGAAATGGCCAGAACAGGCCGAAAACATCTCAAACCTTTTCTTAGTCTTTTAGATCCCAAGGTAATGATGGAATTCTTGGATGTGGTTTGGAATCCGGAAAATATCTACAAATACCGAAAGAAAAGCATGATCATTAAGTTAACCCGCAAACAGCCTTAATTTGGAGGTTAGCTACAAGTGTCCTTGTCACTAAATAAACTTGTACTTAGAAAGGAAGGCATTTTTATTATTCTTTCCATTCTTTCCTTCCATAAAACTAGTTATGAAATTATTAAGAATAACTTGAATGAGAATGTGCCCTTCTAATAATATTTACCAAAAAGAAACAAAAAAAATTTAAAATGATGAATTTAACTAGTAGGCACTAGTTCAATACTCATTCCACACTAGCTAAATACACATTCCATGCACACTAGCACTAGCAAAGAAAAACACTAATGAAAATAATGTAGCCAATGCATACAAGACTGTCTTAGTAGCCCTGCAGGATGACCTGAATGAGGAGAGAGGAGGCAAGGCAATGATGATGATTCTCTTGGACATTCTTTCTATAACATTGACCTATCCTTCCAGTTCAGCTCCCTCAGTTAGAAGCACAAACACTAGAGCAGTTCCATTACAACTTTTGCCTTGTCAATACTGACCAAATGAAATAACATTAACTTATATCAACGAGCTGTCCAGACAACATAGTGCTTGAATCCGAGGCTTTTCAGCATTTCAAGGCTTTAAAAAGCATTAAAAAGTGGGGTTCTACTCCAGATTCTAGTGGAAAATCTGGATCTTTGGCCATGTGTGTGGACTGCACTCCATTGCAACATCATTGTGGGGCTGGGTGGATGAGTTTTGGGTGAGTGAGTGGATGGAAGAGGCCAGGAGAAGGTACCCTGGGCCAAGGAATCAGCTGACCTTTTCTGTTCTTTCAATTTCACTTCTTAGCGGGGGGGTTGTGGTTTTTTTTTTTTGCATACGCAGCAATTATTTGGAGAAGTGCATACCAGCATAATCATATTAACTGTGTGTACTTCTGCTTAATAGGATGTCTGAAGCCACTCCCAGCTGTTGGGAAAGACAATATATACGTGCACATGCATTAGGTGGGTTTTTAAAAAAATAACAGTGTGGCCACAGCCATGTGGCTGCATATACTGTGATTTATTGTACCATGGTGAGTTTGAAAGGGGAAACTGTGTGGACAGTGCCCCCCAAACTTCCCTTGGTATGTGTGGTGATCATGTAGACAAGGCCGTGGTTGCTGTAGGCTAGGGAAAGGCAAAGGTAAGACAGGTTTTACTGTAAGTGTAGATGAGGATTTTGTCTTACACAGCAATTACATCACAGGTTTTTGCTGGGTTTGAGTCTATTGCCCACACTCTGTAAGATCTCTGTGAAACTGAATCATTCTATAAAACTTCAGATAGGGGCTATCTATGGATGTTGACTAAGATACCATCCCTGCTACGGTGAGAAAACTCTGCCTTAGGACTGCTGGCTTAGGTGAGGTCAATCCCTTTCCCCATCCCAATGATTCTGAGCCAGATAATTAACTTGAGAGCACTTGAGAGTTGAACAGCTTTGCTTGCTAACTTACAGCAATCTCTGCATTTGAATCCCAGGAAATAGGCTTTAACCTTCCCATCCTCCAGTAGCTATGTTCCAGATTGCTGTTTCCTCTTTGCTAATATCAGCAAGGAAGCAGTGCTCTGTATCAGTATCTCTGGGAAGGGGTGAAGTTAAAATCACTCTCTTGGTGGTCCTGATCAATGGTTCTGTATTGCCTGGCTGATTAAATAAGAGGGGGTTACAGAAACAGTGGCTAAAGCAGATATGGGCAAATTCAACAGGTCAGGGAGTACATCCACTCCCAAGGTCCTTAGAGGGGCTACACCCACCATCTTTGCTCCCTTTCTACTCATTTCCAGTGGCCTTCCCAGTTCCTCTAGGCAAAAAACTGGCCTCAGGGGACAAAATAAGCCTCAGACTGCCAATTGTTCCTCCTTCAAGGCATCTGGGGATACTGTTGCCTGATTTTACAGGCAAAGGATTTGAGATACAGATACAGAGGGCACTTGGTGGATCAAAATGGCTTCAGATGATACACGTGGCCTACAGGCCACACTGTGCCCATCCTGGACTAAAGACTACAAGCAGTATGTGGGATATAGGTTGTCTATATGCATCTTAGGGTGCCATAAGAAATGCAAACCTACTTGATATTTTTTTATACAGAATAAGTAATGAACTGCAGAAATTCTTATGATCTAGAATTATCTTCATCAAATTTTCCTGGCACTGAAGAAACCCATTTTTGACCATTTTTCATATAATTTTTAATCTTATTTCCATCCCTATCCCTAAATAGATTGATATTGTGTCGGTTTGATTATGCCCCCCAACACTCCCCAACACACACACTGTTGGCCCTTTTATAGGCCTATTTTTGCACCTTTTCACAAGAGTGGTAGGCATTTTCAACAACACTGAAAAAAACTTGTACAAATTTTTATTCATTGGCAGGGGGCTTGCCAGTGGCATACTGTATATTTGACATCTGGAGCTGATTATTTTTAACACCCCCTCCTCACTACAACAAAATTATTTTCAGTAATAAAACAATAGTATTGGCCAGACAGTGAAAGTTCTATCTCATTGAACAATCTTTTTTAGGAGCCACAGTAAACATCTGCCTTTCCTCAATGAGGTTTTATATATCTATCTATGCATCAATCTCCTTTCCATCTGGGAACATCCAGTTCAGCTCTCAAGAAGACTGAGGAAAATAAAATAGAACTGAGATTATTCTGGAAATCCTGCAATGATTGCCATGTCTTTGCACCATGTGCTGGTTTGCTTACAGCTCTGTAAAAAACAAAAACAAAATAAAATCCCACCTCTGTGCCTTCCAGAGACTAGGGGCTCATCTATGTCATGCCAACATACCCTTCCTGCAGATCAGACCCATTCTTCCCCCATTACCTCCATGAAACAAGTTAGAGTCCAGACAGGCATGCTGCCCTGCTGCTGCAACCACTACCATCTCCCTTGCTCTCCAAGAAGCAAGGAAGCCAACCTGCAACATGTGACCAAGGCCCCCTGTATGTGACCAGCCTTGGCCACATGCTGTGGGGCTCCTTCCTACTTCAAAAGACCAAGACAGACTGGGAGCTGCAGTGATGGGCCAGACTGCTGGGACAGGCTCCTGTGTGAGGATCATAGAATCATAGAATCATAGAGTTGGAAGAGACTACAGGGGCCATCCAGTCCAACCCCCTGCCATGCAGGAATACACAATCAATCCATTCCCAACAGATGGCCATCCAGCCTCTGTTTAAAAATCTCCAAAGAAGGAGACTCCACCACACACCCATCAGATCCCAATTCAAACGGACAACAGATACATGTTAAAGCACTTTATTCCAGCTGAAATTGTGTGAACAGGTCTCAGTCAAAGCCAGAACTAAGCAAGAAGAGGAAAAATGATGTTTTAAAAGCAAAACTGTTCTGCCTCCTTTCACCCTTTCTGGCCAACCCCCTTCTCTTCCCATAGCAACAGATACAGGAACCAAAAGGCCCAGCTCCCACCTCCCTAACCCTAACCCTTACCCTTACCCTTACCCTTACCCTTACCCTAACCGCAATCCATCTCCCTGTCCCAATATCCAAACAGACCCCATTCCATTCTAATTTGGAGGCCCCAGTGAGGCCTTCTAACATGGCAGAAGCCTGCTTCTACAAACAGGCTACAGGCTTCTACAAACAGGCTACAGGCTACAAACAGGTCCTGACGTCCTATGGACATGCAGGGCCTGATCTGTTTATTTTTGCTGGTGGGACCAGATTAAAGCAGGTATTATTTTACAACATGTTATCAGCTCCTATCCTATCTTTCCCTAACTTTACCCCACATTTGCCCCAGGGGTCATGAGGACTGCCCAGGGAAGAATGGGGCAAAAGGCCTGTGTCATAAGGACTGCAGGGCTCTAAGGCAGGAGCTTAATGGGGTAAATTGCCCATGTAGACAAGCCCTAGGTTTTTCTACCCTAGCAATATCCAAATGGCAATTCTGGCAAATTTTGTCTAGGATGCTAGGATAGCAAAAACAAGCTCTCCCCCAGAACTAGAGGCTCCTTTTCTGCCATCTATCTCTGCTTTGATATGGAATAGAGATTTACTTTTTAAAAATGAAATGTTATAATCCAGGCCAGATAATAGTCCTAATTTGTACCTGGTAGACTTCTCAAAATCTAGATTTAATCTGGTTAATCTGGTCACATGGGGACCCTACAATGTGAGCCTTTGATAACGTCCTCCCAACTCTTGAAAATCTCCACTGGACTCACCATTCTGGTGGGAAGAAAAGATAGTGAAGAAGGAAAACTGTTACATTTGAGAACAAATTAAACAGATAAGGCAGGGGAGTGGAATCTACAACCCCTTTAAGACTGATTTCTATTTTCGCATGCACTTTTGTGGATATCAATCTACTTCCTCAATCATTGCATCTGAGGAAGTGGATTGATGCACAAATGCTCATTCTAAAATAGAAATCAGTCTTAAAGGGGATTCTAGATTCCTTTACCCCCTCCCTCTACCTTTATTTTTAGGACTTTATCAGACGCAGCAAATATGGCATCATAATGATGCCCAATTGTTGGGAGGTATGAGTCTATTATTAAAAATGTATTAAAAATTCCAGGGATCTAGCCCTTTTTTAAAAATAAAAACAACTTCTTTAAAAGTAAAAACCATTTCTTTCAAATTCAGAGTGATGCATTGAAATGCAGAGACAGATTAATTAACATTTAACTGTGAGGTCTGATCACCCAATCAATTAAACTCATTAAAAACAACAAAGAAGTCAGTTTAAAAATGCATATCAAAAGTTTACTGAAGGTATATCAATCTTAATGTACATATTAAAACAAACTTTAAAAAGGTTCCTAACTAACTAAGAGGATTTAGGGTAGAATAGTCTCACCCAGCCTAGAGCACTGTGGGCTACATGGTGACTTGAAAGGAACTCAAAAGAACAACAGCAACAATAACAACATGGCTGCAGCTTCATGGAGCCTTAACTTAAAAGGAACTTAAGCAAAGTGACATAATATTTAAATTAGGTCATGTGATGAATGACCCATTGCTCCAGTTGGCTGAAATTGTTTCGTGAAATAAGAGAAAGGGGTGTGGGAGAACTGAATAATGCAGGGTAAATGCCTAAACTGAGCTCAACATGGGATACACAAGATTGTATTGCATTACAATAATGATTTCCCCACATAGTACACCAATGAACTCAAAAGGGAGCCCATTTTGCATGATGCTGTGCTTTCGCATTTTCATGTTGTGAATAAGGTGTTCTTTTTTATTGACAAGCCAAGCTGTCAATTGATCAGCTGTGGCATTTTCCCATGTAATTGCAAGTGTCTGAAACTGCACCCCATTCTGCTAGAGCGATTCCAGTTCAATGGGTGGTCCCTGCCAGAACACTTCCAGGTGAAAATGTGAAAACTAGCTATGGAACACTCTTTTTATGAACCTCCCCATTTTGCAGGCAAGTTTTTAAATGTGTTTCAGTGCTTGCGTGTTTAGTTTTTTTAAATTTAGGTTTTTTTTAGACTTTTAAGCATGCTTGTGTCTTCTCATGTGGCTGCTTTGTCACGTTACTACAGTAATGTTTGATATAAAGGGTTAGGGGGGTGGAGTCATGCATCATCAGATGTGGCCATAGAATCCAGTTCTCACCAATGTGATACCTTTTAAACCAAGAAAATACCTTATTGAAGCAATTAATTAAAATAAAGAAACTGTTCTCCTGTGTCGGAATGCTGTGAGTAAATTCTGCCTTATCTAAAAACTGACAGCTCAAAGCTTGGGGATTTACGAGGGAAGCTGATGTTGAAAGGAGGAAGGGGAGATAGAGAAAAGAAAAAATCCTTGCAAACTCCTTGGTGGAATAGATCTAAAAGTAAACCCTCTGATAAAACAATCTCAAGACTTGAAAGAGCTGTTTCAGCTGAGATTTTAACAGTAACTGAAAAGATTAAAAGCTCAAAAGAGGTGGAGGGAGAAGCACAGACCGAAGCATTAAAAAATAGCGACTAGAGCAGGGAGAGAAAAGAATGGGCAGAAAGCTCTACCAAGGGATGTTACAAAAAGTAAAGAAAACCTGTCAGGGCAAGAGGATTTACAATCTACTGGTACAGAATAATTAAAAATTACTTCAAAGTTTTAAAGCTCATACACTTGAGCTACAAAATGAAATTCAGACTTTCAAACAAGAAACAATACAGAAGTTTCTAAACAACTACAAAGTGCTATGCAGCAAATTAATCAGGAAATGTCAGGAATGTGTAAAGAAATTAAAATGTGGAAAAAATTGCAAATGATAATAAAGATGGGCTTCAAAGGCATGAAGCTGTGATTTCTGAGATGCAAACACAGATTATTGCCCAGGAAGAAAGAGATAGAAGAACAAATATAAGAATTTGAAATGTTCCACACTTTGAAAGAGAAACTGCATCCCAGCTGAGAATTAAAATAATAAACTGCTTCCAGCAACTGACACCCCAGTTACAGTGGGTGCAAGAAGATTTTGAGAGAATTCATAGAACTGGATTCAGGAACACAACTCCCAGTGATGTACTGGTGAAAGTGGCCAATTACTACAAAAAAGAGATATTTATGAAAGAAATCAGGAAACTGGGTGACCAAATACTTTTTGAATCAACACCAGTGATGATCTTCAATGATTTGTATGTGAAACCATTGGAATGGAGGAGAGGTATCAAACCCACTATAGCTATACTAAAAAAACCAATATTAACTACAGTTGGGGATACCCAATATTTTTGAAATGCAAGTATGCTGGGAAATTCTACAAAATAAAAACACTGGAAGAAGGGTTACAACTGCTGACAACACTGGGATTGAGAGAGGAAGAGCAAGAAGCAGCAAAAGATCAAGCTGAGTGAAAGGAGCAACAGGAGGAAAGGAGAACTGACGATATAAAGACAAGGGGCTGAAAAAACTGAGAGAGATGAGATCAAAGGTGGCATTGGTGATGGGTGACACCCCCTCCCCCCCTCAAAGTTTTGTAGCTATGGTGGGGATAGTAATCCCTGGGATTAGGAGGGGGTGAGGAAACATGTATGTGGGAGGGGTAGGGAGGAGGGGTAAGGGGGGTAAGGTGGAGGGTGGTGCAGGGGGGAATTGTTGTTGTTTATTTGAGTATTGTAATATTTGTGCACTATGGGGGACTAATAAAAGTAGAAATTTATTATACATAATATGGAAGGCAGATTGAGAATATTGACCTTAAATGTAAAAGGATTAGGAAATATAATCAAAAGAAAAAGAATAGAATCTTTATTAAATGAATCTAAAGCAGATATAATATTCCTTCAAGAAACACATCAAAATAAAGATGGAGTAAATGAATTGAAGTTGAAATGGGCAACTACATATGAAAAAGCTTTTGGAACATAAAAATCAAGAGGAGTAACAACTATTTTGTCAAAGGGATGTGGTTTTATTGTTAAGAAAATTTAAAAAAGATTTAAAAGGAAGATATATAATTATACAAGGAATTAGGGGTAAGGAACAATTCACTTTGGTTAATCTGTATGCCCCAAATGAAGGTCAAATAGAATTTTATGAAGAAATTATTAAAGCAACAAATGAAATAAGTGAGGGATCTATAATAATGGCGGGAGATTTTAACATGGTAATGGATAAGCAGAAAGATAAATCTAATCCTACTAAAGAAGACAAGAAAATGTATGAAACTGGTTTGAACAAAATTATAAATAGAAATGGATTGCGAGATGTGTGGAGAGAATGGAAAGGAGAAGAAAGGAGTTATACTTATTATTCACCAACACACAAAATATATTCTAGAACAGATTACATTTTTATATCAAAAAATCTGGTCCCACAAATTGTAAACACAGATATAGGAATTATAAAAATTACAGATCATGCAGCAGTTACAGCAGATATAAAGATTACAAAAAATTATAAACAAGCAAAAAGATGGAGATTGGATACAAAAATATAAGGTTATAAAAATATAGTAGAAAAAATACAGGTAGAATTAAAAGAAATATGGGAAATAAATAGAGTAGGACAAAGAGGTCAAGCATTATTGTGGGATTCAATGAAAGCTGTAGCAAAGGGGAATATTTATTAGGGAAGCACATACATTATGGAAAAAACAGGAAAAAGTAAGAAGGAAACTAGAAGAAGAAATTAAAAGTTTAGAAAAAGAATATTTCAGAAACAGAAATAAACAGATCCATGCATTAATACAAGCAAAGAGAAAAGAATTACAAAAGGAAGATATAGAAATAGTAAAAAGAAATCTGCTATTTATGAAAAGAGATTATTTTGCATATAGTAATAAAAATTCTAGAATGCTAGCAAGGGTCACAAAAGCAAAGAAATCTAAAAGTTTGATTGGAATTATTAAAAATGAAAAAGGGAAAAAAGTAATTTGATGAAAGATAAATTAATGATATCTCAAGAATATTATCAAAAAGTATATTCAGCAGGTGAGCCACCAAAAGATTTAGAGAAATATATACAGGAAAATTGTATGGATATAATTAGTGACATGGAGAAGGAATTAGTGGAACAACCTATAACAGAAGAGGAAATAGAAGATATTATAAACAAATTGAAACTGGGAAAGGTCCCAGGAGAAGATGGTTTGGGAGCTGAATATTACATAGAATCATAGAATTGCAGAGTTGGAAGAGACCACGAGGGCCATCCAGTCCAACGCCCTGCCACGCAGGAAATCTTGATCAAAGCATCCCCGACAGATGGCAATCCAGCCTCTGTTTAAAGACCTCCAAGAAAGGAGACCCCACCACACTCTGAGGGAGTGTGTTCCACTGCCGAACAGCTCTTACTGTCAAAAAGTTCCTCCTAATGTTGAGGTGGAATCTCTGTTCCTGGAGCTTGCATCCATTGCTCCGTGTTCCAGTCTCTGGAGCAGCAGAAAACAAGCCTGCTCCATCCTCAGCATGACATCCCTTCAAATAATTAAACAGGGCTATCATATCGCCTCTTAACTGTCTTTTATCCAGGCTAAACATACCCAGCTCCCTAAGTCTCTCCTCATAAGGCATTGTTTCCAGACCTTTCACCATTTTAGTAGCCCTTCTCTGGACACGCTCCAATTTGTCAATATCCTTTTTGAATTGTGGTGCCCAGAACTGGACACAGTATTCTAAGTGACGTCTGACCAAGGCAGAATAGAGTGGTACTATTACTTCCCTTGATTTAGACACTATACTTCTATTGATACAGCCCAAAATCGCATTGGCCTTTTTGGCTGCTGCATCGCATTGTTGACTCATGTTCAACTTGTGGTCTACTAGGACTCCTAGATCCCTTTTGCATGTAGTCTCGCTCAGCCAGGTCTCTCCCATCCTATATCTATGCATTTCATTTTTCTGCCCTAAATGCAGTACCTTACATTTCTCCGTATTGAATTTCATTTTGCTAGCTTTGGCCCAGTTCTCCAGTCTATCCAGGTCATTTTGAATTTTGATCCTGTCCTCTAGGGTATTAGCTACTCCTCCTAATTTGGTGTCATCTGAAAATTTGATAAGTATGCCCCTAATTCCCTCATCCAAGTCATTGATAAAAATGTTGAATAGCACTGGGCCCAGGACAGAGCCCTGTGGCACCCCACTGGTCACATCTTTCCAAGACGAAGAGGAGCCACTGCTGAGCACCCTTTGGGTTTGGCCAGTCAACCAATTACAAATCCATTGAACAGTTAACTTGTCTAGCCCATATTTTACAAGCTTGTTTGCAAGAATGTCATGGGGAACCTTGTCAAAGGCCTTACTGAAATCAAGCTATGTGATATCCACAGCGTTCCCTTCATCTACCAAGCTGGTAACTTTATCAAAAAAAAAAAAGAGAGAGAGAGATCAGATTAGTCTGGCATGACTTGTTTCTCTGAAACCCATGTTGACGTTTTGTGATTATGGCATTGCCTTCTAAATATTCACAGACTCTCTGTTTGATGATCTGCTCTAGAATCTTCCCTGGTATTGATGTCAGACTAACTGGACGATAATTGTTGGGATACTCTTTTTTCCCCTTTTTGAAGATAGGGACAATGTTTGCCCTCCTCCAGTCTGCTGTGACTTCTCCTGCTCTCCAGGAGTTCTCAAAGATTATTGCCAATGGCTCTGAGATTATATTTGCCAGCTCTTTTTATACTCTTAGATGTAGTTCATCTGGTCCTGGAGATTTAAATTCATTTAGATTAAGAAGGTATTCCTGTACTACCTCTTTGCTTATTCTGTGCTGGGTTTCCCCTGTTGTGTCCTCTTTTCCATTATCCTCAGGTTGGTCCTCCTTTTCCTTTTCTGAAAACACTGAGGCAAAGAAGGTGTTGAGTAATTCTGCCTTTTCTCTGTCCCCTGTTAGCATTTTGCCATCTTCTCCACGTAGTGGCCCTATCATTTCCTTCTTCCTCCTTTTGCTGCGGACATACCCAAAAAACCCTTTTTATTGTTCTTAACCTCCCTAGCAAGCCTGAGCTCATTCTGCGCTTTAGCTTTTCTGACTTTACTCCTACACGTGTTCGCTATCTCTTTGAATTCTTCTTTGGTGATTTCCCCCTTTTTCCATTTCCTATACATGCTCTGTTTAAAACTTAGCTCCATTAAAAGTTCTTTAGTCATCCATCCTGGTTTCTTGAGACACCTCCCATTTTTCTTCCTCAATGGTTTGAACAATGTTTGAAATTGTTCCTTCAGTATCTCCCTTTTGAAAAAGTCCCATCCGTCTTGAGGTCTCTTCTCTTTTAATATTCCTGACCATGGGATCACCCCCAGTATTTCCCTGAGTTTATTGAAATCAGCTCTCCTAAAGTCAAGAATGTGTGTCTGACTATGCCTTGCTTCTCCTTTCCATTGTATAACAAACTCCAGGAGAACATGATCACTCTCACCTAAGGATCCCACCACTTGCACCCCATTAACCAGGTCATCTCTGTTGGTTAAGGTCAGATCTAAAATAGCTGACCCCCTTGTTGCCTCTTCCACCTTTTGGACCATGAAATTGTCTTCCAGGCAAGTAAGAAATTTGCTAGACCTTGAAGTTTTGGCTGAGTTAGATTGCCAGCAAATATCAGGATAGATGAAGTCACCCATCACTACTACATCTCTCCTTTCTGCATGGGTTCATCTGTTCTAGAAAGGCATCATCCAATTCCTCCGTCTGATTTGGGGGTCTGTAGTAGAGTCCCACAATAACATCCCTATTGTTTCCCTCCCCTTTAATTTTTATCCAGATGCTCTCCACCTGGCTTCCAGTATTGATGTCATGGATGGATCTCTTCACTGGTGTAAATATCCCTGACATATAATGCTATTCCTCCCCCTTTCTTGTTTGGCCTGTTTCTCTTATAAATGTTATACCCCTTTATTCCTACATTCCAATCATGTGACTCATCCCACCAGGTTTCAGTAATGCCTATTATATCATATTTGTTTTGTAGTGCGAGGAGTTCAAGTTCATCTTGCTTATTTCCCATGCTCTGTGCACTAGTGTAGAGACATCTAAGACCATGTGTTCCCTTTACTTGCTGCCTGTGCAAGTTTTTTTGCCTCCCACTGTTGGGTCCTTGCACTGTTTGCCTTGTTCCCTCTATGACAGTTTGACTATTTTCTCCCGCCATTTTGCCTTCCAGAATACTGTCTCCCTCCCCCATTTGACTCAGTTTAAAGCCCTCCTGATCAAATTCTTGAGACTATAGGCAAAAATATTTCTTCCAAATGTTGTAAGATGCACCCCATCTCTTGCCAGAAGTCCTCCCTCACAGAAGCGCAGTCCATGATCCAAGAATCCAAAACATTTAAAAGTATATTAATATCTAGAATGTAGGAATTATATAACATTTTAAAATGAGGTGAGATCCCACCATCATGGAAACTATCGTTGATTATATGAATTCCAAAACCAGATAAAGATCTGACAAATCCAGAATCATATAAACCAATATCATTAATAAATCAAGATGCAAAAATATTAACAGCAATATTGGCGAAAAGGATGAATAAATTTATGCACAAATATATACAAAAAGACCAATGTGGATTTATAGCAGGAAGAGAGATGGCTAATTTAACTGGAAGAGTAATAAATATAATAGATATAATTAGAAGAAAGATAATTAAAGCAGGGCTTATAGCCATAGATATATTTAAAGCCTTTGATTGTATGGAATGGCCATCATTAAAAAATATAATGAAAACATTTGGATTTGGAGAAAAATTTAGGGGCGTGATTGACCAACTGTATATAAAAAAAGCTACAGTAATAGGAAATTATGGTAAGAAAGAACAAATAAATTTAACTAGGGGAACAAGACAAGGTTGCCCACTTTCCCCAATAATATTTGCTATGGTAATAGAAATATTTGCTAATGTAATTAGAAAAGATGAAGGTATTAAAGGGATAGGAAATATTGAAGAGATTAAGCTGAATATGTTTGCAGATGATACTTAAATAACAATACAAGACCCATTGGAAAAAATGCAAGAGAGAGAAACATTTGGAAATGTTTGGGAAAATGACAGGTTTACAAGTATATTGGAATAAATCAGAAATGATGATATTTAATTATACAGAGACAGAGCAAAAAAGCATGATGAGTAAAAAGAGATATATAAAAATAAAGGAGCAAATAAAATATTTAGGAATAAATATTGTGGCAGAATTGGAAAAATGAGAGGAATTTTTTTTTTTTACTATATTAAGGAAAGATATGGAGAAAAAAATAGAGAAATATGGGGAAATTAAATTTTCATGGTTTGGAAGAATAACACATGTTAAAATGAAAATTTTACCAAAAATAATTTATTTTATTTAGAATGCTGCCTATTAAAGTATCAGAGATGGAATTTAAAAAGTGGCAAAATATGATAAATAATTATTGTAATGGGGGCAAAAGATCAAGAATTAATAAAAATAAATGGTATAAATCCCCCCAAAAAAGGAGGTCTAGGCCTACCCAATCTGAAGCTATATTATGTAGCGAATCAATTGAGATATATTATTGATAGTGTTCCGGAAGTAAAAGAAATGGAATGGATGGAAATAAATAAACAAGAGATAGAGTTAAAATTAAGAAATATATATATTTTGTAAACCAAAAAAGAAATTTAGGGAAATAATACAGTCTGTCTCCTTAAAAAATATACTAGATATATGGATTAAATATAAAAAAGTATTAATTCCAGGAATATCTCCATTAATGCCAGTAATATTGTTGGAGGGTTTCCCAGCAAATTTAAGAAAAGAAGTGGAAGCAAAGTTAGGAGGACAAGAAATAATAAGGTTGAAGGAATGGATGGGGAAAATGAAAAATAAGAATTATATGAAAAAAAATATTAAAAGAGCAAGGATTCACATGGTTTAAACTGATACAGCTAGAACAATGGACAAAAAATGGTTAAAGGAGGGAAGTTGTAGAAAAAAATACAATATTTGAGGAATTGATTATAAAAGCTACTCAAGAGAAAATTAATATAAAAGGTATTACAGGTAAAATATATAAAATGTTAATAGATAATGAAGAAGTACAAGATTATCTTAAAGATGTTTGGGAAACAGATGTCGCAAGTGTAATAGATAAATCCAAGTGGGGAAAAATATGGAATATGCAACATTTGAAAACATTATCAGTAAGAATAAAAGAAAATTACTATAAGATTATATGGAGATGGTATTTAACCCCAGTAAGATGGAATCAAATAGATAAAAAGTATTCAGCACAGTGTTGGAGGGGTTACCAAGAATTGGGAACGTATATTCATATGTGATGGAATTGCAAATATGTGCAGAGATTTTGGAAAATAGTAATGAAGGAAATAAGTGAGATACTGGAGATAAATATACCTTTATGCCCTGAAACAGCATTATTATCATATTGTGAAAAAATACAAGAATCTCAAATTGTTAAGGATTTATTAACAAATCTGCTGACAGCAGCAAGGTTAATAATAGCAAAGAAATGGAAAACACAAGGTGAATACCAAATAGAAGAATGGTAGAATGAAGTATGGAATATAGCTATAAATGAGAAATTAACAAATATGGTTAAAGAAAAAAAGGAGGGCTAAATAAGAATGTCTTTGGTGAAAAATGGAGTAAATTCTTAGAATTTGTATTAATAAAGGGGAGAGGAAGCAAACCTGAGTTGGAAACAATGGTATTTTGGAAAGAGGGATGAATATAAAGGGAAGTCCCTGGGGGGAGGGAATCACTGTTATATTTTTTTGTTAAGTTGTATGTATAAATTGTATGTTGTTTAATTTTAAAATTAATAAATAAAAAAAGATATAAAAGGGTTATTTTTTGGCACACTAACAGTTTAAAATATGGTGATAAAAGAAAGTTTTTTGAGGCTTGTCTGATAAAGTCCTCAGACTACTTCTGTGAGTGGGAACAGTTTCATTTCCAAAAGGAAGCTGCAGCTACCATCCTCCCACTCATGTCTCCTCCCTCCTTTTCTGCCTTACCTGAGTCGTGTTCCTGGCAGCCTGCTCCTTCTTCTCTTTTCTGGCACCTCAGTGAGGGAGGGAGTTGCCATCATTGTGCCCCCTTATTTTGTGCACCAGGGATGGAGAGCACCCCATGCCCCCTTTTGGTCCTCCATAGGGGCTTGCCTTCATTTACAAAATGGCACTGGTTAGAAGATGGCAGAGGGGTAGGGACTTTGACTATTTTTTCATTAAAAACAATGAGTTTGCTGCTGCTGGGGAGTTTCAGATTCAAGTCTTGGACATGTGACCATTCCCTTTCTCACGTACACAGTTCTAACCACATTTGCTCTCAAAATATGAGAGGAATGTATTATATTATGTTATGCTTTTGAGCAGAGAACTGCGTCACAACATTTAAAGAATTGCTAAAACCAAAGGATAACTATATTCTGATCCAGACATTTGTGAATGAGGTGCAGACTGAGTCATTTTGTATCTGAATTAAAAAATATTCAATTTCTCAAGCATCCCTAATAGCATATTCGGGAAATGGCAGAGCTGCAATCTGCAGTCTGGTGGCTTTCCTCATTTGCTGCTGAATGGTCCAATAGGGATTACAGTACCTAATGAAGTAATTTCAATCCCAGAGGCTTTATTTGGGGAAAATATGGCTACCCCCACCCCTTTGGCCAAAGTGGAGTATATCTAAAAGAAAGGGTATCATAAAAAGTTAAACTTCCAGGGCTGAGCTGAATGTTCCATCAGCAGAAAAGTCAGTCATTTCAAGGAAAGAGTTGGAAATGCAAAAGCTTTCATGAAAGTTGGAAAGGAGTTGGCAATATTTGAGTGAGATGCAGACAATTTTCATGTGGGTTCAATACTCATGTTTTAATAATACAGGGTGTTTTTTGATTTAAAAAAAAATAATCTCTTTCTCCCCTCCTCTTGTTTTTAATATCCTGTAAGGACAACCCATTGCATTCGCCAGTAGTTGTTGGTCACATTAAGAAAACATTTCTATAATCACACCAGACTGTCACTGTGTGATAACATAGTGTGAATGCCATTGTACAGGAAAAAATGGCTGCCAAGTCCATTGGATGACAAAGATCCAGCAAAATGCAGAGCATTTATGCAGTGCTCGAATATATTCAAAATAAAAGCTTATTATATATGAATTTGCTCCTTGCATGTGATTATTTCATGGGGACATGACAAGGATGTCAGCCTTGGGATGTTATCAGACACATCAAATATGGCATCATAATGATGCCACATGAATGCAAAAAGGCGCATATAGCAGATGATGTCACCTTTTCACATTTATGTAAAGTCTAAAACCCGCTGTATTTTATTGATGACTTAAGCCATCAATAGATCCCCATGACGCTTTTGTGCTGGTGTTGACGGTGTTTGAAACTTCATGCCATTGTACTCATGTGAAGGGTGGTCTGGCAAGAACACTTCTGGGTGAGATTGCAACATCCAGGTAGATGACACACTTTTTATTTATTTATTTATTTATACCCAGTTCTTCAGACACAAGGGTATCGGAGCGGCTTACAAATTGTTTTAAGCAATAGCAATTTACACGTCTACATTGCATTAAGCAGTTTCCAATGTGTGTTAGCTAATTGCCCCCCGCAAGCCGCATACTCATTTTACTGACCTACGAAAGGATGGAAGGCTGAATGAACCTTGGAGCCCTCTGGAATCAAACTTGCAACATGGTGACTTTCAGTACTGGCATTTAACCACTGCACCACCAGGGATCTCTCCCATGTTTACTTGGGACTTCTTTGGGGTGTGTTTAGGTGCTTTTTGTAAGTTTTTCTCTGTTATATTTGTTTTTATTTTTGAATTTCCCATGCTATGTATTCTCATGAGAATATGTAGGATTTTGAATGAGGAAATGAACGGAGCTCCATTCACTCCTTGTTCATTGTCAGGAAGCCTTTTGCTGGGAAGGGAGGTAAGTGGCAGGGGGAGTTCTTTTGCTAGCATAAAAACAAGAAAAGTTATGCCAGCAAAAGAGTGGGGCTTAGGGGGGTGGTCTGATAAAGTCCTTGGAAGAAAATCTGATTGTATGCAAACATATTTCAGGTATAATAGTTATGACCATTTGGAATATTGTGAAACTAAATTTGCTACTGGTTTGTATTCTCTGGAGGGAACGTCAGACATCAAAACTCCCTGGATATGTTTGCAAACAAGCTTTTGTCTCATTCACACTCCACTCTGTTAAGTGTAAACTTAAAATATCTGTTGCTTCTTAGAATGTAAAATGATCCTATGCTTAGAGCTAATGAGTATCCCCCACCTTGTTAATGGAGTTTTAATGCACAGTGATTATTCTTATTGGGTTTCATGATACTTCTACATACAGTGAACGACTATGCCCATTCTGAACAACTTAGAATATTGCCCTTCCATTGTGTGCTTTAAGAAATATTGGTAGTGTTAGGCAAGTTACCTTTCTCTGAGCTTTCCCAGAATTGCTGCTTTTCTCATTGAGGAATTTTTAATAAGCTCCCACAGAATGTACAAAAAGCAATGATCTGAAGCCTTAGTTGCATGGTCTATTGACTGATCCAATTAAAGTTTGCTGCATCTCTGCTTCAAAGAGATGATAAAGTTTCACAATGACTTTTTCTATAACACTTATTTCATTACCAATTAATGATGTGCACAGAATTACATTCTAACACAGCATTTACTAAAAGTCAGGACATTATCAATATCTGGACATTCATCTTAAACACTGAAGTGATGTCATAATGCATGACATCAGCAGAACTCTTGACATAAGCCAGACTGTCATAGACACTGATGTTTTTAAGGTTTTGCAATTTCAGCTAGGTACAGCAGCAGGACCACATGGGGCAACACATGAGAGACACGGTCCTTTCCCCTACTGTGATAGAAGGGGATTTATAATTCATCTGCTGTTTGTACAGGAGTCTTTTCTTTCCACCAATTATCTGCCCTTGCAGAAAATCTCACTGTATTCTGAAAGTTACCTCAGCTTATAGCTTGATAAGGCATCATGGATCCTAAAAGTGTTGGTGATCTTCAAGCCTTGCTCACTCTTTACAAACAGGACCCAACACTCCTGAGAGCAAAGCAACTTAGTTTCCTAAGAGATTCATTGGAAAGCATGGGGGACACTATCTCAGACTTCCAGAGAATTGAAGCCTTTCATTTTAGACTTGGTAAAGAGGAAGAAAAGCCACCAGAACAACCTACAAGTGATGAGAGTGATTTAGAGATGGATGAAGATGGGGTAATTAAGCCAGACGAAGATGATCCCCAAGAAATGGGAGATGACAGTCTGGAGGTGACAAATGATATGAAAGGCAAGGCTGACCAGAAGAAAGAAGAGGCTTATGCTGCCCTAGAGGCAGGAGATTTACAGAATGCTATTGATTTGTTTACAGAAGCTATCAAGCTGAATCCACAGTCCTCACTCTTGTATGCCAACCGAGCTAGCACCTTTGTCAAAATGCAAAAGCCCAATGCTGCCATTAGAGATTGCAACAAAGCCTCGGAGCTCAACCCTGGTGATGCACAGGCCTACAAGTGGAGAGGAAAAGCACATATGCTTCTGGGGCACTGGGAAGAAGCTGTTGAGGACCTTGCCTTGGCCTGTATATGGGATCATGATGAGGACACCAATGCCCTTCTAAAAGAAGTACAGCCAAGAGCCCTGAAGATGATTGAACATGCCACTGAATATAAGAGAAAGCGCACACTGAAGAAGATCCAGAAAATCCAAGAAATTCTAGACAGGATCAAAAGTACCTTAGAAGAACAAGAGAATGCACAGAAGGAAGAGAATACTTGGCAGTGGATGAATCGCATATGTCGGAGGTACTTGGACTTTTTTATGACCATTATAGATCCAAGGATTATCCTGGCCTGGCTGGATGTCACCTGGAACCCAGAAAATATCGCCAAATATCGAGACAACCAGAAGTTTATGAAGTTCATTGGTCAGGTTGAATGAATGTTTAAGCCAACCATAAATAAGCCCTTCATTAAATTAAAATTGTAGTGTGTAGCATCACATGATGTTTCCTTTGAATGACTATGAGTTGACTAGTGTGCTTATTTAATATTTGTGTAGATTTGAATTTATCTATGAGCATCAAATCTGAATGCATTTCAGAGCCACTTTTCTCACTTAGTAAATGATGAAGTTTAATAGCAGGACCAATGCTTGGCATCTAAAACTATGGCTGCATCTGCACTGCAGAAATAATTCAGTTTGACACCACTTTAACTGCCATGGCTCAATGATATGGGATCCTGGGGCATGTACTTTGTTGTGGCACCAGAGCTCTCTGTCAGAGAAGGCTAAATATCTCACAAAACTAGAAATCCCAGAATTATCTATCATTGAGCCATGGCAGTTAAAGCAGTGGCAAACTGGATTATTTCTGCAGTGAAGATGAAGCCTGTATCTTTTCCTCTAAATTCATCCTTCAGTATTGAGCATGTGCACAGGCACGCAAATCTCTCCCCCTCTTGCCTCCCCCTCCCCTGGTTTTTTGACAGGATAAGAGGACTGAGAAAGGTGCAAGGCCTAGGAACTTTGCAAATGTGGTGGAGGAGGCGTTGTTCAAATGAGGGAAAGGGAGGAACAGGTAATGCTGTTGGCTGGAGTGGAGGAAGAGAAGGCAGAGGATGAGGATGGCATGGGTGGGCAGAATCTTCAGTCTTGTTGGATGCAGCAGCAGCTATTGTTAGCAGGAGAGGAGTGTACAGCATGTTCGGGGAAGAGAGGGACTTAATTTATTTGCTTTTTTCACTGTGGTGCTCTGCCCCTAGCCCCTGCAAATGTGGAGGGATTACTGTACATATTTAAAGTACCAGGTGCTCAATTTTTTCTTAAGTTCGGAAAAATATTTCCAAATACCCACCAAGCGTGCATCTACACTGTAGAAATAATGCAGTTTGACACCACTTTTAAGTGATGTAGCTCCATCCTATGGAATCCTGGGATTTGTAGTTTTGCAAGGTCTTTAGCCTTCTCTGCCAAAGAGTGCTGGTGCCTCACAAAACTACAAATCCCAGGATTCTATAGGATGGAGGCATGACAGTTGAAGTGGTGTCAAACTGCATTATTTCTACAGTGTAGATGCACCCAAGACTGGTGTAAGCATCCAGGACCACCTGGAGCATAAGGACTACAAATGGACAAGGTATGGAAATCCTGTCTCTGCTTTCTTTGTTGGTTTTCGCTCTGCCTCACCCCATCCCACCAGCGTAGTGGCACAGAAAACCAAGTAGGGTATCCTTATTTGTTGTCTTGTCAGTCATCCCAATCCCTTCAGTTATCTGATCACAAATGTGATTAATACAAACCTGATACAAATTTGCAGTCCAGATATGCCCTACGTTAGTGGTGAGCAATAAAAACAAAATATACAGCTTTTGTTACTGCTCTGTACTAGAATGCCTTGTGTTACACATTCTTTATGTGACTGAGCAAAACATAACATTTCTCTATTTTACCCAATGTGGAAAATGCTAAATTTATTTTTGTATGTACATGAGTTGAAATCCAGCCTGGAAAAAAGTGGGACTATTTTGAGCAATAGAAAACATTGTTGATTTTGGCAGCCTTTTCCCCACTCAGTCCCAAGGACAGAGTACCATATGCCCATATCTTATTTCAGACAGGCGCTTAAAAAAAAAAATCTAGATGATATACAAGGCTGGCAGCTCAGCTGTCAACATGCCCACCACAGACCAAACCATCTCTTTCTGTTGATAACTCCACCCACTATTCTGGGCTCCTTAGAGGTATGGCCTCAATAGATAAGGACATCTGTCCATCCACCAAGGAATGGGTTCCTTTGAGGATTCATTTCTCTCCTCCATGGAGTGTTGCCTTCCCTTCCCCAAACCTACCTTCCTCCAAGAACCAGCAGGCAGATGGTTAACAAATGTGACACTTAATGCAATACCCTGGCTGGCCCATATACCCTTGTTGGCTTTTTATTTTCCATAGCAGATGTTATTGTTATTTTATTATTATAGTAAGTTTTTTCTGTTATTAATTTTACATCTAGTTGGGTCACGGGGATTTTAAGTTGGCTTAACTACACATCAATTAAAAAAAGGTGAGACTACAACTGGGAAAAGGAAGAACTCACAGAGGGCAACAAGAGGTATCAAATAGCCATAGCAAGTTTTCAGAACACATCATTTTGTAAGAGGGATTGCCTGTTTGATGGAAGAGCTTTCTTATTTTATTTTTTTTCAGATATGCTTTTATTTTGAAACTAGTCATGTGAAATATACAAAGAGAATAAAACTGAACATCAAGGGATAATGCCAAACTTCTCAGTTCAAAACAAACATTTTCATCTTTTCCAATGAGTCAGGCTGTCCCAAAGGCATTCTTCCAAAACCTGAGCTAGGCAGTTGGCTGATTGTATGGCAAGGCTGCCTTCTTGGCATAGATAGCAAAAGAGTACCATGTACCTAAAAGCATGTGATTTTTTCCTCCTCTAGCCACTCTCAGCTTGTTTATTTGTTTTTTCTAAAACTGTGAACTGCCAGGTTGGAGGTAGCCAAACAGTGGGAAATCTTAGTAGGTCTGTGCTTTCCACATTTTTCAAAGCCACATTATTCTTTTTAAGAGCCAAAGGTTTATCTTGCCATAAAAAGTGCCTAGTTCACTTAGCAAATGGTGTCACAGGTACATAGCAAACATCCCCACTCATAGCATTATTTTCAAAGCTCCAGCATGCTCCATTCTCGAAATTGTTCAAGAATGTTAGCCATAAAATCAAAAGGTATTTGTGTGTGTGTGTGTGTGTGTTCTCTTTAAGTACTATCATGGCAAAACTGTAGTTGTATTGTAGAAAAATTAATGAAGAATCCTGTTGTAACTTAAAGGATTTTATCACACACACACCCCAAAAAAGTCTGTTCTTTTGCCGGCATAACTTTTCCGTTTTTATGCCAGCAAAAGAACTCCCCATGCTGCACTTATCTTGCCTCCCATCCAAAGGCTTCCTGGCAATGAAAGAGGAAGTGAATGGAGTTCTGTTCACTTCCTCATTCAAAATCCTGTGGTTCCTCATGAGAAGACACTCGTGAGGGAAATTTAAAAAAAAAACAACAAAAAAGTTTTTAAAAAACACATCGATACATTTAAAAACTTACAAGTAACCCAGGGAGGGTCATAAAAACTGTGGATACAAGTCAAAGGTAAATGGGGAAGAAGAGAAAGTAAACCGTGAAATAGGAAAGGAAACGTTAAGAAGTGAATCTAACGAATCTAATGTAGGAGACAGCGAATTGGAAAAAGAAGAAGAGGAGGAGGAAGAGGAAGAGGAAGAGATAGAAGAGGGAGAAGGAAGAGAGGAGGATTTTTAAGGATAAAGTTAGATAAGTGAAAAATTAAATAAAGCAAAAGATGAAAGATAAAATCTTAACGTGGAATGTGAAGGGGCTAAACAGCCCAGGAAAGAGAAGGAGAATATTCCAGTTCTTAGAGAAACAAAAATCAGACATTACCATACTACAGGAAACACATATTAAAGAACAAGATAGTAGACTAATAAAAAATTTAAAACTAGGGGAACTGTTTATAACAAAATATACGAAAAAAAAGAGAGGAGTGGCAATATATATAAACAAGAAATATGAAGCCAAAGAACTGTTTAGCGACAAAAACGGATATTACATTGGGGTGGAAGTCAAAATGCCTGGTAAAAATGTATTGGTAATAGGAATCTACGCTCCACAAGAGAATAAGAAATCCTTTTTTCAGGAATTACTAAATGTTGTATTAGAACATGACTATCCCAACTATATTATAGCAGGAGACTGGAATGCAGTATGGGATTCAGAACTAGATAGAACAACCAGGAAAGTTAAAAAAGTGAAACAAGGTAACCTACCGAAAACAGCAAAAGAATTAGTAGAACAATTGGGCCTAACGGATATATGGCGTTACTTACATACTACAGAAAGGGACTACACTTTCTATTCAGATCGGCATCAAAGCTGGTCTAGAATAGACATGTTTATGGTATCGAAAACATTATTGAAAGAGACAAAGAAGGCCGAAATATTGCAAAGAGTAATATCTGACCATACCCCGGTTATAATGGAAATGGGAAGGAGTAAAACAACCTTCCAATGGAAGCTAAATGATATATTATTAAAGAAAGACAAAATGATAGAACAAACAAAAAAGAAAATAAAACAATATTTCATAGAAAATATAGACAAAGGGGTCCCAATGAATGTTGTATGGGACGCTGGGAAGGCGGTACTACGGGGAGAATTGCTAAAACAAGAAATAGAATACAAAAAAGAAAGAAACAACAAACGAAACAAGATTCTAGAGAAAATAAAAGGAAAAGAAAGGGAAGGCAAAACAATGCCAGGAGATGTGAAAATAGAAAAAGAACTAAAAATATTGAGAAAACAATTAGATATTGAATTAAATCTGGAACTGAGTCAAAAATTGAAATTTGCAAAACAAAGACATTTTGAACACTCAAATAAACCTGGAAAATGGTTAGCGTGGAAAATAAGAAAAGAAACAGAGAGAAAACTAATAACAGAAATCAGGATAAATAACGAAAGGGTGGTCAAACAATCAGATATTGTGAAAACTTTTCACAGTTATTTCCGGGAGGTCTTCAAAGAACACACACATACCAGTGAAATACAGAACAAAATGGAACAATATCTAGAGGAGGAAAATATACCTCAATTAACGGATGCTCAAAGACAAGGATTAAATGAACCAATAACAGTTGATGAGATCAGAATAGCTATAAAGGAATTGAAAAGCGGAAAAGCGCCAGGACCAGATGGCTTCTCGGTGCTATACTATAAGATATTTGTAGAAGAGCTAATAAATCCTTTATATAAGTTATTCAATGAAATTATACAATCAGATATACCAGAAACATGGAAGAAAGCAAATATTATTCTGATACAAAAGGAAGGGAGAGATCCAACACAAACATCAAGCTACAGACCGATCTCATTACTAAATATTGATTATAAGATCTTTACCAACATTTTAGCTGCAAGATTGAAAAAAGTACTGGTGACTTGGATAAATGAAGATCAAAGCGGATTCCTTCCGGGAAGAAATGTAAAAGACAATTTGAGAACATTGTTAAACGTGATAGAATATTATGAAAAACATAATGAGCGAAAGCTAGCGATGATATTTATCGACGCAGAAAAAGCGTTTGACAATGTGAATTGGAACTTTATGAATATGTTGTTAGGAAAAATAGGGATTGGTAATAATTTTTTGGATTGGATTAGGAAGATCTATAAAGACCAAGAAGCAAATATAGTAATCAATGGGGAGAAATCAAAGACATGTCCAATAAGGAGAGGCACACGTCAAGGATGCCCACTGTCCCCCTTACTATTTATTATAGTCCTTGAGGTCTTAAATAGAAAAATCACACTAAACCAACAATTAAAGGGGATCAAAATCCAGGATTTCCAATATAAGTATAAAGCCTTTGCCGATGACTTGGTCTTCTTCTTGGACAATCCAGGGGAAAGTATCAAGACATTAGTAGAAATCATTGAAGAGTATGGTGAATTAGCAGGATTAAAAATAAACAGGGACAAAACGGTGATACTTACAAAAAATATAAATAAAGAGGAGGAAGCAAAATTAGGAGAAATCACGGGATTTAAAATTGAGAGGAAAACAAAATACTTGGGTATAATCATCACTAATAAAAATATTGACCTTTATGAGAACAACTATATCAGCAGCTGGAAGAAGATAAAAGAAGAACTAAAAAGATGGAATAAGCTGAACTTATCTTGGATAGGCAGAATAGCTTCAGTGAAGATGACAGTGCTTCCTAAACTGTTGTACTTATTTCAGACTATCCCGATACTGTATAATGAGAAATTCTTCAACATGATTAACAAAGATATATTTAGATTTATATGGGCAGACAAAAAACCCCGAATCAATAGGAAAGTGCTGTATGATTCTAAGGAGAGAGGAGGATTAAACCTCCCAAACTTCAAATGCTATTATGAAGCAAGCTGTATGTTATGGGTTAGAGATTGGATAATGTTAGAAAAAAAGAGAATGCTACAGCTCGAAGGCTTCAATCTACGCTTCGGGTGGCACGCGTACATATGGTACAATAAGGCTAAGGTACATAAAGAATTCACACATCATTTTGTAAGACGAGCCTTATTAAAAATATGGATGAAATATAAATCTAAGTTATACCGGAAGATACCATTGTGGGTGTCAACACACGAAGCGTTTTACAAAAGAGAAAACCTAATTAAGGATAGATGGTTAAGTTACAAGGAGATTCTGAAGAAGGAAAGAGGAAATCATATAATGAAATCGGAAGAAGAGTTAAGTAGAGAGAATATTCGATGCCACTGGTTCTTATTCAGACAAATAACAGAAAAGCTTAAGATAGATATAAGACTGGAGGGAATAGCAGATGAGATGAATGAACTCGATAAAATATTATGGGAGAGAAAAGGAAAGCTCCTATCAAAGATCTATAATTTAATTTTGAAAGTGGAGCTGGAACAGGAGGTCATAAAACCTTACATGATAGCATGGGCACGCGACTGCAATAATCAAATACAGTTAAAAGAGTGGGAAACAGCATGGACAAAAAATATTCTATTTACAAGAAGCTATAACTTGAAAGAGAATTATTACAAATCTATTTTTAGGTGGTACTTAACCCCGGTTAAAATAGCAAAAATTACCAAGAAGTCATCAAATAAGTGCTGGAAATGCGATATTGCAGTCGGCACGTACTTTCATGTATGGTGGAGTTGTAAAAATGCTAGAAAATTTTGGAAAAGGATTCACAGTAACATCTGTAAATATTTAAAGGTGGAGTTCCCATGTAAACCTGAGGTTTATTTGTTAAATTTACTACCAGATGAATATGATTTAAAAAAATATTGGAAAATCATTCTCTACATGGTGACTGCTGCTAGAGTAATATACGCAAAAAATTGGAAAAATACAAAAACTCCACAAATAGGAGAATGGGTATATAAATTGTACGAAATGTATGAGATGGATGTTCTAACAATGATGCTAGATGATAACAAATCATGGAAAAGCTGCGAAGACTGGGAAATCTTAATACCTCTATGGAATGATCATGGGGGGGGGAAATGCATCTATAAGCATAAAACAACGATAACAGAGACAGTTAAAAAGAAAAAGAAAAAGAAAAACAGAGACTAAACAAGTATAAACAAGAAAAGGGAAGAGAAGGAGTATGAAGAAACCACACATGAAGGAAAGGAAGATAAGGAAGAGTCAAAGGAAGTAAATTGTTGTTTGTTTGTGTTAGACAGTGTACTAATGTGTCTTGTTTTAAATGTTGTATTGTTTAAAAATTTTATGTATTTTATGTTTCTATGAATAAAAATCAAAAAAAAAAATAAAAACTGTGTCACTTACTTGGATGTCGCGATCTCACCTGGATGTATTCTGGCAGGCTGGTTATTGATGCTGCGTTCACATGAGTTAAATGGTGCAAGGTTTCAAATGTTGGCAATACCGGCACTAAAGTGCCACAGCCAATCTATTGATGGTTTAAGCAGTCAATAAAATACCATGGGATTTTGACAATGCATAAATGTGAAAGGGCAACATTGTCTGCTATGTGTGCCCTTTCGCGTTTATGTGGTTGTCATTATGATGCTCTATTTAGTGTGTCTGATAAAGTCCAAAGACTGATAAATTATTAGAGCGTGAGATACTATAATAGCCCGCTTCATCAAATATATGAAGTTTTATCCAGAATGTGAAATATACATAAAGTGAACATGGCTGAAGGACAATTTAAATGCAGAAAGCATTGAGAGTGACTATAAAATTATTAACATTGGCCATTCACAGAAGCAGTTCTGATATGGCCAGCATTCATTGGAGACTAGGTTTCATTACATTTGGAAATATTTCCTTTGAAGCCCAAGAATGTCAGTGAAACTGATGTGGATTGGCTTTAATATTCTGCAGTGGAACAGGGCACCACTATAATAAAATTCAAACAGAATGTAAACAGAACATTTTAAAATGACAAATAAGAAAAATAATGAATAAAATTGGGATGACAAGTGAGAGAAAAATACAAGTAAAATTGCTTTAATATGATATTTTTGCTTAACTAATTTATTGAACAGGTGCATTATTAATCACTCAGCTCACTGGTACTGCTATTTTCCCCCCTCTGAAGACTTGATGTCATACAGGAAGCCTCACAAAATTCACACTGTATTTAAATCCCATTGCATAAAGTGGCATCAGGAGTACTAATCATGGCAGCTGCTGGGAAACGAATGTTTGTGTTCCCACTTTTTTTTAGATTATTTAAAACTAATTCCCTTATGTTGTTGTCAGTCAGCTGTTAGAGTAAGAACGAACAGATGGATAACCAATCCCAAAATGCCCTTCAGGATCTAGGAACAGCTGTGTATGGTCAGTGCTAGTAAACCCATCAAGAGTAAATGTGAATGGGGAGAATAAACAGCATGGAAGTGTGATGATTTACCCAGAATGCTACAGTGAAATAGCCAGTTTGCAAACATTTCTTAAGCAGTGAACTTTCCAGAATCAACCCAACTAGCAATAATAATAATAATAATAATAATATTTATATCCCATCCCACTATGAAACGATTGCTATATCATAATACTCTAGTGTTACAATGTGCAAAATGTATGTTTAATACCAACAAAATATATTGACTTTTGGGGAAATCACTTTTAAAATATTCAAGTTGAATTATCCTGGACTGCTCGTTAAATTATAGATAGAATGCTTCTGAACTGTAAACCTAGCAAATATTTTATTTGTTTCTGCTGCTGTCTCAGCAATCCCAGCAAAATATTTCTTCTGGCTACTTTGCTCCTCCTACCTTTTATATGTGTTTGAATAAATAAACATTTTTATAGAGACCAAGAGTACACTTTACACTTATCAGATGAAAATCACCACAGCTTTGTTTTCAGGGGACTTTTGAAAGCTGTCTCTCAAAATGCAAAGAAAGCTGAAGGAGTCTGAAATCATATTGAACTAATTTCCTAAGCTTTCTTCTGCCTATCTCTTTGCAACTCATCTTTCCAGATGCTCCATTTCCCAGTATGCAAGCTATGACTAACACAACTCTTATTTATTTCAGTGGGTCTCCTCTAAACCTTATGTCTAAATCCAATTGAGAAGAGCTTTAGAACCTCTCACTTTGGGGTAGCTGACTGTGGGCTCATCTGCATTGTATGACTGCAGGGCTCTGAGATGGGGGCAAGAGAGAGTACATTGTCTGTCTAGACAAGCCCTGTGACATGATATTTACAGCACATACACTGAAGCTCATATTGTATTCCAAGCTGGGGAAATATTTCTGGGGAAGGTCCATGGGTGTAGCTATAAGAACAGCAAAAACTTTGAAAAGCTACAAGGACTCTCAGTTATAGTCTCTAAAATCCTGCCATGTTCTTCAAGCCAATGCTGTGGTAACATCAGGGATGGAAAGAATATTTGAAAATATTTCCCCCAAAATGTCAAAAATCTGACAAGAATGTTGACAGTTCTGGACTTATTCAGAAAATAATGCTGTGAAAAATGTAAAAGTATTCTAAGTGGGGAGTAATTCTGCACAACAATTCACATTTCTGTTAATAAAACAGCATCTTCAGCAGAGATAACATTTTATTTTCTGAGCAGAAAATGTTTGCTGCAGAGGTAATGCTGTTTTTTGCACAAAACAAAACAACCCATGTGCAAATTTTCACAGAATAGTCTTGAACTGTGAATAGTTTGAAAACTGAGCAGTTTTTTAACACTTTCTTACAGTGGGGAGAAAATTGCTAAAATTACTCATTATTTCCTTCAAGAACAAATTTAGTGAAGAATTACACTAAAAAAATTTGCATCCCAAGGTGGTATGTCTCTTACCTAACTTGTGGAATGGCTAGCCCTGATCTTGCCTCCAAGTCAAGTACAGTATCTCACAGTACACTCTAGGGTCCTGAACTTGATCTGTTGCAGATCTCAACTACATCTACACCAGTCTTGGTCCCATCTATACCAGTGGGGAAAAATACAAACACTGAAAAAGCAGGCTTTTGTAATGATGCAACCTGTCTTCATGCTCAAAAGAGCCCCCCCCCCACTCCACATGATCCCCTAGACAAGATGGTGGTCGTGAGTGATTTACTTGTGATTTTAAATCTGCCACCAATTTTTTTTAAAAAAAAAGTTTCCAATGGTGCACACATGCAATAGAAAAAGAAAAAAAGAGAGTATAAGATCAATGTTTGATCGACTTACCGGATCTTTACTTAGCCAAAAAGCCAACATGGTGGCATAGGCACTTTCCTTCTTTACTAGTTCTGCCCTCCATGCTTGTCCAGCCAATCAGATTGTGCTGCCTGTTCGTATCTGTGCAAATGAAATCATCCAAACAATCATAAGGAGCTTTTTTAAGGAGCTCCACATAAGAAGCTCCACATGTCATAAGGAGCTTTTTTAAAAAAATCCAGATGAAGCCCTGGACATAACACACATAGACTTTGGGGTGGATTTGGCTGCCCCCCCATGAAACAAATCTGTGCGAATGTCTCTATGAATTTATCATCTTCCGTTCATATGCCATTTGTATTTATTTCACCATTTAAACAGGACCTCTCACCTAAGCAGTTGTCTTGCTAGGACAACCAGGATCCCCTCGGTTTGGCAGGGCCATAGGAGAGGGAGCCTTCTTTGCCGCATGGAGGGGGAGGGAAGGAGGTCTTAACTTCTGACGTCATGGCACATGCACCATTGACGAGAAGCAAGGGGTGGGGCAGAGGCTACTTAAGGCCCTGCCACTCCTCACTTCTCCCACTTTTGAAATCAGTGATCCAGCAAGCAGCAGTAATTGAGGCTGCTGTGAATGGGGAGCATTCAAAAGGGACCAGGGGAGCAGAGTGGAGAGCAGTCTAGAGGCAGAGAGCAGAGTCCAGGGATGGATGTTGGTGAGTGGATGGGCATTGAATCGAGTGGTGCAGGGTTCAGCGTGCAAGCCCAGGCCATCAGACTGACTACCAGTTCGGATGGTGGTGGTCCTGAGGGGTCCCTCCCAGAAGGGGGGTTGCTTCCCTTGTAAAGGTTTTTTCCCCTTTTTTCAAGGCTGCTAGCCTGTAATGGAGTCCGCTTTTGGCCTGAAGGGAAGGCATTAGCTGTTTGCCCCAGGAGTGGGGTGGTTGGTGGCAGTAGCCATTTTCCTTAGGAGCAGGGTGGTTGGTGGAGTGAATACAAGTTTTGGGTGCCAGCACCCAGTTTCACCATGGCCTGGGATGGGCACTAGGGCAGCCACAGGTGGGGTTCTGGGCACAAAAGGTGCCTTAGTACCGCGAGAGGCCTGTGCAGCCTACTCAGAGTTGGGGCTTCACCTGTCTCATGCCTAGCAACACTCTGTGGTGATGAGCTCATAGGCCCAGGCCTAGTATGCCCAACACATGTTAGGCCTCGCTGGAGTGGACCGCACCCACGTATTTGTCAGGTTGCGGCCTTTCAGTTGCTTTGGTATGCCCATTCTGGCCTTTTGGGCCTATCACATGGTGGGGCCTAGTCTATTAGGCCTGCCACATGGTACGGCCTAGCAGGGCCTAGAGATCCTTTCAGTTGGTTGGGCCTACTGGGCCTGGAGCTTTAGGGTCTATTGGGCCCAACCTGACAGGCGTTCTACATTAATAATAATAAAAACAACAGCAGTATATTGGTAGTTTCCTTGGCTGAGTTGGGCCTTTTGGGCCTGGGGCCTATAAGGCCTAGTGGACCTCAAGCCTATATGTGTAGGACTGTGGAATTGATATTGATAGCAATAACAATAACATTAATAATAATACTCAATAGCCTTAATATAGGTATATTTGGATTTAACAAATTGCTCATTATACCTTATCATAATTAAAGAAGCCACATACCCTTATTTGGTGATAGATTAGGGTGGATTGAGTGGCGTAGGTGTGTGCGTGCCAGGTTATCTCCTTCGGGTTTATACTGTACATTTTATCTTGTACATTGGATTGGATTGCCAAGGTCATCCTAATGGCACCTAAGAAGTGCAAAGGGGGACATAAGGGAAAGGGGCCTGCGCCTAAGTGACCATCTGTCCAGGATCCTCCCTCTTCCAGTGAGGAGGAGGAGGAGGAGATACCATGGCAGGCAATCCTAGATAGGATCATGAACCTAGAGAAGATCCAAGGGGTGGTGGGTTTGGGTCTGGGGCATAGGGCCAAGGCACCAGGGTAAAAAACGCAAATTTGCTCATGAAATTTTGGCCTGTTTAGATGCCCTGGAGAGGACCATTAATGCTTAAGGGGTGGGTGGATTCAGGCTGGTGGAAGGTGACATGGCAGTGGAAGTGGTGACAGTGGAGACACCTGAACCACCTCCAGACAAAATGGGGAACACGAAGCCTCCAGGTGAGTCCTCTGGGGACACAACAACTGTTTCTGTGGGCCCTACATGGCCATGGGGTGTTTGGCCACCACATTCATCTCCTGATATATCACTCATGACAGGTACACAGGCAGCACATGTGAGCTGGCCTGTGGCTCAGCCAGTTTTTACTTGGTCTACTCTGCAATGGTTGCCTTGGTCACTATATGCGGCAGGGATGGCGGGGGTGTGTGTCTGGTTGAGAGCACGTGTTGCCTGGGACTTCCAAGGTGTGGGGTATGAAACTGTGGCCTATTCAGCCATCCCTTTTGGGGAAATGTCCCTTCCCCTGGGGGATCATTTATTACAGTCTACTAGGGACAAAATCCTGAAAGGGGAATATGTGGATGTTTTTTTCCTCTCCTTTATAGAGAATTAGAAAAAAAAGAGAGAGGAGATGGATAATAAAGAAAAAGAGAGGCTGAAAAGGAGGAAGATAGAACATAATTGGACTAACTGGCTGTCAGGCTTTTTAATTTTGGCATGTATGATAGCTAAGTCCCAACCTATGCAGGCTGTCTCCCTTTTTCAATACATAGACATTATTCACAGGGCCTATGTAGATTTTGTTGGCTTGGCTTGGCTTCTATATGATGAAGCCTTTCGAATGCGGGCTGCAATTTACCCCACACGTAGGTGAGACAAGGCCCCTCCACAATTGTGGATGCAACTTATGACCCCTGCAAGGCTGATCCAGGGAGAATAGACTCACAGTGGCCATCTGATTCTGGGCACAGCTGGTACTTCAACTCAGGTTCCCGCTGTTACTAATCAGGCCCAAAAACTTATTTGCTGGCAGTTTAACTCTTGAGGGACTTGTAACAGGAAGCCTTGCAGATTCAGCCATGAGTGCTCTATCTGTGGGGCTTCCCATTCTTTTCAAAACTGCAGTAGAGGCAGAGGGCTGTTTCAGGGGGGCAGAGGTCCCCCAGTGGAAGGTCAAGGAGGAGGTGATGCCAGCCAGCCTCCAAAAGGGCCCAGTTTCATCATTTGTATTACCCGAAGGGGGAGCTGTTAATGACTCCATACTACCTGAATTGTGCATGGTGAGATATATGTCTTTCAGCACTGCCATTAGGCAGGCCAGTTGGCATGGTTTGGGAGCAGAGCTGGAGAAATGTGATATCAAATCAGTATTTCACTTGCTGCTGGTTCATCTGAAGACTGAGTTGTTAGGTTTTCAGTTTGAAGGGCTTTTCTATATGGACCATGCCCTTCCTATGGGCTGTTCAGTCTTGTGCAACGCATTTGAGACTTTCAGCACATTTTTGGAGGGGGCATTAAAAACTAGGACAGGGCTTTTAAGTGTTGTCCATTATTTGGACGATTTTCTGTTTATTGGCAGATGTGAGTCAGGGGAATGCATTTACCTTTTATGACAGTTAGAGCAGATGTCTGAGGAACTGGGCGTTCCCCTGGCTCCTGAGAAAACTGAAGGTCCATCTCAATGCTTAACCTTTTTTTGGATTGAGATCAACACTATTAATCAGCAATGTAGGTTATCCAAGCCTAAGGTCTTGGCGCTTAGGAAACAGTTTTCCCTTTTTATTGTCAGACACAAGGCTACCCTCAAAGAATTTCAGGTTCTGATTGGATACTTGAATTTCACCTGCCAGGTACTAGCACCAGGTAGAGCTTTCCTGTGCTGGTTATGTGATGTCATTAAAAGGGCTATGTTGCCCTATTATAAAATTCAAATTACAGCAGAAATCCATAAGGACCTGTGCATTTAACAAGAATTGTTGGCACAATTCAATGGCTTTTCGTTTTGGCATGAGGAACACAAGCTTCAGGGTGCGTTTGGTGAATGCTGGTGTGCTAGTACATGGCCACCTGATTGGGCTGCCTCTGCCATCATGGCTGATTTAACATTTTTGGTTTTTTTCCCAATTTTAGTAGCATCCATCATCTGGGCTGATGTGTTAGCCAACTCATTAGTACACTTTTGTGACAATTTAGCTACAGTCCAGGTGATAATCTCCTTGATATCCAAATCTCCAAGGGTAATGAAGCTTGTGCGACTTTTACCTTGCAGTGCCTAAGTACAACATTCTGTTTGTAGCACAGCATGTGGTGGGTGTTAACAATGGAATTGCTGATGCTCTTTCCCACATGTAGGTGGAGCACTTCAGAGAATTGGTTCCAGACGCAGCACCTGTTGGCGACCGAATGCCAGTGAGCCTGTGGGAACTTGGGAACCCGACATTTGGAAGGCATGGGGGATGTCCATAGTGCCCAGCACTAAAAAAGATTACACCCAAGCCCTTCAGGGTTTTTTTTTTAGTTTTAGGGATCAGGAGGGTTTGTGCCAGGGCATTCCCATGCCAGTGACACAATTACTACATTTTTGTGTCTTTTTGTATCATAAGGGTTTGGTGCAACAGTCCATTAGAATTAAGTTACCTGCTATTGCCTTCTGGCTAATAGCCCAGGGGGAAGCAGATACCACTGGGGATTTTTTGTATTCAAAAAGCTCTAGGGGGATGGACTAGGGAATGGGGCAGAAGTGCAGACACTAGGGTCCCTCTTTCCCTGCTATTTTGAAGGGCTTACATGGAACTTGGGCAGATACCTGCATATTGCCCTATGAGGCACTGCTTTTCCATGCAGCTGCACTCACAACATTCTTTGGTGCCTTCCGGGTTAGTGAGCTGGTATGGGCATCAAAGACTGATGGATCTAATACAGCTTTAGATTTGATAGATGTGATTTTGAAACCTCATGAAGTTAATTTGACTCTGAGGTTTTCAAAAACTGACCAGTGAGGGGTGGGGAAGAAATGTACATTGTTAGGATGCAGCGATCAGGACATTTGTCCTGTCCATGCTTTGGGTGCCTAGCCCGTTGCTTTTAATTTACATTTGTTTAATATTTTTTTATGGGGGAGGGTGGGGGTGGGGGTGTTTAGGGGTTTTTATCTGTATTGTATTTTAATTTTTGTAAGCCTCCCCGATTGTTTTAACAGAGGGGCGGGGTATAAATAAATATTATTATTATTATTATTACTACTACTACTACATTCTGATTTTTTCTCACTTTCTAGGTACCAAGTTTGGGCAGTGACAGCTAAGACCCTGGACAAATTGGTCTGTCGGAGTTTGTTTTGATACTCATTCATTCCGCATAGGGGTGGCATCCATGGCAGCCTCAATGGGCATGCTGCTGGCAGCAATCCAGAGGATATGTCTGACCACTCCCTTTCTAACTTGTTGCCTTCCCCTTTTGTTTTACAGGGCCTAAGATGCTGATAGTGAGATACCAGGTACTGATCTGTGGCCACAGTATGGTCTACTGGGCAGCACGGCAGGCCCGGTTGTGCCATTTTGGACTTCACCTGGTTCTTGGAGAATGGGTAACAATAGAGTGGTTGGGACAGAGGTGGCTTCGCTGACATGGCCTTATGCCGTTGCTATTTAGGGAGTGCGAGGGGCCTCCACCAGATATTGTCATTCTCCATGTGGGTGGGAATGACTTGGGCCTTTTAAAGGGAAAGTCATTGGTTATTCAAGCAACACATGACATGGAGGTGATCAGGTCACGTTGGCCTGCAGTCATGGTTGTGAGGTCACCTATTCTGCCCCCGCATTTTTGGCATGGGGACGGAGATCCCCGTTTGATTGATAGGGCTCGACAGACAGCCAACAGGGAGATTCAAAATGCTCTTGAACAAGGGTTGGGTGTTTATTTGCCGCACCCAAACTCCAAGAATCCAATTTGTTCTCGGCGACACCATCTACGGAGCCAGTTGTTTACGTCGGCTATTTTCCTCTCCCTTCTTGGACCATGCCCTTCAACTGGCAGAAGAGACGAGATGACCACCTGTGCGTTCATTTCTTTCAGCTTCCTCCCCAGGGCCTCATAATCTCTTCTGATCTTGGGAAAGCTGTGCCTTGCAGTATCATTGGTTCCCACATGGACCAAAAGGAAGGGGTAATGATCCGTAGGCTTGACGAGTCTTGTCAGCCTCTCGGTCACATCACAGATCTTTGCCCCAGGGAGACAACACACCTCCCGAGTCATCTTGTCAGGCCCACATACCACTGCTTCTGTACCCCTCAGCAAGGAGTCCCCCACCACCACCACACGCCTCCGCTGAGGCTTCGCAGCTGCTGTTCCTTGCGGTGGTCCTGTCAAGGTCCCCTGCTCTACCCCTGAAGTCTGTCCATGCTGTTCTTCCTCATTGTCCTTGATAAGGGAAAGGGCTTTGAATCGATTCTGTAGCTGCAAGCTGCTGGAAGAATCCCTGGATTTTCTTGTTCTGTGTGTGACATTCCTCCAGCTGTCTACTTCCTGTGTCCGTGAAGTGACCCTCTCCTCCACAGCCACTTCCTCTGTGCGGTCCCCATCCAAGACTGTTCGTTCTGTTCTGTCCAGGAAAACCTCTTGCTCCCGAATCTGTTGAAGTGTAGCTACCCGTGTCTCCAGCTGCTGTACTTTCTCCTCCAAGAGGGCTACCAGCTTGCATTTGGTGCATGTGAAGTTCTCCACGTCTGTAGACAAGAATACAAACATCGCACAAGTGTTGCAAGTGACTGCTGCAGTCCCCTCAGTGTCCATGATGAGAGCTTTTAGGTAATCTAAGAACTCTTAGTTAACGCTGAGAATGCTAAGCTGTACTTTTAGGTCTGCTGTTTTTTTGTTTGGTTACTGAAATTCCTCTGGCTCTTGAGGGTAAAAGGGCAAGGTCAGAAGTTCAATCCCCTCAGCAACAAGCAGCCTCTCCCAACAGTTTTTTTAAAAAATTCAATCTCCCCAGTCAGAATGGCTGTCCAGAAGTTGCTTCCTTCTTCTCCCTGGCAGGAAACTGGCAGGAAACTTGCTGTCCAGAAGCTGCTCTCCTTCTCTCTGGCAGGAATCTGGCCTGTAAAGCCTCTGCAAGGACTTATATAGAGCTAGGCTCCCAGCTCCACCCCCTAATGACTCACAGGTGTGACTCACAGGAAGGCTCTTGAGGGTAAAAGGGCAAGGTCAGAAGTTCAAGCCCCTCAGCAACAAGCAGCCTCTCCCAACAGTTTTTTAAAAAAATTCAATCTCCCCAGTCAGAATGGCTGTCCAGAAGTTGCTTCCTTCTTCTCCCTGGCAGGAAACTGGCAGGAAACTTGCTGTCCAGAAGCTGCTCTCCTTCTCTCTGGCAGGAATCTGGGGTTCCTCTCTAGGGCTCAGGTGTTCGCCCAGGGAAGCTGGGTTCTATCAGTCTTGGATAAACGAACTGTCCCAGCTGCTCCCACACTAGGTTGCCTCCCCCCACTGAAGAGTTAGAGGGTATTAAATACATAGGGTTAAATAAAAACACTTTTATTTCACCCCATTTCTTGTGTGTGGTCTCTTTATTTCACCAAATTGGTCAGCAAGAAAATCAATGATTAAGCAGACAGATAAATTGCCACCAGTGCAGCTTTTCTTTCTTATCAAAAGGTTTGCTGATAGTCCTGCAGGTATTTAATGGAGGCAGAAAGAGAGAAAGAAAGATAAACAATTCTTTGTGAAGTCTCTCCAGTCTCCCTCCCCACCCAGATTTGCTAGGTTCGTGGATCATGTTTCCTGATATGTTTGTTCAGATGTCTTGAATATTTCAAAAAAGCTCTAAATTGGGTAAGGAACAGTCTTTCCTCAGAACAACATGAGAATGCACAAATGCAAACACATCCCAACAGACATGAAAATTCCTGCTGCCTAGTTAAGTCCCAGACCAGCCTCTATAGCAGTTTCCTCTACAAACACTTATGTCACTAATGCTATTTCCATCAGACCTGTCAATTGGCCATATTGGAGTTCAGTAACTTCTGGAGGTGCACAGGTTACAAACTAATGCTCTAAAATGAAAAAGGAGATTAGATGACTAAGGGAAATGGGATATAACTTATATTAAATTAAAATGTGCTTAAATTTGTAACCAATAATTCACAATTTGGGAGTTATGGCTCACAAAAAATGCACAGCCAACACATATTGGGGGGGGGCAAGGAGGCAGAAAAGAAATAGGTTCCTGCTTAATGTGTTCCCCTCATCCCCTGCTGAAAAATGAGAATAAAATTCCAGGTTTTGGTAACATGGATTTCACTTTCCTCCCCCACCCCCGCTTTCTAAACAAATATAACTGAGATAGCCATGTAGCATTGCTGAATCAGAGCAAGGTGAAGTGGCTATTTAAACTGGAACTAGTGCCTCCTCCGGGCTTAACTTTTGATTTGGATTTCAGTTGCTTCCTGACGGAACAGCATGCATGTAAATCAAGTCTATTGTAAATGAACGTTCACAGTGGTCTCTGATAAACAGCTTGAATCAGCTTGTGTAAGAGACTGAATGTTCATTAAGGAAGGCAATGTCAAAGAAATATAAATCTGTCAGTGGTGTGGGAAAGCAGTGACCAGCTAGAGGTCTCTGTTCCTGATAAGAGGTTTTGTTCCTGATAAATCAGCAGTCAGTTATGCTCCCTTGGAATTGACTAGAAGACCCACTAGGTGTGGCATTTGATTTGAAATTATGCTAGAACCTGATTGTGCATTGTAATTTCACAGGTAGCATACACAGTGTGTAGGAATAAGAAGGAGGAATCTATAATTACTCAAATATGAAAAGATTTTTAAGCAAACAATAATGATCTTGGATTAAAAAAAACACATTTGTTTGGTTCATATCTCCTTGATCTGGAGGAACCTGGTTTCCTAACTGAGAAATATTTTGTGATTTGGGCATTCTATACAGGTTTAATTTTAAGGCAGAGTGATGTGTATTGTTTGGGACAGAGTGGCACCAAAAGAGTCATATGGATTGGCACCTGATTGAGATATCTTTGGAAATGGCTTACTACCTGGATGCATATTGTGCTTCTATTGTATATCCATTGTACAGAGTACATGTACTGTGATTTAGTTCAAATATATTTGACAAATAGTAATATATATGTGTGGGTGGGTGGGTGGGTGTGGGTGTTTTTCTCAAGTGTCAGGAACCCATGTTGAGGAGAAAGCTGGATTATGAGGAGCTGAACATTTTAGGACTTACTCTGTGCAAATTTTGCATTGTGTGTGTGTTTGTGTGTGCGCGCGCGCACACAAAACTGCATTTTCTGCATAGAGGTATTATTTTCTTTGTAGAAAAAGCTGTTTCCAGCACAGAAAATGCTGTTTTCTGTTCAGAAAATGCTGTTTTCTGTTCAGAAATATTGCATGTGAATTTTTCACATACTAAGGCCCAAAGTGTGAATCATCAATGAAACAGGGACTCTTCAACAGGGACTCACAGTATATAACCCCCCCCCCACACACACACCCTATGCCACCATTCTCTGAAGATGCCAGCCACAGATGCAGGCAAAACATCAGAAAGAAACTCTTCCAGAACACGGCCTCACAGCCCAGAAAAAAAACCCACAAAAAAACTATCAATGAAACTGTTCAGTTTTCAAAGACTTCCTTCTCACAAGGGGAAGAAAAAGTGCTAAAATTACTCATTGCTTCTCTTGAAATGAGTAAAGGATTACATTTCTACTGTGGTTCTATTGTATAACATTGTGAATCCTACACTATTCATTGTACAATATTGTCTGTTCTTTGCTTGTATCGTAAATATGACATCATATAGACTATTTCAGTATATTCCTTTGTATTACAGCATTTCCTGATTCTCTCTCTCTCTTTAGCTTTTCTTTGCAAATGAAGATTCAGGAAGGACTCATCCCATGCTTTCTGCAAGCGCGCTGATGACTGAAAAGGCCAATCCGAGATAAACAAGTCTGGTTGCAGAAAGCACAGCAGAAGGTCTCCTTGGGTGATGTTTCCAGGTTGTGATTCTTTCTGCATTGTCATTTCTCTTCAAGACTTGTTCGGCATGAGTTCTCAAATAAGGCTGCAGCATTGTGGATAGGGCGTGTCCATGCCTCCCGATGTGAGGCCAGGGCAGACCATTGTTGGTGATCAATTTGGCCGAGTCTGAGATGTTGTTTCAGGGAGTCCTTGTATCGCTTTTTTGGAGCACCGCTCTTACGCTGACCCATGGTTTACTAATAATTAATTTACTAATTTACTAATTATTAATTTACTAATAATTAATTTACTAATCATTTTCTGATTAGTAAACAGTAAATGACTGTTCTGCCAGGGAGAAGAAGGAGAGCAGCTTCTGGAGAGCCATTTTGAGTGGGTGAGTTTGAATTTTTTTAAAAAACTGTTGGGAGAGGCTCCTTGTTTCTGAGGGGGTGGAGCTTCTGGGAGTTTGAATTTTTTTAAACTCTTGGGAGAGGCTGCTTGTTGCTGAGGTGCAAGCATAACGGCGCACAAATTTGAGTGACCAAACAAAAATACAGCATTCCTAAAAGTACAGCTTAGAGTTCTCAGTATTAACCAAGAGTTCTAAAAGCTCTCACCATGGACACAGAGGGGGCTGCTGCGGTCACCTGCAACACTTGTGGGATGTTTGTCTTCTTGTCTACAGACGTGGGGAACTTCACATGCACCAAGTGCAAGTTGGTAGCCCTCTTGGAGGAGAAAATCCAGCAGCTGGAGACAAGGGTAGCTACACTTCAACATATTCGGGAGCAAGAGGTTTTCCTGGACAGAACAGAATGAACAGTCTTGGGTGGGGACCGCACAGAGGAACTGGCTGGGGAGGAGAGTGTCACGCCACAGACACAGGAGGTTGATAGTTGGAGGAATGTCACGCACAGAACAAGAAAATCCAGCAATTCTTCGAGCAGCTTGCAGCCACGGAATCTATTCGAAGCCCTCTCCCTTATCAAGGACAACGAGGAAGAACAGTATGTACAGACTTCAGAGGCAGTGCAGGGGACCTTGAGAGTACCACTGCAAGGAACAGCAGCTGCAAAGCCTCAGGGGAGGCATGTGGTGGGGGGGCTCCTTGCTGAGGGGTACAGAAGCAGTGGTATGTGGGCCTGACAAGATGTCTCGGGAGGTATGTTGTCTCTCTGGGGCAAAGATCCATGATGTGACAGAGAGGCTGACAAGACTCATCAATACTGGAAGCCAGGTGGAGAGCATCTGGATAAAAATTAAAGGGGAGGGAAACAACAGGGATGCTATTGTGGGACTCTACTACAGACTCCCAAGTCAGACGGAGGAATTGGATGGTGCGTTTCTAGAATAGATGACCACACACGCAGAAAGAAGAGATGTAGTAGTGATGGGTGACTTCAACTATCCAGATATTTGCTGGCAATCTAACTCAACCAAAACTTCAAGGTCTAGCAAATTCCTTACTTGCTTGGAAGACAATTTCATGGTCCAAAAGGTAGAAGAGGCAACAAAAGGGTCAGCTATTTTAGATCTGATCCTAACCAACAGAGATGACTTGGTTAATGGGGTGCAAGTGGTGGGATCCTTAGGTGAGAGTGATCATGTTCTCCTGGAATTTGTTATACAATGGAAAGGAGAAGCCAGGCATAGTCAGACACGCATTCTCGACTTTAGGAGAGCTGATTTCAATAAACTCAGGGAAACACTGGTGGTGATCCCATGGTCAGGAATACCAAAAGAGAAGAGACTTCAAGATGGATGGGACTTTCTCAAAAGGGAGATACTGAAGGCACAATTTCAAACAGTACAATTGAGGAAGAAAAATGGGAGGTGGCTCAAGAAACCAGGATGGATGACTAACGAAATTTCAACGGAGTTAAGTTTTAAACGGAACAAGTATAGGAAATGGAAAAAGGGGGAAATCACCAAAGAAGAATTCAAACAGATAGTGAACACGTGTAGGAGTAAAGTCAGAAAAGCTAAAGAACAGAATGAGTTCAGGCTTGCTAGAGAGGTTAAGAAAAATAAAAATTGTGTTTTTTGGGGGGGGTATCTCCACAGCAAAAGGAGGAAGAAGGAAATGGTAGGGCCACTATGCGGAGAAGATGGCAAAATGCTAACAGGGGACAGAGAAAAGGCAGAATTACTCAGCACCTTCTTTGCCTCAGTGTTTTCAGAAAGGGAAAAGGGTGAGCAACCTGAGGATAAAGGAACAGAGGACACAATAGGGGAAATCCAGCACAGAATAAGCAAAGAGGTAGTACATTCTTAAACTAAATGAATTTAAATCTCCAGGACCAGATGAACTACATCCAAGAGTATTAAAAGAGCCGGCAAATATAATCTCAGAGCCATTGACAATAATCTTTGAGAACTCCTGGAGACCAGGAGAAGTCACAGCAGACTGGAGGAGGGCAAACGTTGTCCCTATCTTCAAAAAGGGGGGAAAGAGGATCCCAACAATTAAGTACTTAAGTACTATACAAGACTGTACCAGAGTAAAGCAGAAAGTTTGGATAGGGAGAGAGAGAGGAAGCTAGGGTGATGGTTACCAGTCTTGAGAAGCAGCAGAAATACTCAGACAGGAGACAGAAAGAGAGTGTCCAGGTTTGTCCACTGTGGCACACCTTACTAGAGTTTGAGATATGCTATTTATATCCTATTCCATGCCTTGGAAGGGTATGCTGGTTATAACAAAGCCTGGATGGCAAAAGTAACCAAAACTCAACTGATTGCTTTAATTAAAACATTGATGGTCTTGTGACAACCTCATAAGGTTGGACAGGTATGGAATGAGGAATGGTCACTTGTTTGCATGATTGAATTATTGCTTGAAACACCCAAGACTAAAAGAAAGGATTAGCACATACCCCTTAATGACTGGGTCATTAGCATAAATCCATTAGTGTGGGGGCTTTCTGCATAAAATGAACTTGGGCTTTCCCACCATTATATTTCTAGACACTTCTCATGGCATTGTGACCTCCAACTGACCTCTAGTCTGCCTCAGGCAACCTGACCCCAAAAAGTGTCCAGTATTTCCAGTTATGAGATACTGTGGGGAAGGGATAGTAAGGCAGACTAGGATAGCCTCATCTCCACTTACTACCTGCCTACACTGTACCTGCTAGCAATGCCAGATGCCAATTATGTGAACTAAATGGAGAACTCCCAAAGCCTGCAGCATAAAGGAGATGAAAAAGATGTTGTGAGTAAAAACTAAAAACTCCCAGATTTCCCACATGCCCCAGAAAGAGCAGCTGGGAAACAGTAAACAACCTTAGCACCCCAAGGGGCAGCAAACAAAGAAAACAATGTACTATGAACAAAAAGGTTGGGTGAGATACCATTCATAGAAATATTCTATTCAAGAGAGGGGAAGGACTGGTTTTTATATATTTTGTTGGATGTCTCCTACTGGTTGGCACTTTTTTCCCAAGGAAAATCTTGATGTCTTCTCTTCATGCCTGCTGCACAGCTGAAGGAGGCGGCAGCAGGAGTAAAGTTCTCAGCTTCCTGCTATTTTTATGTATATGTTTTAAGAATTACATTTTAAAGCTAGATTGTTCCTTAACTTCAGTACTGTATTGTTGGTATTGATTTGATGATTGTTAGCTTCCTTGTGGATTCATTGAATCAAAAGAGGGATAAACATATCAAATAAATAAATACATAAAGGTATCAAAGTTGGCAGCTGGTATTTTTGCAACACCTACATTCATTTCAAAAATCTGTTCCTAAAGAGAATTTGAAAGCTGCAAATCTCCAGGTGCCACCATCATAGAAATTGATGTAAGGGCAGCAAGAGTCTTTTAACAACCCTACATTGCATGCAGATAAGCTTTTAAAATTATTATTAAAAGCACTTCTTGAGAAACAATAGGTGGTTTAAAAATATCTGACCTATTTAGCTTCTCTGATCTCTCCTTCCTGTTACTATGCCAGGGGCATTCAGCAGTTGCTCAGTGGCATTTCTGAGAGTCTGACAGACTTAATAGATAACTTCTCTTAGTATGCAATAAAGGTTACAAAAATGTGAGCCCTCCAACATACAGAGTATTCAGATGTTTTCTTCAAAAATCAGAACAAATTCATGTGCAGAGCAGGATTCAGTATCAAAATGAACTTGCTTCTTTTTTCTTGTGAACATATTTGATGTGGCAAAAAAAACCCTCCAAACCCTATATTTTCAGACATATTTGAACATGCTTTGGAATTTAAAAAAAAAAAACTTGTCAATTCATTTACATTGCCAATATTTGCTCTTTTGCCTACTGCTGCCCTTAATACTCGCACTGACATAACCACATTTGACTGCTAGTAATTTTATCCACTGACATTTGATAATGTCATTTCATCATACAGTATCATGACACAATATTTTTCACAGTTTGACCCCTCACTGAATGGGATTTTAATCCCAGAAGAAAAAGGAAGAAACCTCCTAATGGAAATGGTGCTTAAAAATCAGTGTTCATGGAAAACAATGGTTCTCGAAACAGGTTCAAGAAGATAGTCAATATTATTCACCCCACCCAGGGGCATTCCTCACTCCAGTTTCCACCAAATAATCCTCCCTCTGGAAAATGGAATGCATTATCTTCTTAGGGCTTATCTACATTGGCTAAATACCCTGACTTGCCCCTGTTTCAGAGCTCTGCAGTCCATACGATGCAGGTCTTTTGCCCCTACCTGCCCTGGATAGTTCTTACTATGCCCAGGGCAGATATGGGGCTACAACTGGGGCAAGCCAGTGTAGGGCCTAATAAACCATTACAATATAATACCTGGTTTACTCCATTACAGGCAGCCAAAACCTGGATCAGGCCCCATGTGCCCACAGCCTGCCCCTCTCTGCTGCCGCCAGCTCCCTGGCTGTCCCAGAAGCCAGGCAGGGGTCCCTAAGTGTGTGACCAAGACTGGTTATATGCAGGGGGCTGTAGTCCACATCAGCAGGATAAAAGGTAGAGACAGCTGCTGCAGCAGGCCAGCATTCTGTTTGGATGCTGGTCCATTTTCTCCAGGTAACAGGGGTAGAATGGGCCAGACTCAGAGCCAGGATATGCTGGTGGGAAGCTGACATAACCTGGCTGGTATAGATAAGCCCTTAGTTTCTCTGGGAAGGATACACTTTGATACAAGGCCCTTTGTGTCACATACACTACCTGGCATAGGTTTGGCACAATGAGATACCATGGTAATGTTTCCTCCAAGAAAATGCTGAAAGTGTGGTGGTGATACCATTTATTTCCAGTCACCCTTCCAAGAGAGCTTTGGGGTACAGGATCACTTCAAAGCCACTCCAGAAAGCAAGTGCACCTAAGGCAATTTATCATGCTTCTGTGAAGAGAATGGGATTCTTTCTTTAAAACTAATAAAAGGAGCAAATGAAACCCTCAGCCACTTCATATAGCTAATGTAAATGGCAGATGCCTCTCAAAGGTTTGGGGTTTTTTTGGGGGGGGAGGATTTTTTTTCTCCCAGATTCAGTTGGAAGCAACAAAAAAGTAATTTACCTTGAAAAACAAGCTTCCTCTGCCCTGTGCAAAGCTACCTGCTCCTTAGGCAAAAACATTGCAAAGCTACCTGCTCTTAGGCAAAGAACATTGAATTTCTCAAAAAGTCCCTGTACTGTTACATCTGGAAAACCTTTAGGTAAAACTTTCCAATTGTAGTCCAAATGAAAGAGTTTTATCTTTTTGTTAAAGGTATAGCTATGGGGGGGGGATTAATCCACTGCCCCCAATAAGAATTCCAACTCCTCAAATTTTGCTTCAGCCCCCAAATTACTAGTACAGCAACAACTTAAAACTTTAGTTGAACATTTACAAATACATGTTTAGCCATGCAAAAAGAAAAAGAAAAAAGGGATAGGCAAAGTTACCAAGTGAATGTGAACATAGAAAATATAAGAATTCTAGGCACAAATAGTTTTCAGTAATTCACTCTGCAATACGTACTAGAAAGCTGGGGAATGAAGGAAAATTTCATTGGGGGGCAGAATTCTTATTCAGGGAGGGGGGCAATGCTTTCATTTTGCCTTCCCCAATAGTACACACTGAGACTCAAACAATTCATGAGCCAACACCAGAATCCTGTTATCTCCTTTCCACCTATTAATCCCTCCTCCTGAAGTTAGTGAGGAGACATAATGGTAATGAATCAGAATTAATTAATGTTAATGCCATTTTTTTAAAAAAAAATATGACAGTCCCCATTAAGTTAAATATCACAGCTAATGTCACTGAATAATCATTTGGACCATTGTAAAAAAAAATCCAATGAACATGAAATCTAATGCCTTATTTCCAAGCTCAAATAGAGCTAAGTGGCAAGCTACCTTTTCTCTGGCTCACCCCTACATGTGTAATACATGTATAATAATATCAACTTACCTTACAGAACTATTGTTAAGGACTGCTGAGATAATTGATGTATGGCACCTTGAAAGCTCTGAAGTGGCTATGTAATTTACAAACCATGGTTAGAAATCAAAGGAAATTTGAATGTGCACTCTTATTTGGTTTACATAAGGAATTTTTTAAAAAAAATAAAAGCTTCATTAGAACATGCTTGTTCATTTAATTCATAGCACATTCTCCTGGCAGAAAGCCAATAGCAATATAGCAATATTCATATAATTAGGTTGTGAAATATGTTATGCCTTTAAAAATAATAATAAAGGCACCAGTTGTCCTGCTAAATTGAGTGTCCCATTAAATTCAGCTGGTCTTACTTCCAATTATGTATTTGGAATATTGTACTAGATGTGAAGTCTTTCTGGATGTGATCAAGGTTAAATGTGAAATATAAGAATGGTTTCATAATCTGGAATCTAGATCTCAGTAAGCAATGTAAGGCAGCAGTGGGCAATTGCACCAGTTCCTAAATGTTTGGTCCCATAACTCATTGGTGGACTACAGCCATGTATTCTGGGCAAACTGGAAGTAACTAAAAGTAATTTCAGGTTTTCACTAAGCTTTAATGTTTACTGTTTTTCAACCATTTTTTTTTCAATTTTGGGATGATTTGAGGCAAGGGTAGCAAATAAAACCAAACCAATGCATTTTGGTGCATTTTTGTGGTGGACTGAGTGATTTTCAGGCAATTTTTGGGAGGATCCAGGGGCTTTAGGTGTGTCTTGGAGGACTGGAAAGCCCCAAAAGGGGGTCACATGCTAGATGTAGGGTGAATTTTCCCCACCCTAATGTAACACATACCCTGATGTAACATATACCTTCTTGGATGAGACCAAAGTCCTACTGGGGTATTCAATCCCACACATGATTAGATTAAATAGAGGGAACATAATGGTCATGCTTGCTGGTCTCACACTTTCCATCACAGCCCCATAATTGTCCCCTTCCCTTTCCACACAGTACAGGGCATCATCTGCAATGGGGAGCTTCCTGTATCTAGTTTGGTTCCTGGTGTTTCAGAACTCTCCTTGTATGGGGATCAAAAATTCAAATGGAAAACCTAATTAGTGCATGGAAACTAATAGGCAGCCAGTGAAGAGCTTTTAGCACAGGTGTTATATGCTCTCTTCTGGAAACACCAGAAATAAACTTGGCTGCCATGTTCTGAACTAGTTGAAGTTTCCGAGTCAAGCACAAGGGTAGCCCCATGTAGAGTGCATTACAGAAATCCAGACAAGAGGTTACCAGTGCATGTACCACAGTTTCGAGGTCCCTGGTTTCCAGGAAAGGGCACAGCTGGCATATCAGCCGAAGTTGATAACAGGCACTCCTGACCGTCGCATTTACCTGATTAGACATCTGGAGCGTCGGGTCCAGGAGCATCCCCAAACTGCGAACACAGTCCTTGGAGGAGAATGTAGTTCCATCCAGGATTGGAAGTTGTATTCCCAGACCTGGTTTCGGGCCTGTAACTGTTAGTACCTCCGTTTTGTCTGGATTCATTCACAATTTGTTTTTCCTCATCCAGTCCATTACTGCTTTAAGACAATCATTGAGAGGAGAGACGCCATCTGAAGTCGAAGCTGATGACCGAGACATGGAGAAGTATATCTGGGTGTCATCAGCATACTGATGACACCGCACTCCATGCCTCCGAATGACCTCTCCCAGTGGCTTCATATAGATGTTAAATAGCATCGGGGACAGGATGGCACCCTGAGGAATGCCACAGTTAAGCTCTATTCTGGTAGAGCAACTGTCCCCAAGCTTCACCCTCTGGGATCTGCCCAAGAGAAAGGAACGGAACCACTGCAAACTAGTGCCTCCAATTCCTAACCCCCTCAGGCGATCCAGGAGGATGGAATGATCTATTGTATCAAAGGCTGCTGAGAGGTCCAAGAGCACCAACAGGTTCACACTACCCCTGTCGATCCCCAAGCGGAGGTCGTCAGCCAGAGCAACCATGGCAGTCTACACTCCATATCAAACTACTACACCATGCTGGCTCTCAGGTCCCCATTAGTTATCATGCCTAATCCCCATTGATAAATCTGAACCATGAATCTTACAAATCTGTTCAAAATACTTCTTGAGGAAGCACCCCTCTCCTCATTCTTGTGGTAGTGAAATGCATCAGCTTACCATGCTCTGATAAAGAATTTGTGCTCAGCCACAGTAGTGAGAAATAATTAAGCTCTTTGCTAATTTTCTTACATGTAATTGAATTTCATGGTACATGGAGCATTGTGGAATTACCTAACAGGGATTTTAGTAAGCTCAGGCAGACATTTGAGGTAGGCTCTTTATAACATTGCACTGGGAAGTCAAAAGAAGTCACTAATTATCTAAATACTTAAAAGAGGAAGGGGGGAACTCTGAAGATTTTTCTCTGGTTTGTTTTTAAGAAACCATTTGCATCTTTGCACAAATCCTCTTTTTGGAATGATGTCTCACCCAGTAACTTTAGCTTGCCGAAAATAATAATAGAAAAGAGACTGTCAATTTGACTTCTGTAGCACTACTGACATTCCATTTACAGCTTGTGTCATCAGCAAATGATAATTCTTGGGGGATTTACATGCACTTCTCTTGGCAAGTCATCAAAACTGCATCCATTCTCAAGGAGCCCCTTAAAAGCTTCTCAGGAAATGATTGATATGCACATAGGAACAATCCACATTTTCTCCCTAAAAATTTGAAGTGAAGCTTCACCTTCTGCTTTTATGAGCCATTTTAAGTACGCTGATAAAATTTATGATTTTTAAAGGAATTTTCAAGGGATCACAATGTAACAACTTCAAAGCTCTCAAATATATGAAATGTTGTAGCTGCTTCCTTGGATTCCCTGACTTTCAGCCCTCTTGCTATGAAAGTCAAAGCTTTACAGCTGAAGCCTCATCTTTCTGACTTTAACAAAATGACCTTGAATGTGGGCAATAAAACAAGGGCCACAGGATTTGAAAAAGGCTATAAATCAATGACCTTTTGAGGTAGTCAATAATTCTGTTTGTGGTAGGCATAATATATCCAACAGGAATGTAGTATATTAGATAAGATCCTATGGCTAATCATGATGCACCTGTGTGCAGTGTCTAGTTAATAATGACAATAATGTTCTCCATGAGTGGGTGTATAATGGGAAGCAATTTTAGGAAGAGGCAGAGGCCTCTCATATCTCACAGTAACTACAGAGCAGGGTGAACTGCTATTCCCATTCTTGGATATCCACACATTGGCAGACACCTGCAGTCTGCAAATGAGCAGCTATTCACAAATATGTCTCTTTCTGATTTTCTTCACAAATGAAGATTCTGGAAGGACTCATCCCACACTTTCTGCAAGCACGCTGATGACTAAAAAGGCCAATCTGAGATAAACAAGTCTGGTTGCAGAAAGCACAGCAGAAGATCTCCTTGGGTGATGTTTCCAGGTTGTGATTCTTTCTGCGTTGTCGTTTCTCTTCAAGACTTGTTCAGCGTGAGTTCTCAAATAAGGCTGCAGCATTGCGGATAGTGTGTCTCCGTGCCTCCCAATGTGAGGCCAGGGTGGACCATTGTTGGTGATCAATTTGGCCAAGCCTGAGATGTTCTTTCAGGGAGACCTTGTATCGTTTTTTTGGAGCGCTACCCTGACCTGTGGTGAGTTCATGGCTTCCATAAAATGGAGATTCCTATGTGACTGAGAACTTTATCAGACATGGAAAATACGGTGTCATCACCATACCACATAACTGTGAAAGGGCACGCAGATCAGATGACATCTCCCTTTTATAATTAAAAAAGCCAAAAATGCGTAGTTTTTAATTGACGGCTTAAGCCATCAATAGATCTCCCTACCACTAATTTGCCAGCATTGCTGGCAAGCAATACCTCTGTCCCTTTAAATCTCAGACTTACCCCATCAGCAGCTTGACCAGCCAGAACACGTCCGGGTCAGATCAGGACACACAGGTTAGTGACAAACTTTTTTTTATTTTACCTTCCCTGGGTTACTTGGGGATTTTAAAGTATGTTTAGGTGCTTGTTTTGTCTTTCTGATGTATATTTCATTTTTATTTTTGAATTCCCCACATGATGAAATCGTGTGGTATTTCAAAAGAAGAAGTGAACAGAGCTAGGAAAGGAGGTAAGTGTGTGAAGGAATGTTCTTTTGCCGGCATAACAATTGGATTTTTTTATGCCACCAAAATAACATTTTAAGGGGGAATAAAGTCCTGAGTGATCTGATCACATGGAAGCCAATGTGTGTTCACAAAAGTTGGGTTCTGAAGATTTCAACTGCTTTCTGACATCTATTCCTGCTCCATTTCTACAGGACAATTTGTATGTGGAGCTATGTCTTTTTTTGTTGTTGTAATTTTAAACTTCCTTGCATTATTGGCACTATATTTTCTTTGGGGTGGGGATAATTTTGTCCCATTCATGTGTGAATATTTATTAAGGTCAGAGCTGAACACTGATGCTATAATTCAAAAGGGTGTTGAGAAATGGAATTGAAAAGTGATTGACAACTTAATGCAGAGCTAAGAATAGCTAGATTTGGCTGTAGTCCCATTGCTTTGTGGCCTCCAAGTTGTCAGTGAAAAAAGTGAATGATCTTTAAAATCCTGAATTTCTTTAGATGAATTACCCATCAGCAAGCTCATCAACCTCTTTATCCTCAATCAATCATTCTCAAGTAAACCAGGTATTCTTTATCTACTTTTAATTATTTATGTGTTTAACCCACACCCTAGCCAGAAGTCAAAAGCTCTTGCCTTATTCTAGTATCTGCAGTGTCCCTCTGTGGCTGTTGTGCTTGCATGGTTGTGGGATATTAATTGAATACATATTAGTCTAATGTGATCTCATTCCACCCCCCACCCTGGTGGCACCTTTTCTTGCCCAAGTCTTTTCTTGCCCAAGAGTAATGGTCTGGAAGCTGAAGTATGATGCCTGGCAATCCATACTATGTTCAAAATGCAGTACAAACCCACATACTTAATGAGAGAGTCATTGCCCTTGCTCTTTGCCAAAACAAAGACTGTTATAAGGTTTGGGACCCAATACATGCTGTGCGGCCAAAACATGTTATGCAAACCTTGGAAAGCTCTCCAAAATGCCATATGAGAAAAAGACTTTCCCAGGAACAGATACATAAGGATGCATCTGGGTTCTGTTTTTACCTATCTCAGCTAAATTATCCTTGTGGCTTTATATCACACATGTCAAATGAATTAATCTTAAGAGTGAAATTGAGTCTTTTTTTTTTAAGTGTATATTTCAAAGATGTCTTTAAGCCCTTTTAGGAATTACAAAATATTCTTCTGTGGAATTAAAAACAGTTTCCAATGAAATCTCTGTTAGAGTTCCCAGATCTAATGGCCTGCCCTTGAGTCTTCTCCCTTGGGGCCATAGTATGCATTAACTATTAATTCTTTCATTAATTAGACCATTATTTTTCAAAGAAACATGGGATTTATAAAGAATGGCATATTAGGCTGTCATTGTTACCACCTAGGCCTTGTCTAGATGGACAATGTACCCTGTCTTCACTCCATCTTACAGCCCTGCAGTCCTAATGCAGCAGGGTTGTTACCTGAATTGCTTGGGGTCTGTGGAGATGCTCTAATGTCCTAATATTCATTTGGAGAATTTAATTAACTCAACTTGGCATATGAGAGGCTGGGCAATGGCAGGATATTTTAACCTATGTATACCAATAATAACAGAGGAGACTGTAAACTAAAAGGTACAATTAAATTATCTTTATTGGAAATTAATAATAACAGCCTTCACAAAAACACTCCGGCTTCAGATATTCACACAAGTCTATCAAAGATACATTGAAGTATTTGAATAGAGTCACGGGGTATTGGGTTATACTGTACTGATCCTGCAGAGCTAAGATTGCAAAGTATGTCAACAGCGAGGAGGCCAAGGAGATGGGATGGCTACACAGTCTGACATGAAGTTGAGAAAGGGTGAAACTGTGTGTACTTGGGTGGTGTTTTAGGGTGATATTTATATGAAATAACTCTCTGAAAGGATAGGATTTTGAGTGGAATACAATGTTTCTTGGAGGTTCCCAGGACTAGACAATGGGTACTTGGGAAGAGTTAATTAACATTAATAGGTATTGTATTTGGAACTGAACAGGAGCAGCCAAGGTCTTTTGTTGGAAAGGGGTGAGGGGAGGAAGGACCAATTTTACAAGCATCAAAGACTCTGCTGTCATTCAGTGGAGTAGTGAATGACTGGCCTGCAGGTGTTAAGTTCTCACCTGAGTATTTGGTTTGGGGGAATTTCCAAAAGCCCCTCCCTTGGTCATACATGAATCCATCCTTGGTATGAGGGTGTCCTGGTTCAGCTGCTAAGCATGTGGATGGCCATATTAAGCCAAATTATTAAATATAGCAAATTATTAGATATTCCAAGATGGGGTCTACCAGGCTAGGTAACCAGGGTTTTGTTCTGTTTTGTCCCTGGGCAGTCCTCTCAATACCTAGGGCAGAGGTGGCTAAAGACCTCGAAAAACTATAAATCCCAGGATGCAATAGATGGGGCTATGGAACTTAAAGTGGTGTCTAACTGCTATAACTCTGCACTGTGGATACACCCTTTCTCTCCATTGTGGGGGTAAATAGTTACCCACTTCAACTTTAAATTGTTAAAAGGCTGAAATGAGTCTGCGTCTGACACAGGGTCTAAAAAACCAGGAGCAGCTGAGACAGAGCTGGTCAGCGGCAACTCAGAGTGTAGTGTGTCCTAATGTCCAGAGAAGCCATGACCTGAACACAGTCTTTGAATTTGGATGCCACTTCCCTCTCTGGGGAGTTAGAGAACTAATCAGACAGTAAAATGTCTTGAGGCATTGGACCAACTGACTTGACCACCCCAGGCTGGCCATTGGGTCTTCTGGCCAGGAAAAGGGATAAGAAGGCTTTCTACTATAGCTAATCCATGTCTAAATTATATCACCTTCTTGACATGGTGTTTTCCTGAATCCTTTGGTTTGTCTGAATCTGACCTTGTCTAGATGAACTTTTTACCCCCATCTTGGACCCATCTTTGAGCCCTGAAGTCCTAATGATGCAGGGCTTTTGACCTGCTTTACCCCCAGGCAATCCTCATAATGCCCAGGGCAACGATGAGGCTAAGATGGGATGAAGCCCAATAAACCATTATATTAAAATACTTTTTTTTGGGGGGGGGAAGTTATCTTAGGAAAAAATGAATCAGGCCCTGCAGGATCACAGGAGGACCTACTGCCATAACTGGCCCATTGCTGCAGCTGCTGTCCATTTCATACTCTATGGATTCAGGAAGCAGACCTGCACCATGTGACTAGGCTGATCCCATGCAGGGGGCCTGTGCTGTGAGCTTTGTGCTGTGAGCCTCCTGCCTGAATCTGGAGAGTGGTATGCGAGTGGCACTAGCTGCAGGGATGGGCTGGCATGGCAGCCTGGACACCATCCCATTTTGTGCTGCTAACAAGGGAAGAATGGGCCAGATCTGGGGCTGGAATATCCCAGCATATTCTTGCCAGTGTAGATGCGGCCCTAGTAGCATATGTTTCATTGACAACTTTAAAATTAGCCTTTTCCTCATTTTTATGTTGCTCTCCTCTAACTACCTTCCTGAGCCAGCACTGACTACTGATCTCAGAATCTGATAACTGGGGATGGCTGGAACTGTAATTCAAGACATTTAGATACCACCAGATTGAGGAAGGCTCTCCTAAAGCATGGGATCTAACATTCAATTAAGTTTGTTCTATTATCTACATCTCTCTTCTTTCTACCCCCATCAAGATATATGCTGCTCACTTACCTCAAAGTGATTTTCTCTTAAGTAGGCATGGAAGTGGCTTTGATAGAGGTGTTTTGTTTTTGATTTTTGTTTTGTTTTGTTTTTTTAATGGAAAAGACAGGCAAAAGCAAAGTACGCATTGTATACTCTTCATCCAAAACCATCTAGCACTATATCAGTACTGGGCACTAAATTTAAAATAGTCAATCAGGGGGCAGTATTTTATTTGATAGTAAGCAGATGAGAAGGTTTTTAGTATCTAAGGAGATTATCACACTACACTGTTATAGTGTTATTATTCCACTTTAATTGTAATGGCTGCCTCCTGTGTAATCCTGGGATTTGCAGTTTAGGGAGGGACATTTTGAACTCTCAGCCAGAGAGCTCTTAGGCCTCACTGAACTACAGACCTCAGAATTCCACATGAGGCAGCCATAGCAGTTAAAGTGGAATAATACCACTATAACTGTGTAGTGTGATAAAGTCCTTAAAATGTAATATTAATGAAAACAAATTGGGAATGTTTTTGAAAAAAAAAATCTCTTAGGATCATCTACACTGTAGAAATAATGCAATTTGACACCACTTTAACTGCCATAGCTCCATCCTACAGAATCCTGGGATCTGTAGTTTTGTGAGCGACCAACACTCTTCGGCAGGGATGGCTAAAGACCTTGTAACTCTAAATCTCAGGATTCCATAGGATGAAGCTACATCAGAAGCTATATCAGATATGGCAAAATGCGGCCAAAATCATGTCATAAGGATGGAATGATAGCCCAAAGGGCAAAATTATCAGACACCTGCATCATTACCCATTCCCAGAGCATAGCACTGGCATGGACATGGCATCACTTTTTAAATAATAATCATAATCATAATCATAATCATAATCATAATCATAATCATAATCATAATAATATTTTTATTATTTTTAATCCACCCATCTGCTCAGCAACCGGGCTTAGTCCCTGGAATGGACTAAGTCCCTGGAATCAGGCTCCACCGGCCGTGCAGCAGAGCCTGCGGCAGGGGAGCCTCCTTTGTCCGCAGCTGAGGAGGAAGCAGGCCTACTGTGATGTCGCTGGCAAGTGCCGGCGACTCGAAGAGAGGGGCGGGGGCGGAGAGTATAAAGGGCCTCCCGTTCCTCTCTTCGGCCTCTCTTGCGATCGGCGAGCCAGCGAGGGAGTATTGTGGCTTAGTTCCTTACCAAGATCCTTAGCGCATGCATCAGCAGAGCACTTCTATTTTGTGGTTTGGCAAACGGGGCTTCTCCTGGGCGGTGGGGCGGTTCAGTGGTTTTTTGAGACCGCGGGCCACCACGGCCTGGTTATTCCTGGGGCTTCTCCTGGGGTGGGGTGGTCCAGGAGTGGTCGTTGGCTGCACAGCCGCCACTACCCAGGCATTCTCCAGGCATACTGGGGATTTGCGGGGTGCCAGCGGGCAGCGATCCGGCACTCCATCGGCATCCTCCCACCTGTGGTTTCAGGCAGCGTGGCCTTGGGACGGCTGCGGCTGGCTGGCTGGGGTCTCTTAGCAGCACGGACTGCGTGCTGCATGTGTTGTGCCGCGCATCCTCCAGGGCCTTGTTAGGCCCTGACTGGGCATTTTGGTATTAAGTGGCCAGGGAGGTCGTCATTCAGGCCTGCGCGGCCTTGGGGCCTTCTGAGGGCTTTGGCATTGGGTCGGAGGTGACGGGATCAACCCTTGGTGGGCTTCAGGGGCAGCTGTCTAGGCCCTGGGGGCAGGTCGTTTGGGCCTGACATAGGTCTGGCCTTCAGGCCTGGGCCTGTGAGGCCTACCTGGCTTAGGCCTAGCCTTTGGGTTGGGGCCTGTGAGGCCAAACTGATACAGGCCTAGCCTTTGGCCCTGGACTCTTGGGGCCTATCCTTCGGATTGTGGCCTAGTTGGTTTTTGTTCCAACAGGCAATAATAATAATAATAATAATAATAATAACATTTGTGAATTCTGTTGGGCATTCATACTACCAGTAGAGGCATAGGCCTTGGGCCTGTGGACCAGGGCCTGCGAGGCCTATTTGAAGGGATTGCGGCCCAACGGGCTGGGATTCCTATAAGTACTACTACTACTAATAATAATAATAATATAGGCCAAGGGGCTTAATATACCGATTATATCATAGAAGAGGATAAGGGTGATTGATACCTCTCATTGTAGTTCTCGGGGGACAGTACTGGTGGAGGATTACATCGGATTGTGCATTGGGAATTCACTGATTGGGACGTCATGGCTCCCAAGAAGGGAAAATGGGGTGGCAAGGGCAAGGGACTGGCACCTAAACGGCCAGCACCGGTTCCCCCTCCAGCGTCCTCCAGTGATGATGAAGAGGAAATTCCATGGCAAGCAATCATGGATAGAATACAGCAATTGTAGAGGATCCAAGGGATTGGGGAAAAGGAGGCGGCACTGCCTATGAAGTGCACAGTTAAGGGGGGGGGAAATTTGCTAATCAAATTCTCGCCCGATTAGATGCGCTAGAGAAGAAGATTCATGGAGATGGTGCTTCGGGGTTGCAGCAACCGGAGGACCTCCTTCCCTGCCGTCGCACCCGGATGGGTAGCCAGATACAGTGGACATACAGACGCCCACTGGTGAGTCTGCTTTGGGAAAAAATCCACATAGTGTGTGGCAAGGTTTGCCTTGGGCGGCTTATCCACCCTGGCCCAGTAATGCACCTCAAGGGGGTGGGACACAATTTGTACAAGCACCCTGGCCCTCGGGGCTGCAGGCATATGGGTGGCCTGCTACTCAGTGGTCCCCCTGGGGAACACTTTCCTTAGGGGGATGCACTGCATCTCCGCCAGGGGCATGTAGCGTTTCAGGGGCAGCGCAAACACTGGGGTATGATGCGGTAGCTTATTCAGTGGTACCATTCGGGGAGATGTCTCTCCCCTTGGGTGACCATTTGTTACAGGCCACACGGGACAAGATAATGAGGGGAGAATATGTGGATGTATTGGAAATGGAAAAGAAGGATAAAGAGGAGATGGATGAGAAGGAGAAGGAGAAGTTCAAGAGGAGAAAGGTAGAGAGGACTTGGTCCAATTGGCTGTCTGGATTTTTGATATTTGCTGGTGTTATTGTAAAGATGCAGCCACACAGGGCAGCCTCTTTGTTTCAGTATATTGATATAATACATAGAGCTTATGTGGATTTCGCAGGTCCTGCGTGGCTTCTATATGATGCAGCTTTTTGGATGCGGGCTGCTATTTACCTGGCTCTTTGCTGGGACATGATGCATCCACAATTGTGGATGCAGCTAATGACACCAGTGTGCCCAATACAGGGTGAGCACACACACAGTGGACATCTCCTGCAGCCATCAGCCGCCCCAGGGAACAAGGCTGCTTCCTCGGCTGCCAGTTCATCTTCTGGACAGAAGATGCTATGCTGTGAATTCAACTCACAAGGGGCGTGCTCTAGGAAGCCATGTAGGTTCAATCATGAGTGCTCCATCTGTGGGGCGTTGCATTCCTTTTGCAACTGCCCAAGAGGGAAGGGGCAGTTTTGTGGGGCCAAAGGGGGCCAAGGAGCTGGCAGAGGCAGGGGTGCCACCCCCAACCTCCAAAAGGGCCCCAGCCCAATTAAGTTAAATATATTGGATAGGTGGTTAGCGGTCTATCCTGATAGACAGGCGGCCAATTATCTGTTTAAGGGTTTTCATTTCGGGTTTAGGATTCTGTATCAGGGGCCCATGTGCCCATTTAGGGCTCATAATTTGTTGTCAGTTAAAGGTTTGGAGCATATTGTTAGGGAAAAGATTCGTAAAGAAGTTGTGGAGGGCAGAGTAGTTGGCCCTTTTGCTCAACCACCCATACCCAATTTGCGGGTTTCCCCCTTAGGCATAGTTCCCCAAAAGGCCCCGGGCAAATTTAGGTTAATACACCATCTTTCCTACCCAAAGGGAGAGTCAGTCAATGACTCTATCCCTTCGGAATTGTGCACGGTTAGGTACACGTCTTTCGATGCGGTGAGATGAGAGGTAAGGAGACACGGCCCAGGGGCTGAATTGGCAAAATGTGACATTAAGTCCGCATTCCGCCTCCTCCCCATTCATCCTGGCGACTTTGAGTTGTTGAGTTTTCAATTTGACGGGATGTTTTACATGGACCATGCTTTACCCATGGGGGGGTCTGTATCATGCAACACTTTTGAAACTTTTAGCACATTTTTGGAATGGGCCCCTTAGAACCAGGACGGGCAGGTGTGGAGTGGTTTACTATTTAGATGATTTTTTGCTTATTGGCAAGTGTGGCTCGGGCAATTGCGGCCTACTGCTGCGGCAGTTCGAACTGTTGCTGGGGGAACTTGGGGTCCCCCTGGCACCCGAGAAGACTGAGGGCCCTTCTCAGCAGCTGACCTTTTGGAGCATTGAGATTGACACTGTCAATCAGCAATGTCGTTTGTCACTTCAAAAGTTCAGGAATTGAGGGAGCGGGTTAGTCAGTTTATTTGCAGACACAAGGCCACTCTAAGAGACTTCCAAGTTCTTATCAGACATTTAAATTTTGCCTGCAAGGTGGTCGCTCCTGGTAGGGCTTTCCTTCGCCGTTTGTGTGATGCCATTAAAGGGATTCAGCGGCCTCATCATATGGCCAGGGTTACCCGGGAGATACGTTCTGATTTGCAAGTTTGGCAAGAATTTTTGGATCAGTTTAATGGCATCTCATTCTGGTGCGAAGAGAGGAGATTCAAGGATGCTTTACAAATTGCATCTGACGCTGCAGGTTCTATTGGTTTTGGGATATACTTTGGTGGAGGTGGTGTGCGAGTCGGTGGCCCCCTAGTTGGTATGGGACGGACATCATGCTGGATCTTACATTTTTAGAGTTTTTTCCAATTTTAGTGGCTGTTGTTATCTGGGCAAAGGAGTTGGCTAACTCATCTGTGCACTTTTGGTGCGATAATGCCACAACTGTGCAGGTTATCAAAACCCTTACTTCCAAATCACCACGGGTCATGCGTCTGGTTCAGCTGTTTACATTACATTGCCTTAATAATAATATCTTGTTTGTTGCGCGGCATGTGGCGGGCGTTTGAACAATGAGATTGCTGACGCTCTTTCCCGCATGCAGATAGAGCGCTTCAGAGAATTGGCACCAGATGCGGAACCTGTGGGCGAAAAGATGCCGGAGGGCCTGTGGAGGATTGGGAGTCAGAAATTTGGAGGGCCTTAGGTATGTCTGTGGCTGTTAGTACTAAGAAAGGGTACGCCATAACAGTCAGGGAATTCTACCAGTTTAGGGACCAGAGGGGGTTACAGCAGGGAGTGAATGTACTTATAACACACCTTTTGCATTTTTGTGTCTATCTTTACAAAAGAGGTCTATCCCCGCAGTCAATTAGGAATTGTTTGGCTGCGGTTTCATTTTGGATTAGGGCACAAGGGGCTATGGATAATACTGGTGATTTTCACATCCGAAAGGCTTTAGAAGGTTGGACACGCAAGAGGGGAAGGAGACGTGACGTTAGAGCGCCTTTATCTCCCAATATATTGAGAGGGCTACACCAGGCATGGTCAGGGATTTGTTCCTCACCTTATGAGGCCTTGCTTTTCCATGCAGCATTGCTGCTAGCATTTTTTGGAGCACTACGTGTGAGTGAGTTGGTGGTGGGGTCTAAATTTGATACCACTAGAAGGGCCCTGGAGTATGAGGATGTTAGAGTTACAGAACAGGAGGTTACATTTACATTGCGTTTTTCCAAGACTGATCAAGTAGGGAAGGGTAAGACATTGACACTTAGACCCTGTAGTGACAAAACAATCTGTCCTGTTCTTGCATTGCAAGATTATCTTCGGGTTAGAGGGGGGCGTACTGGTGTACTGTTTGTTCATGCAGATTCTTCCCCCCTTACTAGGTACCAGTTTTTGACGGTTACGTCAAAGGCACTGGATTGTCTTGGGCTGAAGGGGCTCAAGTTTGGGACACATTCCTTCCGGATAGGTGCTGCTTCCATGGCAGTGGCAATGGGCATGTCCACTGATGCAATCCAGCACATTGGGCGCTGGCGGTCTCCCTCCTACCAGAGGTATATTCGCCCTCTAACTTACTAACTTGCTTTCTTCCCCTTTTTGTCTTCCACAGCTTAGACCACAGATGGTGAGACGCCGGGTGCTGATATGTGGCCACAGTATGGTGTACTGGGTGGCCCGACAGGCCCGGCTGAGCTACTTTGGGCCTCACCTCAGCCTGGGAGACATGGGGGCAATTGAATGGTTGGGAAGGAGGGGACTGCGCTGGCATGGCCTTATGCCACTGCTGTTTGAGGAACGTCAGGGTCCACCTCCAGATGTGCTGGTTCTCCACCTCGGGGGGAACCATCTGGGCCTACTGAAGGGCAAGGCATTGGTAATCCAGGCATCACATGATCTGGAATTAATAAAGTCCAGGTGGCCATCTGTCACCATCATGTGGTCTGCCATTTTACCTCTGCAATTATGGTGTGGGGAGGGTAACCCGTGCCTAATTGACAGGGCCAGACGAAAAGTTAACAGGCAATTGGCAAAGTTTCTACCTGCTTTGGGGGGTCGTTACCTGGCGCACCCACAAATATTGTTTGAAAGGCCCGAGCTCTACAGAGCCGATGGGGTTCACCTTTCGGACAAGGGGAACTTAATTTTTTTGGATGATCTTCAGTGCGGGTTGAGGGACCTTTTGGTTGAAGTTGTGGGGGAGTAAGGGACAAAGCGGACACTTGCCCCTTATCAATGGCGGGAAAGGGGGAGGCGTAGATTATGGTGTTCACCTATGGCCCCGATTTCGGTGAAGGGATGGTCTCTGGAAGGATCTCCTTAGATTGTACTATCTGGGAGAACAGAAGGAGACCTTCACCTTGGGGCTGGCCTGAAGGATAAACCCCTCACCTTAATCTGTAGGGATTGGGTGAGGGACTTTCGGGTTGATCTTCTAGACACAAGCCGGCTCGAGAGCAACCCCACTTTCTCGGGTTGCTCAACAGGGCTCAGGTGTTTGCCCGGGGAAGCTGGGGGCATAAGCCCAGAAGGGACGATCCACCCCAGCTGCTCCCTCACTACATTGCCTCCCCCTGCTGAAGATTCTAAGGGAGTTAAATAGGTAGGGTGATAAATAAAGATCCCATTTTTATTCACCCATATTCTGTGTGTGGCCTCTTTATTTCTCCGAGTCTGCGTACAATGGGTGAACGACGATGTTATCTGATATTTTCTCCCTTTTGTGTTATCATTTAATCCTTATGAAATGTGTTTCACATGCCTGATAAAGTCCTTAAAGTGGTGTCAAACTGCATTATTTCTACAGTGTAGATGCACCCTTAGTTCTAACTTTGGTTCAAGAAAACGTGAAGGGCCAGTAGCAGAAGGAGAAGTCTCTCAACTACATAGCATGAATGGAAGATCAAGATAGTCCAGAACAAATCACAGTTAAATATAATTTAATCCAGCTCCCCAAATTACCTGCCACATTAGCTTTTCAACCCTACTCCAGAATGACTTTTTTCACTCTTTGTTTGGAATTATTCATCTCACCCATTTTTATTTAGAAACTAGATACCATGTCAGGTGAACCTTTAACAATCAGGGGGAGACTGCCCAATATGAGGCCTATTTTGCAGAGTGAGTACTGAATGAATTATGAGATAAATCTTTAATGTCATGTGGCACATTGTCTTCAAAACATTACTGATGTGCCCCCTTTAGCAAAATCACAATCATTAACAGCAACAAATTGTTTCTAATGAATTATGACCAAGCTAGGTTCAGGTGGAAAGTCTCCATGCATAGAGGAGACTCCATGTTTCAGACTGATGTTCTCCACATGAAGTGAAATACATCAGTGGGGGCAGTACTCTCCCCACTTTTTGTGTTTACTTCAAGCAGACTATAATGCCTGAATTGGGCTCTAATAGAATAGCAAAGTTTTTCCTCCCAATTCCCTCCTTGTTGCCTGGCAACTTCCCCACCTCCTTTCTTACATCTACATACAGTTCCATTGCCATCCTTATCTTGACATGCCTCACTAAGTTAAGAAGGCTTTTTGGAATAGTAACTCTTTCCTCACCCACTGGTTTACAAATGATGCTGGTTTGCAAATTATTTGTATTGCATGTTTTTACTCTTTTAACAACAGACTGCAAAGATAGTTAAGTGGCTCATTAAGAGGTGGAATTATGACATTTGTCCCTGGTCAGAATAACTATTTTCCTTGAGGAAAAAAACCCTGCTTCCATGTTTTGTTTTGTTTTTAATAGACTGATTTCTGTAATCTGCTGCTTTGCCATCATTTTCATTTTTTGCTTTCTTCCTCCCCGGTGCTGAGGTGCCACCCAGTCATAGAAAACTTTGATGGTTATATTATTTCTATATCTGTTCAATCACATATAAACATGGATATATGCATATATACCCAACTGATAATTATTTTAAGACCTTAAGTAAGAGTGCATGTAAGGAGGTCAAACTGCACACTTAGGACTTTATTGGATGTGGCAAAAACCATGTCATACAGACATGATGATAACACAAAAGGGTGAGATTATCAGACAATGATGTTGTTCAGCCATTCTGGCAGTGTAGCACAGGCATGAATAAGGCATCACTTTTTATTGATGGCTTTGCTCATCAATAAAAAAATTATGCCTCATCGGTTGCAGCACTACACCCGGGAACGGCTGAGCAATAAGGAGGTCAGATATTTTCATTCTTTGTATTATTGTTGCATCCTAAATGATGTGGTATTTTAGTGGTATGTACCTCATCTGATAAAGTCCTTATCCTAGGAGGAAATGAGTCATAGGACAGAGGTCAATGTGTTTATAAAAGAAGTCTGAATTTATTGAAGATTATAAAGACATTGATTAATATCTAAGTAGCACAGAATAGAAACACTCCTTAGATAACCAGCATTCAAATTTGATCAGTAGTTTGTGTGAAAAGGAAGCAAGGCTACAGCCACACTGTAGAAATAATGCAGTTTAACACTGCTTTAACTGCCATAGCTCAATGCCATTGGGATTCTGGGGTTAGTAATTTTGTGAGAAGTTTAATGTTCTCTGTTACAGATCTTTGGTGTCACAACAAAATACAAATCCCAAACAAGCCCCGGGGCAGGTACAGGAGTGAAATAGGGGAAAACCAAGTGTTATCTACAGGCATTCTCAGACTAAGCAACCGGCATTTTCAGAGTTCAAAAACAGAACAATTTGTTGGTACAGTAATCCAGAAAGCTAACCCTACAGGGTTGTTGTTCAGAAGGAAATTTAACTAACAAACAGTACATTAAAAGCATATTCCAATCTTCCAAATCTAGTGGGATACACAACCATTGGCTACCCATCACCCTCACTCCCTTTTCTCACAGTATCAGCATTCAGCCTCCTTTTCCTAGAGCTGAGACCCAGTTGCAATGCTTATCAAACCATTCCTGACATAGACCACATACTCCCTTCTACAGTTAGGCCACATACTTGTCAACAAGCACAGAAAAATGCAAACACAATTGCTTACAAGGTTAAACAGCAAAACTGAACTTGGCAGAAAAAGGTCATGTCCAGGACTTATCACTGGCATATGGCCCTTTACCACAATATATGATAATACCCAGTTTACTCTATTTCCATCGGATCAGGCCCCATGTGTCCATGGGATCCTGTCCATCAGGCTGCTCCTCCCTGATGCTGCCAGTTCCCTGACTCTTCCAGAAGGCAGGCAGGGGTCCTAGCATGTGAGGCTAATCATAAGCAGGGGGTCTGCTTTCACTTGTTATGGGACACCTGCCTGGATTCCATGTTATTGAGAAAATGGTGGCAGAAGTTTCAGCAATGGACTGGTGTCCTGTTTTGACTCTGACCCATCTTTTTCAGGTAACGGGGGAAATGGGCCACCTCCACCACCAGGATACACTTGCAGGGAACCAGTGTATCCTGGCTAATGTAGATAAGTCCTAGGGCACTCCTATGATTTACTTAGGTTTAAGGCCAGCAAGTACTCATTGCTATTTCCTTGTATCAGTTCTAAGCCCTTGATTTATCCAACCTCTTGGAGAGCATAGAAATTTTAGAGACCAAGAGTGTGATTAATATTTTAAAATGGTAATAAAGCTGAATTCTTCAGCAGCATTGTGACTGCCTGAATGAGCATTTCCATCACCACCACCACCCAAAAAAGGTAGCTGCGTGACACTCACTTTGAAAGGTTATTGGTGAAAGGAAATTTCTGTGGCAACCTGGATCATTAACTACCTTTTCCACTATACTGGGAAGCAAAGGAGACACATGCAGTACATCATCAAGCAAACACATAGCAATGTTGCACATTACCTTCCAGGCAGGGAGCCAAGATGTTTTTATTCTGCCAAGTTTCTAATAGTTCTTAAATAGTTTGTCCTTCCTTATTTGCTGCTGGTTCTTAAGTGATTGTTTTTAGTCTTGAGAAACCCCACAATTTTCATTTTAAAAAACTGGCAATCCAAACAAGAGGATGTTATATTATAAATAAGTCAAATCACTCTTCAAAAGCCAGTAACAACAAATATCGGGGGGGGGGGGAGAAAATAACCTGAAAAAAATTGACCCCCAACTCCCTTTAAACCCAATGTTGGAATCAAGATTTTAAAAAAACACTCCAAAATAGGTTTATGTTTAGAAAAAAGTCCAATTCTTTACTTCATGCATAAATCTACTGAAAATAAGGCCATCACAATGCTACACTTTCCCATTTCTCACTATGGTAACAAAACAAATGATAATGAGATATATCTACCCAACACTTAACCTGAGGATAGTATCTCAGACGATTATGCCTTTGCTCTTTGTGACATGGGAAAACAGTAGTCTCATTGACTAACTAGGTTCCTTCAAAATCAAACAGTCTTGCAATTTTATCCTGGAATACTGCAGGCTGGGAATCAAATAAGTGAGGCCAGGAGGTGTTTTTTTTTTTTTTTTTTTTGAGTTATTGTCATCTTATGATATTATTTGTGTACAAGAGACATGGATAACCAAAAATGAGATGGATGAGGGGGCAATTCCAGGTTATAATATTTGGTCTCTTCCTGCCATTCACCTAGAACATAAAGGTAGACCAGTAGGGTGTTTGGGTATTTTTTTCTTCCTAAAATGGAAGCCCTAAATGAGTGTATAAATATTATATGGGGAGTTCCAGCCCTTGTCCTTAAAATTACAGCAGACAATAAAGTAATTTCAATTGTGATGAATGCATCTATTTCCCCAAGAAATTCCCAAGTATTATGAGGCTTCCCTCTGGGACTCCCTCTCCATTTTAGTACAGTGGGCCCTTGGTATTCACTGGGGTTTGGTTCCAGGACCCTCCATGGATACCAAAATCCATAGATGCTCAGGTTCCATTATATACAATGACATAGTAAAACGGTGTCCCTTACATAAAATGGCAAACAGCAAGGTTTGCTATTCAGATTTTTTTTTTAATATTTCCAAGCCATGGATATTTGAATCTGTGGATAAAGAATACATGGATATGGAGGGCTGACTGTAGAAACACTGGAGGAGTCTTACCCACAAGCTGTCATAATGATAATCAGGGACTTTAATGCAAGAACATTCAACAACATTCAGCATCTGCTAGCTGTGATTGAAATAGAAGCACATGATGACTACTCCCTCTCTCCCAAAGTTCTAGGGATTCCCTTATTAATGTGAATGGTATTTTCTAACAAAGTTCCTATATAAAATCAACTATAGATTTATCAATGGGAGATGGCTAGGAGATGTAAATGGAAGTCCTTCAAAGATTCCAGTGTTATAGCTAACTTCATGGTGGTACACTTTGGAGACAGTGATCTTCAGCCTACTGGTATATATGCTTACAGAAAACTGACCCCAACAGCCTTTGATTAAATCAGAATGATCCTATAACCCGGTCTGCAATTAACAGCTTCAACAGACTTCAATGGGGATAAACACCCTGCTCAAATGATATCATGCCTCTTGTCCACTATTCCCTGTAAGCACTGGAGGGATCAGATTTGGAGCTTAACCTACAATTCACCCCAGATATTGGACATCTTTAGGACTTCAACTGAATCTATTAGATCTAATATTGAGATCCTAGTAGGCAAGAAAATTGTAATGCCCCTAAAGGACCAATCTTGGTTTGATAAGGAGTGTCACCTTAAAATGAAATCCATCAATCTATTGGTAAAAAAAGCAAAAGAAACTAAATTTAACACACACAACCCAATTTGGGAGCAATTCTGAAAATTAAAAAGGTATCCAAAATACTCCTGAAGGGGAAACATTGCTTTTAAAAATCTAATTTGGTCAGATTTAGCCCAGGCAATGGAGTTTAAGGATCACAGGAAATTTTGGAACATTGTCAATTTTTGGCATGAAGCCCAGTAGGATCGATCTGGCCCCAAATGTACCACAGCATATGTGACTGAGCCATTATTATCCCATCTTTAATCATCATAATTCCAACATAAAAGGCCCAGAATTCCATCTTGAGTTAAACCATTTAAATCTGTGGCCACCAATTGCTGAAGCTGAAATCACAAGCATAATATCATTGTTACCTAGTGGGAAAGCCACAAGAAAAGATGAAATTTGTGCATAAGTTTTTAAGGGAAATGTAAGTTGGTGGGTACTCTTTTTATGCGAAGTTTTCAACTACATCAACTTGACAGAAACATCCTCGTGGGCTGGTATCAAAGTATAATTATTCCCATATATAAAAAGCCTGATTGATCTTTCCCATCAAATTACAGACCAATTAGTCTGATAGACATAGTTGCAAAAATAGATGCCCGGTATCCATTAGACAAACTAGAGAACTGGGCCACAGAAAATAAGATCTTTAATGAAGAACAGGCAGGATTCTGGAATGGCTATTTCACCTTGGACAACTGTTTTGTGCTGAATTGTCTAATATATAAATACACAATAAAGGAAAGGGCATCTTTTTGCAGCATTTGTTGAACACTGATATCACCTTTTGTCCCTTGCCAGAGCACTTTATATTGATACTTCTCTGAAGATGAGAATGTCCTCACTGTGATCACTTATGGAATCTATTCGAGCAGGCAGAGGTGTAAAACAAGGTTGTGTTTTGGGACTTTTCCTCTTTAACCTTTTCATTAACAATATTATATATCACATAAACAAGGATAAATTCTTCTCCCTCTTCAACTTGTGGGGGGCAAATCCCCCTGCTTCTACATTTAGATGAAATAGTACTTCCCTCTTATACTCAAATCAGACTTAGAATACTCCAAGCTAATATGGATGTATATTGTTCAGCCAACAAATTGTCAATCAATTATTACAAGACCAATGATCACAAGATCAATTATCTGCAGCACCTAACATCCTGCTTCACAACAGCTGCAGAGCTGTTTGGGCTGGAAGTCAACCTGAAGAAAACAGAAGTTCTTTACCAGCCTGCACCACAGGATAACACCACCATCCCCACATTGCCGTCGGCATATCTGTGCTTAAGTCCATTTAGCAGTTCACCTACCTGGGATGCATCATCTCCTCAGATGCCAAGATTGACAAAGAGATCGATCACAGATTAGCAAAGTCACATAGCGCATTTGGAAGACTTTACAAGAGTCTGGAGTAATAAACACCTGAGGTGAAGGACAAAAATCAGTGTGTATAGAGCCATTGTACTGTCTATTCTCCTTTATGGATCTGAAACATGGTTCACCTATCGCCACCACTTATGACTCCTCGAACGCTTTCATCAGTGCTGTATACACACAATCCTAAATATACACTGGACTGACTATGTGATTAATGTTTCTGTCCTTGAGCAAGCAAGGATCACCAGCATTGAGGCCATGATATTGAGAACACAGCTGTGCTGGGCAGGGCACGTTTCTAGGATGGAGAACCATCGCCTCCCAAAAATAGTACTCTACGGTGAACTCACCACGGGTCAGTGTAAGAGGGGTGCTCCAAAAACAGCGATACAAGGACTCCCTGAAACGACACCTCAAGCTCGGCCAAATTGATCACCAACAATGGTCTGCCCTGGCCTCACGGACACGCACTATCCACAATGCTGCAGCCTTATTTGAGAACTCATGCCGAACAAGTCTTGAAAAGAAATGACAATGCAGAAAGAATCACAACCCAGAAACATCACCCAAGGAGACCTTCTGCTGTGCTTTCTGCAACCAGACTTGTTCATCTCGAATTGGCCTTTTTAGTCATCAGTGTGCTTGCAGAAAGTGCAGGATGAGTCCTTCCTGAATCTTTGTTTGCAAAGAAAAGCCAGAGAGAGAGAGAGAGATCACAAGACCAAATTTGTAGTCTTCAAAGATGGAACTAAGAAGCACAATTGGCATATTGGGCAAAATGAGATAGAACAGGGGACTTTGTATTCTTACTTGGGTATATTATTTTCTGCTTCTGGCTCATGGGAACCACATGTCAGGGCTACAAAACTAAAGGCTGAGCAGCTCACAAGTGTAATTCTTAACTTTTGGTACACAATAAGAGGAAGACATGAGTCTTCAATTTTGCATTGGATTAAAGTATAAAATCCAGCTACAGATATTGTCTCTCTCTCTCTGGCTTTTCTTCGCAAACGAAGATTCAGGAAGGACTCATCCCGCGCCTTCTGCAAGCGCGCTGATGACTAAAAAGGCCAATCCGAGATAAACAAGTCCGGTTGCAAAAAGCGCAGCAGAAGGTCTCCTTGGGTGATGTTTTTGGGTTGTGATTCTTTCTGCGTTGTCGTTTCTCTTCAAGACTTGTTCGTCGTGAGTTCTCAAATAAGGCTGCAGCATTGTGGATATTGCGTCTCCATGCCTCCCGATGTGAGGCCAGGGCGGACCACTGTTGGTGATCAATTTGGCCAAGCCTGAGATGTTGTTTCAGGGAGTCTTTGTATCGCTTTTTTGGAGCACCCCTCTTACGCTGACCCGTGGCGAGTTCACCGTAGAGTAGTATTTTTGGGAGGCGATGGTCCTCCATCCTAGAAACGTGCCCTGCCCAGCGCAGCTGTGTTCTCAATATCATGGCCTCAATGCTGGTGATCCCTGCTTGTTCAAGGACAGCAACATTCGTCACATAGTCAGTCCAGTGTATATTTAGGATTGTGCGTAGACAGCGCTGATGAAAGCGCTCGAGGAGTCGTAGGTGGTGGCGATAGGTGACCCATGTTTCAGATCTGAGATTTGAAGCTTTCAAGTTGCTTCAGACATGGATGATATCCAGAATGGAATTTTAAGAACTTTCTTGGGAACTCCACTATACATCCTGGTACAGAACTTGTGGCTGGAAATGGGATTGCAGCCCTGGCTCATGAAGAGCTGTCTGTTTACTTTAAGTTTTTGTTTAAGACTGAAAGGAATGCCAGACAATCTCCTAGCAAAACTATGTTTTGGGGAACAAGTGGGTCTTAGCTCCTCAAAAGAAAAATCCTGGTATCACAGTATCACATGTCTTCTTCATAAATCTGGCTTTTCAGAAACTTATTTTCCACAGAAAGATAAGTTTCTGTGGAAATTATCAGCAAAGAAAGAATGCAAGTTACATGCCAATGATATGTTCTTACAAGAAGACTTCGCATTTCTCCCCTTAATTAAAATCTTCCCATGGTATAATTTACTTAAACACTTTCGAGGCCCAGAGGACTACCTGTCTAAAATTTAAAAGTTTTATTTAAGAAGGGAGCTCACATTAGCTAGGTTTCAGCTGATGCCTCCCACAATTCTGGACAATCAATTAGCTAAGCTCCCTTATTGTTTACACTACTGTCATTGTGGTCTGGATGAAGCTGAGAACCTCTTACACTACTTGCTTAGTTGTCCTTTGTCAAAGGGAATTAGAAGAAAAATAGCTTTTGTGGGGTACCTATTAAAAACAGTTGGTCCCTCTGCCAAAAAATGAAATAAAAAATAGAAATAGAATTTTTGCTTTTTAACAGATTCAAGTATCACTAGAAGAGCTGCAACTTTCTTAATGGCATTAGCTAAAGCCTGTGCAAGTTATTATAAAGCATTTCCCAAAGTTTGAATTCTTTCTGCACCATGGCTTCATTTTGTATATTTTGATCCTTACTGGTAAGCTTAATAGTTTTAGAAATAGTGTTGAAAATCTATGTTATTTATTTTCTGTTTTAACTTTGTTACTTGATATTTGTATAACCTCTTTGTTTTTTACATTGTGATGACCTATGGTTATAAGCAATTAAAATTTGAAGTGAACATTAAAAAAAAAGTTTCCAGGAACACACATAGTTTTTACCCCCTGCAAAAATAATGTCTTCTGTGCAATCCCCCACCTCACCATCAATTTTGCACACAGCCCTCCTCTATGTATATCTCAAACCAGTGTTTTTTGCACAAATATGAGTTTTGCCTCAAATGCACATTATTTTTGTGCAAAGAAACCATATATATTTATGCGCAGAACAATTTCCTGAAACAAAGATGTGTGAATACTGACAAAAACTCTGAAAAAATTCCCTCCTGTGTTATTCTTACCATTTTTCAGTTAGGAAATGAATAATGGAAGATCTTTCTTTCTTTGATTTCTTTCCATCCCTACCCTGAAGACAACTTGGAGACTTCATGTAGTTCAAATAGAGCTGTTTGATTGTTGAACATGACAAAGATTGGGTTAGCTTCTTCTTTGGTTCATTTTTTTTTATCAGGACTTTCCAAGAAAAATAAAGGCTTCATATATAAAATGTTTCATAAATCTGACAGAAAGAAGGTGATATTTTAAAATATTGAATTAGGTAGAAACCAAAATCCCCCCTTCTGACTGAGGGTTTTGGGTATTTAGCTCTGGATCCCAGTATATTCAACCATGTTTGTGGTGCTGACCTAGGGATGTCATCTTTTTCTTTCTTCTGTCGCTGGAAGGTATAACAGTCATATGGCAGGGAGGTACAATATGCTCTTTACATACGTTTCTAGGATGGAGCACATCGCCTCACAAAAACAGTACTCTACGGTGAACTCACCATAGGTGAGCGTAAGAGGGGCACTCCAAAAAAGTGATACAACGACTCAAATTGGCCTTTTTAGTCATCAGCATGCTTGCAGAATGCACGGGATGAGTCTTTCCTGAATCTTCGTTTGCGAAGAAAAGCCAGAGAGATAGAGAGATAACAGTACTCATTGAATATAGCCAATGCAGATTATTAATATTTTCATTTGGTTCATTTTATTCTTTATTAATTACAGTTGTATCCTGACTTTCCTCCAGAGAACCACATGGTTCTTCTGCTCCCTTCTTTACCATCAAAACACTGTGAGGTAAGTCAGGCAGAGAGGGAGAGAGTCATTAGCTGACAGTCACCCATTCAGTTTCCTGGCTGAGAATTCGGGTTTTCCAAGTCTGGGTCCAGCACTCTGAATACTGTGTGGTTAGACACAGGATCTCTCAAAATTCACTGTTTCCTCATAAAAGAAAGAATGTGGGATATTTTAATTTTAATGCTAGAAAAATTTAAGCCAACAGACTAGTCCAATCCTTCTCAGGATCACCCAAATGGAACTTATCTTACCTATTCTTAAACAACTTCACTTGTTTCCAAGCACCTAAATTTAACCACAAATTTTAAAGTATCATCTGAAGGATCCCCAGGCAGAGGATGTGTATGGCTTCCATGTTAATACCACAATGAATCCACTCTGGGTGATACTCTGAATGTTAAAGGAGGTAAAGTATAAATAGGTCCAGCTCCTTGGCTAGTCCCTTTAAAGTTCAAAGAAAAACCCAGAATGAACTTATCACTAACAGGGGGTTGGACTAGATGGCCCTCGTGGTCTCTTCCAGCTCTGCAATTCTATGATTCTATGTGAGTCACCAGTTGCTTCTGCCCCCTATACCAACACCAATATACCTGAACACTACAGACATATTTTGAAAACCCTTTCCAGAAGTTTGACAGGAGGTGAGAAGCAAAAGGGCTTTGGTGAGTGCCACAAGACAAGTCTTATATGAATGATTCAATCACAAAGGTTTTTTTAGAGTAAGGAGATTTTCAGACAACACTGTTATAGTGTTACTATTCCACTTTATTTGCTATGGCTGCCTCCTGTTGAATCCTGGGATATGCAGTTTAGGGAGGGGCATTTACAACTCTCAGCCAGAGATCTTAGGCCTCACTAAACTACAAACCTCAGAATTCCACAGGAGGAAGCCAGAGCAGTTAAAGTGGAATAGTAACACTATAACAGTGTAGTCTGAAAATCTCCTAAGGTTGGATATTTTGATTGAAAAGTGCACACAGAGGAGAAACAAATGTGCCTGTTTCACTCTTTTCATTTTTATTTTAAAAATCATTTTGAGGCTGCAATTATTATTTCCCCCAGATACGATTTAAAAAATGATGACAGGAAACAAACAACCCAGGTCTGATTTAAGTTGCTAAAAAGGCAAGGGTCCTTGTTATGAAATCTAGGAAATCAATTCACAAACTGCTGAAATGCATTAAAATTTCAGCCAGCTGTCATTCTGAAAACTGATCCTGAGAGAAGCAAAATTGCTGCATGTGCACAGAAGGAATTGGTGAAGGGCGGGGGTCAGGGAAAGTGGAGGAGGAAATAGAAACAGAGTAAATAATATTTTGGATAGATTTGTGTTTTTAAGCTGCCTCATTTTGATTATGTGAAAGACCTGAACAAAGTCATTCACAAGTCTCTGGTTTTATGTGATCTCATCACAAGAGGACTAAAATAAACCAACATATGCTGAGAGAAAGGGGGTCTTGTGAACCCATCTACCTACTCAAGGGAAAATGAGTGACTCCTATGTTGTGAAATCTATATAAATAAAATAATTTTGAAAACTATGCAAAGTGTATAGATTGAGCTCATAGAAATCAAGCAGGCACATACCTAGCTGAAGGGACTAGAACACAGCAACATCAGTCTAGCACCCCAAAATCCTATGATCCCAAAAGCTACTTTCAATGGCAGGTTTGTAGGGATGTAAATCTCCATAAATTTCATTCTCACAGGTAAGAATGAATAATTTTGCCATATTTTTCTCCTCACTGCAAATAACTCATTGAAAACTTTTCAAGTTTTCAAGAACTGTTCACAATTCAGAACTCCTCTGAGAAATCAAACAACCCCCAAATGCATGTGGAGTTTGTGCAGAAAATTGCATTTTTCTCCATAGAAAACATTTCTGCACAGGAAATAAATTTCCTATAATTTCTGAACGGAAATAACAGAAATATTATTTCAAGCACAGGAAATGATGTTATTTCCAATACAGTAAATGCCATTTTCTACACAAAAAAACTCATGTGCATTCTTCATACAGAGTAAATCCTGAACTGTGAGGCTTCTCATTCATCTAGGATTCTCCTCATCAGGGTTTCTGAGCAGTCAAGAAACCAATTTTTAAAAACATTTTAAGAATATTCTTTCCAATCCTATTCCCAAGATGATAACTCTAGCCACTAGGGATATACAGAATATTCACCAAATTCCTCATCTGCAATGTTGAGACACCATCTCAAAAAAACTGGCAAACCATGTGTGAGAGTGAAAAGACCACATTTCCCTCCCCTGTCAACATCTCCACAATTTGCATAAAAGTCTGCCATGAGCCTCCCCCTCTCCCATTAAGTACAGAAGGAAATTATTATTGATAGAATAGAATGCAAATAAATACCTCCACTGCTACTATTTTATTGAAAATAATTCCTGCAGTGAGGTACAAACCATGATAGTTTGTGTAAATATCATTGTCACTTGTGTGTGTATGTGTGTGTAATGTGCACAAAAAAAATCTCCCAAATGTGAAAAATGTTTAAAAAATTTCTCACCATCTCAGCTCATGGGGAAGGAGAAAAAAACTAGATGTTTCATTCTTGTCCACAAGAACAAGACAAGCAAGTCTTTACGTCTTCTACTATCTACTATATGAGTCTCATATAGGGTCAGCATATCTGCTTGTGTTCTGTATGACTTTCACATGTATTCAAAGAACAACCACTCAGATTCAGTGTACCCTCAAAATGCACTCTTTTGCTCTCCTGATGGAACGATTTTTCAGTATTGAATATACTGAGGAATACACCCAAATATATATTTCATACAAAGTGTGTGTGTGGGAGGCATACACAAACTACATCCTCACAGTAAAACACACAGAGACACAGACACAAGAGGAAAAGAGCTGCAGCCTCTTTTATCCAAGGACAACAAGCTGTGAAAAGCATGCTCTGTTCAAAAGATCCCCCCTATTGAGAATCAAAAGTCTTTCTAATTACAGAGGAAGCATTTACATCTGTGAGTGTGTCATTCAAGTCTCTGAATAGCCCAGCATTGCATTTTTACAAATACTGGGAAGCAAACCAAAAACCCACTCTCCTTCACTAAAAATTTCCAGACTGTTTTATTGAAAAGATGCCAAGGCAATTTGCTGGATGCATTTTACCATGTTTTATGCAAGCTAAGATTTTATCCTAGGAGAACCAACCAGCCAGCTTCAGAAAGTAAATTCAAAAACAAAAAACCAAAATCCCTAAACCACTGATGGAATTGAAAGCACTTCATAAGCTTCCAGTTTTAATAATATTTAACTATTGTGTTTGGCCCAATGACGCAAATAATGAAACTCAATGAAGAACAGGGGGTATTACATTGGGGGTGGGAAATTAAAGGTTTCGATATCCATGACTATAAAGCTCTAAATGCTTTTTTATCTAGAGAAAAATAGAGCTTATACGAAGCATTGCTAGAGAAAAATAGAGCTTGTACGAAGCATTGCTACCATGAATTTATGAGGCATTTGGTCATATATACTCGAACTAAGTAACTGAAAATACGATATAGCCCATCATCTGGAAAACATACATAGGGCTCTTAAGAGCTAAGAGTGGGGTTGGGCTCTGGTTAAACACACACACACAATGAGTGTTGTCAAGATTTTCAAACACTCTGGCTCAGGTTTTGTGAGAGGGCCCTTTCACAGGTTTCAGGCTTCAACAAGATTAGAGATGTCATGAGAAACTAGAGGTCTCATGAGAGACTGGAAATCTCATAAGAGGCCATCCTCTCTGAGACATTGCTTGTGCTTTATATAGGCCTGCCTCACATGCTGTCATCTATCCCTGTAAAGCTGAACCCAGGAAGAGTGGGCACCAGCCACACTCACAACCAATGGACTCCCTGCAGCACTTGATATTCGAGGCCATTTCACTGTGTAGCAAATGCTCATGGGTCAATCTACTATGAGTATGGCTGATACCTGCTCTTCCTACTCTCACCTGATGAAGAGTATGGGATCTGGGGCTGCATTGCCCCAAAGACAAAAAATGTATGCAACATAGATGGTTGCCAGACCCTTCCTCTATACTGCTGGGCCCTGGTAATTTGTACCAGTTTCCCTTCCACCATCAGTTGTGGTCATACATAGAAAGAAGGAGGAGCCTTTGCAGATGGTAATCCTCTTCACGCATCAGGACTCAAACCCACAAGGGTGGGTTTAATTTCTAGAAAATGAGAATATGAGGGCTCAAGTCAGTCTCAAAATTTCCCTTCCCATAAGCTGCACACCCTTCTCCATATTTTTTTTAATGTGTGGGGAGAAAGAAAATTGCACTCCGTGCTTGCTCTTTTCAAAATTCATAGTGCCCCAGTACAGATCAATCTCTTGTCCTAAACCACAGTCCAGACAAATCCAATTTGTACTAATTAGCAGACATCTCAAAGCAAAAAATGGGATTAGAGAGAGGAACCAGAGAAATGCTTGATAACAAGGTGGAGTACCTCAGGTGATAATGCCCCGACTCCTTTAAAAGAATCTAATGCAGGCTTAGGCTTAGGGGCTGATTTTCAGGGACTGAGTCTTCAACAGTCATCTGACAAAACATGGGACTGAAGAGTTGCAGCTCAGAATCAGAGAGCTCATCTAAATGGGCCAGAATATGCCGGCTCCCCACCACCATATTCTGGTTGCAGATGTGGCCTGTTCCTCTCCTGCTGCTGGCAAGAAATTGGGTGAAATCCAGACTGCCAAACCCAACCAACCCTCCAGCCACTGCTGACTGCTTCCCACTTTTATGGATCCAGGCATGAGGCCCACAGCATGTGAGCAAGGATCTCTGCATGTGACCAGCCTGGTCATATGCTGCAGGCTTGCTTCATGAATCCAGAGAGTGTGATGTGGACAGCAGCTACAACAATGGGCCAGTGTAGTGGTAGGGCCTTCTGTGGTCCCACAGGGCCTGATCCACTTCTTCCAAAGAGAAAGTTTTTTTCCAGGTATTTTAATGTAATAGTTTATCGGGCTTTACCACATCTTAGCCCTGTCTTTGCCCTTGGTATAGTGACGACTGCACAAGGGCAAAACGGGTCAAAAGCGCTGCATCATTAGGACTGAAGTGCTCAAAGATGGGTCCAATATGGTGGTTAATAGCCTATCTAGACAAGACCAGATTCAGACAAACCAAAGGATTCAGGAAAACACCAGGTCAGGAAGGTGATATACTTTAGGCATGGATTAACTATAGCAGAAAGCCTTCTTATCCCTTTTCCTGGCTAGAAGACCCAATGGCCAGCCTGGATGGGCTGTCAGTTGGCTGAATGCCTCAGGTTATTTTATTGTCTAACTAGATGCTCCAATCTGTAGTTCTCTAACTCCCCAGAGAGGGAAGTGGCATCCAGTTTCAAAGACTGTGTTTAGATCCTGGCTTCTCCGAACATCAGGAAACACTACTCTCTGAGTTACCAGCTGACCAACTCTGTCTCAGCTACTCCTGGTTTGTTAGATCCTGAGTCAGACACAGAGTCATTTAAGCCTTTTAACAACTTAAGGTTGAAGAGGGCAACTAGTTACCCTCACAACAGAAAGGGTGTATCCATGCTGCAGTCATAACAGTTTGACACCACTTTAAGTGCCATAGCTCTATCCTATAAAATCCTGGGATTTGTAGTTTTGCAAGGTCTTTAGCCTTTTCTACCAAAGAGTGCTGATACTTCACCAATCCCAGGATTCTTTAGGATGTCAAGCTGCAATATCCCTACAATGTGGATACACTAGAGAAAGATGTCAGGTGATAGCGTGCACTGCGAACCTAAACAGGTCCCAGGCAGCATAAAATAGACAGCAGAGTGTTGTTCCTTCAAGCATCAGAATAAAGGCACAGACACCTTTGTGTCTAAAATAAACTGCTTCTCTTTACTTGGGCAAAATGAAGAGTATTTACAGATATATACAGCATTCAAGAGAAAACATTTTCACTCTGTGAAATCCAACACAGAACTGCTCAGTTCAACTCTATAGGACAAACCTAAATACCCATCTCAGCAGAGTTCCTAGCACCTATCCCAGTCAGCTCTGCACCAGAGCTGAGAGCTCATCAATATTGATACATTTGCAACTACCACTAGCACTCTCTCTCTTCTGTACTCTGCAGACTGTTACATTCCAGATCTTTACAGAATGCATTTATTTACTGTATGTCCCAATATCCTGACACCCCTCTATATTTATTCTTAAAGAGCTGTATTTAAACACATTGCACCATACCAAATTTAGACAACAAATATTGGTATTTAACAGGACCTAGTGCTTTTGTAAACATGTTAGCTTCACTGCCACATAACATTGCAATTTAACCATTTTCTGCCCCTCTTGGGTTAATTTCAAGATCTCATTGAAATTGTTAGGTTCACATGTAAACTGATACACCCTGACAGAATTATCCACTGTGAATCTTTGAGATGGTACCCCTTTTGTCACACGATCAGACCTTCTGGGTATTGAAACTTGTGGCACCTCAGAACCCTCATCCTAGCTTTTTTCTTGCTTAGGACCTTGTCCCTGTTGCACTTCAGTTTTAATTACTACAGGGTTGTTGTTTTCTTTTTGTTTGTTTGTTTTTGTTTTTGCATTTGTATCAGACATAACTGTCTCTTGCATGTGCTGATTTTCCTGTGTATCTCCATTTACAGGCAGAAGCACCACAGAGTTTAAGTGAACTTGGATCCAACTGCAATGTTCCTTAAACTGTGCATTCCTGGAAACTGAGACTTTACCATTCCCAAGTGCAAACCTTCAGGCTTTAGAGCCACTTTGATAACCCACAAATCTTAGTTTCTGTGCCTTTGGAGATCCTTTTCTCCTTGAATTCTTGGGTATGTTAACCCATGCAAAACTCCCCAAAATTCTTAGATGCTTAACTAAAGTTTTTTTAACCATACAACAAAAAATATGGAGTTTCCTGTATCACAGAGTTCCATAGTCTGTTATGCAAATAATTGACAGTTAGGATTGCCTTGACCCAGTATTTCTGATCCATCCTGGAATGAAATATTCATCATTTGCAAAACACCAAATTTGTGTTCTGCAATGTCATTCTAGCTGGGTGTAAAGGAGACGGAGCATCTGTGGAAGATGCCCCTCTATTTTAGACATTTCTGGAATTTATCTGACATGAATTCCCCCCAGAATAACTTTGCATACAGCCCAACTGAACCTGGTGCTTCCTTTCAACATAATTACACCAGTTCTGAAATGTTTCATAGACTTCAGACTTGTTCTTCAATAAATAACAAATTCCAAACCCTGAAAAATCATCAACAATGACCATGGCATATCTGGCCTCTCCCAAAGATGAGGAAAAAGGAGCAGTTAAATCAGTGTGTACCAACTCAAAGTCTTCCTTAGATTTCCTATCACTTCGGAATTGGCGATACCTTTGATTTGCTCTTCCTGCAAATAGAACAATCTAAGAAAACATTGCAGTTGTTCACTTTCAAATCATAACACACATCAAGCATTTGTTTCAAAACCTTACAACTAGAGTGACCCATTCTCTGTGCATCAAATGAATGCAGTCATTATGCACTGGGGTGTTAGTCATTACAGCCTGGGCTAAACCAGCTTTGGGATGCATATAATAAAGCGGATTTTTCAATTCCCCCTCTGCACAAACATTACCATCTTTTAAAGTAAAACATTTCTTGACAATAAAGGTAATCTCACATACCTCTTCTGCTAGTGAACTTACAGAGAGTAAAGAAATTTCAAGAGATGGCAGATAAACCACTTTGTCAACATTTTGACCTAAACATGAAATAAAACATTTTTCTCCCTTCACAACAGATTTATGGCCATCAGCAAGTCTCACATGTTGAATTCTGGATTTAGATATTTCTACAAATTCAGTTATTATTGGCTATATGCACACTGAAGCCACTGTCCAGAACCCACAAAGTTTGATCAGATGGACTATCTTTTCTCACCACTGCAGACATGGCCACTGTGTAACATGGTTCTTCTTCCTTTTTCGCCTTGGATTTGAAGCCGCTATTCTTTTTCTGTTGATTAGGAGGACACTGTCTTGCAAAATTCTTAGCAGAACCACAGGTCCAGCATTTTTAAATGCCAATGCAGCCTCTGTCTCTTTGTCATTCACCATTTTATGGCTGTTGGGGTCATCAGGCTTCTTCCTTGGCTTAAAGTGTATTTCTTCCCCCTTTGCTGTTTTCCTTTCTCCTCCTCGAGCAGACGACCACTGATATAATTCACAGACAGTTCTTTCTCTGGAATTGCTTCCATGCTGTTTATCAGTGCATCAAAACTGAAATCAAGGCTACTCAAAGTTATGCAGACCTTCTTTGGCTCCTCATAATCAAGTTCAATTGGATGCAGCTTCCCAAATAGAGAATGAGGATAGCCAAGTGTTGACTTACATCATTGCCAGGTTTTAGCTGTGCCTTGTAGAGCTTTCTTCTGAGTAAGATTTTGGATCCTGCTGTCTCATGCACATAAACAGCTCTTAAAGCATCCCAGCGTTACTTGGCTGTGTTTAAATCATGAACATAAGTCAACTGCAAATCTTCCAGCCCCAAAATAGGGCATGCTCCTTTTCTTCTGCCTTCCTCTCAGGAACAGTTGGAGCTACAGTAGTGTGGAGGACTGGATCCCAAAGCCCCTCTCTTCTCAAACATATATGCATTTTTAAGCTCCAATCCAGGTAATTATACTCATTCAGTCTTTCAAAGGTAGCCCACTCATACTCTGTGCAGATGCCATCTAAGCAGTTCAGCAAACTATCAAGCCCCTTTCACAGCCTTGCTTATGTCAGGAAATGACATGGATGTGACCACAAGATGGAGCTGTAAGCTTAGTAATGAAAGTAGTGAAGCTCCAGTGGCAGGTGTGTGTGTGAGTTAGTACTTGAGAGTATACACAGCTGAGATGCCTGATGTAACAGACATTGTTTAACTGCCTATACAAAGGAGATGGGAATTATCTCCAGTGTGGGTTCGTTGTGGATGGTGGTTGGCGAAGCAGTTTGTTGGTTTAAGAGAGATTTATGAGTATTAGAGATGACTATCCTATACTATGTATATATATTGTAAATATACTACAAACAAAGATTAAAGCCCTCAAGTTGAGTGAAGGCTGGCCTTGTTGCTGTCTTTATTTGGCAAGCCAGAGCTCAAGGCAGTGTGCTGGGGTGAAGGATTTTTTTCTTCTCAGCCTGAAGTCTTTTGCAGAAGTGTCTCTAGAAAACCTACTCCTTGGTGTCCTGTTGATGTGGAACAACTCTGCAGGTGGTCGTGGTGGACACAGCGCGTCTTTCTATGCCCCAACAGCTTCTCACCAAAAGATCAGCAGTCTTGACCAGGAACCTCCAGACAGTTTACCCCAGTCCACAGGCATCCACAGATCACAGTACACTGGCACAGACTGGTATTACTGGTCAGACTGGTGTAGACTGGCACAGCATGGCATAGCCTGGGCCCATAACCTGTCAGATGATAGCATGCACTGGGAGCCTAAGCAGGTCCCAGGCAGCATAAAATAGACAGCAGAGTGTTCTTCCTTCAGGCATAAGAATAAAGGACACATAGGTCTGTGTCTAAAATAAACTGCTTCTCTTTACTTGGGCATAATGAAGAGTATTTTCTGATATATACATCATTCAAGAGAAAACATCTTCACTCTGTGAAATCCAACACATAACTGCTCAGTTCAACTGTATAGGACAAACCTAATACCCAGCTCAACAGAGTTCCTCTCACCTCCCCAGTCAGCTCTGCATCACAGCTGAGAGCTCATCAATATTGATACATTTGCCACAGCTGCTAGCTCTCTCTCTCTGATTTACTCTGCAGAGTGTTTGTTACATTCCAGATCTTTACAGAATGCATTTATTTACTGTATGTCCCAATATCCTGACAAAAGAGAAATCCTTCACCTTGTGAGGTAGCTGTTAAAACATGTATAACCTGTACAGCATCTTTTCTTTCTGATAAGGAGATCCAGCAACATCATCTGATCTGCTGACTACTGAGTACTTTAGAGCTCACTCTAAATAGTGCAAAAATGATTTTCTTTCATATAATCTCTTCCCCCCCCCCATATCCTTCAAACTGCTGCTTGAGGCAAGATCTTCACCGTACCTCATGGTCTTCTAAAATAAAAAGTGCTTCCCAGTTCAGATGAGCTGAATCTTATTGCATGTCACATTACTTTTCAGCTTTCATATATGGCAATTTTTCAGTGAAAATGGGGAAATGGCATAAAGAGGAAGCATCAGTGATAGAAAGGAAGGGCAGCAACAAAACTGCACAAATATGAGACAAGGTTAAGAATTTAATCAGCAATCTTCTCAAGTTGCACCCAGAATGATACATCTGAAAGGAATAACAAAATTAAGGACCATTTGGTACAGCCCAGATTCCACAGCTGACTCACAGGTGGCTGTGAATTTTTTCTTTACTCATGGTAAGATGCAAAACCATGCTCACACACAATTAGGTGTGGATGTAGGTCCCAGTGTTTTAGCTTCTTTAATCTTTTTTAAAAACAACAACAACAAAAGAATAATGAGGTTACAAACTATACATGAATTGTGCAACCCAGTGGCAGCACTAGGAGACTGCATAGAGGCTGAACCATACTAGGTGTCACCATTGGGGGGGAGGGGTGACTTTGGCCTTAGTAACACCAAAGGTGCAACCCCAAAAGACTAAATAAATGAAAAGAAATGACATTTAAATCCTTTAGTGTATAGTATAACATTCCAGTTAGCACAAGTTGAAGCAACATGCTCGGTGTGTGTGTGTAGGACAGGTTGGTTGAATAAATTTGATTTAATACAAAAAAAATCTCAGTTTCAGTGGGCAATACAGCATAGATATATGTTGTTTGTTGTGTGCCTTCAAGTCGTTTATGACTTACGGTGCCCTAAGGCGATCCTATCATGCAGTTTTCTGAGGCTGAGAGTATGTGACTTGCCCAAGGTGACCCAGTGGGTTTTCCTGACTGAACGGAGAGTTGAACCCTGTAATTCTCCATTTTATTTGTGGCAAGAAAAAGAGAGGGAGAAAGCTTTGTCCTGTGATGCTCACCGACTGTGGAATGCACTCCCTTCAAAGTTGTGATCAGTCTCCACTCTAATTTCTTTTAGGAAGGTTGTGAAATTGTAGTTTTTAAGACTGCCTTTTTAATTCTTTAACATTGATTTGCTTACTAAGCTTGACCTTGTATCATCATGGGAGGGAGACAATGTGGTAGAGGGACAAGTCTCACCAGCTGAGAAAGGAAAGATAGCAATAGGAAAGCATTCTATCTTTTCTGTCTTCTCCTTCCTTTTTGTCACCTTTACATTCCAGCTTACATTTCTCCAACTATTGGGAATGGAGGTCCCTTTCCTCCAATCCCAGGGGTATATCTATGGAACTGGAGGATTTGGAGCCAATAAATTGAAGGATTCTCACAAATTGCAGTTGGAATTACCCTAAAATCCCCCCAGTATGGTCTCTCTGTTTTCAAAAGATCACTTCTGATGAACCTTTCCATTGTCATAACAAGAATGAAGGGCATATCTTCCTTTTCACAGTGAAAAGAGAAAGATAGATTAAATTCTGCAGCCCCTGAGATGACTTTGGAAAAACTGGAGAATTCCTCCTTCAATAAAACATTTCAAAAACTGGAAATACCATGATCCCACAACAGATTTTCACCTATTGTGCTTATGTATAAAAACAAATCATTGTTGGGAAGCTGTTGTAGAATGACCATAGCATAGCTTTATATTCTTCAACAATTTTTCTAAATGACTCCAAAGTAGAAATGGGTGCCTTAATCAACTGCTAATATCAACTAGAATAGATCTATCAAATCAATGGAACTCACTAAGTGTTGACTTACCATGTTTCCATTGATTCAGGTCTACTCTAGTTGAAACTGACAAATTATATTTAGGTCAATTATTTTTTTATACAAAAACTTTGAAGCTAATGTGCTTGTGAAAGCAGATATTGCACAGCCTAGATATTGTAATAATGAAGCTAACACATCTGTTGCTGAACAGCTTAAAACAAGACTTTGATGGCAGAAAGCAGGGGGGAAACCCTGCAATTCTAAAAAGGTGGAACGAAGGCAGTTATTATAGTACTTAGCAGGGAAATGTCAGCCTTTTGTACATTATTGGGATTTACTTCTCTAATAAATTTGTTTCTGTGTTTTTTACCTGAACATATTTGATTCTGTAAATGCCTTCCTAAACAGAGAACATTCCAAGAACATTGCAAGAACAGTGAAAATTACTCCAGATACATTTTCCTCTACTTTTTATTACTGGGTATAAAATAATAATACTTCAACATACCTATCGTAAATTCAGGCCTTTTGGTATATTTTAATTTGATTTGATGAAGTGCTTTTGAATTCGTTTTAAGCTATGGCTGAACATGAATGAAAAAATTTGATGATTTTAAACTTATTTAGATATTCGTCTGGGCAGGTTTTTAAAATTAATATCGCTTTATTAATCTGCTATGACATGTTTTAGATGAGATAGTGTCTTTGGTGTCTCTGCCTTTCTTTTACAATATGTGTAAACTGCAACTGTACAAAATTATTAAAAAGCTAACCCAATATACTAAAAGCTGGTTTTGGAGAGAGAGGAGGACTTAAGAAAACAATCCAATCTGCTAGTTATGCTGGGGTTGGAGGCAGCAGCAAAGCACCCCAATAGCAACAAGCAGAAATCCCACCCAGCACCTGCTAGTGGCACTGCCACTATCACCCCAATCCCCATGCACTTCCATTCCCCTGCTGCAACCCTGCACCCTTCGTGAACACAGGCACACATACCTCTACCTTTGACTGAATTCTCCCTGTCATGGAAGTAGGCAGCAATGGCAGTGCCTCCTCATTCTCTAGTTCTGGCAGCTTCCACATACTGCCAAGAAAGTAGTCAGGAATGATGTGAACCTAGCTATTGCTTTGAATGCCTGAGGAAACCCAGTAATTGTGGGAGGAGAACTGGCACAGATTATTTCCATTATACTCCCTACACCAGTGCCATTTCTGAAGCAGGCACTCAAAAACCATAGACAGGCTTCTATTTCAACTCTTCACTCAGCACCATGTGGGAGCCAGCACTGCAAGAGGGTGAGGATGAAAAAGACGCAGAAGCCAGGATTAATGAAATAAATACCTTTTTTTTTTAAGCTGTAAGACTCTTTGTTTCTAATATTCATAGGCATGGGTATGTGACTGAAACAGGAATTGTGGTACTTTGGGTATAGAAGAAGAGGAGAAATATTTGGTCTTCTCAGGTTTTTTGACAACTTCTTTGACAAGGCCCAGTTCTCTATTATGGAGATTATCAGATGCAGCAAAAACCGCATCAGAAGATTGTGACAACAGGAACAGGCAACATTATCAGACAACATCGTCCTTTAGCATTCCAGAGGCGTAGTGTGGGCATGAATAAGCTGTCCCTTTGTATTGGTAGCTTGGCTCTGTCAATGAAAAAGCGAATCCTCATCTGCAGCAGCACTATGCCCCAGGAACAGAAAAGGATGCAGGTGTCTGATAATGTCACCCTTTCTGTTCCCATTGCATTCTTCTGACATGGTTTTGGACACGATTCTTTGCCACATTTCACCACATCTGATAATATCCTATGTCTTGTGGAGTGTGTGTGTGTGTGTGGAGCTGGGGGGGGGGAGAAGATGCAGAGCCATAAATTCCTGTATTCTGTGCCTATTTTTCTGCAAACCAAAAGAGTTTTGACAGTTTCTTGACCCTTACAAACTGAAAGGAAGTTCTCAATGCTTTCGTACTGTGTTGTCTTCAACTTTTTAAAAAAGTATATTGGTGGACAGGGAAGGAAGGGAAATACCAGAAGGGTTCTTTGGGTTACTGATATTTGTAGGGGTCATTTTGCCATGTGAAGCTTAAATAAGAAATTTGGTTTGAAAGGCCCTTCTGAAATAAGTGGAGGATGCCTTATGCAGGTCAAACTACCTATCAACCCTTGTCTCCCACTCATCAACCAACCAGAAGTAATTGAAATTGCCCCATGCAGGCATGCAAGGAGATTATCAGATCCTGTAGAATGTGACAAAAAAAAAAAAAAAGTGTTCCAAACCGCACCAGAAGAACGGGAGGAGAACAGGAAGGGAAACATTATCAGATAGATGCCCATGTCCTCAGCCATTCCTGGGGCATAGTGCCGTTGCAGATGAGGTTTCTCTTTTTTATTAATGGGGACAAGCCACCAATAAAAAAGGATGCCTTACAACTGTGCTATGCCCCCAGGATGCTGAAGAATGTTGTGGTCTGATAATGTCACCCATTCCTGTTCTTTTTGCCATCTTCTGACATGGTTTTTGCCACATCTGATAATCTCCCAAGTGAAGACACCCACAGAACACCACCCCAAATCAGCACAAATCAGAATTGGTCTTTCACACTAGAAATTGTAGCAGAACACTGGTGGGAAATGATGTCCTTAATGGATTGTTTAAAATAAGAAATGTTTTCACAAAATGCTTTTCAATTGGAGACCAACAAAAGAATAACAATGTCATGTGATAAGTCCCAACCACAATCACAATTTTCTTGCTGTAATTGTGGTACACCCACCTTGTGTGGATTGAAAGTAGCTACAGTCATGGCTTGGATGTCCTTGTGGGCTTTATATACATGCACTAACGGCATCATGGATTCCTCCAGGCCAGCCAAATAAGAATAGTAATAAAAATCTTTATTTCTTTTGCACCAGAATGAACCATGCAGAAGTTGTTTCCCTGTTGAATGAAGGCATGAGTATTTCCTGCATATTCTTCCCTGTTGTTCTTCAATTTGGAAATTCTTTGTGATACTTTTATGCACAAAGCCCATGTTTTCGGCATAAAGACTTGAGATTTTGCTCAAAACCCAAGGTTTCATATGCAAATAGACTTTCTGTTTTAAAAAGACAGAGTTTTTTAAATGCAGTTTGAAATGCAAAATAAAGTTTTAAATGCAAAAAATCTTGCAGTGATTGGCCAATTTTTTGACATGGCATCCCAATGTGTTGAGATACCCTTTTTAGAATAAAGGATGGAAAAATGTACAAGTATTCCTTACAACCCTTCACAAAGACAATGTGGTTGCCATATGAACACATCACCATGAAGTGTGAGCAGCTGCTATATATGGAAAAAGTGACAATCAAAATGATCAAGTTCTGGTGAGCAGCTCTCACATGAAGAAGGACTGCAATGTTTGAATCTCTTTAGCTTTAGAGGGGGGGAAAGATGATTGGGACATAAGAGGAGCATAACACATGGCCTGGGGAAGGTGGATAGAAAAATCCCTCTCTCATATTATTAGAACCTAGAGTCATGCAAAGAATCTGAATGTAGGCTCAGGACAGAAAAGGGCAAGTACATCTCATAGTAGATTTTAGCCATAAACTGGCCATCAATTTGTGACTGAAATAAGCTGTCTTGGGTACCTTGGCAAGAAAAGGTAGGATATAAATTGAATAATAAGCAAACAAACTTTTTTTTTAAAAAAAATGTAGCAGGTGTACATGCACCAACAATTAAAATAATGCTTCCATTTATGTATGTAATACCGTACAGTGGGTATGGATAAGACATGACCACAGTTCATGAACTATTACAACCACACACTCAGCATCATACCTAGTTTGGCCCTGATACAGTGAGTGAAATTAACTTTTTATATTCTTGTACTTATTCTTATAAATAGAATATTATACTGTACTTTTTTTAAAAAAAAAACCCTCTGTGCTGCTCTTTCTTCTTTTATTGACACTATTATTTTATTGTTGATTTGGTCTTTGCCTGAAACAAGGTGCTCAACAGATTGAATTTTGATCTTTTCCAGTAGGCAAGTGATCAGTAAATTCACATGTTTTACTTCTTTGGCTTTCCCCCCACCCCACACACTTCTTTTGGAGTGCTAACAACAGGTTTGATGGAGGAAAGCATGTATATTCATGCGGAGTAGCTTAATTTGGTTCCTTGTAAATATGTACTTGATAAGAAAAGCCAGATATTGAAGGTGATTTTTCTACAGAAAGCATCAACTCAACTTTGATTGCAATATTAGGAATCTATCACTCTAAAGAGCCACAGAATTGGCAACAATAGGCTGAGGAAAATAGGATCCATTAGAAATTTATTGCAGAAAAGTCTCTAATGAATCATTTAAATGGACAGCTAGAAGAAATAACAATTGAAAATAGACAAGCACAAGGAGTTTTCTTGATTTTGCTCAGGAATTCTCTCTTCACCTTAGTTTATGGAAGGGTATTCTGCTAGAAGAATTATGACATGTATAAAGATAAGGCTTTCAGCATGCATGTCAAAGATAAACTAGCAGAAAGGTAAAGATTCCATTAGCTGAACAAATCTTATCAGTTCATAATATGAAACTGTAAAAAGGGAGAAAAACTGGTTTCACTGTGGATGATACATTTTACCGAGGACAAAGTTTATAGAGAAGCCAAGATATTAAGTGAAATTTTTGCCACTTAAATCTTTTGGGTGAAGCTGTCAACTCAAGCTGTAGCAAGCAGAAGGAAAAATAATGCTCTAATGGGGTCTATTGTCCAACGTATTCTTTCAACAAGTAAAAATACTGTATTTGTCATAGGAAGGACACAGTTTGGAGGAGAAAAAAACAGCAAATCTCCTGTTCAATTGGCTCATCTAATGAGAGAATTTCAGAGGTGCTATAATATGAAATGTCTGTGTACTGCTTTAGGTGTATTTTTAGTTAGTATCAAAACAAATACACAGTGGGCCCTTGGTATCCATTGGGTTTCGGTTCCAGGACCCCAATGGATACCAAAATCTATGGATGCTCAAGCCCCATTATATACAATGGCAGAGTAAAATGGTGTCCCTTCTATTTATTTAATTATAAATTATTTAATTTATACCCCACTCTTCAGCCATGAAGGCTCTCAGAGCAGCTTACAAATGGTTAAGCAATAGCACTTTACACATCTACACCACATTAACTGGTTTCCAATGTGTGTTAGCTCATATAAAGTGGCAAAATCAAGGTTTGCTTTTCAGATTTTTTTTAAGGAATATTTTCAAGCCATAGATTATAGATTCTGTGGCTACAGAGGGCCAGTTGTATCCAAGTTTTATCTACATTTCTTATTCTGAAATTTTATCTTAAAAAATGTTGCATCTTATACATGTTCACACATCATTATGTCTCACTGCATAAAATTAGAGCCTTAAACTCATTGACATCCTTTAATTGTTTTGGCAGACATAATTTCTGAAGTCTCATGGTTGTCAGTTGTCAAATGCTAAATGTCACTGTATATTGTACATCAAATGCTATTGGATGTTGAATACCATTATATGACAAGCATCAAATAGTGCCAAATATAAACCACTGAAATCAAATTTTGTAATCAAAAAAATACAAGAAACACATATCCTAAGATGTCATTTTATTGTTACGTGCCTTCAAGTCATTTGCAACTTATGGCTACCCTAAGACAAAGTTATCACAGGGGTTTCTTGGCAAGATTTGTTCATAGGGGTTTGCTTTTGCCTTCCGCTGAGGTTGAAAGAGGGTGACTTACCCAAGGTCATCCCCAGGTTTTCATGGCTAAGTGGGATGGTCTCCGGAATTGTAGTCCAACACTCAACCACTATACCAAACTAGCTCACTAAGATATCATGTATCAATATAATATATGTTGTGAATGTTCAGCACATATTTAAGTATCTGGAGACCTTCAGTGTTCACTGTCAAAACTGAGCATCCTCATTGAAGAATGCTGTGGGAGTCACAGATATCAGAGTTCAGATATCATTTTTGACTCAAGCCTCCTTTCTCTAACACAGGAGTGGGGAAAGTGAGGCCCATGGGCTGCATAGGGCTCCCAGGATCATATTTCTGATCCCCTGGGCCCAATTGCTTTGGAAAGAAATATGTTCCCAATGCCCCCAAATCGTTTATGGAATGTGGGAGGCAATTTTGGCATGTTTTTTGGGGGGGCTCTGTGGTCTCAAAAAGGCCTTTTTCCAAAAGGAAATTACTTGAAAGTTGACTTCTGGATCACTTCCTGTTGGAAAAAAGGTGTTTCTTGAACCTTTTAGAAGAGTAACATATATGATTTCATAGGGTCTTTGTAGAATCCAGCATTAATAGCTCATTTCCTTCTTGCTTGACACTGGAGCTTATGCACACTGACTGCAGGTAATACTTATGATCCTGAGACCAGAACACATGTCTTTTTCCCACCAGGGAAAGCCATAAATCATGTATGTGTGTGAGAGAGAGAGACTGAAACTGTGGTTCAGAGTTCATTTAAGTAATTGTTGGGCTTCACCTTTAAAATGGAAATAGCATTTTTGCATTATTATGATGCATTGTGAGAAAGTGAGCACTTTGTCTCAAAATTTAAACATTTGCAGGGCTTATAGGATGTTTCCAAGAAATAAAATGCAGGCAAAACAATGTGCATATTTTAAGGTGTGAATGGCAGAAATGCACACAATTGAAAAATATACATGGTAGAAACATTGTTGTTGCTGTTGTTGTCAGGGCCGGTTTAACCATACTGTCAAATCCGCATTGGCGGGGGGGCCCAGCCCCAGGTGGCCCTGTCCTAACCATCTCCAGCAATCTCCTTCCTCTCCTCCTTCTGCCCACCGAGCAGGACCAATTCCTGGGGGTAGAGCACCAGCGGCTGCAGGAGGAGAGGCCAGGAGGTGGCAGCAGCAGCAGCACCCAGGCTCGGGCTGAGCTACTTCAAGATTTTAGCCATAAACTGGCCATCTGAGCAAGAACAGGAAGTGCTGCGCCGGGAACTGGCGTGCTTGGAGCAAGTGGGCGCCCAGAGCCTGGAGCTGTGCTGCTGCCACAGCCACTTTGACCCCAAACAATGGGGCCAGCTGGAGAGCCTCCATGGCCACGTGGACTGCACCACCCTGGAAGCGATTCTGGAGCGCCGGGGGGGTGAGCGCTGGCAGCTGCAGGAGGAGAGGTGGCGGAGGCACCAGCAGCAGCAGTGCCTGGGCTGAGTCCCACGGCCAGCGTTGCTGCCTTCGCCTCGGCGGGAGGAGCCCAGGCCCGCATGCTGGTGCTGAGCCGGAGCTGTGAGCAGAGCCTGGAGTGCTACCAGGCCAAGCTGTGGGCACTGCATGAGCTCCAAGGGCACCTGGGTGACCTGGAGCAGCTGCACGCCCACAACCAGCAGAGCCACCCACAGTAGGAGGAGGAGCTCCACCGCTGCTGGAGGGAGCTGGGAGCCCTGGCCAAGAGCCTGGAGGAGGAGCGGGCAGCATGGCAGGAGAGCAATGAGGCCCAATGGGAGCAGCTCCAGGTGAGGCAGAGGGGAGGACCAGCCACCATCCAGGACTAGTGGAAGGAATTTTGCCCCTTCCTCACAATGCTTTAATTCTGGGGGCCCATATGTTTCTCTCAGAACCTAACCCATTCACAGTAGAGGATATTCAGATTACTGTAGGACCCCTGTATCCACTGTTTCATTATCCACTGATTCAATTATCCACGGAACACAAAACAGCATATCTACCATAGAATCTTCCTAGAAAATGTGTCCTCTCCAGCCATTTTCTAGGTCCTCCAAGGCAACTCTAGGGTATTTTAAACCGGAAGCCCCATTATTTTCAATGGTGTTCGGTATTATCCACGGTTTTTGGTAACCACAGGAGCCTCCAGCACCAATCCCCAGTGGATACGGGGGTCCTACTGTATTACTAATAATGTTTTTGCAGGAGGAGGGTTAGGATGGGTCCCCCTACAATGATGCCCCACCATGGCTGCAGGGCTCTTATACCGGCCCTACCACCCTCACCTCGTAGACTCCACAGGGTTTCCCAACCAGTGGTCCCTGGAAGCCTCGGGTTCCCCCAAGAGGTTGCCAGGGGTTCCTCAGGAGATGGTGGGGTTGTCCACATGGTAAAAATGCCCCTCCCAGCATGGCCGCTTTAAGTTTAAGGGCCCTGCAGCACCTGTAGCTGGCAGGGGCCCCCACCATTGTGGGGGGAGCAGTTGTAACCCTCCTACTGAAAAAAACATTATTAGTAGTAATCTGAATATCCTGTACAATTGTCCCTCCATATCCACAGATTTAAGTATTCGTGGCTTGAAAATATTCTTTAAAAAATAATGATCCCAAAAGCAAACCTTGATTTTGCCATCTTCTATAAGGGACACCATTTTGCTGTGCCATTGCATATAATAGGACTTGAGTATTCACGGATTTTAGTATCCACGGGGGTCCTGGAACCAAACCCCAGAGAATATGAAGGGACAACTGTACTGTGAATAGGTTAGGCTAGGTTACATTGACCTGAGATAAACATATGGGCCCCCCAAAATTAAGTGTTGCAGGGGGGCCTAACATTCCTTAAACAGGCCCTGGTTTTTGGTGTTGTTAATTTCCCTCAAGTTGACTTTGACTCATGGCGACCTCATGAATGGGACACCTCCAACACCCCTAGTCCTCCACTGCCCTGCTCAGGTCCTGCAGGTTCAGGCCTCTGATTGAATCTATCCATCTGGTGTGTGACCGTCCTTCCTTTCTTTTCCCTTCCACCTTTCCTAGCGTTATTGACTTGTCCAGTGAGCCATGTCTTCTCATGGTGTGACTGAGGTATGACAGCCTCAGGTTAGTCATCTTGGCTTGTAGTGAGAGCTCTGGCTTGATCTATTCTAAGACCCATTTGTTTGTCCTTTTGGCCATCTGCAGTATCCTGAGCACTTTTCTTCAATAACACTTTTCAAATGAGTTGATTCTCTTTCTATCAGCTTCCTTCACTGTCTAGCTCTCACATTCACACATAGTGATGGGAAAGACAATTGCTTTAATGATCCTGACTTTGTTCTCAGTGTTATATCTTTGCATTTTAGGATCTCGCCTACCATAGTTGTTTCATAGCTGTCCTGCCCAGTCCTGGTGTTTTTCTGATTTCATGGCTGCAGTCTCTTCTCTGGTCTATGATTGATCCATCTTTTACTATTTCAATTTCATTGTTGTCTGTTTTGAATTTATGTAAATCCTCTGTTGTCATTATTTTTGTTTTCTTAATGTTCAGTGTTAAGCCTGCTTTTGCACTTTCTTTTTTGACTTTCTTTAGTAGTTTCTCCAAGTCTGTGCTGTTTTCAGCTAGTTTTGCAGTGTTATCTGCATATCTTAGATTGCTAATGTTTCCTCTGCTCTTCATTCCGCCTTCCTCCAACTCTAAACCTGATCTGCACATGATGTTTTTTCTGCATACAAGTTGAATAAATAGGGTGATAGAATGCAACCTTGCCTTACTTCCTTTCAGTTGGAAACCATTCTGTTTCTCCATAATCCATTCTTACTGTGACCTTATGTCCTGATTACAGGTTAGGCAACAGGACTATCAAGTGTGTTGGCACACCCATTTCATTTAGAGCAATCCAAAGTTTTTCATGATCTATGCATTCAAAGGCTTTGCTGTAGTCTATAAAGCACATATTGACTTTCTTCTGGAATTCCCTGGTGCACTCCATTATCCAATATATGTTTACTATATGGTCCGTAGTGCCTCTACTTTTCCTGAACCCAGCCTGCTCCTCTGGAATCTCTCTCTCCATGTTTGGTAGGAGTCTTTGTTGCAGAATTTTGAGCATGACTTTGCTGGTGTGGGTGATTAATGTGATGGTCCTGTAATTGCTGCAGTCTTTTGTGTCTCCTTTTGGGGGAATGGGGCTGTATATTGATAATTTCCAATCTGTGGACCATTGTTTTGTTTTCCATATTTGTTGACAGACTTTACTTAGAACTTGGTTCAATAATTTATCTGTAGATAGTAGCAGTTCTATTGGAATGACATCAACTCCTGGTGATTTATTCTTCTTCATTGATTCATCTTTCACTTCACTTGCCAGAATGTGAGGTTCCTCTTTGTATGGTTCTTCTTTCCAGGTTGCCTTAATCCTTTTGTCTCTTTCGTATAGTTCTTCTGTGTATTGTTTCTATTGTCTTTTTAGAAACATATGTTCTAGCAAAAATTGATCCATGGTGATACATTACACAAATTGGGCAAATTTCACAAATAAATGCAAAAATTAAGAAAAATACATTAAAAGGTGTGTAATTTTAAATGCAGAAAGAAAACACAAAGCCTGTCAACCTGATACAAAGCAAGGACAAGACAAAAATGCAAGCATTGTTTTTCTTTCCTGCTCATTCTTTTTTAACACCTCATTATGTTAGCTTAGGGCTGAGGTGTTATATGGCAGCATGTTTGAAATAGCACTTACCTAATTGTTTTCCACTCAGGAGCCTAACTCCCTCTCATATTTTGACATATCTCTGGGGTCAGTTACATGGGAGAATTAAGTGTGGAAAATGCTGGCTTACCTCCCTATCGCTCCAGTGCTAAGTTGTTCACATGATTTTATCCAAAACTAGTTGTTCTGATAAATTAGCGATTTTGCAGTTCACACAGCCAGACTGGGGGGAGGAATCAGTTCATTGCAGGGACGCAGCAGCACCACTCAAAGGAGGGACATTGGCAACTTCCAGGGCCTCCTGGGCGACCCCCCAAAAGAGCCCTGTGTACTGGAGGTGCCCCCTTGCCCCCATCCTTAAGGGAGAGTCAGGGCAGGATTTCCTCCATGGTCAGAGGCCTCCAAGCCAAAGTGGGCCCCAATTGCCCCTCTGCCCTAAGGAGCTCGAAGCCCAGCTCTGGGGCCGGCCTTTTCCTTAACCTCCCATCCCCTTCGAAGGGCAGCCTGTTCTCCTCCACCCAGACTCTGTGGCCTAGCACCATGGCCTGAAGCATTTTTGCAGAGGCTTCTCCCAAAATGGCCCGGGAAGTGGCTGGCAGGGAAGTGCCCTTGTGCCTTCCATGAGCTGAGCTGGGTCCAGGTGAGCCTGCATCGGCCCAGCTGGGGAGGGGGGAAGGCGGCCCCCATCTTACCCCAGTCCCCCATGAAGGAGGAGCACAAGCCACTGCCAGTGCCTCTGGGCTCTGCCCGGTCAATAACACTTTTGCTGGCATCAGAAGCCATCTTGCTTGGCCTGAGGGCAAGGCACAAGGCTGCTTTCCCGCCAGCTGCTTCGGGAGAAATCTCTGCAAATATGCTTCAGGCCACAGCACCTGTTCATTGGGGCATGGAGTCTGGGCAGAGGGGGCAGACTGCCCTTCAAAGGGTACTGACAGGAGGGAAAGGGAAAGGCTGGTCCCAGAGTGCACCCTGCCCAAGGAATTCTCTTGCCCAAGCAGAAAGTGGGCCTCCACAGCCCACAGGGATGCACCGCAGGGATGTGGCAGCACAGATCAAAAGCCCTGCCTTGTAAGCCCGCTCCCTTTTGCGAATTTGTTGTACACATGGCCTTTTGTGAATTGGTTGTACAGACAACCTATTGTGCACATTTTTGTGCATTTAATCAAAAAAGTTGGGGAAAATAGCAAAAGCTGTTACCATGCTATTTTTGGGAATGTTTGCCCCTCTCCTTCTTAATAGAGTGAATTTGGTCCAAAATGTGTGGGCACAATTAGGAATCTTGGCAAATATTTTGAGGATTTATTTTGCCATGTAAACAGCCCCTTCCTTTTCTTCAGGCTACTCCAGGAAAGGAAGAACTCTTCTGCAAAAACTCCTTTAAAGAATGGTCCTGGCTCCTTGCAAAAATGTTTCTAAAACATGTTCTAGCCCCCTACTTCCATTCTCTGGAGTTCCTACAGCAATTCACAGTGCTGCTGTAGACATAAATAGATATTTGATATTTTTTAAAAAAAGAAAAAGGAAAGGAAAGGAAAGGAAAGAAAGGAAAGGAAAGGAAAGGAAATAAAGCATTGTAAAGTTGGAAGAAATCTCAGGAGCTTCATTTTTTAAAAAATGATTTTCAGTATTTCAGGGACCATCATCTTATTAGGATATACACGGGAAAAATGCAGCCCATGTTCTACATATGAGATCTGTCTATTAAATAATGAAACTGATACAATAACAAATCTTTAGTTGGATGTATTGCAATTCTAGTGCTCGTCCCCTTCAATATACTCCTCGTTCACACTCACACACTGATGCAGTTTTGTTTTCCAGTGGTTGAAGGTGTGGAACAGCTCAGTTTCTCTCAGCTGTTTCAACACATCTGCTGTTTTCTTCTTTACTGCATCAGTTGACTCAAAATGTGTTCCTTTAAGCACCAATTTCACTTTAGGGAAAAGAAAAAAGTCACACGGCACCAAATCTAGTGAATATGGAGGATGTTCAAGTGTCGTAATGCATTTATTGGCCAAAAACTGCTTCACAGAAAGTGCTGTGTGAGCAGGCACATAGTCTTGATGAAGAATTAAACCATTTTCCCACACTTCTGGCTTTTTTTTTTTTAACTCTTTCTCTCAGTGTTGTCAAAACTTCCTTATAATAATGCTGGTTCACTGTTCTGGAACCCATTCTGCCAAAATTACACCCTTGATGTAAAAAACAAAACAAAAACAATGAGCACGGCTTTGAATGTGGACTTGCTTTAATGTGTTTTTTTCATTCTTCCTGATGATGGTGTTTTCCAGTGCATTGACTGTCATTTTGTCTCAGGATCATACTGGAAGATCTAGGTTTCATCACAAGTGATGATTTTTTGAAAAAGGTTTGGGTCCACCCCAAGTTGCTGCATAATGTCAGCTCAAATTTCCTTGCAGCACTCTTTTTGCTCTGGTGTGAGAATACTGGGGACCATCTTGGCACAAACTTTTCTCATGTTGAGATCCTCATGTAAAATTTTCCATGCAGTGTCTCTACCAATATTCACGGTTTCAGCTATCATTTGGACACTGAGTTGATGGTCTCCTTGAAAAATCTTGCAGATTTTTTCCACAATTCCTTCAGTTCTTGAAGTGGGGAAGGTCATTGTCTTCCACATTCTCACATCCTTCTCTGAACCTTTTATGCCACTCAAACACATGTTCATGAGACATGCAGTCTTCCTCATAGGCCTCAGTAAGCATTTGAAAAGATCCCATTGGTGATTTGCTCAATTCTACTAAAAAATTCAAATTGACACATTGCTCAACTTTTAAACTTAGCATTTTCCCAGCACACAAGACAATACAGCTGGTTTAAATGATGACTGACAATTAACTGAATGGCCAAGAGTGTTGGTGTTTGTCATGCAGGTTCAGACATGTTCAAGGTCACCACTCAAGCATTCACAGTAAGTTTTCTGTGATTTGTCTGAAAGGTAGAAACACAGTCTCATTATTTAATAGACAGACCTCATATGTCCCTTGACCACTCTCTTCATGTCTTTCTGGTGTCACAGAATGCCCCACCCACTTTTACCCACTGCCTACCTGATCCACCATCAGATGGGGGTCACAAAAATAATTACAGTTAGCCCTCCATATCCACAAATTCTGCATCCACAGATTTAACCAACCACAGCTTGAAAATATTTGAATAGGAGATCCAAACAGCAAACCTTGCTGTTTGCTATTTTATATAAGGGATGTGATTTTACACCATTTTACTATACCATTGTATATAATGGGACTTGAGCATCCATGGATTTGATATCCACAGGGGGTTCTGCAACCAAACCCCAGTGGAAACTGAGGGACCACTATACTGTTTTCCTACTGATAATGGTAGCAGGGAAACAGTCGTTTGTATTAGGATCAATGAATGGGCAAGATTAGTTTCTGCACTGCACTGCACCTCCCATCTCCCAAACCATGCAGTTCTGATTGAAGATAATTGTTTTTCCATTATGTCCCTTAAGCTCAGTATCTTATCCTTTGATCTCCTATATCTTGATCTAACTCTTGATCTTCTTACACCTGATGTGTGTGTATGTGTACCACCCAACCTATCCCCCAGCATTGCATCTGGCCTTTGGGCCCTAAAACCTTGTCTGTCCTTGTACAAGAGAGCAGGGGACTATTTGCAATCTACACACAGCCAAGTAAGAGTCAACAAGTTCATATATTTCCATATGGGGACTTGCTATGTTTTCCATTTCCTTAGTTTATTGTGAAATTGGGAGAGTAGGTAGAGGAGTTTCAGAGTAAAGTACCACTCAGCATGTTGTTGTTTTTGCTTCATCCCTAAACCTGTCATGAAATATGTACCTACCTGTGCAACAATCAGCATAACCCACATCAAATTTATAGCTAGATGGTGCAGTCACAGCAACTATGCATAGGTACTGTATGATGGATAGTGGTGTACTTGAAGTGACTACACCCAAGATTTGAAATGTTCTTCTAGGTGGGAACACTCCTAATTGATAGGTTTGGCATGTAACTAGCCTATAAAATAGTTCTAACACTGTGGGTAGAAAGGTCAATAAGGTCAAAGGTACTCTAAGGCTTTTTAATGTTATGCCCTCCATTGACCATAAATAGCAAGATTTTCTTTCAGTTCCAAATTGCTTCAGGCTCTCATCTCCACTGCTATGGCACCTTCTGATCTCAAATAGCAAGTCAAAAAAAGTGAATATATTTTGTAAAGTCAAAACAAAATGAATTGAGTTTAAATAAACTACACACACATTGACTCTTTCTCTCTCTCTCTCTCACACACACACACTTCTAGAATTGAGCAAAAATTTAAGTGTATTGTTCTCTTTCTTCTGTGAAATGGCTAAACTAAACCTAATTACAAAGGCAATTATGTAGACAAGTCAGATTAATGTTTGTAATTATTAGAAACTGGCATCTAGACATTCCAGGTCTTGTTTGGAGTGCAAACAGCATTATTTAGATAACCTAAACATTTATAGTTCTTATTAATTGTCCTTCACAAAAACCAATAAACTAATTAGGAATATGGTTGTGTAATCTTAAGTAATTAGCCATTGATCCTTGAACAGCAAGATGGATACCAACAGGTACCTTCATGCATTTCAGAGGAGATTAGAAAAGTATTACAGGAGGATATCTGGATGTTGGCCCATCTTCAAAACTATTCTTGCCATAGAGTAGTATTAAAATGGAATTAAAATCAAAATTAGAGATTCCTCCTCAGACAAATCAGGATTTCTGAGAATGTTACAATAATTTTTATGCATGGAAGCTCTCCACTTGGGTATGAATTAGTAATTAAAAACATCTCTATTAATTTTGTAGAGAAGAGATAATATGAGCTACTGCAGGTTGAAGTGGAAACTTTTGGGTCTGTATGTGTCAGCCTCATGTGATGAGCCACTGAACTGCAGCCTGTCCCATCTGTGTATCTCAGTATACTCAGGCCCTGGCTGGGCCGTTTCCAGCCTCCTGGTCAATGGATATTTCTGGACAGGAAATCGTATAGCAGGGCTTCCTGAATCATGTTCCAATTACATTGGCTTGAACAGCAAAGAATTCATAAGCCCAAGTTGGCTACTACTTTTCTCTGTCAAAATTGTACCTATAAGACTTGCATGTCTGAAGAAATCCAACAGTTAGCATTCCCACATCTGTCCACCAAAAAAACCTTTGCTTGCTAATTTTTTTATTCAAGTTGCTATTTAGGATGGGTTAGAATTTTTGAGACGGTCTTTGTAAAATATGAAATTTCTTCATAATTTGTATGGAAAGAACTTGAGGTTGTGGGGGGGGGGGCAGAAGAAACTGAAATGGACAATGTTGACCTATGCTATGCAGGGCTGAGATCTTAAAAGTTTGGATTTGAATCCCTGTCTGTTCAACTGCATTTCTGTTTGTGATAATGGGACTCCATCTCCCATTATCTTCCAGCTCAGCAATCAGGTATCTGCAAACTAGCGATCAGGTAAACAAAGGGTTAACTAGGGGCTGAAGAAATGCAACACCTTTAGGGTAACATCATTAGAGATATCATAGGTCACAAGGAAGATGCTGACCAATCAAGACTCACAGAGTGATGATCTACAAGGTAATATATACTGCCTTGGTGCCAAGAGGCAGAAGGAGAAGAAAGGACCTGAGATGGGAGGACATCTTATCTTAGGTTGAGAGACAAAAAAGAAGCCTCCTGGGGTGAGAACCTCAGGCTGCTAGAGGTTGTTGAGACTAGTCTGAAACAGACATGTTGAGACTAGCCTGAAACAGACATGTTGAGACTAGTCTGAAACAGACATATGGCTCCAGCCTCTCTGAATCCTACAAACTGAACTTCATCTCAGTGAGTGAGTAGATCAGGAATGTATTAGCTAGTTGTGTTAGGGAATTTATGTTTATTTTCCCCACTTGGCTGAATGCTTAACTATGGAGATGCTCACATGGGGGCTAAAAGCCCCAATTCTGTCCCACCACCTTTCCTGTTCCTGCAACAGAATGAAGGTAAATTGTCACACACTTACCTCCATTCTGGAACAGGAACGGTCCTCCTCCCTCCTTGCCCGGCCAGCCATAAATGCAGCTGTCATAACGCTGCTTTTACAACCGGCTGGGGGAACTCCCGCTCGTTCTTGTGAGAGAATGAACGGGAGGGAAATTCTAATTAAAACACCCCCAGCTGTCAAAAGAAATAATAAAAATCATTAAAAAAAATACAAGTAACAAAGGAAGGGGGTGGGAAGGGTGGCACTTACCTGGCTGTCCAAATCGTGGCAGGAAGTGCCTGCCACGGAGCTCCTCCCCCATCCCTGTCATTCCAGAACAGGGACGGGATCCAATTTGCACACTCATGATTCCATAACAGAAATGGAACCAGGTGCTTATTAACGACTTCTCCCCATGAATACTATATCACAGGGAGAAAACAGAACAGGCACAACGTAGGAATGGAGCAGGATGGACATCATCCAAAAGGGAAAACCTTTTCCGACCCTGTTCCGTTCCTGCCATGTGATATATAGCCCATGTGAAAATCTTCTATATCTGTAACTTCTAAAAATGTACCTGGAAAAGGGAGAGCCTTTCCATGAGAACTATCTGCATGTATGAGCTCTGCTTAGAATAAATAGCTTTTTCTGATCCTTCTCGGCTGAAGCATACACGTGCTTTGATTGCTCAGTTGTTCCTCTCTCTTTGGGAAACAAGGGAGAGGGAGGTACATTTCTGCAAGTTGTAGGTAGTAGAGAAAGGAACCCTCACGTTCTCCCTTTGGTCTGTGTAAAAAGGGGGTATATTCAAAGGGTGGTGGCAGCGATAACGAAAGGGGGCACAATTTAAGGGAATTCCCAGGCAGAAGAATCCCAAGATTGCATCTCAAAAGGGCAGTTTAGATGTTCTCAGGCAGAAGAACCTCCCAGCTGTATCACAGTGTTACTGAATGATTGCCATCTTTCCTCATCTTTAAGAGTTACCATGGCAGGGGGGTACACCATGACCTTCTCAGGGGTCTGCAGTGTCCTCACAGATGGTCCGCGATGGTTTGAAATCTGCCCAGACCACCTCCTCCCTGCAGTGGAGTGGCCATCTGACAGGAGCCAAGGCAAAGGCTGGCTGGCTTGGCCTGCACATTGCCATTCAATTCACTCCAGCCACAAACTTGCAGGAAGAAGCAGGAGAAAAGTCTTCCCTCCCTCTCCAGCACCTTTGAGGGAAGATTTCATGGATGGTGTAATTGTATTCTTACTGTTGTTGTTGTTGTTGTTAGGTATTATTAGGTATTATTAGGGTTTAAAATCTAAAGTCTTGGGGGTCCATGGCAACAAAAGATATCTAAAGGGGGCACTGGTAAAGAAAAGGTTAAGAGGCATTGTTGTATCGTTGTTGTTATCAGGTATTATTTTTATTGTTGTTGTTAGGGTTTTAAATCTTGGGGTCTGTGGCAACAAAAGATATTTAAAGGGGGTCCCTGGTAAAGAAAAGGTTAAGAGCCACTGACATAATAGCATTAGCGTTAGCGTTAGCGTTAGCGTTAGCATTAGCATTAGCATTAGTATTAGTATTAGTATTAGTATTAGTATAGGTGTGCCTGGCGTAACATACACCATTATGTGAACTGCTTGGGTTTCAAGCAGTGGTGGCTGTGTGGAGCTTGGAGTGGCAGTGTTCCTTTCACACAGTTCAGCTACATGGTATTATTTTAGGAAAAAATGTTGCATTTTTTTACATGTGGGTGGTGACTGGCTGAGGGAGTGAGAGGATGGAGGGGCCCTTGTGAGGCTGAGGGTGTAGCTGCAGATTGAGTGGCAGGAGTGGATTGTGAGGAGGAGAGGGGATTTGCATGTGGGTGGTGATTGGGTTAGGGAGTGAGGGGATTGCTTGGGTATGTTTCCTAAGCCACCAGTCAGCACACTGGGAAAGGAAACATACACAACCCATATATATATATATATATATATATATATATAGAGAGAGAGAGAGAGAGAGGGGGGGGGGGCAGACAGACAGACAGAGACAGAGAGGTGCTTTATTTTGTAAGAATTGAGTCAGTGAAGATGGACCTCCCAACTAATTAATTGGATTTTTTGAATAGTAGACATTATTTACTCTGTTATAGAACTAGACCAACATTTGATATGGGTTCTGATATCACCCAGCACCCAGGGGGTCACATCATTGCCCCACTTCCCTTGCTGCCACTGTGATGGGACCCAGGTAGTCAACTGGTGGCAGCGGTGGAACCAGCAGTGGGGGTAGGGCAAAAGAACAACTCACCTTTAATGCACCACTGGTGTATGTTACATTGGGTACAGCTAGTAGTAATAATAATATTACTACTAGCTGTACGCGAATGTGAAAAATCCGCGAATAATGATTGCCCTCCCCCTCTCCCGCCAAAGCGACCATGGAGCCTCCAGAGGCCCCATAGTCACTTTCTCCAGACTCCCCAGTCCCTTCCTAGGCCTTCACGGAGCCTCAGGAGACCCTCCTGAGGCCCCGTGGATGCCTCCCCAGCCCTCCCCTCCCCCCCGGGCCTTCACAGGGCCTCGCAAGGTCCCGTGGAGGCCTCCCCGGCCCTCTCCCTCTCTCCCAGGGCCTTCACGGGGCCTTGCAAGGTCCCGTGGAGACCTCCCTGGCCCTACCCCCTCCCTCCCAGGGCCTTCATGGAGCCTCCAGAGGGTCTCCGAAGGCCCCATGGAGGTTTCCCCAGCTCTCCCCCCTCCCTCCCCAGGGCCTCCGGAGGCCCCGTGTCACGGGTTTGGGAGGGCAGGGGGCCCTCCCAAAACTGCGAATATCCAAAACCGCGAATGCTGAGTTCACGAATGTGGAGGGGCAACTGTACTTTAACATGATTCAGAGAACTTTAACTTTATTCTGATTTTTGATATTAGCAGTTCATGCTCTGTGCCAGAATCCAATCCAGGTCTTGTTTTTGCAGAGAGCATGGAACGTTCCTGTCTTCTTCTTCCAATAATTTAGTCTTTGATTTCTATATCTGCCATTCAATGAATCCCACATGTACAGTAGCCTGATGAATGTGTCTGCAATGAACAAACTGCTTTCTTAACAAAATTTGATAAATCACTCTCCTGATTTATGTCTTGATCCTACGTCAAATTCTCTAGTCATGTTTGGTTCTATTCTGTTGCCTACTTTACATTTCAATCACCTGTGATTACCAACATATCCTGTTTGGATGTGTGATCAATTTCTCCTTGTATGCTATCACAGAATTTTTGATTTCTTCCTCTCCTGCCTCTGTGGGAGGAGCATAAACTTGGATTATGGTTATATTGATAGGTTTGCCATGCAGTTTTATTGATATTATTTGTCAGATTTCACATTATATCCCCTGATTGTTGTTGCTACATCCAACCTCAGTGTTAATGTCACTCTGTTTTTTAATTGGATTGCCATTTCTAGAGTAAAACACTGTGTCATTATCTGATTGAAAATGCCCTATTCCCATCTCCTTTCATTCATTCACCTCAAATATTGCAAAGTTTATACATTCCATTCCTTGCTTTATAATTTCTAGCTTACTATGACTCATACTTCTCACATTCCTTGTGTCTACTATTCGTATTGTTCAGCTTCAACTTCTCTTTCACATTTGAGCATATCAGCATTCAGCACCTTGGAAGCTTCTTTAACATTCAGGCTAAAACATTAAGCAGATTCACTGATTCACCACTGACATGGAAATCATCAACCACTGTTGACTGTGCTCCAAGCACATCGCCACCTGAAACTCAGACTCCAGTTATTTAAAACAGTTGCTACTCTAGAGGGGAAACTGTGGATATTTAAAAAACAAACAGAAAGTTCACAATGTTTTAGGACTTCCCTTTAAATTATTAAAGGAAAGAAAATGAGCAACAACACTTTTTTTCCAAGTGACCTCCAGCAGTTGTGGTCCCAACCTAAAAAACTGTATGGCTTGAATAACTAGAACAAAATAATTAGCAAACAGATGTATCATGGCTTGCAATAAAAGTCAAACTGCAGTAAAATACTTTGGCATTAAAATTGGCCACCTCATAATAAAAACTCACAAGCAAATCACATTTCTAAGCTCATTCTCTTCTTTCTATGCATCACCACCAGCCTTTCCACATGCTACAACAGTACAGATTCCAAGTGGACTGGCAGCTGAAATCTTTGGTATGTCTCAGCTATGTTAACATAGCTCATTATTGTGACATCTGAGTGTGTGAAGAAAGAATTTGCTGACCAAACATGGAAATAAAGAGACCAGACAGAAGTATTGGGTTGAATAAGGGCCACTTTATTTAACTATTAAGTTAATTAAACCTTAAACTCCTGAGATGTACAAAAGAGGAGAGCAACCTAGTGTGGGAGCAGCTGAGGTAGGTGGTCTCATCCAGACCTCCTCCTCAGCTTCCACTGGGCAAAACACCTGAGCCCCAAGGAGAACCCAAAAGCTGGGTTGCTCCCCAGCCAGCCTGCTACTGGAAGGCCAACCCAAGAAGCCCATCTCCCCCAAGTCACATGACTTAAAATGAGGGTTCAACTCCCAGGCCAGATCCAAGGAAAGTCTCCTTCTCCATCCCATGTCTCGTGACCTAAAGAGGTACATCCAGAGCCCTCCCCCCTTTCACCAAATGGGTGCCATAGCTGTTAACCAAAATCTTACTTCTCCCCCCCCCTCCACAACCTCCCATGGATAAGGGGCAAACATCTGCTTAGCCTCTGTCCCCTAAAAGGCTGTCCAAAAGGTCCCTTGCATATTTCAGATCTCTCCAAAATAGCAGATTACCTGACTGATAAATGAACATAATCAGTTCTGTAGAGCTCAGGTTTTGGAAAAATTATCTGACAATTTGGCAAAAAGTGGCCCAACCCCCCCAACAAGGAGTTCTGAATTTCCTTATTCACCCTCCTCTGGGCTGTATCAATGCATCAATGCTGCCATACTTGCTGGGGCAGAATATCAAGCCACAGGAAGCACCAGGCCAAGATGACCCCTCCATGTCCTGAATAGCTTGGATAATCAGGGCCTTGCACTTCAACAAATCTAGGTTATTACCTCCATAGATGAATGGCTAAAATGTGTGGCAGAGGCCCCTTGTCCTCCCCAAACAACATTGACATGCCACCAAAGGCCCCTCTTTTCCAGCCACCCAACCACAGCCAGATTACACAATCCCAATAATGGCCTGGCACACTGCTCAATAGATCATACTATGGTGACAGATCAGGACACAATGCCTCACCACCATAACCTAGAATCTGAGGGAAACAACAAAAGCAACCACATAACATATTAATATTAAAACAGACAAATATATCTCTGTTATGCTGAAGACTGAGCGCCCAATTCTTTGAATATGGTGGGGACCTATGGCAATTGCTGATGTAGTTGGAGCAGCCCCCATTCAAAATGGGGCCAAATACACCTCCCTTGAAACCCAATAAGGACAAGGCTCTGGAGGTGAGGGAGCAGAACTAGTATTAAATCAAGGGTGACAAGTCAGCATGGCAAAATAGAGGGCCAGGCTGGGAACCCCTAACCCACACATAATCCCGTAAAGCCCAAATGAGAGGGTTTGACCTATCACCACAAGTCTTTAGGTGCAAACTGGATCTCACCCTCCTTTGATCCATTTTGGAAGAATGTATTGTAAGAAGCACCTGGTGAGTTCCCAAACTAAGGTCCCTGAATTCTGAAGCTTTACCTGACTTGTCACCCCTTGACTGAACCACCAACTCACTTATTTTCAGAGCACCAAAGAAAGCAGTCAAAGAAACTGCATAGAATAGGAATGCCTCATCTTCAGAGGTGCAGATATGCTCCCCCACCTAAACCGCCTTCCCAAACCATTAAGGATGTCCAGGGATAAGGTTTTCCTGAATCTGCCATCCTACCTCTCTCACGAGACCACCCTTCAAGAACCTTATGAATGCAGGAGTCATCTGTAGTGTCCTGAAAACCCTGTGCCTTGAGCCCAAAAGCCAGAGCTGACAATCAGGGCCCTAATAACTGAGGAGACCGCCTCTTATGTGGGGGACATGATAGCAGCCTTCAAATAACTGAAGTGCTGTCATAGGAGATTATCAGACAGGAATGCAAAAAGCGTTCCTGTCCCACAATCTCTAATCCTGTCCCTGTCCCGGCACAACAACCCTCCCTATCAGAGGTACCTTATCTTCCGTCCAAAGGCAGTCCAAGCATGAACAGAGCTCTAACAGAGCTCCATTCACTTCCTGAATTGAAACCCTGCACATTCTCGTAAGAAGATGCAAGCACGGGAAATTAATAAATAAAAAAATACACACAAAAAAGTTTACACAGGCACATAAACACACTAAAAAAATAATAAATAACCCAGGGAGGGTCCAAAAAGGGGGGTAGCCTACCTGGTTCTGGAGACCCCACGCAGAAATGTTCTGGCAGGACCACCCATTGATGCTGGAATCATGAGTCAAAAACGGTGCAAGGATTCAAACACCGGCAATGCCAGCACCAAAACCAAATGGGCAATCCATTTACAGCTCCAGCCCATCAATAAAAAGAAATAGCAGAATAACCACAGTGGAACACAAAAGGACGATGTTGTGTGATATTGGCATCCTTTTGTGTTCTGCTGTCATTATTCTGTGCTACATTAGCCACATCTGATAATCTCTATAGAGTAGATGGAGCAGATGAGTCATTGATTCCTGCAGAACTAGATCAAAAATGGTGGCTACTGCAGAGAAGCAGACCTTGGACATTTTCAGATGTGTAAAAAGTGCTGCAGAGGGCTCGGGAGAGGTACGCACCTGTTTTGCATCAGGGGGCCAGTTTCTGACGATGCCGTTCGTCTCATGTTACCCTCCATGTTCCTTCCATGTCACATGTCACATGGAAGGAAAAGGCTCCATTTTTTATTCACGAAGAACTTCCGTGAGGAAAACTGTGGCACCTTTTTCCTTCCATGCAACACGGAAGGAACACGGAGAGTAACATGAGAGGACGCCGTCGTCAGAAACTGGCCCCCTGCCGCAAAACAGGTGCATACCTCTCCCAAGCCCTCCGCAGCACTTTTTACGCATCTGAAAATGTCCCTTGACTAAATATTGGAGAACCTTCCTAATAATACACACTGTTTAAGGAGGTGACTACCTTGGGAGGTGGCAGGATTTTTCTTCACTGGACATATACAAACACAGACTAATTGGCCATCAGTCAGGAATGCTGTAACTGAACCTTGCATTGTAAATCCTTCTTGAGTGCTGGCCACAAAATGTTGACCATTTGAGCCACATTTTCCATGTAAGGCTCCTCTACAATAATTCTTGTCATCCCAGGAATTTTTTAAATGTTACCTACAATACCTGACACTAGTGAAACTGCTCCAGTACTTTTCAGTGTTTAAAGCACTCCACATACATTATCTGGAGGTAATCCTTACACCACACAAGTTAGGTTAGGTTAAGGAGAATAGATCTTTATGCACATATATTTCTGTGGGGTGTTTATATGTGTGGAGAACCAGGAATGGAGGTGAGGAGGCTGTGTCCTGAACAATACTAGTGTTTTTGTTTTTTTGCTAGTGAAGCTATCATCATGTTTTGCTAGTGAAGCCATCATCATCATGACAGTGCAATTATTTCAGCTTCTTTTTTTATCATCCTTTTCCAGTTTTGGTAGAACAAATTAACTTCTACTAAAAAATATTCTCTGGGCACAGACACAGAAAGGGTTTTGGATGGAAATATTTGAAGCTTCCATCGCAAATCTTATTAATATGTGAGATTATATTTCCATATTTGCAGCTCTTTTTTAAGATGATACATAGGATTTCTGTTGTCAAGCACTGAAAACGCTAGGAATTTTAAATGCTTCACAAGCAGAGAGATGTATGCTGGAAATGTAGGACATTGATATGAGAGAGACTCTCAGTGAATTCTGAGACTTAATTCTGAACAAACATTCCTAAGAATGTTTATATTAATAAACATGAAATAAACTGGACTTTAATAACATTAAGTGGGATTCATAACAGACATAGGGTTGAACCCAGACTAGGTTATTTGTACATTAGTTCCATTTAAATAAGTATGAAGTCAGTAGTGATTAACTTAAATCCCATTAGTTTCAAGGACAAAAGTATCACTAATTACAACCTTAACTGGCCTCTCCTAATCAATTAACTCTCCATTCCTCATATTGCTGTTGAATGCACTTTGCCACGGCCTTAACTGAATATTTAAACAGAAGACATGCAGCCACAATCTAAGCAGAATTATCAGTTTTCAATTAACATAATTTTAATACCCTATTACTGTGTGCCAGAGGTCGTGTGTGTGTGTAAACAGACCTCTATGGGCATATAACTAATGGGATGACTTTTTTTATAAATGGGGCATTAATTTAAGTTAGCTTGTTTTCTCTTATATAGTTGGTTTCATTTGGCCCACATGCTGAAAGTGTTTCTACTGTGCTGTTACTGTTCTTTTTACTCTGAAATTTTCTTGCTTTGCAATGATTCTACACACACCCATGATTCCTCTTCTCAGTCCAGCTACCAACACAGAAAATCTTTGTCAAAAAGCAATTATGCTGATTTTTTTTAAAAAAATGGGAAGTATGGGGGGGGGAATTGAGAAACTAAAACAAGCCACTCCTCTTCAGAACAACTATAGGAACAACTACTACCTCTTTTTTCAAGGGTTCAGATGTGCAACACTAGCCACTGTTGCAATTGTACATAGTTGGAATTGAACCAAAGTGTTTCTCAAAATAGCTTTGTGATTGCATTGTTCAATTGACAATGGCACAGAGTTGAAAGCAGCATTTGCCTTTGGTTTATTTTCAAAGCCAGCATTATATTTTCCAGAACAGCAGCAATGGCAGCAAAGACAATCAAGGATTTTACAGCATCTTTTGAGTGACATAACAGACTATGGACTAAACCCAACTGAATCTTATGCATGATTTACTGGGTAACACCAGTGGGATTTGATCTTTAAAACCTTATGTTATAGTAAGTACGTTAACCTTTGAATTTCCAGAAGATATTTTGCTTTTCTTCTGCTGTGATTAAAAAAAAAAATCAGTGATTAAAAAAAATAACCACCAAAAACAAATTCTATCTTCTTTGTATTATACAATCCATTCAACATCTGAAGAAAAGATATAAACAATCTTAATTACAGTTCTTCCAACTGAAAGAAGGCAAGCAATTTTTTTTTTAATATACTACTGGTACTTTTTATGAAAAATAACAGCCACTGCTTCATGGCACCAAGTGAAATCCTTATTAGCAGTATTTGATAACAGCAGATCTTAATGCCACCATGACTACCTTTCCGTGGTGGTGGGAGTGCATGCTCCTGTGAGACAAGAGGTTCTGCTGACAGAAGCAGTGCTGCTAATCGGATCTCCCATGTGACTCAAGATTTTGCTGAGAACCCAGACTAAATGTGCCAAACATTTATTGGTCATTGGTTTGTGATGAAAGTATGATTCAGTACCAAGTGCATCCGGAGAATTCTCACATCCCACCCTAACTACCATCTGAGGAGACTTCACATAATTCTCTGGCTTTTCTTCGCAAACGAAGATTCAGGAAGGACTCATCCCGCGCTTTCTGCAAGCACGCTGATAACTAAAAAGGCCAATCCGAGATAAACAAGTCCAGCTGCAGAAAGCACAACAGAAGGTCTCCTTGGGTGATGTTTTTGGGTTGTGATTCTTTCTGCATTGTCGTTTCTCTTCAAGACTTGTTCGGCGTGAGTTCTCAAATAAGGCTGCAGCATTGTGGATAGTGCGTCTCCGTGCCTCCCGATGTGAGGCCAGGGCAGACCACTGTTGGTGATCAATTTGGCCGAGCCTGAGATGTTGTTTCAGGGAGTCTTTGTATTGCTTTTTTTGGAGTGCCCCTCACATAATTACTGCCCAGGCATGTCTGTGTTTGGGGAATTTTCCATGACCTCAGGTTTTGAGCAAACCTTTGCTCAGTCTCTATTTTGGGGAAAATCCTGATCAACTTTCGTGAGTAAAAATCGCCAAAATATTACACTCAAATGTTCCTGTGGCACCGCAACAGTACCGGCAGGGACGGGTGTCATCCGAAAGGGACGCCCTGCAGTGCAGCAGTCTCGCAATGTGGCGAGGCTGCTTCCGTTGCATTTTACTTGTCCGAAAAAGTCCATCATCCTTCAAAATCCAGCTCACCAGCACCACAGAACTCTTTCCTTCCAGTACACCTGGCTGGATTTTCTTGCCAGTGCAGATGGCTGGATTTTAAGGTTGGTTTGGTGGGGGACAGATCAGGGACAGATCATAGCCACAATATCATGGCTACATATTTGTTGCAGGATCTTAGTTAATCATCTTCACTACCACCACCACCATGAAGTGTAGCACTTCTTCTGCAAGTGAGACTACAGCTGTATGCCTTGATTTTTATAAACTTTTTTACAAGAAAAAAAAACTATGCTATATGTATTCATTGGTTTTATTTTTAAAAAAAAATCAATAATTGATTTATGTTTATTTTGAATAGCAAGATTTTACACTATATTGTTTGTTTTCATTGGTGGCACATTTTTTTAATGCAAAATCCTTGCCTGTTTTTTTGAGGGGGTCTACTTTTTAAATATTACTGCCAGTAAATTTGTTGGGTTCTTCACCACTTTAAAAAGACAGGTCCTCCTGACCAACCTTGTTTATGTTCATCCTCCTGACCAGCACTATTGTTTGGCTTAGCTAATAATCTTAACAACTTCCCTTTTGTAGATGCTTGATCTTCTTATGCTGACAGTTATACTTTAGAGTCTAAGCGAAGTGGCAGTCAGCCATGTAGAATGCTCATAAAGTTTGCTGTATCCCATAAATGTCACAAGCATAAAGCTTATATGTAAACATGCTGCTTCTGGTTAATCACTTCTGAGCCATTCACAAGGTTCACTAGAGTTGCTAAGAATTAGTGTAGAAGTCTTCAGAAGTGGATATTTATAGGGAACAGTTGATTTGGCCAACCAAGGAAGTGTAATTGTTGATTATTGCTACAATGAAACTATTACAGCAAAGTTTTTTTTTTTTTAAATACCCTGGCTTGTAGATGACACACTGTACTAAAAGTCAGACACAGTCACTGAGCCAGAAATACAATTCCATTTCTTTTCATGATATTTAAACAAATTATTTATTTTAATTCACAGGTGTTGGAATAGACTAAACATTAACAGTCATGATCAAATGTCCTTCACATTTGCAGAAAACAATTACAAGGAAGGAAGGAAGGAAGGAAGGAAGGAAGGAAGGAAGGAAGGAAGGAAGGAAAAATTGAAATTGAAGTGTTGCTGACTGTGACACAAGGGTGAAAGCTGCAAACATCACACTTATTTATAGCTATAGCAGTAATCACAATCTTTCAGGACATTTCCTATACTTAACATTTCCCCATAATGTCTATGCTGAGTTCACTCCATCCTAAGTCACTGTTGACCATGTTCTTCAGTCTGGATAAGGTGCCCAGAAGCTAGAACCATTTTTCTGAGCTATAATATACCCTCCTCTCACCACCAACACCACCCCAACTTGGCCTGAGAGAGTATGCACTCTGAAACTGGAATACGTATCAAGTGTCCATCAAGAAATAAGATGTTGACTCAGAACGGCAACTTCTGAGCATCCAAGGGCCATTTCCCCTTGCCTCACACCTTAGCAGAACTCACCCCCATGTCTCCCACCCTGAAAAATATCCCAGATAGTCAGTTTTGTTTTCTAATTCCCCCCCCCCCAAGCCTAAAACAGGCCCTGGAGCAAAACTACATTGAAATGGTAAATCACACCCACATCTGCACCCTGTGAGGTTTCTAACGACATGATATGCCTGTCAGGGGCATGCTATGGTACCTCTGAGCATGTTAAGAGGACCAGGCAGCACACAAATCTTGTAGCAAAGGCAGCAGACATTAGGCTGATGAAATGAGCACAGACACAGAGATTCTGCCTAAACTACGGTCATTTACTAAAGCATAGTATAGAAATATTTACAATGAGTCAAGGACTCAAAATACATGGAGTACATAGCCAATAGTCATAGCAGTACTGTCCAGTACTGTATAGCATGGAGTGCACAGTCCAAGGAGGTTTTTACACCAGCGATATGTTCTGTTGCAGGCATAGAACAGGGTCGCTGGAAGATTTTTCTTTCAGATGGCGTTCACCCAATTCTGTGCCCTCAGTGTGACTGTACTGTTGTCTCCACATTAATGACCACCCATTCCGTTTCTGCCATAGAATCATGGGTGGTCTGAAAGATGTCCTGTTCCTCTCGCGTGATGACAGCTTCAGGGGGGGAGGTCTGTTCTGGACACTTCCAGGAAGGAACAGGACACCCAGGTAAGTGGCACCATTCCCCCCCCCAGGTTACCTCTATGTTTTTGTATGTGTTTTCGTGTTTTGTGTACTGTTTTGATGTTTTTTTTTTGGGGGGGGGAGGTATTTTTAAATTTCCCTCCTGCCTGTCCTCTCACAAGAACTAGTGGGATTTGGTTTCACTGCTGTAAAAGCAGCTTTATGGCAGCTGCATTTACAGCAGTTAAGCCAAGGGGAGAGGGAGGATGTTTCTGCTACAGGATTAAGGTAAGTATGCAGACATTTTCCTTAATCCTGTAGCAGGAGCGGGAGAGGGCTTGCAGAACAGAAACAGGGCATTTGGCCCCTTTGTGAAAATCTCCCAAGTGCATAGTCCAAGAGCAAAAGTCCAAGTGCATAGTGAGGGCGGGAACATATGGTTATACATGTACATGTTTACATTACATTCATGGGCCATGTAGTTACCCATTCCCATACACACATGGTTTATCCAGTTGTTCCCAGGGTGATAACAGCTGTATCACTTCCTCTGCTTTGGCTCTCACACAGGCTAATGTAAATAGCATTCTGTTGTCAAAACCAGCTGCAAGTAGCTAGCTCACTACTGTTACCTGCTGGCAGTAGCACTTAACATAATAGATCTTTACAATATGAAATTCTCAGTTATTGTATATCCCATTATCCTGACAATGCCATGGGGTGAGGGATTTTTTTTAAGGGTGAGGGTTTTCAGAAGGCAGATGGGAGTCCTGAGGGACCACATGGCACTTTCCTGACTGTTTCTTTATTTCATCACAGATCAACCACTTAGATGAGGTCTCATAGCCCAAGAGAAGACCTATTTTTTCCCCAAAAAAGCTATATATTCTATTCATGAGTGGACTAAAGTCTACAGTCAGAGGTACAAATGCCAATAGGCCCTACACCACAAATAGACAAGCAAAGCAAGAAGAATAATACAAAAGCAGCCAGAGAACAAGAGAAAAGTCAAAATGCTATACTGATCAGAGGAGCAGAGATTCGTGAAGTAGATGATACTCAGAATTGTGTTCTGAGGGTCATACAGCAGAGCAGCAGAGAGAGTGAATGCAGGGAGCCTATGCATACTTTGGTGGTGTTTTAGGGTGATATTTATATTTGATATTTCCCCTGAAGGGATGCGATATAGAGTAGAATACCATGTCTCTCAAAGTTTCCCAGGAGTGGACAAAGTGTTCTCCAGATGTGTTAATGATTGTTGACAGGCTAAAAATTTAGGACTGAATGGGCACAGGCAACATTCTGTTGTGAACTAGGGAAAAAGAAGAAAAACCCATTTTGTAACCACTGAGTGCTCTGCTATCCTTGATGAGATTAATGGATGACTCATCTCCAGGTGTTCTCAGGAAGAACTTTGACCTGGGTATGACCTGTTTAAGGAATTTCCAAGGCCCCTCTCTAGGTTGTGCATGACTCCAGCCTTGGTATCTGGGGAGTCCCTTCTTTACTTGCCAACCACATGGCAGACCATAGCCAGCCAAATTATTAAATATTGCCAATTATGCCTCATTGGAAAAGGTGGGGGCTGTCAAGGCAGGTAACAGGTTGCCAATGACAACCAGCATGTTGCAGTGGTCTGAGTGTTGAATGACGACTCTGGAGAGCAGGGTTTGAATCCTTGCTCACACATGGAAGCCTACTGCAAGACTTTGGAGAAGTCACACTCTCTCAGCCTCAGAGAAAGGCAAAGGCAACCCTCCTCTGAACCAATCTTCCCCAGAAAACACTGTGATAAGTTTCCATTAGGGTCACCATAAATTGGAAACAACTTGAAGGCACACAACAATGGTTGCCAGTGCAGTGTGGTGGCTTGGGCATTAGATTATGACTCTGGAGACCAGGATTCAAATATCTGCTCAGCCATGGAAACCCACAAGGTGCCTTTGGGCAAGTCACATTCTATCAGCCTCAGCGGAAGGCAAAAGCAAACCCTCTCTGAACAAATCTTGCCAAGAAAACTCCAGGATAGGTTGACCTTAGGGTTTCCATAAGTTGAAAGTCTCACAACAAGAGTTGCCATAGTCAACTTCCTCAAATCCATGCATATAATTTTCATATTATTCAAAGCATTCTAATTACACAAATGACTCTGATTTGCATTTCTCTCTCTCTCTCTGGCTTTTCTTCGCAAACGAAGATTCAGGAAGGACTCATCCCGCGCCTTCTGCAAGCGCGCTGATGACTAAAAAGGCCAATCTGAGATAAACAAGTCCGGTTGCAAAAAGTGCAGCAGAAGGTCTCCTTGGGTGATGTTTTTGGGTTGTGATTCTTTCTGCGTTGTCGTTTCTCTTCAAGACTTGTTCGTCGTGAGTTCTCAAATAAGGCTGCAGCATTGTGGATAGTGCGTCTCCATGCCTCCCGATGTGAGGCCAGGGCGGACCACCGTTGGTGATCAATCTGGCCAAGCCTGAGATGTTGTTTCAGGGAGTCCTTGTATCGCTTTTTTGGAGCGCCCCTCCCACGCTGACCCGTGGCGAGTTCACCGTAGAGTAGTATTTTTGGGAGGCGATGGTCCTCCATCCTAGAAACGTGCCCTGCCCAGCGCAGCTGTGTTCTCAATATCATGGCCTCAATGCTGGTGATCCCTGCTTGTTCAAGGACAGCAACATTCGTCACATAGTCAGTCCAGTGTATATTTAGGATTGTGCGTAGACAGCGCTGATGAAAGCGCTCGAGGAGTCGTAGGTGGTGGCGATAGGTAACCCATGTTTCAGATCCATAAAGGAGGATAGACAGTACGATGGCTCTATACACACTGATTTTTGTGCTTTGCCTCAGGTGTTTATTGCTCCATACTCTTTTGTGAAGTCTTCCAAATGCACTATATGCCTTTGCTAATCTGTGATCGATCTCTTTGTCAATCTTGGCATCTGAGGAGATGATGCTTCCCAGGTAGGTGAACTGCTGAACGGACTTGAGCACTGATTTGCCGACGGCAATGTGGGGATGGTGGTGTTCGTCCTGTGGTGCAGGCTGGTAAAGAACTTCTGTTTTCTTCAGGTTGACTTCTAGCCCAAACAGCTCTGCAGCTGTTGCAAAGCAGGACGTTAGGCGCTGCAGAGCTGCTTCTGTGTGGGCAACAAGGGCAGCATCATCGGCAAAGAGCAGCTCACGGACTAGATAGTTTAGAGTCTTAGTGTGAGCCCTCAGACGGCTTAAGTTAAACAAGCTACCATCAGTACGGTAGCGTATATAGATGAGGTATATATACGTATATATATGAGGTGTATATACGGTAGCGTATATACACGAGGGCCAGCGTGGTCAAGTCAGATATGGCGATGCTCTTTCAGAGCCCTTTCTAATAACTAATGGAGTGAAGCAAGGTTGTGTTCTTGCACCAACTTTATTTACAATCTTCTTTAGCACGATGCTCCAAAGGGCTATGGCAGAGCTTGAAGAAGACGATTTGCATTTGACTTATGCAAATTCAGCAAATTAATTGTTGGATTTTTTTTCTTCTATGTTTCAGACTTCATACCATTTTTTACAGTTATAACTGACTGAAAGAACCAATACAGAATACAGTAGGACCTCCGTATACACTGATTCATCATCCACTGATTCAATTATCCACAGGACACAAAGCAGCATACCTACCATAGAGTCTTCCTAGAAAATGTGTCCTCTCTAGCCATTTTCTAGGTCCTCCAAGGCAACTCTATGGTATTTTAAACCAGAAGTCCCATAATTTTCAATGGTGTTCATTATTATCCACGGTTTTTGGTATTCATGGGGGCCCCCAGAGCCACTCCCCAGTGGATACTGGGATCCTACTGTAATGTTTAAAGTGCTGGTCTTGGGAAAAGGAGAAACAAGTTCAAATCTCTGCTTTGTCTTGGAATTTACCACTTAAATTTACCATACATATGACTTCACCATCTGGGGGAATGCACATGGGGACTTCAGTGGAGATGAACAGAGTCAGAGTGGAGCAAACCTGGCAGTGTCAACAGTGACAACTGATGCTGGTTGCCACATGATGTAATCTGAAGCTAAACCAATGGATGCACAGTGCTTTCTTCCCTCACCCTGAAGTCCTTTGTTGCTGTTGTTGTTGTTGTTTTCCTTTTAAAAAAAGTAGTGTCAACCAGCAGTTCAGAACACAGCTGCTGCTACTGTGATCACAATAAATGTACAACAAAAAAGATGAGCAGTATATTGTGTATAAACTTTCCTGTGAGCTGCTACTTTTGACACACACACACCCCCAAAAAAACTGTAGTCACTGGCAGGGGAATCAATGCCTGTTTGCAAATATAACAAAGCTGAAAAGGGCAAAAGGGAGCATTCCTCTCCTCCAAACTACTCTTTTCATCTCAGAACTGGCCCTACCAATAGGTAGCAGATTATAAGAGGCACATGATGATAGACCTACATATGTCCTCAAAAGACCTGCTATCTGCACCCTGAATATTCTTGTTGTCCAATGGAGGATACCATTGTTTCATCAGGGCTGAAATAAGATCCACCTACCAATCTGTCCATTGAATCAGGCAGGAGTGGGTGGGAGGTAGGCCATTTTGTTCTTTGCCTCAAGCAACAAAATGTTTTGGGCCAGCCCTAACTTCCACTGAAAATCTAAACTGAAGAACATTCAGTGCAATCCTAATTAAATCTGGCACAGTATTTGAGAGGCAGAAAAACCAGGATTTATAATAAGTTGTTCACTGAAGGTTTGGAAGCTGAGTCAGATAATGATTTTGACCTCAAAATACCAAACTTCCTAATGTCTTTTTTTAAAAAAAGGAAAGAAAAATAAAGCCTGGAAAGCTCAACATTTTAAATATTTATTGCTAAAAGCAACTAAAAGGTAATGCTTAGAAAAATGTAAATGTGTACAAGTCAGCAGCTCTCAAGGGCCATGTCCAGAAGAATTAGTCAATAAATATGCCATCCCACTGTCAAGCTTTCTGGAAAGACTGTAAGAAATGTCTCTTAGAATTCAAAGAAAGGAAAGGTGACAATGATTTTCACACAATGAAAGACAAACTGGCCCTGGCAATGACTGACAGCAAATCTGCCATCTGGCTCAGGAGGCAAAAGTGACAATATAAGAAACAGAGCCAAGAACATACAAATAGTTCTGTGAATCTGATGTTTTGTTATTTCAAAACTAGGAGGCACTCGAAAATTGAGTTCTACCTGGGATTATCTGACAACTGGAGGCATCCGTTATGTGGTACAGATCTGTCATGTTCTACAATTATATGCATATATTAACACACTATTGACTACCAAATAATGTATTGCTTTGCTGTTGCTATGAAAACCTTCCCTCTTCAGGTTTTTATATAACCTCATGTTTGGCAAACAGTATCAGGGCTTTGACGGAGTACTGTGGAAAACTGGGAACTGGCCTATATGTCTGCCTGTTTGTCTGTCTTCTCTGTGTCTGTGTGTGTAATTACCCCTACCTAAAACACAGGAAATATTTCCTTGGCCATTCAATCTCATGAAAACACTGTGAGATAAACCCTTATTAGTTCCTGTTTCCCAGCTAATGAACTTTGATATCAACCCAGGCCTTTTACATCTGAAGTAAAATACATCTCTCACTGGAGCTCAATAATACTTAGGTCATATATTTATAAGGGAAAAAAACTAAGCAGATCTAGGTCTACTTGTTTACAAAACAAAATCCTTTATCAACATTCAGACCATACAAAAGCTCTCTTTCCCTTCCTCTACCCCTCCACACCTGATGTACTCTTGCTTTCAAAGCACCCTACGGCCCACCCCCATATCTTCTCACTCACCTGTCCTGATTTATCCTTGGCCATGACCTTCATGTAGGGCTGTAGGCGTGAAGATAAATCGCTGATCCTCAGCCACCAGAAAGTTTCCTGTTCCCTTGTATAACTTGGCCTATTCTTTTTGTCTGTTTCAGCTTTGTTACCATTTCGACATTAAGCACTATCTTGAGAGAGCCCCTATAGAACACCTTCCCCGAACATCTACTTTTACAACGCACACACACACCAAATTCAGTATCTTCTCCTTCCCCTCCCCCCTTGAAAGCCATCTCTTCCATGAAGCGTTTGTGCTTTCATTGCTTGCTGCAGGATAGCTCTCTTCAGATTTCATGTTCCTTCTGTATAGTGTTACCGTTGTCATCATTTTGCTGTAAACAGCTATGTAATGTGATGACAATATGTTCATAATAACTAATGAAATAATAGTATTTCCTCAAATTATGAGAGCCTTGTTCTTCTTAATCCCTTTAGGGATCTAGCTCACACTAGGACTGAGCCATGCCAATGTCATTAGCACAGCTCTTCGGATATGATCCTGCCATGTGTGTGCTACATTTAGGGTTGCCATGTTCCAATTACTCAAATTTGGGTACCTAATTTGCATATTATGCCAGTTTTTTATATAGATAATAATCTGACAACTGTACAGGAATTATCCAAGTTCTCTTGTTGCCTGAAGTGGGAAATGAAGCCTCCTCCTCCATTATGTATTCTCTCTCCTACTAGCTATACCCGGCGTAACATAAACCGTTACCTACATATATAGAGGGCCAGTTTAAGGCACTGGTGGCATCAGCATCCTCGGGGGGGCATCATTTTGGGGGGCCATGTAGTAACCCTCCACCTGCAAAAACATTATTAGTAATAATCTGAATATTCTGTACTGTGAATAGCATAGGTTATGTTAGGTTAGATTGACCTGAGATAAACATTTGGGGGGCCCCAAATAAAGCCCCAAATTCCTTAAACTGGCCCTGCATATATAAAATGCTCCAGTATGCTTCTGTTCCCAATCTGCTGATTGGCCACTTAGGAAACATTTCAAGAATATGATGATTTGATGCATTAATATATAACCTTTTAAATCAACTATAATGGCTAGTTTCATGCCAAGGACACCTCTGCTGCCTCCACACAACCACACATATACACACTCATCACACTACACCATACATGCCATTACACAAGAGCCCCTCTGCTGCCACCACCATGCAACTGCACACAAACACACCATGTTACACACACACATACCATGCTACACATACACAGACACTTCATGTGTGACAGGACACAAGAGCCCCTCCACCACCACTGCCATGTGAGCTACACACACACACCTTGTGCACCAGGATGGGAGAGCCCCTCCACAGCCACCATGCACAAACCCACAAACACCATGCTACAACCCCCCCATGCTACACACACCACACACACACACATTAACCCCCCCAGCTACACACACACACACACAAACAATATGCAGCAGAACATGAGGGCCCTCCACCACCGTATTTAGAAAGGACTTGAAACTTTCCACACGTTTCCGGCCCAAGAACAAGGAGCAGCTACAAACAGCACAGAAGGCCATGTTGTAGCGGCCAAGACTAAGGGACAAATGCCACTTTTAAATAGTGGTTGCCCTGGCTGGTTCAGGTGTGCTGCACGATTGCAGCCGGCTGTGTCTGATAGCTTGGCCCTGGTTCTTCCAAGACTCCCACAGCCACAGCCTGAGTCTGCAAAGAGGCTGTGCTGGCTGTTGCAGCCAGGACCCTACTCCTGTGAGGAGAGGCAGATCCTAACACCTAAGCAGCCAATCAGCACACTGAAAAAGGCAACATACCCAAGAGAATTATAGCTAGATAGATAGATAAATAGATAGATTCTTGGAGCAGATGGAGAAGCACAAAGCAATGGTCCTCCCCACTCCCCAAAAAGAAAGCATGGGCAGTGTACTCCCCAACAAAGAAAAAGAAATAGGTAGTTATGCTCCTCCTAAATAGCACAGATGCTCTTCCCCGCCCGCTCACACACAAAGTAGGAGCAACAATGCAGCAGTGGTGGTGATGCCAATGCTCCCTGCAGCTCAAGAAAGGAAGATGCAGTAGCCCTTCCAATGCACAGAAAGAGAAGACCACTGCTAATGCCTGCTCTTCTCCTCCCTAGAGGATAAGAAGAAAGCAGTTCTCCCCCCCCACACACACACCAAAGAGATGAATGATGTGATAATGACATTCTCATGAACCCACCATGCCAGAGGCCAGCTGTATTACATAGTCTTCCAACAATCTCACCCTCATTTCACAAGGAAATGGGAACCCCCCCCCAAATACAAACTTTTTCTAGCTCCTATGTACATTTACTTTGGTGTTATACTCATTTAACTTATTTGGGCATTTATATCTTGGCAAGATATGAAACAGTTCAACGGATCATCCCATTCTCCACAGAAATAAACTTGAATGACTTTATCTTTTCTTTAACATAGTTTGAATCCACTTTCAAAAAATCTAAGAGTCACATCAAGCATCCATCAGTAAGCTATTACCTGTTCTCTACATTTAACTTTCCCCAGATCCTACGTTATCAAATAACCACCATCTCAGCTCCCATAGTTAAGGACCAGACCATCGTTTAGGCATAATGGGATGGCCACATCAGGCAGTGTAGTACTATGGTCAATGAACTGAACTGCTCCCCTGCTCCTAGAGGGCACCTGTCATAACTGCCTTGCCTTCCTTGCCACATTTTTAGTTCCCCACCCCTTCCCTACCTTGCATCCTCACCCATCCTTCCATGTTTCCAATACCTCATCTTGTACTGTCATGCCTTCCTCCCTTGCACCTGTACCTCATCACTACAATTCTTGCTCTTCCTTCCTTCCCCCTCAGCTTGCCTCACCCATGCTGTACTTCTGTATGCTACTGCTGTGCCCTCCACTCCCCCCTCTTTCCTCTTGACTCACTTCATACTCTCTAAAGCATCAGGAGCAGGTAAGCAAGCAACCCACCACCACCACTGCCAGATAAAGAGCAAGAGGAGAAGGAGATAAAGTGAAATGAGAGGAAATAGTAGCAGGGGAAATAATAACAGGTATAGGAGTCTGGGTATAAGGTGCAGTGTATAGAAGTGTTGATAATGGCAGGGGGGAATCTGGATCTTTTCCTCTCACACTACATGGAGAGACAATCCGGAGTGCCTCCAGTAAAATGGAGCTTCATTTTCTCTAAATCCAGTAAAACTGCATAATGCTGTACTGCCATTTTACGTCATTCAAAAATAAATCACCAAAAGCAACAGATACCAACAACAATTGTATTGTGATACCAGCAATTGTTACCCTGCTTTACACTTGTAACTTGCTTTATTGCATGCCTCCATTCATTCTATGGTTCCATAGTTTTCTGTGCACTATAAGCAGACAGGTCTGCAAAACAATCCTGAGCTACTGACTCTCCTAAAAGCTAGACATTCTTGCCCAATTACAACATTTCCCCTAGGAACTGAGAGACAAGAAGTCAACTCTGGAGTTATAAATTTGTAAAAATGTCAGTCTTGGGTGTGAGCTTTTCACTCACTGGCCAAAGTCACTTAAAGGTGATAGGGGTCTCATTTGTCAACAATGACTGCCTGCTTTACCCTATATCTTGTTTCCTATAAGGACGAGATATTTATTTTAAAAATGAAATATTGTAATCTATGCCAGTTAATGGTGATAATGGGCATCATGAGTCATATCTAGGTTCTGGATAAAAACTCAGCCAAATAGCAATATGGCAATGTTACATTTCTACCAGACAAGATTTATATAGGATGCAACCACAGAAAACCAAAAAGCTCAAGTGCCATTACATTCAGAACATCACTGAGAAGGTGGAGATGAAACAGAAACACACCCCTGTGAGTTTATGATTGGAGTTAAGGCTCTCTGTGGCAGTTGATACCTTCAAATATAGAGCCAATTTGGAAAGGACCACACTGCTTCAGCAGCTGGCAACTAGCCCTGTGTTCCAATTTCCCCCTATTCCAAAGAACTCTTAATCTAGTGAAGGAGTAAGAGACTGACAATATGGAGGAGGGCTCTTTGGAAAAAAGAGACTTGCAAGCTTCTTCTTTAAATTGTGTGGGACAATAGATTAAAAAGCATTGGGAACAGAGATAAGCAGGAGCCTTAAACTATAGGTACCATATATTCCGGCGTATAAGATGACTTTTGAAGCCTGGAAAATAGACTCCAAAGTCAGGGGTTGTCTTATATGCCGGGTATATGCTTTGCCTCACCTGCCACCCAATTTCCTGCCTCTTCACTCCCTTTGCAAATGGAGCGAGGATGCAGGAGATTGGGTGGGGAGGTGAGGCAAAGTGTGTACTGGTACATTCCCCCCCTTCTCCACCTTCTCCTCCTTTGGGGAGCAATCAAAAACAGAGGAGAGGTGCAAATGTAGAGCTGCTCTGTCTCCTCGCCTGCCTGCTTGTGCTCTGGGTCAAAGAGAGCACCCCACTGGCTGATTCTTCAGGTGAAGCAGCGGCACCCCAACTCAGACAGACCCCGCAGGGAGCAGCCAGCCGAGAGAGGGGGGCGCTGGACATGGGTTGGCAACTGCTCCCCCCATCCCCCGTGGACCGAGAGGCTGTGTGTTGCCCAACACCAACTTGGGAAGGCTTTGGGAGGCCTTCTGCTACCGTGATAAATCAGAGAAGCCCTCCCTCCCTGCGTGGCTTCCCCCTTTCCCTTTTAGCCAAGCGGGGTGGGGGGGTCTTCTCCGTGACTGGCAGCCATGGAGAAGATCACCCCCCACCTCGCACAGCTGAAAGGAGAAGGGAGGAAGCCGTGTGGGGAGGGAGGGCTTCTCCATGGCTTCCAGTCACGGAGAAGCGTCTCCCACATCGCACAGCTCCAGAGGCAGTGGGGGAAGCTTCACGGGGTGGGAGGTGATCTTCTCCGTGGCTGCCAGTCATGGAGAAGAACCCCCCACATGGCTAAAAGGGAAAGGGGAAAGCCATGTGGGGAGGGAGGACTTCTCTGGTTTATCATGGTAGCAGAAGGCTTCCCAAAGCCTTCCCAAGTTGGTGCTGGGCGACACATAGCCTCTCAGTCTGTGGGAGATGGGAGGACCAGTTGCCAACCCGTGCCCAGCGCCCCTCCCCCTCAGCTGGCTGCTCACTGCCGGGTCTGGCTGAGTCAGGCGCGCCGCCGCTTCACCTAAAGAATCAGCCAGCAGGGCACTCTCTTTTCAGTATCTGGTCTACTTCCATGGATTTGAAGTGACTATGCAGAAATGTATAACGTTGCAGTCAGTATTTATCATTATCATTATCATTATCATTATTATTATTGTTTATTTATATAGCATCATCTATGTACATGGCACTTGCATTAAAACAAGCAAAAGAACCAAGCAAACAAAACCCTGGGTCCTGCTAAAGGTGTACAGTCTAAAATAAATGTAAACATAAGCACACACAGAGGGAACAAATAATAAACATAAGACTATAAAATATAATTGCAAAACAAATTATCCAGGTAACTACAAAAAAACCCCAACAATAATATAGTGTGAAACAGCAAGAAAATATAAACATAAAACAAACTGACTAATACATGTGATCAAATATAAAACGTCAATATATATGTGTATATACGGTAATATAAATCAAACTGACCAAAACATGTAAACAAAATATACAAGATTACAAACAGTATCAAACTAAAATTCCAAAAGCTTTGGAAAACAGAAAAGCTTTCAATTGAGATTTAAAAACAGAAGGGGCAGTCCACAAATGTGCATAAAAGGAGGCTGAAGGGGCGAGTTTGGGATATACTTGCCATATAAGAGAAGAGGGGGTCATCTTATATGGCAAGTATATCCCAAATTCTATATTTTAACTTAAAAATGGGGGGGGGGCATTTTATACGCCCAGTTGTCTTATACGCCAGAATATACAGGTCAGCAGAATGTAGAAAAAACCTAGGCCAGATAAAAAGGAGGTTACTGTGATACTTAAAAGGAGTGAAGAAAATAGAAAGGATTCCCATTTTGAAAGTGTACAAAGGATAATACAAAATCTGCATCAAGTGGTGTTTGAGGATGAGTGACATTTCACAGATATGAATTGGGGCAAATCATGATCCCCCCTCATTTCTTTCCCAGTTCCACCTGAAGAATCTCCTCTCCAGCAAAAGCAAGTTTGTTTCCAGAGAGAGAGAAAATAGATAGATAGGGCTGGTAGTAAATTACTCTGTATTTACCTTTGTTGTAGTTGCCATGGGATTTTTCTGAGGCTAAGGAGATTTTCAGACCTGCCAAAATGCATGTCTGCCACGCGAGCAGCCTCCCGAAACTGCTGCGCGGCAAGGGTCTACTTCGGACGACGCTGTGCCTCTCGCGAAACCGTCCGTGTCACTTCCGTGAAGCTTCGGACGGCTCGGCGCCATATTTCAATCTCGGGCAACCTCCGTGATTGAAATATGGCGCCAAGCCGTCCAAAGCTTCACGGAAGTGACACGGACGGTTTCGCGAGAGGCACAGCGTCGTCCGAAGTAGACCCTTGCCGCGCAGCAGTTTCGGGAGGCTGCTCGTGCGGCAGACATGCATTTTGGCAGGTCTGAAAATCTCCTAAGAGTATGTGACTTACCCAAGGTCACCCAGGGGGGTTTCATGGCTGAGAGAGGATTTGAACCCTGGTCTCTAGAGTCGTAGTCCAGCATTCAAACAACTATACCATGCTGGCTCATTTATTTATTTATTTATTTAAAGACCCAGGACTTGTGTATATGAGGCAATAAAATGTGGATTGGTGCACAGTAGTGCCAATTCATAGCAACTTTCATTTGTCCTCACACACTTCCCCTCCAAGATCACAAGTATGTGAAGCTATCTGTGTTTGATGTTCAAACAGGCATGCCTGTGAATCAAGATGGTAAACATGACTAAATTACATTTTTATTCTCACAAGTTGCCATTGTCAAACAGTATTTTTTTTAAAATATATCAAGTCCAAGTTGCAGAAATGCAACCTTCTGCTTAAATAAACAGAAAAAGGGGCTTTTCTTGGTCACCTCCCACACTATCACTGCAGCAAAAATCCAATATGGTTCTTGGCACTGCCTTGGTGGCATGTTCCACCCACACACACACACACATGAATATCCAACCAATAAGCTTTCCTCTTCCAGTCTTATCAGAAATCACAGCAAAGCGAATCAGTTGTCTCAACATGCAGGAATGCACATTTCCATCGCAGTTTTTTTTAACTTCTGGGAAAGCTATGAAGCCTTTCCCCATGTAGTATATGGCATTTTGCCCCCCCCTTCTGAATACTGTGAAATGATGTGGACCCCATTGGGACAAAAGGTATTCTCCTCTAATTCTATAAATTCACCATTTAGACAAGCCCCCAAGCTCTCTCAAATAATCTTCCATAAAATCTCAGGAAAAAATGTGGTGAGCTGAAGAAAACTCATCGATAGTATGAATTCATGGAATACTGTCATGTTTGCAGAGTGAGCAATGCAAGAAAAACATAATAGTGATGGACAAGCTGGTTTATGTTTTAATACAAGGTTAGTGATCTGAAAGAGAAAATAGTACTTTCATGGCAAGCACAGTTACCAAGAAGGACAGAAAATTCTATCAAATAGCAGAAACATAACAGGAGAAGACAGAGATAAAGATTACAAACATTATGAGGAGATAAGAAAATTGTATTCTCAAGCTGACAAATGCAGACGGATGGTAGGGGAAGGCATGTAGAAACATGGACAGTGAAAGGTACTTCAAGCAGAATAACTCCCACACACATACACACACAAGCAATAGGGCAGATGCAGTTTTATCAGTTCTGCAATGAGATCAGGACTTCATCCTTCTTGATCAAAAGGTTTGCTTCAATAATTTGTTTGTAGTGCAACTAATATTAAAACAGTTATTTATAATCACTAGTTGTAATAGCTGAAAAGGAGAAATGGAAACCCACAAACAGTCAGTGGTTGGATCCAGACTAAATTAGGTGCTCCTAGTTCCCATTGATCCCAGTGAGACTGAAGTCTTGACTAATTTGTGCATTGATACCAATGAATCAATGAAATGAAATGAAATGAAATGAAATGAAATGAAAGAAGGTGGAAAAAATTACAATTAAGGTTCATACTTTTTCCCCAAAAGGTGCTCTGGCTCTTTATGGAGAAAGAATCTCACGCAGCAAGAGTTTAACATTTTTCCTTATTTAGAATAATAGAATCACAGAATTATTTATTTTATGGCTTCGTTTTTTTACCTTGAATGAAAATAAGTTGTTCCCCTTCTCTATTCCCTGCCCTTTCCTCCATACTTACCTCCCATGGGAGTAGCTAGGGGGAGAAGAGTACAAGATCTAAAGGCTTAGTGACAGGAACTTATCAGTGCACCTTCCCTCCCCCAAAATTATTACTTGCCAGGGCTGAAACATTCTAAGGATATATATCGTGGGTTGTCTCATTCTCACTTGCAGTATTGTTACCCAAAATGCTTGAGTGCATTGGGACCCTCTAAATATCAGTATTAATTTGGGGAATTAATATACTCAACTTGGCAATGCAAAAGGCAGGCAACGAGCAGATCTTGAGACCCATGTATACCAGTACTAAGGTGGAGAAGTTAAACTTGATAGTTTAATTAAGTGATCTTTATTAAGGAAATAATAACAACATTCACACACACACACACACACACACAGGCTCCAAGCACTCATGCAAGGCTAATGAAATAAGTAGGAAGTATTTGGACAGAGGAACAGAATAAGGGGTTGTTTGGGGGTGATACTGTACCAATCACAGGAGTTGAGATTGTGGAGAAAACCGGCAGAGTGGGGTCCAGAAGCAGTAATGACTACACAGTCTGATGTGGAGTCAAGAGGAAGATGAACTGTGCACACCTGAGTGGGGTTTTGAAGGGCTTTTTTTTATACAGTAGGACACCCATATCCACTGATTAATTATCCACTGATTCAATTATCCATGGGACAGAAAACAGCACATCTACCATAGAGTCTTCCTAGAATATGTGTCCTTTCTAGTCAATTTCTAGGTCCTCCAAAGCAACTCTATGGTATTTTAAACTAGAAGTCATATTATTTTCAATGGCATTCACTATTATCCACAGTTATCAGTATCCATGCCCCCTCCCAAACCAATATCCATGGATACGGGGGTCCTACTGTACCTAATATTTCCCTTCAGGGGATGGGATTTAGAGTGAAAGACAATGCTTCTCAGAGGTTCTCAAGATAAGACAATGGACGCTCTGGCACTTTTAATGACCCTTACTGTGCTAACAATTTGAAACTGAATGAAGCAAGTAGCCCTCTTTGGTTGTGGTGAGGGGAGAGGGGAAACAACCCTTTACAAACCTTGAGTACCTCAGCTATGTTTAATTGGATTAACCTGACGTTACCTTTCTTTGGAATTTTTTATGGCCTCTCCCTAGTGTATACATGACTTACTCTCAGCTCTAGTCTGTGGGATCCCTGGAGTTCCCAGTTTACTGCCCATGCTCATGGAAGGCCACAGTTAGCCAAATTATTAAATACTGCCAATTATTATATGAAAAGGGGCTGGGGGCTGTCAGGACTGGTAACAGTATGATAAGTTGGTTGATTGGTCATCTCAGCCTTATGCAAGAATTATTTTCCATGGATTGCTCAAATGATTTGTTTAAACTATGGAAACTGCTTCTTTGTTTCATGGACTTTTAAAAATTGGAAGCATCATATGGAAGCATCTTTTTGATTAATCTGTCACTGCTTCTATGCTTGCTGTTTGTATGCTTTGCATCAGAAAGGGAAAAGATGCTATTTTTGTGTTGTCATATTCTGCACTAATTGTGTGGAAGTCTTAATCAAAAAACACTCTCATCTTGTTCTCATGCTGGAGGTGACATAGTTTTTCAAGGGTTAATGAACTCACAGTAAGCTGTCTCAGTATGTCCAGACTAGGGATGCCAGAGCCTGGAATCACTTTGATATTGGAAGTCAACTTGTCTTTTCAAGAATGAAAATTTTATGAGATATCTTCACACCTTCACCATTTTCTAAATAAGGTCCCTGATGTCCTGGAAAGTTATCATTCTGAGGAGATTATCACACATGCCCTTTTAAAATGTCCCTGTCCCAGTACTCCCCACTTGACTCACTCCTGACCCACTTGTGTGCCTGTAATGGAGCCCTGGTGGAGCAGTGGTTAAATGCCAGTACTGCAAGTCACCACGTTGCAAGTTCAATTCCAGTGGGCTCCAAGGTTCACCCAGCCTTCCATCCTTTTGTAGGTTGGTAAAATAAGTACCTGGCTTGTGGGGGCAATTAGCTAATACACATTGGAAACTGTTTAATGCAGTGTAGATGTGTAAATAGCTATTGCTTAAAACAATTTGTAAGCCGCTCTGATAGCCTTGTGGCTGAAGAGTGGGGTATAACTAACTAACTAAACACACACACACACACAGTTTTTTAAAAATTTTTCAAATACCTACCTTATTCTGTGATTGAAACCGATCCCCCTCCCCTCAACTTCCTTGCACTAAATGCAGCTGTGGTAAAGCTGCTTTTACTACAGGGAAAGAAAATCCTGCTTGTTCTCTCAAGAGAACAATCACGGGGAAATTTAATAATAAAAAAACCCAAAGCCCCCCCCCAAGCCCCAAAATGCACTTTAAAAACCCAAAGTAACCAGGGAGGGGGGAAAAGGGTGTCACCTCCTCATCCTGATCGTACCCAGAAGTGTTCTGAACAGACCTCTCAGTGACGTCACATTACATTGTCATTGCACCAGCGCAATAGGGCTCCCATTCATATGCCCGTGATTCCATTTCTGTAACAGAACAGGCTCCTTATTGATGACTTTTCCCCATCAATAAGGAAAAATGGAGGCAACACGGAGCCAGGACAGGGACGACGTGATCTGACAGGTAAGCCTTTTAGCGATCTCCTGTTGTCTGTATCCTGGGATATTTGGCCCATGTGATAATCTCCTTAGTGATCATTCAACTGGGAAGTTCCTGCTGATTAAGGCTTTTGGTGTAATGAAGGCCTCTGAAGCAATCTTCTGTATACACATATTCCTAGAAAGAAATTTTAAGAGAGAATGGAAAGGCTGGAAAGGCTCTGTTCAGAATAAGATCAGACAGTATTTGAGTCTAGTCAAGATTCCTTAGAATTTTAGACTTAGTATTTTGAAGCTAAGAAAGTTAATTTCCAACTGCCTTTCTCCCCCATTTCTGAAATCCATTAGAATTATAGATAGAACACAATAACAGTGCTTTTAACAAGATTTCTTTGTCACAATTTGAATTTGAATGTACTGAAGTGTTGACCTTTGAATTTTGCCCACATTTCTTGAAACTTGCAAATGCAAGTCTTACTTTAAAAGAATTTGTCAGCATTACTATTTCAAGGGGAAGACAAGCTGATCTTAGACTACTGGACAATAAAAAATAGAATGATTGTTGTATTATCTGCATAAAGTCATTCTGAGATGGACTGAGCTAATTCTGGAAGCTGCTTTGAAGTATGTCATTAAAGACAGGAGGGAAACAGTCAAGGGAGAAACTTGTCAATGTCACTTAAACTTCCAAGTTTAGAAGTAAAAGCCATTTAAGAGGGTCATCTATAATTAACAAGATACAGTGCAAATTGCAATCAAGCATCTTGTTCAATCAAGAAGCAATTATGATATTCTGTGCTGATTGAAGGCAGCATTTTTGTACCCATTTAATGTGATAAGCACATTTTAAATGCCAATAAAATGAAACCAGCAGAGAGCAGTTTTCACTTCCTACAAATAGGTTGATCTGCCTAAATAAAATCATTTCCTTGTCAAGGCTAATCAGTTTTGTAGTTCAAGTGCTATATCTTTTATATCATGTTGGGCAACTGTGGCCCTACACCAGCTCCCATCAGGCTTAGCCACCATAGCCAGTGGGAAATTATTATGGGAGATGCAGTTCAAAAACTTCCAGAGGACCACAATTGCCTACACACACACACACACACACACACTTTATGTAGACTGTGTTTGTGAGGGTTCTTATGAGTTGACTCCCTTTATTGGTGCCTCAAAGAATGCAGACTCACTCTAGTAACAGTATCTAGCCAGTGCAAAAATTGTGTGCATCACCCCATCATCTGAAGTTGCTCGGTCTAGAATACTAATTGTCTGATCCTTCTATGCTGATACCTTCAAACTGGGTCCATTGCAGAACCTTTTCCTCTGCAGGCCTCAGCTCTTGAAGGAACAATTCTGCAATGCTTATGGCTTCTGTCCCTGCTAGACTTGCCAGATTGGATCTGGGATGGGGCTCTTCTAACTTTAACCCTTAACAGAGCTTGGAGCAGGATGAGGTACTGTAAAACTTTGTTGAGAAGGATGGACATACGTGTCCTTCCTCACCTCCTCAACCCCAACTTTTAGCTGCAGACATCCCTTCCCAACATGGTTATGACCTCACTTATGGATGTGAGGGCATGGTGAGTGGAGGAAAACCAGTGACAAGAAGAGAGGTGGCTAGTCGTCTGCAACCCTCCCCCCACCTCTAGCTGTGAGGCAATAGCTATTTTGAGAGGGCATGACTGTGGCTGAAAGTTGGGGCTTGGGAGGAGAACAAATTCCTTTTTCCTGCTTGATGGAGATTTACAGCAGTATCTCATCTTACTCAAAGTTCTGTTAAGGATAAAACCAGGGCTTCTCAATCAGGATTCCCTGGAACCCCAGGATTCCACAAGAGTTTGCTAGGTTTTCCTTGTGATATTGGGATTTAAAAAACATAAACATTATTTTTTTCAGCTGTAGATGTAATAATTTTTAGGAAGGGGTTCCCTGAGACCTGAAAATTGTTTCAAGGGTTCTACCAGGATAAAAAAGTTGAGAAAGGCTGGTTTAAACTAACAGGATCCCTGTCCTAGATCCAATCTGACAACACTAGTGTCTGCAAACAGGCACCACAGCTTCTTGCTACTCACCTAGGTCCTTCTTTGTGGTCTCTGTGAATGCACACAATGGGTTAATCCTGCACCTGCATGGAGCACTTCAGAAACTTCTAGCACCTCATTTTAAAACTTTTGGGTGGTAGCTCCTCCCCCCTCCCCCCTGGTGCATATAAGCCCATCCCTCTCACCAACTGCTCAGTTCCTTTTTTTCCACCACATGGAAAGCACTGAAGGAACATCTACTAAGTCTCATTGTTCTACTTTTTTCAAACTGGGCACTTTTATCACATTTTTACTGACTTAGGACAGGACCTTGACCCTTCTCTTGCCTGCTCCCTATAGATTTGGCTTCTTGGATCAGACTGACTGTGTTTTTGACTCAGATTCCATTGACACCGCATTCTCCCTCATCCCTTTTGGATTTGACTGCTATGACTGGACCACCTGTTTCTGACCTCGGATTGGATGGTACTATTCTTTCTTCTTTACCATGAAAATGTCTGGGGCTGGTTTCTTCAAACCTTGCTCCCAATGCTCTGCTAAAATGACTGAATCTGACGGTCATTCCAAGTGCCTCTTTTGTCTCAGAGAGGCTCACGATGTACTCTCATGCAGGCAGTACTCTCATCCAGTCCTGTTCTGACGATACCAGAACCTCATCGAGTTGAGGGACATCAGTACAAGTGGAGACAGTACTGGAATCTCCTCAGAAGGTGACCAGAGCAAAGGACCCTTCCTTGAAGAAGGTCAAGGTTGCTGGGAGAAAGGAGTTCCCCAGAAAAGGCCAGTCTCGGGAGCCAAACAACCAGACTGCCAATCTTGCGACCCTAAGCAAGAGAGGTTCAAAGGGAAGATGGCAGAAGGTTCTCCAGTGTCACTGCAGGTGAAAAGGTGGCTATTGATACCCTCTCTGGAACAACACTGGAAAGGGGAGTCCACTTACACGGTGGCGCAGGCAACGGATGAGTCATCCCTTGGTGTTAGAATCATCAGGATCTCACGTTTGAGATCGCTGTTGGACATCGGTTCCATGGCTCAACATCAGGCCCAGTCCTGTTCTTGGTCCTACTCACAGTCTCAACCTCAGTCGGTGCACTGCTCCTGGTCCTGTTCTGCCTCTCGGTCCTGCTCCAGCTCTCAGCATCAATCCCAGTCTTGACTCTGCTCCTGGTCCCGATCAAGAGGGCACCGAGAATCCAGGGCTCGCTCGCACTTGATGCCGATCCATCACTCAAACTCTCCTCTGACACAGAGGTTGCATTCCCACTCGCCTCATCAGGCACCAACGCCAGTGGTTCCAGACAAGATAAATACACCTTCTCTGAGACCATGCTCTAAATCGCCAGTACCAAGATCTCCAAGAGACAGGTACTGCTCCATCTCTTGGTCCCGTTAGCCAAGACCACACATGCATCCATCGCATTCACTGTCCTGTACCACCAGGACACAGACAACAATTCCGTGTGATATGAAGATGAATAGTGGGACTGATACAATAGGTACGGGTTTGATGCACCACCACCAAGAGACTCCTACACTGACTGGTACTACTGGGGCCTGGACTATCAATACTGATACTTTGATGAGCCATCACCACTACCATACACCAGGTGGTACCACTACGAAAATTCTCCTCAGTACCGTAAGGAGGATCAGGATAGATGGGGTTGCCCCCACTCTCCAGAGGAGTGCCACCAACAGCGCAAGTCCAGCTGTTCAGTGGTGGTGGAATCTCCTCAGAGGCCTAAGTCCCCACAGAAAAGAATCCCGAGAGGTCCCTCCCCATGCTCTTATGCCAAGAGATCACCTTCACCGAAACCCACTGATCCTGGGGAATCTCCTACCACTGTTGCAGTGGGGCAGCTGAAACCATTGATTGTGAGAACACCAGATTGTCAGATGAATCAGACGATGACACCCCTTCACCCAAGTCTCAGGGTAAAGGTGTGACACCTGAACCTGCCTCTCCATCAGATGATGTCCGTTCGTTTGCAGAGATCGTGAATCAGACAGCAGCATCTCTGGGGTTACCTGCAGCAATACCAGATGTGCATGTGGACAACCCCCTCTTTCATGACCTCCAAAGGCAAGCCCCTCCTCTGCCTTACATGCCATTTTCAGCATTCCTGACACAGATCGCCAAGTCAGCCTGGAGCACACTTTCTTCTGTACCTCCAACATCCAAGAGGCTTGAACATCTCTACAGAGTCTCTGACGAGGCGGTCCCTTTGTTGGCCACATATCCAAAACCTAATTCCATCATAGTTGATGCAGCTCAGATGCACACTTCACACAAAATTCACTCCTAACCCACAGAACGTGAAGGAAAGAAGCTGGATGCTATGGGTAAAAAGTTCTACTCCTCAGCTTCCCTCCGTATGAAGATAGCAAATTACATTGCTTGCATGGGGGCGTATCAGAAGTACCTCTGGGACATTAAATCCCCTATTTGGACAAACTTCCCCAACAAGATCTGGATTTTGTGTACACTACGAGGAATGATGGGATCATGTTAGCAGGATACCAATGGCAGTCAGCTAAGCATGTGACAGATTGCGCAGGGAAGATCCTGGCCAGTTCCATCGCTGTCCGAAGGCACGCTTGGCTCCACTCGTCCAGTCTCTGTTCCATGGCCAAGTCAGTAATTGAAGATCTTCCGTTCAATGAAGCCGGTCCCTTTCACTCAGAGATAGACACTAAGTTGGAACATGCACACAAAATGCATACAACAGTGAAGCACTTTGACATCTCTCCTCCTGGCCACACCTCATGCTCACGATTCTACAACAAATGGTTTCCACCTTCCCTTCTCAGAAGGTTCAGTCCTCCAACATCCCACTCTCAGCATACCATTCAGGCCTATGCTCCATACCAGAGAAAGTTCCAGGCCCCTACAAAACATAAGTCTCAGTTCCAAAAGAAGAAGCCTGAGCCCTCTAAGCAAAGGGTCTGACTGCATAGCCCTGTCTTCCATGTTGCCAACCCAATCACCATCAGATGGGCTCCTCACTGCTTACCACCAATGGTGTGCAATCACTTCAGACTCATGGGTCCTCTGTATTATCCGGAATTGATACTTCATAGAATTCAACAGCCTACCCCCGACTGGCTCACTCAAACCTACTCCTCCTTCCATACATATCAAAGAAGAGGTTCAGTCTTTACTATGGAAAGGGGCTATAGAGGAGATCCATTGGTGCCAATGTGGAGACTTCTTTTTCTCCCATTACTTCCTTGTCAATAAGTAAGACGGTGGCTTATGCTCTATCTTGGACCTCTGAGAGGTGAACCATTTTATTGTACCTAAATACTTCAAAATGGTCACCTTTTCCTCTACCCTCCCATTCCTCCACATAGGAGACTGGTTTACCACCATCGATCTTCGAGACACATACTTTCACATTGCAATAGCAAAACCTCACAGAAGATTCCTAGCATTTGTGGTTGGTCCCAAAAAGTACCACTTCAAGGTGCTCCTGTTCAGTCTTTCCATGGTCCCAAGAGTGTTCACAAAATGCATGGCTCCACTGATCACCCATCTTCACATGAGAGACATTGTAATCTTCCCATATCTGGATGACTGGTTGATCACAGGACTTTCAAAGGAGAAGATAGCAGGAGATGTAGTGATCACAACCTCCCTCCTCTAAGATTTGGGCCTTACAGTCAACATGGACAAGTCACACCTGGTCCCATTGAGAATCACAAAGTTCATTGGGGCCCAACTGGCTCCATCCAGGGCAGAGCGTTTCTTCCAGAGGAATGCTTTGTCATGCTACAGAACATGAAAAATCACTGCACTGCCTGGAGGAGAATGATAGCACATTTCATCCAGACCATTCTGGGTCACATGGCATCCACCACAGCTATGACTCCCTTCGCAAGACTGCAAATGTGCCCCCTTCAAGTATGGTTCCTCCAATCCTTCGATCCAATGTGGGATGACCCTCTAAAGTGGCTGTCAATCCCTTGGCCAATACTCAGTTAGCTGAAGTGGTGGTCCCTTCTACAAAATGTATGGTGCCGTCTAACCTTCAAAATTCCCCACCCATCCAGGTCTCTGACAATGGATGCGTCCACAACAGGATGGGGTGTGCACTCTCACGGCCTGACCATCCACGCCCTTTGGGCACTGACAGAAACAGACCTTCACATCAATGCTGTGGAGCTCCTAGCAGTCTTCAAGGCACTGAAGGCCTTTGAATCTTCACTCCAGGGCAGAGTGGTGCAGGTGGTATTGGACAATACCACCACATCAACAAACAGGGAAGAACCAGAACCAGGACCCTCCTAGACCTGTCAACTCAGATATGGGATTGGTGCATACCCAGAGGCATTTTCCTGACAGCAATACACCTAGCCAGGGACCAGAAAGACATTGCAGACTCATTGAGCCAGACCAAGAGCAACTGCCACAAGTGGGCTGTAGCCCTGGAGATTCTAGCTACCCTCTTTGCACAATGGGGCCAACCATCAATAGACCTCCTTGCGTCACATCACAATGCCAAGTGCAACCTTTATTGCTCAAGGCTGTGGCTGTCCCACAGGAACCTGGGAGATGCATTCCTGTTCAAATGGACAGGGACCCTGCTGTACACTTTCCCCCCATTCCCACTTCTCTCCAGAGTTGTAGCCAAGCTCAGTTGGGACAGATCAACTTGCATACTAATAACACCATGGTGGCCCAGGCAAACTTGGTTCTTTCCCCTTCTCCTCCTCTCCATGTGCTGCTTCCGCCACCTTCCCTTACGGAAGGACCTCTTGTCAATTCAGAACACACAAGCCTTCCATCCCAATCTGGAGATAATCAATCCAACAGCATGGCTCATGGACCATTAGAGCATTTATCAGACTCTGCACCGACAATACTCCAAGCAGCTCAGCATCCTTCCATGCTAAAGTCGCACCACTACAAATGGCAGAAATTCTGTGAATTCCTCCCTGCTAAGGGAGTCTCCCCAGCAGAGACATCGATCCTGCTCCTCCTTGACTTCCTGGCCTCTTTATCAGCAAAAGGTCTCTCACTTTCATCAGTATGAACCTATGTGGATATGGTTTCCTCTAATCAAAAGAGTCTAGATAAGGGCTCTTGCTTCACAGACCCACTGGTTCGACATTTTCTTCAGACCTACAAGAACCTGCACCCACCAATGGCTGGCTCGGTCACATCATGGGACTTGCAGCTAGTTTTTAAGGCTATATCACGCTCCCCCTTCAAGCCGCTGGAGTCAGTGGACATCTGTCATCTGTCCCTCAAGGCGGCCTTCCTAGTTGCCATTACCTCAGCCAGAAGAGCTAGCGAAGTATGTGCCCTGAGGGTGGACTCCCCATATACCTGGTTCCATGGGAACAAAGTGGTTCTTTGGCTGGATGTTGCATTCCTGCCCAAGGTGGTCTCTTCTTTTCATCTCAACCAGGAGATTGTACTTCCATCTCTCAAGGCTATGCAGTTGTTGAACACTCCAGCCTCATGTCACCCCTTAGACATGAAAGCATCACTGGAACTCTACATTGATAGGACTATGGCCTTCCATTGCACTAATAAAATTTATATGCAACTCTGGTCCCAACAATTCCTTCCTGTCTCATTCCAACGATTCTCTAAATGGGTGGCTTTGACCATCAGGTTCTCATACAAAGCTGCGGGCACACTCTTGCCTTCCTTCATCCGGAGTCACTCCACTAGAGCAACAGCTACCTCAACAGCGCTCCTGAATGATGTACTACTGCCAGACATCTGCACAGCAGCCACCTGGTCAACATTGCTCACTTTTGTGAGGAACTACAAGTTAGACTCTGCCACAATGGATGGTGCAGCCCTTTCCAGGGTGATTCTTGCACATTCATCCTCAAATGAATAAAGCACGTTTTAATTCTACCTCTTGTCATAATATAGTGTTTGTTTCTCTTCCAATATGTTGTTGTGTTTTTCTCTTCTTTATTGGCCTGGACACCCCCCGCCATCCTATCTCCTGAGCTTGTTAATCTACCCATTGTGTGTATTCACAGAGGTCATGAAGAAAAAGAACAGGTTACTTACCGTAACTATAGTTCTTCGAGTGGCCTTCTGTGAATTCACACAAATCTGCCCTCCTCCCCTCTGGTGTTCTACCTCTCACTTACTTTATTTAATGTTGCTAAAAGGAACTGAGTAGTTGGTGAGAGGGATAGGATTATATGCAGCAGGGGTGAGGGGGCAGAGCTACTGCCCAAAAGTTTTATAATGAAGTACTAGAAGTTTCCAAAGTGCTCTGCACAGGCACAGGATTAACCCATTGTGTGAATTCACAGCAGACCAGTCAAAGAACTATAGTTACGATAAGTAACCCATTCTTCTCTTGGAGATGAAGTTTAACAGGGTGTGTTTTTGTGCACTGATTCTTGTCAGAAATAGTGGCATGAAGCAATGATCTCTCCTGCCCATCCACTTCCTCTTTCCACCTCTTTCCATAGTCTTCCTGCCACCTCTACCAATGTGGCACACTTCATTTGGGAGTATCATTCGGGGCCCTTTCATTGAAAGCCTCTATGTGAGTGAATGTTGGGAAGCTCCTGCAAAAAATATGGAACAAAAAGGACTGCACCTAAGCTCCTAAAACTGGGCTGTAAATGTCCAACTTCCTTGTTCACAAGGCGGATCTGCTGGACTACTTACAGAGGCCTTTTGAATAATTTAACTAGGATACTAGCTATAACCGACAGCAAATAAATAATAAATGTAATGAATAAATGTAGACACTGTGCTTATGTAACTTCTGTAAGCTGTATTTTGGAATGTGCACATGCTTTACATATTTGGAGCACCCAAATCAATCAAAGGCCTCTTTAGTTAAGTAACATTTTGAAGAAGAAAAAAACTACTATAAAATGCATACTGCAGTATGATGATTTTAAAAAATCAAAAGCAAGAATGGGGGAGATAAAGTTACAATTTGCATTATATGTTTGAAAAGAGCATTAAGGCATGAAACACAAACTGGCAAAAAATGAATGGCATTTGAACAATAACAAAGGAAATATCTACGATATATCCCTAATTTGTGGCTGAGGAGCATCAGAATCTTTTCCAAGAACATCAATGAAGGGATACCTCATTGACTTAAATTGACGAAATAAAAATGGTTAGCCCTGTAGAAAGATAAACCTGAAATGTTTATGCCTCCATTGTTGCCTTATGCAATAGCCTAAGACACCAGAAAGACTGCAGGAAAACTAGAGTGAGGCTTTCAGTCCTTTGATAGCTCCATCAAAGCAGCAAGACGTAGAAAAGAAAGATCTTTGTGAGAAAGGTTTTTAGGACATGTCTGAATCTATTCAACAAAACTAAGCAAGGCACAATTCTAATTCCTGTATCTTTTCACACCTTGTGAAATTGGTGCCACCCCTTCCTCATTCCTAGTCTATTCCAGGCAACTGGCTAATGTGGAGCTAGCTTTGCACATGCCCTTTGCACAAGGGAGAGAAGAAAATGCAGAGTTATGTTGTGCCATGACACTTGTAGTGCTGTTATATATCAGGGAACATAGAGTATATAAGCTGGCTCTGCCCTTTCCCCAGCCTCATTATATCCTGCTGCTGAGTGAAGATATGAGTAGAATCAACACACAGGCCACCTATACCTCATTGTAGGCCTTGAGGAGACATGGTGGTAGCCTGAAACTTTAGCAATCAGCCTGCCACCCCATACAATTGTGGGTAAGGAGCAGAATTCAGCAAATGTGGGCCCAGTGGGTACAATAACTTTAGTTGCATGTTGGTAGCAAGTCTTCTGGATGAGTCTACACAGTTTGATTGAGAGAATCCTCCACTTGTGGTGGTAGATATTGGGCCTTGGTACACCTACTCTAGTAACAGTTCACAAGACTGTCCCTGCCCCCCCTTCACCTGGTTGCAAACAGGGATTAGGGTGTTTGGACCTAGCCTCCCATGGGAGAGAGGTCCAGAGGGTGGGAGCACCCCTCCCCTTCCCCCCCTCTCTCTCGTGTCCTCACCAAGCAGGCCTGTAATGATGGTAGGACTGAGATAAAGCCTTCTCTCAGTAATCTTAAAGCTCTGGCAGGTTCGGATTGAGAGATAGTTCAGATAGTCTGGACTAGCCTTTCTCAACCTTTTTATCCTGGAGGAACCCTTGAAATAATTTTCAGGTCTCAGGGAACCCCTGCCTAAACATTATTCTATATACTGCTATTGTTCCCCCCCCCACACACACACACAATCACAATCTCTTGAGGAACCCCTAGGAACCTCTAGGGGAACCCTACGGTTCCAGGGAACCCTGGTTGAGAAACACTGGTCTGGATCCAGGTTGTATAAAGCATTATAGGTCATGGCCAACACTTCGAATTGTGCTTGGAAATGAACTGGTACCCAATGAGGCTGTTTTAACATGGGAGTCATAGGTTTTCTACAGCTGGCCCAGGTCAGCATTCTGACTACAGTACAGAGTTGTGCTGGAAGACCTAGAAAATGCCTAGAGAGAACATTTCTCTAGGCATCTTCTAGGTCCTCGAGCAGGACTCTGTTCAGCTTCCAGCAGAAACATACCATAGAGTTGCACTGAAGGACCTAGAAGGTGCCTAGAGAGACCATGGTTTTTTTCAGATGCAGGTAAGTGAATCTACAGATATGGATCCTGTGAATATGGGGATTGTACGGTAAGCTTTTTTTTTCCCTTGGAACTTTATAGGTGCTATTTTCCCTTTCCACAAATGTTCCTAAGGGTTTGGGAACTCCAAATTTTGACCCTGGAGATTTTAAGACGCCTCTTCCCATGCGAGCAGCCTCCGGAGCAGTAACGAGGCTGCTGCGCGGCAAAGGGTCCATTTTGGATGACGCCGTTTCTCTCTCGGCGTCATCCGTGACTGTTGCAGCTAGCACTGGAGGCGGCCGTGCTGTTTTTCACTCACGGATGTTGTCTGTGAGTAAAAACCAGTGCGGCCGCCTTCAATGCTAGCCACAACAGTCATGGATGACGCCGAGAGAGAAACGGCATCATCCAAAATGGACCCCTTGCCGCGCAGCAGCCTCGTTACTGCTCCTGAGGCTGCTTGCGTGGCAAAAGGTGGCAAGAGGCGTCTGAAAATCTCCCCTAACTGGTAAATTCCCCAATATCCATTCTGTCCCTGCTGAGGACAAAAGGGGAATGGAGGAGGTGAAGAGAGAAACTGGGCATGTTAAAAGCAACTGAAAAAGTGGGATGACAGAGGGTTAATCAGGACAGTCCCTGCTAAATCAGAACAGTTAAAGGGTATATGTGCATCTATCTATCTATCTATCTATCTATCTATCTATCTATCTATTTTATAAATGAAATTATTAGAGTGATTAACCAAGAGAACTGTTTACTGTTGTAGCAAGACACTTCAGCTCCCACTTTCTTCAGCTGTTCAAAATAAAAGTGAGTTGTATCAATGATGGTGGCTAGGAATGTAGAGGATGAAGTGTTCAATGTAAATGATGGTTTTATGTGTTATTGTCCAGGCTGAAATAATCTAGTGTTAAGATTTTCAGTCTATGAATTCAGAAATTTTGTCCTTTTCTTCAACATATTTCTATAAAATGGCATTTCATTTTTAAATACTACCAAATCAAACAGACTGTGGTGCTCTGGATTAAAATGTCTAGCTAATGGTTGTTCCAGGTTCCTTGTTAGCATTGGAGACTTGGGGTTCCTGAAATGTGTATGTTGTTAGTGTTTTGCGAACCCAGACCGTATCATCCCGCTCCCCTCCATTAAAGAAGACACATACAGTAACGTGTGATGAACAGGTTTGTATTGAGTACAGATTCAGAAAACAAGTTTGTATTGAGTACAGATTCAGAAAATTGGTTAGGTACAGGTTAACAATAAAGGGGCTGCAACTTGTTGATGGCTGCAAAATGGTTGGCACTCATGCATGGGTCATGATCTCATCATTGCCCAACCCAATGTTGGGGCAATGGACTCACATCAGACACTTCCGACCTTCCTGGAGGAAAGAGCTGTTGGCCAAGCTGCTCTGCCTGACACTCTCTCCTCCCCTTTAAACAAAGTGTTAAATAAGTAACAAAGAGGGGGGAGGGGATCTCCGTGAACTTGAAGGTGAACTTGAACTTGATGGAGACCCCCCTTTACCTAGATCAGGACCGATGCCATCCGCCCAGCAAATTGCAACAAGTAAATGCAATAACATGATACAGAGAGAGGGTGGGCAGGTCTTCGGCTCCAATGAGCCAACTGGAGGAGCCTGCGCCAGAGGCCAGCTTAAATACCGGCCCGGTCGCAGCCTCCTCCATCATCCGGCCATGCTGGAAATTGTGGCCGGATGACCCACCTCCTCTTCTGTGTGGGCCAATCAGGGCAAGGCAGGCCCTCCCCGATTGGCCCACTCTTTCATGCTCCCTCCCGGCTGCAGGGTAATGGCGGCCCCCATGGCAGCCAGCCATGTGGCCGGTGGGGGCTGCTGGAGATGGAGCATCGGGGGCGCCGGCCGGGCCACAAACTGGCCCACCGGCGAGCCCTCTTCCCTACATACTGCAGATGGCATTGTGTATTTTTGTACTCAGTTGTTTGTTGTTATGTGCTTTTAATTCAACTCAAGCATAGGGTTGTCTTGGCAAGATTTATTCAGAAGAGGTTTGCCACTGCCTTCCTCTTAAGCAGAGAGATTGTGATTTGCCAAAGGACACCCAGTGGGTTTCTTTTTTAAAAAATTACTTTTTATTAAACTGCATATACATTAAGAAGTTTAAAAAACAAGAAAAGGCAAACAAGTTTTCATCGTTACTTTCTTCATCGATTATACATACATAAATTTAAACCAATCAATTTAGAATAAAAACATGACTTCCCTCATAAAAAAAAACCTCAAAGGATTTATTGTGCCTATGTATGTTTTTGTGTCTTCCTCTTTATATACAAAAAATGTTATCTTTCTACTTCTAACTTCTTTATACTTTTTTTGTTAATTCCATCTCATCCCTACCATCTGCCTTTTCATTTTTTATTCCTCTTCCCTCCCTTTCCACTCTAAACTCTGTATTTTATTTCTTGTTGTATTTTCATAGTCATACTGTGTTGTTTTTCTGACCTATATCTTAATATCTCTATCTGTATACCACCTTTGCCTACAATAATTAATTACTGGTAACCATTCTGTTTCTGTTTTTTCTACCACGTCTTGGTTTAGTATTTGAGTTAATTTGTCGTTTTCTTTCATTATTAATATCTTATTCAGCCAGTTTTCTATCAATAGTTCTTCTTTATTTTTCCATTGTGCCGCAATGATCATGTGAGCCACCGTACATAAATATACTAATATTCGCCAGTATTTTTTCTCTACCCTTCTCACTAATATTGAAGTAATGTTTAGAAGGTATAGCTTCAGATTTAATTCAAATTCAATATTGAATATTTTTTGGGTTATCTTGTATACTTTCAACCAAAATTTGTGTGTGATAGGGCAGGTCCACCACATGTGTCTAAGTGTACCTATATCTTTTCCACATTTCCAGCAGCTCTTCTCTTTTTGACCATACATTTTACTTAATCTGGATGGGGTTAAGTACCATCTGTTGCTTATTTTAAAGTAGTTTTCTTTCAGATCTTGGCATGCTGTGAACTTTTCGTTTTCTTCCAAGCCCCTTCCCACTCTTCCAGTTGAATGTCTTCCCTGATATTTTTAGCCCATTTTATCATTGCTTCTCTTATCACTTCAGTTTTGAGCTGTCTGGAGATGAAAATGTTATATAGTCTCGCTATCTTCTTTCTCTTATCATCCCAAATAATCTTTTCAAAATCCATCTCTTTTTCTAGAAAGCCAAATTCCTCTTTACCTTTTTTAAACCTGCCGTATACTTGTTGATAGGAGAACCAGTTGAACTGCCATCCCTCGTGTTGTAATTCCTCCTTCGTTTTTATTACTATCTCTCCATCGTCCTCCTTTTTACTCAGTTCTTTGTATGTGATCCATCTATCTGGTTTACCTATCTGTCCCCATCTTCCAATGAAAGCCTCAGCAGGAGAAATCCATTCTGGTATCTTCCCAAAGTATTGTTTTTTGTATTTTATTCCAGCTCTGTAACAACACTCTCCTTACAATATGATTGTTGAAATCTTTATGTATTATTGCCTTGTTATATCCTAAGTAGGCATGCCACCCTAGCCTTAGTCCCGCTCCTTCTAACGTTAATAACTTCTGGTCTTCCAATTTGATCCATTCACTTATCCAGATAATAATGCATGCTTTATGGTAGATTTGCAGGTCTGGCAAGTCTAGTCCTCCTCTTTCTGATCTTTCAATTAATGTTTGCCACTTTATCCTCGCTTTCTGGCCATTCCAGATAAACTCGCTCAGATCTTTTTTCCATCCTTTGAATGGCGTATCATTTGATATAATTGGGAAATTTTGAAACAAGAACATTATTTTTGGAAGGACAGACATTTTAATCACTGCTATTTTCCCCATTATTGTAAGGTTCAATTTGGACCAGACCGCTAAGTTTTCCTTAATCGTTTTCCAGGTTTTTTAAATAATTGTTATCGTATAGGTCTAGATTTCTATTGGATATCCAAATCCCAAGGTATCTCATTTTCTGCTCCAGTTTACATTTAGACCTTTCTCTTAGAATTTCTTGCTCCTCTCTGGGTATGTTCTTTGAAAGAATTATAGTTTTGTCCTTGTTTATCTTGAATCCAGCATAAACTCCAAACTCAACAATAGTTTCCATTAAACAGCTTACATTGTAAGCGGGATTTTCTAGGATAATGGCAATGTCATCAGCAAATGCTCTGACCTTATACTCCTGGTTCTTGATTTTCAAGCCTTGTATCTTTTTTTCTCCTCTGATCTTGTTTAATAAGATTTCTAGTACTGTTATAAAAAGCAGCGCGGATAGAGGACATCCTTGCCTGGTTCCTTTTTGGATCAAGGTTTCTTGCGTTCTCTCTCCATTTACTATAATAGAAGCCTTTTGTTCCATATATATTTTTTCTATATTAGCTGTTATAAATTGACCGAATCCAATCTCATCAATTGTTCTGATTAAGCAGTGCCAATTGATGTTATCAAATGCCTTCTCTGCATCTGCAAATATTATAGCCGCTTTCCACTCGTTGTTCTTTTCCAGGAACACCAATATATCAATTATATATCTGATATTTATTGACAGTGATCTTCCCAGAAGAAAGCCACATTGATCAGAGTGTATTATTTCTTTTAACACATCTTTTATTCTATTTGTCAGCATACTTGCATAGATCTTGTAGTCTACATTAAGGCGAGAGATTGGAAAATAGTTCTTAACATCATTTTTTTTTTCTTTACCTTCTTTCCAAATCATCGTGATGTTTGCCATCTTCCATGTATCTGGCATCCCTTCTTTATGTATCCGATTGATGACTTCTAACAGGTATCTTGTTATCTCTTTTTCAAAGGTTTTATAAAAGGTACCCGTAAACCCATCTGGTCCTGGTGCCTTGTCACTTTTTAAGTCTTTGATTGCCTTAATCGTCTCTTCCATAGTGAAGGTTTTGGATAGTTTCAACCTGTGGTCCTCTGAAATCAACGTAAATTTATTCTCCTTTATCTATCTATTCATCTCGCCTACCCAGGCTTCTTCCTGCATTTTTTCTTTATATAGCAAGGAATAATAGTCAAAAAACACTTTTTTGATGTCTTCTTGGAGTGTTAGAAGTTTCCCCTCCACTTTGATTTTGGTTATCATCCTCTTCTCATTTTCCTTTTTCAATCTGTAGGGCAGCCATCTACCGGTCTTATTAGCCTGCTCAAATACCCTCTGTTTAATTTTCTTCAGTTTATCTCCAATGTCCTCAACCATCATGTTATTAATCAATCTTTTTATCAGTTCTATCTTCTTTATTAGTACTCTATTTTGGGGGTTTTCTCTCAATTTTCACACTTTTTCTTTCAGTTTTTGTAGGACCTCTTGATCTTTATCTCTCCTTGCTCTGGCCTTTTCTGCTCTTCTTTGTAGAAATAGACCTCTAATGGTAGCTTTGAATGCATCCCATACTGTCTTCATTTTCACGCCTTCTTGTTTGTTTTCTTTGAAAAACTGACTAATTCTTTCTTTTATTTTTAGAACAAATTTGTCCTTCTTTATTAGATCATCTTTAAATCTCCATGTGTATTCTTTCTTGAAGGATGTCATTTTCATACTTATAGGATTATGGTCTGATATGACTTTTGGTATTATTTCCATTCCTCTTATTCTTGGCAATAAAGTCTTTGTTATCCAAAACATCGATTCTTGACATCATAGAATCATAGAATTGCAGAGTTGGAAGAGACCACGAGGGCCATCCAGTCCAACCCCCTGACATGCAGGAAATCACGATCAAAGCATCCCCGACAGATGGCCATCCAGCCTCTGTTTAAAGACCTCCAAGGAAGGAGACCCCACCACACTCCGAGGGAGTGCGTTCCACTGCCGAACAGCTCTTACTGTCAAAAAGTTCCTCCTAATGTTGAGGTGGAATCTCTGTTCCTGGAGCTTGCACCCATTGCTCCGCATTCCAGTCTCTGGAGCAGCAGAAAACAAGCCTGCTCCATCCTCAGCGTGACATCCCTTCAAATACTTAAACAGGGCTATCATATCGCCTCTTAACCATCTTTTTTCCAGGCTAAACATACCCAGATCCCTAAGTCTCTCCTCATAAGGCATCGTTTCCAGACCTTTCACCATTTTAGTTGCCCTTCTCTGGACACGCTCCAATTTGTCAAATCATCTTGTGGGTCTCTGAATAGTATGTATATCCTTTCTCCTTTTGATATTTAGCTGTCCATAGAGCTGTTAGTTGGAATTCTTCCATTAGATCGAAGCAGACCTTTGGGAGTCTACCCTGGTTTTCTCTACTTCCTCCAGATCTATCCCTCTTTCCATCTAGCATTCCGTTAAAGTCTCCAGTGAGTATTATCAATCCTTTTTCTAGCTTTGTCAACTTCAAGTAAAGATCCTTATGAAATCGTTCTTTCTTTTCTAGTGGGCCATAAATTGCAATTATGTATATTATTTCGTTGGGAAGGTTGAGTTCTGTTCCAACCAGGTGGCCTTCATTGTCATTCAATATTTGTTTTACTTCATATTTTTTGTTTACATATATTACCACCCCTTTTTCTTTTTTAATGATAAGGAAGCAAATTCTTGGCCTAGTTTTATATTTCTAAGGTATTTACTCTCATTTTGGCGTATTCTGATCTCCTGAAGACAAGTTATGTCTGCTTTGTTTTTCTCTAAGTAATGGTATACCTTCCTTCTCTTAACTAGCGTGTTGAGGCCTTTCATGTTCCACGATGCTATGTTCAATGTCATTTTTTATATACCTTCGTCCTCCTCCCCTCTCCTCTTTCAGCTTTTTCTTTTTTTCCATCCTCCTCCTCTCCTTCTTTTTTTTCCAATTCCTCCTGCGATATGTCTTTTCCTTCCTCAAAGTTATTATCATTCTCCTCTTTCTTCTCTGGATCTTCCTTATTTTCATTATCCGTTGGTTGTTTCTTATCCCCTCATCTGGTTTTCCTTCTCCTCTCCTCTTCTTCTTTTTTCCTCTTCATCAAGTCTTCTAATCATGTCTTTCACTTTGTCAACTGAATTTATTTTGTACCTTTTCTGTCAGTGTGTAAAAGTGATTCCCTCTGTTCAATCCCACCTAAACTTCACACCCATTCGTATTAATTTTTGTGTGAGTTGCTTATATTCTTGTCGTTTTCTGAGATTCTCAATTGGAATATCCTTGTATATTTGGATTTCCTGCCCCTCCTGTCAACCTCTTTCTCCACATTTCCCTCTGGTTCCTCTATATAATTTGCTATGGCTGGTATCAGCCTTTCTTGCAAGTTTTCGTATCTCATTTCTGATAGACCTCTCAATTTCACACACTTCTCTCTGTACCTTATCTCTTGAGAGAGGTTGATCTGTTTTTCCTTTTCCAAATCTTTTCCTATATTTGTTGCTTGGCTTTCTAGAATTGTAGTTCTATTCTTCACGCTGTCCACCTCTCCTTTAATTTCTTTCAGATTCATTGACATTTTATCCAAAATCCTGTTTTATGTCTTTCTTAAGATTTTGTATTTTCTGCTTTCTCTTTCTCTTAAAAGATTTGAGTTCTTCCAGGATCTGAGCATTAATGCCAGTTTGTTTGGGTGGCATTTCCATCAAAGCCCTCCTTACTGATGATACTTGAGAAGTGGTGTAAGCCCTGGGTCTCAGACCAGAGGCCATCCATAGAATTTCTCAAGGGAATTGCCAAATAAATTTCCTGATTAGTATGTGTATTTATGTATTTATGCAAACTAGTGTAATTAATGATTTCCAATCTATACTTCGCTTCATATGTGTCCCTTGAAATGCCAGTTTATCTCAACGCCTCTTTTGGAAATGAAAGTAGAAAGGTGGTCCAGAATATAATATACAGAGAAGGGGTATTACCTTAATTGATAGCAATTAATATCCAGGCCAATATCCCTTAGTTATAAAGGTTATTAAACTCACCCCTTCCTTCCCTTCCTGTAATGCCTTTTTTCTTTTTTATTACTGCTTTTTTTTAGTTCCAGAAGAGGAGATTATTATTATTACTATTATTATTTCTTTTTGTTATTATTATTATTATTATTATTATTCCCCCTGTAGTTGGTTGTACTCTTTATTTATTTATCTACCACCTTCCCCAGTCAAGATCCCAATCATTAGCTATATTACCAGTCTCTTCTGTCTGCCCAGTTCCTCTCCTTGCCTCTTAATCCTCAGACCTCTGACACTTCTCCGTCTTTTCCTTCTGTCCCCTCTGATCCTCTGTCTCCTCCCCAGCTCACTCCTTCCATTCCATCACTCTCTCCTGCACTGTCTGATCCCTTCGCCTATATATCCTCGTCTCCCTCTGCTCCCAGCTCCTTTACTTTGTTTTTTCAACTCCCTTGTTGCGTCACCCGTCTGCTCTTCCTGTCTGCCCACATCTATCCTCCACTCACTCCTCCGCTCGCCTTAACTCCTCTCCTCCGATCTCATCACCTCGCCTCAATTCCTGTCAGCTTCCTCTGTCTGACCCTGTAACTCGATTCTGTTTCTTTGCTCCACTCCCATCTGTTTCCTCTGTCTGTCTGTGCCTCTCGACCCTTTGCTCACTCCTCCATTGCTCTGTACCGCTTCCGTCTGTTCCTCTACACGCCCCTCAGCTATTCCTTCTATCTGGCCGCCTATCCATCTGTCCGTGCCTCTCCTTCTTGCTCCTCTCTATTTCACCATGTGTCTCCATAATTCACTCTCCCGACCTCAGCACCCGATAAACAGTTCAAATAGGTTCGCTCCACAGCTGCGCAGCCTTTGTAATCCAGGACTCAGTTTAGATCAGATCCTGTCTAGCCCATGTCACCTCTTACACTCACACACCTTCTTTTCCTCCACCAATCCCGGCTAAGCAACTACCTAGCTGCATAGCTGATTATGGCACAGTTCTATTTTCTTTTTGTGCCTTTATATTGAGGTAGGGAGACTTTCCCTTTTATTTGCTTCCCCCCCTCCTCTTTGGATTTAACTTCGTTCATCTCCTTTGCTAGTTGTTATTGTGTTATTGTATTAATTCTTATGTCTCCCTTCCCTTGTACGTTATTCCCTGTAGCTGTCTGCTCCCCTTTCTCTAACATTGGGAATGAAACTCAGAAATCTCAGGAAGGGAAAGATCTTTCTAAAAAGTCTGATACCAAGGTGTCTTCCAGGACACAATGAACTCTCATAAATAGTTCTCAGATGAGAGCCAGTTGTAGAAAGTATAATTGACTTCTTTGAGCTATTTTCCACCAAAACTGTAATATTTAGCAATATCTTGCATAAAAATAGGGAGGCGATATGAGGACTATGTGCCCTAAGGCTCCAGGGCAGCAATGGCTGCTCAGCCTGCCAACTTGTAGCTGAGGGTGGGAGTCTTTCTTTCCCCCCCAAACCCAATATAGAAAGCTATTGCGAGCCCCACTCTTATTGTACCTTCTCAGGTATAAAGTTGGGGTGGTCTTCTTGTCAGACCCCCCTTTGCTGCTCCCGGACAACAGGACCCCTCGGAGCTCCTTTAGATCCTGTCCAGCGTCCTCGCTCCCCCTACTGGAAGTCGACACCCAGTGGGTTTCAGTGTGGATTTGAAACCTGGTTTCACAGAGTCCTGCTCAAATACTCAAATCACAACACCTGCCATTCACACATATAGACATACATACAGATATAATAAATTTATTAATGTATCTTGTAACTAAGTAGTCCAAGGACTATATAAGGAGCAGGGAGTTTGCATGTATAGCTGCAGGCCTTTTGGGGGGGTGTCCCTTGGTTGTCTGGAATTGGGTCAACTCCCAACCCACATTTTTCCTTGAAAGTTTTAGGCAGGGCATGGGAAACGTAAAGGTCCACACACCCCCACTGAAACTGGGCAGAGCAAGCCCAAGGACAAGAGTATTCTGAACAGGCAGGGCATGAACCACACATGCTTCTCTTAAAAAAATGCTTTCTTTGCCTTCTTCCAAAAAGAAAACAGTACCCTAACTGGTGAAAATTGAACAAATGATCTAGTAAGGGTACTATGGCCCAGAATAGGTAAAGATGTGTTTATTTATTGTTTTTATTTATTACATTTGTAAGCTGCCTTTCTCTCAGAATGAAACCCAAGGCAGCTCCCAGAGACATCATCCTACCTGCTTTCTGCAAGGATCTTGCCACTGAATATGAACAAGAACTCCACTTCCTTTATACACATAGAGCTCTTTTGTTCTAAGTTGACTGAACTGCACCAGCTCATCGGCCCCAGAAGCTTTTCTGTTTCTATTCTGTTGGCAAAATTGGACTTCCAGTGTCTCCTCACAGGTTTTCCAAATGGATGGCTTTGATTATTCACCATGCCTAAGAACTCACCCATGTTGAACCTCCTCCTCCTCCTCAGGTTCGAGGACATTCAACCAGGGCTATTGCTGCCTCTTCTGCTTTCTTGGCAGGTGTTCCTTTGACTGATATTTTCAGGCCTGCAGTTTGGTCCCAGCCAAACTTTTCTTTCTTACAACCACATTGACACTCAGTTTCTGAGACTGATGCTGGCTTTGAAGGCTTGTGTTAATGTCATGTATACCTAATTCTGATTCATGATTACTGTTTTACTTTTATGTCATGACTGCAATCCAATGTTTATTGCCTTGTTTGATTCTTTTCTGTTCTTTATGAACCCACACTTTATTAATTCCTGTTAGGAGGCAGTGGCCTTCCAGGTTGCTGGTTCATTACTATGCTTACTTGTCATATGTATATTTGTTTTTCATGTGCCTCTATTCTGCTAGTGTTTTGGGGTGAATGTGACTCTCTGAGGTTTCTATGTCCAACAAAGGCAAAACCTCTCTTTCGGACTATAATTGGCTAGTTTTACCTATACAGCACCTAAAGGTTGTTTCCAGATGCAGCAGTACAGAGACTTCTTGAAAAATCCAATGATCTCTGCCTAACAAAGGAGCCCATGGGCTCAAAAAAGAACAGGGCATGCCAGATGCCACAGGAGTTCTGGGCATGACAGTTCAAGCAACATATTGACAAGCTGGAACATGTCAAAAGGAGGGCAAGCAAGATAATCAAAGGCCTGGAAATCTAATGCTTGTCTACACTGGCCAAAATACTCCACCTTCAGATGAAGTATTATAGCCCTGAAGCTGCCCTGAATCCCTCCCCCCCCATTATTGCAACAAAATGTCCAGACATCCACACCCACACACCAGTCGGTAACAACGGGCACCTCCAATGCTATTGTGCATCACATTCTCTGAAGCTGGGAAGGCGGTTCTGAACATGTTATCAAGACTGGTCACATGCAGGGGGCTTTGACCATGTGCTGGAAGCCTCCTTCCTGGCTTCAGAAAGATGCCAGTGGCAGCATTGGCATCCAGCAATACAGCCTGGTGTGCAAGTATGGACTCCTGCTTTCCCTCACTGGACCCATGTGAGTTTTCCCACATGATATGGGTTTTTTCCAGTGGTTATTTTGAAATGTTTTAAAGGAGTTTACTCCGGCTTCATCTCAGACATCATCAGGACTGCCTGGAGGTGAATTGCGGCAAGAACCCTGCGCTGTTTGGACTATAGGGTTCTAAGACAAGTGGAAGCTGAGTTAAATCACCCATCTAGACAAGCCCCAAGTTTTATGAGGAATAACGTAGGGAGCGGAGTATGTTTAGCTTGGAAAAATAGACCAAGAGGTGTCGTGTAGAAGAAGATTTGAGTTTGTTTTCTGCTGCTCCTATACTAATATATGAACCAATGCATTCTAATACAAGAAAGGAGATTCCACCTAAACATTAGGAGGCACTTCTTGACTGTAAGGGCTTGTCTACACTAGCCACACACCCTGATTTGCCCCCGTTCCAAAGCCCTGTAATCCAAACAACGCAGGGCATTTACCCTGATCTACCTCCAGGCAGTCCAAATTACCCCTGGGACAGATATTATTATTATTATTATTATTATTACACCGCTCCTCTGTTAAAAACAATCGGGGTGGCTTACAACAGTTAAAATACAGAAATACAGACTAAAACCCCTAAGCCCCACCCACCCCCACCCTCCCCCATAAAAAGATATTAAACTAGCATCAAATTAAAATCCACCTAAACTTAAAGGTCACATAAAATAAACAAATACAAAAATCAACAGCCAGCAAATCAGGGTAAAGGACTAAAAGAGGCCATGAGACTCAGCTCCTGAGGCTGGAATCTGATCAGGAAAAGCCTGCCAAAAGAGATCCATCTTTAGTACTTTTTATAAGCTACTTAAACTCATCATCTGATGGATCTCTTCTGGCAGGCCATTCCATAATTTGGGGGCGATTACCGAAAAGGCCCTCTGGGAAGTTGTAGACAGCCTAGATTTTTGTTTAAAACAAATTCCTCCCAGAGGACAGGAGTGCATGGGGAGGATTGGATGGGAGGAGGCGGTTCTGAAGATAAGTTGGACCCAAGCCATTTAGGGCTTTAAAAGTAATAACCAACACCTTAAGAGAGAGAGAGAGAGAGATACTGGGCCCGGAAACTGATAGGCAGCCAGTGGAGAGATTTTAATACTGGAGTTATATGGTCTCTCTGAGATGTTCACAAGACCACTCTGGCTGCCATATGTTGTACCAACTGATGATTCTGTACCAAGCATGAGGGGAGCCCAATGTAGAGCACATTAAAGAAAACCAGACGAGAGGTTACCAGGGCATGCACCACAGTCTCAAGGTCCCTTACTTCCAGGAAAGGGCACAGCTGGCGTATCAGCCGAAGCTGATAACAGGTGCTTCTGACAGTTGCACTCACCTGACTAGTCATCTGGAATGACAAATCAAGATGCACCCCCAGACTGCGAACACAGTCCTTAACGGAGAGCGTGACTCCGTCCAGGACTGGAGGTTGCAAACCAACTCCTGGTTTTGGGGACACTACCATGAGCACCTCCATTTTGTCCAGATTTAATCTCAATCTGTTTTTTCTCATCCAGCCCATTACTGCTTTAAAATAGTCATTAAGAGGAGAGATGCCATCAGAATCCAAAGCCGACGATCAAGACAAGGAGAAATAGATCTGGGTGTCATCAGCATACTGATAATACCAAGCCCCATACCTCCGAATAATCAGTGGCTTCATATAGATGTTAAACAGCATCGGGGACGAGATTGCGCCTTGCAGAATGCCACAGGTAAGCTCCTTTTTGCTGGAGCAGCTGTCCCCGAGCAGCACTCTCTGGGACCTGCCCAAGAGGAAGGGCCAGAATCACTGGAACGCAGTGCCTCCAGTTCCTAACCCACTCAGGCGACCCAAGAGGATGCTATATTGAAAGCCGCTGAGAGGTCCAGAAGCACCAACAGTGTCACACTACCCCTGTCAATGCTTAGACACAGGTCGTCAGTCAAGGCAACCATGGCGGTCTCAACTCCAAATCCCGTCCTAAAGCCAGTTTGAAATGGGTCTAGATAATCAGTTTCATCCAAGACCACTTGGAGTTGAAGAGCAATTGCCCTCTTGATCACTTTGCTCAAGAATGGTAACATAGAAATCGGCCTATAGTTGTTCATGTCCTAGGGAAGGTTTTTTCAGGAGCGACCTAACAACCACTTCCTTTAAACAGGATGGAATACACACTTCCCTGAGGTATGCATTGATGATCTCCTTAAGGAACACCATCAAGGCACCCCCCCCCCGGATGGCCAGCCTTGAAGGGCAAGGATCAAGAGGGCAGGTTGTCTTCCTCACTCTACCAAGTAGCTTATCCACATCCTCGGTATTCACAGATTGAAATTGATCCAGTAAACTTACATCAATGGAGTTGCTGGACACCTCGTCAATTGTTTCTGTCAAAATACTGGCATGTAAGTTGGCTCTTATCTGAGAGATATTATCTACAAAGAAGTTGTTAAACACTTCACAACTGGTCATTGTTGGGTTAAGCAACGGGTTCTGCACAGGTATAACCTGTGTCATCTCCCTTACCACCCTAAACAGCTCTGCTGGACAGGACTCTGCAAATGCAATGCATTCAGAGAAGGATCTCTGCGCTGCAGGTATTGCCTCTCGATAGGACCAAAAAAGTTCCTATGACAAGTCCTGTCAGATAAGAGTTGAGTTTTCTGCCAGTTGAACTCTAGTCGTCCAACCCACTTCATTTTCCTAAGCTCAGATGTATACCATGACCTACGGTTTGGAGCAGGTTGGAAAGGACGCTTGGGAGCGATCATGTTGATCGCCTTGGTAAGGTTGGTGTTCCAGGTATTAACCAAAGCTTCAACAGGGTCACTGGCATTACCAAACATTAAACCCTCCAAGGCTTTCTGGAATTCTATTGGTTCCATTAGCCTTCGAGGGCTGGAACAGGGGCAAGCCAGGGCCCTTTACTGCAATACAAGATAATACCCACATTACTCCATTTCTGCTGGATCAGAAATTCATGCCACTCCTTCCTGCCACTGCCAGCTCCCTGGGTCTTCTGGAAGCCAGCACAGGTCCTGCACCATGTGACTGAGGCTGGTCACATGCAGGAAGCCTGCAGTCACATGTTGCGGGACCCCTGCATGTCTTCCACATTAGCAAGAAACTGCCCTTTTTGAAGATCTTTAAATAGAAGTTGAATGGGCATCTTTCAAGAGTGTTTTAGTTGTGTGACTGGCAATTGGAGTAAATGGCCCTTGCATTTCCCTTCCAGCTCTGATTCTACGACTCCATAAAGAGATTGTGGAGCAGGATTTTGGCATGTTGATTGTCATGCTTCAGGTCTTGGAGAAGGGATCACAGCACCAAGTGAGAGAGAGATCTAGCAAGATGAAGGAGGCTGTTGGGGAGACCAAAATTGTCTCAAAAAGATCAACAATGACCTGAACCCTGTTGGTTAGTCCCCAGCTAGAGAAGATCCACTTACTTAATTGTTGAATGGTGAATCAACATATAGGTAAATACTCAACTGAGTAAATGGGTCTACTCTAGTAGGGACTAGCAATAATATTCAGGGTAATGTGCTTGTCTCTTGCTTACATATCTGCTTTAGAGAAACTTACCAGCAACCTGATAGGTTACATTTACACTGGGTAGGTATTGATGGCCTTGTCCACAATGGGATGTAAGACTGTCCTTAGGAACCTCTGTGCATTCTTGCTCAGTATGTAGATTGCATTGCAGCTTTGATTGTAAATGATTAAATAATATGTAGCAGTGGCTGTGCACTTTGTGCCAGAAACAACCCAGATACATTAGGCAACTCCATTCTAGAAATATAATGCAAAATCACATAGCTCTACATGACAGAAGATGGCTAGAATGCCATACCGTCCATCTGCACTGAAGGTTTATGCATGTAGCTGATTTTAAAGGTGTATAAATAATTTCTTTATTTAAGAAAACCCTAAAATTCTGGCTCTTCAACAAAAGCTGCGAAATATTCTATTAATCTTTGAGAGAGAACTTTTATTCTACACCTATTTCTCATTCATTGTTTCTTTTCTTGTTTTGGTTTAATCTTCTACATATCCCAGCATGACAACAAACCTTCTGATATGTTATCTTCTGTGCATTTTCCCCTTCTTTGATTATTTGCAGGGTTTTCTTGTTCCTGTTTATTCATCTGTTTATTTATTAATGAAATGCACATCAGTACAGACATTTGCAAACTCCTCTTGAAAATTTCCGATTTCCCTGGTGCAATGCTTTTCATTTCCCTTGTCATAGTCATTTCCCACTGTATTTTGTTTAGTTTAAATGAGTTTGAAATGAAAGAGAAGCTAAGCTACAAAGGCTGTGTTCGCTTTTGCTATTTAATTCTAAACACATTGACGGACAGGGAAATTGCAGTTTAACATATGTGATGCAGACATTGACAAGGAGTGCAAAATGATTTATTAGGAATTTCTGCCAGTAAACTGCACAATTACCACGCCTGACCCACTGTTCAGAGTAGTTTCCATGCATCACATAAACCACACAGTTTTTTTCCTGTACAAGTGTTTCTATATTATTCCAGAAAGGATATCAACAATCAAGTGTAGATCATCATTCTACAGCAGTGGTTCTCAACCTGTGGGTCCCCAGATGTTGTTGGACTACAGTTCCCAGGAGCCCTCTGAGGTCTCATCTTGACAGCCAGGAGGTCCTCCCAGTCATTACTGAGGCTGCCAGTTCAATCCTACAGCCTCACTAATGACTGGGAGGACCACCTGGCTGTCAAGGTGAGACCTCAGAGGGCACCTGGGAACTGTAGTCCACATCAAGAAGCAAGTATTCCACATCAAGAAGCAAGAGAAGTTATTGAACTTTTTTATTGAGTAGAATTGATCAAAACCCACCTACACATTTCCTTTTGGATATTCTGGATATTATTTTGGAGAAAAATTATTTCAGATTTCTTTCACAATTTTATTTACAGATAAAGGGGGTAGCTATGGGCTCAGCACCGCCCCCACTATAGCAAATTTGTATATGACTGATTTTGAAACCATATACATAATTAATCCCATAAGTAACCTATACTACAAAGATATAGTGTTATATTACAGATATATCAACAATATTTTTATTTTGTTTAGAGACATTAATAAAGTAGAATTTTTTAAGTGGCTAAATACAATCAGTTCTCACATAAAATTTACTTGCCATTATCACACAGAAAAAAAATTGTTTCTTGATGTGTTAGTATACATAGACAATAATACTATTGAAGTATGTAATTTTAGGAAACCTACAGATCACAACACCTTACTTCATTATACAAACTGCCACCCGAGGAGACTTAAAAATAACTTACCTTACTTCCAATTTCTCAGGTTCAAAAGAAATGCAACAATTCTATACCAATACCATGATGCAGCAAACCAATACCAGCAAGCATTAATTGACAGACAATATCCATGGAAAGTCATATTAAACACTAGGCATAAAGCAGATGCAAAAGATCATTCCTCTCTTTTCACATCAAAAGCACCATTAATAGAAACAAGGATTATATGTCCCATAGATTTCAACCATGCAGCACATAATATTAAACAAGTCATACATCATCATTGGCATTTGGTTAATAATATTCCAGGATGCTCAGAACCTCCCCTGGTAGCATTTAGAAGAACTAGAAATATTAAAGACATTCTTGTTCATACAGATTTAATAAGGAGAAACAGAAAAGCAAATCTGACAGGACATTTCAAATGTGAGCATTGTCTGTGTTGTCACCAGTCACTCAATATAAAAGTGTTCATTCATCCACAGACTCAAGAACGGTATACTCTAAAGCAATGTTCAAATTGTAGCACTAAAAATGTGGTTTATGTAATATCTTGCCCATGTAACAAACTTTACGTAGGACAGAGTTTGAGACCTATTTGTCACAGGATCTCTGAACGTAAGAGTAGGATTAGAAATAACAATTTAGAAAGCCCCTTAGTTGAACATTTTATAGAGGCAAAACATTCACCGGAATCTCTCAGATTCTTCATTATTGAAGGAGTTCAACCAGTTCAGTATAATTATTATAATATAGCTATGAGATTATCACAAAGAAAATCATTTTGGATTTACAGACTAAAATCATTAAAAATTAATGGGTTAAATGAACAACTGGATTTATCATCTTTTCTTTAAAACCTCTCATCCTACTCACCTGTAGTCCTCTGTTCTACTCATATGCAATACTAGATAAGTATTATCTTTTCTTTAAAACATTTCATCCTACTCACTTGTAGTCCTCTGTCCTACTCACATGCAAGACTGGATAGGTAACTAGGTTAAAGGTTGCCCTCGTTCACTGAGTCAGATACAGGATAATTCAAATAACAAGGGTTCTAACTAATAGCCATATCTCTGCCTGAGTTAGGGTATTACCTACAAGTAGACACTTGATAGATAATTAAGGAATGGAGTTTCCTAGTTCACTTATTTAAGTTACCTCATGAATGGTCTTTATAAACAGTGGACTTAAATTCACCTCAAAGCAAAAAAGTCAGGATTTGCAGTACTTTTAGAAGTGTACATTAAGGTGAGTTTGTATTGGATTTTCCCATTTGATACTTTATAATTTAAGAATTTAAATTATACATTATTTATAACAGTAAAATTGTAAAACTGTAATTTTTACAGCATAGCAGCATAAAAAGAAAAAGAAGTTGATCCCCATGTTTTCCAGGCTAGATAATTAAAAAAAGGTGGGCTAAGAATTCAGTTCTTAAAATCAATTCTAAGTAGAATGATATTTGAAGACATTGTAAAATATTGTATGCTTTATTTCATATAAAAAACAGCCTCCTATCCATTGAAAAAGGTCTTTGACCAAAACGGGTAAAAACAGGAACTCCGGAGGAGCTGTCTGGATCCCTCTTGACATACAGGTGTTTCAGCCAAAGACTCTGTGGCTGATCCAGAAAGTCTTAGCACGGGTTCACATTTGGGACTCAGCTTTGAAATACATATATGTACAAAATAAAATAAAAAATCCATTTGTGAAGTGATTATAGTGTATGTATCTTTGCAATTGTATAAGTATGATATTCTAATATTAATAATCTTTATCATAGAATACTACTGCTTTGATGTTGTTCAAATTCCTTCTCATTTTGTAAGTGCTTTGTTACTCTTAAAGTTGTTCAAATTCCTTCTTATTTTGTAAGTGTTTTATTACTGTTAAAAGATTAGCATAATTTCATTGTTTATTTCATTGGATGTTGTATACTTGACTATGTTCTATATGTGTTAATATATTGTGTATCCTCAAAAAGTATATGGGATAAATTGCTATAATTGAATGGTGTATGGTTTGTTAAAGGAGGAATTTATTGTGGAGTGCATGACCTCCATGTTTCAGCGTAAGAGGGGCGCTCCAAAAAAAAAATGACACAAGGACTCCCTGAAACAACATCTCGGGCACGGCCAAATTGTTCACCAACAATGGTCCTCCCTGGCCTCACATTGGGAGGCATGGAGATGCACTATCCACAATGCTGCAGCCTTATTTGAGAAATCACGCCGAACAAGTCTTGAAGAGAAATGACAATGCAGAAAGAATCACAGCTCAGAAACATCACCCAAGGAGACCTTCTGCTGTGCTTTCTGCAACCAGACTTGTTAATCTCAGACTGGCCTTTTTAGTCATCAGCGTGCTTGCAGAAAGCGTGGGATGCATCCTTCCTGAATCTTCATTTGCCAAGAAAAGCCAGAGAGAGAGAGAGATGGTTTCTTAGGACATAGTGTCTAACCCTTTCCAACATTGGTCTCACCTTGACAGCAAGGTGGTCCTCCCAGTCATTACTGAGGGTGTGAGTTCAGTCCTATCCCCCCCAAAAAATGTATTCCCCCCCAAAAAAAAATTATACACCTTTTAACAGCTAATAGTTTGGTATGGTGATTATTTGAAGGCTATGTAAATACACTTATATTGAAGAATGTTATATAATAATGATTTAATCAGCATTACAAATTCCATTGTAAATTACAATTTTATGTAAGGTGTTCACATTCTCATACCTGTGCAGGAATTCACTGCTCACATTATCAAAGGACAGAGTTGCAAACCTCACTTAAAGTTTCTCTTGTAACTTTACAGCACTTCTCTACTCTTGTAATCTTTAATCCTGTGATAGCTTGGACCCCTTCCTTCCTCTATGTGCAATCCAAATTCACAGAGAAGGAAGGGAAGGCTCCCAGCCTTTTTATACAATCTGAAAACACACTCTCAAGGGTTCTTCTACTCTAGAAGTCCCTGAAGACCTGTCCACAACTCCTTGATTTGATGAATTGTGAAATATTATTACAAGGAGACAATCACATCCAACCTTAGATGAGGGTTAACCTTAACCCCCCCCCCTTTCTAGCCCAAAGAGATTCAAGATTCTATCCATCTGTCGGGGATGCTTTGATTGTGATTTCCTGCGTGGCAGGGGGGTTGGACTGGATGGCCCTCGTGGTCTCTTCCAACTCTGCAATTCTATGATTCTATGATTCTAAGATAGGTGACCGAAAAAGGTGTGTGAGACAAGTTGCTAAAGAAAAAAAAAAGTAGACTTTATCTTAGTTCCAAATGCTTAAGTCTTAGCATGGAGGGACATCTAGTCTCTCCAAATTCAGCTTAATCAAGTTACAGGAAATACATTCAGTCATAGTACTAAAATAAGTTGTAAACCTAACGCATGCTAACTAGATGTTCCCTAACCTAAGAACATAATAACTCACAGTTATGATGTCCATGCAATCAGTCCATGTCCCAACTGGGATGGGCTAGGCCAGGCTCCCCATACCCGGCCTAGCTGGCTCTGGAGATGGGAATTCAGAGTCATTTTGGATAGAAATCTCTTCCCTAGACTTCAAATATCATTTGGGCTCTTTTGATATTATAGAGCCATGAGGAAGTCACTTCCCCTGACCTCTGTTATCATGTCTGGTTTCTTGCTGGTCAAGCCCTGTGGCTCAAGCATCTGCCTAGAACAAAGGAATCAGAAACTTAAAAGTCTTTTGGTCGGATTTGATTGACTCTGCCTTTCCAGGTTTCAATTGCCTCTTCAGTCAGATGATGTGATGTCATGTTTAGGAAATGAGGTTCCCACCCTCTCTACAATACCTGTTGCTATGGAAAGCAGTTGCTGTGACCTGTAGATTTTGTAGATGAACTCACTGTAATGGGCTGGTCAGTCCATCATGACAAATCCTATTAAAGGTGTATACATTTTGGGGGGGAAATGTAAAAAAAAAATGTTCCAGAATGTTAAGCTATTAAGGGTGAATACATTTTGTTGGGAGGGCACTGTATATGCTATTTCTGGCTATATGTGTGTGTGTGTGTTACTATCCTTGGCAAACAAAAAAAAAAATGAGTAAAAGCAAAGGGTTTCATGCATTCCATTCAAATGTATAAATATTTCTTGAAAATCTAGGGTGCATATTTGTATCATTGCTGTGGACAGTCAGACTAATCCAACCATCACTTTCTCCCCTCTGGATTGGATACTAACATTTTCAGACTTGCTGCCTATTCATTTCTGTACCCAAAAGCAAACTGAACAGGGAGTTTTTGCACTGGAAGTGGAAAATCTTTAGATGAAAAGGTATAGGTATACTACATAAGTTATACATTATATCTATGCATTTATGAATTATTCTAGAATCTGATAATCACCCAGAAAATAAGCGAAAGTGGAAGGAATAAAATCCTTGAATTCTAGAACTTTTGCACCTCGATGCCATTCCTGACCCTACATACCAAGTACTGTGATCACAGATAGGGAAATCTTTGGTTCAGAATAACTCATTGGATAACCTTGACCAATCAAATACATTTTCTTCATGTTTGCAAACACCACATCTTTTGGGGGGAAAAATCCATCGGATCTGTTTATTCTGGAGTCTTGAACAGCCCCCACATTTGTAGCTTGCTAATTTCTTTTTCTCTCCACACTAGAGACATGTTTTAGATTCAAAAGGTATTTCCGCTAATTTACTTGGTTTGAAATGACCTGTCAGCCTCTGGGATGGCTACCCTAGTTTCAGCAATGCAGCAAAAAACACAGTAAATAACAGGATGGGTGTTCAAAACCTTTTAATGACATCAGTTTTCCCCCCTGAAACCTATGATTTTCAAGGTCAGATACAGAAAAATGTGAGCAATGTGGACCTATAGTCAGGAGTTGTGCCTTTAGAAACAATGTCCCAAGTTAAATTGCAACAGGATCATGACATACAGAACTGATTCATATAGAGATTCATCAGCTGATGTCTGATACATTCATTAGTAACTGTATGTGTGAATGAGATATTAGAAAGCAAAGACTACAGCCAAGATCCCATACAATTTGAATTTAGTTATATTGCTTCCCACGTCTGTACAACTGATTGCATAATGGGTGCCATAAGCACAACTACTATGTTGTGATGACCCCCACCCACCAAGTATGGTGGTGAGAGAAGATTGTGTTGGTCTCTGTGTACAATTGGTGCACTGGGGACCACACTTGTTTAACCTCTTCTGTAACAATGTTTATGATAGCATAATGCTCCAAAAGGTCTACACAGATATTATTTCCATGTAACTTCGCATTACCTCCACCTGTGATGTTCAGTGGAAACATCTCATACATTCATCCACACTTCAGCCATGAAGTGAACGGTAGCGAAATCAACTGATGTGCTCCTTCTATGCAGCAGTTCATTTTAACAGTCTTTTAGCCCTAGACGAGACCAATTTTAGATCAGGACCGTTGGAACCTACCCAGACTGAACCCTGCTGTAAACAAGTCCATTGCTTGCCTCTGGCAAGCCTGCTAACTCTACCATAAGCTGACTGCTTATCTACATCCTCTGCCCCCCAATGGCCACTTAGCTGCTTCCTGTGATTGATAAATTTTAGCTAGAAATCTGGAACAACTCTTATTGCTTAGTATGTTAACAAGGGAACAAGGGACCATGATCTGCTTCCTGGGCTGTTGTTTAACACTAACTTCTTAATTCACGACCTGCTATGGATGTAGATCTTAGCTTATCCCATTCCTGCATGCAAGAATGAATAATTTCAGCAATTTTCTCTCCACTTCATAGGAATAAGGGAGTTTCAGCACAATGTTTAACAGTTTTCTGCACAATATTTAACACTATATTCACACTTTTGGAATTCATTTGCATAAAAGTACATGTGGCTTTTCTACGTATAAAATACAGTTCCGGGTGGAAAATCTGTTTTCTGTACAAAAAAAGAGCAATCTTTTAATGCAAGTTATTTTCTGCCCCCAAACAATGTTGTGCAAAATAGTGGTTTCCCCACAGAAAACATGTTTTTTCCCCCTCTATGAGTCAGGTTTCTCTGCACATAAATATTTTTGTGTAAATGAATTTCCCCCAAAAATTCTGGAAGTGCAAAGAATCTCATGGCTATTCTCCTGATCCTCTGTGCATAAACAAGCCCCATGTATTGTTCACAGCCCTTGAACCTGCCTACTTCCCTCACTGCTTGAATCAAGTATCAAAGCCCAGTTATAGCAAACACCTGAAAATTTGCTCACATTTTTAAGACATTTTTGTTTCTGGCTCTCTCTGTTACTTCCTCCACTAGTTTCTTCCACTAGCTGACTCTCTGCTTTGCATGCCTGATAGCCTCTACAACTAGTTTTTACTGTCTGCCTTCTGCATCTGGCTATCAGCTTTCATCCAGCAGATGACACTAGCAGCAATTTGTAGTACATCTTTTTTTTTCTTTATCTAAAGTCATTAATTTCTATTTGTTCATATATAGTACTTTATCTTATTTCTTTTTCTTTACATTGGCTTTCCGTATAAATAAATGAATTATTTACTCCATTCCTTCCATCTTGTTATTTTGGCTGAATTTGACTGTGATTTGACCTTAATCCTAACTTAACTTCGCTTCCAGTATGTTGTCTTCTAATTTTAAACTCGGCTCCCTACAATCCTTGTATGCTTTTGATTACGTGTCTCTGAAGAGTCTGTTACCAGAACCTTATGTCGCCCTTTATCTTATCTTTCTTATTCCAATATTCTAATACTCTCCCCCATTCTTCTTGCCATTTGTTTTCTTTCCTATTCCGTAATTTACATGTTAATATATCTAATTCTAGTGTATCTATTAATTTGTCTTCCCATTCCTTAATCGTTGGCCGATCTTTAACTTTCCATTTTTTTGCTATTACCAATCTGGCTGACGTTACCATATAGAGTATTATCCTCCAGTATTTACTAACATTTTTGTCCTGTGTATTTATTATGTTTAGCAGATACAATTCTGGTTTAAACTCCATCTTTATATTTAGTATATCATTGATTGAGTCATGTATCTGCTTCCAAAATTTTCTAATCACCTTGCACCGCCACCACATATGAATCAAAGTGCCCTGGTTTTTGCTGCATTTCCAACAGATTCCTGAAGATTTTTTATTCATTTTACTTAACCTTGACGGAGTATAATACCATCTCATAACCATTTTTATGTAATTTTCCCTATAAGTTTGATAGGCAGTGAAGGAAAAGGACCTTTTTCTAGCCTTTTCCCAATCTTCTATGTCAATGGTGTTTTCTAGATCCCTTGCCCATGATACCATATATTCTTTTATAACGTCTTGCTCAGTAAATCTTAACAATAATAACTTGTAAAGTTTTGATAATGCTTTAGGTTTATTTTCTTCCAACAATAGTTTATCTAATTTGTTATTTTCTGTCTCAAATCCTATCCCCTTCTGAGCTTCTATGAATTTTTCTTTAATTTGTAAATAAGTAAACCAATTAATGTTGTATCTATTCTGCAAATTCTCTTTTGTGTCTAGCCTTAATGTTTTTCCAGTCTCCTTTATACTAATATCTGAGTATCTTAGCCATTGGTCTTTGCTACCCCATCTTAACATGAATGCTTCTTGGGGTGATATCCATAAAGATGTTTTGTAATAAAAACAAGATTTCACTTTTTCCCAAACCACCAACAATCCTTTTCGGACACAATGATTAGTGAAGTCTTTATGCACTTTCTTTTTTTCATAAAATAGATAAGCGTGCCATCTGTATCTAATGTCGTGACCTTCCAGATTTAAGACTTTGGTGTTGCTTAGCTTAACCCAATCTTTTATCCATATCAATGTCGAAGCTTGATAGCATGTTCTCAAATCTGGAAGATCACAACCTCCTCTTAACTTTGAATCGGTTAAATAGTTCCATTTTAACCTAGCTTTTTTCCCTTCCCACAAAAATGTTTTTAAATCTTTATTCCATAGTTCAAAAGTTTTGTAACTCCTCAAAATTGGCAGGTTTTGAAAAAGATATAGTATTCTAGGTAGTACAACCATTTTTATGGCGGCAATTTTCCCCAATAAAGAAAGCCCTAATTTGCTCCACCTATCTAGATCTCTTTTTATTCCTGCCCAAACTGGTTTGTAGTTGTTGTCATAAAGTTCCGCATTCCTTTTGGCAATCCAAATTCCCAAATATCTAGCTTTTTTCATTATTTTGCATCCAGCTATTTCCATAATTTTCTCCTCCTCGGATTTTGTAATATTTTTAGTTAATATAGTTGTTTTATCTTGGTTAATCTTAAATCCCGAGAACGTCCCAAATTCATTCATTACTTTTACACATTCTCCAATTTGTTTTAAAGGGTCCTCCATAAATACAATTATGTCGTCTGCAAAAGCTTTTAGCTTATACGTAAATCCCTTTATTTGTACCCCTGGTATCTTCATGTTGGATCTTATTTTTCTGTTTAATACTTCTAACACTATTATAAACAGCAATGGCGATATAGGGCAGCCTTGCCTCGTGCCCTTTTCTATTTTAAACATTGCCGATTTTTCACCATTTATAATTAGCTGTGCAGATTGATCTGAGTATATTCTTTTTATCCTTTCAATAAATTCCAACCCCCACGCCTATTTTGTTTAGTATTTCCAGCATGAAATCCCAGCGTATGCTGTCAAATGCCTTTTCGGCATCAATTAGCATTAATCCCATCTTTTTCTCTCCATGTACTTCGAAATATTCTATCATATCAATTACTGTTCTTATATTATCGCTCATGTTTCTCCCTGGTACAAATCCATTTTGGTCTTCATTAACAATATCAGTAATTATTTGTTTTAGTCTATTTGCCAGGATCATTGAATATATTTTATAATCCAAGTTTAAGAGAGAAATAGGTCTATAATTACCAATCTCTCTTCCATCTTTCCCTTCTTTTAGTATGAGTGTTACATTAGCATTCTTCCAAGAGTCAGGAACCCCCTTTTCCTCTATTTCATTTATTGTTTTGTAAAGCGGTACTACAAGTTCATTTTCCAATGTCTTTTAAAAGATCGCAGTGAAACCATCCGGTCCCGGGGCTTTTAATATTCACCATTGTATCACTAGTTCTTGAGGCAGCCTTGGAGAACTGTCTGCCAGAAATCACTAGTTAAGCATTGTTATAAGTGCACTACTATGACCCTTCACAAGGTAAAGGATCAGGAGCCAGCAGTACTCAGAGGTGAAGACAGGATATTGGTGGGCTCAACTTTATGCTAGTCACAAGAACAATGTCATACAATGGCAGAAGGCAGAAAGAAAAAAAAGAAAGAAAGAAAAAGTGGCAGAAGGCAGGGGGAAAAAGAAAAAGAAAGAACAGATGGCAGTACTGGGGCCTGGGCAAGCAGTGGTGTATTGAAGGGGAATTATTATCTCAAATAGTATGCCTATGAGTGGAGGGTAACTGTGGAGACCTTTTCACCTATGTATACCAGTACTAACTGCAGAGAGCTCCATGTTAAAGTGAAATAAAGTATTTGTATTGGAAATAACTCAAAAGTATATACACATGCAACATATGTTCCTAAGAACCACACAAGGCTATCAAGGACTAAGGCAGAAAGACTGGATAGACAGAGAGATTTGGGAAAATAGGGTAATAGTTACCAGTCAGAATTCTGAGAGTGGCACTGGAAGTTCTGATCCAGAGGCACACAGAGAAAGTGAGTGGCTGGGCTTATCCACAGTGGCACACCTTTATATTGTTGGGGGACTAATATTTATATCCTGCTTCAAATCCTGAAGGGGTACTTTGGCTAAAACAAAGCCTGAATAGTTTTCCCACCAGGTACACAAAAGAAACCAAAACTTAACTGCCTGTGTTAATGGCTGGGAGATAGGAATTGATGGGTTTACAACAACCTCACAATGAAGAACAGGAGGGGATTTTGAGGTGAGACTTCCTTGGAATTGGGTTTGAAAGATCACTTCATCATTTGGTTAGATGGCTCACTGCTGAGGTGCTCAAGAAGGGATTAGCACACACCTCCTTAATGGCTTTGTTTACCAGGGGCTCCTGCATAATCCTAACATGGGTTTGCTTGCCACGATATTTCTAAGACATCTTCCCAAGTCCTTGTGAACACCACCTTACCTCTTTTGGGATCACCTTAGTCAACTTGACCCCTTTGAAGTGTCCAGTATCACCAATTATGAGATACTATAGGGAGAGGGTAGTAGGACATGCTAACATCATCATGAGGTGCATTTTTGTGGCTCCCAAACCAGCATGAGGTAGCGGGTGGGGGGAGAAGGTCAAGTAGGCCCAGGAAAATAGAGCACTGATATAGAATACTTGTTTAATTTTTAAAATATAATTGTAATAGGGAGAAAATGTGAAACATAAAATCAAAGGGAAATGAATAACTAGTGCATTCCAATTATCTAATTTGTTTAACGGGAAGAGTATGTGGACTGTCTACATCAGATTAAGTTGCAGTGAGGCAGAGCAGACACAGCGAACAATGAGAAACTCAAAAAAGGTACACGTGGCAACAGTACATGATAAGATATAAAGCACCAAGCTTAGAAAATTGTTGTACACAAGACAAAGTGAAGACATAGACTGTTAATTATTGGAATAATTGTATAATTATGAAGATTATTTAGACATGTCATTCACACTCACACATGCTAGAAGAATTAATTTAAATAAGTAAATTTACTGTCCCTGGTTTGGGGAATGGAGTATAGCCATAATGCAACATTGTAAGTTGTGGTAACAATCTTTGCAAACAGAATGAAGGAGGAAGCATACCGTATATACATATATTTCAAAAACAAAATATCTCCCCTAAAGTATGGTGGATGGAAAAAAAAACTTCATAAAACATATCACGGGATTAGACAGTGAGTCTGTCAGTCATTTAGCACTACTCCCTCTCTTCTCTCTCTCCCTCAATACTTGCTAATTTTGGTTTCTTTCTTCATATAATGACTCATAAACATAGGGGTTGTCTGAATGGTGAAAATACTCCTCACAGAATGCATGGAGAGTCTTAGCTGTGTTAATGGGATTCCACATTGTTTCACTGTATTTAGAAGGAGGGGGACCAAAAACATCAAAAACTCTGTAGGAACAACCTTTGCAGTTTTTCCCAGTCTTTTTTTTTTTTTAACAGCTAGGGGAGTGCACATTCCTGCTCATTGGAACAAACAATTCACTTTAAATTGCTTTCCCATAGGAGGTGAAGAGCAAAGCTGATTGGCCAGATGAGCACAGGGGGTGGGGCTTGCTAACAGGGCAAGCGCCTGCTGCCTCCATATTGGATTTTTGCCTTAGCAAGTGATCTCTAAGATGATAAAATGAGGTGTTGTTTTGTTCTTTTTTTCCCACAGGAAAAATATTGCTCAAGCACACAATGGAAAATCATTTTCTTTAACAAGTTCAGCAGCAACAAATTAAAGTAAGTAAAAATGTGAGTAAATCACTCACAGCCACCATCTTGACTGGTGGGCATGCAAAGCTTTTGGGGACCAAAACAGCATTAAGACAAATCACAGCTGCTGCGATCTTCTGTTACTGTGGAGCAATCTATTTTTTTTCTTGTTCCATCATATAGACAAGACCATAGCCTTTTCAAGGTCACTGCTCACCTTGAGTTGCTTTGTAGGGAAGTCCACTTTACCTTCAGAACCATAAGAACTATTGGCTAATTTAAACAGACTTAATTTAGCTCAGATATCTGGTTTTATCCTGATCCAAAGGACATGCCTGATATCTACTCTGATTAACAACCGATAACTAATTTTACATTGTTTGAATACCTTCTATTTTTTTTTTGACATTGTCAGATGTACCAAACACAGCGTCCCAATGATGCCACATATACGAGAAAATGTGTGCATACCAGATGACATTGCCCTTTCATGTTTATGTACTGGCCAAAACCCGTACTTTTTTATTGATGGCTCAAGACATCAATTGATCCCCCGTGGCGCTTTAGAGCCAGCATTGCCAGCATGTGAAACCTCACACCATTGTATTCACATGGACAATGGACAGTCCGACCAGAACACTTCTGGGTGAGAGTGTGAAAACTAGATAGGAAACACTCTTTTTATTTACCTCTCTGGGTTACTTGTCCTTTTAAAGGTGTGTTTCTGTGCTTGTGTAAACTTTTTCTGTTTTTATATTTCTTTATTTTTTTAATTTGCTGCATTCGCATCTAACAAGGAAATGAATGGAGCTCCATTAGTGCTCCATTCATGTCTGGGCTGCTTTTTAACACTGCCAGAGGTAAGTCTGTTATTTTGAGTTATTGTGCTGGGACAGGAACGGGTTTGCTAATAGTGGGACAGGAACGTTAGTGTGTTTTATGTCTGATAAAGTCGTTGGTGATAATGATAAAATATATTTGGCTTGTAACTCTTTTTCATATCCATATACAGTTTCATATATAGTTAGAAAATGTAAGTGATCCTCTACCAATATTGCACTATACACCTACACATACCATCAAAATCCCAAGGATTATTGCTTAGATATTTGGTGTTGTCTGGTAAGAATGACATATTTAACTTCTTTAAGAATAACTCTAAATATTTTCTTTATCAAAGACAGGAGTATACACAATCCTGGAACCTAGAAAATTTGATTCATAGGAAAAGATGTTAGTGTACGTGTTTTGAAAAGAAATATCTTTGGGGGCTGCAGAGGGCCTTTAGAATAAAAAATAAAATAAAATAAAAGCGGGGAGATGTAAAAACTGAATCAAATAATGATAGGTTGGAATAGACCAGAAGGGCCAATGCTCTTAGATAAAGTTGCTATAAATAACTTCACACCTTGATTAATGATCACTGTTGCGTGTAAGATCCTGGAGACAGAGGTCTCTGCCAGGTTTGAGAATAACAAGTAGACTGTCTCTTCTTCACATTTCTGGTATCTCCTTTCCCAACCAGATGTCATTGTATGAATTTTCATTTCCTTTAACAAATGGGGAAATGGTAGGATGGGGGGGTTGTCAGGGGATGATAGGATACTCAATCCCCGGCAGAAACCAAAAACCATCTCAGCAGGCTTAGCAGCAACCCGTTCCCAAGAATACTCACACACAGAGTGTTTGACATCCAAATAAGCAGGAGGCACTTTTATCTTCAAAGTCAAACAGTTGCAGTCCATATACAAACATTTAAAATTGAAGGAGAAATTGCTTCACCAGGCATCAGCATTCACAAGAGGAAGAGAAGTGAGCTCCATTTGTGGGACTTTTGGGAGTTGTTGGCACATCCCTCCCCAAGGGGAAAAAAATTCCTGATTGCAGTGCAATCTATCCCACCCTGAGTGCATTTCAAAATTTGCACTCCTGGAGAACACCACCTTTCCAGGATGGAGAGAAAACATATTTATTACCCTCATACCCAAGGAAACACATTCTCCTGGTTTTAGGCTGCCAGGCTTCCTTAGGCTTGGGTGAATAAGCACATTTGCATATTGTCCAAAAAGCCTCAGGTGCTTGAGGATTGGTGCTCTACCATACAATAGACAGCATGGGGTCTGGTTGACACAGATGTCCACAGTCTATTTAAATGGTAAGCAGCAGTCTTCACTGCCTCCCCCCACAGCCCAGATGGGGCTTGTACATCTTCCATCATGCACTCCATCATGCACTTCAACATCTCAATTTTCCTTTCTGCAAGCCCATTCTCCCATGGAGATGCTGGGTTTGTGACCTTGTGTCTAATGCCCCTCCTATGCGTCCAGGTCTGCAGACTGTTGGATAAGAATTCCCCTCCCCTATCTGTTACTAGACTGGAAACCTTATGAGATAGAAATTCATGTTCCACCGTGTTCACCCACTCACGGAGTCTGTCTGCAACCTGACTTTTCTCCTTCAGTAAGTATACATAGGTGTACCTAGTGTGTCTGTCCACTATCACAAATAAATAGTGGTTACCGCCTTCAGTGGGCTTATAGGGGCCTGCCAAATCAGCATGGACAACTTCAAAGGGTCTGTTGGTGACACACTGGGGGTTTTTTGGCAATAGGGAAAGCCTTCACCTTTACTTTCCTGCACACAGCACATTCTAAGAATCTTGGGCAGTGTTTCATGCTTAAACCAGGGCAAACATTTGCTAGCCCCTTTAACCCTTTGTAACTAGCATGGCCCATTAGCCTGTGGTAGGAATGAACACACTTATCATGTAGGCGTATGTTGTCTGTAGGATTCACATTTGCCACTTTCACTTTAGGCAACATGTAATACAACCCAAGTTTCTTTATCCCTTTTGCACAGACATTATTCGTGTTATGCTTTTCTGTTATTGTACATTGTTCCTCCTTAAATATCACTTTATAGCCATCAGTAGTCATTTGGGACACATTCAATATACAATTCTCCAGTTTGCTAGCACATAATACATTTTCAAAATCTTTATCAAAAGATGGCACATATGCAGTGTCCAGTTTCTGCACCTTGCTGGGAGCACCATCTGCAAGTGTAATATTGGTTATGGAAGCATTTTTAACATTGCTTAACAACTTTAAGTCATTCACCATGTTGTGTGTTACTACTATCAAGTAACCAGATTCTTCCCTCAGTAACATCAGGATGGTTCTTTGCTATGAAGGCATGGCTTGCAGCCTGAGAGGATGCAGCCTTCCTATCCAGTGCAGGCATCTTACAGTCCTTCTGAAAATATCCAGGCTTCTTGCATCTGAAACAGTGTTTCACATAGCTGCAGGCTCCCTCCTCCACAGATGCCTTTGTTTTAGTGCTCTCCTGATTGCTTCTGGTAACTTGTGGCTATTTATTCCCTTCCGTCCAGGAATCAAATTGCTTGCATTGGACCTCTTCCAGACTCTGCCCAGCTACCAGGTCTGCAGACAAATCATGCTCCCTGGTGATCTGCAGACTGTACATTAGGAAATCCCATTCCTTTGGCAAACTGCCCAATAAAATAAAACATTTATGGGCTTCTGGAATGTTCACCCCTCTATTGGCCTTTGAAAAAGCTGCCTCATTTCCTCCAAATGGACTTTCACACAGCCTCCAGTAGACAGCTTTGTGTTATAAAGGCTCTTAGTCCATATCATCTTTGAGAGGCAGGATGAATTCTGATGAACTGTTTTCAAAGCTTCCCAAAGCTGAAAGGCTGTCTTTGCTGGGGTCACATGTATTGGGAGGATCTGAGCGATAAGAGAATTGCAGCTCTAGCCTTCTGGTCGGCTAGCCTGAATGCTGCTATTTCATCTTCTGAACTCTATGGGATCACACTTTCATTCTCCAAAACATGCCACAAATTGTCCTTCATTAATAAAGCCTCCATATATAAACTCCATGCTGAATAATTTCCATCAGCCAACTTTTCAAAGTGGACTAAACTATTATCTGTCATTCTGCTGATTGAGTCAACAATTCTCCAGCTATGAAACACAAACAGCTGGCAGCTGGCAGCACTTCAAGGTTACTTGAAGATATTACGGAGCCTGGCTGAAAGTTAACTGTTTCTCAGCCAACTAGCCAAAAACACTCAAAACAAAAGTGTTTCTGGGAAGTTTTCTGGGTGTACCTTATCTAATCTGTGATCAAGCAACTGGGTCCATAACCACTGTCAGGGGGTGATAGGACACTCAATCCTTGGCAGAAGCCAAAAACTATCTCATCAGACTTAGTAGCAACCTGTTCCCAAGAATACTCACATGGAGAGTGTTTGATGTCCAAATAAGCAGGGGGCACTTTTATCTTCAAAGTTAAATGGTTGCAATATATATACAAATATTTACAATTGAAGGAGAAACTGCTTCACCAGGCATCAGCATTCACAAGAAGAGAGTGAGCTTTGGACTAGCTCATACACACACACACACACACACACCAGACATTGCCCTCTAGTGGCCTGACTAGGCATGACTTGGTAGTTCATGGAGTCAGTCATTATGACTCAGCATGATTCTGCTGTTGTTCAGCCATTTTATAATGGAGATCAGTCTCTAACTCCTGACAGAGATGTGGAAAGAGTGTATATTATCTTCTTTTTGTTTCTTTCTTTCTTTCATTTTTTTGATGTTGTTTATTGTACTATATGTTGTATTATAAAAGTCAAAATTAAACAAAAATATGATGTATAAAAAACAAATGAGGCATGATAATGCTTTTGACAGTACATCTTTGACAAAAATACTCCCCTTTTACTCCTGGAGACTTCTCATTTTTCAGGGAATTAATCCCCCTCCCAGTTCTTTTTCTATAATCAAGGTGTTTAAAACATCCCGATAGGAGGACTTAAGTTGCTGTTGTGGAAATAAAACAAGAAAACCTTCCAGAGCAATAGGATTCAGATTTTTCTGAGCTATAAAGACTCTCATATTTTCTAAAGATATCATTTATTCTTTTGGTCTGAGATGAAATGTTTACACAGTAGATTTTGCCTGCTGATTTATCATTTTTAAGGCTCTAGCTACCAATGGCAAAATCTCATTGCCAAACTCATAACACTGTTGGTCTTAAAAGTGTAGTATACTGTAGATATCCAAATCTAAAACCTCTAATTCCACGTTTATGGACTCACAAAGAATATATATTTAGGGCTTTCAGTCATTTTATGTCTGAATGGCTTGTCTTAATTGCTTCCTTTGTATATCAAGGCATGTACCTTTTTGTATAATCAGTCTGCAACCATTTTTAAAGCATCTCATACTAGCACTGCATAATGTTGTGTGTTACTTTTATAATAAGTAATTTTTAGTTGGGGCTAACTCACTTAGTTGATCTAGCTATTGATAACCCCCCTATGCAATCTTATATTGCAATTTTTCTAGCTAATTTAGCTTTTCTAGAGTCCACAAGAGTACAATATGCAATCTTGCCTCTACAGCTGGTTTTACCAACATTCCCCTTTGCCCAATGAAATCACAATAAACCATCAATAGTACTTTCAGCAGCATAACAATATCTTTGGTATTTGAAGCTTAGGAACGAAAAATGGAACGGCTAGATTTTCATGCTGCTTTTGTGACTGGAAGCTCATTGAACAATTGATCATCAGTTCCTACCCTAAACTGGAAGGCTGTATCTTTATATATTTGTTACTGCATGCCTTCAAGTTGTTTCTGACTTATGGTGAACCTAAGGCAAACCTATCATGGGGTTTTCTTGGCATGATTTGTTTGGGAGGGGGACGGATGGCCTTTGCTTCCCTCTGAGACTAAAAGAGTATGATTTCCCCAAGGTCACCATGATTTCCATGCCCAAGTGGGGATTCGAACCCTGGTCTCCAGTGTCCTTGCCCAATACTTAAACCACCACACCATGCTAATCTGGAATGTGACCCACAGCACACTGCAAGATACTAGTGTTGTCTAAATGGCGAAAATACTCCTCACAGAATGCAAGGAGAATGTGGGCTATCTTAATGGCTACCCACATCATTTTGCTGTATTCAGGAGGAGTGGGGGCAAAAATGTCAAAAACTGTGAAGGAAATGCCTTCTCAGGTCCCCCCGCACTTTTTAAAAAACTCCAAAGGAAATGCGCATCCCTGCTTGTTGGGAAAAGCGATTCTATTTGAATTGCTTTCCCAGAGGAGAAGAAGTGCAAGCTGATTGGCTGGACAAGTACAGAGGTGGGGCTTGCTAACAGGTCCAGCACCCACTGCCACTGTGTTTGATTTTCGCCTTAGTGAGCAATCCCCTCTCTTTGGCTTTTCTTCGCAAACGAAGATTCAGGAAGGACTCATCCCGTGCTCTCTGCAAGCATGCCGATGACTAAAAAGGCCAATCCAAGACAAACAAGTCAAGTGGCAGAAAGCACAACAGAAGGTCTCCTTGGGTGATGTTTCTGGGTTGTGAATATTTCTGCGTTGTCGTTTCTCTTCAAGACTTGCTCAGTGTGAGTTCTCAAATAAGGCTGCCACATTGTGGATAGTGCATCTCCATGCCTCCCGATGTGTGGCCAGGGTGGACCATTGTTGGTGATCAGTTTGGCCGAGCCTGAGATGTTGTTTCAGGGAATCCTTGTATCGCTTTTTTGGAGTGCCCCTCTTACGCTGACCCATGGTGAGTTCGCCATAGAGTCTGGAGCAATAAACACCTGAGGCAAAGCACAAAAATCAGTGTGTATAGAGCCATCGTACTGTCTATCCTCCTTTATGGATCTGAAACATGGGTCACCTATCGCCACCACCTACGACTCCTCGAGCACTTTCATCAGTGCTGTCTACGCACAATCCTAAATATACACTGGACTGACTATGTGACGAATGTTGCTGTCCTTGAGCAAGCAGGGATCACCAGCATTGAGGCCATGATATTGAGAACACAGCTGCACTGGGCAGGGCACGTTTCTAGGATGGAGGACCATCGCCTCCCAAAAATACTACTCTACGGTGAACTCACCACGGGTCAGCGTAAGAGGGGCGCTCCAAAAAAGCGATACAAAGACTCCCTGAAACAACATCTCAGGCTTGGCCAAATTGATCACCAACAGTGGTCTGCCCTGGCCTCACATCGGGAGGCATGGAGACGCACTATCCACAATGCTGCAGCCTTATTTGAGAACTCACGACGAACAAGTCTTGAAGAGAAACGACAACACAGAAAGAATCACAACCCAAAAACATCACCCAAGGAGACCTTCTGCTGTGCTTTTTGCAACCGGACTTGTTTATCTCGGATTGGCCTTTTTAGTCATCAGCGCGCTTGCAGAAAGCGCGGGATGAGTCCTTCCTGAATCTTCATTTGCGAAGAAAAGCCAGAGGACTATTTTTGGGAGGCGATGGTCATCCATCCTAGAAACGTGCCCTGCCCAGCGCAGCTGTGTTCTCAATATCATGGTCTCAGTGATGGTGATCCCTGCTTGCTCAAGGACAGCAACATCTGTCACATAGTTAGTCCAGTGTATATTTAGGATTGTGTGTATACAGCGCTGATGAAACATCCGAGGAGTCATAAGTGGTGGCAATAGGTTACCCATTTTTCAGACCCGTAATGGAGAATAGACAGTACAATGGCTCTATAAACACTGATTTTTGTGCTTCGCCTCAGGTGTTTACTACTCCAGACTCTTTTGTAAAGTCTTCTAAATGTGCTATATGCCTTTGCTAATCTGTGATCGATCTCTTTGTCAGTCTTCGCATCTGAGGAGATGATGCTTCCCAGGTAGGTGAACTGCTGAACAGACTTAAGCACAGATTTGCCGATGGCAATGTGGGGATGGTGGTGTTCATCCTGTGGTGCAGGCTGGTAAAGAACTTTTGTTTTCTTAAGGTTGACTTCCAGCCCAAACAACTCTGCAGCTGTTGTGAAGCAGGATGTTAGGTGCTGCAGAGCTGCTTCTGTGTGGGCAACAAGCCCCTTGTTGCCCAGTGAGCAATCACTAAGGTGATAAAACAAGGTGGTTTTTCCCCCTCTTTTTTTGTGTAAAGGCAAAATATTGCTTATGCACACCGTGGAAATAGTTTTTTCTAAAAAAAAAAAATCAGCAGTGGAAGATTTTATAATGTGAGTAACTTACATGCAGCTGCCATCTTGAATAAAGGGCATGCAAAGTTTATGGGGGCTGTAAGACTATTAAGACAAGTCACAGCTGCTGTGACTTGTCTTTATTGTGGATCACTTTGTTTGGCGGGGGGCTTGTATAGACAAGCCCACTTAATCAAGTAAAAGCTGCATAAGCCCAGGCCAGGTAGACCCAATACTCACCACACCAGCGCTCAGATTTCACCTGCATGTATTTAGTCTGAAGTCCTCCTCACAGGGAGGTCCTTGTTCATAGGAGCCCTTTACTCTACAAGTGACCATTCTCTTGATGGGACATATGCCTTGTCTGTGTTTCAATTTCCAATGGTCTCATGGATTAGGAGGTGGTCCTGGCATTCTCACTCTCCCTTGGTGTTAGAATTCTCCACTCTAGCAGTGAGGCTCCTTCAGTCCTGTCTGCACAAATCCTTTCCCTTCAATCATTTCCCCCAAGAGTTTAGATCTTCTTCTACATCACTTGGCCCAAGAGGCTCATCTTCAGAGGAGGATCCTTCCAGGAAAGCATCATAGCAAGCCTTAAGATGATGAGTAGACAGTTATAGGATGCCATTCACTAGGCACTGCTGCTATGTCCTGGCATTAGGTGGGCAGGTAGAGACAAAGGACTTTATCAGACATGGCAAAAAAGATGTCATAAGGATGTCAAATTAACTGGAAAGGGCACACATACCAGACAGTATTGAGCATTCATGTTTTTGTCTGATCAAAAAGGCATGCTTTTTTATTGATTGGCCAAGCTGTAAATAGACCTGCTGTGAAGTTTTATTCTTGGTATTGTCAGCATCTGAAACTGCATGCCATTTTTCTATTGTTATTACAGCGCCAATAGGCAGTCCTGCCAGAACGCTTCCTGGTGAGAACGCAAAAGCCAGGTAGGGGATGCTCTTTTTATGAACCTTCCTGGTTTGCTTTGAATGTTTTGAGTGTGTTGCTCTGTGTGTGTGTACTTTTTGTGTGTGTTTATTTTGCTCTATGTTTAATTTTTACTGCGCTTCTGTCTTCTCATGAGAATTGCTGAGCTCATGAACACGGAAGTAAACAGAGCTAGCATTTGTGCTCTGGTAATGCTGTGGCTGCTTTTTCTTGCTATTATAAGTAAGTTTGATTAAAAAAGGTTATTATGCCAGGACAAGTATACTGTAAAATGTGCTGGTACAGAAACATTTTTGCACATTCATCTGATAAAGTTCAAAGGGTGTGGCAGTGAAGATCTGTAGTATAATTAAATTGTAAGGAACAACAGTACCAGGAAAATAGAGAGCCTCATGTGATTTATACTAATAAAAAATAGTTTTGATTAAACTTTATTTATTTATTTATATGGATCATTTTTATGCCTGCCTACAATAAATTAAGATTTCAGGGCACTGTACACACATGCAAACCATAATGTGAATGATTTATGTAATGCATTCACATGGAGAAAACTGGCTGTCCACCTTTATGATCACAATGTTCTATCTATATAATGCACCATCTCAAAAATAACAAAGAAATTAAGACTTCAAGATTTATGATACTATTTTTCTCATAAAATTCTGCTTCTACTGTAAACTCATTAATCACAAGAAAAATTATTTCCAATACTGAGCGAAGCCGCTGAACCCCATAATGTACTATATATGAGAAATATTGCAGTCATGTAGTCTATGTTGTCTAGCTGCCAAGAGGTGAATAGCAAAATTAGTTATTTGTTTCTGGCTATTTCTCAGCGATGATATCACCTGATGGGCATGAGTCAGAGATGTCACTGTCTTTTCAAGTTTATGCTTTACTAGTTTCTAAAAACTACTATATGCCACTGATACACAAGTGTATTGGCTCTGTAAAAGCATAAGCTGTTTAGTAATTTTATCTGTACCTTGCAGTATTTTGAAATTAGTAGGTAAGAAGTTTAGAAATCTGCATGTCCACAGTTCCATAGTGAATAGGGAAGCAATTCTTTACTAATTTTCTTGAGTACTTCTAGCATTTTTTTTCTCAATTGAGAATGTCTTGAATAAAAGCACAGAGACTCTTGAAGACTATTTACAATTCTAAATATGTAGAGCAGGTTTGGAAAAAGGTTTGTATAGAAATAGAGAATATTTTGAATATAAATACAGATAGGAAACCAAGTATTGCATTGTTGTCAATTTATAATGGAAGGAATGGGAATCAAGCAGAAAGTGATTTAATAATAAATGTATTAACAGCAGCAAGACTAATTATAGCAAGATATTGGAAAAGTCAAATAAATGTACAAGTGGAGGAGTGGTATTAAGAAGTTTGGAAAATGGCAATAAATGATAATTTAACATGTAGAATTAAAGTAAGAAGAGGATTATGGAAAGAAAGTGATTTTGACAAAATTTGGAAGGTATTTGTTGAAAAAGTACTACAGACAAGGGATGGAAGGATACCTCCTTGAGAAGGAACGACATTTCTGGAAAGATTAAGTATAAGATAATGGCTCTGGTGAAGGGGAGCACTGAGGTGGGGGTAGGTAGGGGAGTTAATATTACTGAAGAAAATTATAGTAAAGAGTTTTTGTTAAGATTTGAAATTGGTTTAATAGAAAAATTGCTATGTTTATGGCAATATTGATTTGGTAAACAAGTATTGATTGGATATTATAATGTGTGATTACAAAATCAATAAAAACAATAAAAAAGAAGTCTATTTACAATTCAAGATCTATTCTACACCAATTTTGTACAGATTTTTTCACAGAAACCAACATTTTCTGTGCAGAAAATATTTCTGTACATAAACATTATTTTCAGTGCATACAATGCTGTTTTCCTTTGTAGCATATGAATTTTGCATGGAATAAAGCTAAAACTGCTAAGATTCTCATCAGTCCTGGATTTTTCCAGTAAGTGTTTCTTGACATGCAAGAAATATATTTTTAGACCATTTTTAAATATCCTTTCCATCCCCAATAGTGAATTACATAATCTGGCTGATAAAAGAAATTCACTTTAATCAGAAGATTCTTTCATAATGCAAACCATGTCAAGACTTTGGAAAGATGATGTCTCCTGGGAATAGCACTGATAATATGGTTGCTTAAGGAATTAAACACAATTATTTATTATCAAAATCAAAACTATCCCCACAAAAATAAAATAGTACCATTCCCATGCTTATCATTCATTTTCTGTCTTCAGATCTTTTATTTTCTTAGCTTGTCTCTCTGTTTGTTCAGGCAGATGTGTAAAAGTTTCCATACCTCCAAGCACATTATCCATATTCTCAGGTTGCCACAAGTGAAATCTTTCTCACTAAACAAGACTAGAAGGAGTGCTGGACCAATTCCTTGCCTTAACTGCAACTTTGTCCCTCCTCTCTTGAACACTCCCTTAATATGTCCCTTTCAGTTTCCCCCAATGTCAGAGTTCACTCAGGGAGCAAGGGTCTGGGTGATGTTATACCAAGAACACAGCACCACATAAGCAAGGGTGCACATGTTCTAAAGGTGTTGTTTTTTTCCTAAAAAAAAAAAAATCTCCATTCGAGGGTGGCCAATGGAGGATGGAGGGTGCTGTACAAGGAGAGAAATGGAGTGGAGACAAGTGGCGGGCTGCAAAAGCATGAAAAATTACACTCACAGTTCACATCATAAGGCACTTCCCAAAACGAACATGAACTGCAACAACAGGAACACATATGGATTAGAAATTAAAAATGTATCTAAACAAGTGAGTACAGGAAGTGTTAGCGTGCCCTAGTAACCCCTCCCTATAATATCTCATAGTTGGAAATACTGGACACTTCAAAGGGGTCAAGTTGACTGGGATGGTCCAAAAAGAGATGAGGTGGAGGTCCCAAGGACCTGGGAAGGTGTTTTAGGAATATCTTAGCAAGCAAGCCCAAATTAGGATTGTACAGAAGCCCCCAGTAAACAAAGCCATTAAGGAGGTATGTGCTAATCCCTTCTTGGGCACCTCAGAGATGAGTTATCCAACCTAAACAGTCAAGTGACCTTTCCACGCCCAGTCCTAAGGAAATAGCTCCTCAGGCCCCCCTTCCTGCCCTGTATTATGAGGTTGCTGTAGATCCATCAAGTTCTATCTCCCAGCCATTAACAGCAATCAGTTAAGTTTTGGTTTCCTTTGTTTACCTGGTGGGAAACCCATCCAGGCATTGTCTTAGCAAAACTACCCCTGCAGGATATGAAGCAGGGCATAAATATTAGTCTCCCAACAATAGATATGTGTGCCACTGTGGACAAAACCAACCACTCTCTTTCTCAGCATGCCTCTGAATTGGAACTTCCAGTGCCACTCTCAGACTTCTGTCTGAGTACTTTGAAACTCCACTCTCCAAGCCTGGTAACTATCACCCTGTCTCTGAACATATCCTTCTACCCAACCTTTCTGTTTTACTCTCCCAGTACTTTTGTGTGGTTCTTGACAGTGTGTGTTGTGTGTATGAGTGCTTTTTTTTTTTTTTTGCTATTTCCAATAAAAATATTTTTTATTTCACTTTAACATGGAGTTCTCTGCAGTTAGTACTGGTATACATAGGTGGAAAACTCCCCACAGTTACTCTCCTCTTGCAGGGATAGTGTTAGACCTAATAATTCCCTCATCTAGACTTTGATATCACAAATGGGTCTCAAAGCACCCCCCACCTCTTAGGGTGACAGAAGAAGTACTTCATTTAAGTAAAATATTGCAGGAATTGCAAGGAAATACAGAAGAACAAGAGAAACATCGTTTGGATCTCAAAAATAACAGTGATAGATACAACAGTGAAAATCTTCATGTCGTGACAGATTTGGCCAATCTGGTTAGGCCCAATGTTTCAAATATATAGTCAAAGTTTGATCTTTTTGTATTTTTTGATTTGGTTTACAAAACTTCCAATCCTATGAGATGTTCTTGATACATAATCGACTTGAAAGAGTCAATTATGTAAATCAAGTCAATTGACTTGAAAGAGTCAATTAAGAGCCAGGGTGCTAAATGACCCCTCCTCTTCAGTTACTGTTACTGGAAGAGAACAAAAGATATGCACAGCTATGCAGAAATTTTGAAATAAGCTTAAGCTTGTGAATCTTATTTAAAAGTTCCAATGGTTTGAAACTAATTATTCATAATTAACCACATAAATTGTTCTTATGTATTTCACTTCTTCATACAAGACTCTTATGACATTAACATCGGAGATTATCAGATGCACTAAATACAGCATCATCACTATGCCAGGAGATCACGAAAGGGCTCCCTTTTCAGATGACATTGTTCCCCTCTCGTAATGCACCCGTTCTGCTGCCATTCTGCCAGTGCTGCTTTTTATTGATGGGAAAAGCCATCAGTACATCCCCCGTTCTGTTCCTGTCACAGATTTGACAGCATCTGAAAAGGTGACCCATTTAACTGGCAAGATCCCAGCATCAATGGGAGGTCCCTGCCAGAACACTTCCTTTTGAGATCAGGACATCAAGGTAAGTGACACACTTTTTTGTACCTTTCCAGGTTACTTGTAATGTTTTAAGTGTGTTTTTGTGCTTGCTGTCACTTTTAGTGTTTTATTTTTCTTTGTAAGTTTGAATTTCCCGCACTCACATCTTCTTGTGAGAACTGGTAGGATTTCACTCCAGGAAGTGAAGGAAGCACAGTTAGAGCTCCTTCCACTCCTGGGTTGCCCTGTGGATGTGATAGATGGTAGGTCTGAAAAGTTTTGATGTTTTTGCAGGACAGGGACTGGAGAGGGGCAGGAGAGGAGATTGTGGGATAGGAATGCTTTTTTGTTGTTGTTCCTGTCTGATAATCTCCATGGTGTACTTCAGTATATTATATGCCTGATTCTTCTATCTGATTTTCAGAATCTTTGTGTTCTTTACACAGAAACACAATTTCTCATCTAGAATCTTAGATTGTTGACAACTGTATAGAGACATCTATGTTGAATAGGTTTTCTAGATTTCTAAGTGTTGTTTCATCCAGGGTTTCATAATTAAATAATTTCCTGTTCTTAGTGTTTACCTCTGCATGTTCTGGCCCAATAGTCCCTGCATGTTCTGGCTCAATAGTCCCTGCACTGGCAACAAATCTGACCTGAGAATATTGCATTCTGTTTTTTTGTTTTGTTTTGTTTTGTTTTTGAAGAAAGCTTAAGTCAGCAGACAAGATTTCAGTGTTCTTGATCAATTTTGGTTTTAGTTTTTTTAATTTATTTTATTTCAAAAACATTATATAAAATACAAACAAAAAAAACCTTTCTTCTCCAACTGTGTTGAAACTTGCTTCATATTATGTTATAGATTTTCCTTCATAATATCTTATTATTGTTACTTCACAATCGTAATCCAGATACAATATAACATACATTTATAACAAATTGCAAACCCCACGATGTTGTGTCTCCTACAGAAGACCTAATCAATTGTCTAACAGCCATTTTTAACATTAGTCTGTAAACCATATAACAGCATTTTTGCCATTCTTTTTTCCAAAAATTGATTACTTTTTTCCAACTTTCTCTGAATTTTGTTGTAGATTGATATCTGAATCAGCATGTTAATTGTTCCATTCTTGCTAATTCTATCAATGGTCCCGTCTACACGATTTAAATAATACGTATGGCGTGTGGAAGTTCGCGCTTCGGTACAAACAGCCGTTTGAATGCACATGAATGCAAAAGAGGGGGGCAGTTTTCCACCCTGAAATATGCACATGCGGCATTTGGGAGGGAAAGCGGATTGCGAAGAGAAATTTGTACGCCGTTCAGATGGCTGACGGGTCTGTTCGTACACATACGAACAGGCAGGGTAATCTGATTGGCTGGCCAAGTAGAGGGGGCAGGGCTAGCACAGAGGGGAATTGGGAGCGGCTGCCATGTTAGTTTCCTGGCTAGCGAGCATCCGGTAAGTCCGTGAATTTATATGTTTATTTATTTTTATTTTATATTGTAAATATGGAAAACCGACTGTCCGCAAACCAGGAACCTTTAAAAAAAAAAGCGGCGGGAGATTTAAAACTGCCACTTGGCTTGCTCGCTCCAGCCAGCTTCAGGAAGAGGGAGTCATACGGAGTTTAGGGGGGGTTAAAAATCGTATAGCTGGTTCGTATGCATACAAACGACAGGCTGTTCATATTTTTTGCCCCCCATACGGATTTTTTTATGATCGTATAACCGCACCCATTGTTGAGCAACCATTCATCTAACTCTGGAGTTTTAGTTTGTTTCCAATATTTTGCATATCTTATTCTTGCTGTGGTGATCATGTATAGGATTACCATTTTTAGTTCTTTAGGAATTTCTTTGTCTACTATATTTAACAAATATAGTTCTGGTTTTAGCTCAAGATTAATTTTTAATATTTTCTTTATCATATTATGTATGTTAATGAAAAAAATTTGCTACTTCACATGACCACCACCTATGAAAGAAAGAGTCATCTAATTCTCCACATTTCCAACAGAAACTTTTCTTTTCTTTGCACATTTTTGCTTGTTTTTACAGTGTCATATACCAACGAAATATTAATTTGTAACAATTTTCTTTAATTTCACTACATGGGGAAATTTTTATATCTTTCTTCCATTTTTCCCCCCATTCTGCTAGCTGTATGTTACGTCCTATATTCTGAGCCCATTTGACCATATACTCTTTTATCATTTCTGATTCTAACTCTAGTTTAAGTAGTAGCTTTTAAATATTTGATATTGTATAGTTGTCTTTATTCATTATCAATAAGTCAAAGTCTGTTTTAGATTGTTCTATCCCTTGTAGTTTCTGATCTATTTTATATCTTTCTGTAATTTGTCAATGTTGAAACCAATTACATTTCATTTGTTCTGCCTCAAATTCTTCTCTTGTTTTCAATTTACATTTCCCTTTGTGGAAAATAAGTAAACCTTTATAAGTCCACTTTTTTTCATATATCATTTCAGTATGTTGAAAAGCTTCCTGTGTTGAAACCCATAAGGGTAATTTGTTGTATATTTTAAATTTTAATTTCATCCATATTTTTAATAATGTGTTTCTAATGAAATGGCTAAGTCTTTGTCTATTTTGGCTTTGTCATACCAAGGGTATGCATGTAGTCCATATCTCAAATGTTTTCCTTCTAAGAGTGTTACTCTATTATTATCTAACATAAACCAGTCATATAACCATATCAAGCCACATGAATCATAATATAATTTTACATTTGGCAATCCTAAGCCTCCCCTTTCAAAATTTGCCAATATTAGGCAACAATAACATCTTCAATACTTGGAATGAAGATCTATCCAAATTCATTTGGCAAAATAAGAAACCAAGAGTAAAATTGAAAATACTACATGATCAGTTTTAGTGGTGTTTTTGCTTGTTTGTTTGTTTTTGTTTGAGATTCTAGCAGTTTGTATCTGTGGTCAATTATCTAAACAACATTACTACAGATACCATGATTATGCACTATAATTATGTGATATGTTCCAGAACATCTTGTAGTACAGAGTGTGTCTCTAGAGTACTCAAAGACTTCATAGTAATGGCAAGCTTATCTAAATAAGTTGCAGTTGGTCATACAGAATCCACCCATGCAGTGCAACCTGTATCAATCTCTGAATGAAGAGAATTTCCAGCACACTCTTTCAGAATTTCCCATCATTGAATTTTTACCTTAAATGCTTGGGGGGGGTGTCTTAAGGACCCTCTAAATGTTGATATTAATTTGGGAAATTAATATACTCAGCTTTGCTATGTGAGATGGGACAACAGATAGCAGGACCTTTTTAACTATGTATACCTGTAATGAGGAGGCATTAACCTAGATAGTACAATTATTGATTTTACTGATAAAGCAATAATAAAAAACATTCATGCACACACTCAGGCTTCAAGCAATCATCCAAGGCTATTGAATAAAGTAGGCAGTATGGGATAGAGGAATAGAGAAGGGAAGTTGTTTTGGAGTGACACAATACTGATTTGAGGAGTTGAGATCAGAGAAGAAACCAGCAGAATGTGGGTCCCGAAGCTGGAATGGCTACACAGTCTGATATAGAGTCAATAGGAAGATGGACTGTGTGCCTGGCAACACATATGGATGTAGTGTCCACAGGAAGGACATCTGTGCACCCTTGAGTGGGGTTTTGGAATTCCTGGTTCTTGGGGAATTCCCAGTTCACTGGCCACAATGCATGGAAAGCCACATTTGGCCAAATTATTCAATATTGCTAGTTATTACAGATAAGGGGCAGGCGGTGTCAAGGTAGATAACAGAATATTTTGGGCCCTTTGACACTACAAAATTGTAACTCTATTCTTCCTCTTTAACTGCCATGGCAACCCTATGGAATTGTGCAATTTATAGTTTAGGAGGGGCATTTAAAATTTACAGCTGGAGAGCTCTAGTCCCTCGAGAAACAGGAAACCCCAATATTCCATAGGATGTTGCTATTGCCAGTAAAGTGGAACCGTAGTGCTATAACTGTGTAGTTCGAAAGGAAGTGAGGACTAAGCAGTACCAGCAGATTATAAAGCTTCTGTAGTGTGCTAAAAAGGAAGACACTGTTTCAGGGCAACACTAAGCCACAAACACTTTACACAAGTTAAGACTGATAAACACACAGAGCAAATTTTGCAAAAGGATTCCACTGTAGAAAAAAAAAATGTTTCTGTACCATTTTATACCGCACTATACATTCCACTCATGTTGATTCATTTATTGCAGTTTTGTTCAGACTATTCATTAACAGAAGCTGAGGGGTTCTCCCCAAGCGAATCAAGTTTGCAACAGTAGCTCCTGTTTTCTATCTGCATTCAGAGGATTCTCAAAACCTTCCTTCTATAACGTATTGGTGTGTTCTTTCATTGAAGTAAACATAATGAATAAGTGACTGAGCTGGATATGTAGGTGTGTCAACAATAACAGAATATTTCATCTTTTCTAGGGTAGTATACAGGAAGAAATACAATAGGTCTCCTGTATCCACAGGGGATTGGTTCTGGTGGGCATGGATACCAAAAACCAAGATAACTGTGAACACCATTGAAAATAATGGAACTTCCAGGATTGTTGCCTTGGAGGACCTAGAAAACATCTAGAGAGGCTTCCTCTCTAGGTATTTTTTAAGGAAGACTCTATAATAGGTGTGCTGTTTTGTGGATAACTGAATCAGTGGATAATGAATCAGCGGATACGGAGGTCCTGCTGTACATTCTGCCTGTCACTAGACACTTGCTAACATTTACTAGCTTCTGGTATCTGTTAGATAGTATTTACAACAGTCTGAATCATATTGGATAAGACTAAAGCAACACAGGCATCACACCTCAGTAAAAGAAAGAAAAACTGTGTGTCTAAAAATTTTGTGAAATGCCAAAGGAAGCAGAGGGAGAGAAGTGGAGCTTTGCTTATTGACAGCTCAGGGTTTGTCTACACAGGCAATTTATCTCATCTTGCCTCTGTTTTGGAACCCTGCAGTCCTGATGGTGCAGGGCTTTTGCCCTGCCTTGCCCCTGGGCAATCCTCACAACCACCAGGGCAAAGATGGGGCTAAGAGAAGGGAAGACGGGGCAGGGCCTGATAAAACATTTTTAAAAATACCTGTTAAAATGTGTTCCAGCCAAATTAAAACAGATTGGGCCCTGCATGACCACAGAAGTCTGTTCCAGCATGCTTGCCTGCTGCTGTAGCTTCCAACTGCCTCCCTCTTCTGAATCCAGGAAGCAGCCTGCAGCATGTGAGCAGGCTGGTCACATGCAGGGAGTCTTGCTCCTGTGCTGAAGGCCTCCTGCCTGGATCCAGAGAGTGGGATGGCAGCAGCTGCATGGATGGGACGGTGTGCCCATCTCTACTCCGGCCCATTTTGTCCTGGTAACGGGAGAGGAACGGGCCTGATCCATGGGCCCATGGGCCCTCACTCTTCCCCCCAGGAGCAAAAGTAACATCAGCATCCATCAGCTGATGAGCTCTTTTGTTGGTTCTATTAGCAGCAGGACTATTTGTGAAACAGCTTTGTTGGAGTTTGGTAGCAGTTTTATAGTCACTATACTTTATATTTTTCTTTCCTTCATTTTACTCTGCCTTCAATATTACATTCCCAGTCAAGTCCTATGTATTCTTGCTGGTCATACTTCTTCATTTGAATTTCCCTGTTGATCTCAGTGTTGTTTTGACAACAAGTCTTTTTAGACAATGGCATTTCCTTTTCCCTTTATGCTCCCCCCATGTTGGCACTGTCCTTTTGAAAAAAAAAACCTAAGTTTAATTTTGATTTTAGGTTCTATTGCTTATTCAGTATGTTTTTACTTTCTTAATTTTTTCTAGTGCTCTTTATGTTTATTTCTCAGGGGTGCACAGTCTTACCAAATTAATTTTCAGATCCTAGTTTCATTATCTATTTTTCCAGTTTTCTTGTTTTACCTTTTTAATAGTTAACTGTCCTGGAAATACATATTAAAAATGGTATATAAATCTATTAAATAACTAAATATAGATGTAAATGTATACATAAATAGGGTAAATGAAATGGTTTGTTATTGTCTTCAGTGGCCATGACATTCAGAAACAAGTAGGCAAACTAAGGAGATATTCAGATGGGGCTTATACTCTGGGGCTGACACAGAACAGGGTCAAGAAAGGGGCTGTCATTCAGACTACTTCAACCCCTTCTGTCCTGCTCCTGTCCTGCTCCCATCCTGCTCCTGGGATATTCTATTCATGAGGGAAAATCGTGAATAGAACACCCCTTCAATGCCTGTCACAGAATCAGGGACATGGGAAATGGAGCCCCGTCCCTGTTCCACAATGACAGGCATGGGGGAGGAGCTCCGTGGCAGGCACTTCTGGCCACCAACAGGACAGCCAGGTAAGTGCCACCCTTCCCCCCCCTCCCTGGGTTCCCTTTTTATTTTTTTATTTTTTTTTTAAATTTTATTTCTGTCTTTGATAGCTGGGGGGAGCAAAATTTGAATTTCCCTCCCGCTCATTCTCTCACGAGAACGAGCAGGATTTCCTCTGGCCAGTCATAAAGGCAGCCTTACAACAGCTGCATTTATAGCTGGCCGGGCAAGGAGGGAGGACATTCCTGGATCAGAATGGAGGTAAGCGTATGAACATTTACCTCCATTCCATTGCAGGAACGGACGAGGAGGTGGCAGGGCAGCAACAGGGCATTTTGGCCCCATCTGAAAATCTCCTAAGGAAGGGAAAGGAAGAGCAAAGGAAGAGATGAGTCTCCACATGCTGTTAATATCTTGAATGGTATATATATGTTTTTTAAAAAATGCTTAGTGTAATTAAAGTGATTCATTAGGGTATTATATAGGAATGTAACTTGAATTATGTGTTGTCCTCTTCTAATTTCAAAATTTAATTTATTATTGATATTTATGTTTGCTTTTAGTGTAGCCCCTGAAGAAGGCCATTCAGTTTAATATATAAGCCAAAATGTGTTGGGCTTTTTACAAAATAGGATATCCACCAAGGCTTTTTAAAGAATAAAATATAGACCATCAATAAGTACATGGAAACCCATCCCTTCCTTTTCCCGTGGACTATAATACATGCTTATTTGCACCTGTTTATGGTAAATTAATAAGTAAGTGAACTGAAATGGTAACAAATTCCAAAATAATTCAAAGCAAATTCATGAGTTGTATTTCACTTCCACCTAATACATTTACTTTTGCAATCATATGCACTTTGACTAGGGCAGGGATAGGAAAATTCTGGCCCTCTAGAAGTTGTTGGCTTGTAATTCCCACGAGCCCTAGCCAATACACCTAATGGTGATGGAGCTACAGTCCAACAGCCTCTGCCCACCACTACACTAGGAAATAAGTACCATTATTATTGGTGAGACATATTTACAGGTATAGAAACAAGCTGTATAAAGAACGTCCTACAACCAAAGCAACAGGGGGAAAGAAAACATGCTGCAGTTAGCTGGGTGACTGACCCACCAACTGCTACTATTACTACAAAAACTCATACAATCACCTTCAGAGATGTGATGGCATGCCCCCAGAAATATGTGACGCAATGTTCAAATTTGATCACAAGTAATAATGACTCAAATTCCTGCTAGATATGAATTTCATTGAATGGCCTGGAACAAGTCTGTCATCATAATTTGTCTCTCATCATAATCTATTGTGAGTATAAAAGGAGACTATGAAATTTAATTAATATTATTCCATGCAAATGATAAGCTGTAAAATCTGGGAAATGTAATAGACCACTATTTGCCCCCATCCCTCACATTCCTTCAGTGTCAAAAATTCTAATGCCAGATGTCTTTGAATAACAATGAAAACATTCAATATGACTTAAAATATTGTGCTTACTAAATGTCAGTATTTCTTCCTCAAAGCAGATAACTCTTTCCTCTTTAGCAACTCAGTGAAAAGTCAACATTTTATCACTCCATTGTGTCATGGTATTATTCTGCATGCCACAATGTTTTACAATAATCTTGGTTCTATTTCAGCATTATCCACACATCCATCTGCAGCAAAGAAGATTCTTCTTTATTTCAGGGAGCAGTTTCTCCAGGAAAAGGTGAACTTGTCTGCACTGTGAATAGCTTCATCACGTTTATACATATGAAAATGGGTTAGTTTTCTTTTATCACTATCCCCAAATTCCTCAAAAACTCTGCCTGCCTGCTGAAAAATACAAGTACTACACAGAAAAACAGCAGTTTTGTCTAGCGTAATTACAACATGTCTGTTTCCCCAGCCTGAAAAAAGTTCAAGGATGTTGTGTTATATATTTGTGACACCAGCATTAAATATTGATCTATCTTTCACCAGCTTTATTTTGAAAGAGCATACCATGAGCTTTGTTCATGCAACATGTGTATGGTGACTGCACAAGTATATGTACGTGCTGGGAACAGAGTCAAGTTTGTAGTTCCTAACTCTGTTTCTTAACATATTCACTAAGGATTTAAATCAGAACCTATGTGAATATAGACTATACGCAGATGGAAATAAGTTCCACATGTGCAATCTATCCACAACCCCAAACACCCCCACAAGATCTTGGACATATAGCCCTGAAACAGTTTTTATACATACACATCCTGTTCAAATTTATATTGATTATGTGGAAGTCAGAGCCAGTGTGGCATAGTGGTTTCTGTGTTGGGCTATAACTCTTTAGACTAGGGTTAAAATCCCTGCTTGGCCATTAAAACACACTGGATGACATTGGGCAAGTAACACTCTCAGCCCAAAAAAAAACCCTATGATAGGTTTGCCTTACAGTCACCATAAGTCGGAAATGATTTGAAGGCACACAACAAAAATGTGAAAGTCAAGAAACTGTGGTGGCATATGCATATTGATCATTCAACCTTTCTTGTAGGAGATGTGGTTAGATGCTGAAATGACATACAAGTCTGGTTCATACATGCCTAGGGGCTAGTGATTAACCTTGTTTTGTGGGAAAATGGGAAGAACCATACAGCAAATCAGAATTAGGTGCTCCATGTAAATGACAACTTTAAATTACCCTCATTTCTGTAGGTCATTTTGGCCCACCCCCTCAAACACAGGAGGGGGAAAGCACCTCAGTGAAAATTAGGCCTAAACATTTTTGCACAGAAGAGACAATTTAGCCACCTTTTCACCACACAAATTTAGTGCCAGTTCCTCAGAATATATGAACAGGGGAACAGATGTGAAATAATTGCTCCAACTGTTTCCAGTAGTTCAATTCTAGAAGTTTAAGGATCATGGTTACAATCTGTGTGACAAATTACAGCATAGGTAAGTGTCTGATAGTAGCATAAAAGCAAAGAGTTATGTAAATACCATGGCTAATATCCTGTTGTTACCTACACTGGTGGTAGCAGGAGTGAAAAACGGTGGTGGCTGTAGCAATGGCAAGGGAAGGCAGAGATAGGTGTCACTGCCGGCCGATTGCAGAATAAAGAGCCCACACACATAAAATGGGGTGAAATAAAGTGTTTTTATTGAAATCAACCTATTTAATTCCCTCTAGAATCTTCAGCAGGGGGAGGCAACCTGGTGAGGGACCAGCTGAGGCAGTAGGTCTATCCAAGACCACACCCCCCAGCCCTTCCTGGTAAACACCTGGGTCCTGGAGAGGAACCCCAATTGTCTGGGGTTGCTCACCAGCCGACCCACGTCTGGAAGGTGAACCCCAAAGTCCCTCACCCAAGCCCCACGGATTGGGGTGAGGGATTATCCTTTAGGCCAACCTCAAGACGGGTCTCCTTCTGTCCCCTTAGACCCCACGACATGAAGTGGCCCTTCCAGAGACCCTACCTTCACTGAAAATTGGTGCCAAGGTGCCCACCGAAGCAACGCCTCCCTCTTCCCCGCCACAGAAAGGGGCAAGCGTCCGCTTAGTCCCTTTCCCCCACCAGCTCGTCCAAAAGGTCCCTCAACCCCCACTGAAGATCTCTCAAAAAGATCAAATTCCCCGCATCCGAAAGATACACCCCATCAGCTCGGTAGAGCTCGGGCCTCTTGGACATGATGTCAGGGTGAGGCAAATAGTAACCCAACGCCTTGTGCATGGCGTTCTTAATTTCCCTATTGGCTCCCCTCCGGGCTTTATCAAGAGAAAGGGGATCCCCTCGTCCCTCCATTGCCGTCTTGGCAGTATGGCCGACCACATGACAGTAACGTCAGGCCACCGTGACCTGATTACCCGAATGTCATGTATTACTTGGAGAACCAAAGCCTTCCCCTTCAATAACCCCAAATCATTCCCCCCTAAGTACAGAATAAGAACATCAGGCGGAGGCCCTTGGCGCTCCCCGAAAAACAATGTCAATAGGCCACGCAAACGTAAACCCCTTTTCCCCACCCACTCAATTATTGCCCCCTCCCCCACATTCAGGTGAGGCCCATAGTGACACAGCCGGGCCTGTCGGGCTGCCCAGTACACTATACTGTGGCCACAGATCAGCACCAGCAGCCTCACCGACATCGACCTAGAATCTGCAAAACAAAAGGGGAAGACAACCAGTTAGTAAGTGAGTGGCCGCACATAGCGCCGATAAGAGGAGGACCTCCCTTGAATCACTGTGGATGACATGCCCATTGCCGCAGCCGTGGAAGTGGCCCCTATGCGGAAGGAATGAGTAGCAAAGCGAACCCCTTGAAGACCCAACTTACCCAATGCTCTGGACGTCACAGTCCAAAACTGGTATTTGGTCAGAGGGGAAAAATCCTCATGTACTAACAGTGGTCCCACCCGTGGGCCATGAACTACTAAAAACTGCTGCGAAGCCCTAATGGCATAACTCAGGATCACCGCATGGCAGCAAACAGCATTGCTTGCCCTTCCCGCATTGATCCATCTTGGAAAAATGCAGCGTAAAAGTAACCTGGTGCCCCTCCATGGCCACATCCCTGAGCTCCAAAGCTCTGCGAGATGAATCCTTCCTGGATGTCTGAATGAGTTCACTGACACGTAAAGCACCAAAAAAGGCCGTCAAGGCCGCTGCATGAAAAAGCAGCACTTTGAACAGAGACATACAGATACCCACCCAAATTGAGACAAGCCCCTTCAAAATAGCGGGTGACATGGGAACTCTATTGTCAGTGCTATGCCCACGTTCTCTGGACCAGCCCTCCAGGGCCTTCTGAATGCGGAAATCCCCTGTACTGTCAGGAACACTCTGGGCCTTCAGCCAAAATGCAATCGCTGACAATCTAACCTTAATAGATTGCGGGGATAATCCCTTACGATATAGGGAGAGGCAGAACTGAAACAGATGCTCAAAGGGTACAGGAACTCCCTGCCTGAGACCTAACAGCTCCCTAAACTGAAAAAACTTATGTAGCACCCTGGAATATCCCTTCATCGTGCTAGGAGCCATGGACATAACTAAAGCCCTCACGAGCTCAGCCTCCCAAGCCTCCACAGGCTTGCTGGCATTGGATCGCCCTCGGGTGCTGCGTCAGGGGCCAACTCTCTGAAGCACTCCATCTGCATGAGGGAAAGAGCATCAGCAATGCCTTTGTTAATGCCTGCCACATGCCGAATGACAAACACAATATTTAACTTCAAACACTGTAACGTAAGGGCCCTAACAAGCACCATCACCTGAGGGGACTTCAAGGTGAGGGAGTTTATCACCTGGACGGTTGCCATGTTGTTGCACCAAAAGTGCATGGAGGAGTTCGCCAATTCCGTTGCCCAAATAGTGGCCACCACAAAAATTGGGAATTCAGCCATTTTCCTCTTTTTCCCTTGCGAATGAGAAGAAAGAACTGCCTCCTGATGTACACCCTGCAGTTTTTCCAGGCGTTGAATACGTGCCATAATAGCACTCCATGGTAATTGATCCTCATCATCGCTAGATGAGTAAGGATCAGGTACCACTGGGGCTGGTAGTTGCTGTTTAGCAGCCTGCCCCTTACCTTTTTGCCCACCCTTTCCTTTTTTTGGAAGCCATTATGCACAACTGAGGTAACTAAAAGTCACCAACACAAACATCAGTCCCCGATGAAGCAGGTGTAACTTGAATGCGAAATTATCCACTTAATACCACTGTTATTATTACTATTGTTATTATAAGGAAACCACCAAACCTCAAAATATTAAAGTAGTCAACAAGCACACTAATGACCAGCTGTGAAATTATCCTGAAATAATTAGCAAGCTACCACAAGATGGCCGCCTTATGTTAAAGCACACAAAATGGTTCCCAGCTACAAATTAGTGTGCTAACCACAAAATGGCCACCCTAATGATGTCCCCCAAAATGGCTCCCAGATACAAGAAAAAGACAAGGGACCCCTCGCCACTCCGACCCAACAGGAGGGAAAAACAGGTCAGATTGTCAAACGTCCCCACATGCGCTCCGGCTCCCGCTCCACCCACAAGGCAACAGCGATCCGCCTCATGGATCGCTTAAAACGAAAGAGGAGGAGGTGAGGGGCGGGCAGCCCTTTAAACCTTCTGGCCCCGCCCCTCACTTCCATCGCAGGCGATGCCGCCTGCAACCAGAAGACTGGTCTCCTGGCCGCAAATGGCAGCAAAGGCGGCTCCCTGCCCCGAGTGGCACAGCCGCAAGGTAGGGAGCTGAATTGTCCTGAGTAGCCTATTTCTGCAATGCTTGGCTGCCAGGTGGGTCCTTCAAGCCAAGGAGTTCTGAGAAGACTAGTTTGAAAAACTTCCTGCCCCATGTCACAGACAATTTTCCAAGGCAGCCTTCCCAGAACATTCCAGCTTCATGGATCCATTCAAAAGTCAGTTGTTGCTGAAATTGGCTCCACAGGAACTGGCAGATTTCCATCCTAATGGCAGCAATGACATCTTCCTCTGCTTTACCTTTCTGTTACTGCACAATCTTGTGAAGACTTTAGTACAGTAGCAAAATAGATCATTACACTTGCACCAAGAGAAGCAGGTGGTCTTATGGGATAATTTCATGTGGTCTTCAACACTAATTTCAAAAACACCCTGCAAGAGTTCATTACAGATTTCTGGCAAGAGCAACCAGCCTCTTCCCTGGTAGCCTGCAGGATAGGGAGGAAGGTGGAAAGAAAAATGCCCAGCAGATTATTTGCAATGAAATTTGGCCTGCAATGGGGATGGGGAAGGTTACCCAGCCCTTGTCTAAAGCACAAGGTAAGCTAAAGGTACATAGATGGATTAAATTTAAATTTAAATGTAGTGATAGGGTAATATTATTTCTGTGGAGATTATCAGATACGTTAAAAGTGGTGTTACATTAATGCCAGGAGATCGCAAAAGGGATCCCTTTTCACTCAATGTTGTTCCCCTCTCATTATGCACCCATTCTGCTGCTGTTCCACCGGTGCTGCTTTTTATTGATGGGAGAAGCTGTCAATAGAGCCCTTATTCCATTTCTGTCACAGATATTCCTGTGTGTGAAAAGGTGCCCCATTGTGCTGGCTCGATCCCAGTGCCAATGGAATTTCCCTGCCAGAACAGTTCCGGGTGAGATCAGGACATTAAGGTAAGTGACACATATTTTTGTACCCTCCCCGGGTTACTTGTTATGTTTTTAGTGTGTTTAGCTGCTTGGTGTCACTTTTTTGTGTATTCTTATTTTTACTTTTGAATTTCCCTCACTCATGTCTTCTCATGCGAATCTGCGGGATTTTGATCCAGGAAGTGAAGGGAGCTCTGTTAGAGCTCTGTTCACCTCCTGGCTATCAGAATGACAGGAGAGAAGGTATGTGTGATGGGGAGAGTGACTGTGGCAGGTTAGGGAGGGGCAATTAGCTAACACACATTGGAAACTGTTTAATGCAGTGTAGATGTGTAAATAGCTATTACTTAAAATAATTTGTAAGCCGCTCTGATAGCCTTGTGGCTGAAGGGCGGGGTATAAATAAATAAATAAATAAAGAGAGAGGAGATTGTGGGACAGGAATGCTTTTTTGTTCCTGTCTGATAATTTCTTGCAACTATTAGGTATACCAAACACCCATAAGGCACATTTACATCAGGGAAAATGTGCACATAATCTGTTCATGAAGTGGAAAGTGGTTTATTTCCCAGTCAAAATCATACCACATCCACACAGCTTATGCGGTTACAGAACTCCTTTATGAGAGGATATAAAGGAATCCTGTAGCACACTTGAGACTAATTGAAATTTCTAGCATAAGCTTCCATGGATTCCAGTCTACCTCATCAGATACATGGAGTGAAGCATCTTTGGATAGACATTTATAGCAATATGGGGGGGGCATTGTAATAAAAATGCAATACACATGGATATGGTGATGGGGTGAAAAGTTCAGCCCAACAATGGTTGTAAAGAGTAGTCAAAGGGACAAAAGTGGATGGCAGGTTTAACGTGCAAGCCAGGATGAGCAGATAAACATATGAACAGTGGAGGAAATTCTTGGTTTAGTGTATTGATGTTGGTACAGATTCAGTAAACTGTTGAAATAAATCAGACATGAGAACCCTATTTAGTATCTAGAATGGCAACTAGTGCTTTAACATGTGAAGTGTGGCAGGAAACCATTGTCTCTGTTCAAGCCACTTCCAATGTGGATATATCCTAATCCAGTTGTTTCTCTTTCTAATCTCTGTTAAAAAAAATGTTCAAGGACTGCTGCTCAAAGGTCAAAGATAGAATGTCCAGGAATGTTGAAGTGTTCTGAAACTGGTTTTGGGTATTCCCATTTCTAATGTCCAATTTGTGTCCATTTATCCTCTGGCATAAGCACTCTTGTTTGTACAATGTAAACTGTCCAAGTATCCTTGATAATAAAGAATTGTATGTATCATATTAGAGTATAAGCAAGTGAAACCACCTCTAGTGTTGTGGAAGGTGTTATAATGCCCTGTGCTGCAGGATTCCTTTGGATCTTTCTATGTCGATATAGACTAACATGGCTATATCTGTGGGTCTGGTTTATTCAGTATCTGTTTTCTACCTGTTCATTTCTACGTAGGTTGGAAATTTCATTTCCTGGTCATTATTCAAATCTCCTGTGTTTTTGTTAAGAGTGTATACCACCACAAAAAAATGTTTTAACCCTGATTCATCAATTTGGAAAAACACCAAAGTTCAACTTGGATCTACCTTTAGTTTGCTGAATATAACTCAGGTATGAACATGAATCTCAAATCAGAATTCGAAATCAAAGATTGTGGCAGGTGACAGAATCTTCTATAAATCCAAATACTTGGCAAGAATCAGAGGACATTAACATTTACAGGATCACAGACATGAGGACATGTACCATGTGGTATTGGGACTGAAAATCAGACAGCATTGTCTGCTGTTACATCAGTAATGTCCTTCTTCAGGCAGAGAGCCCAGAGAGGACTAATCTAACAGCCTGATCAGTAGCCAAATCAAGATCAAATAGCCAGAGAGAAAATCTGTCCAGTCTACCACATAAGACAGAGTCAATGTCAGCCAGCCAAAAGTCAAAGGACTTGTAAGAAATAACAGCAAGGAGGGTTCCAGAAAGAAAAGAAAATGTAGTCTAAGTTTAGGTACCAGTTAAGCAGTCACAAAGCAAGATTTGGCAAACAAGTCAAGGATTTATTTCATGTAAAATTCTCACATGGTTGATCTGCACAGAAAGCAGACTTTTCTGCACAGAAACAGCTTTTTATGCAAAGGAAACAGCAAGTTATTTCACAAGAATTAATTTCTGCATTGAAATCTTATTTTCCATATAGAAAAGGCTGTTTCCTGCACAGAAAATGCTGATATCTGTGCAAAAAAGAGCAAATTTTGCATAGAATAAGCCCTAAACTGTGAAAAATCTTGTCAGTCCAGTAGTGTTCATCACATTTTATCAATACTTAAAAAACATGCTTTTTGAGCTTTTTTCAAATATTTTCAAATATTCTTTCCACCCCTATTATACAGACATTTTTTCTCAGCAACATGATTGAGCCAGAACAATCCAGATCTCCCTGGGAGGAGGGCACTTATTCCCAAAGATCTCCGTTCTCCCAACAGGTGCACACAGAAGTCAAACCTTCAAGTGTCATTGCTCCTGAGGGCTGGGAGTAGAACCACCTTCTTTCTCAGACTCAGTGGCTGAGTTCCCATTCTTTCGGGCTAGAGTGGAGCCTTTTATAACCCTGGGGGACCAGGTATCTCTCTCTGGCTTTTCTTCGCAAACGAAAATTTAGGAAGGACTCATACCACACTTTCTGCAAGCGCGCTGATGACTAAAAAGGCCAATCCGAGATAAACAAGTCCGGTTGCAGAAAGCACAGCAGAAGGTCTCCTTGGGTGATGTTTCTGGGTTGTGATTCTTTCTGCATTGTCATTTCTCTTCAAGACTTGTTCGGCATGAGTTCTCAAATAAGGCTGCAGCATTGTGGATAGTGCGTCTCCATGCCTCCTGATGTGAGGCCAGGATGGACCATTGTTGGTGATCAATTTGGCTGAGCCTGAGATGTTGTTTCAGGGAGTCCTTGTATCATTTTTTTGGAGCACCCTCTTACACTGACCCGTTGTGAGTTCACTGTAGAGTACTATTTTTGGGAGGCAATGGTCCTCCATCCTAGAAACATGCCCTGCCCAGCACAGCTGTGTTCTCAAGATCAGGGTATAGGACTACTGGTTTTGCACCATCTTCACTCTCAGAGGGGCTCAATCTCATCTTTGCTGGACATACTTCAATCAGTACCATGACAAACAAAAACCAGTCCGGACTGATGTTTTAATAGGAAGTTAGCCTCATTGTCATGTTCAGATCAATAGTGATAGTTTTGGAGAAAGGGACAGGCAGCAATAGAATGCAAATGAGTTCCAAGTGAGTGCTTTTCTCCAACAATGACTGGAGCTAAAGTGAAGACTCTTATGTTGCTGACAGACTATTCCCTTCAGGCTGTATTTAGGAAGCCATATTCCTTGGCCTGCACCCTAGCACTTCATCACTTCTCTAGGAACTCCTGATGGGGCACTGCTTACTTTTCAGTTCCAGGAGTAGCCGGGTCTGGAGATGGACAACCTATTTTCCCATCAACCAGTTTCAGGACATGCCAATGCTGTAATGTGTATGGATACCCCCTGATGAAGAATGTCAGATCTGGGTTGCCATACCTTGCTGAGTCAGGTCTTGGCAGTTCAGGGGTAAGACAACAGTTGGAGTTTCCTTCCCTGGCTCCTCAACTTACAAGCCTGTTGTCTAGACCACTGCTGGACTCCTTTGGCATAACACTGAGCCTGCTTGGCTCTACCTCTGTGTTGTCAGAAATTTTTTTTTACTTAAAGTGTCTTTGCTTGTTTTATCATCCTTAGTCTAGGGCAGGCCAGGGGTGGCAGGGGCAATTCAAGATGGTCTTAGAGTCTTTCAAGTCAGAAGTCAACAAAATGACCAATTTGGGACGTAGGAGGGCTAATCCCTGGGCTCTTCCTGGAGAAATGAGTATTGGGAGACTGAATCACTCCAGCATTGAATAATGTGCCTGACCTGGTACTCTGCAGCCTTTTCATCTATGAATAATGAATCAGGGTCCTGGTTCTTGACAAGTAGCAGAGTTGCTACAAATTAGAATTCCAACCAAATCAGAATTTCAAAGCAAATTTGGAGGCTTCTCTTTGGGCAAAACATCTGAGGGATTTGAAAGAAAGTCAAAAGAAAGGAGTATTCAAGTTTTGAGGTTCTAAATGGAAAAAAAATCTGTATGCATTTAGCACATGCAAAGGAACACCAGTATTTTAAATTATTAAAGGACAGATTTCTCTACATTCTGCCTCTTTAAGTGAACTAATTTTTCTATTCTTAGAATAATAACCAGTTAAGAACTTTCCTTCTTCTGATTGCCTGCTGTTCTTGGGATTTTGCAATGCATTTCTCATATACAAAATGCATATACCAGGGAGAAATGTATACAAAAATGCACATTTTAGGGCAAAGTTGTAGAAGACTTTCTGCAAAAACATTTTTAAAAAACAACAACCCAGAAAGATGGCCATCTAATTCTAATTCACCACCAGGCTTCATATTTCCATGCTATTCCAAAATTCCTGCTTTTAAAAAATTGCAAAATCTGAAAAGGAACTTCCTTTCTAGCAATTAGCTCTGACTAACATTGGGGGAGGGGCAAGTTCCTTGGCTTTTAAAAAGTGTATGGAGATTATCAGATGCATTAAAAAAAAAAAAAGAACAAGAGGAGCATGTGAGGATGGTGCTACGGTCCTGTGAATTGGTCCCGGTTTCAGATGATGATGTCATCCTCGCATGCTGACTCCATGCTGCAGCCATGAATAAGGCATCACTTTTCATTGACAGGGAGGTCCCATCAATGAAAAGCAGTAGCTTACTCACAACTGCAGCATAGAGTCAGCACGCGAGGATAACAATGTCATCTGACATGCAGGGCCCATTTGTGGGACAGTAATGTTGACATTGCATGCTCCTCTTGTGTTTTTTGCTGTGTCTGATAACTCTCCTACGTCAGCCAGCTATTCAATGTACAAAGCTTTCCCATGATTGCCTTTCTATGGACTTTTTCGGACAAAGAAAAAACAACGCTAGCAGCCTCGCCACGTTGCGAGGCTGCAGCGCTGCAGGGCGTCCATTTCACATGACGCCCGTCCCTAGCGGTACTGTTGCAGTACTGCTGGGACGTTTGAGCATTTACTCAACGATTGTGAGTAAAAATCGCCGAAATATAATGCTCAAATGTCCCAGCGGTACTGCAACAGTACCGCTAGGGATGGGCGTCATGCGAAACGGACACCCTGCAGTGCTGCAGCCTCGCAACGTGACGAGGCTGCTAGCATTGTTTTTTCTGTGTCCAAAAAAGTCCTATGTCATGTATACTTTCATCTACTGAATACCTGCATATTGGACAGCTGTTAAAAACATAGTTCTACCATTAAACAAAAAAAGATACCCCTCCATTTTTTTCTTGCCTTTCTGCCCCCCCATTAGGATAATATAAGGATATAATGCAAAATATCTATTTACTACTATGAAGCAATCCAGTGTAGGTGAGGTGGAAAGATTTTAGGGATCTGTTCTGTTTTGTACAGATTTGCAGATGGACTAGTAGTATGAAGCAAATAAAGCAACCAGATGATATCATTGTTCAAATGATAAGTCACTGGGGCCTGAGGCCAATACATTGTCAATTTTGCTGAGAGTAAGCATTATGTGACACCCAAGGGCTTCCCTTTCCAAGACATGAGCTCACTATTTTATATGTTTCATGCATTCATTTTGGTTAAGGTCACAGTCTACTGTGTTGAACTACATCGTCTTTCCTTTTGTCTTCTGGCTGCATAAGCCATTGTTTTTGCAATCAAAAACAGCACCATCTATATATTAAAGGAAAGTTAGGGAATCCTTAAAACACTGAAATAAAAAAGAAAGAAAGAGAAAAAGAAAGAAAAAAGAACAAACAAAAACACCCCACAACTTCAGCTTAAAAATATCCCAAGGGGAGGATTGCAAAAATTAGAACTCTTCAATGGCCACAAAATCATGATTAAGTGTTGGGATTAAAACTGGAATGTCAAGAGAGAGAGGAGATGGAATGAGTATTATGAATAGGAACATGAAAGACTGTATCTAAAGGCCATCACCCATACCATCAGAAGACAGAATAAAGTCCTCCATTCCCTACTTGGCATTCTGAGGAAGAGAGTAGAAGCAGCTTTAACCAACAGTCTGAATCTATGGTGGAACCAAGAGAAGCATTGTAAATTGCTTCTCCTGTAATCTTATCTACTCAAGTTGCACACAACCCATCTTCCTACAGAGATCCTACTATCTTTTAAGAGCAGCAATACACTACCTTAGGAATTCAGGTAGGAACATGTGTGGCTAGTTAAGAGAGATCAGCTGCTTGCTAGGGCAAATGGAAAGTGCTACTATGAAAAGATGGAAAGAAAGCTGCTGAGGAGGAGTTGATGTATGGATGCTCCCTTCACTACTCAGGATTGCTACTTTTTATCCTGTTCACTGAGTTATGCACTTTTTCTTACTGGGCAGAGATTTAAGGATTTAGAAAGAGGTTGTAACTTTTATAATACTTATAACACTTTAATAACACTTACAGCTATGTAAGGAGGTTTCTGTACTAGTACTCAGAATAGATAGAGATAGGTTGGCCAGCTCTTAACTCAGAGACTGGACATAAAATTTAAAGTCTGCTAGTACAACAGTAGACCCAGGGGCCATAATGTCCATATTGTTGCCATCTACCTGTCCCCCAGCTCCCCTTCCCCCTGTAACAAACCTCTTTCTGTCCAGGTACTGCACAAAGGAAAGATGGTAAAGAATAAGCCATGGCTATGCAACTGATTCATTTGCATCCCAATCTGGATCAGTCCAATCTGGATCATTTTTAACTGGGTCAAAATTGGGCCAGATTTGCCCAGTTTGAATCTAGAACAGATAGTTGCTAAGTCCAAAGAAATCCAGACCAAATTGGAGATCCAACAACCATCACTTTTTTAAAAAAATGCTGCATATAAAGAAAATCAGACAGTTGCTGGTATCCTGTTAGTTAGTCTCAACCAGAATAGAGCCATTCAGTCAATTGTTAAATGGTGAGTCAACATTTAGATACATCTAGTGGATTCAATGGATCTTCCCTAGTTAGGACTAAAAGAGGATTTAGCCCTGTGTGCCTCGAACAGAAACATATGAGGAAAAAAATCCGGGTGAGGACAGTAGGAGGGCAAAAAGAGAGGGAAGCTGGACTTTGCTGAAGAAAATATCTGGCTTCCAATCCAGTCCAATCTTACCAGCATTGTCCAGTCACAGAGCTTGTGGGGAGGGATGGTATAATCTCACAAAATAGTATATATTGAGTTCTCTTTTCTTGTTTTTGCTTTTTGCAAGATCTAGCTGGTTACCAGCAGAACCTTGAAAGAACTATGGTATGGCAGAATTCGTGCTTTTTCTTCAGAACTTGATCTCTCTTCCAGTTCCACGTCCTAACATTTCAGTTCATACAAGATGTTCTGTCTATTAAATAATGAGACTGATATAATAACCCATTTTTATTTACATGTATTACAATTCTAATGCCTGTCACCTTCAATATTCTCCCCGTTCACACTCACGCACTGATGTAGTCTTGTTTTCCACTGGTTGAAGGCGTGGTGGAGGTCAGTTTCTGTCAGCTGTTTCAACAGCCATTTTCTTCTGTACAGCATCAATTTGACTCAAAATGTGTTCCTTTAAGCACCAATTTCACTTTAGGGAAAAGAAAAAGGTTGTATGATGCCAACTCTGGCAAATATGCCAGATGTTCCAGTGTCGTAATGCATTTATCAGCCAAAAAACGCTTCACAGAAAGTACTATATGAACAGGCACATTTTCTTGGTGAAGAATGAAACTATTTTCCATGATTCTGGCCTTTCTTTCTGACTCTTTCTCTCAGTTTTGTCAACACTTCCTTGTAATAATGCTGGTTCACTGTTCTGCCTTCTGGAACACATTCTGTCAAAATTACACCCTTGATGTCAAAAACGACAACAATGAACATGGCTTTGAATGTGGAATTGCTTTGATGTGCTTTTTTCATTTTTGGTGATTATGGTGTTTTCCACTGCATTGACTGTTGTTTTGTCTCAGGATCATACTCAGGATCAAATCCAGGTTTCATCACAAGTGATGATTTTTTGAAAAAGGTTTGGGTCTGCCTCATGTTGCTGCAGAATGACAGCGCAAATTTCCTTGTGACACTCTTTTTGCTCTGGTGTGAGAACCCAGACCATCTTGGCACAAACTTTTCTCATGTTGAGATCCTCATGCAAAAATTTTCACTCAGTGTCTTTGTCATGTTCATGGCTTCAGCTACCATTTAGACACTGAATTGGCAATCTTCTCAAACAATCTGGCTGATTTCCCCCAAAATTTCTTCGATTCTTGAAGTGGAAGGTCGTCCAAGGAGTTCATCATCTTCCACATTCTCACGTCCTTCTCTGAATCTTTCTTTCACTCGAACACATGCATACAAGACATGGAGTCTTCCCCATAGGTCTCAGTAAGCATTTGAAAAGATTCCATTGGTGTTTTGTTCAATGTTAATAAAAATTTCAAATTGACACATTGCTCGCCTTTTATACTTAGAATTATTTCAGCACACAATAGATAACACAACTGCTTTAAATGACAACTGACAAATTAACTGAACAGCTGAGAGTGTTGATGTTTGTCATGCAGGTTCAGACATGTTCAAGGTCACCACTTAAGCATTCACAATCAGTTCTCCCTGATTTGTCTGAAAGGTAGAGACACAGTCTCATTATTTAATAGACAGATGTCATATTTTGGTTCAGTTTTTTAGTTGAATGAGTCTCTGTTTGTTTGAATTGTTTTGTTGTGGTGTGGGTATTTTTATTAGTAGTTTAATAATAGACAGTAACATTTATCATTTCCCCATACAATATTTGATCCTACCTATTATTACCTGAATTGTGTGAGGTCTGTGGGACCCACTCATGACCTTTGAGTTACGATATTATATTGAGGAATTAATTAGCTCAAAAGTTTGGCTGCAAGAGGCTGGGTAACTTATGGGATCTTTGCACCAGTGTATACCAGTACTGACTGAGGAGACAGCAAGCCAAAGTGAAACAAAAAAGGTATTTCTTGGAAAATAATCATGGAAGTATCCACACATGCACACACGTTCAGAAATGATCACACAAGGCTAACAAAGAATTAGGAGGAAGTATTTGGACAGAGGAATAGATTTGGGGAATGGGCTATAACTACCTGTCTGAAGAGCAGAGATTTGTGCAGCAGAGAAAGACTTGGATTTGGATCTGAGGGTGACAACAGCAGTCAGGCAAAGTAATGGTGTCCAGATGTAGCAGCACACTTTGGCTATGATTGGGGGTAATATTTATACCCAATATCATACCCTTAAGGGGTGTTTTGAATGAGAAACATTCATTATGTGAGTTCCCCAGGGCTAAACAATGGAAGCTCTGGCTTCTTTGATTGCCACTAATGGTTGGAACATTAAGACTGATGGGTTTGTGGCCTCCTCTGTATTGTGGATGGGGAAAAGTGTGAGGGAAAGATATTTGTGGGGAAGACTGAGGGATAATAGATATTCAGGTCACTCTTTGTTTTCAGAGTATGACTGACTGCCAGGTACACATAGGCAAAATTAGTACATCCCTTCCTAATGACTGTCTAAGGGGGGCTACTCTTAATCACATCCTGGGTGTGTTTGATTCTGGGAAATTTTCAATGACACCTTTGTAGGCTCTAGTGACCTTCACTAGCTCCTTTGTTTAGGTTGCCCTGGTCTACTTGAAACCACATGAAATGTTTAATAAGCCAAATCCAACTAGTCTCTGTACAGGCAGCAGCACAAAACACCAAGTGTAGAAAACAGCATATTTGTATTATAACCATTATTTCATTTTATTATATTATTTTGAATACAATAATAAGGCATCTTTATAGCAGCAGCAACTGTTCCCAGGGTGATTCCACTACTGATAGAAATTGCAGAACAGCTGACAGCAACCTACTCCCACTGCTAGGAGCAATTTTTCTAAAGAGCAAAGAGAGGTAGTAACATTACCACCACCTTGCAGAGTGAACCACTTCAGTGCAATGTTGAAGAAGCAGAGGCCACTCTTGGAGAGAAACATCTCAAAGCTGTTCAATAACTCTTCAACTTGGTTAATGAGGATGTTCTCAACACTGGCAGGAATTCCATCCCAAGTAATGGGGAGGAAGAGCAACATCAGACAGACTCACCACCAGTGCCAGTAGAAGATGCCCTCTGTGTTCCTATAGTATCTCCTTAGTTGGCACTTCTGCTCCAGGATTAATGGCAGGCTGTCTTAGCAACAACAGAAATGCAGAGCATTACCTAGGATCCCAATGTTGCTACCTTCACTGAATGCAGGAGTCAAGTGAGAAGAGATAAATTGTATGGACATTACAGCAGTATGCTCCTACATCCAATGAGGCAGAACAAATCCATCCTGGTTAGTCCTAGCAGCTAAGCAGCCAGGGCAAGAAGCTGCATAGGTCTGGAGAAAAGAGTGCTGGCTGCCTACTACCCCCATCCTCCCTTGGGCAACAGTAGAGAAGATAGGATGGCATGTGCATGCATGCACACACACACAAACATCCAAACTTTCCACAATACACAGTAGATGGTGAAACAGATATGGTTCCCCTTCTCTATCTCTTTATAGACTGATGAATTGGGGGTTCTCTGCCATTTGTCAACTAATCTGCATCAGTCTGGAGGTCTCGTATAACCTTCTGGTCACCTGGGCATCCAACTTGTGACCAATAGAAAAATCAAGACAGCAGAGTTAACAACAACTCTCCACATAAGCATTCTGAAGTATTGGAAACTTGGGATATTTATATGGGGGAATGAACAGGCTCTCTATTAGTCTTCTAGGCACATTAGTTTCATTAAATCACACTGCATTTAAGTCGTTATACATTCATCATATTACAGTCCAGGAAACCAGCCAAGGTGAAGTGCAGCCAACAAATATTAGACTTGCTGTTTGTCAAGAACTCACAACTATTCAGAAACAACAATTTCAGGGCAGAATTTCTAGACCACAAAACCAATCCACAAAGACAAGCAAATAGTCCAGTTTACCAGTCCATTATTCAAGGGTCACAGGTAGCAGGGTATCCAATACAATTCAAAGGTCGAGGTCTAAACAAGGCAACAAGAGTCTTCAGGAGCAGAGGTTTCCCACCGAAGTAGTCAGATAATCTCCAACAAATTTGTAGAGCAGCTGTCCCTGATTTATACCACCTCAGTGTTTACACAGCTGTTCCTTGATTACATGGTGTTTCTCATAAATGCGCTGTGACCTTCATACTTCCTCCTTTTGGTGTCTATGTTCTCAAAAGGTGGGTAGGACTGGGTCCAGGTTATCTATTATTTCTCTGTCTGAGGAGTCAGGCCTCTCTTCTGGGACTAGGTTATCTGCTCTGCCCTTCTCTGCTATCTCTGAGGGGCAGGGGCTGATAAATCTGCTCCAGAGAGGTCAGGAATCTTTGCTGATAAAGCTACTCCCTGGTGTAAATCTTGCTTTATAGCTCTATCCTCCTCTGGTTCATCTTCAGAGTCAGAGTAGCAGGGCATGACAATATGGCAGGTAAGACATTACACTTTCATAAGTACTGAACCTTTACATATCTGCATTGCTTTAACAGGCTTCTTTATAACTACACAAAGAGAAATGTCACCATCTTACACAATATTGGGGTGATCTAACCTCTACTGTGTAAGAACACACAGTCATCCAGGGATTTGATATCCCCGGGCATTGCTATATCTAGCAGCATCCATTATAAACATAATGAGAAATATATCTATTTAGCAAAGGCTTGTTGAGAGCAAAGATTTTTTTCTTATCAACATGATCTATCTTTATCAGCATGGTCTTGGCAGTCAGGACCAGCTTAGCTTCAACTAATGTCATTCTGGCTTCTAGCTCTTCTTGTCCTGCTTTATACCTTTCCTAGCCTAATCAGCTGACATACCTTATCCAATAAGATAAGATGCCTACAGGTCCTTATTTATGTAAACAATTAATCTTCTCCTTAGAGGTGATATAACACACCTGGTACACTTGGCTCTCAGCTGCCATTCATCAGATTACATCAGTCATCTGATTGTTTCAACGGGAACTCTTTAATGCACCTGTATTGCATTCCTTATAGGTCAATTCACTGTTTATGTTATCTTTATCATTGTTGACAGTTACACTGGCCTCATGCCTGGAACTAGACTCTCAGTAACACATACACACACATACCACAATATACAGAACTTTCTGCTCTATATTTTATGTTTTACAAACCCACTATTTACATATCCAGGTCTTAAATTTCACAAATCCTAATCCAATTAGTGCACAGCCTGTATCAATGGAACAGTCAAAAGATGTTTCCAATACCAGGCACACTTAACTAGTGATTGGTAGTGTGGAATAACAATCCCTTCCGCCACATGCAGAATGCAGGGTCAAAGCTGCTTATGGCAATCATGGACTCATAAAACACACCACCATGTCACATGGTGGGTTAGGCTAGTGGGTATACATATCAGGGCTTTCTCTGTATAGCAGGATGTCAAGAGTGGAACTCTCTACCCAAGGAAGTTAGGCTGGCACCACCACTTCTAAGCATCCAGTGGGCACCCAAAACAGAGCTGTTCCATATAACATTCAGTGTTTTAAATTGCTGTTTTAAATGTTTCAAAACTGGATTCTAGGACAGTTTTCAGATGCTTTTAGGAGTTTCTAAAGAGTATTTTAATGTATTTTAAAATGTTTTATCTTTATATTGTTTTAATTGTTTTTTATTGGTTCTTTGCCTTGGGAGTCCTTGTGGGCTGGGAGGTGATACAGAAATATTTTTTAAAAATAAAATAAATGGTAGTGCCCTTTCTGTGTCAGGAGTTTAGGAAGAAAGTGCTGCACCATCTTTGCAAGGAAGAGGGGCAGATGGTGTACTTTATCTCAACAATTTGGAGCTGCATACATTTTCCTGATGGCTCACTGATGTTGGGTAGTCACAAGGGTAGCTAAAATGACAACACAGGAAGGTCTCTTACCTAAAGAAGCTATATTTAAATTGAGAAATAATTACTGGAAAACTGATATATGAAGAATAAATATAATGAATTTAAATGTAATAAATGTATCAAATGTGACATACACACACACATATATCCTATAATTGCAATATAAGATTTGTCCATAGGATGACAAATCTAATGATCCCCAACTCAATATGCTGGTACCAAAAAAAGTCCATACTATGAAAAACAAAACAGGAATTAAATATGGCAGTTTAAGTACATAATATAGAAAAATAGCTCACAGAATGATGAAAAGAATATGGAAAGTCCCCCTGACAAATACATGAAAAGTCCAATTGGATCAAAGTCACAGGTAAGGAAGTGTAGCAAATCCAAAATTACCAGATAACTAATCATAGATAATTAATGATGCTATGACCACTCTTGAAATTCCGAAGCCATTTCAATTGACTCTTCCTTGGTCAATTTCTCCATATATTAAGTATGCAAACTTGATTCAGTGATCTTGACCTGGAATTTCAGCAACCCTATTACTATACAATACCTAACAATCAACAACACAATTCAGAGTGTAAATAATTTCTCGATTAAGTTTGAAGAAAACAAAGAGAATACAAATCTTGCAAACCTTCAACAAGACATGTCATAAAGAAAGCCATTTTCATCTGACAAACACACTATATGATAGAAAAGAACATAATGGAAGGTTTCCCCTTCTTACAATATATAGTGAATAATTTCAACGTATCTCATTTATCAGTGAAAAAGACTAACAATTAATAGTAGAGGATTCTTGCTCAGCAATGAATCTACAAATCAATTGACCTAATTACTAAACTTATCTTACTAGTAAATAATACTATGAAATTCCTCTCAAGACACCTAGGCAAATAGAAAAACTACCAAAAAAATGAAAGGTCTAGATATTCATTTAAACCCAAAGGGGCAGTTGTTTTTAACTGAAAAATCCAAAAAGCTTCTCTTTGAGGAAGTGTATTGTGAAGGATGGTATGTTATAAAGATGTAAGTTAATTCTTTCTATAACAATAACAACAAAAAACCTTGAAGAATCTGTCCTATGGCTGAAGCTGGTAAAATGCTGAATTCAAGGTGTATTTCCATCATAATGTCTAATGTTGCTTTTGTGTTCTGTGATTCTAACTCTAAGTGATCTTTAAGTCTCTCCCACATAAAGTTTATGGCATGGACATTGTATAATGTAAATTATACCTTTCAAATTGCAATTAGTGAAATCTTTGAAAACCAATGTATCTTTTTTAATGAGATGTGTAAATCCCTTAAGTACTAAGCATTATTTACAACACGGTTGAGAGATGGCATAGCAGAAGTGGTGGAGCTATTATGCCACAACAGGATGTGCATGTTGACCACAGTGTAATCCTTCTCATCTTTGCAGGAAGACCACCACTTTCTGTTGGAAGTGTGAAAGACTGATTCTAAGGAGATTTTCAGATGGGGGAAATAACCCCATTGAGATTGGGAGAGAAACAGGGCTGTTCCGCTGCCAGCGCTCTGTTTTGCACACCCCTGTCCTTCTCCCAATCTCCATTTGTTCTCCCTCCATCCTGCTTTCATTTTCCTTCCACTATTTTTTACTAATGAAGAACTTCCATTAGTACAAAATAGCAGAAAGAAAATGAAAGCAGGGAGGAGGGAAAACAAATGGAGATTGGGAGAAGGACTGGGGTGTGTGAAATGGAATGCTGGCAGCGGAACAGCCCCATTTCTTTCCCAATCTCTGCGGGTGGTTATTTCCCCCATCCAAAAATATCCTATGAGTTGGGGCCAAGACAAGAAGAGGAAGAGGGTCCCCTTCTTCACATAGCAGAACTTTCAGCAGTAGCAGCAGCTATGATCTCCATATTAGTACAGGAAGGCTGGAGCACATAATACTGCACTAAGGCTTTCGGGACTGTGTCTAGGGTGCCAGTTGGACAATAGTTATTGTCATGGGGCATCCTGGGACTTATTGACCCCGTATTTGTCCCTTGTTGTTTACACTATTTTTGTATCTGATTTGGATATACCAGGAGATCCCAGGATCATTGTTTATCAATGCAATCATATCCCGTGTTATGCCTCCTCTCCCACTATATACTATCCCATATACTATCCCAGGGTTTTTGTTTGTTTGTTTGTTTACATGCATTTATGTTTCTGAGATTTTTTAAAGCTGTCAATCAAGGATGTGATTACTCATTTTTTCACAACCTCGGTGACTACTTCCTGTGGTTTCCTGCCATGAGCGATGCTACTGGCTGGCACAAATGTTTGTTCAAGCTTCTGCATTGGTCAGAGAAGGAAGGTAAAGACAACCTCCTCTGCACAATTTGATTTTAAAAAACCCTGATGGGTAAATGCCCCAAAACAGTTAAAATCCATGTAAAAGGAGAATGCCAGTACAGACACACAAGGCAATTTAAAAGACAAACCTCAGTTGGTGCGATCGTCTACCCAGACGCTGGCAGTTTTTACTGTGCCTTTAAACCCACAACGGAGGAGATGCTGCCGGGAGGGGGGTGGATGAATGAGCGATCGTCCGCCCAGACGCTGCAGTTTTTACTGTGCCTTTAAACCCACAATGGAGGGGATGCTGGGGAGGTGGGTGGATGAATGAGCGATTGTTCACCCACCCGCTTGCAGTGTTTACTGTGTCTTTAACCCATGGAGGGGATGCAGATGGGGGGTTGTCAGGGGCTCAAACCTGAGTTCCCTTCCCAGGAGCTCCAGGTTAGCCCTCTCTCTGTAGGGTTAGTCCTGAGTGTCCTCACCCCAGGATCCTCCTACAAACCCCAAAAACCATCGATCTGCCACCACCCACTGGGTTTCAATGGGGGGGCTTATTTCCCCCTTGGGACCCCCCCCCTTTTTCACGCACAACGCAGTGGGAAGTTGTGCGTAGTCTATGTTAATCAGTGGCACTCCTTGCCACTATAGAATCAACTAACTCCCTCCTCCTAACCCCAGAGGAGGTTCACAGTAGCATAGTCAAGAGTAAGGCACGTGGTCAGCATCAGCATAGGAAGATAGAAGTTTACTTTATTCAAGAGAAGTAGTCATGCAGTCTCACATGAGGCAGGATTCTCCCCTGCCTCAGGCAGGCAGGCTTAAAGTGATAGCAATACAGAGTATCAAGATCAAAGCATTACATTACTCAGGTTACATTCAGTTACTGATTTAGCTACATTCAACCAAAGTAAAGAAATTAAAAAGAATTCCCTAACGCAACTAAACAGGCCCTAATCTCTACTAAATACTTGCAGTTTGTTGCCTTGAGATCTTGTCCAGGCAGCTGAGAGCAAAAGCCAGAGATGGAATGGCTGTGCTCTAGCAGCATAGCAGTCTTTGTTCCTTCACATTTTCCAAAACCTCTTTCTCCAAATCCCACTCATCTCACTCACTCTGGTCTCAAACAAAAGCAATTAAATCCTCTCCAGATTTCCCGGGCTTAAAGCTGTAATTGGTCAGTCCAGTCACATGGTGTTATGTTAATGATGTCCTCTCATTAGCTCTGTGAAGGTGGTGCTTGAGCCCCTTCCCATTAACCCTTTTCTTACCTGATACTATGCTGGCAAGACAATCTGTTTACAAACAAAGAGAGTTATAGTTCTCTAGCAGAATGATGGGAGTTGCACCTTGTGGCAACATGATGGAACTCCATCATGACAGGGGTGAATGGGCAATCGTCCACCCATGATCTCTTTAAAATTTACTCTCTTTAAAATTTAAACCCAGTATTTAGGGGAGGAACAGGTTAAAGCTGAAGGGTCTGCAGTTTAAAAATCCATTGCGCAGGGTGACTTAGTGCAGAGACACACACACAAACCTACGTGCAGCTGGAAGGGAAGCCTTTGTTTTCAGCTGGTGAGGCTGAATCTATTGAATGGGTGGCTGACCCCTCCTCTGATCTCTGAGCTCACCCCTGTCACATCAATTTCCAGTCATCACCAAGTACCGAGATATCTTGTCCCAGTCTGTTTACATTTCAGATTTTCCGAATCCTCCCATGACTTTTTAAAAATTCGCTACAAACTGCGGGATGGAAAGTCCTACAGATTGAGGGATAAAAGGTACCCCCCTTCCGAAAATCTCGGGACCATCATGATGTATGTGTAAACAACCAGAGATCAACACAAATTCATCTCACTACATATTCATTGTGTAAATGGCACCCAGGTAAAGAGTCAGGTAACCCCTCAACCAGGAGAGCAATGCAACAGCAGTGGTACATTACCACTATGGGTTTTTATTGGAGGTTCTTAAGCAGAGGCTGGATGGCCATCTGTTGGGAATGATTTGATTGTGTATTCCTGCATGGCAGGGGGTTGGACTGGGTGGCCCTTGTGGTCTCTTCCAGGTCTATGATTCTATATTGCAAATAAACTCTGGCTAATTGAGCATAACAAGAATTTTGGAAGGAAATAGCCTCTGTTTTTTAGATTATAGCAAAACCCCTATGTAGATCATAACAAATGATGGATCTGTCAAAAATAAATAGTTATGCCACAACATTTGATTGTTCTAATGTGTAACCTATGCTCTGGGCAAGAGTCCACTGTTAGGGAAGAATATACAGAAACAGAATAGTTTCCAATTTGCAAGGGAGGGTCAGACAAGACTGAATTTTGTCAACCAATCTTGTTTAATTTATATGCAGAACATATACAGAACGCAGGGTTAACCTCAGAGGAAATGTGTTAAATTTGGAGGGATGGCATATCAACAGCTTAAGATATGCAGATGTCACCATATTACTAGCAGTAAATACCAAAGATTTAGAAAAGTACTGATGAAAGTGCAAAGGCAGGCTTACAGCTGAATATTAAGAAAACAAAAATATAATGACCTCAAAAAGTTTACAGAACTAAACAGTGAATGATGGAGATATTAAAATGGTTAAACATTTTGTATACTGTGGCCCTGGCTGCTGACACATAGCAGAAATAATGCAGTTTGACACTGCTTTAACTTTCATGGTTCCAGCCTATGGAATCCTGGGATTTGTAGTTTGTTGTGGCACCAGAGCGCTCTGACAGGGAAGGCTAACTATCTCACAAAACTACAAATCCCAGGATTCCATAGCATTGAGTTATTGTAGTTAAAGTGGCATCAAACTGTATTATTTCTGCAGTGTGTCAGCAGCCTAAGCTAGCAAAATATGGGCTAGACAATGCTACTTTTAGGTGGATTTGTAATTAATTGACAGACTAAACCCAAAGGGTGCTCTCCAATGGCTCCTCTTCATCCTGGAGAGAAGTGGCTAGTGGGTACACTGGGTCCTGTCCTGGGCCCAGTATATTCATTATCTTTATCAATGACTTGGATGATGAAATAGAGGGAATGCTTATTAAATTTGCAGATGACACCAATTAGGAGGTGTAGTGAATACCCCAGAGGACAGGATAAGAATTCAAAATGACCTTAACAGATTGGAGAGTTGGGCAAAAACTAACAAAATGAATTTCAACTGAGAGAAATGTAAGGTAGTACACATAGACAGAAAAAAAGGAAATGCACAGATCTAGGATGAGTGATACCTAGCTTGGAAACAGTACATGTGAGAAGGATCTAGGAGTCTTAGTAGACCACAAGCTGAACATAAGTTAACAGTGTGATGTGGCAGCTAAAAAAGCCAGTGTGATTCTAGGCTGCATCAATAGCAGTACAGTATCTAGATCAAGAAATGTAATAATACCACTCTATTCTGTTTTGGTCAGACCTCACCTGAAATACTTTGTCCAGTTCTGGGTACTGCAATTCAGAAGGGCATTGGCAAGCTGGAATGTGTCCAGAGGAGGGTTACCAAAATTGTAAAAGGTCTGGAAGCCATGCCTTATGTCTCCTTTAATAGATAGACCTTGTAGTTAGAAGAAGTGGGGATAAAAAGGAAACTACAGTTGGACCTCCATATCATGGGGGACTGGTTCGGGGGGGGGGGAGGCATGAATACCAAAAACCATGGATAATAATGAATACCATTGAAAATAATGGGACATCTGGTTTAAAATATCATAGAGTTGCCTTCGAGGACCTAGAACATGGTTAGAGAGGACACATTTCCTAGGAAGACTGTATGGTAGGTGTGCTGTTTTGTGTCCCATGGATAATTGAATCAGTGGATAATGCATCAGTGGATATGGGGGTCCTACTGCACTACACCTTGGGTTCCCTCCACCCTGAGAAAGATCTACCAAAAGTATGTACTTAAAACCTAAAGCATATGTGATTTCGAGGTGTGTGTGTATGTGTAATGGAGACTGAGAGCCCTGGAACATACCCTCTGAGAACTTGTCAGTCCCCACCCCTATTTTAATATCTCCCATCCTTCTCTGCCAAGACACTAAGGAGGAACTCAGCCTCCAAAGTAAAGGTACTTCAGTGAAATACCTTCTCTTTAATTTTTCTGATTAAATAGTGTTCCTAATACAAAATAAAAGAAAGACTCCTCAGTTCCAGCTATGGATGCATGGCTGTATATAAATTCTCTTTGTGAGCTGTGTTGTTTCCTCAGTTATGTCATCTGCATAATTTTTTGGACATCTGTTCTGCTCAGTTTTCCACCTAGATTTTTTTTTTTTAAGAAAGAGTGTGGTTTTTAAAATTCTCATGCCTTTGGCAGGAAATTCAGGAGGGGGATTATCCTTTCTGCAGAGTCTTCTTTACCTTTCAGGAACATCGAATTCAATGGTTAATGGGACATTTCCAAGTACTTATTACATCCCTACTTTATATACACACCCATAGGAACAGTGGAGTAATTTAAAATAAGAACCTGAATGTCTTTTACTGAATGGCTCAATAAAAGTACAGACTTCAATCCAATTGAGAATCTGTACCAAGACTTGAAAGTAGCTGTTTGCCAGTGATCCTCATCCAACCTGACTTAGCCGGAGGACTGCTATGAAGAATGGGCATAAATTGGAGGAGCCAAATGCACAAAGTTGATGGAGATTTATCAGAGAAGACTCACAACTGTAATTGCTTTCAAAGGTGTTTGTACCAAGTATTGACTCACAGGGGTGAATATTTATGTATCCAGCAAGTACCAGTTGTTGTTGTTTTCACTTTTGTGCCACAATAAAATATTTTGCTGCCTCACAGTGCTGAGTATCTTGTGCACATCAAGTGGTAACAATGTAAATTAAATCCATTTCAAGTCCAGGTTGTAATACAACAAAATATGGAACAGTCAAGAGGGGTGGTGAATACTTCTGTAAGGCCCTGTATCCTAGATCAACTTACCCATTACCTTCAGTGCAACATTAAACCTTGAGGATGTTCCTAGGGACTCTGGCATGGGACCTTGGAAGAAGGGGATTGTGCCACCTTAGGAAAAAGTGTGATGGTTTGAGATATTTAGATTCCTGCTGATCTCTACTACCTCTTAGGCAGCTTGCCTGCCTACCTGCCTGCCTGCTTCTGCCAGTTGCTGCTGCCTGACCACCTTGTGGTCCCCTTGCTGGCTTTCAGTACAGTATTTCAACTATGACCTTTACTACTATCTTTTGCTATGCTCTCTATTCCAGCAGTGCTTCAACTTATCAATTGCTTTTAAGAGCTACAGCATGGTGTCTGACAAGGTGGGGGAGGAAGTGTAGAGAAAGTGTCTTACTTTGGCATAGCTGTCTCCTCCATCTATTCCTGTTTGCCTGCCTCTGCCCACTGTGGCTGCCTGTTCACCCAGTGCCTTCCATACTGCCTATAGTTAATCATTTACCTTGGACCATTACTATAGTGTCTCATTGAACTCTTTTTTGACCAAATCTTGACCAGATATTTTTTGACCATTTTTCAAATATTTTCAGCTATTCTTTCCATCCCTACAAAAAAGCAATGGATTTTCTTCTTCTTCTTTTTTTAAATTTTCCAATGCAAGTTAAGGAGAGAACCAAAGATATGGATTTTCAATCAGTCCCAACCAAATCAGCCCAGGGTCCAAATTGCTGAGTATACCCTAAAACCAAATTGATGGAAATGGAGCACTTGCACAATCCGACAGTAAGCTAAGGGACAAAGTATGCATACAGCTGTTCAGTCTTTCACTGCCTTGGTATATTAGATCAATCCTGCCTTCAACAGTTCTGCCAGTAGTACAAAGGGGTTCTTTTATATGCTTACTTGAATGATGGGCCACGGGGTTAAAAACAATTACTTCTGGCTCAAAAGCACAGGCAAAGCAGTCACATAACATCATTCATTCATTTATAGCATTTGCCACCAGAGCCCCTGAGGTGATTGTGATGCAGGCACTTCCTCTCCCTCAATTTGGGATGCAGGGGCCTTTCTATCTCTCTGCTGTCACCAAATTTGGGATGGCCAACCACGGTCATGGCCAAACTACATCTGACACAGAGGGGTAACGAATGTAGTTAGGTGTGGATGTTCCTTAATGATTGTGAACTAATTGTCAGAGAAGTCACTCATAACCAGACAGCATGTAAGAATTAACAGAAAAAATAGATCATTCTTTATGTTAATTGCTACTTTCTTCTTCATGCTCTCTCTTAAGCCTCCAGAAGCCCTTCCCCTTTCTGCCTCATCTCCTAGGATTGGTTCCTGAAGCACACTGTTTCTATTTGTTCACTTAGCTGTCCATCACAGTGATGTATGATGGGTACAAACAGTTGAAATTTTAAATACATGAATATTTAATTGTGTTATACAATAAATGAAATATATATATCAAAATAAGGGTAGAAATGTTGTGACTCCAGATGTTGCTTCAGCCCTAGTCAGCATAGCTAATGATGATTTCCAGTTCAACACCATCTAGAGGACTGCATAGTTCCCACCCCAATACCAAACAAACAAATAGTACGTATAGCTGGCTGTCTATTCTTCCTTGCTTGTATTCTGCATTTGTAGCCAAACCCTCCTTCATAGCTATAGGGACATTGCAGCACTGACTTCAGCACTGAATTCTACAACAGTTTCCATGGCAACATGTAGCTCTCCAAGTTATCAACCCAATCACACATTGTACAATGACACAAGCATATGAGCTTTATTTTTTAAAAAAATAAATAAATATTATGTATTAATGACCACTGAGAGCTAAGCACACCTCTTCATATTGTGCTGTGGGTAAATACTGAAAGACAATTTCCCTCTAAATAAATTGCTTTAACCTTGACTCTAGAGCTTCATCTAAAAGACAAAGAAGAGGCCACTTGGAATAAAAAGTATTTAGTTAGCTAGAAAGCAATCACTACTTGTCTCTTAATCCATCTTTATCAAAACTTACATTTCCTTATAATAAAATTATCAATCTTTATACCTGGCAAGGATTAAAAAATTGTAATTCCTTTTTGCACTGTTGTACAGTTTAAAAAAAAAAACATTTTGATAAGAGAACTCTTAAGTCATACCACAGATTGATTTGAACCTGCAACACAATCAACTATGTCTTTTTGTTGGTGGTGTTAAATAGTCAAAAAGTATCAGGATGTCTTCTTTCTTTTATGCTTCCCTGCTCCATTTATTAAGGAGCCTATGATGACTATGTGGCATCACCTACTGCTCTTATTTTTAATCCAATTGTTCGTATTTCTAAGTTGTCATGAGAACTTTTATTATAGGGAGACACATAAATATTGTACTTTGGCCTTATCATGAGATGATATAACCCACTGTACAAGATGGTAACAGTTAATAAAGTGGGAGATAGTAGGAAAAAAGGAAGACAGCATGATAAGTGGATTGATTCAATCAAATGCAGGCCTGAGTATGCAAGACTAGAGTGGAGCAGTTGGAGATTTCTCATTTATAGGGCCACCATAAGTCAAAGTGGACTTGATAGCAAATAACAACAAATAAATACTGAAAGTAAATAGCCATTGCACTGATCTGCACTCATCTTAGCCTGTTTGTATTCCTAATGACCAGAACTTTGCATATTATAGAAAGAGATGAAGATTGATTGAAGATATAGAAATAATCTGGAAATGGTCTGAAGTTCTAGAAAACAAGAGCTGAACTGGATAAAACAATCATGACACTAGGTGGCTTAGTTGGAACCTGTCTTTATGGTCATTAAGTATTAATGGCTTTGAACACTAGAATTTAATCTGCTGCTATTCTGGATAACCAATGTGGCTGTGAGAAAGACCAGGAGTAAAAGTGGCAATTGTAAAGAAATTTCTCTTCTAGGACTAGGGAAGGAGATAGAAAATTACTGAATCCTGATTCCTGCTTGTTCAGACATGAACATTTATCATTTCATGGCTATAACACCAAGTGATAACTTGCCTAGGTGGATGTGCCCTCAGAGATAAAACACCACATTGCCTTAAACAACTCATACCTGTATGCTTACACTCACTTAAGTCAACTCACATATTCAGCTCATGGTCAAATCTGACTGATTTATGTCACGAAATTAGCAAGAAATATAAAGCTCAGTATTCAAATTGCCTTCAGGCTAAATTTTCTTTTGTTTTCAGGCATGCACAGATTCTAAATCATTATTATTTGACTGGAGGCTTCACAACTAAATTGCTATTGCCTAGCAACACAATCAGCAATCTTCTTATTAATGCTAGGGTGGGTGAGCCTTAAAATAGAGCAAAATCATTTAGAATTCTGGACCAATATTGAAAACTTTCCAGAAACTCTAAAAATACGTGTATGAAATAAAGCAGCTAGGAAGAAACAGGATGGGAGATGACCTCATATCATCTGACAGAAATGCATCATCACTGATAATAGGGTCCTGAACACCCAGTTGTGTGATAAATTACATTTTAGAACAAAATATTGTATGCTGTTTTTACAGAGATTATTACACTTTCAAACTAGATCTTTCTGTAAAGATATGGGTAGGTAACATCTACATCTTTCCTCCTTACTCATAAGAGGAAAAGTGTGAAGCAACCTAGCTGGGTCAGGAAACTAACATGGGGCATGGTGAAACTTATTCCATCTCCCTGATGCACATAGGATGACATCCTGTTGGTTAGTCCCGTCCAGACTAGACCTATTCAATTGTCAACATGTAAGTAAATCCCATTGATTCAGTGGGTCTACTCTTATCAAGACTAACAACAGGATTTAACCACAATGTGTTCTTGACCTGGATTGGTGGGCTTATGCCTGCAATTTGTATCATCAAAACAAATTAACATTTAAAATTAAAATTAAATGGGTTTTCATTTTTAAAATCTTTTGGCTAAGCAAGTGGAAGGCTCAGCCCTCTCTATATGGATTATGACAAAGGGTCAAAGAATTATAGAATCATCACCTGACTTGACAGAAGTATGTAACCCTCTCTATATATAGCTACAGCTTCAGTCTCTGGAGCTCGGGGTACAGGAGCAAGGTGAACAAGAGAGAGGACAACAGGGGTGTTTGGAATGGGTGTGGTGGAAGAGACAGCATAAGGTTAATCTTAGAAAAACAGTGGCAAGTGCCTTGCAGTGTGCACAGTTCTAACATAAAAGGGGCATAGGATCTCTTCTGAGAAACAAGGCCAACTGGCATTGGGTGGAGGGGGGCTACTAGAGGAGTTTGGACAGGAAAGCCTAAAGTTCTCTTTCAGTGACTACTTTAGAAGACTGAATATGGCCAGTGAGGGAGCTGTTGCAGTCACCTGCAATACCTGTGAGATGCTCATCTTCTTGCCAGAGGAGGTGGGGAGCTATATCCACAGCAAGTGCAAGTTGGTGACCCCGCAGGAAGGGAAGGTCAAGCATCTTGAGGACAGGGTATCTACTCTTCTGAATATTAGGGAGAGAGAGGCTTTCTTGAACAGAGTGGAGAAGACTATCCTGGATGTGGAACACACATGTCTCCCCTACACAGAAAATGAACATTGGATGAATGTGACATAGAGAAGTAGAAGGGCCAGGGCTCATTCAGCCAGCTTGAAGATACAGAATCAATCTGAAGCTCTCTCTCTCTTTCCAGAGAAGAAGAGGAAGAGCAGCAATGCCAGGCCTTAGGGAACACACAGGAAACCTTAGTAGATTCAGTACATGAAGTGGCCTCTGCCAAGATGCGAAGGAGGAGGGTAGTGGTGGTAGGGGACTCCCTGCTGCAAGAAACAAAAGCAGTAGTTTGTAGGCCTGATAAAATGTCTCGGGAGGTATGCTGTCTCCCTCTGTTACATTCAAGATGTAACAGAGAGGCTGACAAGACTCATAAAGCCTTCTGACTGTTATTCCTTTCTTTTGGTACATGTGGGAACCAACGACACTGCAAGACATAGGCTCCAGAAGATCACAAGGGATTATGAGGCTTTGGGTAGGAAGCTGAAGAACCTGGATACACAGATAGTCATTTTGTCTGTCCTTTCAGTGGAAGATCATGGCCCAGGAAGGGAGAGAAGAATAGTGGAGGTGAACAACTGGCTTGCAGATGGTGCTGCCAGGAATGGTTTGGCTTCCTGTACCATGGGGTGTGGTTTCAGGGAGGTGGACTACTGGCAAGGGATGGGTAGCACTTCACCAGCAGTTGGCAGGAATAAGGAAGTGCTAAGACACTGAAAGATCTTATCAGGGGGGCTTTAAACTAAGTTGTGTGGGGGATGGAGACAGTATTCATGTGGACAGGAGTTCAAGAGCTGGAGAAAATGGCCCAAATGCTATACAGACAAGGCAAATAGTACTAGAACCCAACAGTGGGAGGAATAAAACCTTTAACAGACAGATAGGGGGAATGGCCCATAGTCTTAGATGTCTCTATACAAATGCAGAGAACATGGGAAATAAACAGGATGAACTTGAACTCTCAGCACAGCAAAACAAATATGATATCATAGACATCACTGAAACTTGGTGGGATGAGTCTCATGATTGGAATGTACTAATAGAGGGGAACAGCCTATTTCAGAAAAATAGACCAAACAGGAAGGGTGGTGGAGTAGCATTATATGTTAAGGAAATGTACACCTGTGAACAGATCCATTACTTAAATCGTGGGAGCCAGGTTGAGAGCATCTGGGTAAAAATTAAGGGAGAGAGAAACAGCAGGGAAATCATTCTGGGGGTCTACGAAAGATCTCCAAGCCAAACCGAGGACTTGGATGATGCCTTCCTGGAACAGATGACTGCACATTCAGAAAGAAGAGATGTAGTAGTAATGGGGGATTCAACTGTCCTGATATTTATTAGAAGTCCAACTCCACCAAAAATTTAAGGTCCAACAAATTCCTCACTTGCCTTGCAGACAATTTCATTGTCCAGAAGATGGAAGAGGCAACAAGGGGATCAGCTATTTTAGATCTGATCCTAACCAATAGGGATGATCTGGTTAATGGAGTGGAAGTGTCGGGATCCTTAGGGGGGAGTGATGATGTTCTCCTGGAGTTATACAGAGGAAAGGGGAAACCAAGCATAGTCAGACATGCATTCCAGACTTTAAGAAAGCTGATTTCAGAAAACTTAGAGAATTACTGGGGGTGATCCCATGGTCAGAAATACTAAAAGATAAAGGAGTTAATGAAGGATGGGAGTTTCTAAAAAGTGAGATATTGAAGGCACAACTTCAAATAGTTCCAATGAGGAGGAAAAAGGGGAGGTATATAAAGAATCCAGGATGGATGTTGAAAGAACTCTCAACTGAGCTAAAACTTAAAACTTACCCAAGAGAATGATAGATAGATAGATAGATAGATAGATAGATAGATAGATAGATAGCCAGCTCATGTAGGGGGAAAGTCAGAAAAGCCAAAGCTCAGATGGGGGATTTCAACTAAGCCTGATACCAGGCTTGCTAGAGAGATTAAAAACAATAAAAAGGGCTTTTTTGGGTATGTCCATAGCAAAAGGAAAAACAAAGAAATGGTAGGGTCACTGCATGTAGAAGATGGCGAAAGGCTAACAGGGGACAGAGAATGTATTTCTGTTGGTGATGCTTTGATCAAGATTTCCTGCGTGGCAGGGGGTTGGACTGGATGGCCCTCGTGGTCTCTTCCAACTCTACAATTCTATGATTCTATGATTCTAAAAGGCAGAACTACTTAACACCTTCTTTGCTTCAGTATTCTCCCAAAGGGGGAACAGTGTTCAATCTGGGGAAGATGGAGCAGATGCTGCAGTAGGGGAAATACAGAACAGAATTGGTAAAGAGGTAGTTCAGGAATACCTGGCCAGTATCAATTAGTTCAAGACTCCAGGGCCAGATGCACTACATCCAAGGGTATTAAAAGAACTGGCAGAAGTAATCTCAGAACCACTGTCAATAATCTTTGATAATTCCTGGAGAACAGGTGAGGTCCCAGCAGACTGGAAGAAGGCAAATGTTGTTCCCATCTTTAAAACGGGGGGAAAAAGAAGACCCAAATAATTACTGCCCAGTCAGCCTGATATCAATACTAGGAAAGATTCTAGAGCAGATCATTAAACAGTCTGTAACCACTTAGAAAGGAATGCCATGATCACAAAAAGTCATCATGGATTTCTCCTAAACAAGTCATGCCAGACTAAGCTTATCTCTTTTTTTGATAGAGTTACAAACTTGACAGATGAAGGGAATGCAGTGGATGTAGTGTATCTTGATTTCAGTAAGGGTTTTGACAAGGTCCCCCATGATATTTTTGCAAAAAAGTGAGTAACCTGTGGGCTAGACAATGCAACTGTTAGGTGGATTTGTAACTGCTTGACTAACTGAACCCAAAGGGTAGTCACCAATGGCTCCTCTTCATCCTGGAGAGAAGTGACCAGTGGGGTGCCACTGGCTTCTGTCCTGGGCCCAGTGCTCTTCAACAACTTCATCTATGACTTGGATGAGGGAATAGAGGATATGCTTATCAAGTTTGCAGATGACACCAAATTAGGAACAGTAGCTAATACCCCAGAGGACAGGATCAGAATTCAAAATGACCTTAACAGATTGGAAAGCTGGGACAAAACTAACAAATTTGAACAGGGAGAAATGTATGATACTACACTTGGGCAGTAAAAATGAAACGCACAGATATAGGATGGGTGATGCATGACTCGAGGACAGTACATGCGGAAAGGATTTAGGAGTCTTAGTGGACCACAAGCTGAACATGAGTCAGCAGTGTGATGCAGCAGCTAAAAAAGCCAAAGTGATTCTAGGCTGCATTAATAGGAGTATAGTGTCTAGATCAAGGGAAGTAATAGTGCCACTGTATTCTGCTTTGGTCAGACCTCACCTGGAATACTGTGTCCAGTTCTGGGCACCACAATTCAGGAAGGATCTGGAGAAGCTGGAACGTGTCCAGAGGAGGGTGACCAGGATGGTGGGATGTCTGAAAGCCATGCCCTATGAAGAGTGGCTTAGGGAACTGGGCATATTTACTCTGGAGAAGATGAGGTTAAGAGGGGACATGATAGCCATGTTTAAATATTTGAAGGAATGACATTCTGAGGATGAAGCAAGCTTGTTTTCTGCCATTCCAGAGACTAGGACACGGAACAATGAGTTCAAACTACAGAAAAAGAGATTCCACCTAAACTTTAAGAAGAATTTCCTGACAGTAAGAGCTATTCAGAAGTGGAATACCCTGCTTTGTAGTGTGGTGAAGTCTCCTTCCTTGGAGGTTTTTAAACAGAGGCTGGATGGCCATCTTTCAGGAATGATTTGATTGTGTATTCCTGCATGGCAGGGCATTGGACTGGATGGCCCTTGAGGTTTCTTCCAACTCTATGATTCTATGTGGAATTAAGGTTCGTAGGAGAGCACAGGTTAAACAGGGGTCAAAATGGTACAGTGGCAAAAAAAAAAAAAAAGGACTAATGTAATTCTAGGCTGCATCAATGACAGTGTCCAGATCAAGAATAGAAATGATGCCACTCTAGTCTGCCCTGGTTCGTCCTCACCTGGAGTGCTGTGTCCGGCCATGAATACCACAGTTCAGGAAAGATACCAATAAGATGGAAATCCAAGTCCTATGACAAATAGTTGAGAGATATGGTGCTGTTTAGTCTGGAAAAGACATAATTTAAAGCTAATATGTTAGTCAAGTGTTTGAAGGGCTGTAATATAAAAGATGGAACATATTTGTTTTCTGTTGCTCCTGATAGTACCTGATTAATTACAAGAAAGGACATTTTTCCTAAACGTTTAGGAAGACATTCCTGATGCTGACAGCTTTTCAACAGAGTAGGGGTGTAAATCCTTCCTTGTGTCATTCTTCTATGTGAGAATGAGAAATCACTTTCTTCCTCCTTGCCTGTAAGATTCTGAGATATTTCTGCTGGTCTCTACAGTGTTTTTGCATTTGTGAGAACAATTTTTGTGTAAATTACATCAGTTTCATAAATTATGCAAACTGTGTAGCTAAACCATGGAAAGATGCCATCTTATTGTATGGACCTCTCTATATTAGAAACATTAGATAAGTTACTTGAATCATTATTTTAATTTTTTTATCGGTATGCTGCCCTTTTGTGTTTGTTGTGTTTGTCAGCTTTCCTTCATAAAGGGAAAAGAGACTGGTTTTGCACTTGTCGCACCAACTTCAGAAACCTTGGCCAAAAAGTGCTCATTGTCTCACTCTCACACAGGCAGGTAGAAATCTTGTGGGGGTTGTTGATTTCTTAACAGGGTGTCTCAATATGTCAAGACACCTGTCTCATCATGAATGAGAAATATTACGAAAATTCTACACAGCTTTAGAACAGGCTGCTTCAGAAAATGGTGCACTCTTCTTGATTGGAAGGTTTTATGCAGAGGCTGGATGCAGGGGAGTCATGGCAGGGAAATGGAGGCATTGCCCCCCCCAATAGGAATTCTGCCCCTCCAAACAAAATTTTTCTTCACTCCCCAAATTTCTAAGATTGCAGAGACTGAGACATTGACAGTTGTTCATGCCTAGAGCTTTTATATTTGCTGTATTCATATTCTCTGGTTAACTTTGCTTGACTCTTTGCTTTTCATGCCTAAATTCTATTTCTAAATGCTAAACTCAAGTTTGTTTGTTTTTAAGTCACTGCAATGTTATAAATTTGGGGACTGAGCAAAAATTTCATTGAGAGCAGAATACTTATCAGAGGGCAAGATTCTCATTTTGGGGCCTCTGTAGCTACACCTCTGACTGGACGATCAACTGTGATAGATTCCCTATCTAGGTGTGCCTCACATTTTCAAGCTATGGGCTCCTATCACCCAGCTTGCTCTTTTCCTCTTAGGATCCCTGCTTGGATCTGGTATTTGGGCCTTAATGTGACCACTGTATTGGACAAGCAGATGTGTTAATCAATGGCATCAGTGTGGTAATGTGACCAATCCTCCTTATCAATTCTTATATGAAAACATTCAGACAGAGATGTGGAAAATAAAACCAGTAAAGATTTATTATATAACAAAAAAACTAAGCATCAACTCCCTGAACTTCTTCCACACTCTCAGCTACCATCAAATCAAAGCACTGTTGAGATCTCATCAGTCCCTCTCTTCCTAAGTGGCCCTAACGTATCTGATCTTCTCAAGATTTAATCCATTCTTTGCAGTCCCTGCCCCTATCTCCATTTCTACCTGACCCTAACTCTATTTCTAACTGACCCTATCTGACAGTTTAACAGACATATCTCTGGTTTTGGATTTTCCCCCATTGCCCATTAACTGTGATTGGAACCCAGGCTTCCCCAGCTTCTGACTTTATATCACTAATAGGAATGTTTTAACTGTGCATTGGCAGGGGGTTGTACTAAATGACCATTGAGATATCTCTGACTTTGCAATTCTATATTTCTATTAAAATGTAATGTAATTTTTAAAAAATACAAACAAGCTACACTGTCACCCAGGCAAGCATATAGAAGATGTGCCCTGCAGTCCAGACCAAGGCTTCTTTCTACATGAGCTAGAACTTCGTTTTCCTCCACATTCAATGCAGAGAAAAATGAGAAGCCAAGAAAGGGGCAGAGTTAGGCATTGCACAGCCAAATACACATTAGGACATTAGGTTACTAGTGTGTATGTGTGCACATGTGCACGTGTGTGCCTTCAAGTTGCCTTTTGTCTTATGGTGACCCCATGAATTTCATAGGGTTTTGTTAGGCAAGGAATACTCAGAAATGCTTTTTGCCAGTTACTTCCTCTGAAATATAGCCTACAGTAACTGGTAATTATTGATGGTTTCCCATTCAAGTACTAACCAGGTTTGACCCTGCTTACCTTCCAAGATCAGGTGGGATCTGGTGCTTTTAGAATATTTAGAATAACTTCAATGGGTGAAGGTAAGCTACATAACATCTGCCTTTGGAAACTTCATTTCAGATCATTTCTGGTTTCAGAAATGTTCAAACTTATCACTGCAGTATGGTTTTTCAGTGTAGATTTTGAATTCATTTTGAAATGCATCTGAAAACATTTTTAAACAAGTATCTGATACAGGAGAACAAACAAACATAACTTCTCATTTTTCAACTACAGTGGATATCTCACATGGGCAAAACGTCACCATCAGTATGAAAAATCTATGCCATTTTCTATAAAAACAGAACACAGGAAGGCTCTTATCTGTCTCCATTTTAACAGATGGACGCAGTGGTTCAATTTGAGGTACTCTAGCTGAGAAGAGAAAGTATGGAGCTGCAGTCTTGGAGAATCTGATAATATACTTAAGTGTCAGTATTAATAAGATGTTGTCAAGTCGACTTTGACTTATGGTGACTCCATGAACGAGAGACTTCCAAGTCACCTATCCTCAACAGCCATGCTCAGGTCTTGGAGACTCAAGGCCATGGCTTCCGTGATTGAAACTATCCATTTGGAATGCTGTCTTCCTCTTCTCCTACTGCCTTCTATCTTTGTTGTTGTTGTATGCCTTCAAGTCATTTGAGATCACAAAAAGTCAACATGGGTTCCAGAAAAACAAGTCATGCCAGACTAATCTGATCTCTTTTTTTGATAAAATTACCAGCTTGGTAGATGAAGGGAACACTGTGGATATCACATACCTTGATTTCAGTAAGGCCTTTGACAAGGTTCCCCATGACATTTTTGCAAACAAGTTTGTAAAATGTGGACTAGACAAGTTAACTGTTCAATGCATTTGTAATTGGTTGACCGGCCAAACCCAAAGGGTGCTCAGCAATGGCTCCTCCTCATCGTGGAAAGATGTGACCACTGGGTTCTGTCCTGGGCCCAGTGCTATTCAACATCTTTATCAATGACTTGGATGATAGAATTAGGGACATACTTATCAAATTTACAGATGACACCAAATTAGGAGGAGTAGCTAATACCCTAGAGGACAGGATCAAAATTCAAAATGACCTGGATAGACTGGAGAGCTGGGCCAAAGCTAACAAAATGAAATTCAATACCGAGAAATGTAAGGTACTGCACTTAGGGCGGAAAAACGAAATGCATAGATACAGGATGGTGGGAGACCTGGCTGAACGAGACTACATGAGAAAGGGATCTAGGAGTCCTAATAGACCACAAGTTGAACATGAGTCAACAGTGTGATGCGGCAGCTAAAAAGGCCAATGCGATTTTGGGCTGCATCAATAGAAGTATAGTGTCTAGATCAAGGGAAGTAATAGTGCCACTCTGTTCTGCCTTGGTCAGGCCTCACCTAGAATACCGTGTCCAATTCTGGGCACCACAATTCAAAAAGGATATGGACAAATTGGAGCATGTCCAGAGGAGGGCGACTAAAATGGTGAAAGGTCTGGAAACCCTGCCTTATGAGGAGAGACTTAGGGAGCTGGGTATATTTAGCCTGGAAAAAAGACGGTTAAGGGGCGATATGATAGCCCTGTTTAAGTAGTTGAAGGGGTGTCACATTGAGGATGGAGCAAGCTTGTTTTCTGCTGCTCCAGAGACTAGAACACGGAGCAATGGTTGCAAGCTCCAGGAACAGAGATTCCACCTCAACATTAAGAGAAACTTTCTGACAGTAAGAGCTGTTCGGCAGTGGAACACACTCCCTCAGAGCGTGGTGGGGTCTCCTTCCTTGGATGTCTTTAAACAGAGGCTGGATGGCCATCTGTCAGGGATGCTTTGGTCGTGATTTCCTGCGTGGAGGGGGTTGGACTGGATGGCCCTTGTGGTCTCTTCCAACCCTACAATTCTATGATTCTATGATTCAATATTAACTCTAAGGTGAACCTATCACAGGGTTTTCTGAGACTGAGGGTGCGTGACTTGCCCAAGGTCACCCAGTGGGTTTTCATAGCCAAGCAGGTATACAAATCTTGGTCTCCTGATTCGTAGTCCAACATTCAAACCACTATGCCATCTGGCTCTGTGCCTTCTACCTTACCAAGCATTATTGTGTTTTCTAGTGAGTCATGTCTTCTCATGATATGGCCAATGTTCAACAGTCTCAGTTTAATCATCTTGGTTTCAAGGGAGTGCTCAGGCTTGAGTGACTCTAAGAACCATTTATTTGTTTGTTTTTAGCAGTCCACTCTATCCATAGAACTCTTCTACAGCACCACATTTCAAATGAGTAGATTTTCTTACGATCAGCTTTCTTCACTGTCAGGCTTTCACAACCATAAATAGAAACAGAAAATATGATAGTACAGACAATCCTAACTTTTGTATTCAATGAGATATCTCACTTCAGGATATTGCCAGTGTCATGGACCAGGAGTCAGCTTTTCCAGGTGAACAGCAGCCTCAAAGGAGGGCAAGCAAATGCAAGCACACCAAGAACTCATCAGGCCATAAGGGAAGAGGGCATGAATGACAGACAGCTTGCTCCAGCCTTTTTAAGGTGGGCAGAGGGCAGTAGCCTGATGCCAGAAACAACATGCCTGTTTTGTTGGCCCTCACCATTGTGATCTGCACCAGGCTCTAGACCTCCTGCTTTGTTGTTGACCTGGACTCTTTGACCCCTGGGCTGCTTGGTCTTGCTTTTTGCCAGATTCCTGACACGAAGAATGAATTTTGGATGGATTTCTACTACAACTCTCCTAGACAGGCAAGCTAGTCAGGACTGTGAAACTGTTTAGTCTGCTTGCCTTTAGCCAGCTCTCCTCTGTTGCCTGGCCATGGGAGGCCAGCTACGACAGGTTAATTCCTTCATAGGTACACCCTTCCAATCACAGTCTTCTGATTTCTTGACTGCAGTCCCTATTCTGATTAATGACTGAGCCAAAGTATGGAAAATCATGAACTATTTCAATGTCTTCATTGCCCACTTTAAAGTTATGTAAAGTATCTGCCATCATTTTTATTTGTTTTCTTCATATTCAACTATAAACCTGACTTTACATTTTCTTCCTTCACTTTCTTCAGTAATTTTTCTAGTAATTGTCTTTGCTATTTGCTGCTAGTAGTATAGTGTCATTTGCATATCTTAAATTGTTGATGTTCTTTCTTCCAATTTTCATTCCTCCTTCCTCCGAGTCTAATCCTGCTTTAAGTATGATGTGTTCAGCATACAAGTAAAACAGAGAGGATTATAAAAGGCAGCCTTGCCTGACCCCCTTGGCAATTGGAAAGCATTCTATTTCTCCGTATTCTGTCCTAACAGTAGCCTCTTGTCCTGAGTACAGGTTTAATCAAATTAAGACAGTCAAATGTTGTGGCACACGCATTTCTTTAACAGCAATCCATACTTTTCATTATCAATAACAATCAAAGCCTTCGACTTCACAACAACCAAACAGTTTGCTATAATATAGAAAACACAGGCTGATTTCTTTTGAAATTCTTTGGTGTGTTCCATTATCCAACATATGTTTGCAATATGATACTTAGTGCCTCTTCCTTTCCTGATCCTAGCTTGGACACCTGGTATTTCTTGTTTCATATATGGTAAAAGTATTTGTTATAGAATTTTGACCATTACTTTGCTTGCATGGAAAATTAACACAATGGTCCTATGGTCCCTGGTGTCCCCTTTCTTGGGGATTGGAATGTACATTGAGCATTTCCAATCCATGGACCACTGTTGTTTTTTTCCCATATTTGTTCACAGATTTTAGTTAGAACTAGAGTAGACTCTGTCTCGGTAGATTAAAGCAGCTCTATTGGTATTCCATCTGTTCCTAGTGATTTATTTCTCCCAAGTGCCCTGAGTGCAGGTTCCATTTCATTTTCTAAAACTGGAAGTTCATCTTCATATGGTTCTTCCTCAAATGAATCTGTCACCCTTTCATCTCTTCTATATAGTTGTTCCATGTATTTTTTCCTATTGTCTTTTTAATTCTACTTGGTCATGTAATGTGTTCCCCTGCTGTACACAGAGTATCTCCATTCTTGGTTGAAATTTCACTTTGATTTCTCAGACCTTGTGAAAGAGGTGTCTTGTTCTTCCTTTTTTGTTGTCACCTTCTATTTCTCTCCATTGATTATTATAGTTCTCCTTGTCCCTGTGTACAAGTTGTTGAACAGTTGCATTCAGGATTCTGACTCTATGTCTGTCACCTTTTACTTTTGCTTCTCATCTGTCATTAACTGCTTGAAGAGTTTCATTTCTCTTCCACTGAGGTTTCTCTTTCCTTTTGGATACAGAGAGTCTCTTTTTGTATTCCTCCCTGACAATGTCAGGGTTCTTCTGGCTCTCAGTCAATTAGGCTTGATAGTGCAAATCTATTTTTCACATTATCTTTAAATTCTATGGGGATGCTCTTCATGTTGTATTTTGACATGGTGGTTCGTTTAGTGTTCTTCTTTAGCTTTAATTTTTGATAGCAGTGTTTCATGGTCTGTGCCACTAGCTGTTCCTGGTCTCATTTTTTCAGAGAGAATAGAGCTTTTCCATCTCTTGCTTCCAATTATGTAGTGTATTTGATTTCTATATTGGCCTTTGGGTGATGTCTGCATATAAACTTCTAGGTTCTTGGGTTGCTGGAAGAATTTGTTTTCAAGGAACAAACTGTTGGCCTCACAAAATTCAGTCAGTCCTGCCTCATTTCTTGATCCTAGACCAAATTTGCCTACAATCTTTGATTCTGCTCTGTTTCTAACTTTTGCATTCAAATTATTAACAAGAAGTCCTGTTTGGTGTGTGATCAATTGCCTCCTGGACTCTGGCATAGAACCTTTATTTATTTTTTTTCTTTTTCTTCTGCCTCCGTACTTGGAGCATAAACTTGGATTAAGGTTATATTGATGGGTTTTCCCTGAAGTCTTATTGACATGATTCAGTCAGACTTTGCATGATATCCTTTGACTGCTTTTGCTACATCTTTCCTCATTATAAAGGCCACCCCATTACTTATTAGATATTCTTGTCCTGAGTAAAACACTATGTAATTATCTGACTGAAAACGTCCCATTCCTGTCCACTTTCACTTGCTCACCCCAAGTATTGCAATGCTGATACATTCCTTTTCTTGTTTTACTATGTCTAGCTTCCCCTGATTTATGCTTTTCACATTCCATTATCCTATAATATGTGTTGTGCAACTTTGGACTTTCCTTTCATCTCTAAGCATGGCAACAGCTGAACATCCTTTCAGCTTGAGTCCAGTTGCATTATTAACCATAGCACTACTTGTAGTTGCCCTCTGCTGTACCCCAGTAGCTCGTTGAGTGCCATCTGACCTGGGGAGTTCAACTTCTGGCATTACCTCTTGTTTCATTCTGGATTGTCTCTTTGTAGGTGTTCTGTGGTGAAAGACATTTAAAAGGATTTTAATGTGCCTTCATCTGCACAGTACTTGTCTCTGAGAGATCCTCCACCAGTGTCACCCTCCACTACTGCTGCTGCCCAGTAGCTTTCGGCACATTTAGTCTGGTTCATCAGCAAAAACCTATCTGACCATCAATGTATCGTAGCCTCTTGCTTCACAGAAGCATGCAGTCTCACCACCATGAAAAGGTAGTGCCATTAGAAAACAGCATTTACCACCTTTACTAGAAAAGCACTCCCTGACTTTCTCGGGTGCGTGATTTGCAGGTCATGTTGGGGAAAAGTGAGGCAAGGGCTATTTTGCTCCACTGATGGAGGCTTCTCCTTTCCAGAAGCATATGCAATTTCTTGAATTCTGGGGAAAGACAGGAAAACCTTCCAATTGGGGTCTTCCTATGGATTTGAGGGTATGACTTGAGTTTCAGGCAGTCTTGATTCAGTCTACAAATTGGCTGAAGCCAGTCTCCTGTAATCCTCTCAACATTCAGCAGAGAGCTTGTCCAGAGAAAACAGAGGAGTGGGGTAGCAGGAACAATGGAAGGCTGCTGCTGTGAATCCCCAGTGAAGAGATGGCAGCAGTGAGAGCAGTCACAGAATGACAAAGTAGCAGTAGCAATGTTTGGGAGCAGCAGCAGCAGCTATCTTGCCTGAGCATTTTGAATGGCAGCAGTATCAGGATATGGAGCAGAGATAAAACAGAAGACAGCTAAAACAGTCTGAGAGTTGGTAGCCAGCTGCTCTCCTGAGAACAGCACTCTTTCAAAGCTATAGCCAAGGAAGCTATTAGGTAAGGATGAAGTTTCAGGACAGCATGTGTAAGCAACACACAAGGCAAATTGCCTGGTATTGGGAAATCCATATCAGAATGACGTGCCCCCACCCCCATACTGGGATTGTCAAGAGAAGCACTCTTAGCCCACCACTTGTAAACGGGCTTCTCCAGCAGCCACTGTAGGCTATCACTGAATAACATATATAACAAACTCTTACAAGGGTTTGTGTGGGGCTCAACCAGGTTTCCCCATGATAAAACAGAATTTAATTTCTTGGCATAGGCCTGGGCAGCCAAAGGGCCTAGTAATTTATTCTAGAAGCTAATGTTGAGAATTCAGATCCCCTGATGAATTGGTCAGGCAGCATGCCTAGCATGCAAAAGGTCTGTACCCACAGAGTATTTTATTTTATTTTTCATCAGCAATTCACCTTCTTTGCTTTCCCCAAACTGTTTGCTAACTCAGGGAGCTGCATTTACTTCAGCACAGGCATTGGCAGGGTATGTTCTATCCAATTAGGATGGATCTAATGGATTTCTTAAATCCTTTAAGTAAGATGATGGTCCCAAACACACTTACTTCAATAAGTTCCACTTGATATCAAAGTAGGTTAGAAATCTAGCTACGGTCCTGAGAGTAAAGCACATGAGATGTCCATAGGACTTTGTTTTGAAGTAGGATTGAGTTGTAACTTAATTTATTTTAGGCTATTTAGAGTAGGTTTGCCACACTTTGTGATGTTCTTACTGAATGTAATGGGGCTAGATTGCCTCCAGAAGTTATTGGAGTTTGTAGTGATTCAGATGGAGCTACTGGCCTTTATTGTTACTAAAACATGTTAGGATATCTGGAGGGGTTGGGAGTTGTTTGTTTTACAGTAAGTAAATTTGTTGATTATTAGCCTTGCAGACTGTTAACTGTTAGATCTGGTGCACAAACATGGCACAATACATGAATTTAATTTTGTTTGAATTTTTCTTTTAGATTATGCATGAGTTATTCCTCTTTAGGCTGAAGTCCTGGGAATGAGTCCCACCTTAATGCAATGATATATGAAGTAGATATAAACAGGACTGTTCCACAAATCTATTCTCATGGCATAGGAAGGCTTCTTAGGATGAAATAATCATATAGCAGCATTGGGCTCAGAATAGCCATGTAATTTCTTGGGTTAAAGTCAGCAAGTTCATAGCACTTGTCATAAACTGTAATAGATTTGCATACACTGATGAACAGTTTTTTTGACATTAGAACAAACTTAAATGGCATTTTGAAAAAAGGGAGATTATCAGAGATGCTGGAGAGAGTGTATGTTATAGAACAGGACTAATGAATATGCTGGCTCTCCCATTTCTTTTCAAAGTGAACCATGTAATAAAAAGGTTTTTTCTTAATCCATGAACTGCAGACTGGTTTTCTCCTGAACTTCTTTGGGCTTGCTCTCTCAGCCAATGTATGCTTGCAATATGATCTTTAGTGCCTCTTCCTTGTGTAGTATTATTTCCAAAGTTTGTTGGTAGAATTTTGTTCAATTGAATGGATTCTGTCTCTGTTGATATGGGCAGCTGTGTTACTATGCCCTTGGTTTCTGGGATTTGTTTCTTCCTAGTGCTTTCAGAGCAATCTGTGATTTACCTTCTATAACAGTGGTTCTTTATCAGATAATTCGTTCATCTTTTCATATAGGCCTTCAGGTACTGTTTTCACTGAGTTTTGTTTTTCTGTGTTCATATAATGTGTTCCCCTGTGTGTAATATAACATCTCTACTTGTGGTTTAAATTTCTGTTGAATTTCAGGAAAATGAGTGTAGCTTAGTAGCAAAACATCTGCTTTGTGTATGGAAGGTCCTGGCCCTAAATTTTCAATGGGATGGGTGGGACGATACAGGGCTTTCAGATCTTTACAGTTGTCAGTTAGTGCTGGTGTGTGAAAGCAATAAATCTGCTATCAAGTCAGTTTCCCTGGGTTCAAGATTCCTGAGAAGATTCCTTGTTATATGTGCAGTAGTGAGGACTTTTGTGGACACGGACCGGACATTCCCCTCTCCTCCCATGTAATGACAAAGATGCAGACACAATGTATCTTCACAAAATTATATTGGTACATAATGATGAGTAATGTATAGAAGAGAATATATATTTTCATTGTCAATAAAAAGGCCACAACTTTGATAACAACTGTAAATGTTTGGCACAAATTGCATGGGTCCAGATTCTGTCATTGACCAACCCACCGTTGGTCAATGGTCCTGCTGTCAGTTGCCACCGAAGCCTCAGCACATGGAGGGGAGGAGTCCTGGCCAAGTTCCACCTGCATGATGACCCTCTCCTCCCCTGTGAAACAAACCCAAGAAAAGGGGGATCTCTGTGAATTTGAACTTGAACTTAACCTTGAACTTGACAGAGACCCCTCCCCCTGTTGCTTACCCTGGATCAGGACCCATGCCAACCACCCCTGTAAGCTATGACAGAAGAAAAAAAATAAAATATAGAAATTACATGTAGTACTCCTACCAACAAAACCTGCAATGGTAACAAAGGGAGGGAGAGTGTTTTGCTTATTATATGACAAAAGGAGAGAGTGCAAAAAAATTGGGAGCAAATATTGTGCTCCAGGAACCTTCTGGATCTGGACAAAGTTTACAAAATGGGGTTTGGGGAAATAAAAGTGTTGAGAAGTACTTTTTTGGTTTTGAAAAATAAGATTTTTAAAAAATAATATTATATGGTGCAACAAAAGCCCTGAAACCTATTTAACAGATGAATTGCCTCTTCTGGAGGCGATTCACCCTTTTTATGGCAGTGGGAAAGGGTGGTCCAAGATCTCTGTAGAGATTGAGGGCCACAGATACACCTTCTGAGGGCCTAACACACTCCTGAGGCTGCACTTTGCCCACTGTTGTCATACAGCAAAGACTCTAGACCAAGGAATACACTGCTTCGTAGTGTGGTGGAGTCTCCTTCTTTGGAGGTTTTTAAACAGAGGCTTGATGCTCATCTGTCAGGAATGATTTGATTGTTTATTCCTGCATGGCAGGGGAATAGACTGGATGGCCCTTGAGGTCTCTTCCAACTCTATGATTCTATGATTCTATGAATGCTACAACTCTGGGGCTGGCTTATATATGCAGCCCCGGTACCATAAAGCAGCCACTGTAAAGTGATTGCTGTAAAATGTTACAAAAGGCAAGGTCATCTTGCCACATGTCCAGAAGACCCTCCCCTTCTGCAGGGGCCAGCCAATTAGGGTGAGGGAGGCCTGCTCCCATCGGCCGGCCTTTCTTGGCCTTTTCCCCAGTTAGCAAAGCAGGCTGGGATGAAGACGCCCCAACATGGCGGCCCCCATGCCAGCAGCAGCTGGGGCTGCTTGGAGGCAAAGGAGAGTCGAGAGGGCTGCAAAGAAGGGCATTGGCCAAGGCCGGCAGCCCTCTTTTATTAATATATGTAGTGTGCCATAAAAACATTATCTTTGTTTCTATTTCTGCTAATGGGTTTGAATTTGTGAATATAATTACATTCAGCCATCTCTCTTTCTAGTCCTCCTTTGTAATCTCCTTGTTTAAGGACCATGACCTGTAAATCCCTTACTGTATGACTAGGGAGGTTGAAATATTCTACAACTGTTTTTTTTTTTTTAATATTGCCAATTCTAATGTCAGATTCCTGTCCATACAATTCACATTTGAATGCACATCTCAATGTGGATGGTATCTTTTGTTTCTAGAATGATGCATTGAGGAATGTCTGTAGCTCAGTGGCAGAGCACTTGTTTTACATGTAAAAGGTTCCAGGTTTAGTTCCTACAATCTCCAGATAAGGTTAGGAAAGGACCCTGCCTAAAATCCCTGTCAGCCACTGCCAGTAGTGCCAATAGGGTTAGATTGTTCTTATTGTATACAGAGCAACTTTCTGTTTCCCCATTAGTAGGCTAGGTTGTGCAAGGATACTCTTTTTTCCTCCTGAGGGTAAGTCCATTTTAAATAGAAGGGCTGCTTGAGATTAGTGGTTGCACCCATAAAATCATAACTCTTGCTTTAGAAATCGAATCTGCCTGATTATTGTAGCATGGGCAGGGCCAGTTTAAGGCACCAGCAGCATCAGCATCCGCAGGGGGACCCATCATTGGGGGGGGGGCGTAGTAACCCTCCTCCTACAAAAACATTATTAGTAATAATATGAATATCCTGTACTATGAATAGCTTAGGCTGAGTTAGGTTACATTGACCTGAGATAAACTTATGGAGCCCCCAATATAAAGCATTGCAGGGGCCCCCAAAATTCCTTAAACTGGTCCTGAGCATAGGAGCCTGATGGCAAACACTGATTTCTTAAGTGTGTCTGGATTCAGGCTTAAATCTAAAGTGCTGTTGCTTTGATTTACTGATCTGACTATTAACAGCCTGGAAATAATAAAGTCCATGCAATAGCAACACATCCCCCCGCAGTGCAGTGCATCCTGAATGAATGAAAGGTTGCATTAGCTTTGGTGCTATTGTTTGGTGCTGTAAACTGCATAGACCTCAAGCTTCCATACCTAATATTTTTGGTTGCAATGACATTATGTATTATCAAATGCTTCCCCTTTATTTTACTCTTAAATATCCTAAAAGGACCACCCATACTATGGATTCACATTGGGCTGAAAAACTGATCTCTATGGGGGATGTTTCATTTGTCAAAAACCATACAAGAAAAGGAGGAGGAAAGAAGGAGGAAAACCCCCATGTTCCTTTGTCTCTGAAATTATAAGGTGCCAAGCATTTCATCCCCCCCCCCACTATACACTAAATGGTACTTTCAAAAGTTTCAAAGGCATAAGGTTGGGCATAGGACATGAATCTATTTGTCATTAATAATTCAGAGTTCACAGAAATTGCAAAGAAAAAGGCTCTCAGTACTGGTTTGTGCATTACTGCAAGATGCAATGCTTTGATTAGCTGTTAACAGCCTTTCTCTGATCAGGATCCAAACATCGATTTTTTAGCAAGTTGGATAAAGGAGATGGGAAGATGCAAATGTGGAAGGGGTTGTAGCCATTCCTAGAGGTGTTCTTTTTGGTTAACAGTAAAGCAGTAGTTGGGAGTATAAACCATTTATCTGAATTCATTGAAAATAGAGCTGCTCTCAGAAGTATAGGAAAACATATCAAAGGATGGATCTTTGAGAGCGATTTGAAGATATATAAGAGAGTCCTAGTTAATCACACCAACAGTTCTCATAGTGAAGCTTCCCTGTTTGGGCCATAATTGGTCAGCTAGAGGCATCAGGGAAGCTGAAAAGGAGGATATGAAGGAATCATCTGTCTTTCCCACCACCATCAGTAATCAAAGGCATTTATTTAGGAGAGGAATCTAGTGGTGTGCTTATTTATATTGCCTGTAAAGTTTTGGGCTAACCACCTTTCTCTATTTTCAATTGTAACAAAATGTGTGCAATTGAAATAATGCCTCAGCACATGTGTTTAAACTTGTCACATGCTTCTCTTTCCTTTCTCATCCTTCCCGCTGTCAAATGTAGATGGCAGACTGTCCTAAACCTGTCTTTCATTTCACTCTGCTGAGTGGCATGTACATTGATGGCACTACGTAAACAAAATGACAACCAATAATAATAGCAACACTATCTTCCATGGCTTGAAACATTTCTGTTATTTTTTTTTAAAAAAAAGGATAGTTGCTTTTTAAATACATAACTTACTAACTATTCTTTCTTTTTTTAATGGACCATCTGCACAATATAACATAATAATAATAATAATAATAATAATAATAATAATATTTATTTATACCCCGCCACTCTGTTAAAACAATCGGGGCGGCTTACAAACATTAAAATACAATACAGATAAAATCCCCAAACACCCCCCACCCTACTCCACCCTCCCCCATAAAAAAATATTAAACAATTATAAATTAAAACCAACTGATCAAAAAATAACAATTAAAAACAATAAATACAATAAAATACTATAAATGGCCAGCGGACTAAAAGAAGCCAGGATCCTCTGAGGCCGGGATCTAATTAGGAAAGGCCTGCCGAAAGACATCCGTCTTTAGTGCTTTTTTAAAGCTACTCAGGGTTGTTATCTGATGGATCTCGTTCGGCAGGTCATTCCACAATTTGGGGGCGATTACCAAAAAGGCCCTCTGGGAGGTTGCAGACAGCCTAGATTTTTGTGGCTGAAGCAAATTCCTCCCAGAGGACCGGAGTGCATGGGGAGGATTGTATGGGAGGAGGCGGTTCCAGAGATAAGTTGGACCCAAGCCATTTAGGGCTTTAAAGGTAATAACCAACACCTTATACTGGGCCCGGAAACTGATAAGCAGCCAGTGGAGAGATCTTAACACTGGAGTTATATGGTCTCTCCGAGATGTTCCCGAGATCACTCTGGCTGCCATATTTTGTACCAACTGAAGTTTCCGGACCAAGCATGAGGGCAGCCCCATGTAGAGGGCATTGCAGAAATCTAGACGAGAGGTTACCAACGCGTGCACCACAGTCTCGAGGTCCTTTACTTCCAGGAAATGGCGCAGCTGGCATATCAGCCGAAGCTGATAACAGGCGCTCCTGACTGTCGCATTCACCTAACTCGTCATCTGAAGCGATGAATCAAGGAGCACCCCCAGACTGCGAACACAGTCCTTAACGGAGACCATGACCCCATCCAGGACTGGAGGTTGCAACCCAACTCCTGGTTTCGGGGCCGCTACCATGAGCACCTCTGTTTTGTCTGCATTTAATCTCAATCTGTTTTTCCTCATCCAGTCCATTACTGCTTTAAGACAGTCATTAAGAGGAGAGACACCATCGAAATTCGAGGCTGACGATCGGGACAAGGAGAAATAGATCTGGGTGTCATCAGCGTACTGATAACACCCAGCCCCATAACTCTGAATAATCTCACCCAGCGGCTTCATATAGATGTTAAACGGCATCGGGGACAGGATGGCGCCCTGCGGAACACCACAAGTAAGCTCCTTTCTGCTGGAGCAACTGTCCCCGAGCAACACCCTCTGGGACCTGCCCGAGAGGAAGGACCGGAACCACTGGAGCGCAGTGCCTCTGATTCCTAACCCTCTCAGGCAATCCAAAAGGATGCTATGATCTATCATATCGAAAGCCGCTGAGATGTCCAAAAGCACCAACAGGGTCACGCTACCCCTGTCGATGCTTAGACGCAGGTCGTCGGTTAAAGCAACCATGGCAGTCTCAACTCCAAATCCCATCCTGGAGCCAGTTTGAAATGGGTCTAGATAATCGGTTTCATCCAAGACCACTTGGAGTTGAAGCGCAACTGCCCTCTCGATCACTTTGCTCAAGAATGGTAACATAGAAACTGGCCTATAGTTGTTCATGTCCAGGGGGTCAAGGGAAGATTTTTTTTCAGGAGCGGCCTAAAGTCTGCTTCCTTTAAACAAGGTGGAACACACTCTTCTCTGAGGGATGCATTGATGATGTCCTTAAGGAACACCATCAAGGCAGTCCCCCCCCGGATGGCCAGCCATGAAGGGCAAGGATCAAGAGGGCAGGTCGTCTTCTTCACCCTACCAAGTAGCTTGTCCACATCCTCGGTACTCATAGATTGAAATTAATCCAGTAAACTCACATCAACGGAGTTGCTGGACACCTCGTCAATTTTTTCTGTCAAATTACTGGCATCTAAGTCGGCTCTTATCTGAGAGATTTTATCTGCAAAGAAATTGTTAAACGTGTCACAGCAGGCTGTCGTTGGGTTAAGCAACGGGTTCTGCGCAGGAATAACCTGCGTCAACTCCGTTACCACCCTAAACAGCTCTGCTGGACAGGACTCTGCAGATGCAATACATGCAGAGGAGAAGGATCTCTGCGCTGCATGTATTGCCTCTCGATAGGACCAAAGAAAGTTCCTATGACGAGTCCTGTCGAATAAGATTCGAGTTTTCCGCCAGTTGCGCTCTAGTCGTTGTCCAACCTGCTTCATTTTCCTAAGCTCTGTTGTATACCATGGCTTACGGTTTGGAGCGGGTTGGAAGGGACGCTTGGGAGCGATCGTGTCAATAGCCTTGGTAAGGTCTGTGTTCCAGGTATTAACCAAAGCTTCGACAGGGTCACTGGCGTTACCAACCATTAAACCCTCCAAGGCTTTCTGGAATCCTCTTGGTTCCGTTAGCCTTCGAGGGTGGACCATTTTAATGGGTCCACCACCCCCGGTGGGGCGGGAAGAGACTCTTAGTTCAGTCTTGACCAGGAAATGATCCGTCCATGACACTGCGGTGGTTTTTATAACCTCCGCCCACGGATATTCCTGCTCCGTACTAAAGACCGCATCGAGGGTATGACCCGCACAATGTGTGGGCCCGACAACCATTTGGGATAGTCCCATGTTTGTCATGGTTTCCATGAACTCCCGAGCCGCACCAGTCAGATTTGTCAAGCTGGTCTCGAGTTGAATGTTGAAGTCACCCAAAACTAAAAGTCTGGGTGACTCCAACAGCAGCTCTGAGACCAGCTGTGTCAGCTCGGTTAGGGAGTCTGCTAGACAACGGGGTGGTCGGTATACTAGCAGAATCCCCAAACTATCCCTGGTCCTCAGGCTAAGGTACATACACTCAAAGAGGACTGTGTTTTGGACAGGTATCCTGGTCAAGGTCAGATTGTTCTTATAAACCAGTCACTCCGCCCCCCCCCGCCCACTTCCCCTCACCTGCTCACTGACAGAATACCCGGCTGGGAGGGCCTGTGCCCAGGTGACAGTGCTATCCTCTCCCAGCCAGGTTTCTGTGAAGCAAGCCAGGTCGGCATCCTCATCCAAGAGAAGATCGTATATAATATGAGTTTTATTCTTAACCGACCTGGCATTGCAGAGGAGCAAAGTAAGGTTCTGTGGAATGGTTGGTACGCTCTCCAATCCATTCCGGGAAACAGGGTGAATTGAAGGTGGGATAGCTAACAAACAGCGATCCCGCCTTCTTTTGTAACATCTGTTCACGCTGTTCCGACCATACCTCCCTTTCCCCAGCACAACTCCAATTTCCGCCCCCACTCCATTCCCGGCCTCAGCTGACTCCAATTGCAGGCTTAGAGTCCTTCTGGCTGCTGGCTGGTGTTCCTGAGGGGTGTGGACCATGGCCCCTCCCGCTGCTGCCTCGCTGCCCAGAAGTCCTCAGGCCCCCACTACAGCCTCCTGGCCCGGTGGAATGGGGTGAAATGCTGCTGCAGGCTGGAGAACCCCTGGCTTGCTGGCTGGTGTTCCTGAGGGGGTAAGAGTGGTTTAAAACACCAGCCACTCCTGGCCACGCCCCCTCCTGCTGCTGCCTCGCTGTCCAGAAGTCCTCAGGGCCCCACTACAGCCTCCTGGCCCCGGTGGAATGGAGTGAAAGGCTGCTGCAGGCTGGAGAACCCCTGGCTTGCCTCCAGACCCTGCAAAACCATGTCCCAGAGGTCAAGGCCTTTATCTTATTGATATTACTGAATTCCCCTGCATGGTGCAATTCATAGCTGACCTGAGCATTGGATGGGTATTCAGGAACAACACAGAAAATCAAGTGTGCACACACATATGTAAACATACATATATGTGTACACATCGCACACCCCACAATACCTTATACATGCACACGTGACATACACTTATACTTCTCTCTCATTCTCTCATGTATGCACATGCACCCACAAACAGTCACACACATACCCAAAATCCCAATTTAATTCACTGAGATGGGTGGAAAGTTTACTCTCATCCCAGAAACATTGAGTGGTATCATTGGGAGGCAGGCAAAGCAAAAGCCTCCCCACATTGGATTGATGCTGATGTTGATTACTAAAGGGAGAAACAGGCTTCACCTCATATTAATGCTAGTACCTCTGGTATCAACATAGTGTAAGCACCTAGTACATATGTCATATCCTCAAGTTCTACACATAGGGGGGATATAGGTATATACGGAGGAATAAAAATCACAAAAACATTTTCACCCAATGTCTTCTAGTTGACTGGGGCTTCTAAATCTGACACCAATTCATTGTCTGGCTTGTAATAAACAATTCAGGCACAGTTTACTCATTCAGATGTCATAGGAAACTGTGATTTCAGTAGCTTGGACAAAAGGTGAAAAAGGCCTGGGGATTAAAGCCCTGGTGCCCTGGGAACCCTGGTGGCACAGTGGTTAAATGCCGTACTGCAAGCCACCACGTTGCAAGTTCTATTCCAGCGGGCTCCAAGGTTCACTCAGCCTTCCATCCTTTCGTAGGTCAGTAAATTGAGTACCGAGCTTGTGGGGGGAAATTAGCTAACACACATTGGAAACTGTTTAATGCAGTGTAGATATGTAAATAGCTATTGCTTAAAACAATTTGTAAGCTGCTCTGATAGCCTTGTGGCTGAAGAGCAGGATATAAATAAATAAATAAATAAATAAATATAAAGGTGTGGAGAGAAGGGATGTATTAAAATCAGAGAGTTCAGATATCTGGCTTTTTACTAGACATTTGATGCTTGAATAGGGACTATCACTGAATGCCAACTTAAATCCGAAGGACGCTCACCAATGCCTCCTCTTCATCCTGGAGAGAAGTGACTAGTGGGGTACCATAGTGGGCTCAGTGCTATTCAACATCATTATCAATGACCTAGATGATGGAATAGAGGACATGCTTATCAAATTTGCAGATGACACCATGGGCTACCTAATGCCCTGGAGGAGGGGATCAGAATTCAAAATGACAGCTGGGCAAAAACTAACAAAATGAATTTCAACATAGAGAAATATAAGGTAGTACACTTAGACAGAAAATGAAAAGCACAGATGTAGGATGGTCTTGACAACAGTAAATGTGAAAGGGATCTAGGAGTCTTAGCAGATTTTGTTCAGTAACTTCTTACAGTTTGTAGTAATGAGCAGGAACAAAGTTAGTGTCCGTTGCTGTAATTCACTAATTTTCAGTAGAATGGGGATGGGTTGTCTCATTAATGGGTATGTATGTGGACTTCGTCTGAGCAATGGAAAAGGAAAAGGGAATGGTCACATGGTTGGCTATCTCATGTTGCAGCTGGAAAGGATTGGTTTGTAATACCTTTTGCATTTTTCTTAGTTTTCAAGGTGTAGTATCTGAATGGGCCACGAGGGGGAACAGACACCCCCCCGGATCTTGAAGAATGGTAGATCCGGGGGAGGTGTTTTAATGATGGGCATGGAGATGAGCGCAGGGGTTGGCCAGGGTTTCTAGTCCTCTAAATAAATAAATAATAATATAATAATAATAAATATATATTATATTTATTTATATATATTATTTATATATTATTATGTAGAGAGAGAAAGAACCTCGGTTTCTAGTTCTCTAAATAATCTCATTGCTTTACTTGCTTCTTTTGTTTGCTCCAAAAGTTATGTGTGTGCATGTGGGGACTGTTTCCTGCTTTAACGGTCTGGAATTTCTTTTGCAAATGAGTTGAAATTGTGTTAAGTTTATAATCAAATTATAGCAAAAAAAACCCCACATATTTTTGTTGCTGTTAGACTGTTGTACTCAGACTAACCATTGAGGTATACAACTGACTCTGTGACTCAGTTTCTTTCTCTCTGCTTGATATACTTTGCAGGATTTCTATAAAGAATGTATGAAAAAGAGGATGGCTATGTAAACCACACTGAATTCTTTGGAGACAAGACAAAATATAAACTTTTTTTTTTTAAAAAAAAACAAATTATTACAGAAACTATGGTTTCTCTAATTGAATTACCAGGGCTATAATCCAATCTTGACCATTTTAAAGCTCTTTTTTTAATATAATGTTATACCAGCATACTTGCAGGTCAGTTCCTATGATGTATTTCATCTGTGATGATATACATGCAATTCATACAGAGATATGTAAATGTTGAAGCCATCTTAAATCACTAGAATGCAGAGACCAAGAATGGATCAGAAAACTGGCCCTACAAAATTCACCAAGATTCCTATCAAACATGGAGAGAAAGATTCAGAGGTTCAAGCTGGGTCCAGAAAAGGTAGAGGCACTAGGGACCACATAGCAAACATACACTGGAGAATGGAGCACAGCATGAAATTCCTGGGGGGGAAATCAGTACGTGCTTTATAGACTACAGCAACACCTTTGATTGCATAGATCATGAGAAAGTTTGTATTGCTCTAAAAGAAATGGCTGTACCAACATACTTGATAGTCTTGTTTTGCAACCTGTACCCATAAGGTCACAGTAAGAACGGAATATGGAGAAACAGAATAGTTCCCAATTGGAAAGGGAGTAAGGCAACATTGCATTCTATCACCAAACTAGTTCAACTTGTATGCAGAAAGCATCATGTGCAGAGCAGGTTTAGAGTCAGAGGAAGGAGGAGTGAAGATTGGAGGAAGGAACTTTAACAATCTTGTCTATACAAGGGAGGAAAATAAGAACACGCCCCAAAAGGTAGGCATTTACAATGATGTGACCTGTCTACACAGCCAGAAGAGCCCCCCTAAACTCTACATAACTCCTAGCTAGGCTGGCAGCCGTGAGTGATTTACTCATTATTTTAAATCTGCCACCACCATTTTTTTTTAAAAAAAGTCTACCATGGTACATGGTACAAGTGATTCTTTGTATTTACAAAGAAATAAAGAAAAAAAGGGTATAAGATCATTGTTTGTTCGACTTGCTGGCCCTCGCTGAGCCAAAAATCCAACTTGGTGGCCTCAGCCACTTACCCTCTTTCCTAGCTCCACCCCATGCTTATCCAGCCAATCAGATTATATTGCCTGTTCATATCTGTGCAAATTTGGTCATCCAAATGATTGTACATTTGAATGTTGTATAGAGCTTTTTAAAAAATCCATACAACACCCCGGATGCAACACACAATAACTTTGCAGTGTATTACACTGCCCTCTTCTGTAATTTAATCTTGTCTCTAACTAATTTGGCTATAAACCCAAGACCCTGCACACTGACAAGGGCACAGAGTTTGTCAATGCTGAATTGACATGGCAATCCTAAAGGAACATGGCAGTGAACATCAAACTAGGCAGTTTTACACTGCAGAACAGAATGGATTTGCAGAGAGAATTAACCAAACTCTGAAAGAGATGGCAGTTGCCATGCTTTAAGAAGCTAACAGGTCTAAAAGCTATTGGTCTGAAGCCATTATGACTGCCACATATTTATGTAACAGACTGCCAACCAGATCTAGAGATGCAACCCAATTTCAGTTATGGCATGGAGTTAAAACTTAACTGAACCATTTCAAAGTTTTTGGAAGCAAAGCATATACCTACATTCCCAAGCAGAAAAGAGACAATCTTGACTGTAGAAGTGAAGAGGGAATTTTTCTTGGTCATGCTAAAAATGCTTACAGAATCTTAAATCCAGATGGACACACAGTAAAATTAACAAGTGCTGTTTATGTTGATGAAAAACCACAGTCCAAAACTAATCCAAACAAAGATGTCTATCCAGATGTATTTGCAGTGGAAGAAGATTCCCACCAGCAGCCACAGCATGTGGAGTTCTTCCATCCTTCAGATGCCTTGCATCCAGAAGGGGCTACACAAACAGAGGACCTGCCAGTAGATGAGGAACTGGATGGCATGCAAGAGGTGGAGCGAGGTATCCAAGTCCAGGTGAAAAGGTCAGAAAACTGCATTAAATGTGTGCCACCTGACAAACTCTCTTATCTAGCCATAGAAGAAATTCTTCAACAACCTTCTGATTGGCAAAAGATCAAGGGACTGCCAAAGCCAGATTCTGAGAAGTGGGTGCAAGCAGCTACTGAGGAGAGGCAATCTCTATAATAAAAATAAGACATGGAATTTGACAGAATTGCCAAAAGATAAAAGGGCAATTGGCTGTAGATGGGTCTTTACAACAAAGCAGAATGCAGAAGGGGAAACTGAGAGCTATAAAACAAGACTTGTGGCTAAAGGCTGCAGTTAACAGTATGGCAAGATTACAATGAGACCTTTTCCCCTGCAGTCATACATACAACCATTAGGACTCTACTGGCTGTTGCAGCTTCCAAGAATATACATGTTCAACATCTTGATGTGAAGACTGCTTTTCTTTATGGGCATCTAGATCAAGACCTGTACATGGAGCAGCTTCCAGGATTCAAAATTTCCGGAAAAGAGCATCTTGTATGCAAATTGAGAAAGAGCATTTATGGCTTGAAACAGACCACCAGAGCATGGCGTGAAAAACCAAACCAGCTCCTTATCCAGGAGGGATTCATTCCAGGCACTGTTGACAAATGTGGCTACAAAAGGTTCTGAGATATTTAGTGGATTTATATTACAAGTTATGTTGATGATCTGATCCTATGCAGTCAAGACAAAGCAGATAGTGAAAAGATTATCCAGAATCTCAAGAAAGAGATAGATATTAAGAACTTGGGAGATATCCCACACTATCTTGGAGTACAAATAGAAAGAAGAAGTAACTCCAGGAACCTCTTAAAATGGTCCAGGCAACATTAAATGGTAGCAGAGTAAATGTTCCTTCAGGCATCAGAACAAAGGCAAAGACACAGGTTTATGACTACAATCTTCTTGTTCTTTACTTGAACTTAATAAAGACTATTTACAATATATTATAGCATCCACAAAAGAAAAAACGTCTTCACACTTCAAGATCCAAAACAGAACTGTTCAGTTAAACAGAACTGCTCAGCTCAACTCCATATGATAAACTAAAAACCCAGCTCTGCAGAGTTCCTACCACCTACCCCCAGTGAGCTTTGCGCCAGCTCAGAGCTCATCAACATTGATACTTTTCCAACTGCCATGAGCTCTGCAGATCTGTGCAGACTGTTTGCTACATCAGAGCTTCTTCACAGAATAAATCTAACTACTGTATGTCCCAATAGCCTGACAAACTCTTACTGTAAGAGATCATCTGCAGTGAAGAGAGTTGCTAGATACCTGAAAGGAACTGCAAAACAAACTGATTCTGCCAGCATGTGAACAACCACGACTGATTGCCTATGCAGATGCAGACTGGGCCGTAGACCTAACATACAGAAAATCAACAAGCAGAAGCCTCATCTTTTATGGTGGAGGATGCGTAAGTTGCAGATCCTTCCACCGGTGCTGAAATAGCTTGTGATGAGATAATAATGGTTGCAGAACTTACTTCTGGACCTTGGGATAAAAGAACCCCAAACAACCATTTTGATGCAAGATAATCAAAGCTGCATCAAGATTTTTGAAAGTGAGAAGCCACTCAGGAAGAACATTGACATTGCTTTCCACAAAGTGCAAGAGATGTGCCAAAGTGTACTTGTTCAGTTGAAGTACTGCAACATTGAAGGAATGATTGCAGACATTCTTACAAAGCCTGTACCAAGAGACTGTTTCCAGAGTCTACAGGAAAGGATGAAAATCTTCAACATGGGTCCAAGAGAATAAGAAGGGGACTGTTGGAAAAGACTGAAGCATTCTCTTTTCCCCACAATCTCTTGTTTTTAGAGCAACCCCTGTTGGTCTTGTTTTCCCCTCTCAGACTCTGTCATTAACATGCTTCTGTCTGTCCTGTCCTCTTTTTCTTGTGCAGCAACTCTTCTCTCCTTCTCCTCATTAAGTTAAGTTTTTGAGTTATTTTAACCTAAAGCTGCATGCCTCCTTTTTGGTAATACATAATTAAAAGCAAAGCAATACATTTGAGTCACACTTCTGAACTGTACTCTTCTGGAGGGAAGTTAAAAAGGAATTTAACTTTTACAATTCCCATCACAGGAAAAATTTAATCCCCCCAAAATTATCAGAGGACGTCATTGTTCAGCTTTTCTGTGGGTGTAGCGTGAGCATGACTAAAGCGTCATTTTTTTATTGATGGCTTAGCCTGCCAATAAAAAAGAGATGCCTTGTCTGTGCCAGCACCATGCCCCCAGAACAGCTGAACAACGAGAGAATCTGATAATGTCACCCATTTCTGTTATCATTGCGTTGTTCTAAAGCAGTTTTGTAGTGGTAAGTACCTCATCTGATAAAGTCCTAAATCAACACATAAACACATAAGCCTAAAAATGTGCCAACAAAATGGGATAGTTTATTTAAAAAGAGCATCCTGTTTATCATTCTCACATTCTCACCCAGACGTTTTCTCACTGGGAACAGGGAGAAGAGAAATAGGACCACCCATTCACACTGTAATCTTATGATTACAGCAGGACGTGTTTTCATGCACCTTTCAATACCATGAAAATAGCGATATTGAGAGCTATTGATGGCTCGTCCTGTCAATTAAAAGGGACGTGTCATTGGTAGCTGAAGCACACAGTAACCAGAAGTGGGCAGCTCTGCAGGGGACTTTTTCACTCCCAACCCTCCTGCATGCTGCATGGGTCCATTTTGTTTCAAAAATACCTCAGTATTTGGCCATACATCAATCAAAATGGTAACTTGAAGTTATGTGATGTCATTTTAAGTCACCATTTTGGCCAACATATGGCCTAATGTGGAGATACCTTGGGTGAGAGGTATTAAGGGGTGTGGGAGGACATGGAAAAGACATTTTGCACTTTTTTTTAAGTGTTTTTGCATGACCAAAATTATTCTTCTGGGGGGAAAAAATAGATGGGGGAAGCTTTAGCCAGCAGGGGAGAACTTAAGGGACAAAAAAATGGTGTTGGGTGGGTCACATGCAGTATTCCAGTTGGAGTTTTCATTCCCCTATCTTAAATGGATAACCAGCTCTGCTCTTAAAGTATACAGTGGGTCATTCATAAAAGCCTTGTGTGTCTATGTGCCTTCAAGTCACTTGTCAACTTATGGCAACCACATGAATTTCCTAGTTTTTTCTGAGACAGGGAATACTCAAAGATGGGTTTGCCAGTTCCTTTCTCTGAAATATAGCCTACATCACCTGGTATTCATTGGCAGTCTTCATTCAAGTACTAATCAGAGCTGACCCTGCTTAGCTTCCAAGACACGATCTGATGAAAAGCCTTCCTGGCCAGGAAAGTGTATTGTAACAGGTCTGTTTTGACTGATTCTGATAAAAAAGGAACCAAAGTGAATTTTTCACCCTATCATCAGTATTGGTGCCTTAAAAAACATTAAGATTTTGCCAGGGTCTTTCCCCGTCTCAGATAATATGGAAAACAATACCTTTAACCTCAATTGTTTCAGATTTATATACTTCATTCCCATATATAGTCATTTCTCCATATCCACGGAATCTGCATCCATGCATTCAATCATCCTTGGCTTGAAAATATTCCAAAAAGTAAAATCCCTAAAGCAAACCTTGATTTTGCCATTTTATATAAGGGACCATTATTTTACTTTGACCTCGTATATAATGGAACTTGAGCTTCCATAGATTTTGTTGTCCAAGGGGGTCCTGGAACCAAACCCTGCAGATACCAATGGCCCAGTCTAGTTTTTAGAAAACATAGACTCTGTCACAAATGGGACTGGCCTCCCTCTATCTTCACCAGTTTAATCAGAGAACTAGGTCCCTCCTGGCTCCCTTTCACACTTTAACTGTCCTGGCAACATCCTGTGGAATCCTGGGATTTGTAGTTTGGTAGCTCTCCGATCCCTAAACTGCCAATCCTAGGATTCTATAGGATGGAACTATGGCAATCTTCTCTCTCTCTCTCTCTCTCTCTGTGTGTGTGTGTATATATATATCTTGGTTATATTGCTGTTTTCAGTGTGCTTATTGGCTGCTTAGGTGTCAGGATCTGCCTCTCCTCGCAGGACTAGGCCCCTGGCTGCAGCAGACTCAAGCCCTGGCTGTGGGAGTCTTGGAAGAACCAGGGCCAAGCTGTCAGATGCAGCTGGCTGCAGTCATGCAGCATACCTGAAGCAGCCAGTGAAACTGCTATTTAAGAGTGGCATTTGTCCCTCAGTCTTAGCCACCACAACATGGTCTTCTGTGCTGTCTGTAGCTGCTCCTTGGCCCAAAAACATATGGCAAGCTTCAAGTCCTTTCTAAGTATGATGGTGGAGGGGCCCTTGCCTCCTGGTGTGTATGGTGTGTGTGTTTGTGTGGCAGGTGGGTGTGTATAGGGTGTGTGTGTAGCATAGGTGTGTTGTAGTGTGGGATGTGTGTTTATAGCATGGGGGGTGTTTGTGCATGGTGGCAGTGGGGGGTTCTCACGTCCTTGTACACATGGTGTGTGCGTGTGCGTGCGTGCGTGCGCATATGCACAGTTGCATGGTGGAGGGGCTCTTGCATCCTGATGTGTGTAGCATGGTGTTTGTGTGTAGCGTGGTGTTTGTGTGTATGTGCAGTTGCATGGCGGCAGCGGAGGGGCTCTCACATCCTGCCACATGTGAATTGTGTGGTGTGTTTGTGTGTGTAGTGGTATGTGTGTATGCACAGTTGCATGGCAGTGGCAAACAGGCTCTTGCATCCTGGCATGCATGGTATGTGTAGTGTGGTGTGTATGTATGTATGCATGGTTGCATGGAGGCAAAGGAGGGGCTCTTCGCATGAAACTAGCCAGTTTATTTGGAAGGTTATATATTAATGCATCAACTTATCATACTCTTGACATGTTTCGTAAGTGGCCAATCAGAAGAGTGGGAATGGAAACATACCAAAGTGTTTTACATAAGTAGGCAATGGTGTATGTTATACCAGGTATAGCTAGTTACACTATAGTTGTGTAGTGTGAAAGTGCCACTGGTTCAGAAAGCTGGTGTCCTTACCAGAGTCTTTTTTTAAAAAAAGATTCTAACTCACAGGAATCTAGTCTGTCTCTTTATGTTTTGGCTCCACCCTCAAGGCTTCCTGGGGAGCCAATAGTTTTGAAATAAAATTGTAACATAGATGGCTTCCAAAGCCCAAGGAGATCATTCATACGTCTTTGGTTCTTTTCAGCCAGAACATTTGTTCTTTTTCTATCTTTTAAATAATGCTGTCTGTTGGATTGCTTTGGTTCCCATCCAGATTAAACTTCATTTGCAGCCAACATTCAACATGTTGGAAAGGTGGTTACAAGATGTAAATGTGTTCATTAAAGATTTTAACCAAGAGTTCTCAAGCACTTTGTTTTTACTTTTATGACGAAAATAAAAAAAATCTTCAGCTTTCTTGGATGCCTGGTTTTATGATGCAATTAAACATTGGCAAAGACATTTATTGGTGTCTATATTCCATTTCTTCCATTTGAAAACAGGTTTGCAATTAATATTGGCAATAAAGATATGTTAAGAAAAGGAACAGAAATTTGGCTTCTCACAGTTCAAAAGGAATTTACTACTTCTACAATGCGAATTCTCACTTTATGTGACTTATACTGATATTGTATGCTGGGGCCTCTCAATATCTATCTGTCTGTCTGTCAATCCAGCGATTCTGTCAAAATATGTGTAGTATAACCATACTTATGCTCCAACCACAGGGGCAGAAGGAGAAGAAGGAATCAAAAGGTTCTATGCTGGTATCCAGGAAAAGTCACACACCAAAACAGGACATGCTGATATTACAGGTAAATACAGTGCAGAAGTAGATAACAGAATAGAAATCTCTTTTAAAAAGTTGACATAGGATCAGGAAATCGAACAGGGGAGCAATTGACAAATTTTCTGAAGCCGTATTTTGCTGATTGTAAGCACATTCTTCAGGGAAATGAGCAGACAACTGTTCATATGTCCTATATAGAAACTGAATAGACTACATAAATGAAAACAGTATATAGAGAAGGTCCTTCCTCTATGCACAAGCAAGACCAGGAGTAAATTGTGACACAAACCAAGAACTGCTAATACCAAAAATTAAAGTAAAGCTAAAGAAAAACAGGCTTGTTTTCTTTTGAAATTCTTTGGTGGGCTCCATTACCCAACGTATGTTTGCAATATGATACCTAGTGTTTCTTCCTTTCCTAAACCCAACTGGGACCTTCGGCCATTTCTTGTTCCATATATGGTAACACTTTTTGTTGCAGAATTTTGACCATCACTTTGGTTGCATGGAAAATTATTGTAGTCATCCTGTGGTTACTACAATCCCTGGCATCCCCTTTATTGGGGATTGGAATGTATATGAGCATTTACAATCTCTGGGCTATTGTGTTGTTTTCCATATTTGTTGACACATTTTAATTAGAGCTAGAATAGATTGTGTCTCTGTAGATTAAAGCAGCTCTATTGATCTGCCATCTGTTCCTGGTGATTTATTTCTCCCAAGTGCTCTGAGTGTAAGTTCCACTTTAGAGGTTCATCTTCATATGTTCCTTCCTCAACTGATTCTGTCACCCTTTCATCTCTTCTATATAGTTGTTCCATGTATTTTTTCCCATTCTTTTTAATTCTACTTGGTCATGTGATGTGTTCCCCTGCTGTTCTAGAGTATCTCCATTCTTGGTTGAAATTTCCTTTTATTTTCCCAGGTCTTGTGAAAGAGGTCTCTTGTTCTTCCTTTCTTTGTTGTGACCTTCTATTTCTCTGCATTGATTATTACAGTAGTTTCCACTTCACGTTATAAAATTGATGAAGCGGGTTGGACAACGACTAGAGCGCAACTGGCGGAAAACTCGACTCTTATCTGACAGGACGCGACATAGGAATTTTCTTCGGTCCTATCGAGAGATCCTTCTCCTCTGCACGTATTGTGTCTGCAGAGTCCCGTCCAGCAGAGCTGTTTAGGGTGGTAAGGGAGATGACGCATTGCTTAACCCAACAACGGCCTGCTGTGACACGTTTAACAATTTCTTTGCAGATAAAATCTCTTGGATAAGAGCTGACTTAGATGCCAGCATTTTGACAGAAACAATTGATGAGGTGTCCAGCAACTCCGTTGATGTAAGTTTACTGAATCAATTTCAATCTGTGAGTACCGAGGACGTGGACAAGCTACTTGGTAGAGTGAGAAAGACGACCTGCCCTCTTGATCCTTGCTCTTCATGGCTGGCCATCCAGGGGGGTACTGCCTTGATGGTGTTCCTTAAGGACATCATCAATGCATCCCTCAGGGAAGGGTGTGTTCCATCTTGTTTAAAGGAAGCGGCGGTTAGGCCGCTCCTGAAAAAACCTTCCCTAGACCCCCTGGACATGAACAACTATAGGCCGGTTTCGATGTTACCATTCTTGAGCAAAGTGATCGAGAGGACAGTTGCTCTTCAACTCCAAGTGGTCTTGGATGAAACTGATTATCTAGACCCATTTCAAACTGGCTTCAGGATGGGATTTGGAGTTGAGACTGCCATGGTTGTCTTGACCGATGATCTGCATCTAAGCATCGACAGGGGTAATGTGTCACTGTTGGTGCTTCTGGACCTCTCAGCGACTTTCAATACTATCAATCATGGCATTCTCCTGGATCGCCTGAGTGGGTTAGGAATCGGAGGCACTGCGCTTCAGTGGTTCCGGTCCTTCCTCTCGGGCAGGTCCCAGAGGGTACGGCTTGGGGACAGTTGCTCCAGCAGAAAGGAGCTTACTTGTGGTGTTCCGCAGGGCGCCATCCTGTCCCCGATGCTGTTTAACATCTATATGAAGCCGCTAGGTGAGATTATTCGGGGTTGTGGGGCTGGGTGTTATCAGTACGCTGATGACACCCAGATCTATTTCTCCTTGTCCCGATCATCGGCCTCGAATTCCAATGGCATCTCTCCTCTTAATGACTGTCTTAAAACTGTAATGGGCTGGATGAGGAAAAACAGATTGAGATTAAATCCAGACAAAACGGAGGTGCTCAAGGTAGTGGCCCCGAAACCAGGAGTTGGGTTGCAACCGCCAGTCCTGGATGGGGTCACGCTCTCCGTTAAGGACTGTGTTCGCAGTCTGGGGGTGCTCCTTGATTCATCGTTTCAGATGACGAGTCAAGTGAATGCGACAGTCAGGAGCACTTGTTATCAGCTTTGGCTGATACGCCAGCTGTGCCCTTTCCTGGAAGTAAGGGACCTCGAGACTGTGGTGCACGCGCTGGTAACCTCTCGTCTAGATTTCTGCAATGCGCTCTACATGGGGCTACCCTCATGCTTGGTCCGGAAACTTCAGTTGGTACAAAATATGGCAGCCAGAGTGGTCTCAGGAACATCTCGGAGAGATCATATAACTCCAATATTAAAATCTCTCCACTGGCTGCCTATCAGTTTCCGGGCCCAGTATAAGGTGTTGGTTATTACCTTTAAAGCCCTAAATGGCTTGGGTCCAACTTATCTCCGGAACCGCCTCCTCCCATACAATCCTCCCCGCGTACTCCGGTCCTCTGGGAGGAATCTGCTTCAGCCACAAAAATCTAGGCTGTCTGCAACCTCCCAGAGGGCCTTTTCAGTAATCGCCCCCAAATTGTGGAATGCCCTGCCGAATGAGATCCGTCAGCTGACGAGCTTGAGTAGCTTTAAAAAAGCACTAAAGATGGATCTCTTTCGGCAGGCCTTTCCTGATTAGATCCCGGCCTCAGGCACTCAGTCTCCTGGCTTTTAAAAAAATATGTATATATTTGTTTTTAATGTGTTTTTTAGTTAGACGGTTTTAATCTTATTGTGTTTAATGTCTTTTTATGGGGGAGGGTGGGGGTGGGTGGTGTTTTTAGTCATTATTATAATGTTTTAATTGTTGGAAACCGCCCCGATTGTTTTTAGCAGAGGGGCGGGGTATAAATAATAATAATAATAATTATTATTATTATTATTATTATAAAATTGTAGGTTTGTCTTCATGTGGCTCTTCCTCCAATTACTCTGTCACCCTTTCATCTGCCCCCCTTTTATTTTTAATACTTTCCAGCACCTTAAAAAACACTTAAGATAAAGTAAAACATGTTCACATTTCACAATAAACAAACAAACATAGGCATAATAAACAGGAAAAGATAACTACAATTCAACAAATAACACACAAGTAATACTAACCATTGACTTACAACAATAAAATAAAATTACTTCCTTCTTTCTAGTTCTTGGCTAAATTTTGTACTAATATTATCTTCCTTTTATATACTTGACATACACTAATATTTCTAAGTGTTAAATGTATATACAGTATCTATATCTATGTCTGTACATACATGCATATGTCTTCCTTTTTCACTACCTTCCCCCCTTCTCTTCTTGTCTTAATTCATTTTAAATATTTATTTATCATCATTATTAATTCTAGAATTATTTTAGATTTGTGTTTTCTACTATACTCCCTATTTCCATTTTCTTTCATTGATGTTATAACCAATATTGCCTCATTTTTTCATTTGCTTCCTAATTTTCAGTTTTCAATTATTATCAATTATCTTTGTTTCTTAATTATCAATTCCTTGTATACTCACTTCCCCCTAGATTTGTTTAAGATAAGAAATTAACTTTTCAACGTCTTTTTAAAATTTCTCATTGATTCATTCTAAGTAAATTGGTCAGTTTATCAATTCCAATAAAATCAGGTAACTTAAGCAGGCATTCGGTTGTATCCAGTATCTCTTTTGATTTCCATTTTTTAGCATATATCAATCTGGCTGCAGTTATCATGGAAAAGGACACTTCCCATATCTATTCTCTATTTCTGTTTCAACCATTCCTAAGAAATACGTTTTCAGGTCAAATTTTATCTTTATATTAAATATCTTCTTTATTAAAGTGTGCATTTGTTTCCAATATTTTTAGCTCTTTTGTAGTCCCACAATATGTGCTACAATGTTCCAGTTTTTAAGTGCACTACCAAGAACTGTTATCTGTATGTATCCTTATATATCTTAGCTATTTTTAAAGGTGGCCAGTACCACCTGAACTGCATTTTATAATGATTTTCTTTCAAGTCATAGCTAAGGGTGTATTTCAGTCTTCTTGTCCAAGTTTTTTTCCCATTCTGTATTGGTTGTCCAAGGACTTGAACCCATATCACCATGTAAATTTTTACAATGTCCTCTTCCATATCTTATTGTAACAGAGATCTATATAGTTTTGAGATTAACTGCTTATTCTCTTTGGTTATTAATTTCTTAAATTCCACCTCTTCAGTCTTCATTCCATTTATTTTTTCATCCATTTTAAATCTTCCAGAAAGTTGTCTATGTAGAAACCATTGACATTGAAATCCATCCTTGTTTAGCTCCTCTCTTGATTTTATTCTTTACTTCCCTTTTTCCAAAATTAGCAGCTCTTGGTGCATAAACCATCTTTCAGGTGTTAATTCCTCTCTTATGGAATGCTTTGTTTGTTGATACCCATCTTATATCTAGACCATAATCTCACAATGGATTTTCTGAAATAGCTTTTATATTATTATAATATAGATAGGCATGCCACCAAAATCTTATATCTGGGCCTTCAAGCTGCAACAGCCCTCTGTTATTGTCTTATCCACTATTTCAGCCACTCAAAGCATGATAGTACTGGGGCCCAGTTTTGTGCTGGGGCTGAAGAAACAGCTTAATTCACAAATACAGCAGGCCATCAGTGAAGGCATCACTCCCCATTTCAAAGCGACATCAGTATAGTGTCCTCACCGACCTCCTCACCAGAGCACCCAAACAAGACATCAGGAAGGAAGGAGCAGAAGGGGATGAAGCATGAGAGGAAAAGCGGTGGTCCAAGCAGAAGAGAATAAGGGAATCAGACAGCGATGAATCTTCCGGTGAGTCTTCTGATGATGACTTGGATTGAGTGGGTTACTGGAAGGCAGCAGCCCTGGTCCCTGGGCTGCCATCCTGGGCCATTAAGGCATGGATCCAACAGGATCCCTATGCCTCTGGCACCACCAGGGCTTGGTGGAATGGGGCGGCATCACCAGGGACCCCACCCCTTAACCTATTCCAGCATAATGAGAACCCCCCCGGGATCCACCTGGACAGGAAGACATGGGATAATATCCTGAAAGGATATTATATTGATGTCTTCACCCTGCCAAAACCCAAGGGGGAAATTGGGCAGCACTCTCAAATCCGACAAAAAGACAGATAAGGCCAAGCCTGATCCTGTGGAGTGCATGTTTTTCAATTGGTTGGCTGGGTACACAATTTTTATGGGGGTAGTGGAACTGGCCTACCCAGACAGGGGGTGGCACCTGGCTAACCACTTCAGCAACGTGCTGAAGGCCAGAGCTCTGGCTGGAAAGGTGGCGGCCATTGAATATGATGCCGCCTTCTGCAAAAGGGCTTCCTGGAATGCTAGGGCCAGATGGGACTTCATCAGTGACAAGCTTTGGCTGGTCACTGTGGGTTCTCATATTAAGAGAAAAGAAAAGGGGAAGCAGCTAAGCTGCCTTGGGAAAAGGGCTCCCAGTGCCTGGTCTGCTGGGAGTTCAATGTTGGCAAGTGTTTCCGTTCCCAGTGCAAGTTTGAGCATAACTGCGAGAACTGCTATGGAAACCACCCTAGAACTAGCTGCTCCCATGTAGGCTTGTCTTCCCAGTCCTTTCATTCAGGACACCCTGCTTCCTCTGATGTTAAGAAGGAGGCAGGGTCGGGAAGTAGTGCCGGTCAAGGAAGCAGCAAGAACTAGGGATGCACAGGAGGTACCCCGCATGGCCTTCACTCCAGTCAAGTTGCAGGCCATGCTCCCCCTACTGGCTCTCTACCCTGACAGGAGGGCTGCCGCTTATTTATGGGAAGAATTCTCCCTCGGCTTCAGGATCCCTGCTAGAGGCCCAGACAGGTGTCTAAATCAGGAAACCTTAAGTCGGCAGCTGCCCTGCCTGAGATGGTGGCAGCCAAGATTGCAAAAGAATGTGCAGCGGGGAGGGGGGCTGGTCCCTTCCCATTCCCCCCCCCATGGATAATCTTAGGGTCTCCCCATTAGGTGTGGTACCAAAGAAGGCTCCGGGTGAATACAGGCTCATCCACCACCTATCCTATCCAAAGGGGGCATCAGTCAATGACGCCATACCACCGAAGCTTTGCTCGGTCCAGTACACATCATTCAACCATGCAGTCAAACTGGTCAGGGCCTGTGGGCCTGAAGCCCTGATGGCGAAATGTGACATCTAGTCGGCATTTTGTCTACTTCCAGTCCACCCGGAGGACCACTGCCTGCTGGGGTTCAAGTTCCACGGGCAGTGGTACTATGACATGGCCCTCCCCATGGGGTGCTCCATCAGCTGTTTTGCCTTTGAGGCTTTCAGCACCTTCTTGGAATGGGCCTTGTGGCACAGAACCAATTCCTCTGTCACTCACTACCTTGACAATTTCCTCATGATAGGGGCAGTGGGGGGGGGTTGCGGTTTTCTTCTTGATTCTTTCCAATATCTGGCTCGGGAGCTGGGAGCCCTCTAGTGCCTGACAAGGCAGTGGCGATAGAGCTCGACACTGTCACAGAGGTCTCACGCTTCCCAGAGGACAAGCTGAAGGGCATTAGGGAGAGGCTTCGCCACCTGCTGGTCAAGGTCAAGGCCACTTTGAAGGAAGTACAGTCACTGCTTGGCCGCCTTAACTTTGCATACAGGGTTGTTTTACGAGGGAGAGCCTTTTGCAGCAGGCTGGCTAGGATCACGACGGGCATCCAGTCCCCTCATCACCATATCCTGCTCACTAGGGCAGGTAAGGAGGATTTGAGGGTGTGGCTATGCTTTCTAGAGGAGTTCAATGGGGTCACCTTCTGGCAGGTGGATGCAGCAACAAGGGTGGGGCTACAGGTACAGTCTGATGCAGCAGGAGGGGTTGGGTTTGGGGTGCACTTTAACAGGCACTGGTGTGCTCAGCGCTGACCTTCTGAATGGAGGAACTCTGATGTTATTCGGGACCTAACTTTCCTTGAGTTCTTTCCCATAATGGTTGCGGTATGCTTATGGAAAGATGAGTTCCAGAACAAAAGGATCTGCTTCTGGTGTGACAATCAGGCAGTTATCAGGATTATCAACAAGCAGTCCTCTAAGTCTGACAGAGTCATGCAACTCATCAGGGAGTTAGTGCTCATCTGCCTGGCAGAGAGCATCACCTTTTCAGCAAAACACATTCCGGGGGTGGATAACGATATCGCAGATGCGTTTTTCTCGGTTCCAGGAAGACAGGTTTTGAGAGTTGGCTGCGGAAGCAGATCGTACGCCACTGACCTTTCTGGCCGAGCTCTGGCACCTTGGGAAGGAATGGTGAACCAGGGGGTCCTTAACTCTCTGGCACCTTCCACCCAGGCCACTTACTCGAGGGCGGGACGGCAGTTCTTCACCTTCAGATGGAGAGACAACTATGAGAATTCCTGGCCATCTTCTGAATGAGAGGTCCTGCATTACATAGCATCCCTGAAGGAAAAAGGCTTGGCAGTGAGATCCATGTCACTCCATCTGGCTGCCATTTCCTTCTTCAGTAAAGTAGCTGGGCAAGGCAACCCCTGCAAGTCATTCTTGGTTCGAAGAGTGGTAAAAGGATGCCACCGTGGCAAAACCGAAGAGCGAGATACACGCAGACCCATCTCGTTCAGGCTATTGTGTAACTTGATGGCAGCCTTGTGCTGCATCTGCCAATCCAGGTATGAGACTCTGCTCTTCTGCACTGCCCTTTCCACTGCTTTCTTCACAGCTCTACACGTTGGGGAGCTGGTCTGTGGCTCAAAGAAGGACAAGACGGGGCACACACTCCAGCTAAATGATTCGGTGGTAGGAGTGGAGGATCTGCAACTACAGATCAGATGGTCCAAGAGCGATCAGTGGGGAAAGGGGGCTCACCTGTGCCTGCTTAAGCTGAAAGAGACAACTGCCTGCCCAGTATACCTCATGTGTGAGTACCTGCGTCGGAGTCCAGACGCCCAGGGAACCCTCTTCATTCATGAAGATTTATCCACGCTGACTCACTTCTAGTTCATGAGTGTACTTTGAGCAGCACTGTGACAGCTGGGTTGCCCACCAGGTGAGTACGGATGACACTCGTTCTGGATAGGTGCGGCCACCGTAGCTGCAGGGGAAGGTTTTACAGCATCTGATATCTAGCGGCTAGGCAGATGGTGTTCCAGGGCATACGCAGCTTACATCCATCCAGAACTCAATATTTTCACCTGATAGGTCCAACTCAGAGTCCCTCCAGTCAGAAGGCCGGCCTGTTTGGGGCAATAGCTGCCAGGTTGGCGGAAGCCAAGCTGCAGGAGAGTGGGGCAGCTCAACTTATGTGGCAGTGAGCATGAGGGTTGTGATCCAAACGTGGGGTCAGAGGTCTCCAGTTCAAGGCTAAGGCCATTCCTAGGTCAGGTTCATGGCCATAAAGACCCTAGGGGGAGGAGGTGGACACTTGGGCCACCGTTGGGGGGACCCCCCAAGGTTATTCTCCTCCCTTCTCCGGGTCTGGATCATGTGACCATCACATAACCAGATCACGTGGTCTGTTAGCAGGCGGGCTAACCGATATGTGATCGACCAGCAGTTGGGCTGGCCGATATCCGGTTTAAGCCCATGCTCAGGCGCCAACCAGGCAACTATCACCAAGGCGAAGTTGTGGCCATTTATTGCCAATACTTTACTATGTAACTCACTTTTCTCTCTGTATCAATACAAATCTTTCTCCTTATTTTGTGTCTGTCTGTTATCTTTGGTTGGGAAAAGGGAGGTAGAGCGACCAACAAGGGGGGTGGGAGACTCTTTCACCTCTTTCACCTCAGCATGCAACTGTCTTTGCTTTTGTTAAAATCGATTTGTCTTTTAATAATGTATCATCCAATCACCAACTGAATTCTTCAATTCCTCAGTGTCATCAATATAGGGCAGTAATATAGGGCAGTTTCACCTTCATATGGTTCTTCCTCAGATGAATCTGTCACCCTTTTATCTCTTTTATATAGTTCTTCTGTGTGTTGTTTCTATTGACTTTTTATTTCTATTTGGTTATATAATGTGTTTCCCTGCTGGTCATAGAGCATCTCCATTCTTGGTTCAAATTTCCACACAAATGCCAAAAAACACAGATGGTCAAGCCCCATATTTTTCAGTGGGGCAATGAGAATGTGCATGCTTCAGCTGAGGGACCACTGAATTTAGGATTAATTATTTAAAGTTTATCAAAGTTCAGCTCTGATATGTGGACTTTAATATATTTTAGTCTACATTAACTGTTACAGATTGTTACCTTAGACAACAGCATGCATACACACCAGTACACAACATACACAGAGATTATTAGCACAGTAATAGTAAACTTAGTATAGTATAGGTTTTAGTATAGGTATAGACATTTAGTATAGGTTTTTGAAAATTCCTTTAACATCTGCATTTAACATACTGCAATGTTCATCATACACACCATGTGCATTATTTTATTTTAAAAAGATTCTCTCTCTCTATGTATATAAAAAATATTTTGTAAAACGTTCAGCTTTGTTGTGGCTCATCCCTGAAAGTGAGACTAATATTCTTTTTAAGCTGTGGAGAAAAGCCAACCTATAATTTGCATGCTAATTGCTGTATTCTCTAGTCAAAGAAGCTATAAACTGCTTCCAGTTCGGTTAACCTATTCTTCTCTTGATGAAAGACATGTCAGATGTTTTGAAAGACTTTCAAGTACAGCTATGCAGACTGCCCTCCCACCCAAGAGAAGTGAAACTAATTTATTATTTAAATGTTCCACTTGATTTAAAGAAATGGTTGTGTTTCATGGTTAGTTTAGCAACCACTTGGGGTTCATTCAAGATGAAAAATAATTGCATATCAATTAAGCTAAAACTGAGTTTTAAAACACCAATATCGACACAGAAAAGGGCATATTGCTAGGCTCTTGATTGGCAGAAAGTTTGGAAGATATGAAAATATATGCATCCACAGGGCATGAATTTTGTAAGAATTTCATTACCACCAAATGTGGCAATGACCACTAGGCTAACACAACTTTAATAATGATTAGACTAATTCATGGAGGGTAGATCTTTTAAGAGGTGGAAGCCTAGATAGTTAAACAGTTAAACTTCCATATTCAGAGGCACCACTGTATATCATATGCTGTACAGGGAATTTACAGGGAATTGTTTTACAAGCCTCCCGGAGGTATTTGGCTGTCCAGTGCTGGAAACACAATGCTAAAGTGAATGGATTGGTCTGTAGTTTAATACATCAAGTACTCATTCTGTTCAAAGCTTTGATTGCTAGAGATAATGTGTTCTGGAAAGGTAAAGAGTTTTAATATTAGATAGGAGACAGGCAAGGAAATAAAAGTTTAGATGTTCCTTGTTTTTTTCCACGCTCTGAGGCTGTGTTCTGGAAGAGTTTACTTCTGACGTTTCACCTGCATCTGTGCCTGGCATCTTCAGAGAATGGTTGGGTAGGAGTGTGTGTATATACTCTGAACCCCTGTTGGGGAGGATATGTAAATTTGTGTATTTGAATGGTTAGTTTCTGGGTATAGAAATGCAAGAGGGATTAGTGTCTGTTTGGCTAATGGTTGGTTGATGGCACATTATCTGCTAGAAACCCCCATGTCCTTTGGTGGAATTCCTTTGTAAGTGTTGAGTGTTGATTCTATTGTTTTTCAAAACTGGAAGCCAGATTTTGTTTACTTTTAGGGTTTCTCCAGGTGGTTGTGGATTTCAATAGCTTCTCTGTGCATTCCAACATGATAGTTGTTAGTCTGATCTAGAATTTCTGTGTTTTTAAATATTTTGTGTCCAGGTTGGTTTATCACATGTTCTGCTACTGCTGATTTTTCTGGCTGGCTCAGTCTACAGTGTCTCTCATGTTCCTTGATTTGTGTTTGCACACTGCGTTTAGTGGTCCCTATGTAAACTTGTCCATGGCTGCATGGTATGCAGTAAACTCCTACAGCTGTGAAAGGGTCTCTTTTATCTTTTGCTGAGCATAGCATTTCTTGGATTTTTCTGGTTGGTCAATAGATTGTTTGGAGGTTGTGTTTCCTCATCAGTTTCCCTATTCTGTCTGTGACTCCTCTGATGTATGGTAAAAATACCTTCCCTTTGGGTGGCTGTTTTTCTTCTTCATTCCTGTGGGGGTTTTTTTTTTTCCTGGGTCTGGCTGCTCTTGTGATATCTGATCTGGAGTAACCATTAGCCTGTAGGGCCCAGTTTAGGTGCCTCAGTTCATCCTCCAGGTAGTGGGGTTCGCAGATCCTTTTTGCATGGTCTACCAATGTTTTTATTGTGCTTCTAAAATAAAAAATCAACACTTGCAAATGAACTCCACCGAGGGACAGGGGGATTTCCAGCAGATAATGGTTCATCAACCAACCATTAGCCAAACAGACACTAATCCTCCTTGCATATCTATACCCAGAAACTAACCATTCAATTACACAAATTTACATATACTCCCGAACAGGGGTTCACAGTATATAAACTCCACACACACTCTTACCCAACCATTCTCTGAAGATGCCAGCCACAGATGCAGGTGAAATGTCAGAAGTAAACTCTCCCAGAACGCGGCCTCACAGCCTGGAAAAAAAACCAAGGAAAATCTATGGATGCCGGCCATGAAAGCCTTGACTTCACAAAGAAAAGTATCTTCATTATTTCCACCTCTCTATAGAGCCATAGCCAAATTGGAGCCAGAATAATGTGTTTATTATCCACTTGGAATTCTGGTTCTGCTTCAATTGTCAGGATGGTCCATAAAAGCAATCCTCCTGCCAACAAGTTTCAAAATGTAGTAAGTTACTTTTGATCTTTCATGTTTGAACTTTCTGCTGTTTTCACATTCTTTGCAAATGAAACAATTCAGTGTCTGTGAATAGCCTTGGGAGTATAGAGTCTGTCTGGGAGAGGGAGGAAGTATGGGCAAACTGTCCTTGCACCTGCAGATTGTTCTGGGAAGCAATAGGTGGAGTTACAACTGGGTGAGAATGGCGTGGGTGGATGATGAGCAACCAATGGCTCAAGTGTCTGCCAGATTTTGACCTATTGTGAGTAATTTTTATTTTACTGTATTTCCTGTGGATAATTGAATGCACGGTTGCCGAATCAGCGGATATGGAAGTGCTACTCCAGTTGAAATCCCCCTATAAGCATTTTCATGTATGCAATATTACAACTTTTTTTAAGTCTAAGAGATTGTTTATAGAATAGGAAGACTGCTGGTTTTAAAAAAAATCCACCTGCCTAGCTCCATCCATTACGATTCTACATGACTTAGGGCAGAGATTTCAGCATTATCATCACAATTGTCATTCATGTTGATCCTATAGCAGTATGCACGGCTAGATACATTAGGTGGCTATGGAATTACTCAATGAAGCTATTGCTTCTTTAAGAACACTGTTCATTATAAGTAGGACAAAGTTTCCAAACTTTAAAAAAAAATGGAATGAATATTCTATATTCACTACTGAGTCTTGCAACTCAAGATCAAGCCATAAAAAATACCTCAGAGTACAAAATGAGTTGCTCATAACAATACTTAATTGCTGGGAAAATCTGTTTTTCCTATAACTACTATGGAGATTGGAGCTAAATTGAGAAGGAACAGAGCACTTCAAGTGGTGTGTGAAATAATGGAATAGTCTCTGATAACGAATAAGACCTGAGTTTGCACTCCTATGAACCCTGACTCTACTATTACCAGCCAAGAGTTGACCTAAGGTAGGGTTTCTATATGCCAAGACCTCAAATCTGGGTAGCATAATTTGCATATCTGCATATTTTTTGTTTTCTTTATTATTTCAGACCACTTACCAGAACTCTAAGCTCCACAGTAAACCTCATTCTATCACACTGTATTCTTTTCAGTCCTCACAGTTCCTCCTAGTAACAACGAGTTCAGTTCTCAAAAAGACGTGGAGAAATAAAATGAGACTTCCATTTTTCTGGAAACCTATTAGGATGAATAACATCACCATACCAAATCCATTGCAGCAAACAAAAACATCAGAATCCATGGCACTTAAATAGTAATAATTTTATTGTGGCATTTGTTCCTGTTTTACCTTGCTATTTTGTTCTTCTTCCCTCTCCCATTCCTATTGCTCACTTTTATTTTCTTCCCTGTTTGCTGGCAGTTCACACCTCAGCTTCCTGCAAACACACTGGGCTCCCCCTTGCCACCAAATTGCAACATTTACCTGAGGACTGGGAGAGAGTCACTTTAAATCTCAATGAAGCTGTGAGATTTCACTCAGCACTCAAGCAGTAGCAAGCCTACTTCTCAGAAAACAATAGGGCTACACTTATTGTCTTGTATTTGGGCTTCCAGAAAGGATGGAGGTTTACTTTTAAAAAAAAGTATTCAATTCAGGCCAGCTAGTGGTCCAATCAGGTAACGTGTAGCATCTCTGAAATCTGAATAAAATCTAGCTAACCAGGCAATATGATGATGCCTGTGATTTCTTCAATGAGAATTTCACAGATAAACCTTGTAAGAGCGAACTTGGGACTTTTTCGGATGAAGAAAATAACGCAAGCAGCCTCTCCAGCTTGCGAGGCTGCTGCGCTGCAAAGCGCCCCTTTCGTATGACGCTCACTCCTGCTGGTACTGTTGCGGTACCGCAGGGAGAGCTGAGCGTCATATTTCGTTGATTTTTTACTCACCTTAACAACTATAGACCAGTATCAAATTTTGCTTTTCTTGGCAAGGTGATCAAAAGAGCTGTTGCTTCCCAACTCCAGGAAGTCTTGGATAATAAAAGTCATCTAGGCCCATTTCAAACCAGGCTCAGAACAGGATATGGATTTGAGAGCACTATGGTTGCCTTACAGGATGATGTTTGCCTGAGCAGCATTCAATACCATTGACCATGGTATCTTGGCATTGCCTGAGGGGTTTGGGAATTGGAGGCACAGCGATTCAGTGGTTCTGGTCCTATCTCTCAGGTAGATTCCAGATGGTGGTGCTTGGGGACAGTTGCTCTTCAAAAAATGGGCTGTCACATGACATTCACAAAATGTCATTATATCCCCAATGCTGTTCAACACCTACAGTACATGAAATTTCTGGGAGAGATCACCCAGAGGCATGGGGCAGGGTGCTATCTGTAAACTGATGACACCTGAATATATTTCTCCATGCCTTCATAAACAGCCTCAGCTAAGGATAGCGTGTTTCATCTGAAAGAATGCCTGCAGGAGATAATGGGTTGGATTATGAAAAACAAACTGAAGCTGAATCCAGACATTATGGAGGAGTTTACCGTCAAGGGTCCTAACCTGGGTTTGGAGGTATGTCAACCAGTTCTGGATGGGTTTACACCCCCCCCCGTGAAAGATTGTGTTTGCAGCCTGAGAATGCTTCTGGATCCATCAATCCGAATGGCAGCTCCGATAGACTCAGCAGCTGGGAGTGCCTATTATCAGCTTCAGCTGTTAGACCAGCTGCACCCCTTCCTAGAGCTGGAGGATCTAAAAATGGTAGTGCACATGCTGGTGATCTTAAGGCTAGATTTCTATAATTGGGCTATCTCTGCACCGAGTTTGGAAATTTCAGTTAGTTCAACTCATGGCAGCTGTATTGGTTCCTGGTACATCTAGCAGTGATCAGATTACACCAACATTAAAATCACACCACTGGCTGCCAGAATTGTTTCTGGGCAAAGTATAAAATTTTGGTTGTTACCATTAAAGCCCTACATGGTTTGGGTCCATTTTCCTACAGGATTGCCTCCTCCCATATAACCTGCCTCATACACTCAGGCCTTGTGGGAGACCTTTACTCCAGTCAGCCAGGACTGGCTATCTGAATTTATAACAGCATTAAAAGACCAGTCTCTTCTGGCAGGCCTATCCAGATAAGTTTGAAATTATGAATTTTAAAGTATGGACTGATTGTTTTAATATGCATTGATCATATATGTTCTTTTAAACTGGTGTTATGTGTTTTAAACTGTCTTTCTGTTTCTTTTAACTGATGTTATGTGTTGTATTTTAATCTGTTGTTGCTCTCCACCTCAAGCCATGGGGAGAGGTGTCTAAGAAAAAAATATTATTATTACTATTTTTGTTGTTTTGGCAGCCACAGTCTGAGAATATTTCAGCCATTCAACTCATGGGCCTATTGATAACAGTCATCTTTTCACCAACATGCACTTTTGGAGGAAGGGGGTTGAAGGCTATGCAATTATTTAGCATTATTTTCAGGGTCAGTCTTCCAGCTCCATTTTGAAAGTATGAAGAAGAAGCCATGTTTCCCAGTTGCTTGATGTTTGGTATCTGTGTGTTTACTAGTAAAGAATAATTAAAAAGAAAGGGGAAGGGGAAAATAAACAGGGGAGACTTTCCAATTCTGTTGTATTTCTCCAGGGGCCAGTTCTCCTTCCCTAGGCCTATGGTTGGTTGCAACCCTCAAAAATCTCTAGGATGCTTTTATTTTTGTTTTCACAATTGTGCAAAACCAGAACTGACTATAAGTACTTTATCAGACACATCCCTTTTAAACATTCTTTTGCTGGCATAAAAAAAAGCATTTTTATGCCGGCAAAAGAACACCACCACCCCGCACTTACCTTCTAATCCCGGCAAAGCATTCCAGCAATAAAGAGGAAGTAAATGGAGCCCTGTTTACTTCCTCACTTGAAATCTCATGCAATTTCATCACACAGGAAATTTAAAAATAAAAAGCAAAATAAACATCAAAAAATGAAGCAAAACACATACACACACTTTAAAAGTCCCAAGTAACCCAGGGAGGGTAGTAAAAAAAGCAAAACCTACCTAGATGTCCCAATCTGACCCAAAAGTGTTCACACTGGAGCAGGCATTGTTGAGGTAAGTACATGATTTAAATGGCCGGAGGTATCACATGCCAACAATGCCAGCAAAAAAGTGGCAGCGAGATCTAGTGACAGCTTAAGCCATCGATTAAAAACCCCAGTTTTTGTTCAACACATAAATGCGAAAGAGTGACTTCATCTGATCCGTGCACCCTTTTGCGTTTATGTGACACAGTGATGATGCCATATTTTCCATATCTGATAAAGTCCTAAGTTAATTTTCTGTTTTTATCTCCCCACTACCACCATTTCCTTCACATTTAAGCAAAGACTTGTCACTTGATTTAGGGGTGAGTAACTGCTTCTGGAGACTTCCAACATGGACAGTTCTTATTTTTTGAATGACCTTTTCTAGCAAGTATGGAATTAAGGAGGGCCAGCCAGAAAAGTACCCTACACAGTTGGAAATCCATCACCCACTCTTATTATGTTCATTCTTCTTATGTTTGGGATGGTTCCCTTCCTCCTCTTAAAAGTACTGAACATTCCACTGTGGGTATGAGTGTCATTCAACATTTGATTTCTGTGAATAGCAAACTTAGGATCCCCACATGCCAATATGACTAGCCTCTTCCTCAAAAGGTTATTGAGACATAAAAAGTATTAGCACTTTGAGGTTTGTTGTAGTACAAAGGAAAAAAGGAGAGACAACACCACAAAGTGTGTGGGGGACTTCATAGTCATTAGATTCCACACTGGAACAAGGACCCCAGTGACACAATGAAATCAACAAGGGGCCTCCCATCAGTGTCAAAGGATTGGTGGCATCTGCACATAGCACAGTAATGTCCAATATAGTGGTGGAAAGGATATTTGAAACATGGTTGAAAAAGACATCACTTGAATGTCAGGACACCTTGGCAAGGAAACTCCTGACCTGATGAGAATATTTGCAGTTGGGGGTGTATTCTGCTGAAAATTCACATTTTTCTCCCATAAAACAGTATTTTCCACACAAAAGTCATCATTTTTCTGCTGGTTCCTGCACAGAAAATTGGGAGGAGGGGGGGGGAAACCCACATGTGAGTTTTGCACAGAATAAGTCCCCAAACTACAAGGTTTCCTGTGCAGGAAAAAGCATTTTCTGCACTGAAAATAATATTTCTACACAGAAAATAATGTTAGTCTAATAAGTGGGTACATGGCATGTTGATATGACTCCATTGTGAAGGCATCCTACATGTGGGGAAGAGGGTGGCATCCCATCTTTTCCTTCCCACCAAAGCCCCATCTGTTGAACCTTCTCTTAGCTGCATATCCAAGGGTTGTGGTGCTTGCCATTGTGAGTTCCTGGTTATGCTGGTTGTTTGGTGGCTATGTTGAGTCCCTCTGCAGGTTAAGGACAGAAATTTCTTCTGTAATTCTTTTCCTTTAGGGTCAAAGTGGATGTTAAGGGGGATCCTTATTACCTATGATGAATTTCATCCCTCAACATACAAATTACACACACCTGTCTTTATCTTCTGCTGCCCAATAACAAAACAAAGTAATACAAAACATAAGTGAGAGAAAGCACATACCAGGACAAACACAGATCTTTCACTACTTAAAGGAACAGTGTTTTAAAATGTATGCTAATATGTAATCTGTTTGTTCCCTAACCTCCTTTTCAAAGCATGCAGCCAGGAATTTCCTTTATTCTTTCCATCTGAAATGTGAACAGGAATGCTCTGTCTCGATACACTAATAGCAAATAAAAATTGTTGGGCAACAGCATACATTTAACCACCCTGCCAACAGACCTCTTTCCCCATGGCATATCTCTTCAGGGCTTTGGCAGTCCTCACTAGAAAGGCTTGCATGGAGGTTGCATATTAAACAAACATGATAACCACACACCTGATCTAGTCAGGAGCACAAGCTGGAGAATGCTAGAATATTGTGGGCTAACAATATTGTCCCCTCATTCTTTGTCAGAAGGAGGTGAAGAAGGTGAAAATAAACAGAAAACAATGTGATTACCTGAGGCTGCCTGGATTATGGGGGAATTCTAGAAACATTACCATAGCCAAATCACAGGTCTGTCCTGGCTGAATGGATAAATGGGAAGTAGAGATGTAATTCTTCACTTTGTTTTCTTCATTAAGTTTTCACTAAGTTTTCCACACAGTTTTCAAAAGCTATTCACAACTCAGGATTTATTTTGTGTAAAATTCGCACATGGTTGTTTGTGGAGAAAACAGCACTTTCTGAGGAACATTTCAATGCAGAAATATTAGTACTTGCACAGAAAAAGCTGTTTTCTGCACAGAAAATTATGTTTTCTATGCAAATCAATCATGTGCACATTTTATGCAGAATATATCACCCATTACAGCAGTTTCCATACAGAAAACAGCATTTTCTGCACAAGAATTAATATTTCTGCATTTTCAACAAAGAAAATGATGTTTTCTGCAAAAACAAACAAACAAACAAACAAACAAAAAACCACCAAGAAGAACCATATGAAAATTTTGCACAGAATAAGTCTCAAACAGCAAAGATTCTGATCAGTCAAGGGGCCCATCTAAATGGTGGAAATACCCCTCATGGAATTTACTAGGAATCCTCCCTGTCTAAACGGGATCCAGCACCAGTCGACACTATTTGGAGGGAGGGGCACAAAAGGGCAAAAACAACAGGGTAAAAGCCTTTACAGATTTCCCCTTAGTTTTTCACAAACCATGATGTGGGTGCTCATTTTTGCTCTTTGGGACTATAGAACAATAAAAAAAACTTGACGGGCAGCACAAAGCTGATTGGCCAGGTGAGAGCAGGAGTGGGGCTTGCGAGGAGGGCAAGTGTCCACTGCTGCCATGTTGGATTTTCACCTTAGTGATCACTCGCTAAGGTGATAAAAAGGATCAATATTTTCTGTTTTGCTTTTTTATAAAATTGGAGATTTGCTCTATCACACCAGAGCACCTTGGGATGCCTTAAAAAAAAATTGGCAGCAGTGAAGAACTAATGCAAACAAATCACGCATAGCTACCATTAGGAATGTGAGGTTTATGGGGGCTTCCGAGATCAGAAAAAACATTCAGACATGTTGTTTCTGGTGCAAGATGCCAATACTACAAGGCATTTTAGACTTTTCCCCCCCTCGTGTAGATGGATCTTCGGTTTCTCATTGGCATTTCTCAACAATAAAAATATATGGGTTTTTTGACCAGTTTTCAAATATTTTTCAACTATTCTTTCCATCCCTAATGGGAAAATAGAATGCTAAGAATTATCACACAGTAATGAATAGGACCCTCTTGTTCTGGAATGTGAGTTGGTACATAGCTATTGGGATGGGCAGACCCTGAGGGTGAGAAGCTTCACTCACCAAACCACATGGGCTCCAATGAAACCTGAAGTTACAGAATGTTGCAAGCATTGTTGTTTTGACCCAAAATTTGCCCTCAGACTGTCCAAGAGAGTGATTTTTGTTTTCCTGATTTAAAAAAAAAAACTATAATGAGGTCTCCAGGAACCCCACAAAAGGCCCCTGCAGGCCACATGCAGCCCACAGGCCACAAAATCCTTAATCCTGAAGTTTATGGTGGTTTGAGTTTGTTGCTTCTGTTTTTCCTTTCTGAAGATGGCATGAGATGTCTTCCTTATTAATTCAGAAAACGCTGAGCCCCAGGTATGAAAACTCAGAGAATCATGGAATTAGGGCAACCACTTCTGTAGTGTTTATTTTTTAGAAAGGGATAAGACTAGTATAAGTTTGAATTGCCTCATCTTTCAATGGGTCATTTTTCACTGTGAAGGAAGGCCATTTTTGGTGTCTTTCAAGAGGTTCTCTGAGATCAATTAACGTTTAATGTGTGATGGCATAACCAGTACTTAAGGCGAGGTGGCAGAAGTTTCCATACTTTGTTCTTTCACAAAAAGACCCAAAGCCTTGCTGCCATTTGAAACAGTGGTGGAACTTAATTCAGAGCAGCCTGCGGTTTTTTTGCTGCAGAATACCCAATATAAAGAAAAGGATTTCAGACAATGCCAGAAGATTATTCCAGCTGTTGGAGCCATTCCCATCCACCTCATCCTGAAAACAAAGAAAATGTTTAAGCCAAATGTTTTTGCCAGTAAACTGCTCTGGAAAGCTTATTTAAATAAGCAACAGTAGACATTGTTTCTTGTTATATATGCTAACATTTTGCTACTGTCCGGTCAATTCATTTGCCTGTCTAACTGGAAGGAGCCAGCTATCTATGACATCTCCCAACTCCCAGTTGTTGTTTTTACAATTGGCTGCTCAGCTAGGAAAATTCTATTTTCCCCAAGCATGTATGAATCATCAGTTGTAAAATCTAACTATCCAGCTCCCCGCCCCCACCCTCACACAAAGAAGCTTCTGAGATTGAGAGGTATCAAGATGATTAATCACTTGCTTTTATCAAGCAAGACACATTTTGGCAAATTATTTGTTTCATCAGAAATATAATTCACCTACACTTCTAAATGTATGCCATAGTATTAATGTGATTTTTGGTAATGATGTGTTCATTATAATTTAGACCTGATTGTGACAGAGCCCAGGCAAATGCTTCTTGGAAGATACTTTTAAAAAAATCCCCCCTACCACTTTCAGCATCAGTTTGGCTATAATTTAAGGAAGGGAATTTTCCTTGTGAAATTTTGATAATTTATATTGTTCTTTACTCATACACAACGTCCATATAGGTTTGCAGCCTCGGAATATAATCCTATAATATCATCCTATATGCATTTACTTGGGTGTAAGTCCCATTGAATTTAGCAATATTTATTTCTGGGAAGAGATATATAGGATTGCATATAAGTTGCAGGTCTGGTCTGAGAAGCTCACCATTTAAGCAGCAGTGACCTGTGGTCTAAGCAAATGGGGGTGCCCTGCCCAGGAGCAGTAGGCATTTCCATGCTCCACCTACATTTTTCTGGTAAATTTGAGGGGGAGGTGGGAGTGAGGGGAGAAAATTGAGGAAAGAAAGACAATGTGCTAACAAAGAATGTACATGAGCAAAAATGTCAGCTATTTTTTTTAATTGCATAAGCCTTTCAATTCCTTCATTTTACACTTCATTATCACTGTTAAAGATTTCACTTAAGAGTCAGGTCACTGAGAGAAAATATTGAAACAGCACTGATAGCTAACATGATGCAATGGCTAGACTGTTGGACTGGTATAAGAGCTTAAAACTGGCAAACAACTTGGGGTATTTTTTAAAAAAAGTTGCATGCTAGCAATATCAGGAATGATAATGTCATCTGGTCAAACCAAATCATTTGATACTCTATGCAGAAACACACTTGGGTCAAGGAGAAAGAAATTTAAACCATCACTCAGCTATGAAACTGAGTAGAGTGGCAGCACAAGGGAAATGCTGTTTTGGGAGTGGCTACTGAAACAACATAATATGCAGTTGGCCCTCTATCTTCATGGATTTGGCATCCATGAATTTCACCAACCATGGCTTGAAAATTTTCCCCCACCCCAAAAAATCCAAGAAGCAAACCTTGATTTTTCCATTTTATATAAGGGACACTATTTTACTATGGGGGTCATTTACATGGGCAAATATTCCTTTAAATATATCGCTAAGATAGCTCATAGTTCCCACAGATCGCAGCACAGCATCACCTCATTCAGAAGGGGGGAAGATAAAACACCCAAATATAGCATGGCAAGGGATGTCACTACTTTTGCAGGTATATTTGCAATGTAGCGCATTATTGGCAGTGTAAACAACCATTCCGCTAAGAGCTACAGCAGAGCTACATTGTGATTGGTTGATGATGCAGGGGTGGGCTTAAAAGAGGGGGAGGGAGGGAGGGAAAGACAGTAGCGATTAGAGGAAACTTTGAAAAATCCTCTCTGCTATTTTGCAAGCCAGTTTGCAAACAAAAAGAATTCCCAACAATTTTCATTCAGGGAGCATTCCTTCTCATCCTCTCTGCTGTTTTGCAAGTATGTAATAGCTCATTTCGTCAGCTGTGATCCTGTGCATGGGGGAGGGAGAGAAACCATTTTACGAAGGGCTGCATCAGATCTAAGCTGTTATTCCACCTCCCTCTCTCTCTGGCTTTCCTCTATTTGTGAGAAAATGATGTTAAGCAAGGAGGAAAAGCTTCCATTTGATTTGTTGGAAGGGAGTGGGGGGGAGGGGAACGGCCTCTAAGCTGTTAAGCACAGAGTTCGGACCAGGGCAGACATACCTATGGCATTCCTTTCCCTCTCCAATGCTTGGCCATGCCCCCAGCACTTTTGGCTGTGTGAATCTCAAAGCGGAAAAAATCAAAAGAGCCACAAAATATAGCTGTGTAAACATATACCATGTAAACTACCCACCACTGATGCAGGAAAGCGCTAAAGCGCAACTTAACACAATAAAACCTGCTGTGTAAACCAGCCCTATGTCACTGTATATGCTTCCTGAATCTTCGTTTGCGAAGAAAAGCCAGAGAGAGAGTATAAAATGGGACTTGGACATCCACAGATTTTGGTATCCATGGTGGGGGGTCTGGAACCAAACCCCAGTGGATACCAAGGGGCTGCTGTAGTACAATCCATCCCAGGTGAGTGGTTTTTTTTTCAGCCAGAAAACAATTGGGAAATTGCACCAAAGATTTGGATGAGGGTTGTTAGAGACCAGGAGAGCAATGGACACAATGGACCCTACATACACACATAACCTGTGTGTCCTTCAGGCCATATAGTTCCATCCCCATCTTAAGTTAAAACAATTTTACGGACTTTATCAGACAAGCCCCTTAAAACATTCTTTTTGCTGGCATAAAAAAATCAATTTTTATGTCAGCAAATAATGCCTCACATCACACTTACCTTCTCTCTCAGCAAAGGCTTCCACGGCAATAAAAAGGAAGTGAACAGAACTCCATTTACTTCCTCCCTCCAAATCCCATGGATTATCACGAGAAGACACTAGTGCAGGAAATTAAAAAATAAAAACAAAAATAAGAAAGTTAAACTTTTAAGCACAGAAACACACTTTGAAAGTCCCAAGTAAACTGGGGAGAGTCATAAAAATGCATCACTTACCTGGATGTCACAATCTCACCCAGAAGTGTTCACACCGGACCAGCCATTGATGCTGTATTCACATGAGATAAATAGCACAACATTTCACACACCAGCAATGATGGCACTAAAGCACCACCAGGGATCTATTGGCGGCTTCAGACATCAATACAAAGGTATGTGTTTTGGCCAGGACATAAACGCAAAAGGGTGACATTGCCTGATACCTTTTCACGGTTATGTGGCACTGTTATGATGTCATATTTACTGTGTCTGATAAAGTCCTAGGTTAATACATTAAGCTAATATATAATATAACAATTTTAAATTGAAACCTCTTGGGACAAATGTGGGGTATAAATCCAATAAATAAATAAATAAATAAATATTGTTCAACCTAATCCAGGCCATTGCAATATGTGATCTAAAAAGTTTGGCTCAGAAGAAAGGAGGAAGGAAGGGGCAGGGGGACTTGGCAGCAGGCCTTGTTTTTATCCCTGAGGGGTCTTCTTTCTTGCTTCCCCTCTATGCCTGCCTTTTGGCAAAAGTCTCAGTGATGTCTGATGTCTTCAGAAGAAAGCCCAGGAGGTGGCCACAATCCAATAGGAGCCCATTGCTGGGGCTCCTCTCTGGGTGTCAACCCTCATGCACTCATGCTTTCTACCTTCTGTGCCTCTCCAACTGGCCTGGCTAGTGAGCGAGCAAGCAATACCACCTGCAGAAAGCTGGGATGACATGAAAACTCTACACTCAGCTCCAAATCAGGAAGGAGGAGGAGAGTAGCTGAGAAGTGGAAGCAGCAGTGGAGTGAGAAGACAGGATGAAGGAGGGCGGTGCAGGGGGTAGGAGTGATAAGCAGGCAGCCTTGGAGTGAGGCAGAGGTGTTGTGATGCTGTTGGTGGGAAAATGAGATGGGAGGAGGGTGAGGAGAAAAACAATAACATTGCAGGAGATTTTTGCAGCAGTGTCATCATGCTAGGAAACAGGGGGAGGCTTGGGGACTGATGACAGAGGTCCGGCGGAAGCAGCCTAGGAGTGAGGTGGAGATTTTTGCAACAGCAGAGTCTGCAGCATTCATGTTTGAAGGGAAGGGTTTAAAATATTCATTGTTTTTCCATGAAGCAGGAATCCTGCACCCCTAACCCCTGCAAAAGATGAGGGCTGATGTACTATTCCCCCTTACCTATATTCTCCTTCAAGAAGAGCTGTGTTGAACCTGAAACAAATAGGAAAAAATATTATAAAGAGAGGGTTCTAGATTAGAGGAGATGGGGAGGTACACCTAAATACTTCAAATGAGGTGAATATTGGGGCATAGAAAGACACGCTGTGTCCACCACGACCACCTGCAGAGTTGTTCCACGTCGACAGGACACCAAGGAGAATGTTTCTGGAGAGACTTCTGCAAAAGACTTTAGGCTGAGAAGGAAAAATTCCTTCACCCCAGCACACTGCCTTGAGCTCTGGCTTGCCAAATAAAGACAGCAACAAGGCCAGCCTTCACTCAACTTGAGGGCTTTAATCTTTGTTTGCAGTATATTTACAATAAATACACAGAGTATAGGACAATCTCTCTTAAACCAACAAACTGCTTTGCCAACCACCATCCACAACAAACCCACACTGGAGATAATTCCCATCTCCTTTTTATAGGCAGTTAAACAATGCCTGTTACATCAGGCATCTCAGATGTGCATACTCTCAAATGCTAACTCTCACACACACACACACCTGCCACTGGAGCTTAACTATTTACATTACTAAGCTTACAGCTCCATCTTGTGGTCATATCCAAGTCATTTCCTGACATTCCCCTTCAAATGACATGTGGTGTGTCCCATGTGTCATTTACACCTATCCTTTTATATACAGTGACCTTACTTGCTGATACCTCTAGAGTCTACGACTCCATTCCCATTCTTTACAATGCCACAGTGTTTTCTTAGACCTTGATAGCCCATGCTACTGACCCACCCGGCTCTGGCTTCCCTGGTGCTATCATTTGTCAATTTCCTTTTACTTACAGGCCTGACCGTCCCACCAAACATATCCTGGCTATACTCTCCCACACACCAGAGCTTTGGTTTTCTTCCACTCCTCCTGCTTAGTGCATGTCCTCCTGGCTCTTTCTGGAGTGTTTTCAGTTCTTTTTATTGCTGCCACAGAAGAGGCTTGTCCCTGCTTTACTATGAAGAACTTTTCTTTCTGAGACCTCATGGGAATCAGGAATGTATCTTGACCATCCTCAGTGTCATTGCTACTAACACTGGCCTGAGTGCCTTGCCCATGAGTCTCAACTTGTTCTTGTTTCACAGTCACTATCTCTGGCTTTGGTTGCAAGTCTAATGAAGTGCTAGGCTCTTCTGGAGTACCAGGCACCTTCAAAGTGCCCTGTTTACTCGAAATTCCAGGCTGTTGTGACACACCTGGTTTGTCATCTAAGACATCCCTGGATGCATGTGCCCCTCCATTTCTGTTGTTCTTATCTACCACACTGGCTTTCTGTTCTACAACAACATTCTGGTCAGGGTACGCTCTCTTCCACCCAGCATGAGTCTCAAACTTAGCATTCCTTGAATACAAAATCCTGTTCCTATCCACCAGGAACCTGTACTTGTTTCCCTCATAGCCCACAAAACACAACCTTTGGCTTTTGGGCTGATTCTTTTTCCTGAACTGAGGAGGAATGTACACTGTTGCAATTGTCCAAACATTCTTAAGTACTTTAGGTTTGGTGCTCTTCCATACAATAAGTAGTATGGTGTTTGGTTTATCACACTGCACCACAACCTATTTACAATATGACAAGCGGTTCTTGTTGCTTCTCCCCACAAATTAGCTGGCGCTCCAGAATCCTCTAACATACAATCCCTTATTTGGTTTATCATCCCAATCCTACATTCAGCCAAACCATCCTCAGCTGGACATCCGGGATTTGTAGTTTTATGTTGGATCCCTTTCCGCCCAAACCACTGCTACAAATTAGTACTTAAGAATTCCCCACCTCTGTCAGTCACAACAGTGCCAACCTTGTAAGGAAACTCCCTTTCAACAGAATTGACCCATTTTCTGATCATATCAGCAACCTCACTTTTGGTTTTCAGCATTGCCACATAGGTAAATCTGGTATGCCTATCTACTATCAATAGGGTAAACCTGCTACCCCCTATACTGCTTACTTGATGCGGCCCTGATAAATCCACATGTACAACCTGAAAAGGCCTCTGGGTTATGCATTTGCTCACCTTCGCTACAGGGTAAGCCTTGACCTTTACCTTTTTGCAAATAGCACAGTCCAGGTAACTTTTACAGTTCTCTACCTTGATCTCTGGGCAAACCTTCTCTAGGTTTCTCAAACCTTTGAAGCTTATATGGCCCATAACTCTATGAAGGTAATGAGCACACCCATCATGCAATGGCTTATTTGTTACATTCCCACACTGCACCTGTGCTACCATTTGATAAATATGATTTTTCTTTATGGCTTTACCACATACTATTCCCTCCTTGGACACAATCCCCTCATCTCCTTTGAAAAGGATTTCATATCCATCACTGGTTAGGGATGCCACACTTACAAGGCTATTTTGTAGTTTTGGTGCACACAGTACATTATGAAATACCTTGTTTAAACCAGGGATTAATACAGACCCTTGAATCTCTACACTGCCATATTCACCATCTGCAAATACCACAGTGTCCACTGGTGCTGGCTTTGGGCTCTGTAGTTTTTCCCTATCAGGGGTCATATGGTGAGAACACCCACTGTCCAAAATCCAGACAGACTGGTCCTTTTTCTCATTTACAACTCCCTCTACAGTAGTAGCAAACCCCCTGCCATCTTGGGGCTTGTCTTTTCTTTTTCTTTGTGAGTTCTGTCCTTTCTTTGCTGCAGAGACCTTAGGACAGTTCTTTATCAAATGTCCAGTCTCTCCACAGGAAAAACATCTCCGTGTTCTGCAGACAGCAGCACTCCCTTCCTCAGACAAGGACGTGGATTGGTTGGGTGGTTGTCTCCTCCAGCTGGTCACTCCCTTGAAGCTCTCCTCTGAGTCTTCCCCTCTGTGCCTCTTCCAATATTCTGGATGCCATGAGGTCAACATTTAGATCAGTATCGGTTACTCCTTGGACATTAGAAACTCCCATTCACTGTTTAGACTACTCAGGAGTATAAAAGCCTTTTGGGTTTCTTCTATTTGTATGCCACACCCGCTGCACTCTATGAAATTATCCTGCATCCTTTTTAAATGCACAAGCATGGATTCATCTTCCTGCTGTTTACAACAATACAGCTTTCTGCTGCACAGCATTTTTGACAAGGCTCCAGCTGGTTGGTTGACATTCTCAAGAGCTTTCCAGACTTCAAACGCTGACCTCTTATCTCTTATATTATTTAGCTGATTCAGTTCTAAAGCCAAAACAATTGTTGCTCTAGTTTTTCATCACCTATTAATTAATCTTCATTATCAGGGTCAGGTTGTTTCTTTACATAGTCCCATAAGTCCTGCTTTATTAGCAAAGCCTCTATGTACATTTTCCAGGAAGCATAGTTCTTCTCAGACAGCTTTTCAATCCTGACTGCTGTTTCCATGTTTGCACTGAGTCTGTGACTTAAACAGATGCAAACAAACACACTGATAACAGTCCAAGCAGGCTGCCAAAAACAATTAGCTTCCCAAAAGAAACAAATAAGAGCAGAGTCTGTGAGTAGACACACTTAACACACCCCTTTCCAGGACTTTTCTCTTCAGCCCTCCAGGAACACAAAACAGCTCACCAATTGCAGAACTATATCTCCCACAACTTCTCAAGCATTGTCCATGTGGACACTGGGCCCAAAACTTGTTGGGGTGTAGAAAGATGCGCTGTGTCCACCACGACCACCTGCATAGTTGTTCCACGTCAATAGGACGCCAAGGAGAATGTTTCTGGAGAGACTTCTGCAAAAGACTTCAGGTTGAGAAGGAAAAATTCCTTCACCCCAGCACACTGCCTTGAGCTCTGGCTTGCCAAATAAAGACAGCAACAAGGCCAGCCTTCACTCAGCTTGAGGGCTTTAATCTTTGTTTGCAGTATATTTACAATAAATATACAGAGTATAGGACAATCTCTCTTAAATCAACAACTTGCTTCGCCAACCACCATCCACAACAAACCCACACTGGAGATAATTCCCATCTCCTTTTTATAGGCAGTTAAACAATACCTGTTACATCAGGCATCTCAGATGTGCATACTCTCAAATGCTAACTCACACACACACCTGCCACTGGAGCTTAACTATTTACATTACTAAGCTTACAGCTCCATCTTGTGGTCACATCCATGTCATTTCCCGACAGTGAAACCGTCATGTCCATATAAAGTATGCCGCTGCCATGGTGAAGGAGCTTTTCACTGTTATTTTACAGCAGAGGTGGGCAACTGAACAGGAGGTGGGGACCTTTTACTTCCCAGCAACTATCTGGTGGGTTGTACAAATGAGTTTCAGCATGCCTGAAGTGATGTGATGTAATTCCTTCCTGATGCTTAGGCCAATTTTCAGGGCATTTCCCCCCCCCTTTTTGGGGGGTGTTTTTGGGAGATTTAGAAGGCTTTCCAGAGTTAGAGGAAGAAACATGATGCATTTTAGGGCAGTTTTGGCCCATTGGAGGGCAAAAAATGCTCAAAAATCCCCACCCCAATTTTTCTTTATTGGGAAGGTGCTGGGGGGCGGCTTCTGGGAGATGCTAAGGGCTGCACTTAGATGCTAAGGGCTGCACTCCAAGGACTGCCTGCATCCCATGGGCCACACTTTGCCCAGCCCTGTGTTAAAGTCACACTCTATAATCTTTGTGAATTTCTAAAGAAAAGCTGAGATAGCAGAATATTGACTGTGTACCAATGTTTCCCCCTTCTTTATGAAAGACGAAAAGGTGAATCCTGAAAACTACAGGCTAGTAATCCTGAGATTAATGTTAAGTAAAATTCTAGTAGTGGTTTAAGTGTTGAACTATGACTCTGAAGTCCAAAGATCAAATCCCTGTTCATCCATGGAAATCCACTTGGTAACCTTGAACAAGTCACACTCTCATAGCCTCAGAGGAAGGCAAAGGCAAACCTGCTTTGAACAAATCTTGCCAAGAAAAGCCTGTGATAGGTTTGCCTTGGGATCACGTAAGTCAGAAACAACCTAAAGGTACACAACACAACACATTATTAAGCTGTTGGTTTGTGAGCCAAAAATATTGTCTGCTCTTATGAAGTAGAATCAATTTAAGAGTAAGTCATGCCAGAGACAAATTAACCTTATCTCCTAATTTGATAGTTATTAGTCTGATAAAGCAGGCTGCCCAGGACTTACCTCTCCCTTTGCGACTGGTGATGCCCCCGGCCCCAGGCCCACCACGTGGCAGGCATGGGCGCTGCCATGCCTGCCGGAGTCCTCTTACTAGCATGCTCAGGCCTGCTGAGAAGAGGATCATGGACCAGCCAATAGGGAGAGGGTGGCTCTCCCCTGATTGGCCAGATCACAGTGCCCTCAGCCAATCAGAGGGGACACTCTGCAGGAGCCTCTGATTGGCTGAGGGGTGGGGCAAGTCCCCAAAAGGGTCCAGCAGCCAGGAATAAATTCCAGGCTGGTTGCCAGACACGGCCAGTTGGCTTTTTCGAGCCAAAGACCTGCCCACCCTCCCTCAATTAGAAGGTCTTTGTATTAGTTAGTATTTGTTTTTTGCCATGTACACTGTATTTTTCTTTTATCTTTGTCACAACTTTCAAGGTGGAACGGTGGGCATGGGTTCAGTTCTGATCTTGGGGTCAGGGGTTTCCAGTTTGCCTAGTTGCATGCCCAGGTCAAGTTCAAGTTCATGACCATGGAGACCCCGCCTATTGGGGGCAGATCACGTGGTCAGATCATGGGATCTGGTCACATGGTCTGGTTTTGTGACCTGTTAGCAGATACATCATTGGCCAAACAAGGGGGGTTGGCCAAGGGTCAGCTTAACCCATGCCCAGACCAACCACAGCAACTATCACCAAAAAGAAAGTTCTGGCTAATTTTCTCCAATATCTTCATTCATCTTGTATTTCTTTCATTATCTCTATTAAACATAATTCTGTGCATGTATTCATCTTTATCGTCTTTATTGGGGCAGGTGGTGCATAGGGAAGGGGGATTATTTCACTCAGCCCACAGTCATAAAATGCTATAGATTTTCAAGATCTTGATTTATGTAAAGCATTTTGACAAAGTTTGCCATAATATCTTTGTTGACAAGGTGGCAAATATGGGATGAATGTATTTAATATTATGTGAATCCACAGCTTGTTGAGCAACCAAAATTAATCAACGGCTCATCAGTCTCTGGTGGAAGATCTCAAATGAAGTGCTGCAGACACACTGTGCCACTCTCCAATTGCCCAATGAAGTCAGGGGCCACTTGGTAGTTTCAGGCTCTGCCTCTTGAGAGAAAGATAACAGCAAAGGGAAGACCAGCCTAGCCCCATCCATTAGGCAGATGCTCCAGGCCTGTTGAAGTATGTGTGGGGGTAGGGTATATTATCACATCCTTTTATAAGATATGCTGGTCATCATTTAATTGAAAGGAATGTTATAATTCTTCAGAAATAAGAAAATCTATTAATGACTAGCTATACCCGGTGTAACATACACCATTATCTACATGTATAAAATGACTCGGTATGTTTCCATTCCCACTCTTCCATTCCCACTCAGTATGTTTCCGTTCCCACCCACTTCGTAATTGGTCACTTAGGAAAATTATCAAGAGTACAATCATTTGATGCATGAATATATAACTTTTCAAAGCAACTATAATGGCTAGTTTCATGCCAAGAGCCCCTCTGTCTCCATGCGTACACACAGACACATAGACACACACACCAGGTGCACCAGGATGCAAGGGCACCTCTGCTGCCATGGAACCATGCATACACACACACACCATATCACAGACACACTCCACATTACACACAAACCATGTGTGCCAGGACGCAAGAGCTCCTCTGCTACTGCCATGAAATCACATGTACACACACCACGCTACACACAAACATGCACACCATGTGTGCCAGGATGTGAGAGCCCCTCCACCACTGCCATGTAACTTCGCATACACATGCTACACATGCTACACACACACACATACGCACACACCACATGCCAAGACGTGAGAGCCCTCCACGGCTGCCATGCAAACACACAAACACTCTGTGCTACACATACACCATATACCACACACACACCATGCACACCAGGATGTGAGAGCCCCTCTGCCACTGCCACCCTACACACACATCCCCCAACCCCCCCCACACACACACTCCAGGTTGTGAGGGCCCCTCCACTGCCATGATTAGAAAGGACTTGAAGCTTTCCACATGTTTCCATCCCCAGTGTGCTGACTGGCTGTCCAATGAGAAGCTTTGATTGGTTGGGAAGTTTCCTACTGTCAGGGTCTAGGGCATCAGTGGCAGGGTCTAGGAGCAAAGACACTGGGTCAACAACACAAGAGACAGAGCCCAAAGTCCAGGCAGGGTCAAAGATAAGCCAAAGTCCAAAAACAGTCCAAGATCAGAGCATATACCACAATACCCAGGGCAACGGCCCAAGATCAAGGCCCACCTACAGACAGCATAGAAGGTACCAGCTACAAACACCACAAAATACCATGTTGTGGTGGCCAAGACTGAGGGCCAAATGCCGCTCTTAAATAGCAGTGCCCCTGGCTGCTACAGGTGTGCTGCACGATTCAGGTGTGCTCCAGTCCCTTCAGTCTAAAAAAAATGTGTTAAATTTAACAAGCACATATCAGCACAGTAGGCTACAGACAGCACAGAAGCCTCCAGGCCTAGCTACAGACAGCACAGAAGACCATGTTGTGGCGGCCAAGACTGAGGGCTGAATGCCACTCTTAAAATAGTAGTTCGACTGGCTGCTTCACACGTGCTGCATGATTGCAGCTGGCTGTGTCTGATAGCTTGGCCCTGGTTCTTCCAAGTCTCCCACAGCCAGGACCTGAGTCTGCAAAGAGGCTGTGCTGGCTGCTGTAGCCAGGGGCCTAGTCCTGCAAGGAGAGGCAGATCCTGGCACCAAAGCAGCCAATCAGCACACTGAAAATGACAACATACCCAAGAGAATTAAATATAAATAGATAGCAGAATACAAAACCATTCTCTAACACAACATGGCTATCACTGAAATGGTTTTGAAAGTCTTGAAAGACACATTAAAGGTGGATTTTTTCTTCAGTGGATTTTTGTACTTGTTCATCTCAGGGCCTTCAATAGTCACAAATATTGTGAAATATTCTTAATATTGGTTTGTTGGAATTGTGAACACAAAACATATAGGTATTTGCTCTAAAAGAAGAAGGAGGAGGAGGAGCTACCAAGATTAAATACTTTTTTTAGATGAATGCTTCACCCTCACCAGCCCCATTCTCCAAGAGCCAAGTGGCTTAGAGCAACCCAAAACTCAGACTTTTCTTATGGGATTGGCTGATGAAAAGGCATGTGTTCCAAGTACCCTTGGCTTTGATTTATTCTGACAGTAATAGTGAAACACATGATGCAGATCTAGCCAACACATCAATGAGCACCCTCACAGTGTTAAACTGCAAGTTGTTGTTGTTTTTCACATAGTGCATTATCTGCTTCTACCACTCGGTAAAGTATATTCTTTGTATTCTACAACTTCTAAATAAAGGTACTGTCATTTGATTTCATGGTATGCACTTTCAGATATGTATTATCATTTTTAAACTCATGAAAAACTTGTGGGTGGGTGTGTTTCTCACCCTCCTCTCCCTGCTCTCTCATGTATCTTCTGATATGTATTTCCAGATAAAGCAGAGGGAGTAAAAGTAGACAGAATTGGGTTTTTCTTGGGGTGGGAAGATAATTGTCCATATTAGAAGAATTATTACATTTACATTGGACATGAAATCTAGTGGGAGACAAGCGTTGCTAATTCGGGGGGGGGGAATCATACAATAATCTAAGGACTTTATAAGATGAGTGTCTTAAAACAATGTGATTCTATGAATAAGGAAAGCGGAAACATTGTGGCATTATTACACTATCGCACATCAATGTAATCACATGAAAGAACAACCATGGAATTATCGCACAACAACCACTGGCACTTTAAGAATGGGAGCTTACTTCCACAGTTTGGCATGGGTGAGATTTTGGCGGTTTTCACGAGAATATGCAAGTGTACTTAAAACTCCAAAACACCTTAATTAACAAAGTAAATGAACACACAAGCACTGAAACAAACCTTAAAAAGTTGAAACTAAACAGGACAGTTCATAAAAAGAGTGTCCTGTGCTTTATTTTTGCATCCTCACCTGGATGTTTTATCGCTGTGGACTGGCCGTTGATGCTATAATCTTGTGATTACAGTGGGACATAGTTTCATACACCATAAATATTGTGAAAAAAGTGATATTGGTGATCTATTGATGGATTGTCCTGACAATTAGAAGCAACACCTTTTTCATGGCTGTGTCCAAGAAAGCAGCCAGTTACCTGCAATTAATACACAGTTTGGGAGTTTGACCAAGTTGAAGCTCAAAAGTCCAGGAAAGCAGCCAACTCTCCATGATAGCAAAGTAATTAAGTGGAATCAGATAAGGTTTGAAACAAAGAAGGTTCAGTTTTTTGAGGAGCAGAAAAACTAGCAGGAAGACACACAGAGAAGAGTCCAGAATACAGTCTAAGATTCAAAACTTACAGAAGGCAGTATAGTCCACAAGTAGGTCCATCCTGCAATGAAGTCAGTAGGAAGTTTTCTCCAGGAAGATCAGTTGATCTCTAACAAAGCCTCCATTGCTTACCCAAAGCATATATATAGTAACCAAGGCTTTGCCAGGTGATTCTTGAGGAGCAGGTGTTTCTCATAAAGTCTCAGAGCTTCCTTTTCAGATCACTGCTGGCTGTATGATGGTGGAGGTATCATCTTTTCTTCTTGATTGTCCTTATCTGAATTGGCAAGACTCTTTACTGGGACTGGTGCCAACCCACTACGGTTAGGCTCTTCCTCTGCTTGATCTTCCAGGTTGGCAGGGTTCCCTGCTGGCACAGGTGTAGATAAACCTGTGCCAATGTCCATAGGGCTGTTGCCTGCCATGTCCTCCTCTGATTGCATACCCTCATCAGACTCATGGGGTATGACAGGCTGGAACACAAAGTAACCACATGAAGACAGTGACGTGTGCAATAGTGGTGCCTGTTTGTGCTAACATGATGTCATAATCCCATGATTTTGCTATGTCTGATAATGTCCTAATTCTACAATTTTAAGCACACGTTTAACATAAACAAGTTCCACTGGGATCACAGGAAAACACTTCTGAGGAAACTTGTTCAGTCATACTGCACATCATCTATTCCCTTGTTCCTCATCCAAGATCTGTCATTTCTCCTGCAGTGTTTCTTAGCAGTGCCCACATTTTGAGCATCCTGTTAGTGACACAGATAGGCATCCTACATTTGCATATGCATTTTTTGTCATTGCAGAAGTTGGTGTTCTCTTCATCACTGTGCAAACCCAAAGCACCCCCACCCGGACTCATGGTTATGCTGTTGTAGCACCATCTTGACCATTATATTGCTGGTGGACAGTGGAAAGGATCAGAGAAGCATCTGGTTACATTCCCACAGCCAGATGCAAATCAATGACATCATCTTATCAGCACTCCAGATGACCCCAGCAATCTTGGTGGATGTCCTCAATATGCATCTGGCTGTGTCCCCACAGCCAGGCACTTATCCAATCCCCCTTTCCTCCATTAACAATGGCTATGGGAGGGATGCCAGGTGGTGACAAGGCAGCCATAGTGGAGTCCCACATGCAGAACTCTTAATGTATACTCACCCAGGTAGGAACTCAGCCTTTCATCATTATCCTTTTGCTTTCAAATGCATTAACAAAATAACTCACTTTGGTAATATATGCAGCTTTACAAATTCATTTTGAAGGCTAACAGTTTTCAAAGACAGTATGTTGTAAATACTCCTTTGTTGTATTTTTTCACAGATTAGTGCATGGAAGCACAGTTTTCAGCGTTAGAATGATACTCTCTGAGGTGGTCTTGAGGAACATGGTCATATGAGATAATTTTTTACAAAGGCTGAAACTGAAAGACTTTTAGAAAAGGACAGGCTGAAATGTGTTCTTCTCTTAAGCAGTAATAAATTGCCCATCTAGAATTAATGATCTTCCAACATTTCTTTTAAAAGACTTGAAAAGAACCAATTAATGGAGCACATTTCAAACTAAGCAAATTGCAATGATAAATGGGATTACTGGAAGCTATGAATGCAATTCGTAAGTGAAGGAAAAGAGCAACCATTACTCAGAACATTAAGGAATGCAATTAAGCAAAACATTTGGAGGCGCTTAATTACATCTACAGAGGGCAGTGTAGTGAGATTTTGTGCTTTGTTATGGCAGTAAACCCAAACCTTCAGAAAATTACCTACACATAATGATAGTAAACCTGTGTTTGACAGCATGGCATTCCGATTTGACATGTAAGCAAAATATTCTTATTATGACAAATTGCACATGTACCTTAAGAATAAAGAAATGGTTGGTGCAATTATGAAATTCAAACACAGTAAGAAAATGGAGACTATAAAATATAGGGAAAAAATCCTGCATACTTCTCATGTTCTTTACAATAAATTGCAGTGATGAAAATACTGACATGAGGGATATGTTGCCACCTGGAAAGGAAATGCTGGTACTACCACTTCTCAGTGGTAGCCTCAATCAAGAAGGAATACAATGGGAATATAACACACTTCATGGTAAACAGACCCACTGCAACACCCAGGGTCTCTGCAAACTATTCAGCCATGTCATGATTCCAGACATTGTGTTGAATCAATTGTATTCACTGGTTTAATGCAGTAAAGATCTAGTGTATGTTGTCAGGATGATGAGCTTAAAACCCCCAAAGACATCCTCTTGTTAACCAAATTGCATGGGGTCCATGAAGTTCCCACTAGTGTCTGAATCTTAATATGGGGAATATTTAATTAGCTCAAAGTGACAGCAAGAGGCCATGTAATGGCAGGATCTTTGACCTATGTATACAAATAATCCCTGAACAGACCCAAGCTGGAATATACAATAAAATTATCTTTATTGTAATTTAGTCTTAACAGCATTCACACTTACACTCAGGCTTCTAGCAATCACACAAAGCTATCCAGAAAGTAGGAAGCATTTGGATAGAGGAATAGAGTAATGGGATTGTGAGTTATACTATACCAATCCTGGATCATGAAGTAAAGTGGCAGAGAGGAGGCCCAGAAGGCAGAATGGTAACACAGACTGACATGGAGTTAGGGAAAAGAAGGTCTGTGTACACTTTGGTGGAGTTTTTGGGTAATATTTAGATTTGATAATTCCCAGGGAGGGATGAGATTAAGAGTGGAATACAATGTCTCTCAGAGTTTCCCAGGATTAGAGAAAGGGTTCTCCGGATGTGCTAATGATCATTAATGGGTGGTACATTTAGAATTCAAGAGAGCAAGCAACTTCTATTGTTGAGGAGGAAAACCCAATTTTGCAACCATTGGGGACTCTTTTGTTTTTCAGTGGATTAGTGAATGATTCACCTCCAGATGGTCTCAGGAAATACCTTGACCTAGATATATAAATTTGGATTCCCCCCCCCCTCGGGTTATACATAACTCCGGCCTTGGTATTTGGAGATCCCTGGTTTACTTGCCAATCATGCGGAAGGCCACATCAAATCAGATTGTTAAATATTTGCCAATTATGCAATATTCCAAGATCAGAGCTGTCAGTGTAAGTAACACTCTCTACTATATGTGATGCTATGTAATATCATATTCTCATAGTGAAGTATGAAAAATATAACTAAAAAAAGAACTCACTACTATTAAAACACACCTCTTCTAAAAGCAGAACTCAGAATGGGTATAGACTAACAGGTAGGAGATTATCAGACATGCTAAATATGGTGTTACACGAATGCCAGGAGATTGTTAAAGGGCTTCCCTTTCACATGACATTGTTCCCATGTCTTCATGCACCCATGCTGCTTCCGTTCCACCAGTGCTGCTTTTTATTCCCAGGCTAAGCCATTAATTGATTCCCCATTGCATTTCTCTAATGGAATGACGTACTCCTGAAAAGGTGCCCCATTATGCTGGCATAATGCCAGCGTCAAAGGGAGGTCCATGCCATAACACTTCTGGATGAGATTGGGACATCCAGGTAAGTGACTTACTTTTTTGTTCCCTCCCTGGGTTACATGGGATGTTTTAAGTGTGTTTTTGTGCTTTTGAATGTGCATTTTCTTTTTACTTTTTTAATTTCCCGCATGCTCGTCCTCTCACAAGAACAGCTGGGATTTCAAACCAGGAAGTGAATAGAGCTCCATTTGGGCTCCATTCACCCTGGGGCTGCTGGGCAAGCACAGTAAAGGTCGGTTTGAAACTTTTTGTTGCCATACAGGGATGGGAAAGGAGATTGCAGGATGGGAATGCTTTTTTCGCTCCCTTCTGAAAATCTCCATAGTCAGCACTCTGGAATTAGAAATGCATCCAGTCCAAGAGCTTCATACTGCTGAGGTGAAGGCTCTCCACCCTTAGATATGGTGCTCAAGGAAGAGCCTCTTCCTCTAACCAGATGCTTCTCCCTTTTTGGCTCTGCTTAGTCATGGAATTAACCATATGACAAAGGGCCACCACTACCCTTCAACAAACCTTCCTAAAAGGGTTTGCTATGGGGATTGACAGGGAGAGGGAAACCATATGATGTGGACATGTACATTTGTAGTGTAATACAAATTAAAGAACAACAACAATAATTTTAAAATTTTGTCATGCACAGTCACTCCTAGTGGTGTTTTAATCAGATCACTATTTTTGTTTTGTTTTGCCATCAGTTTTTCATTGATGGAAAAATCCACAGATTTGTGAAAATACCACGGGAAGCCCATAAGAGTGACTGCAAACTGATTCACAGGGCAAGATGCAGAGGAACATAGGAACAAATAGCAGTGATTTGAAGGTGGGGGGGGGGAATGATCTTATTTCCTTCAGAGATGCAGAATTAATATTTTATTACAAACAGAAAACAATCTACTTTAACTGAATTTCACCTATTTTACTTTTCATCAGCCTGTACCCACTAAGATGCAAATCTATGCCAGGATGTACGTGCTCCGCACATTTTCTGTTAATGCCATTTAAAGTAATGATGTTTGTACTTTTTTCATTTCCATTTCTCCCAACTCACTAATTACACCCTCCCACCTCAAACATGTAGATGAATACCTGCCTACTGAGGCAACTCTGCATGTATCTGACAAAGTGGGTTACAATCCACAAAAGCTTATGCCAAATAAAGCTTGTTAGTGTTTAAGGGTAGATACAATACTGTTAGGCAGATAAGAGTAAATAGTAACTCCTGTTGGTTTTTCTGCAAAAATGAAACCTTGAAAACTTTAAAATGTATTCCTTGCTGCAAGGAAAAAAAGATCAAATTAAGTGCCAATCCAGCATGACAAATGTGTTCCCTCCTCCCCACCTCAAAATCATCTTTGTACTTCTTGTCATAATTCTTTTCTACATCCTCACCCTTTCAGATGCTGTTTTGTTTCCCAGGTAGAGTGTCTATTATAGAAGTAAAGTGTACTCCTCTTTTATGCACATTTAACTTAGTAAGGCTTACATGTGAGTAAACCATTCTTATGTCCATACTGTGCTCACAAGACAAATTAACATGAAATTAGTCCATAAAAATACTTCATCTTTTCTTTTTGATTGTTTGGATCCATTTCCCCAAAAATGTAAGATTCACATCAAGCCCCTACCTTAATAAGCCTCTGTCTACCTTCTTCTGTTGCCTTTTCTCAGTTTCTTATTTCCTCTGAGCAGCATTAGTAAGCAGATGCTTCAAGGAGCAAAGCACAGGAACAATCAACTGCACTGTCCCCTACTTCTTTCTGGAGGACCTCTGCTGCTCTTCCGTGTCTTATCTCTGTCGCTGTACTCCTAACTTGCCCCATTCCCATTCTTCCTTCTCCCTGATCTCACATCATGCCTCTACCATGTCTTCCCCTTGTGTTCTGCTGCTGCATCTTTTATCCCCTTCCTATCTTCCCTCACCTTGTGACACCACATCTCCCTCACATTCACCTTGGTCCTCATCATGTTTGCCTCTCTTGCTCCTTACACCCTGTCACTTCACCTCTCACTCTCCCTTCCCTCCTACTCACTCTCTTGACTCACTCATGCCCTCATGATGCAGTCCTCATTTGCTTCTTGAACTCAGCCACTCACAATACTGACTGTCCATATCTGCTACTCTTCCCTTCACCTCAACTTTTGCCCTTGCAGTTCACTCCTCCCTTGTTCTCTCTCTGCTCCTCTTCATGCTCTCACAGTGCCCTTCATATCTAACACCAAAATTGTGTCCAGGCATTCAACTGAGTGCATGTAGCGCTAAAACTAGGGATGGCAATGAGGTGACATGTAAGCCTCACTTCCAACATCCCTAAGTACCCAGATGTAAGTTACAAAGTCCACACTTTGAGCGTTAAGTTCTAAAGGGGAGATCTGTAATGGTGTTTGGCTGACATACTTACAAAGCTCCCTTGAGTGGGAACCCTGATAAGGTTGGGTTCCTGCTCATGAGAACTTTCTGACCACCTTCAGCCAAACAAAGCTACAGAGAACATGTGAAGTTGAAGGCATTCATGGCCAACATCCATGGCTTTTCCTAGGATTTGTTTCCGGGCTGTGGTGCCAGAAAGTTCTCCAGGTGTTTGTGGATTTCAATAGCCTCTCTGTGCATTCCGACATGATAGTTGTTGGCCTGGTCCATAATTTTGGTGTTTTAAAATAATGTTTTGTATCCAGGTTGCTATATAACATGTTCTGCTATTGCTGATTTTTCTGGCTGGCCCAGTCTGCAATGTCTCTCATGTTCCTTGATTCGTGTTTGCATACTACATTTAGTGGTCCCTATGTAAACTTGTCCACAGCTGCATGGTATGTGATAAACTCCTGCAGCTGTGAGAGGGTCTCTTTTTGTCCTTCACTGAGCATAGCATTTCTTGGATTTTCTTGCTTGGTCTATAGATCGTTTGGAGGTTGTGTTTCCTCATCAGTTTCCTGTAAAAATACCTTCCCTTGAGGTGGCTGTTTTTCTTCTTCATTCCTGTGGGAGTTTTTTTTTCTGGGTCTGGCTGCTCTTGTGATGTCTGATCTGGAGTAACCAATAGCCTGTAGGACCCAGTTTAGGTGTCTCAGTTCGTCCTCCTGGTAGTGGGGTTCGCAGATCCTTTTTGAACCAATGTTTTTATTGTGCTTCTTTTTGTCCTGTGTGATGATTGGGGTTCTTGTGTAGGTTGGTTTTATAAACCAACCTGGACACAAAATGTTATTTTAAAACACCAAGATTCTGGACCAGGCCAACAACTATCATGTCAGAATATACAGAGCAGCTATTGAAATCTGCAAACACCTCAACAACTTCAACAGGAAAGAAGAAACCCTAAAAGTAAACAAAATCTGTCTTCCAGTCCTGAAAAACACTAAAATCAAATCTCAGCACTTTCAAATGAACTCCACCCAAGGACAGGGGGATTTCCAGCAGATAATGGACCATCAACCAACCATTAGCCAAACAGGCACTAATCCTCCTTGCATATCTCCACCCAGAAACTAGCCATTCAAATACACAAATGTACATATCCTCCCCAACAGGGGTTCACAGTATATAAACTCTACACACACTCCTACTCAACCATTCTCTGAAGATGCCAGCCACAGATTCAGGTGAAACATCAGAAATAAACTCTTCCAGAAGACGGCCTCACAGCTCAAAAAAAAAAAAAACACAAGGAAAATCTACAGAGAACATTTTTAGATTGTTGTAATTCATAAAGATCAAGGATGTAATTCTTTGCTAATTTCATTATCAAAGTTAAGAAACAAGTAATTTTAATAATTTTCTTACCAACACAAGATAATCTTTAAAAAAAATGCACAGTTTTTGAAGATGATCTTGCAGTGGTAATAAAATAAGTTCCAAACTGCAAACAGCCTTCAAAAATTATGCCGTTTTTGAAGAATATTTGCAGTTTGGGACTTATTTTGTGCAAACATTATTCTCCACATGGAAAGTTCTGTTTCCTGCACAGAACATGCTATAGATGGGGACTCATTCTACATAAAATTTGCATTTTTTTTGCAAAATTTTAATTTTCTGTGAAATTTGCACAGAATAATTCCCAAACTGCAAAAACTCTTGTCTTGTCATGATTCTCCTCATCAAGATTTCTTGAAAATCAAAACGCTAAACCATCTTCTGAATATTTTTTTCATATTTTTTGATCCCTGATGAAGATATAACTTCTGGATGCTTGGGAACATTAGCAGTAGGGCTTGCACAGACTCTCACATTCCTGTCTCTAGTTTTAGCTCAAGGGCTAATGCCTGACAAGAGCTCTCTTGCATCATTCATCCAGGGAAGGTCAAGGAAGCCAACCTATCTCAATTTTATTAACAGATATTCAAGTTTTTCCTGTTTTGGCTGGTATGAAAAACTAGTGAATGGTCGTTTATTTGTTCTAAAGCCAGCATGTGAGTTTTTATATGGAATGTCAATGAACATGCATAATAGATTTCATAATGGAAAATTTACCAACCATGCCTGATCTGACTGAAAAGGCTTAACTATGAAGCTGACTGTGTAACCTTTTACCGAGTGCCTACTAGTTAATTCCATGACTTATATTAAACCTCGTAGCCTCTACTTCACCTTATAAACTCTATTTTACTTTATCTGTAAAAAGAAGGCATTAATGTGAATATCTTTACAGTTTGGAGATATCACAACTGCCACCTAAACCTATCAAACAGCTCATAACTCTACAAACTATGAAGGCCATTACCTCCAGAGCACTTGGTGGATGTACAGAAGCCATCTTACAGATACCCTCATGACATTGAAAAGAGTATAAATGGTACTAAATCTGAAGTCTGGTATATTTTCCTAGTTGGAAATGTGTCATACTGCCTTGCTAAAAGAAGGGGAATGCTTAAGATAAGAAGGGGTTAGCAGGGGAATGCATAACATTTGATATGTTGCTCTTATTGCCTTGCAGTGCTATAACTTCATGTAATCATACTTAGCTACTGATCATGCACTCTAACATATTTTATATTTTTCATCACAAAGTAGATTTTAAAGGAGCAGTAAAGGACTTACATTTTTTAAGAAATCTCATGATTATTAATAATGTTTTCTGCACACCTATACTCCATTAGACTATAGATTTTACTAGCAGTGGTATTATATTGCAGGGAACTAATTTGCAGGTCAGCTAAATCTAGTTTAAGGCTAGTAAATGCATTGGTGCACTAACGCTGCCCTTTAAACATAGATAGATTTGTCACACAGGACTATAATTTTCTCAACAACATGTGTCATGACTCTTTTGCCTAAGATATGTCTCCATCTTCAGCTTATGTCTGCTTCTTTCTTGTAGTTCGGTACTGGGATGTGTGTGTTGTAGGCTAGTTTTCTATGGTTCATCCAACACCATATTACTTCTGTAAGGGAGGTCTAGTGGTAACACTTGGAGAGAAATATTTTGACAACAAGCTGGTAAAACAAGAATCTATGTACAAGTCTAGGAGCTACATCAGAGAAGCTACCAGTTACGGGAATGTGAAATCAAAGGCTTTCACGGCTGGCATCCATAGGTTGTCTGTGGGTTTTTTCCAGGCTGTGAGGCCATGTTCTGGAAGAGGTTATTCCTGACGTTTTGCCTGTATCTGTGGCTAGCATCTTCAGAGAATGGTTGGGTAGGAGTGTGTGTGGGTTTTATATACTGTGAGCCCCTGTTGAAGAAGATACGTAAATTTGTGCATTTGAATGGATAGTTCCTATGGAGAGATACACATAGTGTCTGTCTGGCTAATGGCCAACATTATGCAGTTTACCGTATACCATGCATACTGCTACTTTCAATACTTTCCTTGATTCATGTTTGCACACTGCGTTTAGTGGTCCCTATGTAAACATTTCCACAGCTGCATGGTATGCCGTAAACTGCAGTATGCATGGTATACAGTATGCATCAATGGATTTGTAATTGGTTGACTGGTCAAACCCAAAGGGTGCTCAGCAGTGGCTCCTCTTCATCCTGGAAAGATGTGACCAGTGGGGTGCCACAGGGTTCTGTCCTGGGCCCAGTGCTATTCAACATCTTTATCAATTGCTTGGATGACGGAATTAGGGGCTTACTTACCAAATTTGAAGATGACACCAAATTAGGAGGAGTAGCTAATATCCTAGAGGACAGGATCAAAATTCAAAATGACCTGGATAGACTGGAGAGCTGGGCCAAAGCTAACAAAATGAAATTCAATACGGAGAAATGTAATGTACTGCACTTAGGGCGGAAAAATGAAATGCATAGATATAGGATGGGAGAGACCTGGCTGAACGAGACTACGTGAGAAAGGGATCTAGGAGTCCTAGTAGACCACAAGTTGAACATGAGTCAACAGTGTGATGAGGCAGCTAAAAAGGGCAATGCGATTTTGGGCTATATCAATAGAATTTAGTGTCTAGCTCAAGGGAAGTAATAGTGCCACTCTATTCTGCCTTGGTCAGACCTCACCTAGAATACTGTGTCCAATTCTGGGCACCACAATTCAAAAAGGATATTGACAAATTGGAGCATGTCCGGAGAAGGGTGACTAAAATGGTGAAAGGTCTGGAAACGATGCCTTATGAGGAGAGACTTAGGGAGCTGGGTATGTTTAGCCTGGAAAAAAGACAGTTAAGATGTGATATGATAGCCCTGTTTAAGTATTTGAAGGAGTGTCACGTTGAGGATGGAGCAGGCTTGTTTTCTGTTGCTCTAGAAACTGGAACACGGAGCAAAGGATACAAGCTCCAGGAACAGAGATTCCACCTCAACATTAGGAGGAACTTTTTGACAGTAAGAGCTGTTTGGCAGTGGAACACACTCCCTCGGAGTGTGGTGGGGTCTCCTTCCTTGGAGGTCTTTAAACAGAAGCTGGATGGCCATCTGTCGGGGATGCTTTGATCATGATTTCCTGAGTGGCAGGGGGTTGGACTGGATGGCCCTCATGGTCTCTTCCAACTCTGCAATTCTATGATTCTATGCAGCTGGTGGACAAGTTTACATAGGGACGACTAAACGCAGTGTACAAACATGAATCAAGGAACATGGGAGACATTGCAGACTGGGCCAGCCAAAAAAATCAGCAGTAGTAGAACAAAAACACCAAAATTCTGGACCAGACCAACAACTATCATATCAAAATGCACAGAGAAGCTATTGAAATCCACAAACACCTGGAGAACTTCAACAGGAAAGATGAAACCCTAAGAGTAAATAAAATAAATAAAATCTGGCTGCCAGTCCTGAGAAACTCCAAAATCAAAACTCAAGACATCCAAATGAACACGCAGGGACACGGGGATTTCCAGCAGATGATGGGCCATTAGCCAAACAGATGCTAATCCTCCTTGCCTATTTCCCCACAGGAACTACCCATTCAAATACACAAATTTACATATCTTCTCCAACAAGGGTTCACGGTATATAAACGCCCCACACACTCCTACCCAACCATTCTCTGAAGATGCCAGCCACAGATGCAGGTGAAACATCAGGAATAAACTCTTATAGAACACAACCTCACAGCCTGGAAAAAACCCCACAGACAACCTATAGTTATGGGAATGGCTGGATCAACTGGGTTTTGTGAATAAAAGGGCTACATTTCATTGAAAATAGCACTTTGTGGTTGATTCTGTTATCTATGAATGAAGTTTGTTCAATAACCGGACCTTATCATATAAGTGAGGTGCGCCTAGAAGTTCTCCTGTCAGTATACTGACAGTGTTGGAGGGTTAACAAAAATGATGAACCAAGGCATCTGTGAGATCATTTTGATGGCTGACAATAGGAAAAAAAAATCTACAGATTGACATTTATTCACAGATAAATGACTGTTGAAGAAAGGACGAGAAATAAAGAATATGCCAGAATCCTTTGCAGGCTTATGCAGAAGCAAGAATTGTACAAGCAGTTTTACATTATACTGGCTTGATTTTTTTTTTTTAAAAAAAATCTTTATGACACAGAAGAACAAATGATATTTACATAGTGAAAGAGGTGACAAATAGCACGCTTTGACTCTGACAGGATAGTAAAGTCTTGTGTAAATCTTGTGAAAAGTAAGTCCTACATCTCTGAAGAAAGGTATGGGAGAAAGATATTGTAACAGAAAACTAAAGTTTTTTGAAAGTCCAACTGAGTAATCTGACATCTTTCGTGCGGGGGGGGGAGGAGTCTGGAAATCTTCCATGCCAGTGGGGTGGTCAACCAAAACTGGCATGAGAGTCCCAGCTTGGTTTTAGTCCAAACTTTAAAGAAGCTAGGCTACAACCTAGTTGGGGAAAATGTTTCAACTCCTCGGGCAGCTTCTTTACAGTTCAGACCAAAACCCAAGACAGATTCACTATCACATTGACATAGAAACCACTCACAGCCACTGAGGGGCTGAAGTTTGGAAGCAGTTTTAAAACATGTGAGAAACAAGAAACAAAACAGCTGCCCATTCAGCCTCCAGCAGTAGTTAATTTTTTTCTCACTGAGATAAAGAAGTTACTTACTTAACAGTTGTTTTCAATCCCTTTTCCTCTTTTAAGTCAACCCCTTTTCAGTAGGGGAGAGAAAGGATAAAACTGCCAATAGCAAATGAAAAGGGGGAAGAGAACAGCCAGACAATGAGCTTCTTATTTCTAGGTGTTGTTAAAAGGGTAAATAGGTAGCAAACTTTAGTTTCTTCTTGTCTGGAATGTGTGCAAGGGAAGAAGGAGCCCTGGTGGCGCAGTGGTTAAATGCCAGTACTGCAAGCCACCACGACGCAAGTTCGATTCCAGCGGGCTCCAAGGTTCACTCAGCCTTCCATCCTTTCATAGGTCGGCAAAATGAGTACCCAGCTTGTGGGGGGCAATTAGCTAACACACATTGGATGCTGTTTAATGCAGTTAGATGTGTAAATAGCTATTGCTTAAAACAATTTGTAAGCCACTCTGATAGCCTTGTGGCTGAAGAGCGGGGTATAAATAAAATAAATAAATAAAAAGACTGGAACAAGCCTCTTCAGTTGATGAGGGCACTTGTATAGTTATCAAAGCTAGTATGGTAAGGAGGGTTTTATATCTCTTACTAGCATGACATGTAAATTGAGCCTGTGTTAGTGTTTTCTATAGATCAACCTTAAGAATAAATAGAGTGGGAGGACCTATGTGGATAATATACAGCCCTTTATCTTATGTGGGTATATCCTTCATACTCAATAGTTCAAGTGACAAATGTTTCCAGTCAAACTACACTGTTTTGTTTGTCTGGCATGGAATATCCTTTCTTGTCGTATTTGCTTAATAGAAGGCAGATAGTGTTATGGGCCTAGCACCACCAACAAACAAAAGTAGGAAAGTAAGAAAGAATATTGAACCTTCCTCTACATAGAGAAAAGGAAATCTCATCCTTTCCTAACATACAAATGCATGAGAAAAGAATCCTGCACATTTCAAAAGCATATTCCCCTGCTAACTCCACAGTTTCAAACAGTCTTGCATTTCCTATTGAATGCAGTTGCTATCACTGTTCTAAAGATGAAGCTGTAATCATTTGTTTTCCTACATCTATATTGTGAAAATCCTGGCTCGTGTTCTCTAAATACTACTTTGAAGATGTGCAAAACCATGAACCAGAAGGCATTCAAAACCGTAGATTGTAATTATACATAGTTTTACTGTTATATGAGAACACCTCAACTCCCAAGAGCTCTCAGCTAACAACAGCAGAACAAACAAAGCAAGTTATTCATCATTACAATCTCACAGAGCACACTCCAGGGCCCATAACTGTTTTTCCTAAGAACATAAATATAAGACAAGCATTAGCAGGTATGGTTTTTAGTGCATCCTATCTTAGACTATCAATAAGTTTTTGTTTGTTTTTGAGGAAAACATTTTAATGATTGACGTATGAAATAACGAGACCAGACACAGAAGATTGGGTTGAAATATGGGCCACTTTATTGTTATCTTACCTATTTATTTGTCTATTTCTTAGGTATGCAAACCAATGGGGGAGATCCATAGCAGGGTCAGCTAGAGCAGATAGTCACCTGTGACCTATCCCCCAGCTTCCCTGTGTGACTCACCTGAGCCCCAAAGGGATCTCATTACTTGGGGTTTCCTTTGGGCACCATCTGCTGGAAGGTCCGGCACCAGGCCGCAAATCCTCAAGCCGTATAGCCTCTGAGGAGGATCACAACCCGATGCTGGCCCCAAGGATAGCCTACCTTGCTCTACCCCATCCGTTCAGATGCCGGTACAGTTCAGTAAGGACCATCCTTCCACTCAACTTGAGGTTGCCATAGGTGAACGCCAGATCATTGCCTCCTCACTCCCTGCCACATATAAGGGGCAAGTGTCTACTTAGCCCCTATCCCCCACAAAGGGGGCCAATACAGCCCTCACCCCTGTCCGCATACCCTCAAGAAATAACTGAATCCCCCTGTCAGACAAGTGAACCCCATCAACCCTATAAAGTTCCTGGCATTTGTATGAAATTACCGGGTACCGGATGAAATGGCCAAGGCCTTCATCCATTGCCCAGTGAACAGCCTTGTTCACCTTCTTTCAGGCTACGTCCAACAGCTTAGGGTCCCCTTCACCGGGGTAAGACAGTCATGGAATGATGTCCGACCAAACCAGGAAAACGTGCGGCCACGCCGCCTTGATACGCCACATATCTGCAAGAGCCTGGAGGGTCAAAGCTCTGCCTTTCAACAGGCCCAGGTCATTTCCTCCCAGATGAATCACCAGGACATGCGGAGGAGGTCCACAGTGTTCCTGAAATAGCAAATTGATTAGACCATTCCACTTCAAGCCCCGCTTGCCAAGCCATTCAATCGAGGCAATGTCTCTGAGACCCAGCTGCGGACCCAAGTGGCTTTTATCTTTTATCTGGAAAAGATGATTATCTAGTCCTTTTAATCTAGTCCTTTTATCTAGTCCTTTAAGAAGGGTAGCTTGTGCTACCATTCTTAAAGATCCGGGGGGGGGGTCTGTTCTCTAAAACAATTGATTCATTGATTTCTCCCTATAATAGGTGTAAATTTCTGGAGAGCTGTAGAGATGGGCACAGTTCATTGCATTTCTTTATCACTTACATTTAGAGTATATATATATTATGCAGCAGAGAATGTATATTCCATAGAGAGCTGGACAAATCCTGGCTGCTGGCAAATGTATCTATATGAGTGTGCTACAGATGCTTTTGATTACAACTCCCATAATCCATGACCATTAGTCTTGGAGGCTTATGGGAGCTGGAGTACAAATACCTGGAGGATGACACATTGCCTATCTCTGTTGCATGATATCCATGATTACAGACACATATTTGTTGCTGACACATTGTATGTCTTAGGACAATATCACAGTACACTGTTATAGTGCTATAATTTCACTTTAACTGCCCTGGTTGCCTCCTGTGGAATCCTGGGAGCTCTTAGGCCTCACAAAACTACAAATCCCATAATTCCACAGGAGGCAGCCATAGCAGTTAAAGTGGAGTAATAGCACTACAACAGTGTTGTGTGATAATGTCCTTAGCTTTGTGCCAAAAACTGTTAATGTGTGATGCACATTACTGTCTGTAAGACCTCAGTTTCACTTAAATCTGTACTTTTGGGAATCTTTGTACAGATCTTTGTAAATGGCTGATAAAGCTGTAGCAACTAACCTCATGTGTATTGCTTGTTTCATCTAAGCATTTCACTGAAATTCTGATTCAGTTCCCTTGCCAAATACATGTTTGATAGAAGTGGTGGCTTTTTTGAGTCAAGCTACACACTGATGGGAATGTGTATCTCTTGCAGTAAATGTGTTTTCCCATTCACAGTGAGATTTCATCAGAGATACATGTCTTAGAAATTGTGTAAATTAACCTGTATTTATCTTCCAGTGAGAAATCATAAAACAAAGCATGTTAAATACATGAGGAGCATTGGATGCTGGACAAACATCTTTCACCCTTTGAGGGAGTACCAGTTCTAAAAATATTCTAAGCATAGCAACTAATTTCACCCAATGTTTCTTTGTGGCTTACTGCACTCCAAAGAAAAGTGGCAGTGCAGCAGGAAGGTTCTGTTTTCCGTGCTGCCTTACCACATGGTGCTGTCATTCTTCCATCATTCTTTCATTCTAGTACTGTGGGAGACAGAGGTAAAATCACATCTTTCTGCTAAGGGGCTTTTCTAGTTAGCAAAAAGATGTGGTTTTTGTAGGAGGAATGAATCTAAAAATAAAAATGTATTAAAAATTCCAGGGATCTAGCCCTTTTAAAAGCAATAAAAATGTCTTCTTTAAAAAGAGTTTAAAAAATCACTTACTTTCAAATTCATGCAGAGTGGCTTAAGAATGCTGAGATAAGCTCAATTAACATTTAAAAGTGTATTCAGAGGTCTGTGGTCTGATCTGATCACCCAGTGAATTAGACTCATTACAAAAACAAAGCAGTCAGTTTAAAAATGCAAATCAAAAGTTAATGAAGGTATATCAATCTCAATCTACATACTAAAACAAACTTTAAAAAGAGTGTTCCTAACTAACTAGGAGGATTTAGTGTAGAATGACTCACCCAGCCTTTAGCGGTAGAGGCTGCATGGTGAACATCATGGCATAGCATCATAGCAAGGCTTCATAGCAGCAGCATGGCATCCATGGCTAGGCTACATAAGATGGCTACAGCCGCATGGAGACACTAACTTAAAAGAGAACTTGCACAAAGAGCAATAAAAATTTAATTAGGTCATGTGTTGAATGACCCATCTCTCCAGTTGGCTGGAATTGCCTAGTCAGGGCTGGTTTAAGGAATTGGGGGGGGCTGCAATGGTTTGTTTTGGGGGGGCCCTATGTTTATCCCAGTGTCTGAGAAACCTATATACCAGACCCCCTCCCCATCAGCCACTCTGCATTTTTTTAAAAAAATAAATTGCTGCTAAATTATTTTCAAGAGGTAAGAAGTACTTCAGAGGAGGACAAAAATTAAGTAACCACAACATGAGAGTGTTTTGCCACTGTAATAATTACATCTCCATGTGTTTCTGATTATCTGAACATATATTAAATGAGAAATATAATCAAAATGCAGTAACAGAGTTTTTACCTAAAGACTGATGTGTGTGAGTTCTGTGTTCATTTTTCAACTTTGCAAAACAGTTTAGAACATGTCCACTTCATGCTACTATGCTATATAGTGCAGCTGATTTTGCTTTAGGTTTATGTGCAAGTAACAATACATAAGGTAGCTCATGAAGCAAACTAGCCACTGGCTAATTAAGCAGAGGAACATACCACTTATGGAGGAATTATATCACCACTACTTCTCAATGAATTTAGTGTCCTGAATAAATACCCACAACTCATTTTTATTTTTGGAGTACATGGGGTTGCCATAAGTCAAAAGGCAACTTGAAAGCACATGTGCACACACACACAAATCCGAGTGAGTTTTATCTCCCATCTCTCATTCTCTGTGTCTCAGAGAAAGTGCACGTGCTCTCTCTCCCTCTCTCTTTTCCTCCTCCCAGCTCATGCAGGGACCGTCTCCAAACTACAGCATCAGTATTAGCCAGACACCTTCTCAGTGCTCCCCCAACTTAGAATCATAGAATTGCAGAGTTGGAAGAGACCACGAGGGCCATCCAGTAAAACCCCCCTGCCACGCAGGAAATCTTGATCAAAGCATCCCTGACAGATGGCCATCCAGCCTCTGTTTAAAGACCTCCAAGGAAGGAGACCCCACCACGCTCCGAGGGAGTGAGTTCCACTGCCGAACAGCTCTTACTGTCAAAAAGTTCCTCCTCATGTTGAGGTGGAATCTCTGTTCCTGGAGCTTGCACCCATTGCTCCGTGTTCCAGTCTCTGGAGCAGCAGAAAACAAGCCCGCTCCATCCTCAGCGTGACATCCCTTCAAATACTTAAACAGGGCTATCATATCGCCTCTTAACCGTCTTTTTTCCAGGCTAAACATACCCAGCTCCCTAAGTCTCTCCTCATAAGGCATCATTTCTAGACCTTTCACCATTTTAGTTGCCCTTCTCTGGACACACTCCAATTTGTCAATATCCTTTCTGAATTGTGGTGCCCAGAACTGGACACAGTATTCTAAGTGAGGTCTGACCAAGGCAGAATAGAGTGGCACTATTACTTCCCTTGATCTAGACACTATACTTCTATTGATACAGCCCAAAATCGCATTGGCCTTTTTAGCTGCCGCATCACACTGTTGGCTCATGTTCAACTTGTGGTCTACTAGGACTCCTAGATCCCTTTTGCACGTAGTCTCATTCAGCCAGGTCTCTCCCATCCTATATTTATGCATTTCATTTTTCCTCCCTAAATGCAGTACTTTACATTTCTCCGTATTGAATTTCATTTTGTTAGCTTTGGCCCAGCTCTCCAGTCTATCCAGGTCATTCTGAATTTTGATCCTGTCCTCTAGGGTAGTAGCTACTCCTCCCAATTTGGTGTCATCTGCAAATTTGATAAGTATGCCCCTAATTCCCTCATCTAAGTCATTGATGAAGATGTTGAATAGCACTGGGCCCAGGACAGAACCCTGTGGCACCCCACTGGTCACATCTTTCCAAGACGAAGAGGAGCCACTGCTGAGCACCCTTTGGGTTCGGCCGGTCAACCAATTACAAATCCATTGAACAGTTAACTTGTCTAGGCTACATTCTACAAGCTTGTTTGCAAGAATGTCATGGGGAACCTTGTCAAAGGCCTTACTGAAATCAAGGTATGCGATGTCCACAGCATTCCCTTCATCTACCAAGCTGGTAACTTTATCAAAAAAAGAGATCAGATTAGTCTGGCATGACTTGTTTCTCTGAAACCCATGTTGACTTTTTGTGATTATGGCATTGCCTTCTAAATGTTCACAGACTCTCTGTTTAATGATCTGTTCTAGAATCTTCCCTGGTATTGATGTCAGACTAACTGGACGATAATTGTTGGGATCCTCTTTTTTCCCCTTTTTGAAGATGGGGACAACGTTTGCCCTCCTCCAGTCTGCTGGGACTTCTCCTGTTCTCCAGGAGTTCTCAAAGATTATTGCCAATGGCTCTGAGATTATATTTGCCAGCTCTTTTAATACTCTTGGATGTAGTTCATCTGGTCCTCGAGATTTAAATTCATTTAGATTAAGAATGTATTCCTGTACTACCTCTTTACTTATTTTGACCTGGATTTCCCCTATTGTGTCCTCTGTTCCTTTCTCCTCAGGTTGGTCCTCCTTTTCCTTTTCTGAAAACACTGAGGCAAAGAAGGTGTTGAGTAATTCTGCCTTTTCTCTGTCCCCTGTTAGCGTTTTGCCATCTTCTCCACGTAGCAGCCCTACCATTTCCTTCTTCCTCCTTTTGCTGCGGACATACCCAAAAAAACCCTTTTTATTGTTCTTAACCTCCCTAGCAAGCCTGAGCTCATTCTGCGCTTTAGCTTTTCTGACTTTACTCCTACACGTGTTCGCTATCTGTTTGAATTCTTCTTTGGTGATTTCCCCCCTTTTCCATTTCCTATACATGTTCCGTTTAAAACGTAGCTCCATTGAAAGTTCTTTAGTCATCCATCCTGGTTTCTTGAGACACCTCCCATTTTTCTTCCTCAATGGTACTGTTTGAAATTGTGCCTTCAGTATCTCCCTTTTGAGAAAGTCCCATCTGTCTTGAGGTCCCTTCTCTTTTAGTATTCCTGACCATGGGATCATCCCCAGTATTTCCCTGAGTTTATTGAAATCAGCTCTCCTAAAGTCAAGAATGTGTGTCTGACTATGCCTGGCTTCTCCTTTCCATTGTATAACAAACTCCAGGAGAACATGATCACTCTCACCTAAGGATCCCACCACTTGCACCCCATTAACCAGGTCGTCTCTGTTGGTTAGGATCAGATCTTAAATAGCTGACCCCCTTGTTGCCTCTTCCACCTTTTGGACCATGAAATTGTCTTCCAGGCATGTAAGGAATTTGCTAGACCTTGTAGTTTTGGCTGAGTTAGATTGCCAGCAAATATCAGGATAGTTGAAGTCACCCATCACTACTACATCTCTCCTTTCTGCATGTATGTTCATCTGTTCTAGGAAGGCAACATCCAATTCCTCCGTCTGATTTGGGGGTCTGTAGTAGAGTCCCAGAATAACATCCCTGTTGTTTCCCTCCCCTTTAATTTTTATCCAGATGCTCTCCACCTGGCTTCCAGTATTGATGTCGTGGATCACTTCACTGGTGTAAATATCCCTGACATATAATGCTATTCCTCCTCCTTTCCTGTTTGGCCTGTTTCTCCTATAAAGGTTATACCCCTCTATTCCTACATTCCAATCATGAGACTCGTCCCACCAGGTTTCAGTAATGCCTATTATATCATATTTGTTTTGTAGTGCAAGGAGTTCAAGTTCATCTTGCTTATTTCCCATGCTCTGTGCATTAGTGTAGAGACATCTGAGACCATGTGTTCCCTTTACTTGCTCCCTGTGCAAGTTTTTTTGCCTCCCACTGTTGGGTCCTTGCGCTGTTTGCCTTGTTCCCTCTATGACAGTTTGACTATTTTCTCCAGCCCTTTTGCCTTCCAGAATACTGTCTCCCTCCCCCATTTGACTCAGTTTAAAGCCCTCCTGATCAAATTCTTGAGACTGTTGGCAAAAATGTTTCTTCCAACTGTTGTAAGTTGCACCCCATCTCTTGCCAGAAGTCCCCCCGCATGGAAGCGCAGTCCATGATCCAAGAATCCAATTTGTTCTCGGAGACACCATCTACGGAGCCAGTTGTTTACGTCGGCTATTTTCCTCTCCCTTCTTGGACCATGCCCTTCAACTGGCAGAAGAGATGAGATGACCACCTGTACGTTCATTTCTTTCAGCTTCCTCCCCAGGGCCTCATAATCTCTTCTGATCTTGGGAAAGCTGTGCCTTGCAGTATCATTGGTTCCCACATGGACCAAAAGGAAGGGGTAATGATCCGTAGGCTTGACGAGTCTTGTCAGCCTCTCGGTCACATCACAGATCTTTGCCCCGGGGAGACAACACACCTCCCAAGTCATCTTGTCAGGCCCACATACCACTGCTTCTGTACCCCGCAGCAAGGAGTCCCCCACCACCACCACACGCCTCCGCTGAGGCTTTGCAGCTGCTGTTCCTTGCGGTGGTCCTCTCAAGGTCCCCTGCTCTACCCCTGAAGTCTGTCCATGCTGTTCTTCCTCGTTGTCCTTGATAAGGGAAAGGGCTTCGAATCAATTCTGTAGCTGCAAGCTGCTGGAAGAATCCCTGGATTTTCTTGTTCTGCGTGTGACATTCCTCCAGCTGTCTACTTCCTGTGTCTGTGAAGTGACCCTCTCCTCCACAGCCACTTCCTCTGTGCGGTCAGTACCAAGTCAGTACCAAGCCTCTCTCTGCAAGCAACACTGCAGGGAGAGAAGTCCAGCACCACTCAATCTCTGACTCCAGCAACAAGTTAAATAATCACCCCACCATGATGGCAGCCCCTGCCCAAGATACCCCCATCCTCACAGCAATACAGGGGCTGTCTCCAAATTCCAACTTAGTCAGTAGGAAGAGCAACTCCTTCTCTGTCTCCAACAGCAGTCTCCAGCTCAGTGCTACTGCCACGCCACGCCTGAGGGGGGAGTGGGGGGGAGGCTTGCAAAGCAGCGTCTCCTCCTGGCTGTCTCCTTGGTCAGACAAGGAGATAGGAGACAGCAGGAGGTTAGCCCCCCCTTTGGCCCTGGGGCCCCCGCCAATGCGGATTTGGCAGACTGGTTAAACCAGCCCTTTGCCTAGTGAAATAAGAGAAAGGGAGTTTGGGAGAACAGAAGCATGCAGGGAAAATTCCTAAACTTATTTGAGTATGTGAATGGGATACACAAGATTGTTTTATATTACAATAATTATTTCCCCACATACTACAGTTTTACCTTGGTCTCCCACAGAAACAGAACAAAAAAACACCGGCATCATGTGGTAAGACAGCACGGAAGACAAAACATTCCTGCTGCATTGCCCTTTTCTTTGGAGTGCAGTAAACCCCTTTGAGGCATTTATCCTTCTTTTTAGGCATAGTTGTCACAAGGCAGTGTACACAAACCTAAAGTACATTAATCACCCATTCTTTTCCCTTGTGCTTTCATTAACCTTTCAGGTGACTCTATTTAGAACAATATGATTTAGCTGTTTCCATTTTCACAGTTGTTTTTGCTTGTCTGCTGCAAAGATGTATCTCCATTTCACCTCTTTAAAGCTTTAGCTGAACTTACTGTTTAGCAACACCTGAACAATTACGCTCTGTTGAAGGCAAATGCATGAAAGAGACAAAATTACAGTACAGTTAACCTACAAGAACTATAATAATCAATGTGACTCACTGATGTAAATTCTTGTTCATTGCTTTTAAGACCTCTTGACATTAATTGCTCTTTCTTTTGTAATGCGGGGTTGCACTACTCATTGTGTTGTTGTTGTTTTAAAGAGAGAACAAAATAACCTCTAAATGGATTTTAAATTTCATTACAACTTTAGAACAAGTGAATTTTATTTTAGATAACATATTTTGTGAACATTGTATTTTGATATGAAGCCAGTTTTAAGCAGGAGAAAATAAAATTATGCAGTTTGGTCTATCATCTGTTCTTCTGTGACACTGTGATATTAAGAAAACAGCAATTTAAAATCCAAAATGGATACTAAGATCACTGCATACATTTCAATGAAAACTCTAATGTACATTTCATATCAGAAAAAAGAGTGACTGGTTTAAAACTACAGAAATAACATCTGACTTTTTTACCTTTGAACAAGGATTTACAACTTCCAGTACTTTTATATCTGCTTTTATATAGTCATGTTAAATATGTCAGTAGAAGATTTAGTAGCAGCAAAATAATAGGATTCCATGACCATTTTATAAAAGTCAAGGAGCCGTTCATTATTCTGACATCTTGTTGGAATCTAAAGGGGCAAAAGGAAATTATGAGGATATCATTTGCACAAAAAAAGAAGAGAAAAACATTTCAAGGGAGCATGTTTAAACTGCTGCATCTCATCTAATACTTAGTTGTACTTTATTAAATTAAGGACTTCTTTGGATGGGGTTTTGCAATGCTAGCAGCCTCGTCCCCGTTGCGAGGCTGCTGCGCTGCAGGGCGTCCCTTTCGGATGATGCTCTCCCCTGCCGATCCTTTGCCGATACTGTTGCGTAACTGCTGGGATGCTGCAGCCCCATATTTGGTGCTTTCCTAATCACAATCAACTTTCATGATTAGAAAACCGCCAAATATAACACAGCAGCATCCCAGAAATTACGCAACAGTATCGGCAGGGGAGAGTGTCATCCGAAAGGGACGCCCTGCAGTGCAGCAGCCTCACAACGGGGATGAGGCTGCTAGCATTGCAAAACCCCATCTGAAAAAGTCCTTAGTAATAGATACTATCTTCAATATTTCATGAAATCAATATTCATGAGATATTTTTGAACAGGTAAAATACCCAAGCATTAACATCTGTTTAAACAATTGTGATAGCAGGAATTACAGAGCTTTGGAAATAACTGCATTGTATAATAGAAAATATGCAATCTGGTATGATCAGAAACCAGCCTGGGAAAGAAGGTTTTTCTTCTGAAAGCAGACCTTTTTCAACCTATGTGCACTATAGCAAAACTCTTGTGTTGTTTCTGCTAGATTCTGGTAGTTCCACCCCAATCATGATAATCCCTGGTCCCTCCTGCAACCTCACATCTACCCAGTGATGGCACTAGGTAAATGTGGAGAGGTCAAACCACACCAGGTGACACCATCGGAGGGATGGCTGACACTGGCCTTAGTGATACCACAGCCTCCACCATCCTGAGTGTGCCCTAAAAAGCACTAGATAATCCTCTGGAGCAGGTTTTTGGCTTTGGTTCCATGGAATTCTACAGTGGTAGGAGAGGAGATAAAAACCCAGGTTCCTCTGAAGGAAGCAGCAGAGTCTTCAGAAACACCCAGCTGGAGTCTGCCCTGCGTTTTTACCCATTTATTGATTTCTTTGTTATATTTATATACCATGTGGGTCAGGCTGAGGTGACACAGCTTTGAGAGAGTTTTTGGAGCAAATAACATAGTTGCAGTACACTTTTGGGACCAAGCACCATAGAACTCAGTGGGGCTTACTACTGAGTAAACATTATGCTGGCAGACCATCACTTACTTAGGAGATTATCAAAAGGGAACAAAAAAGTGTTCCCATCTCACAATCTCCTCTCCCACCCCTCTCCTGGCAAAATAATGAAAACTTATACACCTACCTTTTGGTGCTTGCCCGGCAGCACAGGAGTGAATGGAGCCCTAACGAAGCCCCATTCACTTCCTGGTTTGAAATCCTGGCCATTCTCACAAAGATGAGAGTGCAGGAAATTAAAAAATAAAAAGCAAAGTAAAAGATAAAAGTTACATCAAGCACCTAAACACACTAAAAATGTTCCAAGTAACCCAGGGAGGGTAAAAAAAAATGTATCACCTACCTGGATGGCCTAATCTTACCCAGAAGTGTCCTGGCACAGACCTCCCATTGACATGGGAATCGCGCCAGTGAAACGGGCACCCTTTCACTTGCTGTCAATTTCATCACAGAAATGGAATGAGGGATCCATTCATGGCTTAGCCCATGAATAAAAAGAAGTGGTGGTGTAACAACAGCCCAATGGGAGCATGACGAGTTGGGAACAATGTTGTCTGAAAGGGAAGCCCTTTAGCGATCTTCTGGTGTTTATATAATGCTATATTTAGAGCATCTGACAATCTCCATAGTGGAAAGGAATTTTCAGGGTGAGTTTGAATATAGTCTATTCTGAATCAATCCAGATTGGCTGTGAACCAGAAATGAGACTCAAAACCTCAAGCTCCATGCTCTCATTGACTATCATTGGTAATCCAAAAGGGCTATAACTTTTTTAATGTTGCCAGAACCTGATGAAGTCTACAGGCATAGCATCTTCACGGTGGGGTCTTTAGTCTGCCAAATTTCAGATAAATGTGCATATGCTACAGCTCACCTAAAATAATAGAGGAAGAACATCACATGTTGCTAAGGCTAGCTCATGTTCGTGTGACATGCTCTGATGCTGAGATGATAATATGTTAGAGTAAATGCACTGTAGGTATCATAGAAGATAAGCCAAATGCAGCTCTCAGGAAAGCAAATGGGGTCCTGAAGGAATAGAATGCTCGGTACTCCTTTGGAATTATTTATTTAAGATTTCTTAAAAAAAAAAAAATACACCCAGGCCAAATATCTCAGCACCATAACACATTTGTGGCTTCGTCTACATGGACCAAAATATGCTGACTCCCCACTAGTGTATTCTGCACCCAGATCAGACCCATTGCACCCCTGTTACATGCATGAAATGGGATGGAGTCCACACAGACATGCTGACCCATCTCTGGAGGCAGCTGACACCTCTGCCATGAGCGTTGACTGTTTGAAGCCAGGAAGCAGTCCTTCTGCACTTGATCAAGGTCCCCTGCATGTGACCAGACTTGGCCACATGCTGTGGGCTTGCTTCCTGGCTTTGGAGAGTGTGATGAGGATGACAGTTGAGGTGGCTGCAGAGATGGGCCAGCATGGCAGTATGGCCTCCTACAGCCCCACAGGGCCTGATCAATTTTTTCCTGAATGAGGTGCTGGGTATTTTGCTGAAATGTTTTAACAGGTGTTACCCTGTGTTCCCCCATCTTTGCCCTGGGTGTTGTAAACACTCCCCAGGGGCAAAACAGGACAATAGCCCTGTGCCATATGGACTGCAGGGCTCCAAGATGGGGGAAAGACAGGGTAAACAGCCCATCTAGGCAAGCCCTTTGACAGCAAAATTCTACAGAGCAGAAGCCACCAACTGCCTCTTTTGTTGCAGAAGAATTTTGAAGCTGTCCTATGGCCTTCTTAGCTGATATTTTAATGGCAGCTAAGTTGTAATTTCCAATCAATGTTTCATCAGAAATAAGCCCTAGATACCTTATTGACTGACTGCACTTGTTAGATCCTTATTCCTACATATAACTATATATACTTCTCTGGTATATATTTGTAAAAACTGTTAATTGTAGACATGAAGCAATATGTTAACTAAATATTCTGGATCCCATTTGGTCAACATTCTTCTGAGGTCCAATTTATTTTGTGATAACAGTGCTACCTCATCAGCATAAAGAAAAGAACAGTGTGTACTGAAATACATATTTTTTTCAAAACATGCATAAAGTCTTTATTTCAAGGTGGAAATTATTTGAAAAGTAAGTACCTTTAAAAACTGTACACAACAATGCATAAATGATGCATATTTTGAAAAATACATACAAAATGAATTCTTATGCAGCCTGGAAAAGAAATAATTAACAGCATGGTGTGGAAATAGGGTAGAATGAATTCAGCAGTGGAAAAATGAGAATATGAGCAAATCTAACTGAAATTTGAGCTTGAGAAATTTGCCTGTCCATACTTGGAGCCAAGGCAGAGCAGTGATGTTGGGTAGATAATGGAAGAGATATCCAACAGTTTGCCTACTGTTGCTAATGTATTTTGACTATTGCAGACCTTGTAGGTTTCTAATTTAGTAAGCCAAGTGTTAAAGACTTCCTCAATATTTGTGGAGGATTTCTGTGCTGCATACAGTCATTTATATACATCTTATACAAATGTGCTAAATGTCCTTTTATATGTTTTTTTAAACAGTGGCCACCATTGCATCTTTTGATAGCAAATAAAGCTACTGTTTGTACATGAGTAAACAAATTGTGGCCTGGACACCCATATAAATTATTAGTGATTGTGATGTCCCTGGGCTGAAGGCAAAAAAATATTTTACTAACAAACTAAATACTTGCAAGTATGGATTGGCAGATATGAAACTTGATCTCATTAGGTTTCTCATTTTAACACAACCAAGCTTGTTCTGTTCCAGTTCTATATAAGTTTATTTTTTTCTGTACAGAAATCATGTGGATGTGTATTTCTGCACGCTTTTCAAAGGTATGAATTTTTGGGTACACTTTTCAAATGTAATTTTGTACATATGCATCCATTGACTGAAGTATATTCTGTACATTTTAGAATTGTATTCAGGGCTTTTGTGTGTGCATCTTTCACATATGCGCTAGTTGTAAAATACATTATCTCTTTTTCATGGAATGTATTGGAAGCTTGTAAGTGCAGAGATTTCCAACTGCAAATTGTATTTGGTGCCACATACAGGTACAGGAAGTGAAAATTGGATGAATCAGTGTTTCCACTTGCACTTTCAAGAACAGTTTTTTTGTCAGACCATCAAAGAGAACATTTGTGGTGTGTTTTGCTTCCGTAGTAGTGTAATATATTTGTAGTTTTTAAATTTAAGCTGCATTTTCCATAAGCTGTACTTTAACCTTCAGTTCAAACTCTATTTAGCCTATAGTGCCTATCAAGAACTTAACTACAGAAGTTGTTTATTTAATGAGGGTCCCTAGGAAGGGAACAACAGACCCACTTTTGTCTCTCTGGCTTTTCTTCGCAAACGAAGATTCAGGAAGGACTCATCCCGCACTTTCTGCAAGTGCGCTGATAACTAAAAAGGCCAATCCAAGATAAACAAGTTTGGTTGCAAAAAGCACAGCAGAAGGTCTCCTTGTGTGATGTTTTTGGCTTGTGATTCTTTCTGCGTTGTCGTTTCTCTTCAAGACTTGTTCGGCATGAGTTCTCAAATAAGGCTGCAGCATTGTGGATAGTGCGTCTCTATGCCTCCCGATGTGAGGCCAGGGCAGACCATTGTTGGTGATCAATTTGGCCGAGCCTGAGATGTTGTTTCAGGGAGTCCTTGTATCGCTTTTTTGGAGCGCCCTTCTTACACTGACCCATGGCGAGTTCACCGTAGAGTAGTATTTTTGGGAGGTGATGGTCCTCCATCCTAGAAACGTGCCCTGCCCAGCACAGCTGCGTTCTCAATATCATGGCCTCAATGCTGGTGATTCCTGCTTGCTCAAGGACAGCAACATTCGTCACATAGTCAGTCCAGTGTATATTTAGGATTGTGTGTATAGAGCCCTGATGAAAGCGTTCAAGGGGTCTAAGTGTTGGCAATAGGTGACCCATGCTTCAGATCCATAAAGGAGGATAGACAGTACAATGGCTCTATACACGCTGATTTTTGTGCTTTGTCTCAGGTGTTTATTGCTCCAGACTCTTTTGTGAAGTCTTCCAAATGCACTATATGCCTTTGCTAATCTGTGATCGATCTCTTTGTCAATCTTGGCATCTGAGGAGATGATGCTTCCCAGGTAGGTGAACTGCTGAACGGACTTGAGCACAGATTTGGAGACGGCAATGAGGGGATGGTGGTGTTCGTCCTGTGGTGCAGGCTGGTAAAGAACTTCTGTTTTCTTTAGGTTGACTTCCAGCCCAAACAGCTCTGCAGCTGTTGCGAAGCAGGATGTTAGGCACTGCAGGGCTGCTTCTGTGTGGGCAACAAGGGCAGCATCAGCAGCGAAGAGCAGCTCACGGACTAGATAGTTTAGAGTCTTAGCATGAGCCCTCAGATGGCTTAAGTTAAACAAGCTACCATCAGTACGGTAACGTATATAGATGCCGTCGTCTTCTTCAAGCTCTGCCATAGCCCTTTGGAGCATCATGCTAAAGAAGATTGTAAATAAAGTTGGTGCAAGAACACAACCTTGCTTCACTCCATTAGTTATTAGAAAGGGCTCTGAAAGAGCATCGCCATATCTGACTTGACCACGCTGGCTCTCGTGTAGCAAGATAATCATTTTAAGGAATTTGGGGGGACATCCTAGTCTTTCCAGGATCTGCCACAGACCTTTTCTACTCACAGTGCCGAAGGCTTTGGTGAGGTCGACAAATGTTACATAGAGACCCTTGTTCTGCTCCCTAGATTTTTCTTGCAGTAGTTAGATGGTTGACCTTACAGGGTTGGACAAACACCATCTGCCCAGGTTTGGGATTAGAGTTTTCCTTCTCCTAGGATGGTTGCCACAAGGCTAGAGAGCCCATCCTGCCCTTTGACGCTCTTTGTCAGACCCTTCAGTTTTGACCTGTCTGGCATGCAAGACCCTACCGGTGGCTTTATGCCACCGCCAGCATAGCTCAAAACATCATTAGGGTACGCAAGCCTCTCTCCCATGACAAGGGGGCGTCAATGGAGAGGACCCACTTTTGTAGTGTGATGCTAAACTGTGTACCATTTTGGGGCAAGGTATTGGAACATGTGGTGGCTTCCGGGCTTCAGGGGTTCTTGATGAAATTGATTATCTAGATCCATGTCAATCTAGTTTCAGGACTGGCTTTGGTTGCCTTGGTGGATGACCTATTCAGTGAAGTAGACAGGGGGAGTGTCTCCCTGTTGGTTCTTCTGGACCTCTCAGCGGCTTTTGATACTATTGACCATCCTTATGGGCTGCCTCAGTAGGATGGGAAATGGAGGCAGCATTTTACAGTGGCTCTGTTCTTCCCTGGAGGGATGAACCCAGAAAATGGTGCTGGGGGCCTCCTGTTTGACTCCCTGGCCATTAGCCTGTGCCATCCCTCAGGTTCTGTTTTGTTCCCCATGCTATTTAACACATACATGAAACTGCTGGGAGAGGTAACCCAGAGTTTTGGGCTTCAGTACCATCAATATGTAAATGAAACCCAACTCTACTACTCCTTTCCACCCCACTCCAAGGAGGCTGTCCCGGTCCTCAACCAGTGTGAGGAGATTATCAGATGTGGCAAAAACCATGTCAAAACATCACCAGAAGAACAGGAAGGGGCAAGATTACCAGATGATATCCTCCAGTGTTCCGGGGGCATAGTGTGGCTATGAGTAGTGTCCCTTTGTATTAGCAGCTTGTCCCATTAATAGAAAAGGGATTCCCGTTCCATGGTAATGCTACACCCCAGAATGGCAGAAGGATGTGGGCATCTGGTAAGGTTGCCCTATCTGTTCTTCTAGCGATCTTCTGGCATGGTTGGGAACGCGATTTTCTGGCATGTTCCCCTGCATCTGATAATCTCCTCTGTCGTCAGTAATGGACTGGATGAGGACAGACAAACTGAAACTTAATCCAGACAACACAGAGGTCCTCCTGGTCAACTGAAAGCAGATCAGGTAATAGGGATTCAGCCTTACTTCAAGGGATTAATCCCCTCCTGAAGACACAGGTTTGTAGTTTGGCTGTACTCCTGGACTCAGCACTGAATTTGGAGGTCTAGGTTTCTGCAATGGCCAGGAATGCTTTTGTACATTTAAAGCTTATGTGTCAACTGTGCTGTTCCTTGAGATGTCGGATCTGGCCATGGTGGTACATGCCTTAGTTATATCCTGTTTGGACTACAGTAACATGTTCTATTTGGGGCTGCATTTGAACAATTTTGGAAAGTTCAGCTGCTCCAAAGAGCTGCAACCAGACTGTTAACTTACGAAGGTTATAGAGACCATATTATGCCCCTGTTAAAACAGTTCCACTGGCTGCCTGTTTGTTTATGAGCACAATTCAGAGGGATTGTCTACAGTGGCCAGAGTATGCTACTTTCTGGCTTGCATATTCTAGTCCCATAGCTGGCCCAGATACCCCCCTGTCCTCTTTACCATGATGAAACAGACAGAGGTCTGCATGCACATACTAGCCTCCCCCACTGCCACACATCACACTCTCCCACTGTCACACATCACACTCTCTAAAGTCAGGAAAGAGGCCCTCTGAAGAGGATTGCGACCCAACGCTGGCCCCAAGGATCACCTACCTTGCTGCACACCATCCGTTCAGATGCCAGTGCAGTTCAGTATGATCCATCCTTCCACTCAAGTTGAGGTTGCCATAGGTGAATGCCGAATCCTTGTCTCCCCACTCCCTGCCACAGATACGGGGCAAGTGTCGACGTAGCCTCTACCCCCCACCAGGGAGGCCAAAACAGCCCTCACCCCGGCTCACATACCCTCAAGAAATAACTGGATGCCCTTGTCTGATAAGTGGACCCCGTCAACCCTGTAAAGCTCCAGGAATCGATACGATATTCCCAGGTATTGGATGAAATGGCCATTATCCATTGCCAGGTGAACCACCCTGTTGACCTTCTTCCAGGCAATATCCAGCTGTTTGGTATCCCCATCCCTGGGGTAAGCCAGCCATGGAATGATATCAGACAAGATCAAGCACACATGTGGCCATGTTGCCTTGATGCGGTAGCATGTCAGCAAGGGCCTGAAGTGACAGAGCCTGCCTTTCAGCAGGCCCAGATCATTTCCTTCAAGATGTATCACCAGAAGATGAGGAGGAGGTCCACGATGCTCCTGAAACAGCAAATTGATTAAACCATTCCACTTCAAACCCCTCTTGCCCAGCCATTCGATCGTAGCGGTCTCACCAAGACCCAGATGAGGACCCAGGCAGCTAGTTCTGGCATAACGCACTGCCCAATAAACAAAGCTGTGGCCACATATCAATACCCGGTACCTGAATACATCTGAAAGAGAACACATAGAGGTCAAAAGGAACACAAGAGAACACATAGAGATCAAAGGAAAACATTGAGGTCAAACTTATCCAGACACATCGGCCGCATCAGTAGCAAATAGGTCGCACGTAACCCTTATAGGCTCCCGACTTCCATCTGCCCAGCTTTTTAATTGCCTCCGGCCACATGCCAATTGCCACAGCTGTAGAGGCAGATCCAATTCGAAAAGAATGTGAGCAGAAGCACACTCCCCCCAACCCAAGGCACACCAAAGCATTATTAGTGAGCACCCAGAATTGATAATGGGTGAGGGGTGAACCATACACATGACAAAATAAGGGACCAGGTTGAGAGGGCCGCAATTTGAGATATTCCAGTAGGGAATAAGTTCTTGTCCTGGCATACCTGAAACACAATTCGCACCCCTTTTCCCAGTTGATCTGTTTGGAGCGCTGGATCCGAATCGTAACTTGATTAGAACTGAAGCTGAGACCCTCCAGACTAAGGGCCGGGCCAGACTTGTCTCGTCTAGATGATGGAACCAGATCGCTTATGTGTAAGGCACCAAAGAAAGCTGTGAGGGATGTGGCGTGGAGCAGAGCAGCCTCAAAGGGTGTCACACAAATGGAGGGCCACACCTGGAAAAACCCTCGAAGAACTGCTGGCAATAGGGGTTGCCTATCATCAGCAGTTCTACCATGCTCCCTTGCCCAAACCTCCAACGCCTTCCAAATCCTAAAATCAGATGTAGTGTCCGGAAGCCCCTGCGCTTTGCTCCAGAACACCAAAGCTGCTAACCTGCACCATATGGATGGAGGGGCAAGTCCTGTATCACTCAAGACTACACAGAAGTGGAGCAAATGGGGGACGGGTATTGACCACGTGTTGCCAAGGCACATACTGGTCTGAAACTTTAAAAACTCCTGGATGGCTCTCTTATGCACCTTCCGTGTTCTGGGAGCGATGGAGTGGCTGATGGCCTTAACTATTTTGCATGTCTAAGCTCCCAAAAATCCGTTGGTATCAGTTCCGGCATCTCGGTGGCTCCCTGGGCTAATTGCCTGAAGCGGTCCATCTGCATGCAGGAGAGAGCATCGGCGATGCCATTGTCCACCCCGGCAATGTGCTTAGCGGTAAACAAAATATTATACTTCAAGCAAAGTAGCGTGAACGCCCTAACCAGGACTAGGACCCGCTTTCACTTGGAGGTAAGAGTATTAACAACCTGTACTGTTGTCATGTTGTTGCACCAAAAGCGGACCGCGGAATTGGCGAACTCCGCCGCCCACAATCTGACTGCCACCAGTATTGGAAAGAGCTCTAAAAACATCAGATCCGACGTGACATCAGAATCCAGCTAATCCCACGGCCAGCGTTCGGCACACCACCTGCCGTCAAAGTAGACCCCGAAACCTAAGGAGCCCAATGCATCAGACACCACCTTAAGAGCATCCCGCACCTGCAACTCCTCCCTCCAGAAGGACACACCATTATACTACTCTAAGAAGTTATGCCATGTGTCCAAGTCCAATCTAATTTCATGGGTGATTCTAATTCGGTGGTGAGGTCTTAACACCAGCGGTGGCATCACAGAGTTGGCAAAGGAAAGCCCTTCCCGGAGCTACCACCTTACAAGCAAAATTGAGATGGCCAATTTATTCTTGAAAGTCCTTCAATGTGGCTTTCCTGTGGCCTCGAAAGTACGTCAGTCTGGCCAGCAGGTCATTTATCTTATCCAAGGGAAGCCTGCAGAATTGATTGATGGTGTCAATTTCGATTCCCAAGAAAACCAATTGGTGTGAGGGACCCTCTGTCTTTTCATGTGCCAGAGGGACTCCGAATTCATCCATGAGAGAATGGAACTGCTCCAAGAGGGAGCGACATACCCCGGAGCCGAATTTGCCAATGAAAAGGAAGTCGTCCAAGTAGTGTACCACCCCTGCAAATCCTGTTCGTTGTTTCAGTGTCCATTCTAAAAAGGTATTGAACTTCTCAAAAGCAGAACACAAGACAGAGCAGCCCATAGGCATAGCCCGGTCCATGTAGAAGAATCCATCAAATGAAAAGCCCAGTAACTCAAAATCTTCTGGGGGTACCGGGAGGAGGCAAAATGCAGATTTGATATCAAGCTTCACCAACTCAGCCCCAGGGCCATACTGTTTGACAATCCTAATGGCCGTATCAAGGAAGTGTAATGGACAGTACATAAGTCTTGCAGGATGAAATCATTAACGGACTGACCTCTTGGGTAAGATAAATGATGGATCAAGCGGAACTCACCAGGTACTTTTTTAGGGACAATACCCAATGGGGAGACCCTAAGATTAGGAGAGGGTGGAACAAGGAAAGGGCCAATGACCCCGCCTTCCTCCACTTCCTTCTGAATTTTCTGTCTGACTATATGTTCCAATCCTCGCACAGATTTCAAATTTGCAGCCCTGTAAGGCCTGTGGTCACCCTTGTAAAGGATCCGAAAACCATCCTGAAACCCCTCCCATAAGTAACGTGCTGCTGCCTGGTCAGGGAATGCGCACAGCCAGGCAGCAATGGTGTCCAACTTAATTGGACGGGGGCCCTTTTCCCTAAGGAGCTGGGTTGTTTCCCCCCTCTTACCCCCTTGCTGGTCCCTACTGGATTGCCCCTTCCCTTTGAGGCAGTTTTGAAAGGAATGTCCCCCACCACAGACGGAGCACTCGTGGCGAAAAAGGCAAGGGCAGTGGGAGCAAGCCCCTTTGGTACCAAATTCCCAACACAAGACCCTCCGCTGTTGATTAGAGGTCTGGGACAACTGGACCGGTTGCCTGGAAAAGTTACCCAGCTTGGTATTCTGTAGTAAATGACTGCTTTGTGCTCGTTCCCCAAGTGTGGGTCGGCTCGGGGATATAACTTGCAACCACAGATGCAAGTTAATAACATCCCACCTCAAGGATGGGTAAGAGGCCACCATTAGTCTAAAAGACTCATTGTATTGAAGCCAAGTGGGACCAGAAAAATCCACATAAGCCCTGTATATAATATCAAGGTATCTAATAAGTGTGTAGGCCTTATGAGGCTAGCTCTGAGACACCACCCCAGCATATATCAGAAATCCCGCTAACCAATTAGACCACGTTCTGTCAACATGTTGTTTCTTAATCTTCTCCTTGTCCCTGTCATCCAATTCCTCTTTTTCTTTCTTATCTAACTCTATAAAGCAGCGAGAATATGTCAACGTTTTCCTCTTTCAATATTTTTTCTTTGGTGGCAGGAGCCAAGTGTTTGCCTAAATTAGGTGCCTGATCAAAACCCAAAGGGGTGTGCAGTGGCATCAAAGGCGCTTGGCCACCCACCGGGGTCCCTGGCATCACTGGGGAACCTAGGTGATTAAACGCATATGGGGACATAAATGGCAGTCCCGGTCCTGGGTACCACCCAAACATAGCAGTGGTTGAGCTCCCCGGTGGGTGCTAGGAACATGAGAGCTATTGCCAGGCTCAGGTGGGCCCCATGGCCAAGCATGTGCATCAGTTTATCACTATGCAACTCACTCGATGCAAGATGAGGTGTTGCTAGGGTCCCACTGGTTCATTCTCCAGGAGACTCAATGTCGACTCAATGTCACAGTTCGCAGCATCCCCTTGTTCTTCCAAGGCCTGGATACGAGCAAGAAGTTGATTAGCGATATCATTGGTTAAACCCCCATCATTCTCCCTAGCAGACCGCTTTGGCCTTGGCTGACGTGCATCCTCAAAAGCCTGCAAACGTTCTAGAAACTTCTGCAAAACACCCTCATTAACAGTGTCATTGTCCGGAGGAGGAGGGGTGCAGGTTTAGGCTTAGGGGCAGGCCCTTTTCCCTTAGCACCCCCTTTTCCTTTCCTGGGGGCCATAGTAGTGTTCAACAAGAAATGCAGGTACAGATAACAAAGCAATTGCAAGTAGAAGGCAAAAAAACTTAAAGCAGATACAGATTAAGCAAGGCAAATGTCAGTAGGGCAAAGCAACCAATGGGATTAGGAAACCAGAAGTAAGAAATTCTAGAAATAAAAGCAAAATTCTAGAAACAGGACCAAATTAAATGGAATAAAACCAAATAAAATTGAATAAAGATTAAGCAAGGCAAATGTCAGTAGGGCAAAGCAACCAATGGGATTAGGAAACCAGAAGTAAGAAATTGCAGAAACAAAGCAAAATTCCAGAAACAGGACCAAATTCAATTGAATAAAAGAATAGATAACTAAATGTAAGAAATTGGAGAAATAAAGCAAAATTCCAGAAACAGGAACAAATTCAATTGAATAAAAGAATAGATGACTAAATGTAAGAAGATGCAAATGCAAAACACACCAAATGTAAGATAATTCAAAAGCAAGGGATGGTAATGCAAAAGATGGTACAAAATGGAAATTAAACTCAAAATGGAAATTAAACTCAAAAATCAGTTGCTAAATTGCTAAAATGGAAGATAAATGCTAAAGGAAAGAGTAATTCAAAATGCTAAATTAGAAGATAAATGCAAAAGAAAGAATAATTCAAAAAGAAAGAATAATTCAAAATGATAAATTGCTAAATTGGAAGATAAATACGAAATTGCTAAATTGGAGGATAAATGCAAAAGAAAGAATAATTCAAATGCCAAATGGAAGATAAATGCAAAAATAAAGATCAATCGAAGAGAAATCACAATGCAGGAATGAATCCAAAATGCAAAATGCAAAATGCAAACAAATGCCATGTGGTGAGGCAAAGCACCCCCCAGAAACCCCATAGGCGCCCCCTTGCAGAACCCCCCAAGCCGTGCGGCTAGGCTATGCGGTCGCCAAACAAGGTTTGCAGTCACCAAACAAAGGGGGTAAGGAGGCAAGGCAGGCATACAAAGGCCATGGCCCAACCACATGGCGAAGAGGCGAGGCAGGCGAACAAAGGCGAGGCAGGCAAACAAAGGCCATGGCCCAACCACGTGGTGAGGAGGCGGACAAAGACCCTTGCTGTGGAATCTGCACATGCTCCTAAGCTCACTCCTCCCACACCTCCCCAAAGACGAAGCCCCGCACCCCGCACCCATGCCGCCCCCGAACTGCACCCTCCCCCACACCACCCCCAAACCGCACCCTCCCTCCATGCCATAACAAGGTCTCCACAGCCCGAACCAGGACTCAAATAAGGCAGAGTGGAGCCGAGGAGAAGCGAAGTAGAGGCGAAGCAGGCGGAGGAGAAGCGAGGGGGAGGGAGGAGGGCCACGGAGAGCTCAGAGGTGAAGCGGGCGAGGGGGAGAGAGGAGGGCCATGGAGACCCGAGCGCTGCCCTGAACCTAACAGCCGCCCTGACCCAGCGCTACACCACCCCCAACCGCACCCCCCTCTGCTCCGAAACAAGGTCTCCCTAGCCCGGACTCAAATAAGGCAGCGGAGTGGAGGAGGCAGAGCAGAGTGAGGTGGAGGCAAAGCAGGCCGAGGAGAAGTGAGGGGGAGGGAGGAGGGCCGCAAAGAGGGTGAAGCGGGCCAGAAGAGAGAGAGAGAGGAGGGCCACGGAGACCTCCCCGACCTGGTGCTACATGCACACTCCCCCCCGCCGCCACCCCAACACTCCCCCCCCGCTGCCCCAACCAACCGCCCTCAACCCAAAGCCCCGATCCAAGGCCTCAGCGAAGGCAAGGGAAGGCAAAGGCAGGGGGCCCTGAGCGAGCGAGGGAGGCGAGGGAAGAAGTGAGGCAGGGGGTCTGAGCAATGGAGAAGGCAAGGAGCAAAGGGAGGGCAAAGCAGAGTGATAAAACACACAAACACACACAAATCCCCACTCGCACACACAAAGAAGCAGACACACACGGCTGGGCTGCCTCACAAACAATTGCAGCCCAGTCAAACCAAACCGGCTCTAGAAGCAGATCGTTGATCATTGATCCAACGCAGTCCATTTCCAGAAGCAAAGAGGAGGAGGCCAGGGGCGGCAAAGAGCTAAATGGGCCAGACTGGACTCCGCCCCTGCCTCCTCCCTGCCAGGGCATGCCTACGCTCTGGCCATTCCTTGCCCTCACATCCCTGCCCATCATTAAAACACATCCCCCAGATCTTCCATTCTTGGAGATCCGGGGGGGGGGGTCTGTTACCCCAGTTTTAATGATTGACGCAGAAATGACGAGACCACACACAGAAGTTTGGGTTGAAATATGGGCCACTTTATTGATAGATTTCCTATTTATTGTAGTTTCTTGAGGTATGCCGAATGTGCTAAAGGGGGGAGATCCCTCATGGGGGGCACGCACATGGGCGGTTGGTCACAACCGACCTAACCCCCAGCGTCCCTGGGCGACTCACCTGAGCCCCAAGGGGGATCCCGATGTAAGGGGTTCCCCTTGGGCGCCAACTGCTGGAGGGCCCCGCGTCGGGAAGGAAATCCCAAAGCCATATGGCTTCTGTGGAGGATCTCCCACCCGAGGCTGACCCCAAGGATATCCTACCTCCCTGTACCCTATCCATTAGGGACGCCGGTACAGTTCAGTGGAAGATATCCTACCACTCAATTTGAGGTTGCCATAGGTGAACGCCAAGTTATAATCTCCCCGCTCCCAGCCATAGATAGGGGCAAGTGTCCACTTAGCCCCTATCCCCCCAAGAGGACGCTAACACAGCCCTCACCCCCTGCTGCATACCCTCAAGAAAGAGCTGGATCCCCAAATCCGACAAGTGTACCCCATCAACCCGATAAAGTTCAGGGCGTTTATATGAAATGCCCGGGTACTGTATGAAATGGCCAAGGCCTTCAGCCAGAGCCCTGTGAACAGCCTTGTTCACTTTCTTCCGAGCAATATCCAACAGCTTGGGTGGCCCGTCGCCAGGGTAAGAAAGTCGCGGAATGATGTCAGACCACACCAAGGATGTATGCGGCCAAGCTGCCTTAATCCGTCGCAAGTCAGCCAAAGCCTGCAAAGCCAATGCTCTGCCCTTCAACAGGCCTAAATCATTGCCGCCGAGGTGGATGACCAGGACATGTGGAGGAGGTCCACGACGCTCCTGCAACAGGAAAGAGATTAAACCATTCCACCTCAAACCCCGTTTGCCAAGCCATTCGATAGAGGCAATGTCTCCCAGACCCAGCTGCAGACCCCACGGGCTCCTCTTGGCATATCTCGCTGCCCAATACACAAAGCTGTGGCCGCAAATCAGTACCCGGTATCTCATATCTGGAAAAGAAAGCAAAGACAACCGAAAAGCACAGACAATCAGTTGCATAGCGGGCGAACGTAGCCCTTGTAGGCAGCAGACTTCCAGCGACCCAATCGTTTGATAGCCTCGGGTTGCATCCCCATAGCTGCGGCAGTCGAAGCCGCCCCGATCCTAAAGGAGTGTGAACAAAAACGCACACCTCCCAGGCCCAGACGTGATAAGGCTCTAGTGGTAAGGGACCAAAATTGATACTTAGTCAATGGGGACCCATCAGCGTGACAGAAAAGGGGGCCGGGCACAGAAGGACGCAACTTCAAATACTCCCTAAGGGCCACAACTGGACAAAGAGTTGGATCGTAGCACTCACGTAGGGTAATACTACTACCCTTGCCCATCTGGTCAGTTTTGGATCGCCTTATCGTTAGAGTGACCTGCTTAGGGCCCACTACAATGTCACTCAGTCCCAGTGCAAGTCCCGCCAAGTCCTTTTTGGACGCCACAACCAGCTCGCTGATGCGTAACGCCCCGAAGAAGGCCGTCAAGGAGGCAGCGTGCAGCAAAGCGGCCTCAAATGGGGTAGAACACAAGCTGGGCCATATCTGGAAAAGGCCTTTAAGAATGGACGGTGAGAGTGGCTGCCTATCGTCGTTCGCCCTGCCCCGCTGCCTGGCCCAACCCTCCAGCGCCTTCCGGATCCTAAAGTCGGAGGTGTTGTCCTGTAGGCCCTGTGCCTTACTCCAGAAGGCCAAGGCGGCCAACCTGGACCGAATAGATTGGGGGGCGAGGCCTTTCTTTTTAAGGGATACACAGAAGTGTAACAGGTGAGGGACTGGAATAGGCCAGGAATTCGGGAGATGTACAGAGTCTCTAAACTCGAAAAATTCCTGTATAGACTGCTTGTACACCCTCCTGGTGCTTGGAGCGATGGAGAGGCTAATGGCCTTAACTATCTCACCAGTCCAAGCTCCCACAAATCCTCCGGCATCGGGTCCGGCATCTCGGCGGCGCCCGGAGCTAATCGCCTGAAGCGGTCCATCTGTGAACGGGAGAGAGCATCGGCAATGCCGTTGTCCACTCCCGCTACATGAGATGCAGTAAACAGAATGTTATAATGGAGGCATTGCAGGGTGAATGCCCTGACCAAATTCATCACCCTTTTGGACTTGGAAGTGAGGGAATTTACCACCTGAACAGTGGCCATGTTGTCGCACCAGAAGCGTACTGTGGAGTTTGCAAATTCCCGCGGCCACAATTTGACGGCCACTAAGATAGGGAAGAATTCCAGGAAGGTGAGGTCGGCAGTAATGTCCGAACCAACCCATGAGCTGGGCCAACGCTCCGCGCACCACCTCCCCGAAAAGTAAACACCAAATCCCAGAGATCTGGAGGCATCTGAAGACACCTTAAGGGCATCACCCAAACGTAATTCGTCCCTCCAGAAGGAAATCCCATTAAAGTGTTCAAGGAAGTTATACCAGACATCCAGGTCCAGCTTAATCTCACGGGTGATCCGGATTCTGTGATGTGGTAAAACGACACCTCTGGTAGCATCACATAGGCGTCGGAGAAAGGCCCTACCCGGGGCAATAACCTTGCATGCAAAATTAAGGTGACCTATAAGTTCCTGAAATTCTTTAAGGGTGGCCTTGTTGCGTTGAAGGAAGGAAATGACCCTGAGCAGGAGATCATCTATCTTATCCGAGGGCAGGCGGCAAAACTGATTCACTGTGTCAATTTCAATACCCAGAAAAGCCAATCGTTGACTCGGGCCCTCCGTCTTTTCTTGAGCTAGAGGAACCCCAAAGACCGCCATAAGGTCTTGGAATTGATTCATAAGGTAGCGACAGACCCCCGTGCCGAACCTCCCCACAAAGAGGAAGTCGTCGAGGTAGTGTACCACCCCACGATGCCCAGTGTGATGCTTAATTGCCCATTCCAAAAAGGTACTGAACTTCTCAAATGCGGCACAGGAGACAGAACAGCCCATAGGCATAGCACGATCCATGTAATAGAGGCCATCAAATGAGAAGCCCAGGAGCTCGAAATCGTCCGGATGAACCGGCAACAGGCGGAAAGCAGATTTAATATCACATTTGGCAAGTTCAGCACCGAGGCCGTGTCGCTTAACAACCTTGACCGCTGCGTCAAAAGAGGTGTAGTGAACCGTGCACAACTCTTGTGGAATGGAATCATTTATGGATTGTCCCCTCGGATAAGACAGATGGTGGATCAGTCGAAATTCGCCCGGTGTCTTCTTTGGGACAATGCCCAGAGGAGAGACCCTTAAGCACGGTGAGGGTGGGTGTTCGAAAGGGCCCAAGACACGACCCTCAGCAACCTCCTTCTGTATTTTTTGTCTAACAACATGTTCTAAGCCGTGAACAGATTTAAGGTTGGGTGCCAAGTAAGGCTTGCGGATACCCTGATAGGGAATTCGAAAGCCCTCTTGGAACCCATCACGGAGGTACTGAGCTGCCGACCGGTCCGGATACACATAAAGCCAGGCAGCCAGAACCTCCAGCCTAATTGGGCTGGGCCCCTTTTCCCTGAGGTGTGAGGTTGGTGGTGGGGTTGTTGGGGCCCTTCTTACCTCCTGGTTGGTCTCTGCCGAACTGTCCCCTCCCTTTAGGGCAATTGCGGAACGAGTGGGAGCCTCCGCAGATGGAACATTCGTGGCGAAAGGCACACGGGCGGCGGGAGCACGTGCCTCTGTAACCAAACTCCCAGCATAACAACCGGCGATTGGGCGTCGCCGACTGATTAGACTGAGTAGCCTGGCGGGAAAAACTGCCAGGACGAGCATTTTGCAGCAGGTGGCCGCTCTGTGCTCGATCGCCCACTATGGGCCGGCTGGGGGACATAATTTGTAACCACAGGTGCGAGTTGATAATGTCCCACCGCAAGGTAGGGGAAGAGGCAGCCATTTGCCGGAAGGCTTCGTCGTATTGAAGAAAAGCCGGGCCTGCGAAATCGACATAAGCCCTATAGATAATATCTAGGTATCGAAAAAGGGCATAGGATTTGTGTGGCTGGCTGTGAGAGACCACTCCAGCATAAATGAGGAATCCAGCTAACCAGTTAGCCCAATTCCTGTCAACCCGCCTCTTTCTGATTTTTTCTTTTTCCCTGTCATCCAGTTCATCCTTCTCCTTCTTCTCCAGCTCACGGAAAAGTAAGGAAAAGATATCCACATACTCCCCCTTCAGGATTTTTTCTTTGGTAGCAGGAGTTAAATGCTCGCCCAAAGCAGGGGCCTGCTCCAAGCCTACCGGGATGTGGGGAAGGCCGATAGTAGCCTGGCCACCTGGTGGCGGCGAAGCCAGGGGGTTACCAGTGTAGGGGGACCCCAATGGCATAGGTGGGTACCAACCAAACATAGTGCCAGGCGGGCTTCCAGGGAAAGCAGCAAACGCCTGAGCACCAGGTTCGGTGTGGGGGTCAGGCTGGCTCCACGGCCACGCCTGAGAGGTGTAACCGTTGTTAGTGTCGTGATTAGACTCACTCTGAGGAAGCGACGCCAGCTGAGTGCTAGGACCTTCACCTGGAGACTCGTCCTCATCCTGAGTGTCACGAGGCGCCGCGTCCCCTTGATCTTCCAAAGCCTGTATACGAGCAAGAAGTTGGTTAGCTACTTCACTAGAAAGGCCCCCTTCATTATCCCTGGCTGGACGCTTCGGAGGCCTAGGGAGACGAACATCCTCAAAGGCCTGCAAGCGATCCAAGATTTGTTGTAACACGTTCTCAATCCTGTCCCGAGGTACAGGATACGCAGGCTCAACTGGGTCATTAGGGGGGGCAGGCACTACTGGTTCGACCGGTTCCCGAGGGCGGGCTGGCTCCGCTGGCACCTTGCCTTTACCACCTTTCCTGGCTTTGGGGGCCATGACGCTGTAGCAAACGAAAAGCACAGAAACTATTAGTGAAGGCCCCAAATTGAAGGCCTAAAATCAAAGGCCCAGCAATTGCAACAGCAAATAAAGACCTAAAGATTGGAACAGCAGAATAAAGGCAAATAATGGCAAAGAAAAGCCCAGAAAGTGGATCCGCAAAATAAAGGCAAATAATTCCAATGCCAGAACAAAGTATATAAGAGCAGTGATAATGGACTCGAAATTGACCTAAATTGAACCAACTGTGCCAGAACAAATTAACTGCAGGTAATTAATCAATGAATTGAATGATTTTAGTCAATGAGCTAAAAAGGCAATCAAATGCAAGCAATAAATCAATGGAAAATTGATTCAAAATTGAATGAAGACGAATTAAGACGATTTAATTAAAAAAACCCAAATGAACCCAAATGAAATAACTGTACCAACACGACTTAATCAATGGAGAATTGATTTAAAATTAAATCATTAAATCATTAAAATTAAATCATTAAAATTAGATCATTAAAACCCAAATCGATATTTAATCAAAACCCAAACGAAATATTGAATTAAAACGATTTCATTAAAAACCCAACTCAATATTGATTAAATCAATGGAAAATTGATTTAAAATTGAATTAAAACAATTTCATTAAAAAACCCAAATCAATTAAATGTGCCAACGGATTAATCAATGGAAAAATTGTGTTAAAATTGAATTAAAATGATTTAATTAAAACCCAAATGAATTAAATGTGCCCAAACGATTTAATTAAAAACAAGGTGCCCAAACGTAAACCCAAATGAATTAAATGTTTAAATGCTTAAATGAATTAAATGAATTAATCAACCAATGAATTAAATGTTTAAATGCTTAAATGAATTAATCAACCAATGAATCAAATTGAGTTTAATAAAAGCAAAAGGCCGAGAGCGGCCACGTGGCGCGATATCAGTAAACAACAGCAGGGGGTGATCAAATTGAGTTTAATAAAAGCAAAAGGCCGAGAGCGGCCACGTGGCGCGATATCAGTAAACAACAGCAGGGGGCGCAATGTGGGATAAGGTAAGGGCCGGAGAGGGTAGGCGCGGGGGGGGGGAAAGCGGGCCGAAGAAGGTGGGCGCAGGCCGTGGAAGGTAGGCGCGGGCGGAAGGTAGGCGCGGGCGGGGGGGGAAGAGCGGGCCGAAGAAGGTGGGCGCAGGCCGTGGAAGGTAGGCGCGGGCGGAAGGTAGGCGCGGGCGGGGGGGGAAGAGCGGGCCGAAGAAGGTGGGCGCAGGCCGGGGCGCAGGCCGTGGAAGGTAGGCGCGGTCGGGGGGAGAGCGGACCGGAGGTGGGCGCAGGCCAGGCGGAGAAGGTAGGCACTGGCGGGAAGGTAGGCACTGCCCGTGGAAGGTAGGCGCGGTCGGGGGGAGAGCGGACCGGAGGTGGGCGCAGGCCGGGCGGAGAAGGTAGGCACTGGCGGGCGCGGGCCGTAGGTGCAGACGGGGGGGGGAAGCGCGCCGGGGAAAGCCGGAACGCCGGGGAAGGTAGGCGCGGGCCGGAGAATGAGAGCGCAGGCCAGAGAAGGCGAGGCAAGCAAACCAAGCGGGAGCCGGAGCGGAACAAAGAGGCCGTATACGGAGCAGGCGGGGGGGGAGGAAGCGCGCCGGGGAACGCCGGGGAAGGTAGGCGTGGGCCGGAGAATGAGAGCGGAGGCCAGAGAAGGCGACGCAAGCAAACAAAGGGGGAAGCGGAACAAAGAGGCCGTATAAGGAGCAGGCAAACCAAGGGGGAGAGAACAAGGGACGGAACAAAACGGACGAAGGAAGGGGCGCCCACGTGGCGCGAGGCAAACAAACAAAGGGGGAGAGAAAACAACAAGGAACGAAGGAAGGGGCGCCCACGTGGCGCGCTGCAAACAAACAAAGGGAGAGCCTGGAGACCAAAAAGGGGGGAAAGAAAACAGGGGGGGGCGAGAGAGGGAGGTGAAATAAGGGAAATAAAGGGAAATTAAGAAATTCAGAAATTAAGAAATTCAGAAATTCGAATTCAATACAAATTAAAATCCAAGCAGACAAACTCCTAGAAATTAAAATGCCCAATCAACTCTCTTAAGGAAGTAAATTGCCTAAGGATTTAAATAAACAAAGGAACTGCAAACAGCCAAGGTTTTGAAAGCAAAAGGAGAGAGGAGCCCAAACAAAGGAACAAAAGAAACTTATCCTTGTCCAGCGCAGCCGCTCTTCTTTTCGAACACCTGGAAAAGAGGAGGAGACCAGGGGAGGCACTGGTTGAAATAGCCCCTGCTTTGGTGCCTCCCCTGACTCCTCCTGGCCGGGGCGTGTCCACGCCCAGGCCAGCCCATAGGTTCGCCTCTCTGCTCATCATTAAAACACCTCCCCCGGATCCACCATTCTTCAGGATCCGTGGGGGTGTCTGTTCCCCCAGCTTTGCCTCAGGCATCATCAGGACTGTCCAGAGGCAAATTGGCAACTAAACCCCACTGTGATCCTCTAGTACCTGGAACTTATAGTCAGCAGAAGACAGACTTTTATTATACAGAAATACATACATTCAAACAACCAATTTTATGATAATTCTATTGGAAATTATCAGAAAATATTCCATAAAGAGTATTTAATACAGTTCATATACACACTTTCTTATACACACTAATAGAATTACTGAAAACAATAATACACAGGCTGTGATCTCACAGGGAGTCCTTTAGTACAATTCTTAAATGTAGTAGCAAAGATGCTGAAGCTATATATCCAACAATCAAATTTGTTGTGTACTCTCACAAAAGTTCTTATTTCCAATTCTTAAATAAGGTAGTAGGAATGCTGAAGCTATAAATCCCCCAGATAACTACCAAAATGAAGTGGTAGGAATGCTGAAGTTGTGAATCCCATAACCAATTCCATAGTAGTAGTAACAGGACGGAGGACCCTGGGATATTATAGTCCCTGTTTCATCATCAGATTTCCTCAGCTACATTAGAGTGTAAACAACAAGCAACATACTATGAGGGCTTTTTTTTTTAAGCCAAAACAAATATAAGTAAATCAAATCTGAAAACTGCATACTTACAGTCACACAATCAACATAGATTTTCAGGGCAAATACCTACACCAACTCAAAGCTCAAAATGTGTGGAATGACATGCAAACCCTTAAAAATGATTGTTTCAATACACTTTGTGATTGCTGACACATAACACCTGTCTCTATAGGAGAAAGAGTGGAGGAAAGATTACATGACTAATGAAACCAAAAGGTGAAAGATTTATAAACTTGTTCTAACTGTCTTAAAGAAAACAACTAAAATCCTATGTATCATTCAAACCAAACGGAGTTACAGTGTGAAGACTGTGTATCCAAAAACATTCTTGTACTGCCAGCAATACTGAAACATGCTGATATGGTCTGGGTGTTACAACTTGAATAGCCAAAAATTTGAAGGAATCGTATCTTTGACAAACTTGATAAAAATGTTTGTCTAGAGGAATCTTTAGCAATGTGTTTCAGATAGCTATGGTGTTCAATTATTCTGAATTTCAAACTTCTAGAACATTTGCCCACATAAAGCATATTGCAGGGACAAATTAATACATAAATGACATTATTGGTAAGGCAATTCAAAAATGCTCATAGTTTGAATTTCTTATTAGATTGTGGCTCAACAGAACTTTGTAGGATAGTCTACAGCAAGAGCAGTGCCCACAAGGTAATTGTCCTTGTGGACCAGAGCAATTGTAGGACCTATAGATAAGCATGTCAGAATGCACTGATCTGTCTTTCAAATTTTGTGTGCTGTAGTAAGCTACAGTGGGGGAAGTCTCACAGCCCTCTATGCTTTGAACCAAATGCCAATCTTTATTTACTATCCTTTTAATATGGTGAGACAAAGGGGGAAAGGTTAATGCCCAGAAAATGTTACCTCTATAAGTTGTAGGTTTAGATATAAAAAGATCCTGACTTTTTACTCTGTGTGCTCTCTGTAAGGAATGACTAGTGATACCTGTAGGATAACCTCTGTTTAGAAATTGATTAATGAGCATTTTGGATTCTTGAAAATAATCTTGTTCAGAGGTGCAATTTCTCTAAATTCTCAAAAACTGGGAAAACAGAAGATTTATTTTTAAGGAATGACTGTGGCAACTATTGAAATATAGTAAAGAATTCCTATTTGTGGGTTTTCTGTAATTGGAAACCTTAATGGTGTGGTCTTTAATTCAAACTAAAATTTCCAAGAAGGAATACAGACCCTATGTATGTGATAAGAAAACTTAATATGGGGATTAATACCATCAATCCATTTAAAAAAAGTTCTGCTAGATGGGAGCCAGAAAATAAAATAAAAATATCATCTATAAATCTTGAATTGAACAAAAGGTGATCCCTAGAAGGATTAGCATCAATGTTAAGAATGAGTTGGTGTTCCATAAAAGACATGTATAAATTAGCGACACTGGATGCTATGGGGCTACCCATGGCCACTCCATTAACCTGTAAGAAAAATTCTTTGTCAAAGCAGAAATATTTTTTCTTAAAAAATGATATCTAATAAACTCATAAAAATGTGTGGGTGCAATTAAATTCTCTCTCTTATTTAAAGTGTCTTCAATGACCTGTCTGGCTTCCTTATTGGCAATAGAGGTATATAAAGAATTAACATCTAGAGTTATCAATACTGTGGAGGATGGGACTTATGTATTCTCCACCTTAGAAATGAAGTCATCTCTGTCCTTAAAGTCATAAAAGTTGTTTCCAGATGAGCAGTACAGAGACTTCTGGAAAAATCCAATTATCTCCACCTAACAAATGAGCCCATGGCTTCACAAAGGAACAGAGACATCCTGGATACCAGAAAGGTTGCCTCACTGCTGCAAAAGGAATTAATTTTTGCTGTCCTTTGTCTCAACTCCACATAGCAAAGACATAGGAGTGGTCTTTGCCTCCTGAGACCCCTCATGTGAACAACAACAGAAGTAACATCTAAAATAACATGTAGGTCTGTTACTCCAACATCATCACTTTTCTTTCTTTATTTGTTAACATCTTTTGATGAAGTAGCCAGTAGAGCTACTAGAACTTTTGATGAAGTAGCCAGTAGAGCTTCAAAAGCATGCATCATGTGTTTTCAATTTTGGTTGGTCAATAAAGATATTATTTTTATTATTATTATTATTTTGTGGATTTGGGATAGAATGATGGAGTTGGAGGAGACCACAAGGGCCAGCCCCCTGCCATGCAAGAAAACACAGTCAAAGCGCTCCTGACACATGGCCATTCAGCCTCTGTTTAAAAGCCTCCAAACAGACTCCACAGCACCCAGATGCAGTCTATTCCACTGTCAAACAGCTGTTACCATCAGGAAGTTCTTAATGTTTAGGTGGAATCTCTTTTCCTGTAGTTTGAATCCATTGCTCTGCATCCTAATCTCTGGAGCAACGGAAAACAAGTTTGCTCCTTCTTTAATATGACATCCTTTTAAATATTTCATTAGTTTTTCTGTGAAGGAAATGGCCTTTTCTGCACAGAAAATAATACATCTCAAAGAAATATTTGCTGTGCAGAAAATGATGTAGTTGGGCACTTATTCTGTGCAAAATTTGCCTTTTTTGCACAGAAATATGTCCAAATTTCTTGCAAAAAACACACCCAAATATTACACAGAGTAAGTTCTAAGCTGTAAGGATTCTCATCAGTCCAAGATCTTCTCCTCATCAGGGTTTTTCAATACCCGAGAAGCCTTTTTCAAAATATCATTTTGATTTTTGAATATTTTTTCCATCTCTAGCATTCATCAATTCCAGTTCCAATCATGAACTTATGTTCCAGTCTCATCCTTTACATTTCCAAGCTTTTGTGGTTCTGCTCAAAACTAAATACATGAATTCAGTGTTATTTGTTCTCACAGCAAAATCTATATATAACAGGAAGGAATAGTCCATTGGGGAAACTCTGAGTTTTTCAGAAGTACAAAAAATTATATTGAAAAAGAACACAAAATGACAGCACACACAGCCCAGGATAGTTTTTAATTGAAATTCAATAGATGGAGCTTGATGTTGTCCATTAATACACTGTATTTCCTATACAACAAAAATAACAGAGAAACAGTATCTCAGAATTCCAAATCAAACATACTGAAAGGGTAACATTTGAAGAAAACCACATCCCTCCATGTTGTTTCTGTCCATTAAACTATCCAATTCTCCTTTCCCCTCATATAGCACCCCTCTAAAGTTAGAGAAAGTTTAGAGCAATTCTCAGTTCTACCTGCACTTCAGATACCTATGCATCCCTGAGAAGAACATAATAATGCAAAGGTACTTCATGTTTACTTACATGTAAGTCTCACTGAGTTCACGGGGGCTTATTCTCACATAAGGGTGACTAGAAATGCAGCCTATTAAAACACATTTAAAAAATTAAATAAGTGGGTGAGGGAGTAAAACAGTGACTGTGTATTTTGCATCAATTCCATTACAGAGATGTCAAAAACTCATTTGCTTTCCATATAAACTGATAATTTAGGTACTGTATTGGGGTTTGGGGGTACTCAGATAGGTCCTACTGAGTTATGGAAAGTTGAGTTTCTTATTGAAAGAGAGGGCAGATTTTTTTTTTTTCACATGGAACACTGGATTCTGGAATGAGTGGAAATGGTTGCTACACTGACCCAGATGTGACCAAACTATGAGACAATGGAGAAGCTATAAAACTATGTATTTTCAGTGGCTTTATGTTCATAGAGTACTGTACTCTGAACATTCTTGTTTCAAGTTAGTTGTCCTAAGATGAAAGAAAACTTTCTGTCTAAGAAGGAAAAGTGGCACAATATAATTTTTGTTCTGAATTATCATCTACCAATACAGATAGGAATTTTAGTGATAAGGGAGAAGAAAACTAGTCAGAAGTCTGGAAAATGCAGGTGTGCCAGTGGATCAAAAGCAGTTGCACCCCAGGAGGTGAACGTCTTGTTCTCTTCTCTCATTTGATTTTTCTTTGGCTCAGTTCTGGGCTTTGCTAGTTGATTTTTGTTGGGCCTTTGGGTCTCAGTTTGCCTTTTTGCCCTCATTTTGAGAGAAGGTTCCATTTTCACTTGATTTCATCATAGCTTTAGCTCACTCTCGCTCTCTCTCATTTTCAAATATAAGCATATTTTCCCCCTGGCATCTTGAACGTGCTGAAATGTCTCTCTCCCTTTTCTGGAACAGAAAGCAAGGAACTCTGATTTTATTTTCATTTATTGTTACTTCCAATAATTTTACAATGGGTAAGTTTTCCCTGCTGAGTCTCCTGAAGAATTTTTGCACAGTTCTGATTAATCTTTGTTACTTTCTTTGAGAGAAACTTCTCCTCCCTAATCAGAACTTTTCCTTGTGGATTTTACACAGATTGCCCCCCCCCCAGGCTATGATGGTGAGTTTTCTTCTTCTTCTGGACTTATGAACTGTTTTGATTAAATGTTGACTTCCTAGCCTTTCCTTTCAGTTCTCCTTCTTTTATTTTCTTTAAAAAATCTCCCAGTAAGATTCACACTTCACCACTTTATTAGGCCACTCTACCTGACTGCTTGTAGTATCAGCTACTTTCAGAGGCATCCTTAAATAGAAAGGGAGGAAGCTTATACATTTTCCAAATTTTCATCTCCCCATGGAGGACTGTAGGAAAACTGAATCCACAGACTGATGTCACACCTTCCTTCTCACCACCTCCAACCCTGTCTTTACACTGAGCTAACACCAGCATTGACAAATACTTTAAGCAAACATGATTGGAAAATGAAAATTCTTGCTATGAGAGGATCACAGTATTTTTCTCTCTCTTTGTTTTTTTATTGCCCTGTTTTAATTGTAGAAGTCTCATTCTGTAATATAGCTACAGAAACTAGGTTCTTCACTTTTTCTTCATGACATTTCCCATTTATCTTATGCTTTTCCTATTTCATATTTACAGACTTTGGTTATGCCTCACAGACTAAAAAGTAAAAGAAGTTTTTCTCTGCATGTATCACAGACTAATGATGATTTCTCTGAGTAAGAGCCTCTGAGGTTTGCAACACGTCAGTAGTAAACACATATAAAAAATCTTACAGTGCATCGCCATGGTTAAATTTATTGTTTGTCCCTTGTCTTAAGTTTGGCACTCAAAATCTTTGAAGGAGGAGGAGACTTACCCAAGCTACAAAAATCAATATAATGCTCTCACAAAGACAAACTTGGAGCTATAGAAAAGGCACAAAATAAAAAGACAGCTGTACACTGGTATGATTCCCATGTGTTTTGAGGAACTGCTTATCAAGGGCAGTGGCAGAGGGGGATGGAATCTTGATTTGTTCATAAAACCTGCTTTGGACACATTTTTAGACACATTTTTAGATGGCAAACCCAGTTTTGCATCTTGGAATTTTTGGCAAAGCAGTTATAAGTACAGAATATAAAAATGTTTTAGAAATAAAAAGCTTCTCATAATAAATTGGGAACCATGTCATTTCGTGTAGCTGCTGGCTCAGTAGAAGGTCAGTCTCTACCTTTTCTTGGGAATAAAGTTTCATGGATTCTGGGGTTTGAGTCAGAAATGTTAGGATATGTATATGGAATTGTAGATGCTCAGGTCCACATTTGCCTGGTTGTTTGAGGCTTAAACCTTGACATTCAAGGGATGGAATCTCAAGAGAAGAGGCTGTTTTGTTTGAGCCTTCCCCAACAACATGGAAGATTAGAAATGTAAGTATAAGGTCAACTTTGCGTTCCCAGTTTCCTCTCACAACAGTGATATCTGAACACCTGAAAATGTGCATTGAGTGGAAGAGGAGGCTCACAAGCCAATCTTCTGAAGGAATCAGGGCCTTTGTACATTCCATTTGAATACTTATCACCCTGGTAAGGAGCAGTGTTATGGTGCTGTGTTTGACAAAAGGTGCAAATGTTTCATCAAAGACTTGTTACCTGAATTGGTGTGGTTTCTGGGGACCCACTCATGACACTCACATTACAATACAAAATTGAGGAATTTTAATTAGCTCAAAGTGTGGCTGCAAGAGCCCAGGTAACTTGTGAGACCTTCACACCTGCGCATACCAGTACTCACTGCAGAGATGCTGAGTTTGAAGTAAATAAATGGTTCTTATTGGAAAATAAACACGGAAGCATTTACACATGCACTCACACTCTCAAGAGACCACACTAGGCTAATGAAGAATTAAGGCAGAAAGAATTGGATAGAAGACTAGATTTGGGGAAACGTAGGCTTAATTTACCAGCCCAAAGAGCAGAGGTCAGTGCAGCAACAAAGATCCAGGCAAGAAGTTGAGGGTGCTACAGCAGTCCAGCTGAGTGACAGTGTATGAAGAACTGTGTACACTTGGCTATTGTTTGGGACTAATATTTATACCAAATTTTATATCCTGAAGGGGTGTTCGAGTTTAAAACAAGGTTTAGATGAGCTTCCCACAGTTCAGCAAAGGAAACTCCAACTTCATTAATTGTTGCTAATGACTGAGATATTAGAGTTGATGGGTTTATGGCAGCCTCCTTATTGTGGCAGAGGAAAGATGCAGAGGAAGACATTTGCAGGGATAATGGGTCTTCTAGTAACTGTTTGTTTTGGAGTATGACTCACTGCCAAGAGTATCCAAGAGGGAGTAGCAGATTCCACCTTGATTTCTCTGATACTAAGGGGTTCCACTTATCTTGGGCATGTTTGTTGGGAATTTTCAATATATCTCTGTTAGGTTCTGGGTGACCTTCACTTGAACCTATTTTTGGTCAGCCCTAGTCTACCTAGAGCTTATGAAATGTCCTATATTGCCAAATTATGAATTATTGAAGGAAGGGGGTATAAGGCCAGGTAAGTATTCTAAGAGAAGCCTTGAACAACTAATCTTGCCTTGTAGCATTCTGCTTTTTCTTCTGCATCCTGTTCCATGTTAAACACATCATCCTATGGCTTTCTTTCATGCTCTCTAAGGACTTTTTCAGATGGAGAAAAACCCCTGAGGAGGTTGGGAGAAGAATGGGGCTGTTTTGCTTACAGAGCCCCTTTTCAGACAGCCCCATCCTCCTGACCTCCTCCTGACTTTCCCTCATGCTGCTGCCATTGTTTTTTATTGATGGAGAACCTGGATGGATCCAGTTTAACTGGATTCCCACATACAAATTTGTGCCTGCACATCCTATTTGCTGCCATGTTGCAGATTTTTGAGGTTAATAAAGTTGTGGATTCTTGTTATCAGTACAGGATTCTTGTTATCGGGTTATCTCTCCTCCAACCTCCGTCAATAAAAAGCGGTGCGAGCAGCACGGTGGAAGGTTAGGAGGAGGACAGAGGAGGATGGGGTTGTCTGAAATGGGGCTCTGTAAGCGAAACAGCCCCATTCTTCACCTGAGCACCTGGGGGGGGGTTCCCCCTGTCTGAAAAGTCCTTTGTGTCCATTTTCTATTCTTATGAAGTGCATCATTTTCATCTTGTTAAGCTTTTCTCTAGTGAATAGCCTCAGCTGCAAGCATCTATTCAATCTTTTCAAAATTTGATGGTTCAGTGGGTACTCCCAACCTTGCAAGGAGGGTCAAGTGTGGAGCTGGTTCTATTTGGCTGGGTCATATGGAACATGTAGGAATCTCTTCTGGGACCTGGTCTCTCTTGTCTGATGGCAGGAGCTTTATTATGAATGAGTCTGGCATTAACACCTGAGGACCCAAATGCATACTTATATAGCAACCAGTCTCCATGAAATTGGAGGAGAGATAATTGTCTATCCCTACAGCTCCTTAAAGTATCCTCTTGATCTCCACTCTTCCGATATCTCTCTTTACCCATAATGATTTCAATAGTAGAGTGGCACTACAAATGAGACAAATATTCTAAAACATTTGAAAAATGGTGAAACAACATCAGGAAACCCCGATGACAAGAATCCTGTACTGATGACAAGAATCCACAACTTGATTAACCTCAAAATCTGCATCATGGCAGCAAATGGGATGTGCAGGCACAATTTGTATGTGGGAATCCAGTTAAGCTGGATCCATCCAGGTACTTCCAGGCTTGAAACCCAGGATATAGACCCTGCAGTTCATCCTAGCCTAATCCCATGAAGGGGTCAGAGGATCCCAAGGGATTCCCTGAGGTTGCACTGGTTTGCAGTCTTATCTGAGGAAGTGATCTTGGGACAAGAACCCACTACACACCTCTCCTCAAACCAGTTGGCAAAGATAGGGAAATGGGTGAATTCTTTCACCTTGCAGTGCACCAAGAACTCTCAAAGAGAGCAATTGATGCTAAGTACTCACAACCCCCTAGTTGTGACATAAAAGCAATGCTTAACCAATTAGTCAAATAGAAAACTGTAGCCAACAGGCTCAAACAGACTTCTGCACAAAATTTGCATGTGGCTGTTTGCACAGAAAACAACATTTTCTGTGTAGAAAATGCAGTTTGCTGCATAGAAAATTCTGTTTCCAATGCAAAAAGGCCACATGTGAATTTTGTGCACAGTAAGTCCCGAAGAGCCAATAGTCTTTGACAAATGCACAGTTTTCAAAGACTTTCTCATAGCAAGAAGAAAATTTCTAGAATGATTTTTCTTCCTTTTAGAATGAAATTAGCAAGAAATTACATCCCTAAATGCAGTTCATCATTTCCTCTCCAATTGCTTCCTTAAGTTCACTAATAAGTGAAAACTCTGGCATTAACTGAGCAGGAGCCATGACCCATTTTGTAAAAAGGCAGTGTAGACAAAGATCCAAACTGAGAAACAATCATAACTCCTTCTGAAGAGGCTCCCAGAAAGAGCTTACAGGCAGGGAGGTGGGGCAGAGCAGGTTCAACCATTAATTGTGGTCACAGTTCCCCACCTGAGGTTTCTGTCCTGAGGAAGCCACTTCCAACAAGGCTTTCAGGCAAGGAGGTGAACAGAGTAGCTTAGTGCTTGGAACATTAGGCTTGTAAACTGATTCATTGATACTAACAGTTGGAGGCTAGGAGAGTAATTTGTTATTTCTAACACTAATAATTAGGATTGTGTAATTAATTTAATGGTCAATAATAAGTATTTATTTGATGATTAATTTTGAACTATGAAATTTATAGAGAGCAGCATGGAAGTTGTCAGCTTGGACCCTTAAGATCACAATTTCTTACTGGATCCTTCAAGAAGGAAATGTGGCACTGGAGAAGGAGGAGGAGGAGGAGTTGTTTTTCTACTCGTTTCCTAAATTTTGAAGTATGGATAAGACAAATATAGAATGTTCAGAGCACACAGTGGCAGAAGGTCATTTCCATGTCAGTGGAGCAGTGGTTCCATTCTGGGTTTTAGTTTGAACTTTAAAAGAGTTGTCCAAGTTGCTATATTTCTTTGGGGAGCAGGGATCAGTAACTGGGATAGCTCCTGGATTCACCACACTCCTGACAATGAAGCCACCAGGTACCACTGGAAGTATGCACATATTATAGAAGGTTATGAAAAAGCCTGGGCATGCTGTCAAGTACATCCAGTTACCACCACCACCACCCCAAAAAATAAAGTTTGCTGTCATATAGCAGGTGGAAATATTTTTAAATGCCTTCCTGTAGTGCTCCTATGCAATGTGTTTCTTTCTTGGGTGGATAGCCCCACTCAGGACAGAAACAGCCTGGATCTCAAGGGAAGTTTTCTTTTTCTGTTGCTAATGGGGTTGAAATATTATTGTTTAGATTTTGCAACTCTTTGTTTCCCAGGACCCACGTGGTCAAAGAAGGGAGTAGCCTATGCCTACATGGATATCCCTACAGACCATCTTAACTTACAACTAAAACAGAACATCTTGACAAAACATAGGGCTGTGACTCTAACATTGTCATTCATTTTCTTCTCCTGTATGATTTTTATCACCTTTGTCTGATGAAGAAGTGAGTGGAGGTTCAAAAGTTTGCATGATGCATTTTGTGCATTTTTGGTTGGCCCTATAAAGGTATCACTGTTTTACGGATTTTTGGACATTTTTGTATTTTGCTGTATGGCCAACATGGCTACCCCTGGATATGTTTCTTAATGGTTGATTCCTTAAAACATTTGGAATGCTCAGAACTGTTGTGAACTTTTCTGGTTGTGGTAGAAAATACAATCCTGCAATCTAATTTTACAAAGGATCTTTTTGTGCGTGTTCCATTTAGAATTTGCTTCTTCTCCAGCTCTGCCATAAATTTGTCTACAGCATTCTCCCTAATGTGTTGAACACCTGCAAGAAATAAAACACAAGCAGAATTTAAAGTTTCATTTTAGCACATTGTGAACACAATCTTAATCTGAATGAGCCTTCTGTAGCTAACAGATGTTTGTTTGTGTAGAAAAACTAATTCTGCCACCAGTAATAGTATAAGCAGGGAAGAGCTCCTTGAGCTTCTGTCAGGGCCAGCCCCGCCATGACCCTGAGCCACATAACTCAGGCAACAGACTGCGAAGTGTACCAGATGGCAACTCTCAACTACTCTCCATCAGGATGCCCATCACTACCCTCTGCCTCCACTCCCAATACAGGGAAAGGAGTTGCTGTTTTCATTGTATATTGATTTTCTTAAATTGTCCATCACAAAATGTCTGCTGCAGGGCATGGCCAATAGCAGTGTGAAAATTTTTCATTCTCAGTGTCATTGTCTTTCTCCAAACCATGCCTGAATTGGCTTCCTTTCCTTGTTTTGGAGCAAGCTGAGACTTTGTAGGGGTTGGGTCATTGAAATTTGTACACATTTTAATGCATTTTCCTAGTGTGTGTTATTTACTTAATTTTATTTAGTGTCTGATTTTTCCTAATTAACAGAAGTATCTCTGTGTATTTTTTTTTTAAGAAATGTATGCATTTCTATTTCATAGTCTTAAAATGGATTGTTTATACTTTATTTCTCTGAAATGCCCTGGAAGTTTCACAGATGTGTGAGTTTTTGAGGTGAGATCAGTTTCTCCTCTCAACAAGTCTGAGAAAGTGTGAAAAATATACTTCCCTTGAGATCACTGAATCTAGTGTAAATGAAAAATCATGAATCATCCTTCCAAAATCAGCATTAAATTAAAGCTTAATTTAGCACGTCTGCATACTTCAAAAAATGTGGACTACCTTATGAGAGTTTTCACAATGAGCAGAGTTTTCACACTGAAAAGATTAGTGTTTTGCTTTTTTTGCACAAAACATTGTATTTTCTGCAAAATATAGAATACATAATCAAAACCGTTTGCAGAAAAAAACCACTGTATTTTACACAAAATATAGGCAGGCATCCTGTTAGAAAATATGATGGTATAAGTTGGACTAATACCATCACAACTCATTTTTTTTATTGTAGCAGAATTTTCTACCAACTACACAACCTCCTTGAAATCCACCTTTTCTCAGCTACAGCCTTCCTAATGCAGTTACAGTGATATCCACAGATCAGCCCCCATAGCCAGGATGCAATGTCAATATCTGCAAAGTAGTGACATCATCCACAGGGACTTCCAGAGGACCTTGGGAGGTCTTATAAATGCCTGTCAATGTGTGTCCTACTATAAGAAAAAAGCTAAATGCTGCCCCCCCCACTCTCCATTAATGGCTAGGTTCAGGGGGTTGAAGCTGAGAAAATATTGGTGGGGGGGTTGTTAGAAGGGAGACTGATGCAGGTATATCTTTCAGCTATGTTTCCTAAGGGAGGATAATTGTCCTAATATTTCTTGCTGCAACAATATTTTATCAAAAAAGCCCTCAAATCTCCCCATCCTGCCCCCCCCCAAAAGACAGAAAATGCACAAACTCTCAGAATCACACCCAGCTAGGACAAAACTTTTGGATTTATTTTGTTGTTGTTCTCATATGCAAAAATTAAATTAATAAATATTTCCTTCCCTACTATAGATTTCCTGTAAAAATAACAGGTGCATTATGGCAAAAAAAAAAATCATCTATCATGCCATCATGCATCTTCATAATCTTTATCATCATTGAGAATTCCATTAAATCATAGTATTAATTATAAAAAAATCATTCCATTTACATTTTGATAAAAATTTATCAAATTCACACTTTCAGAATCAAAACATGAACCAGAATGCAGTTATCCTTTCGTGTTCAGACTTGTTGACAATTGTTCTGAAAATGGAAGCAACATAGAGGCAGCCCAAGGTAACAAACTTCTGAAGTTTCAGGGGGAAAGAAAACAATTGTTCATAGGCAATGGCAGGTCTAGATCATGTTCAGGTCTGTGGTGGATGGGAACTTACTTCACTGCAGGGAGCACCAGAGCCAGTCTGAAATACCCTGGTTAAATTTGGGAGGCAGGATTTTTCTAAATCCAATGCACATCCCTAATAAATATTAGCTAGCAAGTGGAGCTGTTTATTAAATATTTTTAAAGTTGCTTTAAAATGTGCCGATGTAAACTACAGACTGAGCTATAAATATTTAATACATAAGTGCAGACTGCATGAGCTGTGAGGTATAAAAATATATCTTAATTGCTTTAATTACAGTTTACAGTCTAGACTGTACCAATATTTTTACCAAATATTATTCAGTCAGCAAAAAATTAAGCAACATGGAGTGGTTTTTTTGTTCATTCTACTGATTATCCTGAAAACCCTGATTCTGCTAATGGAAGCAAAAATAATTATTGCAATTTTTTTTTAACTACAGTAGCTTCCCCACATCCACTGATTCACCAACTGTGGATTCAATTATCCATGGTTGGCAATGGTGGGGGGAAGGGAGGGGGAGGAATCTCACCTTCCTCCATCCCTTCTCCTGGGAGGGCTCCTGGTCACCATGACAGCGATTGTAGGGGTGGAGGGGGAGGGAGGGGGAGGAACAATCTAGCCTCATCCCCTTTGCACTTTGTCCCTGCAATCGCCGTTGCGGTGGGGCCATGGTGGGTTTAAAGGGAGGGAGAGGAGCAATCTTGCACCCCCCTTCCATCAGGATGGCTTCTGTCGCCACGGTGGGGCCATGGCAGAGGTGAAGGGGCAAGGGAGGAGGCTAGATGGCCCCTGGGATGGTGTTTGCTATTATCGTCATCCACGGGGGGCCCCAGAACCTATCCCATGTGGATATGAGGGTGCTACTCTACTTTTACTTCTATTCTCCTCATGGCCAAGAAGAGGTGTTACATCTGTATTGAGACCACTTTAAACACCATCATAAGCAAACATCTTTAAAAAGAGGTAGACTGGTGACCGTAACATCATCACTTTTTCTTCTTCACGGTCTCTGTGACTGACATAAATGGGTTTATTGCACCTGTGCAGTGCACCATTCAGAACTTTCTAGAGCTGTTACATAAGCATTTTAGCAGTAGCCCCTCCTCCCCTGGTCCATGTGACCAGCCCATTCCCTCTTAAACTCTCAGTTCCTTTTCATCCACTTCTGTAGCAGCATTGAAGTAACTGTTCTTGGCTGTGTGTTTTTCCTCATGAGTATTGGTATTGGGTTTTGGGGGTTTTTTGAAGTGTGTTTTGGCTTTCTCTCAGGCTTTGATTTTTGGCTTCTGCTTATCAACTTTACTTGGTTTGTTTCTTGGATTTCCCTGATTTCGCTCATGGTCACTTTGGTTATGACATGGCCTCCTCTGGATCATTCAAGAGATATTTTATTTTTTATATTTATTTATGTATTTATTTATTTATACCCCCCTAATCAGCCACAAGGCTATTAGAGTAGCTTACAGATTGTTAAGCAATAGCAATTTACACATCTACACTGCATTAAGCAGTTTCCAATGTGTGTTAGCTAATTGCCCCCACAAGCCGGTTACTCATTTTACCGACCTACGAAAGGATGGAACGCTGAGTGAACCCTGGAGCCCTCTGGAATGGAACTTGCAATGTGGTGACTTGCAGTACTGGCATTTAACCACTGCGCCACCAGGGCTCCTGTTTAACTTGTGGGGTGAAGCTGTTCTACCAAGATGGCCACTCGCATTGCCTTCTTTGCCTCAGCAATGGGCACATTGTTGGAACTTCCCTATATCGTAGGGTCTTTACTCCGAAAGTGAGAAAGAATTGATAGTCTTGGCTTAAAGGTCTCTATGAGCAAGCCCTCATAACTATGGATAAGCTGGCTCAGGTGAGATCTTCCTGGATTCTGACCACTTTGGGCTTTTCCATCAGGTTGGCAGTAAAAAGTTCTTTGCAGGAGGCCTCCAATTATCCAAGCAAGTCTAAATTTCCCACTTTGATTCTGACAGGGCTTCCCATTCTAAGGCCATCTCAGTGCCAGTGCTGGTATCTACAACTTTGGTATCAACTTGAATGCTCAAGGTGGATTCTTCCTCCAATATCCCCTCAACACTGGACTGTCCATTGGCTTTGGGATCTTCTGCTACTGCCTCAGAATGGAAATCAGAATGGAGGCATCAGAAGAAAAAGAAGTGATCTAAGGATGATATACGTCCTTCTGTTGCCTCTTACTGGTTCCAATCCCAAAGTTGTCCATGTTGATGTAGTAGCTAACGGGAACATGCTGGAAGTTCATACCCCAACCTCAATGGCTCAAGAACAGTGACAGCAGGAGGCTCAGCTGGTTGTTTTGCCTTGAAAGAAAGTGACTGCCATTCCTGCTGAAGGAGAAATCCTGGATTCACCTTCAGCATGGATTCATGCTTCTCCCTCTACTCTACCTCCAGCTCAGGAAGTCCAGTCCCAGTCCAGTGCCTTGACCTAAAAGAAAACTACTATAAACTACTGGTGTAGCAATTCAATTTTCTGTTGTGCCTGACCCCAGTGAGATTAGCTAAAATGTATAAACATGGAGTCAACTGTTGGAAATGCCAAGACAAACCAGGATCATTCTTCTCCATATGGTGGCTATGCCCAAAAGCAAGGAATTTTTGGACCAAAATTCATCTTCAGTTGTTAGCTATATCGAGTTTCAAATGAAACCAGAAATGTACCTACTAAATATGTTACATATGCTAGAAGTTCAAGTTGAAAGGAAATACTGGGAAATTCTATTGTACATGGTCACAATGGCAAGATTTTATATGCCCCAAAATGGAAAGATGAAGAGACACCAACAATAGAGGAATGGTTAACTAAACTTTATGATATGGCTGAACTAGATAAATTGGCAGTTTTAATTAAAGAAGGAACACTGTTTATATACAAAAAAGAATAGAGTCCTGTCAGGGCCAGTTTAGAGGCCCTGCAGCACCCACAGCTGCAGGGGGGTAAGCTGCAGGGGGGTGGCTCCCCCCCCCACCCTTGGGTCGGCACTTTTGGTGGGTCAGGCTCTTCCGGCCTCTTTTGTAGCCCTGAGTGTCCATCAGGCACTCTGTTCTGGAGGAGGGCCCAAGCCCTGCCCAAGGAGGAGGAGGAGAGGGATGGAGGGCTAAAGGAAGAGGGTCAGCAGCGGCCATGGTTCAAGTGGCTCCTCTGGGGCCTTGGAGCTCCTGCTGGCTGAGTCTAGCCAAAGGGGAAGGGAAGGGAAGGGGGGCAGGCAAGCCAGGGCTGTCTGCCCAGGGGGGTCTGGGATGGGAGGAGGGTGCCTCCTGTCATGGGATTATCACATGTTCCAACCCAGGACACTCGGATGCAGACAGGACAGGAGGGGAGCAGGTGCCCCTTGGGCTTGCCCTTGTCTTCCTCCTCCTCCTCCCCCTGGCTGGGTCTCCCTATGAAGTTTGGGGCACCCCAGGGAGTCCCCATTGCTGCTGCCTTGCGACCCTTCCCCAGTTTTTTCCTGATGGGCAAGATGGGGAGGGGTGCCTCAGTTGGAGCCCACCAGAATTGGGGGGAGATAGTAGGGGGCACAGGTGGCCTGGAGGGGTCTCCTCACCCTCTTCCTCCACCCTCCTCCTCCTCACCGCCAACTGGGAGGACATCAACACATGGGCGATTCTTCCTCCTGCTGCTGGTGCTGCTCCCAACTGAGCCAGCGCCACCCCTGCTGCCACAGCACGGCATCCTGGGAAGTGTAGTCTCCATCCTCCCCCCCTGCACTTATCACCCGCAGACTGCGAGGTGAAGGGGAGCACCACTCCTTTTCTCCATCTCCTTCAGAACCCCCCCCCCATTCAAACCCTTATCATCTGCAGGATCACTGCCAGCATGTGAGAGCGCAACTTCAGCCTCCCCACTGCAATGCCCAGGGGAGGGGGAAATATCAATGCCACTGTGATGCTCCCCTCCATCCACCCCCAGACCTGAGGCTAATTAGGGGTTGTTCTCTTGTGCCCCCCCCATTTCCAGGTCTCTGTTTCTGCCCGCCACCCATGGCTCTGGGTCAGTCAGGAGACCCCAATCCCTCCCCCTTTCTTCCAGGGATGGGGGCATGCCCAGCCCAAGACTCCTAGTTTCACCAATGGACATCTTAGGTGGTCCTGCTTTGGACCAGCAGGCAGGGTGGTGGCAAAGAGGAGTGAGCGAAGCGCTCCTCTGGAAGCAGGTCTCTTTTTCAATCCTCCATCAAAAAAAGTATTTAATTTTTAATCTATGGAAGGATATTGCAGCAGGTGGCTTGACATTTGAGAGTTACACAATTCCTCTTGAAGCATTTGCTCATTATCCCAACTTTTTCAGTGTGTGTATGTGCCTTCAAGTTGTCTGTCGACTTATGATGACCACATAAATTTTATAGGGTTTTTTAGAACAGTGGTTCTTAATCTGTGGTCTGTGGGTCTGTGAAAAATTGAAGGCTGCTCAGCCCATGTGACAGGAGCCAGGGCAAAGGCTGGTAGTAGTAGTAGTAGTAATCATTATTATAATTGTTAGGGTTTTAAATCTTGAGTTAAGTCTTGGGGGGTCTGTGGCAACAAAAGATATTTAAAGGCGGTCCCTGGTAAATAAAAGGTTAAGAGCCACTGTTGTAGAGGATTTTAACTATGATATAACGCCCCACCAGCTGGTAATGTTTTTCCTGAGCCTGGAGATGTTGTGATTATAACTCCCAGAATCCCCAACCATTTTATGAACCAACAAGGGCTGAGCTAGTGAGGCTGTGTGGTGTGGTTTACTTTAAAAGGGTTTTTTTTAAAAGATATTTTAATTTTTACTGTAATGTTTTTAACATGTACATTGTTTAATTTTTTTTTCCATTTTATATTTATAATGTGATTTTAACTTTGTACTATTTTTAGCTTGTATTGTTTTTATAATAACATTGTGAGCTGCCTTGAGTCCCATTGGTGGGATAGAAAATAATAATAATAATAATAATAATAATAATAATGTGGCTTAGGCTAACTGTTCATTGCTTGGCCTCAGTTTTCCTCATAAAACAGAAGCACTAATTGTGCTTTTTTTTTTTTTTTTTGGTTCAGTCATTGTTCAACTCTCCTGGCCAGCTTTGGAATACTTATCCCAGTATTCCTCACTGTTGGCTTTGCTAGCTAGGGCTGAATTGCAGTCCAACAATATCTGGAGGGCTGGAGAATTCCCTCCAGCATTTCACAGATGAAAACTGGGTTAAGCAACATCAGACTGTTGTCAAGGTGGCAAGAGGAAAAGTAAGAAAGTACACAATGCAAATATACTAAATTGGACTCAACTCTTTCTTTTCATTGAGGAAATCTACACAATTATGTTTAATTGCTAATAAACGGAAATATCATGTTAGTGCCTATAATGTAGTTTGTTAAATTATGTAATAATTGGAACATCCTGTTCTGTGAATAAGTTAGGTTACATTGTCCTTAAACGTATGGGACCCCATAATAAAACATTGCGGGGGGGGGGGCTCCTTAAACCAGCCCTGAGCCCTGTGATTGAGTTCTGGGAAGGTGTGGGAATATTTTAGGGCTATTTTAGGTTAATAAAAGATTAAGGAAAAGTAATAGAAGGCAAATCTAGTTGATATCATTTCTGAATATTACATATGAGTATTTACCTATTTACATTTATCAGCATTAATCTATTTATATGCGGAAAATGACTGAAAGGATAACTAGATTACTTCATTTCACTATTGTTTTCAAATTATTTTATTCATTTCTTATTCTATTTCATTCCAAAATCTTTGTACTTCATAACACTCCCACCATATATGAATGTAGTTTCCTTTGATCCCACACCCATGCCAACAAGCAGGTGAAACATTTTATTAAAATATGCTAACTGATGTAGCATTCTATATACCAGTTTCCTATTACAGTCATCCCTTCACATTCATGGAGGTTAGGGGCAGACAACCCCCGTGAATGTGAAAAAAAAACACGAATAAGAAATGAGCCTGCGGGCCAGTGGTTTTCCACCCCAGTCCCTTCCCAAGGCAGTGACAAGCTTCCTGAGAAGCCCCTTGCTGCCTTGGGAAGGGAGTGGGGTGCAGAGCAAGCATGCCAGCTGGCTCCCACCCCTCCTTCCCAAGGTAGCGACGGGCTTCCTCAGAAGCCCTTTGCTGCCTTGGGAAGGGAGTGGGGTGGAGAGCGAGCGCACCAGCTGGTTCCCACCCCTCCTTCCCAAGGAGCAGGATGCAGAGTGAGCGCACCAGCTGCTTCCCACCCCACCTTCCCAAGGCAGCAATGGGCTAAGCCCTTTGCTGCCTTTGGAAGGGAGGGGGTGTTGAGCAGGGTGGGGGAGGCAGCCTTCCACGAATAATCAAAACTGCGAATGTGAAAGTCACGAATGTGGAGGGGCAACTGTATTTTTATCTGTAATTCTCTAACCTTATTGTTTTTTTATAATTTCTTGTAGCCATTTTTGGATTTCCTTCTTAATAGTCTCCATATCTTTTTCCTATACTCCTGATAGGCCTTCTATTATATTGACTACCTAATAACATCTTATTAGATCCTAACTCCTAACCCTTTCCTACCTTCCTGTCTCATCTTCAATATTTCTTCTAAGGGGTTTTGGCAATCTTTTATAGCCATTATTTCCAGTGAAATCTTGAATATACCACCAAACTGAAGCCAGTATTGATTACCTATCACCTCCACTATTTCATTTATCTCTATCGTTTCCCCTAAATTATCCACCCTCCAGGTAGTCATCTTATTGGTCAGCTATCTTCTGATGCTGACCCCCATAAACTGTAACTTAACTTAATACATCCTTAACCCTTTGTTTACCTGGTTGGCTGTGTGCCCAGCTAATGGGAGAGTCCATTATGACAAATGTATAAAACTAAAGGACAAAGAACTGAGAAGATTCATGTATTTTATGCTATTATTTATTTAATTGTCTTGTTTTTGATTTATAATTTGTTGTTTGTTTGGATGATAATAATAATAATGGAAGTCCAGTCCCCAGCTAGAAGAAGGGAACCAACTTCACAGTCTCAGCAGTTATCTAGGTGTGATGATTCCTTCTCTTCCTTTTTGTTTTCTGGTTCCTCTTCTTCCAGAGGTCATCCTCAGTACTGTGCTAGAGCAATGCATCACTACCATAATTAAAGTTGCTACAGCTGTAGTTACTGTGACTCCTGTGCTCTGCCGCTTTGGAGGTCCCCTTCCTCTAATCATTCTGATTATGTATATGAAAAGTATGATCATGTCTGGTATAGGGCTTGTGATGGTTATCCACTTTAACACCAATGGAGTCTATGATACCACAAAAGGAGTACTTGGTTTCATTACCAGGACCCACCATACTACCAATGCTCCAGGAATCATGATGCCTACAGGCTCTCAGAACTGTTTCAGTCAGTACTGAGGAGGCCACAATTACCAAGGGGTCAGTTACAAGGCAGAATAAAGTGCACAAAATTCTGGCTTGCCATCCTTTCGCAGCAGCGCTGCATAGTTTACATGATTTATTGCTAAATTGGTTGGTCTGGTGAGTTTTCGACTTTGTAGTTCACACACACAAAGGTGGGGGGGCATGGCCTCCAGATCACTGTCATTAAAGCCAGGCAGGAGACAGGGAGGGAGCGAGGAGGGTGGCAGTGTGAGGGGGAAAGAAGGCTCTGACAGGCTCCTTACTTCATCTGAGCCAGAGAATAGCAGATAAAGCAACCAAAAAAGAAGGAAGACCACCGGGGTGGGGACGGAGAAATAATGACAAAGGAGGCAAGGAAAGCAGGCTAGATTCCCTTCGCCCTGCATCCCTGCCAGCTGAGCAGACTGCTTCTCTCTCTCTCTCTCTCTCTCACACACACACACACACACACACACACAAACACGATCACAGCAGGGCAAGGGAGCAAACTATCGGTGGAGCAGATTGCTTCTCTCTCTCTCTCTCTCTCTCACACACACACACACACAGAGAGAGAGAGAGAGAGAGAGAGAGAGAGAGAGAGAGAGAGAGAGAGAGAAACAGTAATTATGTCTAAGTGGAAAGCAAGCCGGCTAGCTGGCTCTTTTTGTTTGAGGCTCATCTCTTGCAAGTCCACCCCCTCCTTGGTCAGTCCAACTAATCATGGCTCAGCTCTGCTCTGGCTGTTTCGGGAAGACTGCTGGTAGTTCCACATCTGTATGCGAAATGGTAGTTCACACAATCAATAGTGTGCTAAATCGCACTACTTTTCAAAAAAGTTGGGAGAAATAGCGAAAGCTGATACTGTGTGACTTCTGGGCTTTTTTGCTCCCCTCATTCTGAATATGGCGACTTTGATCCAAAAGATGTGGGAACTATTAGGACTCTACAAATTCTTAGAGGATTTATTTTGCCATGTAAACGGCCCTCAAGCTTTGCACAGGCTGTTACTGCATCTAATCAGTGGCCTTCTCCCTCAGTTAATGCCTCAATTGTCAGACATCCTGATCCTCCTGACCTCTGTCAAGGGGCTACAACTCTGCTGGTCCAGCCCAGGAGTTAATCTTGACAGTTAGCTTCTCCCCAACAACCTCATCCTCCATCCCGAGTACTGACTCCTCCTTGCCTGCTTTGTTTTCTGACTTGCCCAGCCACCTCAGAGGCCACTTCCCATTCTGATGATTTCTGCACCAACACCTCGTCTACCTCCATGGATCTCTCTCTCTCTGGCTTTTCTTCGCAAACAAAGATTCAGGAAGGACTCATCCCACACTTTCTTCAAAAGCACTGATGACTAAAAAGCCCAATCCGAGATAAACAAGTCTGGTTGCAGAAAGCACAGCAGAAGGTTTCCTTGGGTGATGTTCCCAGGTTGTGATTCTTTTTGCGTTGTCATTTCTCTTCAAGACTTGTTCAGTGTGAGTTCTCAAATAAGGCTGTAGTATTGTGGATAGTGCATCTCCATGCTTCCTGATGTGAGGCCAGGGCGGACCATTGTTAGTGATCAATTTGGCCAAGCCTGAGGTGTTGCTTCAGGGAGTCCTTGCATCGCTTTCTTGGAGCGCCCCTCTTACGCTGACCCATGGCAAGTTCACCATAGAGTACTATATTTGGGAGGCGATTGTCCTCCATCCTAGAAAGGTGCCCTGCCCAGTGCAGCTGTGTTCCTAATATCATGGCCTCAATGCTGTGATACCTGCTTGCTCAAGGACAGCAACATTTGTCACATAGTCAGTCCAGTGTATATTTAGGACTGTGTGTATACAGCACTGATGAAAGCTTTCGAGGAGTCGTAAGTGGTGGCGATAGGTGACCCATGTTTCAGATCTATAAAGGAGAATAGACAGTACAATGGCTCTATACACACTGATTTTTGTGCTTTGCCTCAGCTGTTTATTACTCCAGACTCTTTTGTAAAGTCTTCCAAATGCGCTATATGCCTTTGCTAATCTGTGATCGATCTCACTGCAATGCTTATCATAGATTTTGTTGTATTTTGTTCTATGGCCAAAATGACTATCTCTGTATTTTTAAAATACTGTATTCTCCTTAGCTCTTTTGTTGACTCTTGTGTTTTAAGCATTTATAATGGGTTTAGGGGTGGTTAGTTATTTAAGAAGGAACACCTAGTTCTTAGGTGTTTTATACAAGCGGGACACTTTACAAATAGCTTTAAAAATTTACTTTAGGGACCAGTAGTACTTTAGAGATCTGTGGAATATATACCCCATTTAAAATCAACAGTTCCTTGTTTATCAACATTCTTGTTACTTCAATCAAAATTCATGAGGTTGTATGTAACCAAGAGCCTTTGACATTCTTGGGGAGAGAACAGCATTGTTTTCATAAGCATAACAGAATCAAAATCACATTCTGTCTAAATCAATTCAATTGTCAGCAGTAATAAGTATGCAATCTGCAGTTATTGAGATCTGCATTGCGAAAATTACAGATTCACTTTGTAGATAAGTGTTTCAAGACATACAATTCCAGTCTGTAGGAAGTTGGAAATATAGATAGGAAAAGTTACATGTTGGTTTGGCTTATGTAAAGGAAAAGCAATTAAACTATATTTACAGTTTTGTGGGCTTTTGCTGCAGAATGAATCATGACTACTGAGAGGACCAAGGACTTATCAAAGAAAACTTTATTTGTGAAAGGCAACAAGAAACACACATAAAAATAATTGAGGGGTTTCTTTTCATCTTTATGAATCACAAAAGAACCATAAACTCATTAATACTGAAGTTTTACTCTCTCTGTTGACCACAACAGATTCATTGGCAATTTAGTCAGACACAATTCATTATTTTACATTTATATAAAAGGTATTTAGTTACTTCCAACCCAAAAGACAGATGTTCTACGACATGAACAGAATGCTGAATTTCATTAGAGACCCATATGATAGACAGATTATTACAAGTAAGTAAGTCTTAGCCACATTGATTGCAATGCTCTCATTTTCGCAATGGGGCTTTGGGGGGTTTAGCCATCAAATGTTTCTCAGTAATCATTAGAAGAACAACCTCTCCAGATTTTTTTTAATAAGAACAAATGTCTCTTTTGTGGTTCATGTCCAACCTAAGTCTTGTTCTGTCTTTCTCAGTTCCATATGTAACCCATGCTTAATTCTGTCTAAATTTTGTTGGGGATGGGGGAAGAAATTGGAAACAATCCCTCTTTTTCTCCTCCTCCTCCTTCTTCTTCTTGGTTGTGTTTGTATGCATTTTCAAAACCAAGTGGATTGCTTGAACACATTCTCCCAGCTGGTTGACGTGCATATAAGCAAGGTGCTGCTTGTGTACACTTGTAGTGGTCACGTTTTTCTATTAATACTTTTACACTATGTACATTTGAAGGGGTATATCTGCAGCCATGCATAAATATGTGGATTTCAGACCACTACTGCTATGATTAGTTTGTTTGTAATTGCATTGTGATCATTTTTAAAAACTGTATTGAATTGTACAGTCGTCCCTCCACATTTGTGGGTTTAAGTTTTGTGGATTTAATTATTCACAGATTATTTGCTGCCACCTCTACAGCTGCCCTGTGCCATTTTTAATAGGGACTGCAAGCCTTACAAGACTGAGAGACACTGAGAATGTGCAGCAAGGCTTGTAAGTCCCTAATAAAAATGACATAGGGCAACAGTGGAAGTGGTGTCAAGCCCCACCAGCCACCTGCTTCTGCCTTGCGATGGAACTCTGCTTCCTCAAAGGCATCTGTGGAGGGCTGAGTCTGTGGGTATTAGCTTTGTGTGTGTGTTAAATATAGTAGAGATATTTGTGGTTTTTCTATTTCATGGAGGCCCTGCACTTCAACCCCAGCAAATGTGAATTGCCAACTGTAATTGTAATTGTAATGAGATATGTGGACTAGATATATGCAAAATCAGTTGGGGTAGAATCCTCATATATCCCTAGACAACTTTATCACAAGATTAGAATTGGACTTTGCTTTTCAAAGAAAAAAAGTCATGAGGATTACACCAAAATTATTGTAGAAAGCAATTGTTTATTTAATAGGCAGAAAGGGTATCATCAGTGGCTGCAGAAATCTGCTGCACTACTATCATATTTTAAATTCCAAGTGGATATACTGCCAAAATTGATATCTGAATTGTGTGAGGTCTGTGAGGATCCCACTAGTGTCTGAATTATACTATGAGGAATTTTAATTAGCCCAAGGTGGCAGTGAAAGGCTGGGTAACTGCAGGATCTTTTAATCTATGTATACTGGTAGTAACTAAGGAGACTCCAAGCCAGAATCTACAATGAAATGGTTTTTATTGGAAATTAATATTTAACAGCATTCATGCTAACACTCAAGCTTCGAGCAAGGCTATCAAAGAAAGTAGGAAGTATTTGGATAGAGGAACAGAGTAAGGGTGTTGTGGGTTACAGAGGAGCAGATATTCTTGCAGCATAGGATATTCAGAGGCCTCTCAGATCAAACTCATAACGTTGTGACCTGCAGTGCTGGCATTTAACCACTGCAACACCAGGGCTCCCTAAGGAGTTCTGAGGAGTTCTATGGAAGTAAGAATCCAAATAAGAACAATAAGATTCGGATTTGGAAATTCAAACCATGATGTGTGGCATTGACTTAACTGTCAGTTTTTAGACAAATTGGTAGAAAGAGTTCTGCTAAATACCTTTACCTTCTCTCCCCAACTTCTGTTTCTATAAAGTGAGCTTTTTTAAAAAAAAATCATGGCAGAATTGGTTTAAATTTTCAGAAATGTAGGAACACAATTAGAGATTTCATGCAACAGCAGCCTTTTCAATTTGGAGGCTCCCCTCCAAAAAAGATACACTTAACCTCCCCCCCCCTTTGAATTTTTGTGGTCAATTGTTCTGAAAATGATATACAGCGATGAGTTGGCTCTCCATATTCAGCTAATATATTGAAAATATTCTGAAGGATAGATGCTGCTTTTGATAGAAGTAGAGTGTTCAAATTGATGTGGAGGAGTGATTTGCTTTGTTTTACCAGCCTCCATGGATTTTGGGTGATTTATGTGGAAACAGCAGATTTCATAGAGGGATGTCCAGGGAAGAAATCTGCAAAACATGGTAACAATAGTTGCAGGGGTTAGGGAGATGTGACAATGAAAAACAGCTCAAGACTCTTCATCATCTGATAGACTTTCCTTGTTTTTTTTCCGGGCTGTGAGGACATGTTCTGGAAGAGTTTCTTTCTGACATTTTGCCTGCATCTATGGCTGGCATCCTCAGAGAATGGTTGGATAAGAGTGTGTCTGGGGTTTATATGCTGTGAACCCCTGTAGGGGAGTATATGTAAATTTGTGTAATTGAATGGTTAGTTTCTGGGTATAGAAATGCAAAGCTCATTAGTGTCTGTTTGGCTGATGGCTGGTTGATGGGCCATTATCTGCTGGGAATCCCCCTGTTCCTGGGTGGAATTCCTTTGTAAGTCTTGAGTTTTAATTCTATTGTATTTCAAAACTGGGAGACAGATTTTGTTTACTTTCCTGTTGAAGTTGTCCAGGTGTTTGTGGATTTCAATAGCTTCTCTGTGCATTCGGACATAATAGTTGTTGGCCTGGTCCAGAAATTCTGTGTTTTTAAATAACATTTTGTGTCCAGGTTGCTTTATAACATGTTCTGCTACAGCTGATTTTTCTGGTTGGCCCAAACTGTAGTGTCTGTCATGTTCCTTGATTCGTGTTTGCACACTGCGTTTTGTGGTCCCTATGTAAACTTGTCCACAGCTGCATGGTATGCGGTAAACTCCTGCAGCTGTGAGAGGGTCTCTTTTGTCTTTTGCTGAGCGTAGCATTTCTTGGATTTTTCTGGTTGTTTGGAGGTTGTGTTTCCTCATCAGTTTCCCTATTCTGTCTGTGACTCCTTTGATGTATAGTAAAAATACCTTCACTTTGGCTGTCTGTTTTTCTTCTTCATTCCTGTGTTTCTTTCTGGGTCTGGCTGCTCTTGTGATGTCTGATCTGGAGTAACCATTAGGCTGTAGGGCCCAGTTTAGGTGTCTCAGTTCGTCATCCAAGTAGTGGGGTTGCAGATCCTTTTTGCACAGTCTACCAATGTTTTTATTGTGCTTCTTGGGTGATGATGGAAGTTCTTGTGTAGGTATCTGTCCGTGTGGGGGGTTTTTATGTATACCCTGTGGCCTAACCATTGGTTTGGTTTGTAGATGAATAGGACATCCAAGAATGGCAGCGTTCCTTCCTTCTCTTTTCCATCTTTGGGTGGATTCTGTTCAGGTGGTTCAGGAATGAGACCAAATCTTCTTCTCCGTGGTTCCAAATGGTGAAAGTGTCATCCGCATAGCGGAACCATAGAATCATAGAATCATAAAATTGCAGAGTTGGAAGAGACCACGAGAGCCATCCAGTCCAACCCCCTGCTATGCAGGAAATCACGATCAAAGCATCCCTGACAGATGGCCATCCAGCTTCTGTTTAAAGACATCCAAGGAAGGAGACCCCACCAAACTCCGAGGGAGTGTGTTCCACTGCTGAACAGCTCTTACTGTCAAAAAGTTCCTCCTAATGTTGAGGTGGAACCTCTGTTCCTGGAGCTTGCATCCATTGCTCCATGTTCCAGTCTCTGGAGCAACAGAAAACAAGTCTGCTCCATCCTCAATGTGACATTCCTTCAAATACCTAAACAAGGTTATCATATCACCTCTTAACTGTCTTTTTTCCAGGCTAAACATACCCAGCTCCCTAAGTCTCTCCTCATAAGGCATCGTTTCCAGACCTTTCACTATTTTAGTCGCCCTTCTCTGGACACGCTCCAATTCCTTTTTGAATTGTGGTGCCCAGAACTGGACACAGTATTCTAGGTGAGGTCTGACCAAGGCAGAATAGAGTGGCACTATTACTTCCCTTGAGCTAGACACTAAATTCTATTGATATAGCCCAAAATCGCATTGTTGTGGGCTTTTTTGGTGCTGTTTCCAGGGCTTGCTTTTCAAAATGTTCCATGTAAAATTTTGCTATCACTGGGCTCAGGGTCTGCCCATGGCTACTCCATCTATCTGTTTGTAGAATTCATTATCCCACTAGAAATAGCTTGTGGTGAGGCATTGTTTGAAAAAGGCTGTGATGTCCTCAGGAAATATTTGTTGTATGAGTGCCATGGTGTCCATCATGGGGACTTTGGTGAACAAGGAGACAATATCAAAACTGATCAGACTGTCTCCAGGTTTCAATTCAATGTTGTTGATTTTTTCTATGAAGTGAGATGAGTCTTTGATGTAGTGAGGGGTTTGTCCTATGTGGGTTTGTAATTGTGTGGCCAGAAACTTGGCCAAGTCATATGTGGGGGATCCAATTATGCTCACTATGGGTCAGAGTGAAATGGAATCCTTGTGGATCTTGGGAAGTCCATATAGTGTTGGTGGGAGAGCCTCTGATCTATATTGATTCTGCTGTATGATTGGCTGAATTGATGAGTTCTTGGTCAAGGCATTTGTTTTTCTGGTGATTTTGTTGGTCGGATCTTGCTTGAGTTTTCTGTATGTTGCAGGGTCCAAGAGTTCTCTTATTTTTTGTCTGTATTTTTCTGTTTCCATGATTACTGTGGCATTGCCTTTGTCTGCTGGGAGGATAATGATTTCTGGGTCTGCATTGAGATCCTTGATGGCTTTTCTTTCTTTTATGGTTATGTTGCTGGGTGGTGGTTTTGCCTTCCTCAGGATCCTAGCTGTTTCTCCTCTTACCTCTTCTGCCTCTTCCTCCAGGAGACAGTAGAGGGCAGATTCAACATGGGCAATGATGTCTTCAACTGGGATTCTGGTGGTGGTAACTGCAAAATTGCCTCCTTTGGACAGGATGGATGTTTCTTCTTTTGACAGTTGCTGTTCTGTTAGGTTGATAATAGTCTGTGATATATCCAGCTGGGGTTTCTCTTGGTGTTTGTGGTATTTGTCAAATTTTTGTTTTTGCCTTTCAGTGTGAATCACCATATCTTTTCCCACTTTTCCTGTAGGTGAGGTTGTCAATTTTGTCCCAATCTTGGGACAAAATCAACTTCACATCTTCATCATCTGCTCAGTGGTCACAAAGATATAGAAACTACACAGGAGAGGGATGGATGAAAGATGTGCTTATCTCACATACAGTGAGATAAGCAGATAAAATTGAACATCCACCATTTTACAAGCAAGAACTTGGTTCTGCTCTTTATCAGACCTCCCACACACTCCACAAAAAATCTTTTAAATGTTTGCACACTTGGGAGAATGAACTAGCAGAAGGTGAAGCACATTGGATCAGTCCAATGACAGATTACATACATAACATTACAAAGCACTAGGACTAGGATAGTTCACTTTGATTAGAAGGCAGACCTGGTAGTCACAAGGAGAATTGGAGAAACATACATTTTGGGAAACACATTGTCTGGGTCTCTAGGCTCCTATGGAATGTATTCACTAATTAATTTTGGGGCATGCTCAGTAGGGATGTAAATCCTCAACAATTCTGTTGTCACATGTAAGGATGAATAATCAATTTTCTCCACACTGCAAGAGAAACAAATATTCCTCCACAATATTCTCCCCATATTCAAATCCATTTTCTGTACAGAGAACAGGTTTTTGCTCAGAATCTGTGTATTTTTTCTCCACAGAATAATTCCTACACTACACATAGGACATCAAATGCCAAGAGAAAAATGTGCAAAATGCATGTTGGTCTATTATTTTCTTGATGGAGCTTTTTTGCTGTCAGGAAACCATTATCTGACCTGGGAATCAATAGTAACAACTATTCTTTCCATTGCTAGATTTGAACATAGTCAGTTTCTCTCTAATGCCACAGGAAAAAAACCAGTGTTAGAATGGTGAAGGGTGCAAGAAGAGGGCCTCCTCTCACTATTCTCCCCATCCTGCTGCAGAATATAAAATGAAAAATTAAAAACTGAGATTAAAAGTGGAGTACAGTGATGGACTGATCCAATGTGCAGCACCTTCTGCTAGTTGGCTGAAGCCCTGAAACGGAGTAATCCTGAAGCCAGTAGTGGCAGCCCATGGACTGGTCAGAGGAGGCACCTCAGCACATAATGGCATGGTGCAATGACCCCTATGCCTGGACTATGGGAAGCCAGTAGAGGACAGACTAAAATATGTTGATGTGTATACTATGCCAATGTTTAAAATGTGTGCAAGGACTTCTCCCATCTGATATAGTACTGACTGAAGCTTCCTCATGGCAAGAATAATGCATCATGCAGAGGCACAGAAAACAGACTTCTTTTGGGTTCAATACTTTGGTCTCAAATGAGCCTTTGATGAACAAATTGATGCAATTGTCATGGCACATGATCTGGAAATTACCGCTCTGCAAGATGTTCTTGCGTGAGACTGAGGCACTCTGCTGCAGTCATTCTTGCGAATTTCTATCCCTCTATCTATGCTAACTAGCCCAACAATATATGCTGATGTACAGATTTCATTTTTAACTGCTTCTTTGTAAAATGTACTTTGAAGTTGTAATTGATTGTTAAAGCCAAATAGTTATGTTAAAAGCATTCAAATAGCATTTAAAATGCATTTTGGAAGAAATTACGAATGATATTTTAACGAGAACTTTAAAATTAGCATTTAGGAGGTGTATGATGCTGAAAATATGCAGATCAGCTCTCCAGAGTGCCAGATGATGTAATCCTTGGTTTATTCTTTGAAATGTGTTTCTTTATGCTAGTAAAGGTCCCCCATCCCCCACATCCCTTTTTTTTTAAAAAAGCCACAGAAATGCTTTCAGAGCAATTTATTTCATTTGATTCTGTTAGTTCCACATTCCTAGAATGGGGCAATTTTACCTCATTCTTTCAGTGAAGAAGGAAAATACATTGGGGGGGGGGGTGCACATGACCACTGTAAGGAATTCCCAGTCAGTGAGGAATGTATGCTTTATAAGTTTCCCCTAAGCTTCTTTCCTACACCAGCATAGCGCACACTGGACCTCCCAGTCTTTGGTTATGGTGCTGTAGTGCAGTTGCCTGTTTCCTGGTACTCCAAGATAGCAGCACCAGCACCAAGAGACACAAATTCTTAAGGTTCCATAACACTGGGCTGAAGCTTTTGTGGCCCACATGGTTTCTGTGGGTTACAGCTGACCTGTACCTCTTGTAGGGGAAAAATACAAGGATGGTATCTGACACTGCTGCTTCTTGTGTTGGGACAACCTGTTCTAGATACATAGTGCAGTGGCTACCTTTCACTCAAGAAAAGAAAGAAAAAGAATGGGCAAGCCCTGCAGGTATTCTTCTGAAGAGAGGTGGGAAGTATCGCTACCTAGTTGTGCACAGCATCAATAGGATACAGGGTTGGCTGGTTTGGGAAGCCCACAACAAGGCAATCATGACAGTATTACAATTCTAACTCTTGTCCCCTTCAATATACTCCCCATTCACACTCTCACACCAATGCAGTCTTGTTTTCCACTGGTTGAGGTGTGGAGCAGATCAGTTTCTGTCAGTGTTTCAGCACATCTGCCATTTTCTTCTTTACTGCATCAATTAACTCAAATATCTTCCTTTAAGCACTGATTTCACTTTAGGGAAAAGAAAAAAGTTACATGATGCCAAATCTGGTGAATATGGAGGATGTTCAAGTGTAGTAATGCATTTATCAGCCAAAAACTGCTTCACAGAAAGTGCTGTGGAAAACTATTTTCCCACAGTTCTGGCCTTTCCCCCCTGACTCTTTCTCTCATCTTTGTCAAAACCTTCTTATAATAATGCAGGTTCACTGTTTTACCTTCTGGAACCCATTCTGCCAAAATTACACCCTTGATGTAAAAAAAACAAGTTAAAAAAAACCAAAAACAATGAGCATGGCTTTGAATGTGGACATGCTTTGATGTGCTTCTTCCATTCTTGATGAGGATGGTGTTTTCCAGTGCATTGACTGTCGCTTTGTCTCAGGATCTTACTGGAACTTCCAGGTTTCATCACAAGTGATGATTTTTTTGAAAAAGGTTTGGGTCCACCTCAAGTTGCTGCAACATGTCACGTTGCTCGGCTTTTAAACTTAGCATTTTTCCAGCACACAACAGACAACACAGCTGCTTTAAACAATGACTGACAATTAATTGAACTGTTGAGAGTGTTGATGTTTGTCATGCAGGTTCAGACATGTTCAAGGTCACCACTCAAGTGTTCACAATCAGTTCTCCCTGATTTGTCTGAAAGATAGAAACATAGTCTAGTTATTTAATAGACAGACCTCGTATTTAGAGACAAAAGAGATTAAGAAGGAGCAGAGGTGCATGAGCCCTGGAGCCAAAGTGGTCCTCTGAAGGCTTTCTCATTCAGCCATGCCCACTTGATGCTTTGAATGTGACATTAAAAGGGAAAATCTGTATTTATAGTTCTTTTCATTTTGCATTTAGACATATTTTTAAAATAGCAATTTTAATAGGATTTATCTTTAAAATGACACTAATTAAGACATGCCAATGCATTTTTGAAATAGCAGTACCTTCATACTTACCTTCAGAGATACAGGGACCCCTTAATTTGTTCCCAAGGCCATATTAGATGTCATACTAAATATATCCTTAGCCGCTACACTTCTTAAATCAGAAAATCAATATCAGGTGAGGAGGCGATACTTTTATTTATTTATTTGACAGTGAAGCAGGCAGGAAGAGAAGTACTACTTTTCTTCCTGCCACAATCCTCTGAATTTTTCCTTGGAGTCATGAATAGGCTAGGTTTACCTTGAAGCTGGATTATCCAGAAGTAAAGCCTGTGTTGGTCCAACTATGGAAAGGCTAGAATTTATGTAGCCTAGTTTTCTAGGGGCCTGCCCCAAACCAATGAAAGCTTTGGATCAAACCTCAAAGCTGCTGATTTGCAAGGAGACCTCTACTCTTGAGGAGCTGTCTTTTAAAGAGACAGATGTTGATCACCTAGTAATTTAGGGTTTGTGTACACAGGCTACCCCACCTTGCCACCCATCTCAGAGCCCTACAGTACATATGAAGCTGGGCATTTGCACCGTTCTGTCCCTGGGCAGAACTCACCACCCCCGAGGCAGAAACAGGGTGAGACAGGGGAAAGGCAGGGGAGGGTCTGATAAAGTGTTATAGGAAAATGCCCAGTTTACTCCACTGCTGCTGGCAAAAACTGGATTGGGCCCTGCATATCCACAGAAACCTGTCTGAGATGCCAGCCCTCACTGCTACCACCATCTCCCTAGCTCTCCCAGAAGCCAAGAAGGAGTCCCACAGCATGTGACCAAAGCTGGTCACATGCAGGGGGCTTCAGTCATGTGTTGCAGGCCCCCTTCCTGCCTTCCAAGGAAGCAAAAAAAATAATAATGGTGGCAGCTGCTGGAATGGAACGGCATGCCTGTTTGGACCCCAGCCCATTCCATACAGGTAACGGGAAGAACGGGCTAGTTCCGCAGCCAAGATATGTTGGCGGGGAGCTGGTATATCTTGCCTTGTGTAGTGTGGTGCTGCAGACGACAGACACATTTACACTGCTTACAATCAATAGATATATATTTTTTAAAAATCCAGATTTGTATTTCAAAAACTAAATAACCCTCAGATGCATAGCCCAAGGGTCCTATTTATATACATGCCAAGCTTCTGGTGTCTAAATATCAGTCTTGAAGTAGACAGATAGAGACAGACACACTACTTTTATTATATACCTATGTTCAGATATTATTATGTGTGTGTGCCTATATTCCCAAAACTCACCAAGAATTGTAAGTATTCACAACATTCACCAAATGTTGGATGTGCAGCCTAAGATATATATTAGCAAGAGAAATCTAGTCTAGTTATGGTTCAGTAATCAATAAACCTGTATGTCTTCCTTCTATACAAGCTGCAGGTTCTTCTTTTATTTCCATACAAAATGTACAGCCTGCCAACACTTGCTTGCCATTTGAGACTGCTGAATGAGTTTTCCAAACTTAGAATTCAGTGGAGCCTATTACTCAGGTAAAGGTTTGTCTCTCTTGTGTTATTCCTTCGAACATGCCTACATTTTGTGATACATACTAATCTAAGATCCGCAACCTTTACAACTTCTGCACATTTCTTTCTGACAGGAAAATGTATAGACAGAAGCAAAGTGTCACTAAAGGTGAAATATGATAGCACTGATTATTAATTTTTTTTTTAGGATGTTGCAGATTAGGAGCTTGTGAAAACCAAAGTAATCAACAAGAAAAAGAGACCTTCACTGAACACCATTCATATTTTCAATCCTCGGTGTTCATTTTTTGGAAGATCAAGAAGAAAACTCTTTCTCCAGGAGAATTTATTAGTGTTCTGTGAAACTAGAGCTGTTGTTAAAATATGTTTTATTAGGCTTGTACTGCCAATCTGGGAAAAAATGACAGCTGGGTGAAAGTTGCCCTAGTCCACCTTCACAACACTTTTTTATTTCTTGAAAGTTAAGGCAGAACATCAGTGATTTTCAAGGATTAATGCTCAAAATTTTGCAGTGGAGAGGCTAGTATTGTTTCATGGACACTTCTGCCTCTCTTCCTGTTTTCAGATCATGTTTCAGGCTAGTTTCCCAAGCATCAGACCTCACCTAGAATACTGTGTCCAGTTCTGGGCACCACAATGCAAAAAGGATATTGACAAATTGGAGCATGTCCAGAGAAGGGCAACTAAAATGGTGAAAGGTCTGGAAACCATGCCTTATGAGGAGAGACTTAGGGAGCTGGGTATGTTTAGCCGAAAAAAAAGACGGTTAAGAGGCGATATGATAGCCCTGTTGAAGTATTTGAAGGGGTGTCACGCTGAGGATGGAGCGGGCTTGTTTTCTGCTGCTCCAGAGACTGGAACACAAAGCAATGGATGCAAGCTCCAGGAACAGAGATTCTACCTCAACATTAGGAGGAACTTTTTGACAGTAAGAGCTGTTCGGCAGTGGCACACTCCCTCAGAGCGTGGTGGGGTCTCCTTCTTTGGAGGTCTTTAAACAGAGGCTGGATTGCCATCTGTCGGGGATGCTTTGATCAAGATTTCCTGCGTGGCAGGGGGTTGGACTGGATGGCCCTCGTGGTCTCTTCCAACTCTACAATTCTATGATTCTATGATTCTATGATTTCCCCCCACTTCTTGGAAAGGCACACATATCAGGTTTCTTTGGAAAAAGTAGCCATTCTCACTGTTTCAGAACCTTTAAAAAGGAGAGGAGAAATACACAGTGACTAGGAGCTGGAAGGGAAATACAGGAAAATCCCCTATGAAATTTGATATTGTCCCTGTGGCAGCCCACATACTTTTTTATTGTCAGTTTTATAGGAATATTAGTCACCAGTTGATTACCCCCTTTATTAGTTAAATTCCCAGGAAATTTTGATGATTTTTATTTACATTATTTGCTGGATAATCAGAATAAAACTATTTCTTTAAAAGTAGCAAAATTCCATTATATTAAGTGTAAGCTTCACCCACAAATGGTCAGCAATAGTTACTGATGTTAGAGACTAGATTTGTTGTTTGTTTTATTGATTGTATTTTTATTGGTCAGTGACTGAAATGAAGGAGATTACCAGACAGACTATAAAGTCTATTACACCCATCCTGTTTCTGTAACAGGATCATGGGTGGTCTGAAAGATGACCCGTTGCTTTCTCATTATGCTGGCACAATGCCAGCCCTGGGGGGAGGTCCGTGCTTTTTGATGTTTCTTTTCATTTTTATTTTTAAATTTGCCATTCCCTTCCCCAGAGGCACAGAAAGTGTGACTTACCTATGTCCACCCAGTAGCCTTCCATGGCTGAAAAGGGATTCGAACTGTGGTCTTCCACCATCCTAGTCCAACACTCAAACCACTATAATATGCTGGCGCTTATGGTAGATCTATATCAGAACAAGAAAGAAAGAAAGAAAGAAAGAAAGAAAGAAAGAAAGAAAGAAAGAAAGAAAGCTCTCTCCTTAACTTCAGGACAAAAAAAGAAGACTAGAAAAGGGAGCTTGAAGAACAGCTGCTGCCCATAGCTGCTTCACAGTTTGGCAGGTGCTACAGCTGCTAAGAGGTTTGTTACCATTTGATAGCTTATGAAAAGGCATAAGTATTAACTAGAGCAGCAAACCAACAAGGAAACTAACATAACATGTGCTGCTTCTTCTGCATCTTTAAATACAGGAACCAATTTTGTCATTGCCTTCAATGAAACAGGACCATACATTAAACATAAGTTTCCCTCCCTTTTACAGGCACTGTGTGGATATACTACTTTGAGATTTGGGACTATACAAAACTAATGCTTCCTCAGTGTATGGCTTGGGGCCTATTTACTACTGATAAATGCAAGGGCTCTTGGGAAGTTGAAATGAAGTTATGAATGTACACCACACAGAGAGTACGCTACTCATCTTTAATGATTGCAGGAGCTGAGAGGATCCCAATCAGAAAAATAACTACTGAGATTAAACAATTTTAAAGAGATAGACATGTTAGACTGTTCCAATATATATAAAAAAGAAATGAGAAATAAGAAAGGCTTCTGCTTAATGTTGACTTTTCCCTCTGGGAGCTGTATTATGCCATTGTTGTTGTTGTTGTTGTGTAACAGGCTGGGCTGCTTTTCAGAGTCTGCCTCATTTAAGCTCTTGGAGTTGTAGAGATGTATTGCAGAGCAGCATGTTGTGAGAAGGAGCCAGCCTAAGTGTAAACAAAAATAAGATAAAGGTAATAGCCAGCTTATAACAACAATCCTAACAGTGCAAGGTTACTGGCCTAATGCAAACAAAACACCATCGCACCTGTACACGAGAAAAGATGACACCAGTAGGTTGGGAGAGAAAATAATTCTTAGCCTGTATACTGCCTGAGACAAGCAGAATAGTAAGAACGATTGGCTAAGTGGAAGGAGTGGCTAAAGGCTCATTTATACCAGCCAGGATATACTGGCTCCCCAATGGCATGTCCTGGCTGTGGAAGTGGCCCATTCTGCCCCCATTACCTGAACAAAATGGGCCAGAGTCCACACAGGAAAAACATCCCATTGCTGCAGCCACTGCCATTTTTCCTGCTTTGCTGAGTCCTAACAGCCAGCCACACCATGTAACAAGCCCTGGCCTCATGCTGTACGCCTGCTTCCTGGACCCAAACTCCTACATGTGGTAAGATATTGCTTTCTTGATGAAATTGTTATTTAATACCCAACCAAATACCAGTGCACAGATAAGGTTAAACAGACACGTTAGGAAAGGGGATGTAATGCTTTGCTATATAATCCTAATAGAACTATAGGCTTGTGCCTAGACTGATTCAAGGTCTCTGTAAGCTGTGCTGAATGTGTAAGCTATGTAAGCTGTGACAAGTCTTGCAGAGAAATGACAACGCAGAAAGAATCACAACCTGGAAACATCACCCAAGGAGACCTTCTGCTGTGCCCATTTTTGGGAGGTGATGGTCCTCCATCCTAGAAACGTCCCTGCCCAGCACAGCTGTATTCTCAATATCATGGCCTCAATGCTGGTGATCCCTGCTTGCTCAAGAACAGCAACATTCATCACATAGTCAGTCCAGTGTATATTTAGGATTGTGCGTATACAGCGCTGATGAAAGCATTCAAGGAGTCGTAGGTGGTGGCGATAGGTGACCCATGTTTCAGATCCATAAAGGAGAATAGACAGTACAATGGCTCTATACACACTGATTTTTGTGCTTCGCCTCAGGTGTTTATTACTCCAGACTCTTTTGTAAAGTCTTCCAAATGCACTATATGCCTTTGCTAATCTGTGGTCGATCTCTTTGTCAATCTTGGCATCTGAGGAGATGATGCTTCCCAGGTAGGTGAACTGCCGAATAGATTTAAGCACAGATTTGTCGACGGCAATGTGGGGATGATGGTGTTCGTCCTGTGGTGCAGGCAGATAAAGAACTTCTGTTTTCTTCAGATTGATTTCCAGCCCAAACAGCTCTGCAGCTGTTGCGAAGCAGGATGTTAGGTGCTGCCGAGCTGCTTCTGTGTGGGCAACAAGGGCAGCATCATCAGTGAAGAGCAGCTCACGGACTAGATAGTTTAGAGTCTTAGTGTGAACCCTCAGACGGCTTAATTTAAACAAGCTACCATCAGTATGGTAATATATGTAGATGCTGTCATCTTCTTCAAGCTGTGCCATAGCCCTTTCATAGAATCATAGAATTGCAGAGTTTGAAGAGACCATGAGGGCCATCCAGTCCAACCCCCTGCCATGCAGGAAATCACGATCAAAGCATCCCTGACAGATGGCCATCCAGCCTCTGTTTAAAGACCTCCAATGAAGGTCTTTGGAGCATCATGCTAAAGAAGATTGTAAATAAAGCTGGCACAAGAACACAACCTTGCTTCACTCCATTAGGGCTCTGAAAGAGCATCGCCATATCTGACTTCACCACGCTGGCCCTCGTGTAGCAAGATAATCACTTTACGGAATTTGGGGACATCCTAGTCTTTCCAGGATCTGCCACAGACCTTTTCTACTCACAGTGTTGAAGGCTTTGGTGTGGTCGACAAATGTTACACAGAGACCCTTGTTCTCCTCTCGACATTTTTATTGCAGTTGTCTAAGGGCAAATACCCTATCATTAGTAGTCCTATTGGCTCTGAAGCCACATTTCCTTTCAGGAAGAAGTTCTTCTGCAATAGCAGGAACTAATCTGTTCAGGAGTATCCTTGCAAGGATTTTTCCAGCAATAGAGAGCAGTGTTATGCCTCGATAGTTTGAGCAATCGGATTTTGCTCCTTTTTTCTTGTATAGGGTGATGATAACTGCATCTTGGAGATCTGATGGCAGTTCCCCTTTTTCCCAGCAATTCACAAGGAGTCTGTAGAATTTATCGTGGAGTGCATGACCTCCGTGTTTCCAAACTTCAGGTGGGATTCCATCAATCCCAGCTGCCTTGCCGTTTTTCATGTGCTGTATGGCCTGCAGCATCTCTTCCAAAGTGGGAGCTATGTCCAATTCATTTTTCATCGGTTTTTGTGTCATATGTTGGATAGCTGAGCCTTGGACTACTCGGTGGGCACTAAAGAGACTTTGAAATGTTCAGCCCATCGATTAAGGATGGAGGCTTTTTCAGTAATTAATGTTTGACCATCTGTACTGTATAAGGAGCTTTGAACCTGATAAGTAGGTCCAAACACTGCTTTAAGAGCTTCATAAAATCATCTATGATCACCCAGATCTGCACAGCGTTGTGTCTTTTCTGCTATATTGATCCACCACTTGTTCTGCATGTCTCGGAGTTTTTGTTGAAGTTTACTACATGTGAGGCAGAAAGCTGCTTTTCTTACATGGCAAGTTGGTTGGGCAAGGTATGCCTGGTGAGCAGTTCTCTTCTTTGCCAACAGCTCCTGGATCTCTTGGTTGTTTTCATCAAAACAGTCTTGATTTTTCTTGTGGGGGAACCCGAGGGATTCTTCGGCAGACTGGAGGATACTGCTTTTGATATGTTGCCAAAGCACTGTAGGAGAAGGATCTGTAGGATGGTTTCAAGTTTTGTTTGCAGATTTGCTGGAAGTTGTCTCTCATGGTAGCTTGTTGAAGATTGTTGACTCGGAGTCTCCTCTTTAAGGTGCCACCCCTCTTAGATTTGAACTTAAGATGAAGATTTAGTTTATATCTGATGAGGCGATGGTCTGTTTGGCATTCTGCACTGGCCATCATTCGGGTATGACGGACATCGCAAATGTTTCTCTGGCGGACTAGAACATAGTCAATGAGGTGCCAATGTTTGGATCGGGGATGCATCCAGGTTGTCTTCAAGCTATCTTTCTGCTGGAAGATTGTGTTTGTAATAGTCAGCTGTTGTTCTGCACAGAACTCTAGGAGGAGGCATCCGTTATCATTGCAATTTCCAACACCATGTTTGCCTAAGACACCTTTCCAGGCTTCGAAGTTCTTTCCTACTCTGGCATTGAAGTCACCAATGATAATCATTTTATTTTCTATAGGGACTTTTTGTATGAGCTGGTGTAGGTCTGTGTAGAATTTGTCTTTCTCTACAGGGTTGGCTTGCATAGTTGGGGCATATATACTAAAGAGAACAACATGTGGGAGGCGTAAGGAAATAATGCGATCAGAGTGTCCTTTTGGCAAGGTTTTGAGTTTGGAGGCAATGGAGTTTTTAATCATAAAGCCTACTCCTGAAATATGTTTTTCAGTTTTGCGTTTGCCAGACCAGTAAAGTGTGTAGCCGGTGCCATGTTCTTTAAGGCTGCCTTCCTCATGGAGATGAACTTCACTAAGAGCAGCAATGTCAATATTAAGTCGTGATAGTTCATGGGCTATTAGAGCAGAATGACGCTCAGGCCGTCCACTATCTGTAGAGCCTTGCATGGTTCTGATGTTCCAGCATGCAAGTGTCAGTTTATTTACACATTTGGAGGTCAGTGTGTGCCTTTGTTTCTTTGCCTTGGTTTGACTGCATCAGAAGGTGCCTGTTGGCCGCGGCTAGCCAACCAGGTAGATGGATGAGCTTTCATTAGGCCACCTTTTCTAGGCCCCTCTCCATATGGAGCAAGCAGTACTCTCCTTAAAAAAGGCTGCTTGGTCGTTCAGGATGCTGCCGAACAAGATTGTCATCTTCCGCGTCAGCCTCGAGCGACCAAAGTCGTGAACTGCCTGCATGAAGGGTTGGGTCTGCGGCTTCCAGTGCATCTTTACACCTGCCCTTTCATCCCTCACCTATTGCTACAGGGCTTTTTAGGAACTGGATTTGTCCTTCAAGCCTGTGCAATGGATTTTTCTGGTGGAACGCAGCGTGCACAGAACTGGCCTCACCCTTTAAACCAAAGGTTCATCTGCTGTGGCCTTGCAAGCATGGACATAGCAGCAAGGTCCTCGGGTCGTAGGTTTGAGTAGAGTTTCCTTCTCTTAGATGGTTGACCTTTCAGGGTTGGACGAGCACCATCTGCCCGGGTTTGGGATTAGAGTTTTCCTTCTCCTAGGATGGTTGCCATAAAGCTAGAGAGCCCATCCTGCCCTTTGACGCTCTTTGTCAGACCCTTCGGTTTTGACCTGTCTGGCATGGGAGGCCCTACCAATGGCTGTTATCCCACCTCCAGCATAGCTCAAAACATCATTAGGGTACACAAGCCTCTCTCCCATGACAAGGGGGTGTCAATGGAGAGGCATTATGTATTTGCAAATATTAAAAATCTGGAAAAAAAATCCAAAACACTTCTGGACCCAAGCATTTTGGATAAGGGATACTCAACCTGTGGTGGGTATGAGCTTTACTTGACAACAATGTTCACATTTGATTGCCTTGACTCTTTATAGGAAAAGAATTCCAATAGTGTCTATTGGAAGTTTCATGAGGTATATTTTGACTCTAAATTAACCTGTAAGATTCATGTTCATTCTTTGATCCAGAAATGCAAGATCAGATTGAATTTGTTGAAGGTGGTGTCCAGGAATAAATGGAGAGCAGAGAAGAACATTCTCTTAATGTTTTATCTTATGTATATTCCTCCTTCGTTGGAGGCCTTTTCATTGGCCTCTCCCAATTTATTGAATCAGCTTGACAAGATTCAATTTAAGGCTCTATGGATAATTATGGTAAAGCTTTTATTGCCACCCTCTGTTCTGTTTTACAGGGAGCTTGTTGGGAATGGCCATGTGACCTTAGGCATGAACTAAAGACATTCTGTTATGGGATAAACTGAAGAGCCCCTATTGTACTCTCTATGAAAGATCTTGGAAATTTGATGCCCCATTGAAATTTAATCATTGTATTCCCCACATTGCATGAGTCTGGCAATTACTGGATAAATCTCTAACGTTGTTTCCAGGGAATATGCCCCTGCTCCTTTTGATTGATTATAGATCCCCCCCTTTGATGGATGTGCACCTTCAAACTGGACTCTCAATGGAGTGGTACTTCAGGTCTCAAAGAACTGATTTATGAATATATTCACTGTCAAAGGAATTTTTGTTCTCCATTTATACAGCTGCTTCTCAGCATTATGCAGATGGTAGTACAAGTGCTGCTTGCTATATCCCTAGTGTTGGAATTAGCAAAGGGTTTAGATTGTCCATTTGGGTCTTGATAATTACTTCAGAATTAATAAACATCTTATTGTGATTGGAATGGGTATGAGATATTTGTCTTGGTCACATACTGATTCTGTCAGATTCCCTGTCTGAAGTTGCTGGGTATCCCAGCTGGTGGAGTAGCCTGCAAGAATGCTATTATCAATGAAATCTGGAGAGTGAATACTGAGACCTGTTTAATGGGAATTATTTAGAGCTATGTTGGAAACTTGACCTTGTAAGGGTACTGCAAAATGAATCACTACTGCAAAAACTGTCTTGCAACACCAGACTATAGATATATCTTTACCTTTGACTTCTAGTGAACTAAAGTGCTACATCCAAAGGGAGGTAAGTAATGAATGGTAGAGACAGTGGGAATAAGAGAAAAGAGGTCATAGTGTTTTCCCCTTTTGTCCTTTGAGACACTTTTGGATTTTTGAACATTGGAGTCAAGTAAGGCAGATATGTCTTTTTTCTGGTGCTCACAGAACACTATGAAGAGCATGGCAATTTGTTTGCAATTGGGCAGGCAGAAATGAATCTTTGTGGCTTATGGTGGGATTTAGAATACTGTAGATCATATTATCTCAGACTGCCTTGGTTTAGGAAAGGGACAGAGTGTTATCCGAATTGCATGGGGTCTGTGGGGACCACTCATGTCACTCAAATTAAGATATTAATATGGGGAATTTTAAATAGCTCAAATTAGGCTGCGAGAGGCTGGGTAACTATGGAACCTTAACACCTGTGTATACCCAGTACTCATTGATGAGGCTCCAAGCCAAAATGTAAAATAAAAATGGTTTTTATTGGAAAATAATCATAGAACCACTGGCATCTGCACTCATGCTTCAAGCAATCACACAAGGCTAGCAAAGAATTAGGAGGAAGTATTGGGATAGAGGAATAGATGCGTGGGATGATGGGATATACTTTACCTGTCTGAAGAGCAGAGGTTTATGCAGCGAAGTAATATGGCTATGCTCACTGCATAACACATCAAAAAGTGTAATGGCATCTGGAATAATTGACTGTGTTTTGGGGTGTTATTTATATCCCATATCATACCCTTAAAGTGTATTTTGAATGGAGAAAAATGATTGAGTGAGTTTCCCAAAGTGAAACAATGGAAGCTCCAGCTTTGTTAATTACTGTTAATAGTTGGAATGTTAAGACTGATGGGTTTGCGACAACCTTCTATAGTTGGATGGAAAAGCTGTGAAGGGAGACTTTTGCTGAATAATCGGTGTTATGACCTCTTGTTTGTGTTGGAGTATGACTTATTGCCAGGTGCATCCAGAGTGGATTAGCACATTCCTCCCTAAAGACTTGTCTAAGTGGGCACCACATAGCCAGTCTGTATTTAGGGAAATTTTCCAAGATAACTTCATCTAGTCCTTTGGTGACCTCTACATGAACCCTTCTATGGATGGTCTGGTCTACCAGACCTACATAAATTGTCATATTGTCTTATGAATTATTGCCAATTAATAAATTATTGTATGGGGTGGAGGTGTAACGGGATGTAACAAGAGGAACTGGCCTATTTCTTGTATAAGAAAGGAGTTCCCATGTGCGATTTGGGCACTTGTCTTCATGATTGTAATTTGTGGTCTATTGTTTTGTCTGGTTTTTTTGGGGGGGGGATTTCTTATGAATTACTAGTTTAGTGGGTTTAATGTGATTTAGTTTTGTATGTTTGTTTTTCCTTTTGGGTAAGCCTTTCTTACAGGTACCAGTAATAAGGCTGTTTGGCACTGCTTCACCAGAAACTGTCAGGAAATGACATGGATGTGACCACAAGATGGAGCTGTAAGCTTAGTGATGAAGGTAATTAAGCTCCAACGTCAGGTGTGTGTGTGTGAGTCAGCACTTGAGAGTATGCACACTTGAAATGCCTGATGTAACAGGCATTGTTTTACTGCCTATAAAAAGGAGATGGGAATTATCTCCAGTGTGGGTTTGTTGTGAATGGTGGTTGGCGAAGCAGTTTGTTGGTTTGAGAGAGATTTATGAGTATTAGAGATGGTTGTCCTATACTCTGTATACATATTGTAAATATACTGCAAACAAAGATTAAAGCCCTCAAGTTGAGTAAAGACTGGCCTTGTTGCTGTCTTTATTTGGCAAGCCAGAGCTCAAGGCAATGTGCTGGGGTGAAGGAATTTTAACTTCTCCGCCTGAAGTCTTTTGCAGAATTTTCTCCAGAAATCTTCTCCTTGGCATTCTGTTAACGTGGAAAAGACACAGCACATCTTTCTACGCCCCAACAAAAACATCACCAGAATTAGAAGAAGAAAGGAATCTTTTGGTTCCTGTAAGAATAACCTATCTATTTCAGCAGATGATGTCATGATCTGTAGTTTACACTTCCATGTTGTGCTATTTAAATAATAATTCTGTAACTCCTAAATACAGCAGACCCTTCTCATCCATGGAGGTTCAATTCTGGGGCCTCTGTGGATGGGAAAAAGCATGGATGCTCAGGCCTTATATTAATCAGTGGTAGTATGGGCATATGGCTGCATGCTGGTGCACTCATGTGCATGCACCAGTATTGAATAATATGGGGTGTAGCCATCTGTGGACTCTCCAATCCATGGATGGCTAACCTGCCACTATGGTGGGCCCACTTTAAGAAGGGAAAAACTAATTAAATTCACACAGTTGACCTATAAAGTACTACTTGTACTCACCCTTCAACCTCTTCTCCTGCCCCAAAAATACAAGCTGCAGTTTTCTGTATATTTAAAAAGATATATGAGATCCAAATAGCAGTTATGAACATCTGTGGCCAAGTGCTTCAGTGACTTGCTTTCACAGTTGGCCCTCCATATCTGCAGATTCAACCAACCATAGTTAAAAAGAGTCATAAAAAATAAATAAATCCAAAAAGCAAATCTGGATTTTGCCATTTTATATAAGGGATGCCATTTTACTACACCATTTTATAATAGGACTTGTGAATCCACGAATTTTGGTTTTGAAACCAAACTCCAGCAGATACCAAGAGTCAACTGTATATGTGTTAATCGATGAGAGAGAAAATAAATGATCTGATCAGAAGCCAACATGATATAACTGGCTGCTGACCCTGGCATTTTCTTCACTACCATTGTGAAGAGCAGAGTGGGCAACTGTCAGAGGTGGGGGAGCACAATATTCCCATAGGGAACATTAGAGGGCCACACACATCCCTGCACCCCCTGCAAAATCCTACATTTTTGCTCCCAAATGCCATCTGCATGGATGGGGATCATTTTCACCATGTTTTTAGGCAACTGGGCCATTTTATTGCAGTGAAGATCTGAATCTACCCCAGTACCTAAAAAGGCTAGGGGAGGGGAATACAGTTGTCCCTTTGCATTCGTGGCTTTGACACTCATGGTTTTGATAATTTGCGGTTTTCCCTCACCCACTGCCTGTCTCCTGGGTCTTCCCTTCTCTTCACAAAGGGAATGAAGAACCAGGAAAGCGCGGGGTGAGGCAAAACTTCTTAAAACCGCTCCTCTGCTGAGCTTTGGATGCCTTTTCACGGAGGGCGAAAGCCAAGCAGACAGCTGGTTTGAGAGAGAAAGGAGAGCCAGGGAAGCCTAGGGAGTGAGGGAAAATCTCTCAAACCGCTCCTCTGCTGAGCTTTGGCTGCCTTTTCAGGGAGGGCAAAATCCCAGCAGACAGCTAGTTTGAGAGATTTCCCCTCACTCCCTGGGCTTCCCTGGATCTTCACAAAGGCAAGGAAAAGCCAGGAAAGGGGGTGGTGAGGCAAAACCTCCTTAAACCAGGGAGGGCGAAAGCCCAGCAGATAGCCGATAGCCAGTTTGAGAGATTTTCCCTCAATCCCTGGGGTGATTGTTATTTGCGGTTTTTTCACATTCGCGGGGATCTGGCGGCCGTAACCCCCACAAATGTGAAGGGACAACTGTATACCAAACAAATGCCTCCTACATCCCCTAGAGAGCATTTCAGAATGCTTTTGGGGGGGGATATTTTTCCCCCAAAAAATGATCCCTGTGGAGCTCTTGGGGCCACAAAACAACCCAGGGGCACACCTTGTCCACTCCTGGTGTAGAGTGTATGGAATCTATGGAGATTTTCAGACACGGAAAAATCGTCCCTTGCCGCGCGAGCAGCCTCCCGAAACTGCTGCGCGGCAAGGGTCTTTTTCGGACCGCGCTGTGCCTGTTGCGAAGCCGTCCGTGTCACTTCCGTGAAGCTTGGGACGGCTCCGCGTCATATTTCAATCACGGGCAGCCTCCGTGCTTGAAATATGACGCGGAGCCGTCCCAAGCTTCACGGAAGTGACACGGACGGCTTCGCAACAGGCACAGCGCGGTCCGAAAAAGACCCTTGCCGCGCAGCAGTTTCGGGAGGCTGCTCGCGCGGCAAGGGACGATTTTTCCGTGTCTGAAAATCTCCTATATCTGCAATTTAAAGTGACTCAGATACCTTTTAAAGGGAATGAAACAAACTCACAGAAATCTATATAAGTGTTTACCTTAAAAAAATGCTTTTTAATTCTCCCTCCCCTCTCCCCACCAAAAAAAAAAAAACTGTTAGAAGGGATCCAAATAGGTGAAAGAAGACAATATTGGTCCATTTGTTTACTTTATTGCTGATAATTTTTAAAGCAATTGTGTAGTGTTTAAAATTGTTTTTGCTCTTTGATTTAACCCAATTGAAGTCCCTTTAAATGGCTGGTGTGAAATGAAATATTCAAAGTGCTAGTTATGACCTATAAAGCCCTATGTGGCTTAGGTCCAAGTGATGTGACAAGCCATTTCCAAGGTTCATTCAGCCTTCCATCCTGGTAAAATGAGGACCCAACTTGTTGGGGGCAATTAGCTAACACATTGTAAACTGATTAGAGAGTGCTTTGCACTGATAAGCAATATAGGAATATAACTGATATTGCTATTTCTTCCTCTGAAGTCTGGCTCTGTTTTAAGGTTTTCGAGGGAGATCATTCTCTCTGCCCCACCACCTTCACAGGAACTTCAGTTGGGAAAACAGGAAATGGCCTTCTCAGTTATTCTTCCCATGGTCCGTAAGGACTCCAGTCATAGAGAGGTGTCTGTCCTTGTTATCATTCCACAGGCAGGTGAGGACAGTTATGTTGCAGCAGTTGATTGAGGGCTGATTGTTCAGGGGGGAAGGCCTTTCATCATGTGCTGTATTGTTTATATTTATTGTTTTCTTTTAATGGTCATGCTTTTGACTGCTCTTAATTCTACCGATAGTTTAATTATATTTTAAACTTTTGTATGATGTGAATTTTTAGAGGTATCTGGGGAAAAGACAGGATATTTTAATAATTATATTAATAACAATGATAAGGGCCACTTCTCCTGTTTCCTGGAAGCCAGGTCTGCAGAAAACAGACTGAACAGAGCCAGCAGCCTTCTCCTTCTGCTGACACTACCAATTCCCTTGGAAATCACTCAGAAAGTGTAACAGTACAGAGAATGAATTACCATAGCATGTCAGTGAGTTGTGTCAGTGAGCTGTTAGCTGTATATTCTCTATTGTTATTGTGGAGTTGGTTTTACCTGTGCATCATGTTTAAAGGAAATGAGGTGGCAATACAAGTTGTCTAATGCAGAATGAGATATGGTGATAGCAGGGTGAGGTGTCATTACAGAGGAAGGAGAGAGAGATACTTAATAGCTGTCTTACCTTCTATTTGCCCTGACAACCCAGGTAACTTGGAGAATGAAACAAGCCACCCACAAAATCTCACCTTGCTCCTCTGTAATGCCAGGTCAGTTAAAAATAAAGTACATATAAGCTATGATCTCCACATGGACGAGGAAGCCAACCTAACATGCTTTACAGAAACTTGATTAGGAGATTATAGTGACCCAACAGGGGTGCAGCAGGGTATTGTGTTAGTGAGCAGATGAGGGAAAGTGGATATGGGGGTGGAGTAGCTGTAGTCTATAAAAACCATCTTAACCTGATCAGATTACCTATTAGGGAACTGAAATCATATTGAATGTGTATACCTAAAGATGAGGGATAGACTGGAGATTCTTTAATGTACTGGCCACCCTGATGTGAAGAAATCCTCCTACTTCTCTGCATGTATTGTGTCTGCAAATTCACATCCAGCTGAATCATTTAGGGAGCTGGGGGGGTCTAACTTGGGCACCTTCTCCCCTGAATCCAATTCTAGAGCCCTCAACAGTTCACTGTGATGCCTTTAATGATTGTTATAACAGAAGATGACAATGAGATGTCCAGCAACTCTGTCAGTAGGAATACACTGGACTAGTTGCAGTTGGTGAGTACCATAAATGTGGACAAGCTGCTAGGATGAGTAAGGAAGACTACTTGTCCTCTTAACCCTGTCCTTCTTGGGTGGTTGTGCAGGGAGGAGATGCACTTAGATCATAGCTGCAGTTGCTGGCAGAAATCATCCGGAGGCATGGGGCAGGGTGCTATCAGTATGCTGATGACACCCATATATATTTTTCCATGACTTGAAAAACAGCCTCTGCTAAGGATAGTGTGTCTCCTCTGAATGAATGTTTGGAGGAAGTAATGGACTGAATAAGGAAAAACAAACTTAAGCTGAATCCAGACAAGACCGAGGTGCTTACTGTCAAGGGTGTTAACCTGGGTTTGGAGGTGTATCAACTAAGCATGTGGCTTCACTCCCCCTGAAAGACATTGTTTTCAGCCTGGGAGTGTTTCTGCATCCATCACTCCAAATGAAAGCTCAGCTAGAGCAACAGTCAGGAGTGCCTATTACTAGCTTCAGCTGTTATACCAGCTGCACTGTTTCCTAGAGATGGAGGACCTAAAAATGTTAGTACACATGCTGGTAACCTCAAGGCTGGATTTCTGCAATGCACTCTACATTGGGCTATCTCTGTACCAAGTTTGGAAACTTCAGTTAGTTCAAAATGTGGCAGCCAGATTGGTTAGTGGTACATTTAGGAATAATCATATACACCGACATTAAAATCACTCCACTGGCTGCCAATTAGTTTCCAGGCAAGGTACAAGGTGTTGGTTGTTATTCTTAAAGCCCTGCATGGTTTGAGTCCAGGTTGCCTATGGGGTCACCTCCTTCCATATAATCCATGCTATACCATCAGGTCCTCTGGGGGACAGCTGGATATGTCTGAAGTTAAAGCAGCATTTAAAGTCTCTTCTGGCAGGTCTACCAATTTTTAAATTCTTAATTTTTATTATGAATGTTAAAGTTTGGACTGGTTGTTTTGATATGCATTGTTCTTATATGTTCTTTTAAACTTATGCTATCTGTTTTTAAATTATGTTATGTACTGTAGTTTAATCTGTTGTTGTTCCCTGCCTCAGTCCATGAGGAGAGGAGGGTTGTTGTTGCTGTGGCATGTATCAATAAGATTCTAGCCTTTGCATTCCTTTCTTCCCACAAGGTACCTAGTGAGAATATAATGCTCCCAGAATTATACAAACAGCTTCCCGACTAGCAAGCACCACCACTACCACTGAGTCACCAGAAAACATGGAGTCCTGGGGTTCTGCTGTTTTCCACCAGATTTTCAGGTCCTTCCTCAAGTGGTCTCAAATTTGTAAGACTGGGTTTCATCAAACTATTCAATTTGCTAGGCAAATTATCTAAAATGAGTATTCTTTTCCATCTTGTGTAGGAGATATAAATATGATTACAGTAGATCCTCTAATTGATTGCCATTACATTTCCTAAGCCTAGGCAATCATTTGCAACTATTCATTTTGCAACTATGCCACCTGCCTTGATCAATGGCATATGCCATCCAAGCCATTGGCAATGCATCAGGTCTTGTAATGTTTCAGCCCTACATACTGTTACGTTTTTTATACTATGAACCCCCTTCTTCATTTCTTGGTCCTATTTCAGTTGACTTAAAGTTGAGTTTTGTTTCAAAAAAGTTAACTTACTGTCTGACATGAATGCTTATATAACCCATAGAGATTCTCTTTATCCCTTTACAGCCTCAAGAATCCAAGCAAAAATTATTTCAGACCTGACAGTCAATTGCTGTGGTGACATTTTAATTTGATGAACCCATTAGTATATCTGGTTATTATTAGGGATGTGAAAATCTGTCAGTCTCTTTTTTTATTGCGTTTCTCAAAATCCCAGTGGCATTTTTATTCTGTCCCAGTTCCACTTTGGCTTGAGATATATGTGTGTGTATGTGTGTGTGTATGGCATAGAAAAACATGAGCATTTTTCTGCATGTTTTCAAAACATAAACATTTTGTGCATTTTCCTAGTGTACTCATTTTGCGCATATTCCATTCTGCATTTTGAAATTTGTTTGCTTTTAGTTGTGCACATTTTTCAAATGTATGCATGTATTATTTCATTTTCTTGTTCAAAACACATTACAAGCCTTGGAAATGTGTGTAGATTTCTGAGAAGGCTTAGAATGGATATTTCCATAGGTGAATGCTAAACAAATGCTACAGTATTCTTTGTTTTAAAGTTTGAATATTTAAGGCTTTTGGGGGGGGGTGGGGAGGTCTCTTCTTGCTCTTGAAATCAAATCCCCAGAGACTAATTATCTCTGAAAATTTACCATTTATTGTAGAAAATTGAAATGATGGTTTTCTGAAAGTAATAAATGCTTATTCATAACAACACTGATCACTAAAAGCAACCACAATTTTCAGAGACAGTTTGCTCTGGAAGGAAAAAACAAACTTCCGAGAAGAGGATACACCATGGAGAAAGGCTATTGCCTTCATGTCCTGCTGGTAGGCATCCTGGCTGGCCACTGGATTAACATTCCAAGTTAGTTCCGCCAGAGTTCTTATGTTCTTCTGAAGGATGCAGCCCAGTTCTGTACGGTACAAACTATAGTGATAGCCTGGCACTGAAACTAGAGATGGGTGTATCATCTTCCATAACAGTTCCACATTTGTTCATTCATAAATTTACTCTGTTCCATTTCTACATCAGTCCTGGATTATTTTTTAAAAATGCATATTTGTATGATTTTTTTCTCACAAGGTATACTTTTATGTATATCTTTTATTCTTACATTTACATTTTTATATTGATTTTGTTACCTTTTTAGGCTGAAAACTGTATTGCAAAATTTAAAAATGAGCAAAAAAAAAATCTAAGGTGACAGTAGTCTCAGAATATCAATATTACATGTTAAAATGCAAACTGAACAAAATCCTGAAGCATTCATGATCAAATCAAGGACAATATTATTTGCAGGGTTGGGGGCAATTTAAAAACCCCTGGGGTTTTTGCTTTAAACCATTTTTTTTGTTGTTTCCTTAAACCACTTTTTTTTTGTGCATTAAAACCAATATAGGACTAAATCAGAAAATTAAGTAGTAAAATGAAGTTCAGATGCTATGGCTATTACCTTAAATAATAATGGTTCTTTAAAAAGTGCTCATTTAAAGCAAGTTATTTTCATTGAGCTTACATTACTTGAATGATTTGTTTCTGAATGGCATTTCTTGCACTATAAAATAAAGTGATTAAAAAGATGCAACTGGCACTGGATCCTGGTCTAACAATGAACAGCTGCCAATAAACTGTTAAAATGTTTAAATACAAACCATCATTGTTCCAGTAAGAGGGTTGGAAAATAGTAATAATAGCCAGACTTATAAAAAATGAATAATCAATTAAAAAAAACAAAAAAAAACAAATCAGGAGTGCTTTTTTAAAAAAGTCTTTTGATTTAAACTTGGTTTATCCCAGCCAACCCTGATTATACATGGATGGCAGGAAATGAACAAGTGAAATAGTTTCCTGTCCTTCTTTCTTCCCTTTTGTGGTAAATAACTCTTTGTGGAATTCAGTTAGTATGAATCAAAACATTCCAGGCTTCAAGAAGCTGAGAAAGTCTGTCCTGAGCTAAGTAGAACAAACCAACGATAGTCAGATGAAGTCACTACCAGAACCTATTACTACAATATATACTCTTGCATTTTTGGACTATATGTATTTTTCAGTTTGCTTTCTATTAATTGCATTTTTTTGGTATTTTGTCTGGATAATTTGTTTTACAATTGCATTGTATAGTTTTATAGTTTAATTATTCCTTCCTTCCCTCTCTCTCTCTCTCTGTGTACACATATATTTTAGATGACATGCCTTTGGCAGGGCCCACTGTTTTTGGCTGTTTTACTTGTAAAGTGCCATGTACCTCAATGGCGCTATATAAATAAACAAAAAAAAAGGAAGGGGAAGGGGAAGATCCAATACAAGTATCCATCAGGATCCAAGACAAGGTATCAGAACTGGGAGAGATGCCTTTGATTAATTGTCTCCAGTGTTGCTTCCAGCAATCAACCTGTATGTCTGCTCACTTTCTATTTTCAGAAGCTGATTGTAAAGCCAACACAGCTTTGCTGTTGTGATTGTTCTGCAGATGTTTGCCTCTGTGCTGGCCCACTCTGCAAACATTCATGCTGATGGCTTGGCTGTGTCTGCTGCCCTGTTAGAAGGAGCCACGTCATCACTCTACCTTGCTCATTATTTTATGTGTTTTGCTTTAATAAAGTTATTGCCCAAATGAGGATTTGGATTTTTTTTCTTATGGACTAATGACTTTATCAGACTCAGCAAATATGCCATCATAACAAGGCCACATAAATGCAAAAGGGTGCCTATTTCGTACAACACTGTTCTTTTGCAATTATGTGATGTTAATAAGGTGTTCTTTTTTATTGAAAGGCCAAGCCATCAATAGATCGGCCATGGCATTTTTCTGGTGGAATTGCCTGTGTGCTGTTCTGCTGGCATGATTCCAGCATCAATGGGTGATCCCCACCAGAATACTTCCAGGAGAGAATGCAAAAGGTAGGTATGGGACACTCTTTGTATGAACCACCCTGGTTTACTTGGAAGTTTTAAAGTGTGTTTCAGTGCGTGTGTGTTCATTTTGTTTTTTATTTTATCTTTTTTTAACTTTTAAATGTGCTTGCATCTTCTTGTGAGTACTGCCGAAATCATGTGCCACGGTGAATGTAGAAGTACTGCACTGCTTTTACACCAGTGTCAGATAGAAAGGGTTCTTTAGCTGGCACTATAACAGTTTAAAATATGCTGGCAAAGAAACATTTTTAGAGGTTCATCTGCTAAAGTCCTAAGTTGGTTGACTAATATATATAATTTACAAAGAATGGAATTGCCAACGAATTTAACTTAAGTAGTGACCTTTAAGGCAAATTCCAGGGGAAACATCTTTTAAGGTTTGTTTTAATAAGTGTTAAGAGTGTAAGATGATTTATGTATAGAGTCCTGGTGGTGCAGTGTTTAAATGTTGTTATTGCAGCCACAATGTTGTGAGTTCAATGTTGTGAGGGCTCCAGGTTGACTCAGCCTTCCATCCTTTCATAGGTTGGTAAAATTAGTACCCATCTTGTTGGGGGAAATTAGCTAACACATTGTAAACTTATTAGAGAATGCTTAGCACTATAAAGTGGTATAGAAATGTAAGTGCTATTTCTATTGCTAATGTCCTCACCAACTCCACCCACCAATTCACTAGACTTATGAAAACTCTTTGATTCCCCACTACACACTTGAATGTTTTACTTGAGCAGGTGGGCACCCCTAAGTGGATCTTGGGTTTTAACTAGAAATGGAAATCAATCTTGGACTAGTTATTAAAAAGTAGCTTGTGACTTGGGTTGGGAAGATGAACAAAAGAAGGAAGCAAATAATTTAAGAAATGTGTTACCTGCTTCAATGAATCTTAACCTATTAGCTGTGTAATTTTTAAATATATTATTTAATCTTAATTTGTCTTGAAATTTCACTTCGGGCAAAGATCAGTAGCACCTTTTCTGCCTGGTCCAAAGAAGCACACCATTAAAAATTCAGAGGAAACTAACAGGAAGAGGGAAGGAAGAGGAGAAAAACAGAAGAAACAAGACATGAGAAGGAAAGAAGGAGGAGAGAAGTATCCTAAACAAGAGATTATTGTGAACAAATGGAAGGTTTAATTAATTCTACATAGATATGAAAGTGAATGAAAGAATAAGGACCAATAAGGTTCTCAGAAGAACTGTGGCAGCCATCTGAGCCATCTGTCTGGGATGGTAGTTGGAGGTAAATGTTCTTTTGTGACTGTGGTCATTACTAGATGAGTTTTAATTTTTAAAATATATGCATGATTTTGTGCCTATTTCATATTTCTGAAATACATCACAAGCCTGCTCAATGTGTAAATTTCTAAGGCAAGTGTGCTTTGTCTTACTACTCTTGTGAGGTATGAAATGAATATGCTCATCAAAAATATCAATTTCAGCACCTCTGTGGTGCTGCAAGGATGCCTGTTTAACCCCGTGATCATTGATTGACCTATGGTGTTTTGAGAGCTCCATTTTCCCTCTCATGCTATTTAACATGAATTCACTTGTTCAGAATTTGTGGGTTCAGTATCATTTGTATGCTATTAACATTCAATTCAACTGTCCTTTCTATCTAAATCCAAGGAATTTCTTCTAGCTCTGAACTGGTTTCTGATATTAGAACCATAGAATTGTAGAGTTGTAGGGTTGGAAGAGACCACAAGGGGCATCCAGTCCAACCCCTGCCATGCAGGAAGTCACAATCAAAGCATCCCTGACAGATGGACATCCAGCCTCTGTTTAAAGACCTCCAAGGAAGGAGGCCCCACCACGCTCCAAGGGAGTGTATTCCACTGCCAAACAGTTCTTACAGTCAGAAAGTTCCTCCTAGTGTTGAGGTGGAATCTCTGTTCCTGGAGCTTGCATCCATTGCTCTGTGTCCTAGTCTCTGGAGCAGCAGAAAACAAGCTTGCTCCATCCTCAATGTGACACCCCTTCAAATACAGGGCTATCTCTCATAGCACCCCTTAGCCGTCTTTTTTCCAGGCTAAACATACCCAGCTCCCTAAGTCTCTCCTCATAAGGCATCGTTTCCAGACCTTTCACCATTTTAGTCACCTTCCTCTGGACACACTCTAATTTGTCAATATCCATTTTTAATGGTGGTGCCCAGAACTGGACACAGTATTCCTAAGTGAGGCCTGACCAAGGCAGAATAGAGTGGCACTATTACTTCCCTTGATCTAGGATTCAGCCTGCACTGAATCTATTGAAAACTAAGGTTTCAGAGTTTAGGTTTATTTCTGGAATCACTCCTAAACCTGGATACCCTGTTTGAGCTATGGCTATGAGTACATTTGAATGACTGAGGTATTTCTTAAGTGTGGGATATGGCAAAAGTGGCCCATATCTTAGTTAAATACTTGCTGAAATACTGGATTGCATCTCCATGGGGCTGCTTCTGAAGTTTGGAATCTTCAGCTAGTTTCAACATCCAGACTGTTGACCAGGTGTGGTTGCAGGGACCATGTGTGTCCCTTGTTACAACAGCTTCATTGGCAACCAGATTTTGTCCTCATTGCTAGTTATGAATTATGAAGCCCCAAACACTTAGGTTAGTTGAAAACCCATGTTTCATATAGCAGCCTGCCTTGATTTTTAGATATTCAGGGGAAATCTTTCTTTCAGTCCTACCACCATTTAGCCAGACTTGTTGGAGAAAAGAGGAAGGACTTTCTCAGCAGCAAATCCTTGGCTTTTGAATTCCTCAGCAGCAACTCCTTGGCTTTTGAAAAGGGAACCTAGATAGGCTGTGCTTTTTCTGTACTTCCACTGGCAAGCAAGAACATCTTAATTCATGTATGAGGTTGGCATTCAAACTGGATTTGCTGCGTGCTGTTTATTTCTTTTTTTATTGCTATGCTTTAAACTATACATCATCATTATTAGTCACACTTAATGCCATTTTTTAAAAATTTATGGTTTTTATTAATGTTTGATACAACACAGACAAATTAACTGTCTGTCCCAACTCACCCACTCTTCTGAGATATCATCCTGCCCTATGTCCCAATGATTCCATGTATAAAACCCTAACTACTGTTAGTTTTATAACACAATTAATTCACACCTGTTTACAAGCACTTAGTAAGGATGTAAATCTTCAACTAGTTCATCTGCACATGGGATGATAAATATTTTTCATGATTTCTTCTTGCTTCAGGAGAAAATGAATATTTCTTTGCATTTTTCACTCAGTATTTGCACATCCCAAAGTGTTTTGGGGAATTATTCTGCACAGAAATATGCATGGCCTTTTTGTGAAAGAAAGAATATGAAACAGAAAAGACAATTCAACACCCCCCTCCCCACTGTTTTCAGAAAAGTATGTTCCTTTTTTGCATAATGTATGTTCTGCCAAAACTGAAAACCCCCCCTCAAAAAAAAACTGTATGTTTCCAAAAACAGTAAAGATTTAGCATTTTTGGAGCAGGGCATAAAAAAGACCATACATTTCATCCAAAAATCCCACATGTTTCTGCACATAATAATCTCCCAAATGCTTCAGAATGTGCAAAAACCAAGCAAAAACTATACAAAATCCTTACCTCTCAGTTATTTTTCCTGACCAGATTTCCCAAGTGTCATGAAATTCATTTTCACCCAAGAAATGAATAACAGCAAACATCATTTCCATACCTAGCACACACTGATACAACATCAATAAAACAAATACATGCATACAAATGACAATTATTGTGCAACAGTAAAGTTAGGGAGGTAGGGGAAGTAATAGTAAATGGAAAACTGCCCATTTGGTGTTACCCATGTTTTACAGGAATTTAAGCCAATTTATAAAATTGGGCCCATTCACTCCAGCATTCAGTGGAGATAGGCCAGCGGGTCCTATCAAGCATCTTTTCTGCATCCAGGGAGGGAATCCGATGTAAGGAAGGTGTTTTCCTGGTTTTTTGACAAGATATTAAATAAAAGGCATAAGTGATCCACTTCCTAATATTTTGGGGCACAAACTGTATTTGAGATGTGTAGATAAGCAAACCAGATATGTTCCTGGCCATAAACCCAGAATCTGGATATTATTTTGGCATCTACATTTATAAAAGAAAAAGGTCTGTAGCTGCTACAGTAGATGAGGTTTCTACTTGGTTTCAAAATCAAGGTTTTTCAGGCTTCCTGGATCATGGGAGAAGGAACCCCAGTCTCAGGACATTATCAGACACATCAAATATGGCGTCATAATGACACCACATAAACATGAAAGGATGTGCATACCAGATGACATCCTTTTATTTTTATGTCTTCTCTAAAACCCATCGTATTTTATTGATGGCTTAAGCCATCAATAGATCTCCCCTGCCATTTTTGTGCTGGCATTGCTAGCATTTGAATCCATGTGCCATTGTAATGACGTGAATGCAGCATCAATGGCTGTTCCAGCCATAATACTTCCAGGTGAGATTGTGACATCCAGGTAGGTGACACTTTTTTTATGACCCTACATGGTTTACACATAAGTTTTTAAGTGTGTTTATGTGCTTAGTGTAACTTTTTTAATATTATTTGGGGGAGGGAGTTTGAATTTCCCACACTATGTATTCTTGCGAGAATATACAAGATTTCAAATGAGGAAGTGAATGGTTCACTCCTCTGTCATTGCTGAGGAAGCCTTTTCACAGGATAGAAGGTAAGTATGGCATGGGGAGTTATTTTGCCGGCATAAAAACAGCAAAGTTATGCTGGCCAAAGAATGGGGTTTGTTGGGGGGGAGGTCTGATAAAGTCCTCAGTTACTTCAGTGGTAACTTTGGTTGTACAGTTCAGTTCATAGAGTTCTGGTGCTTTCCCTGTTTTACTGTCTTCAGTATATCAGAAGGGTGAGGATCTGGGCCATGAAGGTGTTTTGCTCATCCTGCAGCCAGCAAGCTGGACAGTATCCCAGAAACAGTCTACATTTCCTATGTTTACTCGTTCTCCCCTACAGTATAACTCGAAGAAGAATACTTGGAATATGCCACTTGTTTGTTTTGCATTTTTTTTTGTATTATATTTCTAGGATCTTAATGATGATGTTCTAACAATCTGCTTTTGTTTGAACATGAGTAGCTTTCTAGTTTTTTCTCCTGCTTTTCAGGAAGCGCTACATTCATTTGGGGGCATTTATTTTCCTCCATAGATGTCACGTTGGGCTTCAAGTCTTCTAAAATGCTTGCTATTAATGTGTTGAGGTTTAGGCCATGATATTGGTGGTATTTGAGGATCAGGATATCTTAGTATTTGAGGTGCAGCAGCCCATTGAAATGGCAAGCTTTTAATTCACTCCCCTCAATAGTGATTTTTCCCACTGGCATGGCTGCAGACCTGTTGCAGAGTATCTTGTACTTTGAAAGGTTTCCAAAGGTTCATTTTTGACAGAAAGCTGTAACATACATTGATTAATATGAACACATTTGAAGAGGAAAGTACAGTCTCTGTTACTTTCTAGAACCTTTATAAATCCTTACATTAAATTAAATTGATACTTTTAGAGAGAAGTTATATATTTGAGAAAAGTGATTTTAATCTAACTAATTATCACTTAAATACTGCAGTCCTAATATGTAAGTAAGTGATTTCACTGGATTGGCACAGTATCATATTGTTTCTGTATCTGCTGAAAGACTGTAGAGAAATCCCAAAAGATAACTTGAAAATAGTGGTGATTTAGATGCCACAATTCATGCTTAAAATGCTTGAAGTAAGATAACAGAGAGATTACTGAAAATATCCAGCACTATAGATTTTTGTTTAAATATGTCCCATATATATATATATATATATATATATATATATATTCTTACAGACAGACAAGTATATGTTATGTCACTGTAGTGCTGTTGAATTTCTATTTATCCACAAATTACAGAGAGAAGGACAGAGAGAGAAAGAGAGAGAGAAAGAGAGAATGAATTATATTTTAAATGACAACTTAATTGAGATATTCAGATCATAATGCTCTTTTCTGAACAGCTTTGACTATATTTTGACATTCTGATGAGGGGCAGGGGTGTTGTTGCCACTTTTAAAATATGTGTAGTAAATGCCCATCATCACTACACATTAAGCTACTAAAGCAGCTATATGGCACACTTCCAAATCACCAAAAGTCTTTCATGACAGAGAGCAACAAAATATAACTGAACTAAGAAGATTATAGTCGCTTTTATACTTCACAGCTATCACACTATGATTCCACTTTAACTGCCATGGCTGAATCCTATGGAACCCTTTGTCATGCCCTGTGAGCCTGATGAGGCTATAGAGTCAGAGGAGGAGGACATGGCAGGGGACAGCCCTAGGGACCCCGGCACAGGTTTATCTACACCTTTGCCAGCAGGGAACCCTGCCAACCTAGAGGCTCGAGCAGAGGAAGAACCTGGTCCAAGTGGGTTGGCATCAGTCCCAGCAGAGAGTCCTGCCAATTCAGATAAGAACAAAGAAGAAGACGAAGACAAATAAGAAGAGACTTACCTCCACCATTGTATACCCAGCAGTGAGCTGAAAAGGAAGCTCAAAGGAAATCTCTGAGACTTTATGAGAAAGACCTGCTTGTTAAGAAACACCTGACAAAGCCTTAATTGCTTTATATATGCTGGGAGAGGCGATGGAGGCTTTGTTAGAGATCAACAGATCTTCCTGGTGAAAGCTTCCTGCTGACTTTTGTGCCTGGATTCCAGTTATCTTGACTTCTGTTACCTTGGCTCGTGCTTAGACCTTCGACTGTCTCCAACTACTCTCCTGCCTGCCCCTGTCAACCCACAGACTGTTTTGGACCCATGCTAACTGACTGCCATAAGCCTTTGACCTTTTGGACTGTGTTACTGGATTAAATCTTTGACTGTGTTTGCATTCCTGTGAGCTAATTAACAGTTGGCTACCTTCCCAGACTAGTGCTGTTTATACTTTGCTGGTAACTAGTTGCTTTCCAGACATCCTTGTAGTTTGGTGAGGCACTAGAGCTCTTGGCTATGGTTATCTCGGATTGGCCTTTTCAGTCATCAGCATGCTTGCAGAAAGCATGGGATGAGTCCTTCCTAAATCTTCATTTGTGAAGAAAAGCCAGAGAGAGAGAGAGAGCTCTTGGCTGAGAATTCCAGCTACTCCTCCCTAAAGTGCAAATACCAGGATTCGATAGGCATATGGGCAAATGAAGTACAGTGGGCTCTTGGTATCTACTGGGATTTGGTTCCAGGACCCCCCGTGGACATAAAAATCTGTGCACTATCAAGTCCCATTATATACAATGACATAGTAAAATGGTTTCCCTTACATAAAATAGCAAAATCAAGGTTTGCTTTTTGGAATATTTTTTTTGGGGGGGGGGAGTATTTTCAAGCCTTGGATGGTGGAATCCGTAGATGCCAAATCCATGGATACAGAGAGCTGGCTGTATTATGAGGTAGTGGCTGGGAATTTTCTCCTGACTAACCTCATAATCAATTGAGGGATTCTTGTTTTCCTGAGCTTTCTCTGAGAATCTTTCAGGAAATTCATGCTCATAAAGGGCTTGCTGGTTCTATGAACTTGATTTTGAAGGACTGAAAACCACAATTCTCATGCATCCAATTGGCAAGGCCTTTTCCACGGCCAGCCAGCCTCCCTGTTGCTGCTTCCTTTACATCACAGAATACTAATTTGTACCAAGTCCATTGTAAGTTGGGGGCACATGTCAGTGGAGGTGTAAGCCTTGAATTCATAATGAAGTTGGGAAAAGTTTAGATAAGTCACATTTTGTGCCAGAACCCTCCAGCCAGCATAGCAATAGCACTTCTATTTCTATACCACTTATCAGTGCCAAGCAGTTTACAATGTGTTAGCCAACTGCCCCCAACAAGTTGGGTACTCATTTTACTGACCTACAGAAGGATGGAAGGCTGAGTCAACCTTGGAGCCCTCTGGGATCGAACTTACAATGTTGTGACTGCGGTACTGGCATTTAACCACTGTGCCACCATAGCTCCCAGCATGATCAAACTCACTGAGAGATTCTGAGAACTGTAGTGCAAGGAAGCCTCCCCCCCCCCGCCGCCAAGATCTGGACTTGGGGAGCAGACATCATAAAGTTAACCAACTAACCTGGAGTGCTCCCTCTTGGGTTTATTAAATTTCTTGTAAAAACAAAATGTTTTACCAAGGCCCTACTGAATGACAATAAATGGTAGTAGAGCTGCTTCAGAATGCATTGTTCAGAGCTCATTCAGACCTGTTTTAAAGCAGTACTTCTCTAACTCGTTAGATTTGGAGGTCACCCATAAAAACAACCTATAATATAGTGTGGGCGGGTGGATGCTAATCTATGCATGTTTTTGTCTCTGGTGTCATAAGATGAAGAGGAGAATATGCATTTTGTATCACTTGTAAACTTCATAATTACTAGGTTTTGTGCTTTCTCATGAAGGCTTTCTTTTATAAAACTATTAAAAGTTGTCAGTGAAGTTCTTCCTGAATCAGCTCACAAAAGGGGGGGGGGAATATTAGGAGCTCACAAAAGATAGAGACATTTCCTTTAGTGAAAAACAAACTTTTAAAGCTTTGAATGTTCCTGAGCACCTAGCCAGAGAAGAAATCCTGAATTCCCTGTTTCCATCAACTGAGAAGGGAGGGTACACCAAACAGATAATTTAAAAAGTGTTAATACAACAGTAAATAATACTGTGAAAAACATAAGACACAGAATAATAGAAGCCTATAGGCAATACAAAATAGCTGAATATAAATACAACATAACATAATAAAATATAAGTATATATAATTTTCTTGCGTATGTTGCCATTCCCAGTTTGCTGATTAGCTGCTTAGGAAACTTCCCAACCAATCAAATCTCTCCGTTGGGCAGCCAATCTGCACACTGGGGGAGGAAACAAGTGGAAAGCTTCTTCTTTTTTAAAAAATATATTTATATATAATTTTATAAATATAATTTTCATACATTATATTATCTAATCAATACTTAGTTATTATAACACATAAAATTACTATAAAATCACAATTTTTCTATTAACTAGTTTCAAAAGTTAACATAGATTCTTTATTATAATTCTATTCAAAAATATTAATTCCCATACCCCCCCCACCTCAGTGCTCCCCTTCACCGGAGCCATTATCCCTTACCTAATCTTTCCAGAATGTCATTTCTTCTCGTGGAGGTAACCTCCCATCTTTTGTCTGTAATACTTTTTTAACAAATACATTCCAAATTTTATCAAAGTCACTTTCTTTCCAACTTCCTCTTCTTACTTTGAGTCTACATGTTAACTTATCATTTATTGCCATCTTCCACACTTCTTTATACCACTCCTCCACTTGTACATTTATTTGCATTTTCCAATGTCTTGCTATAATTAATCTTGCTGCCGTTAATAAATTTGTTATTAAATCCTTTTCTGCTTGGTTCCCATTCTCTTCATTATAAATTGACATCAATGCTATGCTCGGCTTCCTTTCTATATTTCTATTCAGAATATTCTCTATTTCTATAAAAACCATTTCCCAAAACTGCTGTACAAATTTACAATTCCACCACATATGCATATATGTACCTATTTCTTGACAACCTCTCCAACAATATTTAGAGTTATTCTTATCTATATTATGCAATCTTGCTGGTGTCAAATACCATCTCCATATTATTTTATAATAGTTTTCTTTTATCCGTATCGACATATTTTTTAGATGTCTTTGTTTCCATATCTTATCCCATTCATGATCTCCATTTTTTTGTTTCAAATCTTCCTCCCATATTCTCCGTAAATATTCCCCTTCGTCTTTTTTTCCCTTATTTTTTATCAATATTTTATATAATTCACTTGTAATACCTTTCATACTTGCATTATCATCCCTCTTTTCACCTTTTTTCACCAAATTTTCAAATTTTGTAAATTCCCTTATTTCTTTATTATTCTTTTTCCAATTTTTAATCCATTGTTCTAACTGTATGCAATTAAACCATGAAATTTTCATTCCACATAATTTCTCTCTTATACTCCCTTTCTCATTCATCCATACTATCCATCTCTCTATTTTGTCTAGTCCTCTTTTCTTTAATTCCTTTCCCATTTTTTCCTTCAAATTATTTGGGAATTTTTTTCCCCCATTATAACCAGTGTTAATACTGAATCAATAGGCAAAAATTCTCTCTTATATTTATACCATATTTCCCATATATTTTGCAGAAATGGGTTCTCAATTCCTTTAATTTCCTTTTTTGTAAAATTATCAAAAAATATATTCCATATTCTCTTTTCTATTCTCTCTGTTTCTATCTCTAACCATTCTAAATCCCCCTGTCCTACCATTCCTTCTATAACATATCTCAATTGATTAGCTTCATAATATCCTTTTCTTTTGGGAAGATCAAGTCCTCCCTCCTTCTGTGATATATACCAAAATAATTTATTTAATCTTGTCCTTTTCCCTCCATTACAATATTTATTCAACATATTTTGCCATTTTTCAATTCTACTTCTGATACTTTTATTGGTAACATTCTAAACAAAAAAATTAGTTTAGGTAATATTTTTATTTTAACTAAAGCTACTCTTCCAAACCATGATAGTTGAATATTTTTATATTCTTCCAACTTCTTTTCCATTTCTTTCCTTAATACCATAATATTTTTCTCTTCTAATTCTGTTAAATCTTTTGTAATATTTATTCCTAAATACTTAATATTACTTTTTATTCTTCTAATTTTTTCTCTTTTACAAATACATTTTCTCCTTCCTTAGTATAGTTAAACAACATCATATCTGATTTATTCCAATTAACCTGTAAGCCTGTCATCTCCCCAAATACTTTTAAATGTTCTTTAATCTTTTCTATTCCGTTAATCAGTTCCTTAATTGTTAACAATGTATCATCGGCAAACAAGCTTATCTTATGTTTTGTTTCTACTCCAATTCCTTCTATACTATTATCATTTCTTATCACATTTGCTAGAATTTCTATTACCATTGCAAATAATATTGGAGAAAGTGGGCAACCTTGTCTTGTTCCTCTCATTATTTTTCTTTCTCTTGTTATTCCATCATTAAACATCACTATAGCTGTATTATGGGAATACAATTGATCTATTAATCCTCTGAACCTCTTCCCCATTCCAAATTCTTTCAATATTATTTTTAGTGTTGGCCATTCCACACAGTCAAATGCTTTAAATATATCTAATGCTAATATCGCTGCTTTTACTTTTGTTTTGCCAATTATATGTATTTTATTTAACACCCTTCCTATTAAATTTGACATTTGTCTTCCTTTCACAAATCCACATTGGTCTTTAATATATATTTATACATACAACTATTCATTCTCTTTGCCATTATTGCTGATAATAACTTTGCATCTTGATTTATCAATGATATAGGCCTGTATGATCCAGGGTCCAACAAATCCTTATCTAGCTTTGGTATCAATATTATCAATGATTGTTGCCATGATGAAGGGACTTTATCTCTCATTATTATATTATATAATTCTAATAATTTATGTATCAGCTTCTTTTTAAATACTTTATAATAATCTGGTCCTAACCCATCCATTCCTGGAGCTTTCCTGCTTTTTAAATTGTTTATTGCTTCCTCTACTTCCATTTTCGTAATTGGTTTTTCTAATAAATCCCTATCTTCCTCTTCTATTTTACTCTTCCAATTTTCCCCTACATATTTTTCTATTTGTTCCACTGATTTATTCCCTGACTGGTACAGGTCTTTATAAAACTCCTCAAAAATTGTTAGTGTTTCCTTCATTGTTCTACACATTTTACCTGTTTTATCTCTAATCCCATTTATCATATTTTCCATTTTCTTCTTCTGTGTGGATCTAGCCAACATTTTTGAATTTTTATTACTAAATTCAAAATACTCCCTTCTTAAATAAATTAAATTTTCCTGTACTTCATCTACTTCCATTTTATCCAATTACTCTCTCTTTGCTCGTAACTCGATGTAAGTTTGTTTTTCCTTGTTTAATATATATTTATTTTCCAGTAATTCTATTTCCCTTTCTAATTTCCCTTTTCTTTCTTCTTTTTTTTAAGTTAAAGGTTTTTTTTATGCATATCCCCCTTGTCACAGCTTTCATAGTATTCCACAAAATTCCTTTTGATACTTCTTTACATTTAATTCCCACAATTCTTCCCATTCCTGCTCAATATTTTCTACTATTTCTCTATAATTTAAAATCTTTATATTTAACCTCCACCTTTTCACCTGTTCACAATCTCTATTCATTATAATATCCACATTGACCAAGGCATGGTCTGTTACTTTTATATTTTCTATCTCTGAATTTATGATTTTATCAATCAAATTCTTTGATACAAAAATATAATCAATTCTTGAATAACTCTTATGTACCATTGAAAAGTATGTATATTTCCTTTCATCTCCCTTTAACAATCTCCACACATCTTTCAACCCCTTTCTTTTTATTATTTTATTTAAATTTGTAATATTATCATATTTATCCCTTAATGAATAATTTGATTTGTCTTTTATTCTTTCCATTTGCATATTAAAATCTGCTACAACACTATTTTGTTCTTGCACATTCTCCATTTCTTTAAATACTTTCTCATAAAATTCCTCTTGTTTTTCATTTGGAGCATATACATTCATTAGAACATATTTATCTTCTCCCATTTCACCTTGCATTATAATATATCTACAATTTTCATCTTTTTTCACCTTTTTAATAACAAAATTACATTTTTTTGCTATTAATATTGCTACCCCTCTAGCTTTTGAATTTCCGTATGCTTTTTCATAAACTCTTACCCAATTCAATTTCAATTCATTTACTCCTTCCCTTTTTTGATGTGTCTCTTGCAAAAATACTATATCCGCTTGATCCTTCTTCAATAGTGCTTCAATCCTTTTTCGTTTTATTACCGTGCCAAGGCCATGAACACTTAAGGTTGATATCTTTAATTTGTTAACCATTAGATCCCTTATTACATTTTCTATAAGATCTTCTGGCTCCAAAAAGTGACCTCCCTTCCCCATACCCACCCTTTCCCAATTTCCCCCCATTCCCTTCCCCCTCCCCCTTTCCCTTCTTTACCTCCCCACCTTGTCTTCCCAAGGCAAATTGCCTTGCTCATGACCCCCCAGGTCTTCCAGGTGAGGAGTGGCGAGGAGATCATCCACTGGCCCAGAACAACTCCCTCCCCCCGCGTGCTCATAAAAATAAAAAATAAAAACATTTCCCCCTTTTTTCCCCTGTAATTTTTTTTCTTCTTCCTTCTGCTTTCTTCTTCTGTCTAAACTTTTCCTCCTCCGCTGTCTGCTCCTCCATCTGCTCCATACTCCTTCTTATATACTCCCAACTCCTCCAACAATGCAGTCCATCTTCTGGCATTTCCATTCTATTTCTTTTTCCTGCCCATTCAAATTTCAAAAACACTGGGTATCCCCAAGCATATCTTATACCAGCTTTCAAAAGAGTAGCAATACAAGGCTTCATCGATTTTCTCCAAATTACTGTTTGTGGACAATTGTCATTATATAATTCCACCCTTACGTCTCCATACTTCAGTCTCTCTGGGTATTTCTTGACTGTTCTCATCAATTCCTCTTTGTTATTGTAGTTAATAACTCTAACAATAACATCTCTTGGCAACATACTTCTCCTTCCTGACAATTCTCTGTGGATCCGCTCAGTGTCTTCATCCCTCCATTTCACAGTTGGGGTCACTTGCTGTAGCCATTTCAACACTTCAAATTTTAGATTACAGTTGCCCCTCCACATTCGTGAACTCAGCATTCGCGGTTTTAATTATTCGCGGTTTTGGGAGGGCCCCCCGGGCCCCCCCAAAACCCCAAAAAGGGGCCTCTGGAGGCCCCTTGAAAGCCCTGGGAAGGAGCGGGGAGGGCCGGGGAGGCATTCACGGGGCCTTTGGAGACCCTCCAGAGGCCCCGTGAAGGCCTGGGGTGGGTGGGGGGAGGCTCCGTGAAGGCCCCAGGGAGGGAGGGTGGAGGTTGGGGGGAGGTCTTCAGGGAGCCTTGGAAGGCTCTGTGAAGGCCCCTGGGAGGGAGGGAAGGCCTGGGGAGGGTGGGGGAATCCACGGGGGCCTTCACGGAGCCTTCGAAGGCTCCGTGAAGGCCCCAGGGAGGGATGGGGGAGGTTGGAAGGCTCCGTGAAGGCCCCGGGGAGGGAGGGGGGAGGTTGGGGAGGCCTTCATGGAGCCTTGGAAGGCTCCGTGAAGGCCTGGGGAGGGTGGGGGAGGACGCGGAGGCCTTCACGGAGCCTTGGAAGGCTCTGTGAAGGCCCCGGGGAGGGAGGGGGAAGGATGGGGGGAGGCCTTTACGGAGCCTTTGAAGGCTCCGTGAAGGCCTGGGGAGGGTGGGGGAGGCCCCAGGGAGGGAGGGGGAGGATGGGGGGAGGCCTTCACGGAGCCTTGGAAGGCTCCATGAAGGCCTGGGAAGGGTGGGGGGAGGCCTTCAGGGAGCCTTGGAAGGCTCCGTGAAGGCCCCTGGGAGGGAGGGAAGGCCTGGGAGGGTGGGGGGAATCCACGGGGGCCTTCACGGAGCCTTCGAAGGCTCCGTGAAGGCCCCGGGGAGGGATGGGGGAGGTTGGGGGGAGGCCTTCACAGAGCCTTGGAAGGCTCCGTGAAGGCCTGGGGAGGGTGGGGGGAGGCCGCAGAGGCCTTCACGGAGCCTTGGAAGGCTCCGTGAAGGCCCCGGGGAGGGATGGGGGAGGTTGGGGGGAGGCCTTCATGGAGCCTTCGAAGGCTCCGTGAAGGCCTGGGGATGGTGGGGGGAGGCCGCAGAGGCCTTCACGGAGCCTTGGAAGGCTCCGTGAAGTTCCCGGGGAGGGAGGGGTAGGATGGGGGGAGGCCTTCACGAAGCCTTCAAAGGCTCTGGAAGGCCTGGGGAGGGTAGGGGGAGTCCGCGGGGGCCTTCACGGAGCCTTCGAAGGCTCCATGAAGGCCCCAGGGAGGGAGGGGGGAGGATGGGGGGAGGCCTTCACGGAGCCTTGGAAGGCTCCGTGAAGGCCTGGGGAGAGTGGGGGGAGGGCAATCAATATTCGTGGTTTTTTGACATTCACGGGGGTCCGTTGAACCTAACCCCCGCGAATGTCAAGGGACAACTGTACATCCTTGATCTTTCCCCACAGACTCTGGCAAGAACCTTATTCTAAAGTTATTCCTGTGTTGAAAATCTTGCATGTATATCATTTTTTCCCCATATCCGTGATTTTCTTCATATTATCCTGGATCTGGCTGCTTTGAAGTGTTTGGGTTTTAATTATTTCTTTGTTCTCTTTTACTATATTAAGAATATGTCCTTGTATTCTTTGTATTTTTGTACTCATTTCCACAAATCTTTCTTCAGATCTTTTCCTCTCCTTCTGCATTTCTTCTCTTATACTTGCAAACTCTGAAAACATTCTTTTTTTCTTCTCTAAATTCTGTCATCATTTTTGTAAAGAGAGAATCCATATGAGTTTTAATATCCTCTGTGCTTTCTCCCCTTCTTCCCCTCCCCCTTGGGGATAGAGGATCAGGAGCAGAGGCACTTGAAAGACCACTCTTTTGGGGGCTTGTTTTGGGGCTTGTTCCCTTTTCCATACTTAGCTCTTCTGGTTCCCCCTTATTATTCTGTGTTTCCAAACAAATCCTTTCTAACCTCTTGTGAGACCTATCCGATGGCTTATCTGATATTTGTGGCCTCAACCAACTTTTTCCTGCAATATTTTTTCTTTCTTTAGACATAAGATAATCAGAATACTCCAAGCTTTCGTTCCTCCCCTTCTGTGTATGGCCCCTCCTTCCTCCACCACTTATTATTTTTTAAAATCTTTCTACTTGTTCTCCAGTTAGATCAATTATTCCTTCTCCTGTTAAAACATCCTTTTCATTTGCCTACAATTGTTTGCTGCTTCCTCCAACCTTAGTGATTTATTAGCAAAATGTTCTTTTTAGTTAGGCAGCTCCACTATCGGGCAAAACCTAAAGTAACTATTTGTTTACTTTAGGCTTCTTTGAACTGCAGTTTTCTCTTCCATTAACATTCCTTAGTGATTCACAGCCATAAATCTTCCCTCAAAACTCTCCTCATGCCTTTTTGAGGGGAAATTATTCATTTAATTCCCTTACCTTGAGCACCCGTTCTGGAGAAATCTTCCTATGCCATGGAAGCTTGGCTCCTCCCCCCACATGTGGAAAGCTTCAAGTCTTTTATAAACATGGTGGCAGAGGGGCTCTCGTGTTGTGGCATGCGTGGTGTGTGTGTAGCCTGCTTGGTGTGTTTGTATGTGTGATTGCATGGCAGTGATAGAGAGGTACTCGCATCCTTGCGCATGTGATGTGTGTGTTTCTAGCATGCTCTGTGTGTGTATATGTGTGTGTGGTTGCATGGTGGCAGCGGAGGGGCTCTCATGTCCTGGCACATGTGGTGTGTGTGTGTACGCATGGTTGCATGGCAGTGGCAGGGCTCTCGGTATGAAACTAGCTGTACCTGGCATAACATACACCATTATACTTCATTTGAAGGGTTATATATTAATGTGTCAAATGATCGTACTTTTGACATGTTTCCTAAGCAGCACAGTGGGAACGGAAACATATCGAACTATTTTATTGATTGATCGATTGATAGACAGATAATGGTGTATGTTACACAGGGTATAGCTAGTTGAAAAGATTCTAGCAGCACTACTGGTGACGCCCTCCATGTCACCAGACAGAAAAGGTAAAGAGAAGGAGGAGGGGATCCACTGGTTCTTTTTAAAATCTGATTTGGACACTTAAGATGCGGGAATTTTGAAGGAAATACTGGTTTCTTGGGTACAAATGTGTTTCATACTGTTCTGCCCAAAAGGACAGACTGGAATTACTCAATAACTGGAGCAATGATCAAATGAGATCTTAAGAAATGAGTTACAAAGACTGTTTTTATTGAGAGCTGATATCAAGTAACTGTCTTCTTCAGACTCAGTGACCAGCAGTTTCAGAGTTAAAAACAGAAAAGTTTATTGTCACAGTAATCCAAAGAGCTAAGCCTACACATTTGTTGCTCAGAATGAAAACTAATTAACAAGCAGTAAACTAAAAGCATTCTACAATTTACAAAATCTGGTGGGCTATACGGTCATTGACTATCCACCATCCCCACTTTCAATTCCCACCGTACCAAGGCTCAGCCCATTTTTCCCAGAGCTTTGTCCAAGTGCCAGCTTTATCAGTGTCACAGCCAAAATAATCAGAGGGGTGCAGAACACTTACTATGAGGAAAGGCAAAACAATTTTCATTTTTTAAAAATCAGAAAATAAGAACTAGACTCTAGTTACTAGAGTGAGCTGACATGCCAAGTTATACATAGTATGAGAAAATAAAGTATGTCATTTAAACTGTACAGCATAATATAGTTTAAAACTGAAGAGCACACATTCCAGTTACCACCTGTCAGAGATGAAATTGAAAATCTATGGATTTCAGAAGTAAACACTTGAAGCTGCTTATCCAGGTGTTTGGGGTATTACTGAAATTCTACTAAAACATTGCCAGTACAATTGTTTTCAAAATTCTCTGCACATTCTAGATTTTAATTTTATTTCCCAGTTATTTCAAATGTAGGTTTAAACACAAGGCCAAGGGAGATTTGTGTCTAGCAGCAGACATACTCAAAGATCACTTTAATGTGTATGTGAAAGAGAGATGCTAATTTCATCACACTTTTTACAGAATTGCTTGGAAAGCATAAAGATGACTGTGTACAATGTTTGGTACTATAATAGTTACAGCTTCCAAAAGTCTGTTTAAGTTTCCGAAAGCCTATCCCTTAACTTATAAGTAAACCACAGTAGGGAAGTCTTTGTTGCCTCAATTTAAGACAGATAGAAGAACATAGTGAAAACATATAAAACACGATGCTACAGCCAACCCTGCAATTTTGCCACTTGGTGAAGTGCTTATACGTGGAGACACCAACGGCTCTGAAAGAGAAGCGTGAGACTATGGTGTCATCACTAAGGATGTACAAATCACCCTTAGTCTGTTCTATATAGCTGGATGCATATTATAATCCATTCCACCATCTGCTGGTGTTATCTAACTTTTTTGCCCACTCACAGATTATACATAGGCTTTTCCTTATTCTTATACTGTATATTTAATTTTGGTTATGCATCAATAGACAACATGTGTGGTTTTAAAGTGAGGTGACACCACTTTGTAACTAGAATTACAACTCTGTTGGACTAAGACAATTGGGACTTTATCAGACGCACTAAATACAGTGTCATAACAATGCCACATAAATGCAAAAGGTTGCGCAGATCAGACAACATCACCCTTTCACATTTATGTCCTATCAAAATCCTGTACCTTTTTATTGACGGCTGAAGTTGTCAATGGATCCCCCCATGGTGCTTTAGTGCTGGCATTGTTAGTGTGCAAAACCTTGGGCATTTAAATCTCATTACTGCTGTGAGAATGGCCGGTACAGCATGAACACTTCCAGGTGAGATTGGGACATCCTGGTAAGGTATGCTCTTTTTATGACCCTCCCCAGGTTACATGGGACTTCTAAAGTGTGTTTAGGTGCTTTTTAAAACTTTTAATATGTTAGTTTTGTTTTTATTTTTGAATTTCCCATGCAACAAAGTCTGGTGGGATTTCAAACGAGGAAGTGAACAGGACTCCATTCTTTTCTGCATTATTGCTAGGGCTGCTTTGCCGGGAGAGGAAGGTAAGTACAGGGTGGAGCATTCTTTTGTCAGCATAAAAAATGGGTTTTTTTTAATGCCAGCAAAAGAACATTTAAAGAGGCTAGTCTGATAAAGTCCTTGGTGGCATCTTTGATAAGTATCTCTTTGCCAATTATCCAACTGCTGCCACTTTGGTAGAGGAATTCATTATGGAAGAGGGGAGAGCCCAGCATCAGGCAAGAGGCAACATACAAATCAATAAAGAAGAGAGAGACTAAAACACTTTGATATGTATATATATACAGAAGTAAGAGAATGAGACTTATTTGCCAGAGCCAATGCTAGGATTTGGTCATATTATTATTATTATTATTATTATTATTATTAAATGGAATTTGTTGAGAGATAGGCTGTTTCCTTTCAACTCTTGATTTCAAGCTTATAAAGGATGGTACAACCACTGGGCTGTCTTAAAAACTTGGTTGAGTTCACCATGATTCTACCCTATTTACTTATTTATTTGTTTAATATGCCACCTTTCTCCCAGAATGGGATCCAAGGCACCTCACAAAACATAACATGCAACAAAAATATGACATTTGAAAGTTAAAAAGAATTAAAATAATGATAATTTAAAATTATATAAAATATATAAAAGTTAAAAAACAATAAAAACACACCCCAATAAAGAGCCTCTGTGTATTGGATTGTGTAAAAATACACTGTTTAAAATATCAGGGTATTTTGTTCCTGTTTAAACATCCACACTGTACTTCACACGTTAGTGGATAATACAGCCAACTTTAGCAGAGTTCAGAGTTAACACAGTAGCATCTAGCATTACAATGTTAGCATACATGTAAAAACACTGCTTAGCAAGTAACCAAACACCCTTTGTCTTTTCCCAAGTTGTTTAACTACCAAAATAACCACTCAAGACTCAAAAGTTAGTTTGAAAGTACAAAAACTTCTTTACTCACAGTTTAGAGAGCTCATTCATGGCAGGAAACAAAAACACCATCAAAACAGACTAAAACTAGTTAAAAATACTTAAAAACTACATTGTTACAAAACTATATTCAGGACACCCCTTTCGGGGACCTCTGACTTCAAAGGTCCATGAGGATTGTTAAAGATCATGGCTTCTGGAACAAAGAAGAAACACTCAGACACTCCCCCTTCATCCCAGATTGCCCAATAGTAAAACTTTAGGAAGCTACATCAGCTCATCTCATATGCCTTCTCAGTTAACCCTTCAATAGCAAAACCATTTTCACTTATTGGACTGCAAACTATATTTTCCCACACTGTGTGTGCAGCTACAAAATAAAAGCCTGTTTGAATAAAAACATCCATGACAAAGTTGCACTAGTAATATGACACATGTTCTGTTCTGGAACTGTATGCGAGTGTGTGTGTGCACATGTACACCTCACATTTGGCCAGGAAAGTCTTAATGAGATGGAGAAATGGAAGATGAGGAGAGAACAGAGGAGGATAAGTGAACTCAGTGGCAAGACAGAGATGGTAGGAGAATTTTTTATCTCATCTGAATGGCTTAAGAATCCCCCCTTCCCTTCCAAACCAAGGTTTCAATTTCAAAACTACTTTAACATTTGCAGAAGCATTTCTGTAGCTTTCTGTTAATGTTTCGGTGATTTGCAATTCTACTCACCTGCACGTGCATTATGCAGGCACTCCTCCTTCTGACCCTGCATGTCTTTCATTTTGTCAGAACATCAGAAATCTGATGCAAAGCAGGATCTGTTGTGGTTTAACCAGTATCTCTAGTCACAAGGGTTCACAACATTTGAACACAGAGGTGCCACTGCCACTCCACCACATACACACACACTCCAGCCTCTCATGAATGCATCACAGATCATCCCTCTGTACTTCATAGTAAAGGTTTTGTCTGTATTTTTTTTTCAAGGGCAGGTAGGAAGCTTTGTCTTCCTAAATGAAATTAAGGTTGGCTGGATAAAGCAAGAGGAAGAGGGATTCACCTACCTTATACTAAGATGCTCAGGGAACATGGATGATTGGATTGGAAGGAGCCATCCAATAGTCAATCATGCTAGCAGATAGTGTGTGAAAGTTTTGGCGGGTAGATAATGGTGAGTACCCCAGGCATCATGATGGTAAAAGAGGCATTTTTATCTTTCCCTTTTGGTTCTGGAACCCAGAGGTGGAGGAAAGGAACAGCTGAGGAAGAAGCAACTTGACTTTTCCATGGTTTAGAATGTGGGGTCTTATTTTTGTTTATTCACACCTTCCCTCTGCATTATGGTGTGAATTTCCTGCCTGGATGTAAAAATCTGCCCGACAGATCCAGAAGAAATATGTTAGGAGAAGGGTTAGGAGAAACATAACTATAAGATCTGTATGACAATTGAACCAATTATATGATGGTGCAGATAGGCTCCCCTTCACCCCTTGCATAGAGACAGTTCAGCTACAATGTCTGGCGTGGAGGCTAAACCCCCTCCCAGTCCACAAGAATGGCTAAAAGCCCAAGTTGAGTTAGAGATGCCAAGATGAAATGCTTGGCTGCAAGAAAGATCTCCTCATAAATAGGAACTTCCTCAGGAGTAGAGAATTCCTGAATGTTGACCCCTGAACTTCTAGTTTGGCCCATTAGCTTAGTACTCCTGGGGCTATTAAATCTTTGGTAGTAACTCTGTTCTTGAATTCCTGTCTGCTGACCTTTGTATCTCAAAATCTTGCCGAGGCAGATTAGCTGGTGACTGAGCTTGGACTATGTGGAGCCCTGATGATTCAGTGGTTAAATGCTGGTACTGCAGCCACAATGTTGTGAGTTCAATCCTACAGGTTTCCAAGGTTGACTCAGCCTTCCATTCTTCCATAGGTTGGTACAATGACTACCCAGCTTGTTGGGGGCAATTAGCTAACACATTGTCAATCGCTTAGGGAGTGTTTTGCACTGATAAGCAGTATAGAAAGATAAATGCTATTGCTATTGCTATATTGCACTTTTCCTCCTGGAATCTCACTTTAGTTTGTTTTTTGGTGCTTGATAAATTAGACCCTGGACTGTTGTTTGGTTTTGGTCGTCCTCAGATGACTCACATTAGCCCCTGCTAGAATTCTGTCTGTCCTTATTAGTGTTTTTGATTCTTCTTTTGTATTCTGATTTCTCATCTTTCATCTTTGTGGTACAGGGACTGGCTGATCATTGGATCTAAGGAAATTATCAGATGTGGCAAAAACCATGGCAAAAGATCATGACAAGAACAAAAATGGGTGACCTTAACAGATGATGTCATCCTCCAGCGTCCCAGGGGAGCAGTGCGACCATCAGTAAAGCATCCCTTTTGATTTGCAGCATCTCCCCATCAATGAAAAAGGGAAGCATCGGGGGCAGCAACACTACCCCCCTAAATGGCTGAAGGAAGCAGCATCTGGTAAGGTCTCCCTTTCTGTTCTTTTAGCAATCTTCTGGCAAGGTTAGGAACATGATTTTTTATCACATTCCCCAGCATCTTATAATCTAACCTTACTTCTGGGTCCTGCACACTGTGGAACAGGACCTCCCTGAAGGTCTTCAAACAGAAGCTGGTAAGGGTGCTGTAGTTCAGATGGAAGAACTGCATGAAGAACAACTATATAGAATATGTGCATAATCCCTCGCCCCCATACAAATAAATACACTGAAGTTTAATTGTGTATATCTATGCCTGTGGCAAGACTGAAGCATGTTAAATGTAAATTTACAGACTGTCAAATTTTTCAACAGCTTATGCGATCATTGTACAAAGTAAATGGGGGTGAGCTTCAATTCTATTGAAGGAACCAAGGCTTATTTGAAAAGGCAAGCTTCCCCACAATATTTGGAAGTACAAAACACCACTGGTATGTAGGAAAATATGAATGAATAATGTAAAAAGAAAATCTGGCTTGATATTGATTGACAAGAGTTAAGGTCAAGAAGATATTTTGCCCATACATTACATGACAGTTGTATGCCTTGGGAGTACACAATGGAAATTTGCCCTTTTGGAAATACACTCACATAGGTTGTGACTTGGGGAGATTTGTCAAAGTATCTGTTGGACATAATATTGTCATGCTGAGATTTGGCCAATACACCCAAGTTGAAATATTATGTGATTCATCTGAATGCCTTTCTACAGTCCTCTTTCTTGAAAATGAATCATACTAAAACCTAGAAAGAGAGAGATAATGAATGGAAAACTAAACACACTTCAAAACTAAACACACTTCATGTGAAGTAGTGTATAAAGATTTTTGAACTTCTTATATCCTAAAAAGTTTTATTCTTCTTTGTGCTGTGGATGTGAGGATGGACTAGGTCTGGTTTTAATGAGTTGATTGCCTAGTTACACTGTTTCCAAGCTCTGAATTTCAAAGGTTGCAATGAGCCACATAGGCTTAAAGAGATTGGATATTGTCTTACTTAGGGGTCTTATTAATCCAACATTATATGTTTCTGCAGCACAGTTGGCAAATACCAGTTCTGCAGGGAGCTGTCTTGAAGTTCAGAAAAAAAAAGGAGTCAACTAGAGTTGGGAAAACCAATATAACTCTAGGAAATGAATAAAAAAATTGATTGTGCTATTTGGCAATTGCATGGTGTAATCTATGATGACACTGGCAGTTTTCTATACACAGAGATCAGCTATTCTTTGTGGTTAGTTCCTGCTATAGGGTTGTAAATGTATATAAATTTTGTTTGCATAGAAAAGAACAAATACTTTTACAATTCATCTCCTTGCTGAAAGCCATCAAAAGCTGCAGTTTCCAAAGACTACTCACAGTTTAAGATGTATTCTGTGCAGAAAGAAAGAAAGAAAGAATCTTCTACAGAAGTTTCCTACAGATCATACAGCATTTTCTGTGCAAAACTCTTGTTTTCTATGCAGAAATCTTTTTGTCTGTCTAGAAAATACTGTTTTCTGTAAAAAAAAAATTCTACATAAAAAATGCTGTTTTCTGTGCAGGAAATTTGTATTCTGTAAAAAAACAAAAAACAAAAAACCTCCATTTCTCACACAGAGTAAGGAGATTTTCAGATGCGATTTTCGGGTCTATATATTCCAAAACAGCTCTGTTGCTGCCGCGCGGCAGGGGAGCAGTTTTGGACGACACCATTCCTCTGCCGAACCCCTCCGTGTCACTTCCATGACAGAATGGAGGAAGCCGCGTCATATTTCACTCACGATTGTTGCCCGTTTTTTCTTTCCTCTCACTCTGCATTCCAATTAGATTCCATTTCTCTTAACAATATTCCCACTTCACATACATTCCCTCAGCTGCACTTACAACCATAATAAACATTCCAGCCCTCTCCCCAGCATGTCACATCTTCAGCTCTCTCTTTCAACTGTCTTTCACCTCCGTTTACCCTAGGAGACCCGTCCCATACCAGCTTCCTGCCACAGTCTTGTCCACTTCATGCTCACTTTCCATTCGCTCAACAATATTCTATCAGATGCTCATCACATGCTATCCACAGACACTCTCCTATTTAGGATTCCCTTTGAAAAGCCCATTGTTCAACCATTTTCCAAATTTTTGAATACTCTTTCCATCCCTATGCCTATACTAAAGTCCTCATTTGGGGGCTAGAAATCATGCTATATAGTATAGTAATTTTGTAAATCTCACTTCTGTCTTTCCTTCATGGGATGAAGAGATATACTAGTGTATGAATAGCGTATAAGATGAAGAGTGATTAGCTTTCTTATATTAAAAATGCTTTCCTTACATAACTTCCAGAAGGACTTTAATTTTGTCCAACATGGACCTGGTAAAATACAGTAAGAGACCTCAGGCATACATATGTGACATGGCTGTAGTTTCTGAAGCCTTTAAAGGAAATATTCACCTTAACAGACTTTCTGACACTACCTCGAACAATGAAGTCATGCTCCTAAACAAATGCAATCTCTGAAATGTCCCCTTTAAAAACAAAAATGTGATTATTTATAGGTTATATTTAACATAGTTGTGTCTTTGTAATTCAGAGGTCAAAAAGATTTCAAGAAAAGTACTTTCTCCTATGAAAATGTTCCATGGTCAAAAAGGGTTCTATACCAGATTTCTAAAGTAAAAGTGCAAAACACAAGCTCCCAAATCAAACTTTCTTTTGCAGGAATGCAGTGTTAGCTGAACTTCCTACTTGGGGACCACAGAGAGTATAAGCTGCCCAGTCAAAAATCAGTTATTCAACCATAATGAGCTTTGAAGTGTAGGAGTGGCAATGACTACTAGAAAGCTGGGAAAGATGACTGGTTCCTGTGATTCTAGCACTAAGCCTTTGAATCTAAGGACTTTATCACACTACACTATTATAGGGCTATTATTCCACTTTAACTGCTATGGCTGCCTCCTGTAGAATCATGGGATTTGTAGTTTCGTGAGACCTAAATGCTCTCTGGTCTCGTCTATACAAGCCTGAAAAAAAATGGATTTCTCTGCAGTAATAGCAATTTTCAGCAGCTGAGACTTGTCTTAATGGTTTTACAACACCTATACATTTCACATGCCCTCTAGCCGAGATGGCAGCCATGAGTGAATTAATTGCATTTTTCGATCTGCTGCTGCTTAATTTGTTTTTTAAAAACATCCTTTTTCCATGGTGTGCACAAGCGATATTTCATGTTTCCAAAAAAAGAGAGAGAAAGATAATATAAATCACAGTTTTCTCGCCTTAGTGACTGCTCACTAAGGTGAAAATCCAACATGGTGGAAGCAAGCATTTGCCCTGGTAGCAAGCCCTCCACCCTGCGCTCATCCAGTCAATCAGGTTTGCAATTCCTCTCATATTGGAAAGTGAAAGAATGCAAATGCATTGTCTTAACAATGGGCAAAAGTTATTCTGAATGTCTTGCCTTTGCAAATTTTATAGAACCATGTTGCCTTTTTTTGTCAGACCTGTTGTATATTTGGTCTGCAGTTCAGAAATGATCCTTTACTTTCCAGCAGATTTGTACTCAGAGAGGCTTATCTTCATGGAAGAAGGATATTGCTCAACAATACTGGAAGGCCAGGCCCATGACTCCCTTTCCACAGACTCTCATTTTGAAACTATTGCTAGGCAACACAGATTCAAACTGATGTGTTGACATACTGTATGACCACCACAGCCTGAAATATGTGGCAAGGAATAGATTTTTAAGAAAGCATACCAATGTGTTACAGAACTACTAGCACAAAGCACAGCAAACACTCTTTATCTAACATTTTTTAAAAAAAACTCTCAAAAGATACTGAGAAATCTGCCAAATTAACACAAGTGAAATCTATGGGGAGAAGCCTGACAAAACCTGTTGAAACTGCTAGAAGTCACATATGATCATATTTTAAAATTCTATACATAAGCCATTTGTTTCTCTGTCTACCTCAAAATTATCATGGACCATTCTCAGTCTACTTCTCATGTACTGAGTAGTCTAAGGAGATTATCAGACAGGAACCAAAAAAAAAAAAAAAGCAATCTCCACTCCTGCCCCTGTCCCATCCCTGACCTGCCACAATCACCCTCCACCTTCTCTAACATCATTATGGCAGCCCACAAGTGAACAGAGCTCTAACGGAGCTCCCTTCACTTCCTGCATCGAAATCTCACAGATTCTCATGGAAAGATGCAAGCGTGGGAAATTCAAAAATAAAAATAACAATAACAAAAAAAGTGACAGCAGCACAAAAACATACTTTAAAACATTAAAAGTAACCTGAGGAGGGCCATAAAAAGTGTGTTGCTTACCTGGATGTCCCAATCTCACCCGGAAGTGTTCTGGCAGGGACTGCCCATTGTCACAGGGATCTCACCAGTGAAATGGGGCAACTTGTCCCATGCGTAGAAATCCGTGACAGAAACGGAATGGGGGGATCTATTGATGGCTTCTCCCATCAGTAAAAAGCAGCTCTGGCAGAATGGGAGCCAAATGGGTGCATAATGATGGGGGATGTTGTCGCCTGATAAGGGAGCCCTTTTGCGATCTCCTGGCATTCCTGCAATGCCACTTTAAACACCTCTGATAATCTCCTTAGCAAGGTGACTCCAAAACTGGAGAGGGGGTGCCATCCTAAGCAAGATGCTATGGCTTTCTGTTTCCCTGCTATGCTCCACCACACCTATTCCAGCAAGTACTGCCTTTCTAGTGCCCTTACAGTACAAACCAAGCTCCCTTTCAGTGAAATTATTCAGTTCTGGCCATTACATTTTGTCTTTGCTATACAGTTCATTGCAACAGTACTTCAGTTCTGGATGTTATAGATGCTCTTTGTGACTTGACCATAGTGCCCCCATAGTGCACACCAAGAAAACAGATTGTGCCCACATGGGAAGGGGGTCTCTGATTTAGTTGTCTGCTGCCCTGTTCTGCCCCTTTCTATGCCTACTTGTCCACTTCAAGCTTAGAAAATGCCTTTCCAGGTATGAGGTCCCACTCCTTTGTAGAGAGGCATTCCTAATATTCAGTCTGCTGGTTTTTATTTTTATTTTTTTGTCACAAAGCAAAATCGGTGGGCTTAAAAAATACTTCTGATTTTTCCTGCTTTTAATGTGCTGGCACCATCTATTTTTAGTCTGCTATTGCTTTTAGATGGCATTGTATTATAATTTATTTTTATTTCAGAATTGTAAGGCATCCTAAGAGTTCCTGAAGGACAGCAGAATATTATTTTATAGAACAGAAAAGCAAACAAGCACTACATTACTGAACTTTGCTTTACCCATCTTCCTAAGTAAGCATTGTGTCTCAGCTACCATTGTGTTTGAATTTCCTACCTGCGGGATGTTGTCAGGGTGACAAAGGTACTTGCTGCTCCCCAGGGGTTAAGGTTGAAAATCTGTTGTACTTGCAAAACAATGCTTGACATATTATTAACCTTGGGGAGATTTGATCTCAGTTGTCTTTGCTTTATGAAGACTTGTTTGGGACAATATTTGCAAAACTCTGACCCAGCATGTAACTTGAAATGGCCTCCTGTATCCTTATTCATATTCACTGCACACATTCTGCTTGTCATACTAATCTGTAATTTGCAAAACAATGCTTCTTGATCTAGTAGCCTTCCCTAGTTACAGCTGCTGCATAAACAGCTACCTGCTGTTTTCTCTGGCTCTCTAGGCCAGATATTGGGGACATTCATTCGATTCCTTTGAATTTGTTCAGTTTATATTTTCAAGTGTGAAGGTGATAATGTTGCTTTTGTCAGTAGTTGCAGCCATTTCAATATATGAAGCTAACAGACTAGATTGGAAAACAGATAAAGAGTATTTTTCTCCACATTGAAGTGGTCACTTGAGACTGGGGGAACACCTTGAGTCTCAGGAGAATTATTTAGTCTTTAGTAAGGCTATGCATAGGCCTCTAATCTGATTCGGAACCTGAGTCAGCAATTTGAATCATGTCCTAATCTGATCTGGCTCAAACCTTGAGGAGATTTTGACTTGTTCTTTACTTTATGAAGTGTTTTGGGACAATGTTTGGGAAACTCTGATCTTGAAATAGTCTTATGTGTCCTTGTTCATATTCACTGCTAATCTGTAATTTGCAAAATAATGCTTCATAATTTAGGAGCCAAAACAGTTACCTAGGACTTTATCACATCACCCCCAAAAGGCCCATTCTTTTGCTGGGATAACTTTTCCATATTTATGTTGGCAAAAGAACTCTCCAAGCTGAACTTACCTTCCTCCCATCCAAAGGCTTCCTGGCAATGAAAGAGGAGGTGAATGGAGCTCTGTTCACTTCCTTGTTCAAAATCGCATGGATTCTTGTGAGAAGACGCTCTCACGGGAAACTCAAAAAACAAAAGAAAAACACACAAATAGTGTTTAAAAAGCATGTAAACATATAGTTGTTCCTTCATATTTGCTGGGGTTTGGTTCCAGGACCACCACCACCACCACCACCCCATGGATACCAAAATCTGTGAATACTCAAGTCCCATTATATGCAATGGCATAGCAAAATATTTAAGACGGCAAAATCAAGGTTTGCTTTTTGGATTATTTTTTTAAGAATATTTTCAAGCCATGAAAACTTAAATCTGTGGATACCAAATCCATGGATATGGAGGAACAACTGTAATTAAAAACTTACAAGTAACCCAGGGAAGGTCATAAAAAGTGTGTCACTTACCTGGATGTCTCAGTCTCACCCAGAGGTGTTTGTGCTGGACCAGCCATTCATGCTGCATTCACTTAAGTACAATGGTGTGAGGTTTCACATGCTGGCAATGCTGGCATGAAAGTGTCAAAGGGATCAATCGATGGCTTCAGCCATCAATAAAAAAGTATAGGTTTTGGCCAGTACATAAGTGCGAAAGGAATGACTTCTGATACGTGTGTTTATGTGGTGTTTATGTGGCACCATTATGATGCAGTATTTAGTGCATCTGATAGAGTCCTTAGGCTTAAGTAAAACTGTGCACAGACCTAAATCAGTGATTTTGATCATGTTCTGGTCCAATCTGGATTAATCCAGACCTAACCCAATCTGGAATCCAGTTCTGGATCATGATTCAGGGATCCAGATTGCTGCTGCCTGCTGTCCATTTCCACTTCTGTGGGGAAACCTTGTATTTCTTCTCATATGTGGTTGAAGCATGGGGGCCTGGCACTGCCCTAGAATCAAATTAATTATCTTTTTTAAAAAAAGAATATTAACATAACATTCATGATGAAGGTCAACAACAGTATAAATTGTTTAAAGATATGCAACACATATGATATTATACAGAACATAATAAACCAACATATTAAAATAATTACAAATAAACTAAGACAATTAAACACACAGACAAAAACACAAATATTGAGCTTTCAGGATGTTACATGGTCAGCTAAAAAAGATAAATCCTTATATAAATATTTCAAACCTTTCTCTAATTCAGACTAATATGCTACCAAATAAGATCATATACATTTTGGCAGAGTGGCTTAATTCTTCCTAATTTGGAGTTCATGTTGTACATGTTATTCATTATCTCTCTTCTTTCTTCCATTACTTGCTTAAGTCTTATCTTCCCTTCTACATTAACATATTAGCATTAGTATTTGGATGATTGTGGCCCCAATATAACAGAAAACACACCTGAACCACTTACAAATGCAATAAACTGCCTTCTTTTCCCTATCCCCCTGAAATCCTTGGTTTTTGATTTATGAACAGGCTAAAAATGGAGCCAAAAGTGACATTGAATCACTCCCAGTTTCCAACTAACATACCAGTGTTGCCTGGAGGAGGTCAGAGGATGGAGCCAAAAGTTGCCCCACCCCACACTGTGCATTTGCTCACCCTGCTTTAAGTTTTTTTTTAGATTTATTGTGTTACTATTTTCTACCCATAAAATGCTGTTTCCTATACAGAAAATACTGTGTTCTGCATGCACAAAACCTATACATTTTCTGCACAGGAAACAGCATTTTATTTTCCATGCAGAATAGGCTGCTTGCTGCACAAAAAAAATGCTGCTTTCTGCACACACACACACACACACACACACAAATGTACAAATTTTGTGCAGAATAAAGCCTGAATGCCCTGGACTGCAAAGTTTTCAAAGACTTTTTTGATAGCAGGAAGAAAATTACTATAATTACTTGTTGCTTCCTTTGAGAATGATGTTAGTAGAGGGGGGAGGAGCCAAGCATCAATGACGTAAGAAACAATTCCCAGGAGGGGTGATCAAGGTAATGGAATTAAATTAATAATTTTCCCTCAAAAAGCATGAGGAGAGTTTTTGAGGGAAGATTTATGGCTGTTAACTACTAAGGAATGTTAATAGAGGAGATAATTGCAGTTTGAAGAAGCCTAAAGTAAACAAATAGCTACTTTCGGTTTTGCCCGATATCGGAGCTGCCTCCACCATTACTAAAAAGAACATTTTGCTAATAAATCACTAAGGTTGGAGAAAGCAGTGAACAATTGAAGGCAAATAGAAAGGATGATTTAACAGGGGAAGAAATAACTGATCTAACTGGAGAATAAGTGGAAACCTTTAAAAATATATAAGTGGTGGAGGAAGGAGGGGCCATCAACAGAAGGGGAGGAACGAAAGTTTGGAGTGTTCTGATTTTCTTATGTCTAAAAAAAGTAGAAATATTGCAGAAAAAAGTTGGTTGAGGCCACAAACATTAGGTAACCCATCAGATAGATCTCATAAAAGATTGCAAAGAATATCTCCAGAAGCACAGAATAATAAGGGTGAACCAGAAGGGCTAAGGATGGAAAAAGAAAAAAGCCCTCCAAAGAGTGGTCCTTCAGGTGCCTCTGCCCCAGATCCTCCAGCCCAAAGAGGGAAGGAAAGAAGGGGAGAAAGCACAGAGGATATTAAAACTCATATGGATTCTCTCTTTACAAAAATGATGACAGAATTTAGAGAAGAAAAAAAGAGAATGTTTTCAGAGTTTGCAGGCATAAAAGAAGATATGCAGAAGGAGAGGAAAAGATCTGAAGAAAGATTTGTGGAAATGAGTACAAAAAATACAAGGAATACAAGGAGATATTCTTAATATAGTAAAAGAGAACAAAGAAATAATTAAAACTCAAACACTTCAAGGCAGTCAGATCCAGGACAATATGAAGAAAATTACAGATATGGAAAAAAATTGATATACATGCAAGATTATCAATGCAGGAATAACTTCAGAATAAGGTTCCTGCTGGAATCTGTGGGGAAAAATCAAGGATCTAATCTGAAATCTGAAGTGTTGAAATGGCTACAGCAAGTGACCCCAGCTGTGAAATGGAGGGAAGAGGACATCGAGCCTATACATAGAGAACTGACAGGAAGGAGAAGTATTTTGCCAAAAGATGTTATTGTTAGAGTTATTAATTACAATAACAAGGAGGAATTGATGAGAACAGTCAAGAAACATCCAGAGAGACTGAAGTATGGAGATGTAAGGGTGGAATGATATAATGACTACTGTCCACAAACAGTAATTTGGAGAAAATTGATGAAGCCTTGTATTGCTACTCTTTTGAAAGCTGGTATAAAATATGCTTGGGAAACCCAGTATCTTTGAAATTTGAGTGGGCAGGAAAAAGATATAGAATGGAAACACCAGAAGAAGGACTGTGACTGTTGGAGGAGTTGGGAGTACATAAGAAGGAGTATGGAGCTGATGGAGGAGCGGACAGTGGAGATGGAAAAGTTTAGACAGATGAAGAAAGCAGAAGGAAGAAGAATAAAATTATAGGGGGGGAAGAGGGGAAATGTTTTTTATTATTTTTATGAGCACTCAGGGGGATAGAGTTGTTCTGGGCCATTGGATGATCTCTTCACCACTCCTCACCTGGAAGACCTGGGGGGTCATGAGCAAGGCAGTTTGCCTTGGGAAGACAAGGTGAGGAGGTAAAGAAGGGAAAGGGAGGAGGGGGGAAGGGAATAGGGAAGAATTGGGAAGGGTTGGGTATGGGGAAGGGAGGTCACTTTTTGGAGCCTGAAGATCTTATAGAAAATGTAATAAGGAATCTAATGGTTAATAAATTAAAGATAGCAAACTTAAATGTTCATGGCCTTGGCACGGTAATAAAACAAAAAAGGATTGAAGCACTATTGAAGAAGGATCAAGCGGATATAATATTTTTGCAAGAGACACATCAAAAAAGGGAAGGACTAAATAAATTGAAATTAAATTGGGTAGGAATTTATGAAAAAGCATATGGAAATTCAAAAGCTAGAGGGGTAGCAATATTAATAGCAAAAAATGTAATTTTGTGATATAAAAGGTGAAAAAAACGATGAAAATGGTAGGTATATTATAATGCAAGGTGAAATGGGAGAAGATAAATATGTTCTAATGAATGTATATGCTCCAAATGAAAAACAAGAGGAATTTTATGAGAAAGTATTTAAAGAAATGGACAATATGCAAGAACAAAATATTGTTGTAGCAGGACAATTTAACATGCAAATGGAAAGAATAAAAGATAAATCAAATTACTCATTAAGGGATAAATATGATAATATTACAAATTTAAATAAAATAATAAAAAGAAAGGGGTTAAAAGATGTGTGGAGATTGGTAAAGGGAGATGAAAGGAAATATACATACTTTTCAATGGTACATAAGAGTTATTCGAGAATTGATTATATTTTTGTATCAAAAAATTTGATTGATAAAATTATAAATTCAGAGATAGGAAGTAGAAAAGTAACAGACCATGCCTTGGTCAATGTGGAGATTATAATGAAGAGAGATTGTGAACAGGTGAAAAGGTGGAGGTTGAATTCAAAGATTTTAAATTATAGAGAAATAGTAGAAAAAAATTGAGCATGAATGGCAAGAATTATGGGAATTAAATGATAAAGAAGTATCAAAAGGAATTTTGTGGAATACTATGAAAGCTGTGACAAGGGGGATATGCATAAAAGAAACCTTTAACTTAAAAAAGGCAAGAAGAAAGAAAAGGGGAATTAGAAAGGGAAATAGAATTATTGGAAAATAAATATATATTAGATAAGGAAAAACAAACTTATATTGAGTTACGAGCAAAGAGGGAGGCACTGGATAAAATGGAGGTAGATGAAGTACAGGAAAATTTAATTTATTTAAGAAGGGAGTATTTTGAATTTAGTAATAAAAATTCAAAAATGTTGGCTAGATCCACACAGAAGAAGAAAATGGAAAATATGATAAATGGGATTAGGGATAAATCAGGTAAAATGTGTAAAACCATGAAGGAAAAACTAACAATTTTTGAGGAGTTTTATAAAGACCTGTACCAATCAGGGAATAAACCAGTGGAACAAATAGAAAAATATGTAGGGGAAAACTGGAAGATTAAAATAGAAGAGGAAGATAGGAATTTATTAGAAAAATAAATATTATCATTGATAATATTGATAATATTGATACCAAAACCAGATAAGGATTTGATGGACCCTGGATCATATAGGCCTATATCATTGATAAATCAAGAAGCAAAGATACAATCAGCAATAATGGCAAGAGAATGAGTAGTTGTATGTATAAAGTTGTATGTATAAAGTTGTGGATTTGTGAAAGGAAGACAAATGTCAAATTTAATAGGAAGGGTGCTAAATAAAATACATATAATTGGGAAAACAAAATTAAAGGCAGGGATATTAGCATTAGATATATTTAAAGCATTTGACTGTGTGGAATGGCCAACATTAAAAATAATACTGAAAGAATTTGGAATGGGGAAGAGGTTTAGAGGATTAATAGATCAATTGTACTCCCATAACACAGCTACAATGATGGTTAATGATGGAATAACAAGAGAGATAAAAATAACAAGAGGAAAAAACAAGGTTGCCCACTTTCTCCAATATTGTTTGCAATGGTAATAGAAATTCTAGCAAATGTGATAAGAAATGATAATAGTATAGAAGGAATTGGATTAGAAACAAAACATAAGATAAGCTTGTTTGCTGATGATACATTGCTAACAATTAAGGAATTGATTAACAGAATAGAAAAAATTAAAGAACATTTAAAATTATTTGGGGAGATGACAGTTTTACAGGTTAATTGGAATAAATCAGATATAATGTTTAACTATACTAAGGAAGAGGAAAATATATTTGTAAAAGAGTAAAAATTAGAAGTAAGATTAAAAAGTAATATTAAGTATTTAGGAATAAATATTACAAAAGATTTAAAAGAATAAGAAGAGAAAAATACTATGGTATTAAGGAAAGAAATGAAAAAGAAGTAGGAAGAATATAAAAATGTTCAGCTATCATGGTTTGGAAGAGTAGCTTTAGTTAAAATGAAAATATTACCTAAACTAATTTTTTTGTTTAGAATGTTACCAATAAAAATATCAGAAGTAGAACTGAAAAAATGGAAAAATATGTTGAATAAATATTGTAATGGAGGGGAAAGGACAAGATTAAATAAATTATTTTAGTATCTATCACAGAACGAGGGAGGACTTGGTCTTCCCAAATGAAAAGGATGTTATGAAGCTAATCAATTGAGATATTTTATAGAAGGAATGGTAGGACAGGGGGATTTGGAATGGTTAGAGATAGATATAGGGAGAATAGAAAAGAGAATATGGAACATATTTTTGGTAATTTTACAAAAAAGGAAATTAAAGGAATTGAGAACCCATTTCTGCAAAATATATGGGAAATATGGTATAAATATAAGAAAGAATTTTTGCCTTTTGATTCAGTATTAACACCGGTTATATAAAAAAAATTCCCAAATAATTTGAAGGAAAAAAATGGCAAAGAAGTTAAAGAAAAAAGGACTGGACAAAATAGAGGGATGGATAGGATGGATGAGTGAGAAAGGGAGTATAAGAGAGAAATGTGGAATGAAAATTTCATGGTTTAATTGCATACAGTTAGAACAATGGATTAAAAATTGGAAAAACAATCATAAAGAAACAAGGGAATTCACAAAATTTGAAAATTTGTTGAAAAAAGGTGAAAAGAGGGATGATAATGGAAGTTTGAAAGGTATTACAAGTGATTTATATAAAATATTGATAAAAAATAAGGATAAAAAAGATAAAGGGGAATATTTATGGAGAATATGGGAGGAAGATTTGAAACAAAAAATTGGAGATCATGAATGGGATAAGATTTGGAAACAAAGACAACTAAAAAGTATGTCAATACGGATAAAAGAAAATTACTATAAAATAAAATGGAGATGGTATTTGAAACCAGCAAGATTGCATAATATAGACAAGAATAACTCTAAATATTGTTGGAGAGGTTGTCAAGAAATAGGTACATATATGCACATGTGGTGGAATTGTAAATTTGTACAGCAGTTTTGGGAAATGGTTTTTATAGAAATAGAGAATATCTGAATAGAAATATAGAAAGGAAACCGAGTATAGTATTGATGTCAATTTATAATGGAGAGAATGGGAACCAAGCAGAAAAGGATTTAATAACAAATTTATTAACGGCAGCAAGATTAATTATAGCAAGGCATTGGAAAATGCAAATAAATGTACAAGTGGAGGAGTGGGTTAAAGAAGTTTGGAAAATGGCAGTAAATGATAAGTTAACATGTAGAATTAAAGTAAGAAGAGGAAGTTGGAAAGCAAGTGATTTTGATAAAATTTGGAAAGTATTTGTTAAAAAAGTATTACAAACAAAAGATGGGAGGTTACCTCCACGAGAAGAAATGAGATTCTGGAAAGATTAGGTAAGGGATAATGGCTCCGGTGAAGGGGAGCACTGAGGTGGAGAGGGTAGGGAAATTAATATTCTTGAAAAGAATTATAGTGAAGAATCTATGTTAACTTTTGAAAATAGTTAATAGAAAAAATGTGATGTTTATGGTAATTGTGGACAGAGTCAGAGAAATAATGAGACCACACACAAATATAGGATAAAATAAATGATATTTATTTATTAATTCCTGCCTATTTATTCCCATTAAATCTTCAGCAGGGGGAGGCAAACTAGTGTGGGATCAGCTGGGGCGGATCGTCCCTCTTGGACTTATGCCCCCAGCTTTCCCGGGCGAACACCTGAGCCCTTTCGCGCAACCCCAAGTCATGGAGTTGCTCTCAAGCCGGCTCGTGTCTGGAAGGTCAATCCGAAAGCCCCTCACCCAATGCATACGTATTAAGGTGAGGGGGGTATCCTTCAGGCCAACCCCAAGGTAGGTCTCCTTTAGTTCTCCCAGGTCATACGGCCTAAGGGGCCTACCGGAGACCAAACCTTCACCAAAATCGGTGCCATAGGTGCCCACCGAACTCTACGCCTCCCCCTTCCCGCCACAGATAAGGGGCAAGTGTCTGCTTCGTCCCTTATTCCCCCACCAGCTCGTCCAATAAGTCCCTCAACCCCTGCTGAAGATCAGTAAGAAAGATCAAATTTCCCATGTCAGAGAGATGAACACCATCAGCCCGATAGAGCTCGGGCCTCTCAAAGACAATTGAAGGGTGTGGCAAATACCTCCCCCCACCCTCAATTAAAAATTTATAAACCTGTCTATTCACCGTCCGTCGTGCTTTGTCAATCAGACGGGGGTTCCCCTCCCCACGCCACAGCTGTCTGGGCAAAATGGCTGACCACATAATGGTGACAGAAGGCCAACGTGACCCTATCACCAACATATCATGTGTCGCTCCCCGTCGCTCCCCAAACAATACTGACATGAGCCCATGCCAGCGAAGGCCCCTCTTCCCCACCCATTCTATGGTCGCCCTGTCCCCCAGGCTGAGGTGAGGCCCGAAATGGCTAAGCCAGGCCTGGCGGGCCGCCCAGTAAATCATACTGTGGCCGCAAATCAGCACCCGGCGTCTCACCGTCACTGGTCTAGCACCTGGAAGACAAAATGGGAAAATAAATTTAGCGAAGTAATGGGCGGATATACCTCCTATAAGCGGAGGATTTCCATCTCCCCAGCTGCTGGATTGCCGAGGGCATCATTCCCATGGCAGCAGCTATGGACGCCGCACCTATACGAAAAGAATGAGTGCCAAAACGGGCTCCCGACAGCCCCAATTGTCCCAGAGCCTTTGCAGTTATGGCCCAAAACTGGTACCTAGTCAGGGGGAAAAAGTCATTGTGAACAAACAGTGGGCCATGCCCCGGCCGTCGTACTTGCACATAACGTTGCAATGCCAGAACTGGGCAAATGTCTGGATCACTGCAACGAGCCAACCGAATTGTCTTGCCCCTGGCTAATTGGTCAGTTTTGGAAAAACGTATCGTGACAATGACCTCCCGGTCAGTGACCTGTACGTCCCTCCATTGCAGGGCCCTATTTGACTTGTCTAATTTTGATGACATAACGAGTTCATTAACCCGTAAAGCCCCAAAGAATGCCATTAGAGAAGCTGCATGGAAAAGCAGTGCTTCATACTCAGAGGAACAGAGTCCTATCCATAACCTGTGTAAGCCCTTCAATATAACCGGGGACAAGGGAGCCCTCGAGTCAACCTTCCTACCCCTTTCTCTAGCCCATCCTTCCAACACTTTCCTAATCCTGAAGTCGCCTGTGCTATCCACAGCGCCATGGGCTTTAAGCCAAAAGGCCAATGCAGACAGCCTCCCACATATTGTTTGAGGTGTGATGCCCTTCCCATGCAAGAAAACACAGTACCTCATGAGGTGCGACACTGGTGCATTCACCCCTTGGTGTAGATTCTCCTCAACCCTAAACCTGGAAAATTCCCTCACTGCACGGGCATACATCCTTCTGGTGCTGGGTGCAACCGACATGCTCAGAGCCCTCCATATCTCGGACTCCCAAGTTGCCATAGGCTTACCGGCATCTTGTCTCCCTTGGGGGCAGCATCTGGAGCCAGCTCTCTGAAGCGCTCCATCTGCATGCGGGAAAGAGAGTCAGCGATCTCATTCTGCACGCCCGCGACGTGTCGCGCAACAAACAGAATGTTATGTTGAAGGCACTGCAGTGTAAAAGCCCTAACTACCCGCATAACCCTTGCCGACTTGGAGGTAAGGGTGTTTATCACATGGACGGTTGCCAAATTGTCGCACCAAAAGTGTACAGCCGAATTAGACAATTCATCAGCCCAGATTGTGGAGGCCACTAGGATTGGAAAGAACTCGAGGAACGTAAGGTCCCGCGTAATTCCCATCCCAGTCCAAAATGCTGGCCATCTGCTTGCGCACCAGCGGTCACCAAAATAAACCCCAAACCCCACGGCCCCTGCAGCATCAGAGGCGATCTGAAATGCCCCTCGCAACTTCCTTTCCTCCCGCCAAAAAGAGATGCCATTGAAACGGTCCAAAAATTCCTGGACCGTTTCTGACATCCCTCGTAATTCGAATCTTATGATGAGGCAGCTGGACCCCCCCCAATGGCATCACATAAACGGCGCAGGAAAGCCCTACCTGGGGCCACCACCTTACATGCAAAATTCAGGTGACCAATCAGAACCTGAAATTCCCTCAAGGTGGCCTTGTGTCTTCCTTTAAAGGCAGAAACCCGGTGTCGCAAGTCTAACACCTTGCTATCCGCTAAACGGCATTGTTGATTAACTGAATCAATTTCGATACCTAGGAAGGTCAACTGTTGAGCTGGGCCTTCAGTCTTTTCAGGAGCTAAGGGAACACCCAATTCCACGGTCATCTGTTCAAACTGCCTTAGCAAATAATTGCACGCCCCAGAACCTTGATGACCTATTAAGAGAAAGTCGTCCAAATAATGTACGACCCCCCTCATGCCCGTCCTAGCCTTTAATGCCCATTCTAAAAAAGTGCTGAAGGTCTCGAAAGCCCTGCAGGAGACTGAACAACCCATGGGCAGGGCCCGATCCATGTAAAAACCCCCTTCAAATTGAAAACCTAGGAGCTCAAAATCAGCAGGGTGTATGGGGAGAAGGCGAAATGTTGACTTAATGTCACACTTCGCCATCTCTGCCCCCAATCCATGCCTACGAACCTCGCGAATGGCTGCATCAAAGGATGTATATCTAACTGAGCATAATTCCGCCGGGATGAAGTCATTAACTGACTCCCCCTTTGGATATGACAAGTGGTGAATCAACCTAAATTCACCCGGGGTTTTCTTAGGAACTATTCCAAGGGGAGACACCCGTAGATTAGGAACCCGGGGGGCGAATAAACGGGCCCACAACTCTACCTTCCAAGACTTCCTTACGAATTTTTTCCCTAACTATGTCCTCCATTCCCTTAATTGATAACAGGTTACGCGCCCTATGGGGGTGTCTTACCCCTTGGAAGGGAATACGAAAACCAAAAGTAAAACCATGATGTATATAAGTGGCTGCAACCCTGTCAGGATATAGCTGAAGCCACTTAGTCAACACCCCCAGTTTAATTGGGCTGGGGCCCTTTTTGAGGTTGGCTGGGAGTGCCACCACCTCCTCTACCACCACCCTGTGGTCCTCTGGTGCCTCTAAATGGTCCTTTCCCCCTCGGGCAGTTGCGAAAGGAATGAGAAGCCCCACAGATAGAGCACTCATGGCTGAACCTGCAGGGCTTACGTGCACATGTCCCATGTGAGCTGAATTCCCAGCACAACAGCTTTTGTCCCCCACCCTGACCTGTAGGGGCTTTGACTGTCCCAGAAGCTGAGGACTTGATCAAATGGCCGCTGTGCGTTCTTTCACCTTGTATTGGGCGCGCTGGCGTCATCAACTGCATCCACAATTGAGGGTGCATCATATCCCAGCGCAAGGCTGGGTATATGGTGGCCCTCATCCGAAAGGCTTCATCATACAGAAGCCATGCAGGACCAGCAAAATCCACATAAGCTCGGTGGATTATGTCCATATATTGAAAAAGCGCTGCCGCCCGTTGAGGGTGGGCTTTAGCGATGACCCCCGCCAAGATCAGGAACCCTGTTTAATCTCTGGCTAAAACAGGCTACCTTTTCAAAACAATTATGGTCCAGTGTGGTTACAAATTAAAAATAAAAATGGAAGTTTGGGAAAAGTTGGATTTGACTTTAATGGGAAGAATTTCCCTGATTAAAATGAGTATCTTGTCTAAGATTTTATTTTTATTCCAAATGATCCCAATTTTAATTCCACCAAAATGGATTAAAGAATGTAATAAAGATTTAAATAAACTATTATGGTTAGGGAAACAAAACAAGAATTAAATTTAAGCTGCTGATGGATATAAGAAGCAGAGGAGGAATGGGTATTCCAGATTTGAGGCTTTATTATGAAGCAAGTTGTGGATAAAACTGTGGTTTACCTTAGATAATCCAGGACTCCTCTTATTGAAGGGTCATGAACTTCATTTTGGTTGGCAGTCTTTTCTTTGGTACCAAAAAGTGAAAGTCCAAAAACAGTTTAATAATCATTCTATCCAAAAACCTCTCTACAGAATATGGCTTAAATATAAAAGATATCTTTTTGCAAAATTACCAAGCAGTGTTTCCCCAGGAGAAGCTTTATCAATTAAGAATTTAAGAAATTAATCAGTCTGGCTTACTTATAAGGACTTGATCTCAGGTACTAAAGAAAATATTAATTTAAAGGATAGCCTGCAGTTAAAGCAGGAAGGCAAAAATATGCAATGGTTTCCATTCCTTCAAATAAAGGAGAGATTTAAGAAAATTATGGTAGAAGGTGGTATTGAACTAACAAAATCCAACTTTGAATTGATTTTGGATAAAGGGAATATACATTTGTTATCTAGAATATATCAGTTTTTACTCAGGATGGAAACAGAAGCAAAGGTGATCAAAGAATATATGGTAAATTGAGCCATTGATATAGGTTGTAATATTGAATATGAAGAATGGGAAGCATCATGGTATAGAGCAGCAAAATTCTCAAGATCCTATAGTTTGCAAGAAAATGCCCTAAAGATAATGTTAAGGTGGTATCTTTCCCCTGCAAAAATTGCTAAAATGGTTCGATGAGCTTCCAACAAATGTTGGAAGTGTCAAAAGAAGAAGGGTTCTTTTTTTTCATCAATGGTGGGGGTGCAAAAAGGCAAAGAAATTTTGGGGTATGATTCAATCAAAAATTCAAAGGATTCTTAAAAAGGAAATAAAGATGTTGCCTGAATTTTTTTTGCTAGGTATTTATGAGAATACCAATATCTCAAATGAAAATGGTAGAATAAAAAGGCTACTATGGCATATGTCTACCACAGTAAGAATTGTTTATGCTAGGTACTGGAGAAAAGAGGTGATCTCATCTGAGGCAGAATGGGTAGGAAAGTTATTACAGATAGCCAAAATGGATAAACTTACTTACCTTTTAGAGAACAAAATGGATAAATCTTTCTTAGATTCATGGGATCCCCTGTGGTCTTATGTACAGGAGTGGAAAGATCAAGATAATTCGACCTAACAAGTGGTACAAGGAGCTTGAATGAGAGGAAAGCTTGGAGATGAGGGCATAAAAATGCAGATTTAAATAATAGATGTTGATAGATAATATATTTAGGAGAAAAAGTGCAGGGGAGGATATATACTTACCTATTTTGGTTAGAGTTCACAATAATGGGTGATTTAAAAAGTGATTATAGTATAAGAGTGTAAATGCTGCTATAAATTAATACAATGCTATAAGTTAATATAATGCAATCATTTCCTTAGACATTTATGAAAATGAAATGAAATAAGAAATGTATCTTATGTATTAGAGAAGTATGGTTTCGCAAAAATACACAATGAAAGATATGTAAGTATAGAGTCGCAAGGGTCGAAAAACATAGTTATAATAAACTGGGATTTGATGGATGGGGAACTCTAATTTTAAGGTTGTAAAATAGGAGGTATAATGAATTAAGGATGTATGATGGAATTTTGATACAATCCTCTGAAATGGAATAATATGGAAATAGTTAATGTTTAAAAATTTTGTTGTTGATATTGTTAATTAAAAATATATTGGGGAAAAAACAGAGATGTCTTTTTGCCTCTTTTCATCACCCCAAATTCTAGAGGCTCATGAGTCAACCTCTCTGATGGATGATGTTATGGCATTTGTGGAACAGATAGTTTGTACGGACAATGCTTGGGATCTCAAAATTAACCATTCAGAGGATGAGTTGATGCACTCTGTCAACAGCTAGATCCAGGCAAGAGTTCTGACTCCTTCTATTCTTCTCTTGCCTTTGATTCTTCGAATTTCCCAGTACTCTTACTCCTTCTACAATTCCTTCTACTTCCATGAAAATAGACTCCCTTTACTTGATTGTTGAACCAGATGCTGACTGGCTTTCTCACCATCCAAAGCCTAACTCCATTTCTGATGAGGCTTCTCAGTCCAAGTCTTCCCAGAAAATTCATACCACACCTGCAGACCACAAAGGCAAGAAATTGGGACTCTATATCCAAGTAATTCTAAGCATTTGTTGCATTCAGGATTCTAATTGCGAGTTACTCGGTCTGTATGTCTGTGTACCAACAACACCTATCAACTCCGCTTGTCACTTCAAAGATAGTGCAGTCAAAACTCTAGCTGGTTCCATTGCCCTTCAATGTTATGCTTGGCTACAGTCCTCAGACTTGTCTTCTCAAGCTAGGGCAATGATTGAGGACATGCCTTTTGATGAAGGACTCTTCCATAAGGAAACCGATGGGAAGCTTGAACTCACACAAAAGATGCGATTCACAGCCTGTAAATTTGACTTTGCCACCCAGCCTCACTTCCCTTCAAAGTCTTGGTATGGCTGGCCCCAGTCCTCCTCAGGTCAACATACTTACAGTGCTTCTCAATACCGTTGCTCAAAACCTGACCAGCAGAACCCTCCATTCCCTCCATGAAAATATAACTCTCAGTACTAACATAAATTTTAAAAGAAACTGGCAGATGCCAGAAAGTGTTGGCTTTGACTCTTTCCTGGGCCTTCCTCCTCTTCCATCCAATATTTTCTTTGGTGACAAACTCTCTTGCTTCCTCCCTGCTTGGCAAGCTACTGCCCAAAACCTTTGCCCAACTGCTCTAGAATGTCCCGAATGCTATTATGGACAAAGTCAGAGAAATAATGAGACCACACAACATATGGGGTAAATAAAATGATCTTTATTGTTAACCCTACCTATTTATTTTCCCATTAAATCTTCAGCAGGGGGAGGCAACCTAGTGTGGGAGCAGCTGAGGCGGATCGTCCCTCCTGGACTTATGCCTCCAGCTTCCCCGGGCGAACACCTGAGCTCTTTTGAGCCACCCCAGGCCTGGGGTTGCTCTCAAGCCAGCTTGTGTGTGGAAGGTCAACCCGAAAGTCCCTCACCCAATGTGTACGTATTAAGGTGAGGGGGGTATCCTTCAGGCCAACCCCAAGGTATGTTTCCTTCTTTTCTCCCAGGTCGTATGGCCTAAGGAGATTGTCCCAGATACCATCCCTTCACCGAAATCGGTGCCATAGGTGCCCACCGTAATCTATGCCTCCCCCTTCCCATTGCCTGGGAAAATTTACCTATTTATACACCACCCTAGCCAATTCTCCCATTTGCCACCTTCCTAGTATGGGGTAGGCAAAAAAAAAAAAACCGAGAAAAGGGGGGGAATTCCTACCCGGCTCCGAACCAACCATCATCACACTATTCCAGCAGCAGGAGGGTGGGTTGCCTGAAGCAGAAAGAGGGCGAGGCAAGGGCAGGAAGCTCTTTTGTTTTCCTTAGGCCCTGCCCCTTCCCTCCCATCACTGGCGTGCACCACAACATTCCAGTGTGGTCCTCCCTGCCATAAATGTGTTCCCTTCTGGTTTATTACCTGCCGGGGAACCCTGTTCTGTGCATGTGCACAGTTACCCCCAATTGTGTGATTTCACAGATAACCACTTGAAGAACTACAGTTACAGGTAAGCAACCTGTCCATCTGTCTTTCCAGGACTCAGGAACTCCTCATTCAATAAGGTTTATATTTCAAAAAGAAATGGGAAAAGTCCTTGTTGGTGGGAACAGTTCAGCTAGAAGAAATGCATAAGCATATGGATAGCTTCACAGTAATCCAGAAGCATGCTGAATTGGATGCTCTGGAAACAAACAAAATCCAAGCTTCTTTCTTTTTCAAAATCAGCTCCACCATCAGTTTGGAAATAAAGGCTGAGTTCCTATGCCATGGGCAGCAATACATTACTTTGCAATGTTGGAGGTTGACACAGTATGCAACCATGTTAGGGAATTGTGATAATGCTCAATCAGGCACCATAAAAGTTGTTGCATTGCACAATGGAGGGCGTTCCCACTGCACGACAGGGCACCATGAAAGGTGGAGAGAGTTTTTCAGATGAACGTAAGACACCCATGAGTTTCCACTACTGTCTATTCTGGATTAGCAGTGCCCCACTGTCCTGTTGAGGGGCCTTGCTCCCCCTTATTGCACTGTCATTACATATGGGTACCCTGTGCTGCAAAGTGCCATACCATTATGCATCATAATCATTGTGCAATGCCCATAGTGCTTTCTTTGATTGTGCAATAGTCCCATTGGTGCAGCTACAAAGAACATGTCTACTTGGAAATGCAACTGCCACAGAATTCTAAACTGCATAATTGTAGGTTGGTTTACAACATCATAAATTCTCAACAGGATATCATCTGTTGGGTTTGAGTGGTTAGCCCGAACAAAAATAGTATATGTGTGTGGGGGGGTATTTGTGCAGAAACAGGAAAAAGACAAGAAGAGCCTAAAAGGATATCTGAAAGAGAACTGTATGCCTACAATAATTCAAGTCTGGCTACAATGGGGGATTTTTTTTAGACTCAATTTACCTTAAAGAAGTTAATACTCCTACACTGAATAGCCCAGTCTATTCCCATTGAGGTGAAGGAGCTAGAGGGAGTGATTAACCCTCTTAAGTGTAGACCCTCCTAACCTGCACAGCTTTGTGGCCAATTTTGTAAGGTCTCTAGAGAAGTTCTTGCCTGTCATTTATTAAAGCTTTATAAAAGAATCGCTATGGGTGGTAAGATCCCGGAGAACATGTAGCAGAGAAAGCTAAAATTACCATCTCTTGAGACTCATGTTGCCCTATTGCCCTTCTAAACAAACCTCTACATCTGTCCTAGCTAAAAGTATACATTCATTTATTATTCAGTATATCAGTTCCAAAACAGATAGGTTTTATGCCTGGTAGGCAAATTTGGCAGATTTAAGTTCTAGGGTCTTAAATGTTTTCCAAAATAGCAAAGTCCACAAGTTTCTGATTTTATTGCCTCAACACACAGTGTTTTGTTTTGTTTTTACTATCCCCATCACCTCAGAACACTCAGGATGTTGACATGAAAACTGATGGACATACTTGACTTATACTGTATGACTTGTGTAATAAACAGATCCCATTGATGTGCCTGCATCAGAACACTTACATTGAATTTAAAGATAGCAACAACACTGAGCTTTTCTCAGTGAAATTTACCTATTTACTGTTCATTCACAAAACGCATTTCATCCAACCATTGACATCTCTCTTCTCCTTAACTAAAACTAAGCCAACTCCTCTCTAAAAACTATATATTTTTTTTATAATGGGAAAACCATGCAGTATTGCAATGGCTTCTCTAAAATAAAAAAATAATGAAGTTACCAAGACAACATGTATATTTTCTGCCTTTATTTGTTTTATTTTCCCCCAGAATTAAAATAACAACATGCCAAATTTAATCATTATGTTTTCAAATACCTTATAAATAATTGGTGAGATCTACATCACTGATAAATATATTTCCCTGACCCAACACAATGAGGGGTCGTGACAAGGATCCTGCTTCTGATTGTCGAACTTGAGATTGCTGGCAGAAGGTGTGACTGCTGAGGCAGATTTTGGGAGGGCATTTGGAGTCATGGTAATAGTGCCACAATGATAAACATGAACATCAAGTCTAGCTTACGCATTTGTATTCGCTCAACAAGATTCCAGCCTACATATCTACAGTAAGCTCTCCATATCCACGGATTCTGTAGGAAGGTAATGAGTCTAAAAATAGAATTGCATTGAAAAATTCCAGGATCTAGTCCTTTAAAAACAACAAGAAGTATTTCCTTTTAAAAGGAGTTTAAAAAAATTCATTCAGTCACTTTGACTTCACGCTTTATGCAGAGTGCGATTAAGAAGCAGACTTAAGCTCAATTATCATTTAAAAGTGTATTCAGAGATCTGGGATCCCCCAGTTAAATTAGACTCATTACAAAACAAAGGAGTCAGTTTAAAATGCAAAACAAAGTTTACTGAAGGTATATCAGTCTCAATCTACATACTAAAACAAACATAAGAAAAAGTCCTTAACTGACTAAGAATGGGTAAGAGAGACTCACCAGCCGTGGGCTGGGTTCCGATGCATCATGGTATGGTTACAGGAAAGCTTAAGATGCCTCCATTCTCATGGAGAGTCAGATTCAGAAAAAGCAAGTTACACAAAAGCAATAAAATTCAAATTAGGTCATGTGTCCAATCACTCAGCACTTCCAGTTGGCTAGAAGTGCTCAGTGAAGTAAGAGAAGGGAATTTTGGGAGAACAAAATGCATGCAGGGAAAAAACCCTAGACTTACCTAAGATTGTGAATGAGGTACACAAGATTGCTTTTACATTACAATGATTATTTCCCCACATACAACAGATTCTTTATCCACAGACTCAACCAACCACAGCTTCAAAATATTTTTTAAAAAATCAAAAAAGGAAACTTTACTGGTCATCTTTTTATACAAGTGATAGCATTTTACTATGCCATTGCATATAATGAGACTTGAACATCCACACATTTTGGTATCCATGGGGAATCCTGGAACCAAACCCCAACCCCAGCAGACACCACATATCTATACATCCATCCATCTATTTGAAATGCCTATACTCTATTTCTACAATATACGAATATCTGCTATGACAAAAATCCAAATGATTATTTGGGGGTCCATCTTCACAATTAAAAAGGAGTACTAAATTGCTATGAAATTGTGTTCCCTCTCATCATACAAAAACGACTTCTCTACAAGTGAAACTGACCACATTCTATTAGGATATCCATGAGATGAGAATCCTTGAGCATTTTCCTAAGTTCTGGGAATTTCAGCTCTTGTAGTCCTTACAAGTATTGACAACAGTTCTTTATAGCCTTTGTAGTACATGGCAAGGATGGAAAGAATATTCAAGACTATTATTAACTCATCAAAATTTGTGTTTTTCAAGTACTGGGAAACCCAGTTGAGGAAAAACCTGGATTAACGTGAATCTTTGAAGTTTCAGAAGTATTCTACACAAAATTCATGTGTGGATTTTTATTTTATTTTTTGTATGCAGAAGAAACATTTTCTGTACAAGAAAAGAATTTGTGTATGAGTTCTGATTTTATCAGCTCCATCTTATAACACTTCTTCCCAAATTTTCCAAATATAGAAAACATTGTGAGGTGAGTATTGTTAGGAGGTATAATTTTGAGACTGGCAACTTTAGTATGAAGTGCATGGTTTTCTCAGGGCTTCTCCCTCTTTTACAAACTTTTGGACAGCAGTGTTGAAATAATCTACAGGACTGTTTCAGCATTCAGTGATCTTTCTCCAAATAGCAGAACTGTTAGAACAGTTTTGTGAAGCACTGGGTGCTTGTTTTTAAAAAGATATATTCTAAAGTCTTTGTATCTCAGCACTATATTCCACATCCATCACCCACCTCTTAGAGATGGCCTCTGCCCAGTTGAAATTTGACTGTGTGTATGTGTATTTGTCTGTCAACTTATGGTGACCCCATGAATTTCATAGGGTTTTCCGCTGTCCAAAAAACCTACCATCCTGTTTTGTTTTATTTTGGGGGGCTTTTTTTTTTTTTTTTTTTGCCAAGTGTGATACTAAATGCCTTGCTGCCCTAGCACTCTTAAAAAAAAAAAAAAAACACCAGCGGAGAGAAGTGGCAAAGACTCCCCTCCCACAAAGTCTGCTAAATCTGTCTTTCTGGAATGTTGTTGTTTCCTTGACTGAGACAGACTCCAAATTGCAATCATTTTAATATTTTTCATGAAAGGGTAAGTACTTTGGATATTGCTGAACTTTAAGAGTTGCTCTAGCACAAACCTCTCTACAACCTAGAATCATAGAATCATAGAATTGTAAAGTTGGAAGAGACCACAAGGGCCATCCAGTCCAGCCTCCTGCCATGCAGGAAATCATGATCAAAGCATCCCTGACAGATGGCCGTCCAACCTCTGTTTAAAGACCTCCAAGGAAGGAGACCTTACCACGCTCCAAGGGGGTGTGTTCCACTGCCGAACAGCTCTTACTGTCACAAAGTTTCTCTTAATGTTGACATTATAACAAGATACATGAATTCCTTTCAAGGACAAACTGTCCCTGAAAATTTCATCCCATTCTGTCAAGAGATAAACAAGTTCCTTTAAAAAAAAATCAGAATTTTTACACCTACTTGTTTGTAGTTTGGTAGGTTCAACCAATATTTAGTTGAAAATTTCCTTGTAATTTGTTTGGGACCTTCTTCTGAAGTAGCAGAAAACAAATTTCCCCTATCTATTCCCGGACAACTTCAACCATTCCTCAGAGGAGTTGATTCCCAAATCTTTTACTATCTTTGTTAACCTCCTTTGGATGTATTCCAGCTTGTCAATATCTTTGATAGTGTAGTATGTGGGGAAATAATTATTGTAATTATTGTGTACAATCTTGTGTACTCCATTCACGTGCTAAGATAAGTCTAGGAATTTTTCCCTGCATGCTTCTGTTCTCCCAATTTCCCTTTCTCTTATTACACTAGGCAATTCCAGCAAACTGGAGAGATAGGTCATTCAACACATGACCTAATTTAAATATTATTGCTCTTTGTGTAAGTCTCTTTTGAGTTAGAAACTCCATGCGGCTATAGCCATGCTATGAAGCCATGCTATGATGCTATGCCATGATGTTCACCATGCAGCCTCACCGCTAAAGGCTGGGTGAGTCATTCTACCCTAAATTCTCCTAGTTAGTTAGCTACCTTTTTAAAGTTTGTTTTAGTATGTAGATTATGATTGATATACCTTCAGTAAACTTTTCATATGCATTTTTTAAACTGACTCCTTTGTTTTTGTAATGAGTCTAATTTATTGGGTGATCAGACCACAGAACACACTTTTAAATGTTAATTGAGCTTGTCTCAGCATTCTTAAGTGTCACTCTGCATGAATTTGAAAGTAAAAGGATTTTTATTTTTTAAAGAAGATATTTTTTATTTCTTTTTAAAAAGGGCTAGATTCCTGGAATTTTTTAAATACATTTTTATTTTTAGACTCATACCTCCTACAGATAGACTATGGTGTTCAGAATGATAGAGTACTCCAGGAGAGATCTGATCAGAGCAGAATAGAGTGGTACCATTATTTCCCTTGATCTGATACTAAACTTTTTTTAATGCAGCCTAGAAATTGCATTAGCCTTTTTTTGCCATTTCATCACATTGCTGACTCTTGTTTAGCTTGTGGCCAGTTTAAGACCCCTAGGTCCTTTTCATATGTATTATTGCCAAGCTTGGTGTCATCCATTCTGCTTTTGTGCATCTGCTTGTTCCTGTCAAAATATAAAACTGCATTTATCCCTATTCAAATTCACTTCTTCCATGCATCAAGGTTGTCTTGAATTTTGTTTTTACCCTCTGCAGTATTATCTGCACTCCCTAGTTTGATATCAACTGTAAATATTCTGAGAATTGCTCTAGGGCATCTTTACCCCCCACAATGGGATGGAGTCCTTCTTCTCTCCTTTCCCCATTTTGCTGGATACATTTGTATACTGGAGTGTGTTAACTTGCATTTTAACCTCCCAAGTGCCATTGATCTCAAACACTGATGATCTCTGTGTTTTACTCAGCTTTTACATCTTTGACAGTAGCTGGCCTATTGAACTTAATAGAACTTCTGGTTTTGGTTGTTATTTACCTTCAAGTCAACTCTGGCTTATGGTCACCCTTGTTTTCTTTTAGTATCAGTGAAATATTTGCACTTCTCCAAGACAAAGGTACTTCCCCATCCAATATTATATTTAGCAGTGGCCTCTTTAACTCTTTTTGAAATATCTTTTAATAGCTGTTGGGGAAGCCATCCGGGCCTGGGACTTTCTCATTTTTAAAGTTTTTTTATTGCACTTTCTACTTCTCTTATTATTAATTTATTTAAATCTTCCCTTTGAATTTTACTTATCTTTGGTAGATTTTGTTCATTAAGGTATTTTTCCATTCTTGCTTTTTTTTACCTTCTGTCAAAGGAGGTTCATGGAATAGGTTCTTATAATAATTTTGAAAACTGTTTCTTATCTTCTCTTGATTAGATATTATTTCTCCTTTCTCCTTTATTTTCAAGATCTGCTTCGTCCCTTGTTCTTTTCAAAGTTTGTAAGATAGCCATTTTCCTATTTTATTTCCATTTTCTTTGCTTCATGAATCTTACCTTTTTTCCTATTTCATAGGCAGTTTCTATTTCCATTTGATCTCATATTACTTTCTAATCTTTTATCAATTTGGTATTAGATGGATCTTTTTTGAGTTTGTTTTCCATATCTATTATCACATCCTGTAAGTTTTTCATTTTCTCCCATTTTCTTTTATTATTCTCCAAATTAATTTGCATTAATACCCCCCTCAAAACAGCTTTACTTGTGTCCCAGATATTATGGATTGTCACCTCTCCTTCTTTATTTTCTTTGAAGTAATTTTTCAAGGAGGTTCTTACTCTGTCTTGTACTTTTTGATCTAGTATTAAAGTTTCTCTTAATCTCCAGCTATACTCTTTTTTAATATCATTAATCATCAACTTTATCAAATTATGGTCAGATATTGTTCTTGGTAAAATCTCCATACTCTTGACATTTTTTACCATATTTGTTGACACCAAGAACAGATCTATATGAGAAAATGATTTATGACTGTCTGAATAATAGGTATAGTCTTTCGTTTTTCCACACAAATGCCTCCAAACCTCAACTCAGGAAAGGTTTGCCATTAAATTTGTAAAGGATTTAGGAAGGTTTCCTTGTTTCTCCTTGATTTTCTTTCTTTTCCCTTACACGCCATTCCAGTCTCCTACAGCTATCAAACTGTCATGATCCACATTCAGTGATATCCTCATTAAGTCTTTATAAAACTTGTCCTTATTCTTTGATGGGGCATATACCCCTAGTAGCAGGGTTCTGTTTCCCAATATCGTAGTTTCTACCCCAATATATCGTCCATTGGGGTCTCTTATTATTTCTTTTGATGGTAATCTTCTATTAACATACATTACAATTCCCTTTTTCTTTTTTTCTCCTGAGTTTATAAATTCTTGACCTAATTTCCTATTTTTCAAGAGACTTTGATCTTTTCCCTTTATATGTGTTTCTTGAATACAGATTATATCAGCATTCATTTTTTTCTAGATGGTGGAATATTTCTTTTATGGGGGGAGTTCCTCTCTCTGTCATTCCATGATATAATTTTTAAATTCATCTTCTCTTATTTATTTATGTTACCTTATTTATTTAGTTTTTATTACTTTATTTTAAGCTGTAATTCTATCTTCCTTCTTTCAATTTTATTAATCTTTATCAGTTTGTTTTATCTTTATTTTTTTCCTTTACTAGTACCAGCTTCTTCTTCTTCCTCTTCTTCTTCTTCCACATCTAAATCTTCTGACTCACCTCCTTCTTCCTCTTCCCTCTCTTCTAGGTCTATGTCATCTTCTTCTTCACTTGTGTTTTCTTCTTCCTCCTCCTCCACTTAACCTTTATTTCCTCTCATATTTCAATTTCATCTTCCTGTTCTTTTGACCATTGCTTCGAATGTTTTCTTGTAGATTGGAAGCCCTCTGTATCCTTCTTTCCCTCTCTTTTAGATCCATTAAATTCTTTTTTTTTAATTTAACCAATAATTCCTTTTCTTTTTAAAAGTATTCAATCTATACCTTCTTTGAGAATATGTGAAGGATACTCCTTCTACTTTTTCCCACCTGTATTGTATACCTTTTTTCTGTAATTTGGATGTAATGAATTTGTAAACCTCAGGTTCAAAAGGAAAGTACACCTTGGGGCATTCATACCACCAGACCAACTTAAAAATTTAACTGTCTGAGTAAAGTATTTGTGTAAGCAGCACTACTGTTCAAGCTAATTCTACCAATTTCTACAATTTTCCCCTACTGGGAATTTACACTGTTTCCCAAGGAAAACTGCTCAGGTTTTGGTGGAGTGTGAAAAAAAATCCCTAATTTTCCTGGCATGCACAGTGAGAATAAAATTAGTTGCCTTAAGGTTGTGCCTTACCAGACTACCATCTGCAGGAACATTAATCTGCTTGCGAAGAATTCTCAATTATTATAGACAGAAGCCCTGAGATTATGGCCTAAATCTATAGTCAGTACTAACTAGTGTAGTCCCATTGAATCAATCTGATTTCCTTATGTGTTGATTCACTGTGCAACAAATGAATAAATGAGTCTGTTCTGTTTGAACTAACCAACAGGATTCTAGTCTATAAACTCCTTTAGTTCCTACCCTTCAGTGCATTTCATCTAATCCTGAATTTGATTTTTAAATAGATTTTATTGATAAATTCAATAATGTATTAAAACTTTACATAGTTAGTTTTGAGGAACAATGTAATTACAATAAACAACGTAAAACAATATGAGCAGGATGTGATTCATTATTTACCTGAAGAGAACATTAATTGCCTTGGTCATTGACATCTGTTCTTGTCCCTGATGGGGCCTCTAGTATATCCTTCCAGACGTTTTGTTGATATGGAGGAGGGCACAGTTGGGACATGTCATTATTAATAAAGTCTATTAATGGATACCAAATTTCAGCAAACAATTGTTTTCCTTTATAACGATTAGTGCATCTGATGCAGTCTGATAGTTTCTCCATGAACCATAAGTCCCATAGTTTTGCCCACCAATTGTCCACTGTGATGTTCCCCATCTTCCAATGTCAGGCAATTTCAAGTCTTGCTACTGCTATCAAAAATGTTATGAGTTTTTTGTATTTTAAAGATATCAGATGTTCTTTACCTGTCTTGAGTTCTAGCCTCTTCTCTGCATCATTGATTTTGTTCTTGCCAGAATGAATATTATTTTCCTTTTGAGAGAAAGCTGAGAAAAAGCTGGAGCTGAGCAATTTGGCCTTCACATTAGCATTCCAACATTCTCTCCAAACAATAGATTTACTGTCTTCTTGCTCTTCCTTTTTCTTCAAACATAGTCAACCCTATTTATAATGTCTAATCTCTCTCTGAAGCCTGAGGTCATATAAAGCTTTAGTACCCACCTACTCTCCTTTCTACCTATATTGGCAATCCATTTGTACGTTTTCTTGGTGATTTTCCCTCTCCTTCCATTTTCTATAAAGTTTTGACATATATTGATCTTTCTCAATCTCAGCTCATCTGACAGCTTCTTAGGCAGCCATTCTAGTTTCTTAAGATGCCTCCCACTTTTTCTTTCTTTCTGGAATTCTCTGGAATTGTGTCTTCAGTATCTCACATTTAAAATCAAAAAGATACCTTGTATTTGAGTATTTATCTCCATGGAATCCTACATAGTATTTCCTTTAAAAGGAGGAAGTGAGAGGAAGGGGGGGGGAAAGGAATATGGCAGCTCCTTTAAGACTAACTGGTTTTTATTTTAGCCTGATCTTTAATGGATGCAAACCCACTTCTTCAGATGCAGTACAGAGTTATATTAAAGCCTCAGGTATAAAGCCTATTTATGCAGTTGTGAGAGTTAAATAGAATGCCACAAGATCCAGAAAGATGCAAATCATATCCTTTGCCATAAATTTTCAAAGGGCTGGCTGAGGTGGTACAGGCCTTTCAGATCTTTACAGTGTTTAGTTTGTGTTGATATGTGAAAATAATAAATCTGAGTAGCAAATGTTAGTTTACCATGGTTCCAAACTCTCTCTAGGAAGATTTCTTTTCTTAAATGTGCAGTAGCAAGGACTCTTGTGTTAATATATGTAGTATGTCATGAAGCCATTGTCTTTGTTCATACCTCTGCTAACAGATTGGATTTTGTGAATATAATTCAATTCAGTTATTTCTCTTTCTACTCGTCTTTTGTAATTTCCTTGTTCAAGGTCCATGACCTGTAAATCCCTTACTGTATGGCCAGGAAAATTGAAATGTCCTGCAAATGGTTTTGGGGTATTGCCATTTCTAATGTCAGATTTGTGTCCATTAATCCTCTTGTATAAAGATTGTTCTGTTTGTTCAGTGTAAAGTGCAGAGGGATGTTGGTGGCATATGATTGCATATATCACTTTGGAGGAAGAGCAAGTAAATACACCCTTGATGTTGTGGATAATGTTATTGGTCCCTATAATATTGCTCCCAGAGTACATATGGGGACAGAGATGGCATCTGGGTTTGTGGCCTGTATGATCTTGTCCCTGTTATATATGTTAAGCTTACCAAAATCAGCTTTTTAAAAATCCAGCATGAGTATCTTATTACACTCAGCTTTCTCTTTGCTCAATATAATGAATCTCAAGAGGTTATAGTCATTACCACCCACTACTTCTCCCTCATCAACCAGATTTTCCCTGTTACTATCATGTCCAGAATAGCTGCTCCTTGTCACTCTTCTGCAAACTTCTAAAAGAGGATATTGTCAGCAAGGCATGTGAGGAATCAATCAATCAATCAATCAATGGTATTTCTGTACCACTTCCCAGTCCACAAGGGCTCCTGAGGTGAGGAACAAATAAAACCCAATTAAAACAATGCAGAGATAAAAACTTATTAAGACTGACATCCCTGGAAGATTTTGACTTCCAACAGATATCAGAGTAGTTGAAGCCTCTAGTTACTATTATATATCTTCTTTTTGAATATTTCATCATCTGATCTGGAAAGGCATTATCCAAGTCTTCTGTTTGGCTTGGCAATGGTTTAACTATTGTTTTTTCTCCTCTGCTTTTTACCCAAAGGCTCTCAACTGGCCCTCATGCCCTTATCTATGGATCTCCTTGTTAAGGTTGTAAGTCTGAATATGGAACAGGGCTCCTGTTAAGTTGCAAGGCTGAACAGATTAGGGTTCTAAGGCTGAATACAAGACAGGGCTCCTGCATCTTGAATAGTTAACAGGTCCTAGAGCACAACATTACAGAATAAAGCTTCACCAGGAGGAATTACCTTATGTCTGCTCCATGCCCCCAATCTACCTTTTTAGCTACTGCAACTCCCCCAACACAGCAATTTCCTGACCAGTGAAGAGTAGATGGTGGTTGTGGAGAAACATAAAACTATGTTCCTACCATCTTGGGCAGTAGTATCAGGTAAAGGTGTGTTTGGGGATGAGAGAGGAGATGTTGCATAGTTCTAAAATGGCACAGCTGCATACCTGAAATGACGGTGCCCATACTCAGAATGGCTGCTCCCGTTGATCTCCCACTGTACCTATTAAATCACATTTGTTTTCCTATGCTCTAATTTATCATGTTTATTTCTCATGCTTCACTCCCTCTAGTCATTTCATTATTTTTTCTTGCACATCAATAGGTTCCCACACCTATTTTCCATGTTCCTAGGACAAGAACTTGGGACAGAAATATATGTAAGAAAAAGCAATTTTCCAGAAAATAGTGAGGAAGGCTAGGAGGTGATGTTCAATAGCATCTTGAGGGCCACATGATTCCATCCAGGACCTGATGTATACCATTAAAAGTTTCATCCTCAGGACTTGGTGTCACACAGTGTTCTGGGACATTGTTTCCCTCCCCTGAAGGATTCAGTTTAAACCCCTCCTTTTATTGGATGTCATGCAAACCATATTTTTTCTATATTTGTGAGTTTACATTAGTCAGTCAGCTGTACTCCTGTAAATGAAAACTCCTTCTCATGTCATTTCCCTCACATTAATTCAGAATAATTGTGACAACCATTACCATGACTCTGTTGATACTGGCACTGTTGATACTTTCTGGACTAAAAATATTGAGATAAATAGTCTCAACTGTTCATGGGAAACTTCAGTGCCACTATCTACATTTCTAATGGCAAATTGTCTACTCTTTAAATCACCTCTTTAAAGCAAATATGGAATTATACAGATAACAGTGACCATTTGTCATTGTAAAGGTCTGATTAGATCAGAGATATACAGTGAAATGTCCAACTTTTCAGTAGCAATTCACTAGAGAGCAAGTGCTTAATAGAACTTTTAACACTTCATTTTTCCTTCTTCTATTTTCTTATTTTGCTTTTGTCAGACAATTGGTATTCTATTTGATATTCAGAGAAGCAGTGCCTTATACAAACAGTTATCAGAGAAATGACGTGCTATTGTTTTCTGGGCTAGGTTGCCCATTCCCACCCCCTTAAATGGTCAGAACTTTGCACTAGAGTGGTCATTTCAAAAAGTAAGTTTTGTACAATAATACAGGACTTTTTAATAGTGTTCTTCTTCATGTTTGTATAAGAAGATGTTTCCTGTTTTCTCCCTGATCTGGTCTGCATCCACAAAGCTAACACAAATGGTGAATCAATAATGACAGCTTATCTGGGGAACCAACAGCCATTCAGATACTGTTGGATCTGCTATAATTTTCAGCCAGCCTGGCCAATGCTGACGATTCATGGGGGGGATTATATTAACATCTGGAGGACCACATGTTCTCCAGATTTGGTCCATAAGATTGTGCTGTTTTGCTTCCTCCTAGGAAATGCAAAAATAGTGGTTGCCAAGCATTCAATAGGTGAACATAGGTTGTGTTTGGCAATCGGTGTGTGTGTGAAAAAGTTGTTCAGCTCTTCCTTAGTTAGTGTTGCCTCATGTTGTTGCTTATGGCAAATGTAAGACAGGGGTTTCTATGCATCTGAGAAATGTTGAGGGATGAGTGCTGAAAAAGTAGTATTTTAAAAGAGTACCAAGCCATCCTTTGCTTGTCATTGATTTAAGTTTACAGAAAAATCAGAGTAAAATTTTAAGACTTTTGTTCAGACAGGACACAAGGTGTTTCAAAACACACCAAAACCTTTCTGTAAGGGCTAGCATAGATCTTACTTTATTCATGTAATTAACAACTGAATGAGTGCCTTAAAAAAAAACCAGCAAGTGCAGTGTGTGGTGCCTTAAAAAAAAACCCAGCAAGTGCAGTGTGTGGTGGGAGGTAATCTGGAGAGGATTCATTGACAGGAGGAATGAACATTTCAATCATTTGGCTTCATTGAGCAATTGAATATGGATTGGGAAACCCTTTGTCCATTGGTTTCTTGCTTTGGTAGGAAAGCTGCCATTAGTTCCAATGGCTTTTTCCTCCAATGCAAATGGCAGGTGTGTAAGGGATAGAGCAATCCAGATTGGTAAAATAGAAGCAGGAAATAAGTTTTTGTGCCAACAAACATCTCCGCACAAAATAAAACCCTTAAATGCAAAAATTCTCACAGTGATCAACCATTTTACTCAACTGAGTGTTGAGAGACACTTTCTTGTTGAGGAGGGGTGAAAATTTTTGAATATTCTTGTGATAAAACAAGTGATAAAACCAACAAGTAGTTCAAGGTTTGGGAAATCCTGAAGAGAAGAATCCTGGAACCATAAGAATCTTTGCAGTTTAGGGCTTATTTTTCACAAAATTCACACTTGGTTGTTTTTTGCACGCACACACACACCCAGCATTTTCTGAAAACAGCATTTCATGCAAAAATTTCATTGCATAAATATTAATTCCTGTGCAGAAAATGCTGTTTTCTGCACAAGAAAATGGGGTTTATTCTGTGTAAAATTCAGTCATTTTGTTGATTTGCATAGAAAACAGCATTTTCTGCACAAAAAGCCAGAATTTTCTGTGAAGGAACTAATATTTCTGCATTGAAATATGATTTCCTATGCAGAAAATGTTGCTTTCTGTGCAAAACAACCATGTGCAATTTTTCCCAGTATAAGTCCCAACCTGCAAATAGCCTTTGAAAACTGCATGGTTTTTGCAGAATTTTTCACAGTGGGAAAAAATTGCTGAAATTACACATTGCTACCTTCAAGAAGAAACTCAGGGCCTGCCTAGGTGAGCTATATACCCCCATCTAGCCCCTGTCTGGGAGCCCTGCAGCCCAGACAATGCAGTTTTTGCCTCATTTTGCCCCCAGGAAGTCCTCACGACCCCCAGGGCAAAGACAGGGGGAAGACAGGAAGGCCTATTAAACTATTTTAAAAAAAAAAAAAACCCTGATAAAATCCACTTCAGCCAGCAACAAATGAATTGGGCACTGTTTGACTGCAGGAGCTAATTCGGGCATGCCCACCCATTGCTGCAGCTGCTGTGTGCCTTGCTTTTACATAGCCAGGAAGGAATCCTGCAGCACATGACCAAGGCTGGTCACATGCAGGGGGCTTTGCTCACATGCTGTGGGCTGGCTTCAGAGAGAGCAACACAAGCAGCAGTGATGGTGGCTGCAGAGACCAGCTGGCATGTCAGTCTGGACTCTGTCATGTTCTGTGAAGGTAATGGGGGAGCAATGGGCCAGATCAGCTGGCAAAATATGCTAGTGGGGAGCCAGCCTATGTAGATGAGCCTATGTAGATGAGCCCTTAGTGAGAAATTGCATCCCTAAACTAGAAACAGCTGTCCAGACCTTTGAGGCAGGATTTGTTTCTGAGGGTATTCCCTGGTGGATTCTCATCCAACTAGGTCAGATCCTACCTGGTTTTCAAAATTATATGAGATCTGTTCTGATAGTGGTATGGTAGTATCCAAAATCCAGATAAGCTCTCCCCCTCCCACAAATGAATTAAATCACTTCAGATCATATCCTGAGTGAATCAGTAAGGGGTGGCTCATTTTTTTATGCCAATCCACTCAAAATATTTCTCAGAGTAGGTACCTTTCATAAGTGAAAAAGAATGGCCAAGCCTGCATCTAGAGATTACATGGTGTCATAGAATGATTGCATTCCTTCAGTGAAGAACACATAGTTCAAGCATACATCAGAACTGGACTTCAGAGTTAATGCTGCTTTCCATTTTCTCCTCTATATTCAACAAGGTATGCTTTTATTATGGTGACAGTTATAAATTCTACAATAGGCAATGTGGAAACAACGACAAGTGTTTATATGAGACCACTTACATTGGCAGTATTTATTCCTAGCAAGGTCAAACAACTCCTTGAGTTGTATTCTGAACTGGCTAGTAATGAAATGCTGATGTATACTTTCATGGTAAAAGTTCTCTCAGTATCAAAGGATTCATGTTACCTCTAGCAGTGATGCATAATATATGATTGGGACAATTTCTGCAGAAGAAAAAGATCTCCCCACTTTACTATTCCAGAGCGACTGAAATGTAGTTTGTCCTTTGAGGTATTGCTGCATGGTTTATTATAGAGATGTGCTAGAGGAAAAGAAATGTCCATTGGGTTATCTCCTTTGTATAGCTGCTCAATAACTCTATGTTCACAGCAATGCTGGATACAGTTCCTGCATTATGAATTTTACTTGTCACTACAGGGATTTTTCCCCCAGTGGAGTGTATATAACAACAATTCCTGAAGCATCCTTTCATATAAAATTGTATTTTACACTTTGTACTATTGCTGTTAATTGGCTGTTTCCCAACTCTTAAGAGTCAAAAACACAATAAATCTATCTCACTTTTCTTATAAATTACACTTTACTGGAAGTCTGACCAGATCAAGGAATATAAATTCTAATTAAAAGGAGCTAGTGGAATGTTGTTCAAATAAACATTGTTTTTGTTCATTTTCAGGATATTGACATTTCTTCTTTAATTTTATTTTTTGCACACCCTACATGCTACACTTCTCATCTGGCTAATTGGACACATACATTAACCAAATGGAGTTTATAGAGGTTAAGGGGGAAAGCTGTTCATCAATTATAAAAGAACTATTTATGGTTGGCATACATTCCATGCAGTGATCAGTGTTTAAAATACTTTTTTTAAAAAAAGCAACAACATTAGGTTGTACTAATATTTAGTTCATTTAATGAATGCTGCTGACACAGTGAAGTGGTTTAGGCCTCAATCCAGTTGCTAGCCCGCACTAGAATAAATCCATTGAATCAATGAGTACTTGTCACTGTAAGTTCCATTGATTCAATGGGCCTACTAGACAGAAATAACAATTGGTTTCTGCCCTCAGATTGTGAACTGTGAGATACAAAGTTATTATTTGAAGTTGTACTTCTTTCATGAACTCACTAGGTGGTCTTAATGTAAGTACATAAAACTTTGATGAATCCAGGGGCCATTTTGATGATGCGTGCCTCGCACTGAGGGCCCACTGCAAGCTGCATCCCTCCCAAAACATTGGTTGGGAAAGGGCAGACATTAGTGGCCAGCAGTCCAGGAGCAAGATGTACACATACTTCCCAGCACCCCCACTGCCACACTGTCACTGCCTCTATTTTTTTAACATAATGGCTGAAACACTGCCATTGCATCCTGTCTCCTTCTCCATAGAGGGTACCAGTTGTTTGACTGGCTGTGTGTGTATTTAAAGAAGGGACTTGTTACTTTACTTTCTAGAATACCCTCCAGCTTGAGGCTAGAAATCACCTAAAAAAATCAGTGAATTCTGATGTTTCAATGTTGATGTTACAATATTGTGGATGATACAATAATGCTACTGTTATACACCTTCAAGTTGACTCCAAGTTCTGGCGAGCTTCAAGAGACACTATCATGGTGGTGTTTTTGTTTTTGTTTTTGTTTTGTTTTTGTTTTTTTGGTAAAATTTGTTTAGAGGGGTTTGTCATTGCCTTCTTCTGAGGCTGAGAAAGTGTAACTTCCCCCAAGGTCACCCAATAGGTTTCCATCAGTGATGAAAATTTATGCCTAAATAGTCTCATCTCTGAAGACATGGCAGGAAAATGTATCACATGACTTTCTTTCTGCTGTGTGAAGATCGAGTTTCAACTCTAAGGTAAAGTGATACATAGGTGACAGATTTCCACATAGAGCAAACACATGGTCAGATTTCTTTTAGGAACGTCACTTGCATGGTGTGTTATGTTATGGAGTGTTAGATGAGGGATGTGGTGGCATAATCTGATATTATATATTTTGATAGCACTGGGGGTGCCTGGGGATTCTGAGAGGCTTCCTCTCTCACTAACCAGTTCGCAAAATCAAAAGTGCAAGCTGTTTGGCTTGCAGTACACACTGCTGGTCTCCTCACAAGTAAATTGCATTAAGTGCAATGGATTAAATGGGAATAAGATTCCAGGAGTGCTATAATTCAAAGGGGATCTCAAGAAAAGCCCCACTTAACTGGCAGGGCTGCCCACTTCTGCTTTTTACAAAGTGTATTTATTTCTTTTGGTTACCTCAGTAAGCAATTTGGTGTCACACAACACAGGATATTCTGTTCAAAAGCTAGGAGTTGTATTCCAAAACAAAGGAAATGACCCTGTATGACAATATTTTGGCAAAGGTTTTTCAAAGCCAGCATGCTGGCCATAATGGGAATTAGAATCATAGAATCGTAGAGTAGGAAGAGACCTCAAGGGCCATCCAGTCCAGCCCCCTGCCATGCAGGAATACACAATCAAAGCATTCATGACAGATGGCCATCCAGCTTCTGCTTAAAAACCTCCAAAGAAGGAGACTCCACTACACTATGAGGCAGCGTAATGGGACATGTACTCCAAATATAATTCTTTTCCTGGGGCTGCAGGAAAAAGTGGGATTGAGTTGCTTGAGAAATTCATCCTCTAAATGAGAGACAATTCCCTCTTCTCACATTTTAAAAACCAGAAGTGGTGGGTTGGTCTAGATGACCCCTTGGGTTCAGTCTGAACTCATGTGATTCTAGCATTCTTTGCAATTGTTTTGCTTTCCACAGGGCTTAGTGAGAGGCAAGACAATGGGAGAAAAGGTAACATAATATTTGTATCACCTTGTATTTCTAGGATGATGGGCAATGTTGACAAATTTTACCAAAAAAAAACCCTGTGATAAGTTCTCCATTTATCAGAATAAGAATGTTTTTCACAGCAGATAGATAGATAGATAGATAGATAGATAGATATTGAAAAACAGCATTGTTCCTTATCTGTGACTCTTTGACTATGACTCTGGAGACCAGGGCTATCCCCACTTAGCCATGAAAACCCACTGGGTGAATTTGGGCATATCACATTCTCTCAGCATGAGAGGAGGACTAAGGCAAGCCCCCTCTAAACAAATATTGCCAAGAAATCCTATGATAGGTTCACCTTAAGGTCATCGTAAGTCAGAAATTACTTGAAAGCACATTATGACAACAACAACAACAACAACATCCCATTAAGCACTAATTGCAGCATTATTTGGCAGGGGTTAGATAGACTGGAGGAGAGTTGGCATCCCCCCCCCTCTGCTTCCACATTCGTAAAACTTTCAAATCTCTTCATGACTGCAAGAGATTTCTTTGTTGTCAGTGTAGAATATAGAGGGAACAGTACTAGCCTACCTTGCAAGGTCACATGAAGGCACACAACAACAACAAATCTTAATATTAATGTTGGTTGGATTTCAACACATAAGGAGCAACAGAAATGGAAAACTGGTCCTAGCTTGTCTTCATTGTATTCTGCTCATAAATTATACTAAGATGTCTTCCCCCTCCCCTGTGTGAAATTTTCTGTTTTAAGTTCGACATATTTGAATCCAGTCATTTTCAAAAAAATAAAAATAAACACGAAGATGGATCAAAGGTTACTCTTCTCTATGGAAATTTTCTTGGTGAAGCAGTGGGATAAAGATCTAGTTGATGTTTATATAAGAACAACACAGAGCACACCCCCTGGTGTTCAATGCTCAACTAGGACCCTTTCTAAATGGCAATTTATGTAAAGAACATAGGCAATAAAAACCCTGCACGTTGAAATTTATTTTGAAGTGTCCACCCCAACAATACATTTGCAAATCATGTATCTGGAAATTCTCACACCTGGTTGAAATGTGCCAAATTTCAGAGTTCCCAAACACATTCATTTAAGCTATAAACATGTTAATTATCACTTGTTTAATGAACAACATTGAACTTTCATCACATCCCTAGTTTCCACGGCCAGGTTGGGATTTGAACCGTGGCCTCTCAGAGTCTTAGTCCAACACTGGAACCACCGTGCCACACTTGTTTGATACAATAATATGTACTTAAAATGAAGACCATTTTTTAAATGGAATTACCTTATCCATAATGCTAAGGGCCAGTTCACAATGCTGGCCTGTTCTATGTAATTATGTATGTGAAACTTGTGAAACATGCTTTTTCCCTGCAGGCTTCTGTGTGGTCCTTTTGCAGCTTCAATAACAAATATGACCACCTGGACATTGTGTAAATGACTCAGAGCTTGTCTACATGTGGGGCGAAAACTCCAAGTGGAGTTCTGCCCACATGCCTCCACATTCACCCTGAAAGCCTGTACATTATTATTATCCACAGGTTTGTGGGATACCTTGTCTTCACTGCCACTACAGAGTTTTGTCTGCCACAGCCACCACCACCTCGGCCATAATTTAAAGCTCAGAAGGCAGTTCCCAGCCAAAGGAAGAAGTTTTCTCCCTTCCCCTGGTTCAGAAGTGCTGCCTCCTCTTGCTCTCCCACTCAACTGTTTCAGGAAGAGGTGCTTGAAGAAACACATAGACGTGCTTGAAGGAAGTGATGGGTGAGTGGAGAGCAGGCGAAGGCAGTGTTGCTAAGCCAGGGGAAGGGAGAAAACCTCTCCTTTCAGTCAGGAACTGTCTCCTGAGCTTGAAAACAGTCACAGTGTCACCAGTAGTGGTGGTAGCTGCAGCAGCAGATGAAAATACAGAGAAAACCCCAAATCATCAGAACTCCACATCTAGGTAAAATACCATGGAATATCTGGAGTCTGGGCCACATGACATGCGGCCTGATCACACCAGATTTGGGGGAAAGGTGGTACCTCGTGTGGCCTGATTGTCACAGATTGGGTGAATTCACAGAGCTTGTGTACGCTGTGGGGCTTTTACTAGTGTAGTGTAGACTCCCTAAGTTTATACATTTCTTCCTGTGTGCAAATGATGGGACACACAACAAGGGAGATTATCAGACACCACAAAAACCACGTCAGAAGAATGCAATGAAAACAGAAACGGGCAACATTACCAGACAATGATGTCCTTCAGTGTTCCCGGGGCATAATGCGGGCATGAATAAAGGCATCCCCTTTTTATCAGCAGCTTAGCCCCATCATTATAAAAGTGAAGCTTCATGAACAACAGCACTATGCCCCGGGAACAGTTGAGGACACAGGCATCTGATAACATTGCCCTTTCTGTTCTCATCGTATTCTTCTGATGCAGTTTGAGGTGCATTTTTTGCTGCATTTCCCAGCATCTGATAATCTCCAAAGAGAGGCTATTTCCTTTATCCCTTGCTTGTAACACTCATTGATTCACCTATGAGGACCGTACTGGAAACATGGATTTGATAAACTATGCTATGATCTAGGTGACTTTTGAGAACTGCATTAAAATTGCTAGAATACAACTGATTTTAGAAGTGCTGAAAACTGCTGCTATAGTATTTACATCAATGCGGTTAATCAAGGAAGCTGAAAATCCATCCAATCAGCTTGGTGCTGCTGCATTATGAACAGGTATTTTCTTTGCAACTTCTCAAGAGATGCCGCTGGACTGGAGAACAAAAATTATTTCCAGCTGCAGATTATCTATGCTATGGACCCTTGTGCAAAGATCAAGTTGGTTACTTTAATGAAAAAGATCATAAATCAAAGGCCATTGAAGAACCAAAAGTGAAGGGACTCTTTCATCAGTTACTAATAAGTACTGTAGGTCTCCAAAGTATAATTGTAGTGTTTGCAAAAACTGGAGTTGTTTCAGAATATTTCCTCTTGAGAAATGCATTGATAGAGCTCAAAGGCCTTTGATTGTTTTGTCCAAGAAAGGAGGCATCAACAGCAGTTGATCCATCTGAACTCAATTGTTCAGTCTCTTTTTCACCATTTTCAGGCACTTTTGTTTATTTAGATAGACTTTTCTTCAGGCAGACATCACCTCAGCACAAGCTGGGATGATGTTCTTTCACCTGTCATTTTGCTGGACCATGTGAACACAGTGTTAGGGTGCCTTCTTGTTTCCTTCTGCTCTGCACTAGAAAGCTTTTACTGGGAAGGTTGCTATGTACTGTTTGAGGCACATGTATCTGAGATACTGTGTTCTTTCTAGATGTTTGACTCCATGTGTCCCTTGAAATCATACTCTTGATCATGGAAATCTTTGACTGTTGTCTTCCCTGTCAATGGGGCTATGAATCTGCTCAGAGCTTTAGTCTGAACTTTAGAAAAAAGGTATGCAAGTTGCTGAACTCTATCCTCAAAATACAGCCCACTCTGTGGATATCACCTTTAAAATTAAGACTAAAACCCAAGTTACATTTAACACCCCATTGGGATGGGAGTCACCAGCCACTGTTGCTCAGTTGGATTTTTAAAAGTCAAATGTGAATGACCATTGTCACCAAACGTTGCCACATTCAGATATTAATTGAGAATAGAAGCTCTAGCATAACTCCTGGAAGCATACTGTGTGTGTTTATATTTGTATGACTGAACACTGGACTTTTTCTGAAAGACTGTCTAAATAGGAAAGAAAAACAACCCTGATATATGTAATCCTTATTTCTTCCACTTTAATGCTTTTTATGAGTAAATCAATATCACTTTGTCCTTTTCTACTTTAGGGTTCACTAAAAGAAAATAAGATGTTCATGCAATTGAGCTCACCTGAAGTTAGTGTAATTTAGATAAAGGGCATTGCACCATGCTATATGAGAATTCTCTCTGTTTTGGAAGTCAGGATTATCTTTGATCAGTCAACACAAAGGTTTGTTTCACTTTCAGTAAGATGTCCATTATATACTGTATATTAAAATCTGGGCAAAAAAATGATGGCTACAGGATGCACATTTTAAATGCAAATAGAGTAAATCAGATTTTCATGTCATTGAATTATGATCTTGAATTGGGTCCTTTTGAAATTATAAGTGCTCACAGCAGGGACTTATGTTGTCCTTATCTTATTCTTCACACTACAGGAATATTTTAAAAAAATCTAATAAGGGTTTTTAGTGTTTAGTTGGACACAAAAATGTGTAGTTGGGAAAAATGCAAATGGAAAACTGATAATGTGCAGTTGAAAAAAATTTGGAAGGAGATGAGACACATTGGCCTGATTAAGTGTTTATTAAGCACTTGAATGACAAGGGTCTTGTCTACACCAACCAAGATAATCTGGGTGCATCCCACAGTATTCTGGCCCCAGAACTGTTGCAGATTTCCCCTCTTTCTGGTGCACTTCATGGTGACACCAGGTGGATATCTTCCCATGCATCCCTGCTGTGTTGTTTGGTGCCACTGCCACTGACATGGGTAATATCCTTTGAGGCCAGAAATAAGGCATTAATCACACAGATGGGCACCTTGTTGTGACCTCAGAGGACATGACTCACACCAGCAGCATTTGTGCTGGGCAACACAGTAGAGACATGTGTGAAAACATCAGCCTGGTGTTTACCACAGGTTTGGGGCTGAACTGGCTTGACATTTTGTAGACAGTTCACAGCAGAATAGAGAATTGAGTCCTGTGTTGTCTGAACTGATTACCATGGGGAAGGGGGGGGGGTTATTTGGCCAGCATACACAAGCCCAAGGATAGCCTGCACAGAAATTACCACTCATTTTAAAAACAGTGCCCAAACCATACTGAAACACCTTCCTTTCCACATTTACTGTTGTATGTTTCAAGAGGCTTCTGGGGTGATATTCACCTCTGAATCAAGGAGTGTGCCTCTTGATTTTCAGTAAAGTCACAAGTGGGGGAGGGTTAATTTTTGCTTCAACTTCAGCAAATTTGGTGGTAGCAGTGGGTTTGGGGAGGTTTGTTCCCAGGAATCAATAAAGTTGCCCGACTCTATATTCAGGACTCCATGTTCATTCAAGCATCAAAATGGCAGAAAACTGAAGCAGTTAAGTGCCACTCCCTGAGCAAGTGAATTGTTTAGCCACTATTAACACACACACACACACACACACCTGGAAATTGCAGCATTGGGGGGAGGTTATTTGATGGACTTGCATGAAAAGAGGCCCTTTAATTGGGTCATGGCACTTCATGCCATGACACAGGAGTTTGGGGTGGAGAGGAGACAATTTAAGTGAAGGTTGCCCCTTCCCTCCTCCTCCTCCTCAACAACAGAAGATTGTGTTGTGTATCCTTGGGCATCCTATATAATAGTATTGTGTTGTGTGCTATGGTCAGAGTTAGCTTTCTCTTGTTGTAGAACTGAATGGAAGTCATGACAGAGAGATTGGTCAGATATGTCTGCCCATTTATACAAATGGAATCTGTGCAATGGAAGCTATCATGCAATTGATGTTGCCATTTCTTCTTACAAGTCTTCAGTTGGCAACCAATACTGTCCCAACTTCCTTATCAGTTTGGAAGAGACCTTGACCATCATCTAATCCAATTGCCTGTTCAACGTACTACTGATAAATAAAAGCAAGTTTGAGAAACATTGATTGTTATACATTTACACTTGGCACCTTAATTTTGGGTGTTTCTTTCAACAGTCTCTGTTCTGTCCCTATCCAACTGATGTCCCCTGAATAGGGCTTGTTCAGAAACTGGTAGGTCTGCCAAACTAACAGAAGCCAAACTGTGAATTATAGAATGTGTGTGTGTTACTGCGAGTATAGACAAAAGTTAATTCTGGGCATGAACCCAACCCAATTATAAACAAAAACATGAAAATATCAACAATAACTCAACCAACAATGAACCCAAAAACAGGTGCCATGTTAAGAGTACCAGCTGATGTAATCAGGTGGCTGATGTAATTTGATGGAAGGCAGCCAGAAGCCAACAGTACTCAGTATTAAGTCACTTCTAGGGGAGAGACCTTATCCAGATTTTTAAGAATAGCCAAGCCAGGATGCCAAAGAAAAGAAAGGAGAACAGCTGTTTGATCAATAATTTTTAGAAAGATGAAATTCAGTACAGATGGAAAAGATTGGAAGGAGTTATCTTCAGTTTCAAGAAAAGGGGAGGGGGCTGTTGTTGCAAAATTAACCTATGCTTACATAGAACTGGAAATGAGAGAAGGTCCCAGTAGTAGAAGATTGGTAGTCAAAGCTTCATGATATGGCAGAAATGGTCTAATTTAATAATTTTTGTTGAGGTAGAATAGAATTTTTGAAGACAAATAATGGTAACACAGAAACAGTAACATTTGATGATCTTTGAATGAAGTTGTTCAATAATAGAACTCCTGAAGAAAAATAATGGCAATATTGAAATAGTGTCATTTGATAATTTTTGAATGAAGCTATTAGCAGGTTTAAGAGATTTGTACAAGTAATTGGTGGTTTGTTTCAATTGTTATAGAAAAGATGCCATTGATAAGAAAATATACCATCTATAAATACATTATTAATAATAAGTATTATATTACTACTAGCTGGACTCAGTGTACCATGTACCATTAAAAAAAAAAACTCCCCCCCCAAACACCCAATAGAGCTCATTTAAATTCCTCTTCCCCTTCTCAGTGTTTCAGTTTTCCTAGAATTGCTGAGGGTGACTCGCTCTGTTGCCCTGCCACCACTACCAGTTGAATGCCTGGGTTCTGTTGCAGCGGCAGCAGTATAGTTCCACCACTGCCAGTTGACTGCCCAGGTCCCGTCATAGGCAGCCCATCACTGCCTCCAATTGACTGCTTGGATCCCAATCTGGGCCACAGATTGAGTGACAGGAGTGCATTGTGAGGTGGAGAGGGAATTTGCATGTGGGCGGTGATTGGTTGGGTGTGAGTTGGGTGTGTTTCCTGAGCAGCCAATCAGCATACTGGGGAAGGTAACCTACCCAAGAGAATTATATATATAGATGGTTAGACAAGGTTCATTTATCAAGGGGATTTTAAAATAATGTTTTGCAACCTTTGAGCTGGTAGGCTGGAATCTATTCCTCCCTGTTTATTGTTTATTCTTCCCCTCCCCCGATGTATGTTGTTTTGTTTAGGATAGTTTTTAGAGGGTGGGAGGGATGTTAGATTGGGAGGGGGTTGTTTGTTAATGTGTCATCCATTCCGTGTTTTTCCTTGTATGTCATTTTTAGATTAGAAAAATTAAGTGTTTAGTAAAAAGAGATGCAGATGGAGGAAGAAGTCTTAGGGTAAGGGTATAAGAAGCCTCAACCTGATGTAACACTTAGGCTGAGATAATATGTCACATTTGTGAGATGGAAATCTACACAGTGGTTGCACTATGATGTTTTTGTGCAGAATGTTAATATTATATAATCATTTGCTTATCTGTCAAATGTGCCTGTTTATTGTTACAATGTGCCAAAGGGAATGCACAATAGCTATTTGTGTAGTCCCATGAATAAAGTGAACATACTGGCAAATATTTGTGCACAATCCCAAGAATGTGCAACTGCACAGCTGGGATCTTGTTGTTATTCCCAGCTAGAGGACACCTAATAAATCAGGTTTTTGAATGGTGAGTCACATAGGTAAATCTAGATTTACATAGGTAAATCTAAATGATTCAGCGACACTGGTCTAGTCAGGACTTAGAGTAGATTGAAATAATTACACTTATAGAACTCTGCTTATGCAGCCATGGACTGAATATGCACCTTGCACAACAGCCAAAAAAAAAGAGCAACTACACATGTAAAGAAACTTATTGTTTATTATTTATTAAACTATTTATATCCTACTTTCTAACTAATGCTCTCAGGGTGGTAGACAATAAAACCAACCTGACTAACTTAGACAGTGTAAAAATAAAGTGATTTTTAAAGGCTAAAAACATATAGAACCATTTAACAGTTTAAAAGAAAGATTAAAACTGTTTAAGCAAATCTAAAATTATTTAAAATCATGTGTATGTGAGGGTTTGTGTACAATTAGGACTTTTTCAAATGGGGGAAAAAATCCCCGAGGAGGTAGGGAGAAGAACAGGGCTGTCACACTTACAGAGCCCCATTTCAGACATCCCCATCCTCCCCCGTCCTCCTCCCAACCTTCCCCTGTGCTGCGGGCACTGCTTTTTATTGACAGAGGTTTTCCAGCAATAAAAAGTGGTGCCTTCAGCACAGGAGAAGGTTGGGAGGAGGTTGGGAGGAGGATGGAGGAGGTCAGAGGAGGGCGGCGTCATCTGAAATAGGGCTCTGTAAGCACAACAGCCCCATTCTTCTCCTGACCTCCTCAGGGTTCCCCCCCATTTGAAAAAGTCCTTAGTTAGGGCCCAAATGCTTTAATGAACCACCAGTTTTCACTTTGTGCCAGTATGATGGCAACATTGGTGCCAAATGGGCTCCAAGGGAAATATGTCCCATAGTTGGGGTGCAACAGCAGAAAAGGCCCTTTTGTGTGCCCTCCCACATAATCTTACCCTACTGATGGAAATTAGAGGCCTTACAGATGTATGTGACATCAACGGGATTCTGTCCTTACACACACAAATCTAAGAACATTCAACCACCTCTTTTATATCTCAAATACAACTTTGGGTTTATCTACCTGGGCCATTGGGCCAAATACCCCAGCTTGCCCCTGTTCCAGACCCCTGCAGTCCAAATGATGCAGGGCATTTACACCAACCTGCCCCCGGGCAGTCCAAATGGGCCTGGGGCAGATACAGGGCTAAAATGAGAGTAAGCTGGAATAGGGCCCTTTACAGCAATATAAAATAATACCTGGTTTAATCTGGTACCACTGGATCAGGCCCCCTGTGTCTGCAGGAGCCCATCCCAGAACAATGATCCTCACTTCTTCTGCTGATTGCCCTTGCTCTGCTGGGTCTGGGCAGCAAGCGGGCAGCATGTGACCAAGGCTGGTCACATGAAGTGGTCTTGTCAACATGGTACAGCTGCCTGCCCAGACCTGGCAGAGCACAGAAAATCGAGGCAGCTTCAGCAATGGGCCAGTGTTCCTGTGTGGACTCCAGCCCACTTTCTTCAGGTAACAGGGGCAGAAAGGGCCACCTTCGAAGCCAGGATATGCCAGCAGGGAGCCATCATATCCTGGTTAGTGTAGATAAGCCCTTTGAAAGAAAGGGGATATGAATGAGAAAGTTGAATTTGATTAGCAACAACTAGGTGAATGGTGATTGTGACTACAACAACTGGTTGGGAAATTAATTTGGGGAAGGTTGTGGCCAACGCTTGGGGGCCCACAATGAGATATCCATAATAATCCAGGTGACGCTGGGTAATTTTGCTAGTTGAATATATGTACAGCCTATGTCATATCCAAACCATATACTAAAAGCTCAGAGTGGTCTTTATTGTATTTAAAATCAAGCTATATAATAATGAACATGTTCACTCCAAATAAGTGTCTCCAATTAAAAGAACTGTAGTCAATTAATCTTTACAACTAACTTATTCACTAACCCATTCTCTTTAAATAAATCTATCAAAACTGCAGTATACATGCCAGTGTAAGATGCTGTAGTGAGATAACAATTTAATAAACGAAAGGATCACTAATTACTCCAAAATATATTTGTCCTAATAAGAGTATGTGTGAACACTAGTCACTTGGAATCTTGGCATGGATACTAAGGGTTTCCTGCTGAGGGGATGTCTGAGTTTTTGGTTTTGATGGCTCTTCAGGAGGGGGTTACCTATCACCTGATTTTGTTTAAGGAGTAGTAACAAACTATGGACTTTATCAGACAGACAAAATATGGTGTCATAATGATGCCACATAACCTCAAAAGGGCGCGCATATCAGATGACATCACCTTTTCATGGTTATGCCCTGTCAAAATCCTGTCATTTTTAATGGCTGACTTAAGCCATCAACGGTGCAAACACTTCCGGGTGAGATCTTGACATCCAGGTAAGTTTAGCTGTTTTTTATGGTTTTATGAGATTTTTAAAGTGTGCCAAGGTGCTTGGTGTTACTTTTTATGTGTATATTTTGTGTTTTGTTTTTGTTTTTTTTAATTTCCCACGTGACAAAGTCTCATGAGATATCAAGCAAGGAAGAGAACACGGCTCTTTATTGCCAGGAGCCTTTGCTAGGAGAAGAAGGTGAGTGTAATGCAGGTGGGGGAGCAGGGCCAATTTGAGGCACCAGCGGTATCAGCATCCGCAGGGGGCCCCATCATTGTGGGGGGGCCCATAGTAACCCTCCTCCTGCAATAACATTATTAGTAATAATCTGAATATCCTGTACTCTGAATAGCTTAGGTTGAGTTAGGTTACATTGACCTGAGATAAACATATGGGTCTCCCAAAATAAGGCATTGCAGGGCCCCCCAAAATTCCTTAAACCAGTCCAGGGGAGAGTGTTCTTTTGCCAGCATAGAAATGGGTTTTTCTATGCCAACAAAAGAATGTCTTAAACTGGGTCATCTGATAAAGTCCTATGAGATAGCTACCAGTCTTTCATTTTCAGTTTCCACATGGAAGGAACTGAAATTTCACTAAATGTCATGTGATTTCACAGCCCTATAAGCAAATCATGAAGGAAGTTGATGTGGGATGAAATGAATAAGACAGATAGACAGAAATAAGGATATATAGAGTAGGTGGATTTGTGTCACTGACAGTGATGTATGTTCATGAATAGGGTGTCTTTATGGTGAAACATACTTTGGCTGGATTGCAGGGAAATCATCTTTGTGTACCAACATGCCTGATGCCCTTCCTCCATGCCATTCCAGTGTCTATGACAGTAGAGGCCACACCAGGAATTGTCATGTCTCTACATAGACAGAAGCCTTTCTTCCAGCTATAACCTGGAGTGCATCCTTTTTTTCTTTTTTCTTTTTGTCCTCCATAGAGCTCAATGGATATCCTGAAAATTAAGTCAGCCCCTGTCATGGATTCTGTTTATCAGATTAGAATGTGATGAAATGTTGGGAGAAGATGAAACGAATAGTGGTAACTGGTTATAGATAGGTGGATGTTTACTGAATGAATTTTCTTCATAATGAATGAGCTCATCCAGACTAGCCACGTGTGCCAGTTTTCACTGCTATACTTACTAGTTTTATTTCCAACATCCAAACAGTGTTTCTCTTCTCCCACTGTATTTCTGGATAATTCCCATCAATTACAGCAGCTTTTTAATCCTTAGCTGAATGTAGCCTTTGTCTTGTCCTGGTATCTCTTGGTACATTTTGAATTCCAAATCCATGTGTGCACATATTGTTAAAGTTCATTGTAATTTACTGAGGGGCAGCACCTTCTGTGTGCAGTGGCATGACTGTTGGTGTTAACCTTTTATATGTCCATGTTCTATTTGAGAATTGTGGCTGGGCAGGTGAGGGAGCTTGGGAGTCTTTCTGTGATGCGATAAAAGTTAGCAAGTGCTGTTGTGTCCCCCCAAATGAAGAAAAAATGTGAAAACTACTTTTTTTTACTGAAGATTAATTTCATAAATTGGCACAGATTTCCTGTCTATGTGACCCCAATATTAAATATCAAAGATATACATATCTTTAATTTCAGGAGGTATGTCTGGACACCTTGATTTCAGGGTCCATAGTTATGTTGTTGTTCTGTGCCTTCAAGTCATTTCTGACTTATGGTGACCCTAAAGCAACCCTGTCACTAGGTTTTTGGGGCAAGATTTCTTCAGAGGAGACTTTGTCTTTGCCTTCCTCTGAGGCTGAGAGAATGTGACTTGTCCAAGATCACCAAGCGGGGATTTGAACCCTGGTCTCTAGAGTCATAGTCCAATGCTCAAATCATACTTCAAATGTGGTATATTGCACTGAAATCCTGTGAAAATGGGTTGAATATAAGTAGAAGAAATTTAGACAAACAATAACAGCCACAGTAAACGGAAAATTAAATATATATTCTTGCTTTTGAATATTGAAAATGAAATATATATTCTGGCTTTTCTTCACAAACGAAGATTCAGGAAGGACTCATCCCACACTTTCTGCAAGCGCGCTGATGACTAAAGAGGCCAATCTCAGATAAACAAGTCCGGTTGCAGAAAGCACAGCAGAAGGTCTCCTTGGGTGATGTTTCCAGGTTGTGATTCTTTCTGCGTTGTCATTTCTCTTCAAGACATCTTCGGCGTGAGTTCTCAAATAAGGCTGCAGCATTGTGGATAGTGCGTCTCCATGCCTCCCAATGTAAGGCCAGGGCGGACCATTGTTAATGATCAATTTGGCTGAGCCTGAGATGTTGTTTCAGGGAGTCTATATATATATATGGACTCCCTGAAGAACGTCTCAGGCTCGGCCAAATTGATCACTAACAATGGTCCACCCTGACCTTATATATGTGTGTGTGTGTGTGTGTGTGTGTACACACACACATATATATGTATATATATATGTGTGTGTGTGTGTGAGAGAGAGAGAGAGAGAGAGTGTGTGTGTGTGTGTGTACACACACACATACATACATATATATATATATATATATACAAATATATATATTTGTTGTTTCAGGGAGTCCATATATATATGGACTCCCTTGAATGTGTGTGTATATATACACACACACACACACACACACATGTATATGTATATATACACACACATTCAAAATGTATACCCTTCTTCATGATACACAATTGCCTTCCTGCAACATGAAGCTTGGGTGTTATTTTTATATGTAATCTGACAGATAATCTCAAATATTAATTAATTAAGTTTGCATGGGCCAGTATTATTTATGTTACAGCATATTTTCCTCTTTGACAGGTACAGTATATGTGTGCAGATTGCATCCATTTCAGGATATATTTAACGGAAGGGAAATGGCAGGTGTGTTCCTCACATATTTTGCTAGCAAAATATGTACAGCTATGACTGCTTTTTCTCCAGAGCAGGGAATCATATTCTAAGGTGTTGGAGATAAACTGCAGGACTGGGAAGGAGGAAGAGGAATCTACCACATTCCATTTCTTTCTCCAGGCTAAGGACAGCTTAATGGTGGGTGGATGCTCCTGGAGTAGAAAGTTTGAAGTCTGCATCAGCAGTCAAATTCTAACAAGTAAGAAAAGCTCAAATAGGTCCCAGGTTCCATTTTTAAAAATTTAACACCTGTTCTGGTAGCCTTGTCTGAGCTGTGGCTATAGCATTTTGCCCTGTAACACTGTTCATCTGAGAGGTACTCAATAAAACAGAAGGTGAGAAATATGGATGCTTCAGTTATTTGTGCTTAGGTTTGTCTAAATTTGGCAGCACTGCAGAGGAAAGCATCATTCTGATTTAATTGGGCATTCACAATTTATGTTTCAGCATCTCCCGCTCCTCTCTAGAGTTGGAGATTTTGAAAATTAAAGTTTCATTAAACCCATTATTGCTCTATTGGACTGTGATCCTAATATGCCTATGCCACTGAGAGTTAATACACAATGTTCAACCAGTAACTCATGCCTGGGTTGTACCAATACAGACCAAATGGCTACCCCCCCCTCTCTCTCTCACACACACACACACACATGACCATGCATGTCAGGTGTGTTGTCTAGATGGTAAAAAAAAATCCTCAAGGAATGCAGGTGGAATACCTTTTGTCCAGATGAGTTCCCACTGGAATTCACCATATTCAGAAGGAGGGGGGCCAAGAACTCCATGTACTTTGAGATAACAGCTTCTGCTGTTTCTCACAATCTTTTTTTTTAAAAAAAATATACACAAAAATGCACATTACAGTCTGTTTGAACAAACAATTTGAACTGGATCCCAGATCCAGCACATCCAGGAAGTCAAAACGTGATTGGTTGGATGTGCACAGGGGCGGGCTTTGCCGGTGACGAAACAGCCAGAGCCAACATGGTTGATTTTCACAGAAGCAACTGTGCACTTTTTTTTTTTGAGTGGCAGAGGAAAAATCCCCATGTTTTTAAGCATTCTTTTATATCTCTCATTTAACAAGGCAAAAAAAGGGAGGTGGAGGGAGCTTTGGGGGAATAATAATGCGGGTAATTCACTCATAGCCACCATCTTTTCTCGCAGGCATGCTCTGGGTGAACTTCAAACTTGGATAGCTTCCCATGCCAGTGATCTTGCAAATGCATCATGCGGACAAATGAACACTGCTGCAATAGTGAGTTAATGCACTATTTTCCGCAATTACATCTCCCGTATAGTTGAGTCCCGTGTTAAGGCTAGGCTAGAACCATTTCCTTGACACAATTTACTGCTTCAAAGTTGTTCTTTTTCATAATAGAGGAGCATGGAACTGCACCTATAGTTTAAAGTGGTAGAAGCCATGGGCAGATTTACCACCTGAGTGAGGACTATCCTCAGTATGTGAGATATGGACCAGGAAGTCCTAAGTTCTTTCAGCCATGAACTCACTAGGTGGGCTTAGGCCATTTTGATATAGTATATATTTTAGAGAAATAATTAGTGACTGACTACTGATGTTAACAACCCAGTGATACCTCTTGGGGAAAAGAAAGGAAAAACAGTGCTATTTCTCACTGCAATTCCTAGGAGATATTGTATCTGGGGTTCTCTCCAAAGAATTTAAAAGTTACATATTCCATATTACCCATATTCCATATGTTCTCTACAACCCCCCGCCACCGCAAAAAACAAAACATTCTGTAGGTATCTCTTCCTTGCATACCAGCAGAGTAGTTTGGGAGAAGACGTTGGACAGAAAAATAGACTTGCTAACAATGTTTTGTTATGGATCTTTTAAACTAGCATACATTTACCAAATGGCAAGAATACATATGAAGATGGGAGGAAATAAAAGAAATACTTGTTGTTGAGTTCTCCATTCTGCCACCACCCCAAAAAGGAGGAGCATAATATCTAGGGTACTACTTGTATGTATGCAAATGGACATACATGAACTTACTTATTTTCTTATGGAGTGGCAATCCAAACCTTTAGATCAGATCACTAGCGGTGTGTGGAGAGGTTGAACTGCACCAGGTGACACCATTGGAGGGAGGGGTGACACCATCCTTGGTAACGCCACAGGATCTACAGCAAAAGCCCTAGATGTTCTTGGATTCTAAGCAGGCATAGATCTTAATCAATACCTGGGTGGAAGACCATTGAAAATCCCCTTTCAGAGCTGGGACTCTTGCCGTCACCTCGGAGGAGTGTATGGGAAGAAGATATAAAAGATATTTGCTAGTTTTCTTGCCTTTGTAACATTCTGTCAAAATCATGATGAACTGACATGAAATGTTTTTCCCTGCAAAAAGACCAGCCAGCAGTAGCAGCATTTTTTTTATTTCCCACAAAAGCATTTATTTCTACACAAGAATGTTGTATTTTGTTCAAAAACATTTTTTCATTCTTTTCCTTAATGTGCATGTTTTATGCACTTTTTAAAAATTGTTGACTAGTTCACCAAATTATGGAATTCTGAGATGCGTGGATATGTCCATTATGACTTACAGTAGGGCAGGTTGCACAACCTTTTCAGTTGTGGTGCAACATCTGGTATTGGTGGGGAGTATAGGAGCTGTACATGTGCATCCAAACACAAAGAGATGCACACACACACCTACACAAACTGGGGCAAAAGGAACTGTTTTACTTTGTCTCAGTTCACAGTAATCCTGGGCAGCAACTCTAGGGTGATGGTGGGGATGCTAATTTGGGGCTGCTTGCAAGCTTTCTAAATCTAAGAGCTCCGAAATCTACATAACCATTCAGACCAGGTGAATTTCTCTCCAATTTTTACTTTCTACTCCACCAAAATGACACTAATTCTTCTGGTGTGTGTGTAATAATAATGTTTGTACTAAACATTACAACACTTGAAATATAGAAGGGAAAGCATTGCCATTAAACCAAAGCTCTCTTCGATTAGAATAATTCTAAGAGAAAAATGAATCTATTTTGTTCTTTATATAACATGTTTTGTGATGTCTCTGAAGACAGCACTCTTAAGACACACTGTAATTTCTGCAGTTGCTCTTCAGTGGATAATGGACATTTTAGAGGCAGCAATAAAATTTAAGAAGGGCATTTACCAGGCAAGGAAGTAATTACTTTGGGAGTCATTATATTGGCAAAGTTATTTGTTACAATACATCAGATAATACTGATAAAAATGCAGCTACTTCACCAATGATGATTAAATGGTGCCCTAAGTTCTTAGCAAAATTAGAACTGAATAAGGTTTTCAGTTGTTGTTGTTGTTGTTTTCAATTTATGGACAAGATTTTTTGGGAAATCTCAGAAAAGTCAATGGGCTGTTACTTCACCCCAGAATCTGTAAACTTTGTTATGAATGATTTTAAGCAATGGTTCATGGGAGTAACTTAAACAGAGATTCCCTAGTCCTTTGTAAAAAATATATAATTATATTGTATTTTTATAATCTGAGATGGAATACAAAAACATTCAGAAGAATTCGATACATTTTAATACCCCAAACACCACTGTATTTCCTTTGATTTCATTGATGATAAAAACAGTTTGCACTTTTCTGGATATCAAAATTAGTTATAAGCATGGAGAATTGTGAATGTAAATATGTCAGTTCTTTCCTCAATTACTAGAGACCTGCCCTGCTTTATATCTGCATTTTTAAAATCTGATAACACGAAGAAACTGATGAAAATAATTGCCTAGATCTACCCAGTTTAGACACTGGTTATCAGCATAAGCATATTAATTTCCTTATTTTGTTCTCTAGGCATGAGTAAAACTACACTATCCATGTTTTTGACATTGTGCATGTTTGTTGGAAGATATTGTGAGGGTGTCCCCCAGCATGACATTGTTGCATAAGCAGATTGGTTGGTCTTAGAAAATCTGACATATTCTATTGTTTCTCCACATTTAACAGATTTTGCAGACATAAAATGATGACAACTCTCATACTCAAGGAAAGAGTTGACATATGTACTTTTCTTATAACCTTCTGTTAATAAGAGCACATTACTGTTCCTAAATGCATAGTGTCTCTATGGTGAGTGAAATGAAACTTAATCCCACCATACATGGGTTTGCTAATGTGTCAACCCCTATGAATATGTTTTCTGTTCCACTGCAAATTGTAAAGATTTAAAGGGACAACTTATAGTAATTACAAATTATTTTTACTGAGGAAATCATAAACTACCTAGGTAACATATTCCCACCCTTAAGTATGGGCCCCCAAGTGATCTAACCTGGCTCAGGGCAAAGACTAACCACACCTCTAATCTTATGGACTTCATTATATTCCTTATATATTTAAGTGCAAGCAGGGGCCACCTGCATCACTTCCATGCAGGGCCTTTCACTTTGTTTAAATGGTCTGAGGTACATTCCAAGTGAAGGCTTGGTCCCCAGATACCATGAGCATGGAATAAAGAAGTGGTCCTTCCTCAGGTACATATCAAAGCAAAAACCAAACCTCCCTCTAAAAAATCTCACAATGAACCTTCCACAGGAATGAATTCACCCAAGCTCAGTTCCCCTCCTCCCTGCCACCTGTAGAAAAATTCCTGGAAACCTACCATCAGATTCCTGAAAAATACATTGTAACTAGTGTTGTGAGATCAAGAGCATCCCAGGCTCTGAGATATCAGGATGAAAACTACAGACCTAGGGATAAACCCAGGTGATCATAGAATCATAGAGTTGAAAGGTACCACAAGGATCACCTAGTTCAACCCCCTGCCATGCAAGAATATACGAGTAGAGCACTCCTGAAAGATGCACATCCAATCACTGTTTGAAGACCTCCAAAGAAAGAGAGTCCACCACCCTCCAAGGAAGCCCATTCCACTGTCAAACAACTTTTAGAGTAAAGAAGAATCCATTGAATCCATTGGCTTGTGTTCTAGTCTAGCAGCAGAAAACAAGTCTGCTCAATTGTCTGCATGGCCTCCCTTCAGATATTTAAAAACAGCTGTCATGTCACATCTCAGTCTTCTTTTCTCCAAATTAAATTGTTACCTGCCCTGATACCTCTACCCACTCTTTCAATAATTCATTAATTGGTTATATTTCATAAATTGGCTTATTATTATGGGCACTCCACATGGTTGGTAGTAGACTAGGGACTCCCAAGTACAAGGGATCCAGGTTTGCTCAGAAAGCCTAAGGAAGTAGCCAGCCCAAATTCCCAAAAGACACTCCTAGGGAGGAATTAAACAACCCCCCCTTGAACTGATGAGTTAGGGAGGAAATGGGCTAATTCTCCTGGAAGTGAGTAATTCACTAATCCAGTCAAAGTAGCTTGACACTCGTTGCCTTGTAAAACTGTTTTTTCCTCACACCTGTCCTAAAACAATAGAGAGTTGCCTTAGACCCATCAGTTTCAATATTTCAGCCATTAGCAATCATTAACACATCAGGAGAATCCATTGTTTAATCACGGGAAACTCCAGCAGACATTGTATTCCATTCAAAACACCCCTTCAGGGGGGATATCGAGTATATATATCACTCAAAACACCACCAAAGTGTGCCAGTTTCCCAGATGCTGTCACTCTGTTGGTTTGCTGGGTCACCCAGAACTTCTAGCCATTCTTCTCTGCACGGGTTTCTGCTCATCGGACAGATATAGTATAGCCCATCATCCCAAACTCTATGCCACTATCCAAATACTTTCCACTTTCTTCAATAGCCTTGTGTGAGTGCTTGAAGCTGAGTGTATGTTTGTGTGCATTCCCTTGATTATTTTTCAATAAAACCATTTTTATTTTACCTACTGGCTTGGAGTTTCATCAGTTACTACAGGTCTACATAGGTCAAAGATCCCACCAGTACCCGACCTCTCACAGACACTCTTTGAGCAAATTTAAATTCCCCATAGAAATATTGATTTTTGGTAGACACTTGTAGAATTTCTGTGTACCTCAGTAATTTGGGTAACAGAACATATCCAGCTCCCTAAGTCATTTTCCATAAGGCTTGGTTTCCACACCATTGATCATCTTGGTTGCACTTCTTTGGACACACTCCAGCTTGTTGATACCCTTTCTGAACTGTGAAATGTACACAGTATTCAGGTAAAGTCTGATCAAAGAAGAACAGAGAGCACTACTGCTTTCCTTGATCTGGACGCTATCTGGACACTATCTTGACACTATAGTCCTGTTGATGCAGCCCAGAATTTCATTGGCTTTTTTTTTGCCTGTTGACTGTTGACATATGTTTAGCTTGTTACGGGAAGTGCTCCCTGTTAACGTCATTGAGCAAGATACATCAAGTATCCACCAAGTTACTTAGAGCATTCTTTCAAAACATAAAAGCACCACAAAGTTTAAGAAATTAGAAATTAAGATAGTATGTGAAGTTGAAGGCTTTCATGGCCGGCATCCATAGATTTTCCTTGGTTTTTTTCTGGGCTGTGAGGCCATGTTCTGGAAGAGTTTCTTTCTGATGTTTCACCTGCATCTGTGGCTGGCATCTTCAGAGAATGATTGGGTATGTGGAGTTTATATGCTGTGAATCCCTGTTAGGGTGTATATGTAAATTTGTGTAATTGAATGGTTAGTTTCTGGGTATAGAAATGCAAGGCTTGTTAGTTTGTCTAATGGTTGGTTGATAGACCATTATCTGCTGGAACTCCCCCTGTCCCTGGGTGGAATTCCTTTGTAAGTGTTGAGTTTTGATTCTATTGTTCTTCAAAACTGGGAGCCAGATTTTGTTTCTTTTAGGGTTTCCTCTTTCCTGAAGGGGCGCATACTTTCCACGAAATTCTATGCTCAGCGAAGGACAAAAGAGTCCCTCTCAGAGCTGTAGGAGTTTACTGCATACCATGCAGCTGTGGACAAGTTTACATAGGGACCACTAAACGCAGTGCCCAAACATGAATCAAGGAACATGAGAGACATTGCAGACTGGGCCAACCAGAAAAATCAGCAGTAGCAGAACATGTTATAAACCAATCTGGACACAAAATGCTATTTAAAGACACAGAAATTCTGGACCAGGCCAACAAATATCATGTTCGAATGGACAGAGAAGCTATTGAAATCCACAAACACCTGGACAACTTCAACAGGAAAGAAGAAACCCTAAAAGTAAACAAAATCTGGCTCCCAGTTTTGAAGAACAATAGAATCAAAACTCAACACTTACAAGGATATCCACCCAGGGACAGGGAGAGTTCCAGCAGATAATGGCCCATCAAGCAACCATTAGACAAACAGACACTAACGAGCCTTGCATTTCTATACCCAGAAACTAACCATTCACTTACACAAATTTACATATACTCACCTACAGGGGTTCACAGCATATAAACTCCACATACACTCCTACCCAACCATTCTCTGAAGATGCCAGCCACAGATGCAGGTGAAACATCAGAAAGAAACTCTTCCAGAACACGGCCTCACAGCCCGGAAAAAAACCTAAGGAAAATCTGAGATAGTAAGCTTAGCTAAAGTGGATGTTCCCAGGTCCAGTTGAAGTGAGTGGGTCATTAATTCTCACCTTCTTAGGCAGCCTGGGTAGGGAAGATTTAATCTATTTTATTTGCTTTTGGCAAGAAGGCTGCAAGTGTTCTCAGGCCAGTCACCAGAAGGCCATTGTAAGAAAAGAGGTGAAGATGTTAGACAGAAACACTCAAGAGTGAAGACTGATGCTTCTGAAGGCTTCATTTCTAAAACACTTAATAAGGATTATATAGCTCAGTAAGACTTAAGTCTGTGTTGATATGGTTAGAATTGGCTGTTGCTAAGGATAGACTACAAAGTTACCTATAGCTCTGATTTAAACATGGAAAAAACATCCATCTCTGTATTTAACTATTTATAAGTATTGCCTTTAACAACATACTGGAAACTCTAACCAAAGAAACTCATCATTTAGAAATATTATCTAGACCTATGCTACTCAAAGTCCATTGACCAGTGCTGGTCCCTTAAACTTTCCAGGAAAGTTACCAGGGAAGAAAGAAAGAAACAATTGTAGCCAATGTGGGGAGGGGAACTGGCAGTGTCCTGCATCGATAGCTTGAAATGCACTGATCTAGACTAATCTCAAATTTATTAAGAAAACAGAATACATGTTGAGTATCTCTTATTTGGAATTCCAGAATATTCCAAAATGCAAAATTGCCCACATGGGTGGCTGAGATAGTGACACCTGTGCTTTCTGATGCTTCAGTGTACACAAACTTTGTTCCATGCACACAATTATTCAAAATATTATGTATAAAATTACCTTCAAGCAATGTCTATAAGGTGTATATGAACTATAAACATGGATTTAGTGTTAAGGCTTGGGTCCCAGCTCCAAGATATCTCATTATGTATATGTATATTGCAAAATCCAAAATATTCCAAAATTCAAAACATCTCTCATCCCAAGCATTTTGGGTAAGGAAGCCTCAACTTGTAATATAGAGTCATATCTGAAGCATGTCTGATTGATGATGGGAAGCATTTTGTTTTCCTCTTTGGTCATGGCTCCCTTGCTCTGTTACTTGCAGACATATTTGCAGTATGCAAGCCTGACATGAACAAATATTTCTTGGATTATAACCTGTCCCACTACCCAAAGACTGCTTGATTTGAAATATATTTAGCACTATCCATTTAGAACAAGAGGAGTTGCAAGCTACCAAGAGAAAAGAAAAGGTGTGTTTTAGAAACTGTTTCTCCAGCACAGAGATAGCATGGTTTAGGGCTGAAAATCATGCAGCTATTATACAGAACAGATATTGCTGACTCTAATTCCCAGAATGCCTCAATATTAGCTGTGCTGTTTAAGGATTCTGGGACTTGCAGGTCAACAACATTTAGAGGGATGCATGATTTTAACCCCTGCCCCAGATATGTGTGTGTGTGTGTGTGTGCCTTCAAGTCGCCTGTCGACTTACAGTGACTCCATGAATTTCACAGGGTTTTTTTAAAGGCAAGAAATACTCAGAGGTGGTTGCCAGTTCCTTCCTCTGAAATATAGCCTACAGCACCAGCTATTCATAGGCGGTCTCCCATCCAAGTACTAAACAGTGCCAACCTTGCTTTGCTTCGAAGATCAAACAGGATCTGGTGCCTTCAGGGTATTTACACCTGTGAAGTGAAAACTGAAATTGCAGTAGGCCCAGGTATATAGAATATTGCAATTAGTTTTCACTTCATACTTCACTTTTTTAATTCACCAGGGATTCAGTGGAGGAGGGAAGTGTGAGTAAATATACAAAGGGGGGGCATACCCAGTCTTCCTCCTTTACCAAGAGGAATATCTCTTCTCACCCCCCCACCCCCATATAACCCCCTGGTTCAGGGCCAGCCCAATATATTTTTCTGGCTGAGTTGGAACTGCTAATAGTTCATCCCCCCACCCCACCCCTGTCAAGGTGCATAGTATGCATTTTGTCCCACACAAGCACTTCTTCTCCACCTAGGCAGTGAAAACACACTAATAGTGAATCGGATTACTAACAGTGCATCTTCTCAAATGGGAAAGGCACAGAATTGCTTTGCACTGTTTCTTTAAACAAGATTTCCTTAAGGAAAAAATGATGACCTGCATTCAGGGATCCATGTGGAATGGCATCAGATATGCACAGAAGAAAACAATTTATAGAGAAGGAAAAACAAAAAGAAAACTCAGATAACACAGAGATATCAAAGGTTGGAAACAAGGTGGAGGGAAAAGTATCAAAGAAGGTCCAGATGAAAGGGGCTTTGGAGAAAAGGAGAGGTGATAATATATTTAAAAAGCAAAAACCCCAGATATACAGGTAAATGAGGAACTGAGTAGAAGCAAACAGTAGAATCAATAATAATTCAGATGCACGGAAAATTGAAAGTTAGGACTTTTTTGGATGCTGAAAAATAACGCAAGCATCCTCGTCAGCTTGCGAGGCTGCTGTGCTGCAAAGTGTCAGTTTCGGATGACGCTCGCCCCTGCCAGTACTGTTGCGATACCGCGGGGAGAGTTGAGCGTCATATTTCCTTGATTTTTACTCACGAACATGATTAAAAATCAAGGAAATATGACGCTCAGCTCTCCCCACGGTACCACAACAGTACCGGCAGGGGCGAGCATCATCCGAAACTGTCGCTTTGCAGGGCAGCAGCCTCGCATGCTGACGAGGTTGCTTGCGTTACTTTTTAAATGTCTGAAAAAAGTTCTTAAAGTAGGAAAGGGAAAACAATGGGGCATGGACTCGTACACAGAGATATGGAGAGTCCTGAGAAGCTGAGATTTAAGAAGGATGGAGGGGACATCAAATAAGCCCAAAAAGAAAGAAAGCCGAGGAGGACGAGTGGTATAGTGTTAATACTGAAAGGAGTTTAAGGACTTTTTCAGACCGCTATTTGTAGCGCAAGCAGGTCGTCCCTGTTGCGAGGCTGCTGCACGGCAAGGGGGGGCATTGCAGATGATGCTGTCCCCCTGCCGATACTGTTCTGGAAGAGCTGGGAGGCTGCAGTGCTATATTTAACCATATTCTAATCAAAGTCAACTTCTGTGATTAGGAAATGGCCAAATATAGTGCTGCAGCCTCCCAGCTCTTCCAGAACAGTATCGGCAGGGGGACAGCATCATCCGAAATAGCCCCCCTGCTGTGCAGCAGCCTCGCAACAGGGACGAGCCTGCTTGCACTAGAAATAGCAGTCTGAAAAAGTCCTAAGAAAAACTGTGGGACCATTGACAGGCTGGGAAATGTCTGGAGGTTTCTTCTACCTTAAGGTATCCCTTTCTACCTCTCAAATTACACTTCTGAGTCTGAAAAATCCACATGCTTTGTACCAGACCTACTGAAACTTACAGAAAGAGAGATGATGGGCACATTTATTTTCTCTTCATCCTGGCCAATACCGACTTGGCAACAGCTACAGTGCTATATTTTTCCTATTGACTATCTTTATTCTTTCCAGTCCTGGTTCCGTGAGAGAATGATGTGACCAAGCAAGATGTTCCCAATAATTTACAGTACCTGCTTCAAAGGAGTCTGCAGCATTGACCACCAGTAACACACAATATGATGGATGGATAGAGAGAGAGAGGCAAACAGATGAGCAGTCTCTCATCCACAAGTTTTTCCCTTTCCCTGTCACAACCCAGGGGAGAGGAGGGGACATGGGTGTCTGGGAGCCCACCATCATCTAATGGTGGCAATTGTTACCTGCCTTGACATCCTCTGACCCATATCTGTAATAATTGGCAATATTTAATAATTGGGTCAACTGTGGCCTTCCAAGAAGTGTGGCCAGTAAACTGGAGACTCCCCAAAATCAGGAATCCCAAAAGACTAGCGTTGAGACTTAGTCAGGTATGCACTGAGGAGAAGCCAGTCCAAAGAAAAGTAACCACAGAGCAACTTCTTGCCTGAACATGTGGCTAATCCAATCTTACCTAGATGAGCTACTCAAGACCTATCTTACCTCTACCTTCCCACAAACAAAGAGAGTTGCATCCACTATTCAGTTCCAAAGTATCCACAAATTAAGAGTTGTTAGCATATCTGGAGTGCCTATTTTATAAACATGAGAACCTCCAAGAAGTGTTGCAGACCCAGACAGTACCCCATTCCCCTCTCCTCAATGAAGAAATATACAGCAACAAGTTATGTAGACCATTGTATTGGGTACAAGATAGACACAAGGATTAAGTATAGGTTAGTATAAAATGTTGAGTATAATAATTGTTGAGTATAATAATAATTGACAATGAAATGGCCGCAACTTGCTAATGGTTGCAAAATGGTTGGCACTATTGCATGGGTCTGGATTTCTTCACTGCCCAACCCTATGTTTGCCAATGGATTTCTGTTGGTTGCCACCGACTCAGTCTGGAAGGGAGGGCCATTTGCTGAGCCTTCCCACTTAATGCTCTCCCCTCCCTGGAAAACAAGCTGTTAATCAAATGCAGGGAGGGTCTCTGTGAACTTAAACCTGAACTTGACAGAGACCCCCATTCACCCCCTACCCGGATTGGAGCCCATGCTATCCACCACAAAAGGTGATCCCCATGGGATCCACCTTCCAACCATTACGCGGTCATCAACAGGCAGCCCTACTGTCCTTTTCCAAGCGTGGGTTGCACGGCAAGCATCCTCTCTGGGTGGATGTACGTAGCGAAGGCCCCGGAATGCCACCTTCCCAAATGCATGATGGTCTCGGTGGACAATCCACCCTGCACCCCCATGGTTGCTGCTCCAATCCTGAAGGAGTGGCTCCCGAAGTCCTCTGCTGGCTAGCTGAGCTGCCTTAATGCAGCCTTCATTACTCCCACAAACTGGAACTTGGTCAGCAGTGTGACATCCCTGTGCCGGAACAGGGGCCCCTGCTCAGTGCCCCGCACAGCCAGGTAACTGCACATGCTGGTCACTGGACATCTTGTTGAGCCTTCCACACACTGGAGCTGCAGCATTGCCCCTCTTCTGCGCTGATCATATTTTGATCACTGTATATGTAGGCTCAATGCCCCCTCAGCACCCTCCACATCTCACAGCTGCAGTGCCCTGCCAAACCAGTCCTGCTTGGATGAACACACCACGTCTCCAACTCACAGGGCCCCAAAGAAGGCTGTGGTGTAGGCAATGCTGGACATATGGCCTCGTATTCTGAGTGGCATACCACTGGCAACACCCACACCAGGCGTGCCAACAGCCCATATGACACAGGACACCATGCGTCAGCCACTTTTGGTGTGGTTCTCCTCCAACTTTCAACCACCTTCTTGTCCATAAAGTGCTGCAAGTGCCGCTGCAGCCTGCTGCTATGCTGAAAAATGATATGCCAGCCATATGGACTGATATGGTCTTAGGTGCCAAACCTTGTCCCTTCAAGGAAGCCAAGTAATGCAGTACCTCTCATTCTGTTACTGGCCAGGAAGCCCCATAGCCCTGCTGCCATCTAAAAGCCAGGAATCTGGCCGCCACCAGCTTATAGCTCACTCGCATTGAAAAAGCCAAAGAGTTCGACATCCCTTGAATCACTGTCCGCTCCCAAGGCTCCAAAGGTCATCCGGGAAGGGGACTGCAGTCTTGGTGTCTGGGGCCAGCGAGTGGAACCTCTTGCCCTGAAATCGAGATAATGTGTCCGCTATCTTATTATCCATGTCCAGGATGTGCTGGGCATAGAAAGTGATGTTGGACTGAAGGCAGACAAGCACAAACTTGTGCACTAGCCACATGACTCTCAGAACTGGAGGACTGACTGTTGATGATCCGCACCTCCGCCTGATTGTCACACCAAAAACATACCTTCCTGTTCCTGAACTCATCCCTCCAGATGACCAATGCCACCAGGATGGGAAAGAATTCTAGGAAAATGAGGTCCCACGCTGCCCCATCCTCTTTCTAGCCCAGCGGCCACAATTGCAAGCACCAGTGGCCATTGTAATAAACCCCAAAATCCAGACTGCTAGCCACATCAGAGTGCACTTGCAACCCCCGTTGGCAGTGCTTTCCACTCCTGCCACATCGTGACCCCATTGTACTGTCCCAAAATCTCCAGCCACACCTTCATGTCCTCCTTCATGCCCTTCATTAGGTGAATGTGGTGATGTGGAGAATGACCCCCACCAGTGAGGTCGGCCAGCCTAGCACAGAATGCCCTCCCTGGAGACACCACCCGATAGGCAAAGTTCAGATGCCCTAGGAGTGACTACACTTCCTTGGGAGTGGCCTTTCCACTCCCCATGAGACCACACAACATTTTCTGCAGAGATGCCAACTTGTCCTCAGGCAACCGTGACAGGCGCAGCATGGAATCCAGATGTATTCCCAAATAAACCAGTGGTGTCACTGGCCCCACCATCTTGTCCAGTGCCAGTGGGACTCTGATCTCTTCTGTCAAGGCCTGGAATGAGGAAAGAAGAAACCCACATTCCGGCCCCCAGCTGGCCCAATCGTGAGAAAGTCATACAGGTAATGTGTGACAAATGGAGAGCCAGCCAGCCCTGTGCCGCAATACCCATTCAAGAAACATGCTGAATGTTTCAAAGGAGGCATAGCTGGTGGAGCAGCCTGTGGGTAGTGCCATATCATAGTACCACATGTCTCTGAACTTAAAGCCTAGCAGACAATGGTCATCCGGGTGCACTGGAAGCAGGCAAAAGTCCAATTGGATGTCACATTTGGCCATGAGGCCCCCATGCCCACATCTGCCACAGCTGGATAGCGTGGTCCAATGATCCGTACCTCACCAAACAGAGCTCAGGTGGGACATCATCGTTGACTGATGCCTCTTTGGGGTATGACAGGTGGTGAATGAGTTGGTACCCCCCCCCAGGTTTTTCTTGGGCACTACTCCCACAGGGGATACACAAAGGTTGGGCATGGGAGGCTCAGGGAAAGGGCCCACAATTCTACCCACTTCCCGTTCCTTCTCAATTTTCTGAGATAGCACTTCCGGAAGCTTTGCCGCAGACTTCAAATTACCGGATACCGACGCCTCTCTAGGACCCTCAAACGGAATGAGGAAGCCATGTTTGAAACCCTCAGCTATGTAAGCTGCTGCCTTCCTGCCTCTGATGGGACCTTTGTCGTCATTCTTCTTGGCAAATTCCCCACTGCCCCGATTCCTCCACAGCTGCAACGCCCAACCTGTTAGGCCCGGTTTGAATGCCCCTTTCACCCAATACCTGACTTTATCATGGTCATCATCCACAGAAGACTCACCTGATGAGGAATCCGTATTGGAGACAGACTCCCTGTAGTGATGTGCCTGCCACCACTTACATCTCAGGCTCCTCTGCAGTGAGGACCACTGCACTGCCTGGATGACAAATCACGTGACCCCAATAACCTGGTTTCCCTGGAAACACTCTGGCCTTTGGATTGAGATCGGTGAGATCACCCACTGCCACTATTGGAGTCCAATGTGCCACTTGACACTCCCATGCTGGCGGAAGAACTGGGACCGACACCATCACTGGCCCCTGCACTTGCAGGGAGAACCGGTCCCCCACCTAGCACTGTAGGACCTAACCTGTCCAACTTTTGTGCTATCATGGACAAGACCCTCATGATGTCCCATATGCATGGGGCTGGTGCCACGAAGTCCTCTAAGGGGTGTCTGGGGTCCCTCACCACCTCCGGATGCCCACTGTGTTCCACCACCTCAGTAGGTGCGGCTTCACCAGACTCCACCCCCAAGGAGGCTGTTGCCTGTGCTGGAGGGATATCCAGGTGCTTCCGCTTGGCTGATGCCTTTTTTGGAGGCATGGCTGTGCCTGGATATCCAGCCCTCGGCTGCCAAGAAGCACCGTGTAACCCAACCCTTGCATGTGGGTTTCTGTATCCCCCTTTTTTGTGAGGGGGGCTGCTACGAGATGTGAACTCCCGCCTCTAATGACAGGGAGCTCTGCTCCTGCTCAAGCCTGCCTGAAATCCCTCCGTTGAAGATGAAGGGGTTGGAGCAAGTGGATGGCCCTGGGTGGTGAGTGAGTGGTGAGTGACGTCAGCCACCCTACTCAGCAATGTGGTCGCCCTGTCCAAGACGGGCAAGCAGGACCCCTCCCTAGAGCTACTTTAAGGGAGGAGGGAGGTGGCAGCATGATGCAGCCACAGTAGGCCCATCCCCTGAGTGATCCTTCCCCACCCCCAGGCTCCCAAGCACCACTGACCAACCCCAAAGTGGAGCTTTATTGGATGCTGGACACTGACCCCCGTGGCCCAAAAACCTGTGGATAAAAACTGGAAGGGGAGGGAGGAGGGGAGGTAGCAAGCCACCCCCCATCCCAGCCACCATATCCCTCCGACCACTCACTGCTGCTGCTGCCATCCACTGTGGCTGACCACCAGTTCAGGCAGCCTCCCAGCTGCCCCCTTCACAGGGCTGTTCCGCCTGTCTGTGGCTCCGATTGAGCCGTTTGCCGCTCTGTCAGAGACTCTGGATGCTTGGCCGGCCGGCCACCGTGCACACCGTGGCCGCTCTCCATGTGTACTGCAGTCGCTGCTGTTCCTGTCTTGGCCCCAGATGGGCCAGAACTACAAGGCCCAGGGGGAGGGAGTGAGGCCGCCACAATGCCACCACCCTGTACACTCCAATGGCCTCTGGCCAGCTTCCTCAGGCCTCATCCACTCCGCCGCCTCCTGCACACATCCTCTCTCTTCGGCTCAGTTAAGCCACTGATGCACCCACACCAGGGGCCAACCTTATATCTGCCCTCTGGCCTGAGCTTCATATCATCCGGCTGCACCAGAAGGGTAGCCAGAAATCCCTCCTTCCTCCCTGCAAGTGACCAATTGGGGCAAAGGAGGCTTGCCCCGATTGGTCATTCAATTCCCGCTCCTTCCCTGCTGCAGAGGAGGCCGGGAAGGAGAAGGCCCAAGATGGAGGCCCCCATGCCAGACATGAGCCCATGGGGGCACTTTGGGAGGAGGTCCAAGGGGAGCTGGCTGGGCTGCAAAAAAGGCCCACCGCTAAACCAATAAGCCCCCTTGTCTTTCACTCTAAATCCCATCCCCTGAAGGGGATTATTGGATATAAAAACATCTTCAAAACTACACCAAATTGTCTAAGGTCCTCCTCCTACATCCATGCTGCCAGTTTGCTGCCCAAATTAATATCAATATTTAGAGGGTCCTTATGACACCCCCCCCCAAGCATTTAGGGTTACACAATGAATGCATAATACCTGGGCAAGGAACAAATAGATGGTTATATTTTTAAATAAATCTCTTCAACTTTCTCCAGGTACTGTTCATTGTGGTTCAAGGCTTAGGCTGTAGGATATCACACCAGATAGTTTTTAAATGTGAACAATCCTTCAAAATTCCACTTAAATCTCTCTGAGCCTGAAAATCTGTGTCTCTTTTCCCCAACATCTCAGAGTAATCCTGGGCCTATGATGGAATGCTCTGGAAGGCTTTTCCAATGGTCTTCTCTCATATTTTCTGGAAAAGGTCCAAGAGAGAAAATTACACAAGTACCTTTGCTGAACTTTTCTTATATTTAATGTATGTATATCTAAAGTGACAAGAAGTGAAGTCCATTTGAAGTTAGCAAGAGTCTACCAGGACTACTGAGGTTGTCTTAGAATCAGTGCCTGGAGAGCTTTTCAAAATACCAAACTAAACACTGCTCAGAGTCCTGATATTTTATTCTTTTAAAATTACTTGAAAACAGAGAAGGGAAGAATAAATATACATATAATTCCAGAAGGCAGTTCAGATGTGGAATATCTCAAGAACATTCTATTTTAAGGGGTGGGAATAGAAAGGAAAGGGAAAGCTATTGAAAGATGAAAGCTATCCAGAGAAACATATTTTAATTAAATAAAAATGTACATTTTAAAGGCTTTGTGCTTCTAATGGCATGGAATAATTGAACAGTGTGCTCATTTCCTATAGTAAAATCACAGAAATTTGTTCCCCTCCTTTCAGTTCTCCTTGAAAATTAGCCTCTTATGACAATTGATGTTCATTGAAACCAATAATTGATTCCAAGAGCAGATCATAATGGAAGCCTGTTCCTAATGTGTGTATATTACCAGATGCAGTGGTGCTGAATGGTCATTGTTCTTCCTACAACTGTAACTTTTGTGATCACAAATTACTCTTCTAAATTTATCAAGAGCTCCCCCTTCTCACTCACATGTACAACCCACACAGCAGTATTTGATCATGATACCCATTGTTTGCAAAAATAATGTACTTTATAATGAAATGACAAAAAGTGAAGATAGGGAGCTAACATGCATTTTCACTGTGACTTAACCAATTCCAATAGGAACGGGAAGTATTACTTCTCTTGTTTCTTATTCCCCCCCCACACACACACACACAAATTAGTGAACAAATCAGTTTTAGTCACCTTTCTCAAGTGTAAGAATGTAATCTAAGAACTAAGTGAACATCTTTGGAAATGTGTATCATGATGGTTATGTCCATTAGAGAGTTAGAATTATTAAATCGCTTAGTGACAAATGTGAGTTGTCTTCCATGTGAATCAGGGAACTGACCTTGAGTGGTAATGAGTGGTCAAACTATATGATATGATAAGCACATATTTAGAGAAAGATGCTCTCTCAGTAGGGCAAGTTGTCTGTTATAGCACATGATTATTCCCAACTGTGTCTCTTGCATTTGCAGTGCTTTATTTTGTGATTGATCATTGGAAAGTAAACACAGGCTTAATTTGCAAATCTGATTACTGATATACACATCTCAGAGAGTACACACTCCACCACATTGGCACTCTTTGTAGAATATTTATGATACCCACTAACACTGTTCAGGCATTGCCCCTCTGTATATATCTACCTTTCCATTTTAATTTAGGCTGAGGAAACAAGACTTGAAATACCCCAAAGTCAAACAAGAATGAAAACCTAAAAGGTAATATTATCATACAAATCACACTGCTTTTCCCCAAGAGCTTCAGCAAATATCTCAGGGGACAGCAGGGTGGAATGTTATATGGTTTCATAACTATAAGCCTACTGAAAAATAAATATGATTTACAATCTTTTTAGTACTGAGGCAGGATGTTTTGTCTCAGCAGGGTTCCTGCCTATTTGGGTATTGGGTTTGTTTATATTTTAATGGCTGGGAGAGGGGATAATTAGGATGAAAGGAAAGTGTTGGAACTTCAGAATAATTTGAATACCACTTGTCAGACTTTTAACGCTCTCATCACATATAACCAGCTCAGGAAGAGAAATTGTCAGCTGAGTCACCAGGTGGCTTTTTAAGAATCCCAGGCAGGACTGTTATTTATACCAATGAAATTAAGCTTTTGTCTGTCTTTTTATTATAATATAAAGTGGCTGGACAAATTTTCACCAGATTTAGCAGGCATGTTTGAAATGGTCTGACTAAAAATATGCACTATCTGGTGTACACAAAATTCATTTTGGTGGGCCCTTGGGGGATAACCTAATTATTGTTTTTATTTAATTTTGACCCAATTAGGAGAGTATGTTTGGGAAAATGTGACTTAAAATATAGATTATGTGGTGGGTACATTTGAGGGGGGGTGGCTGTGGCAATTATTATTTTTTCATTCACACAAAGTAATTCCATTTCAATTCTAGAGGGCTCCAAGCCTTCCATCCTTTCGTAGGTTGGTAAAATGAGTACCTGGCTTGTGGGGGCAATTAGCTAACACACATTGGAAACTGCTTAATGCAGTGTAGATGTGTAAATTGCTATGCTTAAAACAATTTGTAAGCCGCTCTGATAGCTTTATGGCTGAAGAGCGGGGTATAAATAACTAATAAAAAAAAGTAATGTTTGGCAGCTGGCCAGAAGAGGTATGCCCTCTTAAGGGCATCTGAGACTGAGGCACACCATGAAGAACATCTGAGCACCCAGGGAGATATGCTTTTTTCTTCCAGAGTACTTGAAACTGAATAGTAATTAATGATTAATTAATGGTTAATTATTCTCCTCAACCTGTGGCGTCACTAAGGCTGGTGTCACCTCTCCCCCTGACAGTGTCATCTGGTGCATTCAGCCTCTCCTCACCCCCTTAGTGCTGCCACTGTCCTCACGAATATTAGACACTTGTGACTTTATCAAACAAGGCCAATAGCAGGGGGAAACCACGTCATTCAGGACATGACAATAGCACCAAAGGAAATAATTATCAGATGTTCTCGTCACTTACCCATTCCTGCTGCGCCACACTGGCGCAAATGAGGTATCACTTTTTATTGGTGGGCGCTAGCAGGATACAGCAGGAACGGGTAAGCAATGATGTTGTCTGATAATTTCAGCCATTTATGCTATCGTCCTATCCTAATGATGTGGGTTTTGTCATGTCTGATAAAGTTCTTAGTAAATAAATAAGTATCAAAACTAATACCTTCAAATAAGCTTCAGGACTGTTGGGGAGCAGGTAAACAAAAAGTACTTGAAGGAGTAACATGACCAGAAGGCTCAGCTGGGATTTTGACCTCAGCAGGTACCTGAAGGTACTGAACTCTCATACTAGTCCCATCAAGAATGAGTCCGGGGCTGAAATTTGCTTTTTATGCTAATGTCTCATATCCATTTAGTTAGTGTGAATGCTTGTAAATACTCTTGGGAAAACAGTGGAAGTCTTGCATCAAGACTCTATGGTGTGCAGTAGATTTAGGGCTCAATGTCAGTCTCTGTTCATCTCATCACTATCCTAGCTTGCCCAAAGGAACTCCATCTTCCTGACAACTCCTTTATCACTTTCCAAGTCCTAGAACTGTCAATTATCTTAAACATGTTGATGTCAGCCAGCCTTAAAGAAGAAAAATAAAAATACTCTATACCAGTCTAAAAGCCCTTGATCTACCATTTCAAATTTACTGATACTAGGCACTTGTGTGCCTCCTAAGCTTCAGTAACAATAGTCCAACTAATTAAATTAGCAACTCTTTTAGTTTAATATGTCGCACAAAGATATTTCTTGGTTCATTCAAGCTCTAGAATGCTGGGAAATTGAACTGTTATGTGTAACACCCATACAGTTGTGTTACAGCACGGTACAGTTTGATACCCTCAATTGTGGTTAGTTCCAGCTTCTCTGCTAACTTAGACTGCTGCCATACTGCAGAATAATGCAGTTTTATGCTGCTTTAACTATCATGGCTCCATCACATGGAATAATGTGATTTGTAGTTTGTTGTGGCACCAGAGCTCTCTGACAGAGAAGGCTAAATACCTCACAAAACTACAAATCCCAGAATTCCATTGCATTGAGCCATGGAGTTAAAGCAGTGTCAAACGGCATTATTTTTGCAGTGTGGTAGCAGCCGTAGGGTCTGAGGAGATTATCAGATGTGGCAAAAACGGTGTCAGAAGATCACAACAAGAACAGGAATGGGTGACATTATCAGATGATGTCATCCTTCAGTGTTCCAGGGGCACCCGTTTTTATTGGTGTCTTAGCCCAGTTAATTTAAAAGTGAAGCCTTGTCTGTTCCAGCACTACACCCCGTAATGGCTGAGGACATGGGCATCTGATACTGTTGCTCTTTCTGTTATCATTGTGTTCTTCTGACATGGTTTGGGATGTGTGTTTTTTTGCTGTGTTTCACCACATCTGATAATCTCCTGATAGATTGTCAGTAGCACATTGGTGAACCTAAGCCCCAGTTTTAGCTGTTCACTGAAACAGATGCATGGAATCTAATACAATGAAGACTTTCATGCTATTAAAAATGTCATTATATGTTACTACCAAATGTAAACCAATCTCACCTATACGAAATGAGTGATTTGGAAGGGATGTTGATGCTTACTTAGTACAACCTTCTTTTCAGCAGAGAATAGCCAAAGACAAAGTATTCCTCCTTATTTCTACTGTACATCTTTCACATAGAGTTTTAGCTAGTTTGGTAATCCTGAAACAAAAAAACTGAAACATATTCAATAGATTGATATTTCCCCATAATGCAGGATCAGCAATAGTGTTGCAAAAAAGAAGAATGCCTCACTTTCAAATACTTTCTGAATTTATCATACAAGAAGGACTCAAGGTTTGTATTTCATAGGTTACTGATTAGAATCTTAACTTTGTGCAAACTTAGTAAAATGTAAGCTACATGTAAGGAGTAGATCAGGCTGAACAGCTCTTCATAATAGTATTATAATATTAGCTCATATCATTCACAGTGGCTACTTAATAAAAAAATCTTGTCTTTTATATAATTAGGTAATAGAATATAAACAAAGGATTCTGAATATCCTTTACATAAGTAAAGCAAATATTTCCTGAACTTTCATTGTAATCTTAACCTTCATAAAAATGTCACCCTGAATACAAGAAGGGGAAAATATTTAGAAAAGAGCTATAGATCTTAGGGGGACATAGCAAGCTATGAAGAATAAATCAAATTGGCTCTCTATTTTTAAACAGTGTCTTTTTGTTAAAACAAACAGAAAGTAAAATGGGAGGGGGTGCTCTGGTCCTTGTCAGAAAGGAATACTTTCTGATCTCAGCACCTATTTCACAAAATGTTCTGTTGATATCATGTAGCTGCTGATTTCCAAAATACAAGCAGTCAGTAATTAATACCATATCTACTTTGTTCCTAATACTTCTCTCTATTACCTGCCAGAAATGGCAACAGAAGTGTCAAACAATTGACATGTTACACTGTGTTTGGCTTGGTGGCTACAAGCAAATGTGCCTTTCTTGAAGTAAGAGGGTAGTATTGACCATAATCTCTGCTGTGAGTCCATTTAAAATATTAATAGCTTGCTTACTTTCTTACTACTTACTTGATTGGGTACCAGTTTTGTGACAAAGGTGGGGTGCCAGTTAAGACACCTGTTGTTGTTGTTGACATGGTAGTGCACTGGTATCTCTGAGCAAAATTTTTCACATTTGAGCACAGTTATGTGAAGTTTTTTTTACACACACACACAATGTTTAAGAGTAAAAAACAAATAGTCTTTCTCAGAAGTATTCCAGCTGGCTTTGGAGATTCAGTAGAGGTTGGGCAGAGATGGGCTCCATATTGTCCACATAAAGACTTCATGTAAGGGTTTTTAAAGCATTATTCCAAGGCCCGGCTCAGATTTGTTCAGCCATGGTATCCTTGCTGTATCATCAGTCAGGCAATGAGCTTGTACAAAATTATCTTAAACTTGCCTTCTACCGCATTAACACCTCTCCCAGCATGCTCTGAAAAAGTTGGATCTTGGCTCTTTACCATATCGAACTCACTGTAAAATGTAGCCCACTATGGCCAGTTAAACACTTTTCTTGCATTCACACATGGACTCCAGGCTGCAGGAAGAAGTCAGCAACAGAGGGGAGTATATATAAAGCAGCTTCAAACATCCAGTATGACCTAGGATAAAATTAGATATTACACTGAATGTGCAACTGCTGCACATTCCAAAGACTGGTAGATTATATATCAGCACCTTTCCACGAGTTTGCTGCAGAATTTATGGATGATATGACCATCTTCAGTAGTATCTGAATGGACCCAATGAGCCATTTGGACATGATATTAGACAGAGTCTAAGATATCAAGTTGCACTTTCAGCTAAATGTTATATTTTCTTGACTCAGCTACAATATTTAAGCTGTGAGGAGGGACAAGGATAACTCCTGCTCAGAGTAAGCAAGTTTCAAACATTGCAAGAAATTTCCCTGATTTCCATTAAGAAATTAGGAACTTAGGTTACTATAGCTATTTTATACCACAATATTCCACAGTGGTATCCCCAATGATGTATTGCTCAGAAGAAGAAGAAAATAAGAGAGCCTATGATCTTGACATCAGAATGCCTACAGTCTGTATAGTATTAAATGGCTGTTTGGTCATCAACATCAATTTGGAATGGGCTGGCTTTAGGAAATGTTTCATTTTTGCAAGGAGTATCTTCAAGGTGCACCTGGGGACACATTTATGATGTTTTGGATAGCTGTGCGATTAATTAAAGTTTTGTTTTAAAAAAAACAAAAACAAAAAACCTCTTCCTTCAGGAATGTCATTATTCAGTGGCAGAGAAGGAGGTTCTGACCATGAAGTGGGCAATTTATGCTTTGCAATATTATTTATTGTACAATCCATTTCGCTTAATTACAGCTCATGCAGCTTTGAAATGGCTGCATATCATGAACTGGCATAATGCCCAGGTCCAACACTGCATGACTGATCTTCAATCATGTGATATCATAATAGTAGATCATATGGACTGAAGCATAACAATGCTGATCTTTTTTTGTCTCACTGGGTGATAGGACAAGCAGAGAGTATAGTGAAAAATGATTCCCCCCACTGCAAAGAGTGTATAACTAATGCTTGCCTCTGTTCTGTGCTGCTGCAGCCAAATCAGCTGGGTGTGCATTAACTGTAGGGATGGAAAGAATATTGAAAAATATTTGGAAATGGTCAAAAACCATGTGTTTTAAACTGCTGAGAAACTCTGGTAAGAAGAATCCTGCACTGATGAGAATCTTTGCAGTTTGGGACTTATTCTATGCAAAATTCGCACGTGACTGTTTTGCATAGAAAACAACATTTTCTATGCAGGAAACAGCATTTTTTCCATGGAAAATAATGTTTCAAAATAGAAGTATCAATTCCTGTGCAGAAAATCCTTTTTTTCTGCACAGAAAATGCCATAATTGGGTATTTATTCCACAGAACATTTGCACATGGCTGCTTTGCAAAGAAAACAGAATTTTCTGTGCTGGAATCACTATTCCTGTGCAAAACAACCAGGAGCAATTTTTGTACAGAATAAGTCCTGATTGTGAATAGCCTCCATAAACTGTGTCGTTTTCAAAGACTTTCTTGCCGCAGGAAGAAAATTGCTGAAATTAATTGTTGCTACCTTCAAGAAGAAACATAGTGAAGAATTACATGCCTAATTAACTGAGATGAGAATAATTCAGGGTTATGCCAATGATAGCCGAAAGATTTCATGTCAGGGATATGGTGAATCTGTTCTGTTTTTATTTCAGGCTTTACAGTTGCCATTAAACATGCAGCACCCCACTGCTAAAATAGTTTCAGTACCTTAGATAGCTCCTTCAAAGTCAGCAATAAAACGCAGAGTAGTTTCATTATATCCTGCTAGTTGATGGGTGGCCAGTGCTCCCATACTCTCTCTGCCAGGATTTAAATGCCCAAAGGGTCAGGCAGTAGTAACAGCTATGAGGACAGCAGAAGCAGCAGTGTCAGGTTTAAGGGATGACAGGGATAGCAGTAGACTCTATGAGAACATGCCAATGAACTTAAAAGGTAATTGCTTATTGATTGTGTTTTGCAAGAACAGGGAGATTCTAGATTTCGAGGACTACTGGCAAACCAAGTTTAGCAAAGGAGAAGAGAGCCAAACAGTTGATATTTAGAAGGGGGAGAAAGGAGAAGGATTTTTTTTTTTAATAGGAGAATTGTCAAGAACAATGGCAGAAAAGCCCTAGTGATGTAAAGGTGAGAAAGGCTGATAAACTGAGTAAAGAATGTGGTGTGGTTTCTAGGGACATTTCCTATGGAGTAGAAGTGCTGCCCCAACTGCACAATAGTGTCATTAGGCACTAGGGTTCTGAACAGATGTTAATCTTTAGGGGAAATCTACATGTAGCAGTAAATATATATTTTAATTTAATGTGCAAGTTTTTTTTTTAAAAAAATGTAAATTACATCCACTGGGAGGCATGAATTAGCAGAAACATAATTCACCACCTACTTGGATATTTGCACTGAGTATCAATGAGGAATTTTCTCCTCGATGCAAATAGCAGCTGAAAAGAAGGAATTCCCCTTGAAAACCCAGCAGGGAGAAAAGTGTTAAAATTTTCCCATGTTAACTCTCAACACACATTCCAGCTAATGTACTTTACACTTTCTTTTTTAAAAAAATGCATGTTAAGTACAAAACCATGATTTAACACCAGATACAGTTTGGTCTTTAGCCATAGTTTGTTTTCTTTATCTATGGTTAATTGTTATATAAGAATACCTACAGGTTCCACGAGTTAAGATGTGGAACCATTGTCTGCAGACAGCTTGAAAATCATGCTTTGCAACAACAGCTGTCAAAACAGTTTCTCCAGTTCTCAGTGACCTCTGCTTTATGCCCTCTGGTGCAGGGATTAGCTGTACCTATATCAGGATTGATACCAATATCAAGAGAGAGAGAGAGAAAGAGAAAATTCCTAGACTCTATGGAGATTTCCAGAATGGAAAAAAAAGTGTTCCCATCCTACAATCTGCTTTCCCACTGCTCTCTCGTCCCTGTCACACCACAGTAAAAAAAAAAAAAAAAAGTTTCAAACTTGTTCACACATCCATGCCTTCCCAAGAGTGAACGCAGCTCGAACGGAGCCCCATTCACTTCCTGGTTTGAAATCCCGGCTGTTTTCACAAGAAGACAAGAGCACAGGAAATTCAAAAATTAAAAGGCAAATAAAAGGGGAAAAGTGAAAGCAAACACAAAAACACACTTTTAAAAAAGTAACCCAGGGAGGGTACAAAAAAGTGTGTCACTTAGCTCAGTGTCCCAATCACAGCTGGAAGTGTTCTGGCAGGGACCTCCCAGTGGCACTGGCATCATAGCAGCATTATGGGGCACCTTTCCAGTTGTACATCATTCCATGACAGAAACGGAATAGGGGATCCATTGAAGGCTTAGCCCATCAATAAAAAGAAGTGCCAGCAGAATGGTAGCCAAACAGGAGCATGACAACACAGGGACAATGTCATCTGAAATGCAAGCCTAGTGATCTCCTGGTGTTCATGTGACACCATATTTAGAGGGTCTGAAAATCTCCTATATTATAGATCATAATCCAAGCCTAAAGTGTGGAACCATAGTTGGTGCTGCTCAATAAGTGTGGTGTTTGCAATACCTACAGCATATTAAGTGTTGGAGGGTTCAGGTAACGCTGGCATTTTGAGTAAAGAAAATTATTGGTGACTAAAACAAAATAAAATGGTGAGTTTCACATGATCCTGCCATTCATCTCTCTGAAGAGTCCATATTGCTTTTCAATTAGGATAAGCAGGACTTTTTAAAAAACATATACACTGTGAGAACACAACATCTGTGTGGCCTGTGACCTTCTTCACTCAGTACAGCCAACCATCCATGTACTGCACCCTCCCTGCTGCTTTGCAGTTGTGACAAACCATTGTGTCTGTACCATTGATTCTGCAAGGTATGGCAGGCTGCCAGAAACCCATTATCTATATGTCTCAGCAATAGGCTGCCACCGCTTGCATTTTTAATTACTTTTATGCCTTGATATCTAAGGATGTTACCAGACACATCAAATACAGCATCATAACGGTACCACATAAATGCAAAAGGGTGCACAGATCAGACAATGTCACCCTTTTGCATTTATGTACTGGCCATAAGCCTCCCCAGTTTACTTGGGACGTTTTTAGTGTGTTTATGTGCTTTTAAAAACTTTTACTGTCTTAGTTTTGAATTTCCTGTACTATGTATTCTCACAAGAATATGTGGGATTTCAATAGAAAAAGTGAATTGAGCTCCGTTCACTCCTCGTTCATTGCAGGGAAGCCTTTGTGCGTGGATGCAAGGTAAGTGTGGCATGGAGAGTTCTTTTGTCAGCATAAAAATGGCAAAGTTATACCAGCAAAAGAATGGGGTTTAGGGGGGTGATCTGGTAAAGTCCTAAGACACCAGGCTCTCAGATTGCCAGAGAAAGAAAGACTCCTTTTCAGAGCCTTCCTTAAATACTTACTAGTTAGGTTAGTGACAGCATGTTGGTGGAGCCAACCCTCAGACTAGCAAGAGAATCTCATCAACACCATTGTTCAGTTCAATACATGTATTAAAGAACCCAGCAGAGAGAAGTTAGAAAATATCCCATTGCTTATAAAATAAAATTAATAAGCAAACCATTTGCTAATTAAGTAGCTTTTGGGACAATGTTGCCTCTTGAGTCTCCATAGCCAGACAAACAGATTGCATTTTACAACAAATGTTTTTTTTTAAAAAAAAAAAAACTGGGAGGAAGATAGATTCCAAAGAGGGAAATTAAAACTGACCAATTAAAAGCTGTGAATACGCTGGCCAACTAGATGATTTCTGTGGTTATAAGTCACCACAGAATTGCATAGAAATGTCAGTTAGGTTCTACACCTGCATGGCCATCTATATATAATATTCTTTTGGGTATGTTGCCATTCCCAGTGTGCTGATTGGCTGCTTAGGAAACATACCCAACCGATCAGAGTGCTCCATTGGCCAGCCAATTAGCAGCTTGAGGGCATTTTCCAGCACCACTTCCTTGGTCTATAGCCACATCTTTGCCCATTGAGCTGCATTAACTAAATACTCAGACAGCTCCCCTTGCTGTCTTAATATGCATGCATGGGGAAAAATAATGTTGTTTTCTCACCCTCTTCTTTCTTCTTTTTCCTCCTGTCCTACCTTGCAGGATATGTTACCCCCCTTCCTCCACTCTTCACCCCTTCTGCATGCAAAAACTTGAGCCCTTTCCCCCTCTTCCCCCCCCTCATTCATTTCTATTTTAACAAGAGGTAGACAAAGGTCCCTGGAACCCCTCTTCTCTAAACAAAGCAGAGCTTTTGCATGCTGCTTTTACCAAGTATCTAAACCAGTGGGTCTTAACCTGGGGTCCGTGGACACCCAGGGGTCCTTGATGTCCTCACAGGGGATCGGTGAAGGCTTGAAGGCTGCTCAGACCACCTCCTGCCTGTAGTGCAGTGGCCATGTGACCGGAGCCAAGGCAAAGATTTCATGGATGGTGTAATTTTGTTGTTGTTGTTGTTGTTGTTGTTATCATTGGTTATGATTATTAAAGTTTTCGGGGACCATGGCAACAAAGGATATTTCAAGGGGGTCCCTGGTAAAGAAAAGGTTAAGAGCCACTGGCATAATTGTATTAGTATTAGTATTAGTATTAGTATTAGTATTAGTATTAGTATAGGTGCGCCCAGTGTAACATACACTGTTATGTGTCCTGCTAGGGCTTCAAACAGTGGTTGCAGTGTGGAGCTTGAAGTGGCAGTGTTACTTTCACACAGTTCAGCTATATGGTATTGTTTTAGGGGGGGGGGTGCATTTTTTTACATGTGGGTGGTGATCGGCTGAGGGAGTGAAAGAAGGAAGGGGCCCTTGTGAGGTTCGGGGTGTAGAGGTAGATTGAGTGGCAGGAGTGGACTGTGAGGTGGACAGGGAATTTGCATTTGGGGGGTGATTGGCTCAGGGAGTGGAGGGATTGGTTGGGTATGTTTCCCAAGCCATGAATCAGCACACTGGAAAAGGAAACATACCCAAGCCATATAGTTTATTTTGCAAGAATTGAGTCAGTGAAGATGGTATTAAAAGAGCTGGCAAATGTAGTCTCAGAGCCATTGGCAATAATCTTTGAGAACTCCTGGAGAACAGGAGAAGTCCCAGCAGACTGGAGGAGGGAAAACTTTGTCCCCATCTCCAAAAAGGAAAAAAAAGAGGATCCCAACAATTATCATCCAGTTAGTATCAATACCAGGAAAGATTTTAGAGCACATCATTAAACAGAGAGTCTGTGAACATTTAGAAGGCAATGCCATAATCACAAAAAGTCAACATGGGGTTCAGAGAAACAAGTCATGCCAGACTAATCTGATCTCTTTTTTTTGATAAAGTTACCAGCTTGGTAGATGAAGGGAACGCTGCGGATATTGCATACCTTGATTTCAGTAAGGCCTTGGACAAGTTTCCCCATAACATTCTTGCAAACAAGCTTGGAAAATGTGGGCTAGACAAGTTAACTGTTAAATGGGTTTGTAACTGGTTGACTGGCCATACCCAAAGGGCTCCTCTTCATCTTCAAAAGATGTGACCAGTGGGGTGCCACAGGGTTCTGTCCTGGGTCCAGTGCTATTCAACATCTTTATCAAAGACTTGGATGAGGAAATTAGGGCCATACTTATCAAGTTTGCAAATTAGGAGGAGTAGCTAATACCCTAGAGGACAGGATCAAAATTCAAAATGACCTAGATAGACTGGAGAGCTGGGCCAAAGCTAACAAAATGAAATTCAATACGGAGAAATGTAAGGTACTGCACTTAGGGCAGAAAAACGAAATGCGTAGCTACAGGATGTTGGAGACCTGGCTGAACGAGACTATGTGCGAAAGGGATCTAGGAGTCCTAGTAGACCACAAGTTGAACATGAGTCAACAATGTGATGCAGCAGCTAAAAAGGCCAATGCGATTTTGGGCTGCATCAATAGAAGTATAGTGTCTAAATCAAGGGAAGTAATAGTGTCACTCTATTCTGCCTTGATCAGGCCTAACCTAGAATACTGTCTCCAGTTCTGGGGACCACAATTCAAAAAAGATATTGACAAATTGGAACATGTCCAGAGTAGGGCGACTAAAATGGTGAAAGATCTGGAAACCATGCCTTATGAGGAAAGACTTACGGAACTGGGTATGTTTAGCCTGGAAAAAAGATGGTTAAGGGGTGATATGATAGCCCTGTTTATGTATTTGAAGGGGTGTCACATTGAGGATGGAGCAAGCTTGTCTTCTGCTGCTCCAGAGACTAGAACATGGAGCAATGGATGCAAGTTCCAGGAACAGAGATTCTACCTCAACATTAGGAGGAACTGTCTGATAGTAGGATCTGTTTGGCAGTGGAACACACTCCCTCAGAGCATGGTGGGGTCTCCTTCCTTGGAGGTCTTTAAACAGAGGCCAGATGGTCATCTCTCAGGGATGCTTTGATCATGATTCCTGCATGGCAGTGGTTGGACTGGTTGGCCCTTGTGGTCTCTTCCAGCTCTACAATTCTATGATTCTATGATTAACTACTTAATTGGATTTTTGGAATAGCAGACATTATTTACTCTGTTATAGAACTAGATCAAATTTTGATATGGGTTTTGGTATTACCTGGGCACCCAGGGGGTCACATCATTGCCCCACTGCCTCTGCTGCCGCTGCAACGGGACCTGGGCAGTCTACTTTAAAGTGTCTACTTTAATTATGTTCAGCAGCTGAGGGTCCCCCCCCCATTTTTGGCTAAGAAAAATCCTCACAGCTGCCCAGAGCAAACAAGACTCTGCCCACACCCCTCAAAATGACACATGTCTTGCATTGTGTGGGCCAGAATGCTCATGGGACAGATGCTACCCAAGAAGCATTGTTTTGTCAAGGCTGCACTGTGAGTACTGAAGGTGGAATGAGGCTTCTAAACCTCTGCAATTCCCCTATTGGCTGCTGTGAGTCAGATTTTATCCTTCTGCAGGGCAGGTTACCTCTGGCCTTGGATGACACCTAAATAGAGAATTACACCCTTGGAATTCGAAGACAAATATGTGAGACTTTCTCTACACAAGATACCTATATATCCTGCTTTGGGGGGAGATTTGGCTCAGTATTTGAACTCAGTTCTCGACCACTCTGCCTGGCCCCCTGGGTAGTTGACATAAGTATGTGGATGGAAACCCTATTTCCTAGAACATAATTATCAGGACAGTTTAAATGGAGATTATTTATTTAACAAGGAAGAATATGCATTTTGTACAATGTGGTGGGCTTGTATGCAACTATAAAGTGTAAAATCCAAGGAATTATTCCACATGGAAATAAAACAATATTTTCCCATTATATAAAAAAAAAATAGGAAGATAATAACTTAGTATTACAGGAAACATGACTGTATTGGCTGCTCAAATGTGTATCTAGCAAGAACTCCTGAACTACTCAGAACTTCATAAATTGCAGCTTTACATCTATCCTGAAGTAAGGGTGGAACTGGATGCCCTTAGTTGATCACACGCCTGGGCCTCGGAGCTCCAATGACCCTGCTGGAGCTCATTCTACATTCAGTTGAGGAAGAGAAAACAAGGACAGAAGTTCTCTTTGTCTAACCCTTTCTCCTGGGATCTTGCCAAACATTTCCTGTTCCTTCTCTAGGCTCACTTCTACAGTCTCAGCTAGTTACAGTGCTTGGGAAAACAATATTATTTTCCATGATATTTTACTACAGTTCCCATAAGAATTCTGGCCTGGCCTCTGGAGAACATAGCCAGATGGCCTTTTTTGGGAGGGAGGGAGGATTCTTTACTCCTAAAGACCTTACTGAAAGCTGTCTACCTATCTTGAAAACAGCTAGAACCCCTCATTTTTCACAGGTAGCTAAGTGGCTCGTGAAAGGTTGGGATTTTCAGTACACCTCTGATGGCTTGTCTACACTGACCAAATAAAATGACCTCACCTAGTTTTCACTGAAAGCTCTCCCGATGATGCATGGCTTGAACCCAGGTCTTTTCAGCAGCTGAGGGCTTTAATCCACATTAAAAAAAAAAAACGTGTGGATTTATTCTGGGTTTGAGTGGAAAGACTAGATATTCGTGTGTCTGTGAGGACTTCGCTCCATAGCGATGTTGCTGTGGAGCCAGGGAGAGGAATTTTTGGTGGGTGGATGAGGTCGGGAGGAGACTCCCTGAGCCAGGCGATCAGCTGACTTTTCCTATCAGGAAATGCCTCTTTGCTAGTATCATTTCACTTTTTAGGAGTTCCTTTTCCCTTTTTCTTTTCTCTCTCTCTCTCTCTCTCTTTTTTTTTTTTTAACATATGTGACAGTTCGGAGAAGCACATATCAGCATACCCATATCATTAGCTGTGTATACCCCCACTTAATAGGATGACCAAAGCCTCTACAAGCCATGGGAAAAAGAGATACATACATTTGTATAAACTGCGGGAGTGGAAAAACCTGGAGCAGCCACAGCCACATGGTCACACATACTGCAAATTGTCATACCAGAGTGAGTTCAAAAGGGAGAACTGTGTGGACGATGCTTCCCAACTCAGCTCAGTGTGATTGTGTAGACAAGCCTGTGCTTGCTGCTGAATAGGATATCCTGAAAGTACGTTGGATTTTCCTGTTGATGTAGACAAGCCCTGATTCATATGGCTGTGGATTGGATCCACTGGGACTATTTTGAGTATGGTTTTTTTGGGCAGGGGAGGGGCTGTTTGTTTTGTTTTTTCTTTTATGTAATTTGGCACTATTCGAGTAATGTGTGTATCACGCGCCGAAAATATGACCAAAGAAACAGTTGCATTTTGAAGTTTGTGCCCTGACATTTTTTGAGTTTGGCTCCTATAGCCATAATTGTTTCAATGTCATAAGAAAAAGGAATATGAGAAGTGTTCAATATAGTACAGATGGTTTCTTAACTGTGCAATCCTAGGCATGTCTACTCAGAAGTAACTCTGACAGAGTTCAATGGGACTTACCCCTGGGGACTGAAACCTCAAAGTCATCTCTTAAACATGAATATTGAAGCTATTTTTATCTTGCCAACCTTAGAAAATAAACTTAATGCAAAATAAGATTATAAATTTCAGAACAGGTTATTACCGTTAGGTCAGTATTGATCACTAGTTATAAAATTGCTATATTACACATTGTAAAACTTTTTTCTCATATCCCAGGAAAATATTGCATTAAAGCTCTAATAAACTGCAATAGTTTAATCACTTGGCAAATTATTTGACTTCTTCAGCTTCATTTATACCTTTTCTTTTGCTATACTTGTGTCATAAAAATTCAGATGGCTTTTTGGGGTATGCACAGTGATATGGGAACAGAATAATTTATGCTATTGCTCCTTTTATCTAATAATTCATTTTTTTCCTTTAGATAAGTTCCATTTTTTAAAATCTTTCATGGTATTTTAGGCTATCGCTTATTGCTCTGGCTCACGGTTGCCAGTTGGTGAATTAATATAAGGACTTCATTTTCAGATAACATCGTATTTCATAACTCCCAACTTTATTACAGTTTTCTTGACTTAATTATAAATCATTTCAATACCCATTTAGAAAATATGAGCATCCCTAAGATTGTGCTTCTGTTTCCACTCTCGTTTTATGGCACTGCATTCATTAGTTTTAATTAAGTATTTATTGCATTTTCCATGTGAGAGTGTTAGAAACAAATAAGCACACAATAAACTGGGAGTTGTACATGAGTAGAGAATTGCCACATTATTCAAAGACAGAAAGTGATCACATTAAAATTATGTGATATACCAAGCAGAATGGAATTTGCATTCAGATTCTCTTGCTGAGATCTATAGACACCATCACAACTTGTAAACATTACTTTTTTGGACTACAACTTCTAGTTGCCCCAACAACACTTATTCCAGTTCTGCAAAAAATATTATGCATAAGGAACATTTGGCCTAAATCCAGTTGTTACTCCCAAATAGAAGAGACCACTGAATAAATGGGAGTTAGTTAAGCCAACACATAAGAAAATTCCATTGATTCAGTGACTCTACTTTACCAGAGAATATCACTGGATTAAGGGCAGGGTTAGAATCATGCACTCTTACAGATTTTGTTGGACTGAAAGTCATGCCCAATCAATGGTGCAGAAGGCTGGCAGTTGCAGTCTAACAACATACTCCCCTCACTTGATTTAGACCTTTGGTTGGAAGACTACAGTGAACAGCTGTGATCATGACTCTTCTTGCTGGACTGATATTGTGGTTTCCAAAGGGAAAGAGACATGATAATCTAAGCAAATTCATCAGTATACATGACTGACCTCCCTCCCCAAATAGCAAATGCAAGATTATAGCAAAACAGAAATATTGAGAAACCAGAGGAAACTCTCAGTATGGCTGGGAACATTTTCTTTCAATCAGTTTAAAGAGATCTGTTTTTAGACCTTTTCACATTACTCTTTCAGTTCCACCATCTAGGGGGGAGTTAATGTATGTGCAGATCCTGGAAAGAGTTGGTATTATGTGGGGAATACTCCAATATTCACTTCTCTGACAATGGATGCATCTCCCTCTCTTTCTCTTATGTTTCATCTCCAGATGTTTCCATCAAATTTTGGGGAAAATTTGTTAAACCTGATGTTAAATAATCTGAAAAACATTATCAACCATCTCCACTGGCAAGCTTCAAAAGATATGGAAATTCCCAGTAGGGAGAGGACCATGTTGTATCTGCCTACTGTGTTGCTGTTAAAGATACAGAGCTTCTCGGGGGGAGTGGAGTGGAATGTGACATATCTAATTCTACCATCTGCAGCACAACCATCTGCAGCACAACCATCAACAGATACATCTGATGAAGTAACCTGAGGGCTTGTCTACACAAGCAGTATAACCCATCTTGCCCCATCTTAGAGCCCTGCAGACAACCCAAGGCTTTTGCCCCATTCTGCTTCCAGGCAATCTTCCCTATCCCCAGGTCAGATATGAGATTCAGATGGGGCTAAGATGGGTAGGGCCCATTACTGAATTTTGAAATAATACCTGATTTAAACCGAAGGAATAGATCATGCCCTGCATGTCTGCAAGAGTCCTTCCCAGTCCGTCCCGGCAGGCTGGCCCATCACTGGAACTGCCAGTCTGCCTTGCTCTCTCTGACGCAAGGAGTCCCATAGTATGTGACCAAGGCTGGTCACATGAAGGAGGCTTGGTCATATGTTGTGGGCCAGCTCCCAGGAGAGCCAGCAAGATGGTAGTGACAGTGGCTGCAGCGATGGGCCTGTTTGCCTGTGTGGAGTACAGCCCATTTCATAGAGGCAACAGGGAAGCAATGGGCCTGATCCATGTCCAGGATACATTATCAGGGATACGACATATCCTGACTCATGTAGATGAGCCCTGAGTGTACAAGTTAATACTGCAAAACTCTTTCAGTCTCAAAGGTGCTACAGGTTTCCTTTGTATCTTTTTTTATTAAAATGAACATGGGATAAACCATGTGAGGTGATAGCACATAATAAGTTATAAGACATATACCTGTAGATAATAAGTGATGAACATGTATATGTGAACCTGCCATTTATTCAAATTCAATAGCAGAGTTACTTTTCATTTCCATATATTTTGTACTACAGTTAGCTGTACTCTGTGTGTCTAGTTGTAAAGTCTGCACATGGACGTCTGTATATGGACAAGAGCAGTACCAGACTAGGGGGGATGAACAGGACAGGTGAGGCTACTACCAGTAGCAGAGCTTCCCTACTGTTATGGGACAATAGAGGGGACCTGGAATTATTCTGCACAGAAATTTTCAGTAGCAGAATGCAGTGCACAGGTACTACTCATCTGCTGGAACAGGCAGTTGAACATGAGAAGGAGAGTTCATGTTAAGTTTAGATGTTGCACACAATGTCACTCCACACACACCCTTTACTAACCTTGAAATCATCAGCAAAATAAAGAAGCCACTTTGACAGTTAAAAAGTTGACAGGAATGCTGAGAACTGGGCTAATCTTCACTAAAGAAAGGAGACTGTATGAAAGCGTTTAATCAGAGGCAGCTGGTGCCCATAGGGCTGGTAGGGCGGATGATGAGCTGCCTGAGGTAAAACAAACTTCTCAGCAAAGGTGGAACCAATTCTATTTAGTGTTATCCCACTGTCTCTTTTGCAAGGGCTAACTATACTAAAGCAATTACTAACAATTTACTGAAATGAAGAGCAGTATTTAACCTTGGTTCAGAAGGGCTGTTTTCTGGAATGCTTCATTCAGTAATGGGAAAAATAGCATGGCCCCCTTCGTCCCTTATAGCTACTCTGGTCCTCTGCATTGGTCCAAAGATGTACAGAACACAAATGAGCCAAGGATGGCTCATTAAAAAAAAATTATAGAACACAATATGAGTCACTCGAGATGGATGAAATTTTAGCAGAGTAGAAGTGAGTTGGGAAAGCCTTATAAAAATGTAGATAGCACAGGTGAGGCTCACAAGTCATATAAGAAATTTACAAAGCACAAAGGAGAGACATAGACTTTGTGGAGAAAAATCGCAAAACATATGTGAACCAGGGAAGCACTGGGGGGGGGGGGAAATACAAATCACAAGGGAACTGGAGAAGTATTGTGGGGAATGACAGCAACTGTGGAGAATGCCAGCCATTTAAAAAGCCTTTAAAAGCCTACTGCTCATCTTGAAGGCGAAACTATCATGGCTCCACTTGGGCTAACCCAGAATTTTTTTTGTAGCTCTTTTGGACTGTATGTCTTGGTCTCAGAAAATTTCCTCCAGAAGCACAAGCTGATACTGTGAAGGTTAAGTGGTATATCTCATTCCCTATGGTGCCAAAGGACTTGGGAATAGGTTACTTAGCTAGGACTGGGGAATGGTTGATTAACTTAAAGGAGGCTGTATACGGTCCTGTTGCAGGTCATGCCTATTGCAATGGCTGGCCTTGATTTCTTGCACACAGGATTAATAATTAAGTACTTAATCACACACAGAGATTCAGTCAGTAATAAAATAAACATGTGCAGAATGTGCCAATTGGGGGACCAAAAACCCATCTGAGGGTTGTTGTTGTTGTTGTTGTTGTTGTTGTTTTTAATGAAGGAAAAGTCCCAAACTGCAGAGATTCTATCCTTCTAGAATTCTTGTCATGGTTTCCTGACAAGGAAATTTCAGCTTGGAAATATTTCAAACATTTGCAATCATTATTTCCATCCCTAATACATACACACTGCTGCTACACAAAAGAGAAAGAGGGAATGAGCAACCTGGCTCTAGTTCTTTCCTCTTGATCTGCTGCTTCCAAGCTATGCATAAATGTATTCCACTGTTAGCATAATTTGTTGTTGTTGCATGCCTTCAAGTCATTTTTTACTTATGGTGACCCTAAGACAAACCTATCACAGGGTTTTTGTGGCAAGAGTTGTTCAGAGGAGATTTGCCATTGTCTACCTCTGAGGCTGAAAGACTGTGGCTTGCACAAGTTCACCCTGTGGGTTTCCATGGCCCAAGCAGGGATTTGAACCCTGGTCTCCAGTGTCATAGTCCAACTCTCAAACAACATTGTCTCTGCTACCACAATACTACCTTCAAAACATCCAACCCTTGTTAGTATTTGCATGGAAATGCACCAGGGAAAGACAGGAATCTCCAAGTAGAACACAGACAGAGCTTGGAGTGCTAGGTTTGAAAATGTATCCATTGGTGCTAAATCCTCAGAATGCAAGGTGATATGTTATCATTAATGTTAATAATGAAAATCATTTAATTTATTGAATTGTCCATTTTAGTTTTCATTTTCAGAACAGATTATGGAATTTATGGAGCATGGCATGAAGGTTGTAATAATTAAACCCTAGGGGATTTTTTTAATTGGATTTATCAAAAGTGCTCTTTTTATTGTTATAAAGTTACTTTTCACAATCTTGCACTTTTTTGCAACAAATTACTTAATATTATTACTGCCTAGGGATGGTAGAGGTGCAAAATGCTTCATGCCTAGGGATGGTAGAGGTGTCAGGATGGGAAAGGCTGTCCTGCATTCCTGCTCAGGTATGTGTTGATCTGCATTTCTTGTTTTCTTTTTCTGCATACCTTTTCAATATGTACACTGTTCAGTTACCCTTCAAAAATCTTGTTTGTTAAAAGTTGATAATGAATGATGTTAAAGATTATCTATTCATTTCAGCTAGAGGATACTAATTCACTGAAGATGGCAGCAATAAGAGGATAGATACAAAGATAATTCAGTGAAAGAAGGCTGGGGCATTCTTTTGAGTGCCTCTGAGCATATGCACAATACTTTCTACAAAACTGAGTCAAAATGATTCCTCCACACTCCCAGTCAAGATGTGCAATCTGCAAAGATCAGTGGTAGACCATTAGTTTTGCACTCAGGAGGCAGAGACCAAGTTCAGTATGTGGGATCTCAGTTTAATAGGTCAGGAATCCTCTCCATTGATGCCCTCTTGTCATGGGAGAGAGGCTTGCATACCCTAATGATGTTTTGAGCTATGCTGGAGGTGGCATAATAGCCACCGGTAGGGCCTCCCATGCCAGACAGGTCAAAACCGAAGGGTCTGAAAAAGAGCGTCAAAGGGCAGGATGAGCTCTCTAGCCTTATGGCAAACACCCTAGGAGAAGGAAAACTCTAATTCTAAACCCAGGCAGATGGTGATCGTCCAACCCTATAAGGTCAACCATCTAAGAGAAGGAAATTCTAATCAAACCTACGACCCGAGGAACTCGCTGCTACTGTCCATGCTTGCAAGGCCACAGCAGATGAACCTTTGGTTTAAAGGGTGAGGCCAGTTCTGTGCACACTGCGCTCCACCAGAAAAATCCATTGCATAGACTCGAAGGATAAATCCAATTCCACAAAAGCCCTGTAGCGATAGGCGAGGGATGAAATGGCAGGGGTAAAGATGCACTGGAAGCCGCAGACCCAACCCTGTATGCAGGCGGTTCAGGAATTTGGTCGCTCAAGGCTGACCCGGGAGATGACAGTCTTGTCCAGCAGCATCCTGAATGACCAAGCAGCCTTTTTTAAAGGAGAGCACTGCTTGCACCATATGGAGAGGGGCCTAGAAAAGGTGGCCTAACGAAAGCTCATCCCCATCTACCTGGTTGGCTAGCCACAATGAACAGGCATCTTCTGATGCGGTGAAACCAAGGCAAAGAAACAAAGGCACACACCAGCCTCCAAAGGTGTAAATAAACTGACACTTGCATGCTGGAACATCAGAACCATGCAAGACTCTACAGATAGTGGATGGTCTGAGCGTCGTTCTGCTCTAATAGCCCATGAACTATCACGACTTAATATTGACATCGCTGTTCTTAGTGAAGTTCGTCTCCATGAGGAAGGCAGCCTTAAATAACACTGCACCAGCTACACACTTTACTGGTCTGGCAAACCCAAAACTGAAAAACATCTTTCAGGAGTAGGCTTTATGATTAAAAACTCCATTGCCTCCAAACACGAAACCATGCCAACAGGACACTCTCATTGCATTATTTCCGTACGCCTCCCACATGTTGTTCTTTTATTTTTATTATTTATTTATTTATTTATTTATTTATACCCCGCTCTTCAGCCACAAGGCTATCAGAGCAGCTTACAAATTGTTTTAAGCAACAGCTATTTACACATCTACACTGCGTTAAACAGTTTCCAATGTGTGTTAGCTAATTGCCTCCACAAGCTGGGTACTCAATTTACCGACCCAAGAAAGGATGGAAGGCTGAGTGAACCTTGGAGCCCGCTGGAATCAAACTTGCAACGTGGTGGCTTGCAGTACTGGCATAAGTTCTGAAACTTATGCTTATAGAAGCTCATCTAAACAATATTATTAACTTATTCTTTATTTGATGTAAAATGGAATACACAGAAGAAAGCACAGTTCCCACCACAGTCAGAAATATTCCCTCTCCCCTCTCTTGTAATCCTGACTACAACTGCAGTTATTGCTGCATTATTGCTAGTGCAGTTGTTAAGCATGGCAGGCATATTGTTAGCTAAATATGACAGTGTAACTTTGCTGTAGGTCTTTTTGTGATCATTGCAGATAAATTATATTCACTACCTTCTTCATGCAATGACCCAGACCTTCTATAACCCCTACCTTCTACATTCTTCATCTCCCTCTCTTTCACTGGCAGGTGGAGAGTTGGAGGGTGGTAGCAAAATTTCCAGCTATGTGCCTATAGCTGGGCACTCATCAACAAGGCATCCTTCAGGAACTCCTGTTAGTCCTCCAGAGGTCCAGGAACAGGTGCTTTCCGGCCACTATCCACATTCTCAACCGACAAGTAAACAAGACAGTCTCGTAGGCACATTGAATGAAGATACTTTGGCGCTCTGGATGACACCAAAACTAATAAAAAGTGAGTAATGGTAAAATTCATGATAAAATCTGGTGATAATAAACAGTACTTTCTAGGAGCCAGTGAATCATGTAGCCATGGTGCAAAAGTACTACAGAAGTTGACAATGGACTTTTCAGATGGGGACTTTAACCCCACTCCTGCCTTGCTAAACACCCTCCCATCCCACTCCCATCCCTGCCACGGAATAAAGGTAAAGTTTTTGCACACCTACCTTTTTCTGCAACAGGAATGTCCTCCCCCTCCCCTGGCTGGCTTGGAGTAAATGCAGCTGTCGTAAAACTACATTCACATCCTGTAAATTAAATCGTGCCTGTTCTTGCAAGAGAATGGTGGCACAGGAAATTTAAAAATAGAAGTAAAAATAAATGTCAAAAAAAAAAAAAACCCACCCCAAGCCCCAAAACACTCTAAAAGGTTTACAAGTAACCTGGGGGGGGGGAGGGTGTCACTTACCTCCTCATCCTGATCTCCATCAGAAGTGTTTGGCATGGACCTCACCCTGCAGCTGGCATTGCACCAGCATAACAGGAGAGGAATGGGGCACCTTTCAGACCACCCGTGATTCCATGACAGAAACGGAACGAGTGGTCTATTCACGACTTTACATCACCAATAAAAAATTACTGGAGCAGCAAGGGAACAGCACGGGAGCATCACGGAAGGGGGATGACATCATCTGAAAGGGAAATCTTTCAGCGACCCTGTTCCATGCCTGCCACAGAGTTTATAGGCCATCTGAAAAAGCCTGCAGCAATATAGCTAGACTTCCACCCACCCTCTAAAGAAATTTCAGCAAGATCTGTCTTCATGCTTGTATCCTCCTTGGTCCCAGGTGGAGCTGCATGGTAGTCCCAACAACATACTATTAATACTGTATAAGATTACAAAAACATGCATCAGCAATCATTTTAATTTTCTATTCATTTACCTTTTTTTCTTATCAGTTTGTTTTAAAAAGCAAACTTGTTTCTGATTCAAGTCCATATTGCCAACCCTATTTCCTACTGTACAAAATGTATCCAGCTGCATATTAGAAAAATGTCTTGATCCCCAGGGGGAGTTTCAGTGATTTCCAGTCTCCATTCTGACACCAGAGTCCATTACTGTTACTATATGATAATGTTGTTAGCAGGCAGAGAGACAAAAATGGAAATTAAGCTTTAGTACCCCCTTTCCCTATGTTTTTGTTAAGCTTTTTTACTTCCCATTTGGGGAAAAAATTAAAAAATCATATATAAGGAAAAAACAAATTCCACATTTTTAAAAAAATAAGTGAACATGTTTGCATATTTGACTGGGGAAAGTACGTCTAGCGGCAATATAATACAGAATTAGTAGCTATGTGACTTCATTAAACAGAAACCATTTGTTGTTTAATCACAGCTATTCATTTTGTTTAAAACTTCATATTTCTTCCAACACACTTGGGCAACATTATTTTGAAAGAAGTCTTCTTTCATAAAAATATCTTCTAGTTTAATGTTTTCTGACAGCAACTTGGAATAGTGGCATATGGAGGAAGAAAAGGAAGCCGGTGTATTGATCAACATTGGAGATTTACCCTGATAGTCCCCCTCTTAAATTTACGTCTGTTAATTTTTAATTCTTTTACTGTGTCCATTTGTGCATCCATGATGTGATTTATTAGGTAGTCTTAGAATCATGTGTATACCATTTTCAGTGGCAATTAGACTGGCATCCAAACAATTCCTCTGTCATATGTTTAGTATGTCCAGTGGACATGTTTAGTGGACATTTTAGTATGTCTACTAGACATACCTCAAAACACATACATATCTACTGGACATCTCTATAGTGGTCATGCATTTGACACTAGTGTAAAAGGGACCAATGCACAAATGTAGGACTCCTCCATGATAACAGGTATCTTGGTCAACCATTTTCCTCCTATGTGAAGAAGACATACATGCCTGGATATAGATACATATAGATATATGCATGCAGGCCCTCTTTATCCTAACAAGGAATATGGACCACTAGGGGTATGCCAGTGGGTATCCATCCCACTATCAAAAGCACAACTTAATAGGAGTGATTCAATTTTCCTATCACATGTTCACCAAATGGGCACATGGCATCAGAATACTGCTTGTCTTGTTCCCCCATGTGCACTTTTCTCCCAGTGGAGAAAAAGAAACCAGAGCCACATACCTTTCCCCTCATGGGAAGTGACGGTCATTGGGGAAAAAAAACCTTTACAGATAGTGTAAAGCCCCTCCTGATCAAATCCAGAGCCTCTGTCAAGTCTAATTTGGCCCACAGAATACAGGCTGCATCCAACCATAAATTTAGGCCTCACAACATAGAGTGTGAATTCATAAACTGTTTGTTAGCACCATCTAGGTTTCTATATTAAATTATGTATGGTCAGCAAGAGAGTAAATTCCCCAAATGCTTTAAGTACCTGAATTGCTTTATTAAAGAATTTACTTGGCTTGATACTTTCTCAAGGCTCTGAGGTCTTCCAAATCATACATCAATCAATACATGCTTATGTGTCTAAACTAGGCTGCCTGAACATAACTTTGGGTTGTTATGGGTAGCCAAAACATAATTAAATCCAGTAAAAGAACAGCAGGATCAGTCAGCAGCTGCAGCAGGAAGGAGAATGCTCCAGAAATTCTTTTTGTTTGAATTTCTTCCTCTTCTAAAAAGAGCACTCTTTGGGATGTTTTCTGTTGCTTGACTGAAAACAACTAGAGGTTTTGACCCATCATAAGCACAAAAATCAGTGTGTATAGAGCCATTGTACTGTCTATCCTCCTTTATGGATCTGAAACATGGGTCACCTATCGCCACCACCTACGACTCCTCGAACACTTTCATCAGTGCTGTCTACGCACAATCCTAAATATACACTGGACTGATTATGTGACGAATGTTGCTGTCCTTGAGCAAGCAGGGATCACCAGCATTGAGGCCATGATATTGAGAACACTGCTGCGCTGGGCAGGGCACGTTTCTAGGATGGAGGACCATTGCCTCCCAAAAATACTACTCTACGGTGAACTCGCCATGGGTCAGCATAAGAGGGGCGCTCCAAAAAGGTGATACAAAGACTCCCTGAAACAACATCTCAGGCTCGGCCAAATTGATCACCAACCATGGTCCGCCCTGGCCTCACATCGGGAGGCATGGAGACACACTATCCACAATGCTGCAGCCTTATTTGAGAACTCACACCGAACAAGTCTTGAAGAGAAACGACAACGCAGAAAGAATCACAACCCAAAAACATCACCCAAGGAGCCCTTCTGCTGTGCTTTCTGCAACCAGACTTGTTTATCTTGGATTGGCCTTTTTAGTCATCAGCGCGCTTGCAGAAAGCGCGGGATGAGTCCTTCCTGAATCTTTGTTTGCGAAGAAAAGCCAGAGAGACTGGCTGGCCCTGATGGAAATGAAAAGATTCATGTCTCACCCCAAATTGAACTGGTGCCTATGAATTTTGCTTAGTATAGTAGAATAGACTAAAACAGTAAAGGAACATATGGCATGGAAAGGAGAGGTTTAGGACTGAAAATCCTACTTACATTATGTACATTCCTAGGATTCCTTCTTACATTAAACTGCTTGATTGACTGCTTTGTCAATGAAATTATAATGTCATTCTATACCAGTCTTAAAATACTGTGTATTGTTTTCTTATTTTTCTTATGCATATTATGCAATTTTCTGACAATACTTAACCATCTATAGTAATACCAATTTATAGTATTACCTTCTGGAAGAAAATGTTATTCTCAGATATTGTATATAAATGATATAATGGATTTGTTTCCATTGGTATTTTGAGACAATGATTTTTTACACTGACCATACATTAGGTTTTGACTCACTGGATTGCAGAAATGCATATTTAAACTTGGATTACACCACCAAATTAATATACATAATCCTACTGATAGTGAAGGGGGAATTAAGATGGCCTGTCCAGGAGGAGTAAAGGAGGATTTGGTCTGACATCTCCCATGTAATTCAATGGTAAATAATCAGAATTCTGGACAGCAAACCTACAAACTAGTTTTAACTTATCTGTTCTTACTAAGGCTTGTGCATCAAGGCCTAGAGGATTTTTCTCTAGCGAACCACCACACAGCCCATCTTGTGTTTACCTATCCATTTAACTTTCCCCCCCCCACTCTGCTAAACAAACAAAGAGAATTAATTCTGCTGACTAGCTGAGAAACAAATCCTATGTTTCAATGTTGCTGCTATTCCTGTATAGTTGGCTAATTTTGGGAGGTCTCCTTTCAAGACTCTCTTACTTGCAACATTCCTAGCCTATCCAGTATCTAGCTACTGGATGAGACAGTCTTTGTAAGTTGTTCGCTTATCAATCATGGGAAGTAAGAAACTTTACTTTGCACATGCACTGTTAACTAACATGAGATCATGGTAAACCGAATTTATAAAAGTGTTGCTTAGACTAGTAAACTTTTCCCTCTTGCTCATGACAAGTGCTGACACAGCTGTTCTTCTCTCAAGGAGGGGAGGACCCCTTTGATCAAAGGTAATTGGAGTTTAGTATACCTTCCCTCGTTGTTTCAGGGACCAATGGCAACACTGTGTTCCAAAAGGGAATTGGGGGTGGGGGAGTTTAGGCATACCAGAACTTGCCCAACAATAGCACCAACTAGCATAGATTCACTGAATCAATAGGATATATATATACTACCTACCCTGATAGCCCCATCTTGGAATATTGAATAATTGGCTATACAGTTGTCCCTTCATATTCGCTGGGGTTAGGGGCAGAGCACCACCACAAAAATGGAAAAAAAATGCAAATAAGTTAAGCCCTGCCCCCAACATGCATACTACACTACAGTATTGTAGACTCCTCTCCCACCAACAGGACTGTTAATACCTGCTACAGTGGTAGCAATACCTGCCCCCGGGCACACAAACCATGCCCCTCACCCCCACTCGCCTCCCTGCCAGTTCTCCCTCCCTCTGCCCTGCCAACAACACAACTCCAGCTTACTTTCTTACCTTGCACCAATACAGTGCTGCCCATTTAAAACAGCAAGGTTTAAAGTAATGGGCAGAGATGTTTTGGTGCAAGGTAAGAAAGCAAGTTGGAGTGTTTTGTTGCCAGGACAGGAGGAGAGGGGAGGAAGGTGGGGTCTTGGAGTTTGAACTAGTTGAGCAGCAGCTACAAACTGCAAATATGCAAAACCGTGAATATGAAATACACAAATATGAAGGGACAACTCTATTTGATAATTTGACTTAATGTGGCCATTCATGTGGTTAGCAGGTAAACAAGGGACCGCCTAATACCAAGGCTGGAGCTATGTGTCACCATGGGAAGGGCCTTTGGAAATTCCGCAAAACCAAATACTCAGGTCAGAAGTTAACACCTGGAGGTGTGTCATTCACTACTCCACTCAATGATAGCAGAGTCCTTGATGCTCGTAAAATGGGTCCTTCCTTTCCTCATTCCCGTCCAACAAAAGACCTTGCCTGCTCCAATTCAACTCCAAATACAGCACCCATTAACAATTGTTAACTCTTCCAGCTCAACCATTGTCTAGCCATGGGGACCTCTGAGAAACATTGTATTCCACTCAAGATCCTATCACTTCAGGGAATTATTTCATATAAATATCCTAAAACACCACCCAATTGTACACAGTTCATCTTCCTCTTGACTTCACATTAGACTGTGTAGCCACCCTGTTTTCTGGACTCCCTCACTGCAGTGTGCTTCACAATCTTAGCTCTGCAGAATCGGTATGGTATAACCCATGATCTCCTTACTCTATTCCTGTATCCAAATACTTCCAACTATCTTTGATAATCTTGTGTGAGTGTCTGAAGCCTAAGTATTTTGAGTGAATGCTGTTGATATTAATTTCCTTTTGGCTTAGGATCTCCTCCGTTATTACTGGTATACATAGGTTAAAAGATCCTGCCATTGCCCGGCGTCTCTCATGAGAAGTTGAGTTAATTAAATTCCCTAAATTAATATTAGGACATTAGAGAGTCCCCACACACCCCAAGCAATTCAGGTTATGTGTGTGTGTATGTGTGTGTGTCCTAATTCACCATTCAACAGCTGATTCGGTGGGATTCAGTAATCTAGCCGGGAATGATAGCATTCAGGTAATTCTTTAATAACATTTATAATCATTCCTTTGAACATGTTTCTAGGTGTGAGGAGGAGGAGTATGGAACTTTGGGAAATGGGAGTTAAGACTGACTGTTGGCTTAACTATAGATAATTCTACTTGAAAGGAAGAAGAGAGAAACTGAAAACAGACTGGAGGTGGTTTCGGAGGCAAAACACATGTTTTAATCACTAGTGGATTATACTGAATCTTGTGAAGGATAATTATCTTGGTGCATTTACGGTGACCTCTTGACTCCACTAAACTTATGGGTTTCTTAATTTACAGTTCAGGAATTCAGGTTTTTCCTCTCTTCCTCTTTACTTTATTCTGTGTTCACTTATGCTTTTTGAATATATGTATCACGTTTTGTTTTCCTTTAATTCAAAGAATTTAGCTCTGTTTATTTAAACTATAAAGTATATGATTATCTCAGGTGAGGCTGGAGGTTTTTGAGTTGATTTAGTTTGAAGCAAAAACTGAATCTGATTGAATGTGGATTGGGGAGGTGAGAGCAATATTTCAATTGAGTTACATTTATACAACCTTTGAAAATACAAAATCGGCCAACGATGAATTCTCAAGTAATTGTTTCGACTTCAGAAACCAGACTAGTTAATTTGAGGGGGGGTCCAAAAAGAGATACATTTTATATTGATAAGATACTTTTGGTGAGATAGGGGCTGGATGGTCATCTGTCAGGAGTGCTTTGATTGTGTATTCCTGCACGGCAGGGGATTGGACTGGATGGCCCTCATATTCTCTTCCAACTCTATGATTCTATGATACAGAACTAGATTTTTAACATCAACTTCATTATCTTTTTTTTTATATTATTATTTTCTTTATTGATTGAAATAAAAAGAAAAAAAGACATGAAACAAAATACAACACCAAATATATACAAAACAAACATGGGAAAATAATATACTACACACAAATATTACAATAGATTAGACAATAAATAATTAAATTTCAACAAACACATAAATCTATATAAAAACATCTACTGACTTCCTTACCATTCTGGATCAAGAACTTGCTAGTACTGCTCATATAACCTTTCTTAAATACATGAACCTAAGTTCACATGCCCCTGCGAATTGTTTCTACACAGTATCAATGTACATACAGAGTTAATTCAATTTCTAATTTCATTTTCTCGAACCCTGTATTCCATTAATCCGACCTTCAATTCTAAAGTCCTACTACTAAGTTTAATTATTATATATTATACAGATATGTTTAACTTCAACTAATCAGTAAGCCAAATAGCTGCAGAATCACACCATTCTGACCTCAGGAATCAATCCATTTCTCCCAATCCTTCCTAAATCTATTCATAGTTTTATGTTTAATCCACGAAGTGAGTTTCTCCATTCTCGCAATTTCCTCTAATTTCAAAATCCATTCCTCTATGTTTGGTAGCTCTTTTTGTTTCCAATATCTGGCTAGAACAATTCTGGCTGAGGTGATCATAAAAAATATTAATTTTCTCTGTTCTTTTGGAATTTCATTATCAACTAAGTTTAATAAGAATATCTCTGGTTTAAATCTAAATTCTACTTTTAGTATTTTTTGATCCAATTATAAATGTTCATCCAAAACTTTTTTACAATGCTGCATGACCACCACATATGGTAAAAAGATCCTACTTCACTTCCACATTTCCAACATTTGGATTCTTTGTTCTTGTAAATTTTAGCTAATCTTTGTGGTGTCATGTACCAACGGAACATTGCCTTATAGCAATTCTCCCTCAGTTCCGTACACAGCATAAATTTAGTATTCCTTTTCCACAACCTTTCCCAATCTTCTAAGGGTATAGTATGTCCAATGTTCTGTGCCCACTTAACCATATACTCCTTAGTAGTTTCTAACTCTAATTCCAAATTCAGGAATACTGTATATAGTTTTGAGATTTTCATTGCTTTTTGATCTATCAGCATTTTGTCTAATTCTGTCTGTTTGTATTCTATTCCCAGGAGATTAGTGTCTATCTTGTACCTCTCCAACATCTGTCTGTGTTGGAACCAATTACATTCTTTTTCATCTTCCTTTAATTTCCTCTATTGTTTTTAACCTAGTTTTATTTCCTTCTATTTTCAACAAATCTTTATAAGTCCACCACCCTCCTTTATGCAACATCTCCGTTCTTCTAAAAGCTTCTTGGGGGGATGTCCATAATGGAAGCCTTAGGTATAGCTTTTTTTAAATCTCTTTCCAGACATTTAACATTGATCTCCTGAAAATATGATTTTTGAAGTTCTTATCAATTTTATCCTTATGCATGGAAACCAAATCTCATGTTCACCTCTTCTAAAGTTAATGTCCTATCTTTATTTGATCAGAACCAATTGTATAACCACATTAAAACCGATGAGTTATAATTATACTCTCAAATTTGGAACGCCCAAGCCCCCTTTATCCTTTCCTCTTGTAACACCTTCCATCTCACCCTTGGTTTTCTATTTGCCCATATAAACTTTAATATACTTCTTTCCCATGTTTTGAATATTTTACCATTATACAGGATTGGAAGTTTTTGAAATAGAAACAACAGCTTCGGTAAAACCACCATTTTTACCACCGCTATTTTCCCTATAATTGAAAAATTTAATTTTTCCCATTTATTTAAATCCTCCTTCATCTTTCTCCAAACTCTATTACAATTGTTTTCCAGTAAATCAAGATTATTATTTGTTATCATTATACCCAAATATCTCGCTTTCTTTTGAATTTTATAGTTTGATATTCTCCTCAGCTCTTCGTTTTCTTTTTTTTTCAGTAGATTTTTCGTTATTAATACTGTTTTTTCTCTATTAACTTTTATTCCTGAGACCTTTCCAAATTCCTGCAATTTTCCCTGCAGCTTTCCGAATGACTTTGCAGGATCCTCCAACGCTATGTCATCTGCAAATGCTGCTATTTTATATTCTTGTTTCTTTATTTTAACTCCTGCTATTTCTTTATCCTCTCTAATATTTCTACATAATACCTCCAAGCTCAGAATAAAAACTAATGGAGAAAATGGACATCCTTGCCTTACTCCCTTTTCTATTTTGATCTCAGATGTTTTTTGTCCATTAACTATAATTTGAGCCGATTGTCTCTTATAGATTGCTTTGACGCCTTGTATAAAGTTCTCTCCTAATTGAATTCTCTCCATGACAGCTATCATATATTGCTATCTCACGCTGTCGAATGCTTTTTCAGAGTCCAACAGGATCAAAGCCAATTTCCTCCCAGGATTCATCTCTCCATATTCTATAATATTTAGTACTCTCCTAATGTTGTTTCTCATATGTCTTTCTAGTAAAAAACCAGATTGATCTTGATTTATCCAATCCTTTAAAACATGTTTCAACCTCTCTGCCAAAATTGACACAAAAAGTTTGTACTCTGTGTTCAGCAGAGAGATTGGTCTGTAATTGTTCATCTCCTCAGGATCTTTAATTTCCTTTGGAATTAGAATAATATTTGCATTTCTCCAAGAGGGTGGTATATCCTCTCCTAACATTATTTTATTGAATAACTTGCATAATGGTGTCTTTAATTGTTCAGCAAAGGTCTTGTAATAAGAAGCTGAGTAGCCATCCGGGCCCGGTGTTTTACCATTTTTCACATTTTTGCTTGCTTGTTCTACCTCGGCTATAGTGATTCTTTTGGTTAAATCTTCTCTCTGCTGTGGATTTATTTTATTAATATTTTGTTCATCAACATAGCTTCTAATCTGGTCTTACATTTATTGTTTTGGTTTTATTTCTTTAAAGAGATTTGTATAAAAGTTTTCAAAACTTCTTCTAATTTCTGATTCACTCGTCATTATTTTACCTTTGTCTTTTATTTTCAAAATTTGTTCTTTTTCTTGGGTTTTCCTCACTTTGTATGCTAGCCACTTTCCTGTTCTATTACTTTGTTCATAATATCTTTGTTTCATAAATCTTAATTTCTTATCAATTCCTTTAGTTATATCCGTTTCTATTTGCTTTTGAAGGATCTTTATTTGTTGTATCACTTTTTTATTTCTTGGATCCTCTCTCAGTTCCTTTTCTTTTTGTTTTAGAACATCTTGCAGTTTTTGCAGTTTTTCCCGTGTTCTCTTAATTTTTTCACAATTTGCATTAACACTCCTCTGATTATAGTTTTACTTGCATCCCATACAGTCTGTATTGAAATTTCACCTTCCTTATTCTCATTAAAGTAGTTTCTCAAAACAGTTCTTATCCTTTCCTGTATAGATTCTTCTTGTAATAATGTTTCTTTATGCCTCCAATTGTAGCTTCTTTTTCTATTTTTTAACTTCAATTTTATCATATTATGATCAGAAATTGTCCTCGGGTATATCTCCATTGATGCTACCTGGCCAGCCATATTTCTTTAAACTAAGAACATTATCAATGCGAGAGAGCGAGTGGTGTCTGTTACAAAAAAAAGGATATTCTTTAATGTCATTGTACAGATATCTCCATGTTTCATAGAATCATAGAATTGTAGAGATGGAAGAGACCACAAGGGCCATCCAGTCCAACCCCCTGCCATGCAGGAAATCATGATCAAAGCATTCCCGACAGATGGCCATCCAGCCTCTGTTTAAAGACCACCAAGGAAGGAGACTCCACCACGCTCCAAGGGAGTGTGTTCCACTGCCAAACAGCTCTTACTGTCAAAAAGTTCCTCCTAATGTTGAGGTGGAATCTCTGTTCCTAGAGCTTGCATCCATTGCTCCGTGTTCCAGTCTCTGGAGCAGCAGAAAACAAGTCTGCTCCATCCTCAATGTGACACCCCTTCAAATACTTAAACAGGGCTATCATATCTCCTCTTAACCATCTTTTTTCCAGGCTAAACATACCCAGCTCCCTAAGTCTCTCCTCATAAGGCAACATTTCTAGACCATTCACTATTTTAGTCACCCTTCTCTGGACACGCTCCAATTTGACAATATCCTTTTTAATTGTGGCGTCCAGAACTGGACACAGTATTCCAGGTGAGGTCTGATCAAGGCAGAATAGAGTGGCACTATTACATCCCTTGATCTAGACACTATACTTCTATTGATGCAGCCCAAAATTGCATTGGCCTTTTTAGCTGCTGCATCATATTGTTGACTCATGTTCAACTTGTGGTCTACCAGGACTCCTAGATCCCTTTCGCACGTAGTCTCATTCAGCCAGGTCTCCCCCATCCTATATCTATGCATTTCATTTGTTCGCCCTAAGTGCAGTACCTTACATTTCTCTGTATTGTATTTCATTTTGTTAGCTTTGCCCCAGCTCTCCAGTCTATCCAGGTCATTTTGAATTTTGATCCTGTCCTCTAGGGTATTAGCTACTCCTCCTAATTTGGTGTCATCTGCAAATTTGGTAATTATGCCCCTAATTAGGTCATCCAAGTCATTCATTGATAAAGATGTTGAATAGCACTGAGCCCAGGACAGAACCCTGTGGCACCCCACTGGTCACATCTTTCCAAGACGAAGAGGAGCCACTGCTGAGCACCCTTTGAGTTCGACCGGTCAACCAATTGCAAATCCATTGAACAGTTAACTTGTCTAGACCACATTTTCCAAGCTTGTTTGCAAGAATGTCATGGGGAACCTTGTCAAAGGCCTTACTGAAATCAAGGTATGCAATATCCACAGTGTACCCTTCATCTACCAAGCTAGTAATTTTATCCAAAAAAAGATCAGATTAGTCTGGCATGGCTTGTTTCTCTGAAACCCATGTTGAGTTTTTGTGATTATGGCATTGCCTTCTAAATGTTCACAGACTCTCTGTTTAATGATCTGCTCTAGAATCTTCCCTGGTATTGATGCCAGACTAACTGGACGATAATTGTTGGGATCCTCCTTTTTCCACTTTTTGAAAATGGGGACAACATTTGCCCTTCTCCAGTCTTCTGGGACATCTGATGTTCTCCAAGAGTTCTCAAAGATTATTGCCAATGGCTCTGAGATTACATTTGCCAGCTCTTTTAATACCCTTGGATGTAGTTCATATGGTCCTGGAGATTTAAATTCATTTAGATTAAGAAGGTATTTCTGTACTACCTCTTTTCTTATTCTGTTTTGGGTTTCCCCTATTGCATCTTCTGTTCCTTTATCCTCAGGTTGCTCACCCTTTTCCTTTTCTGAAAACACTGAGGCAAAGAAGGTGTTGAGTAATTCTGCCTTTTCTCTGTCCCCTGTTAGCATTTTGCCATCTTCTGTGCATAGTGGCCCTATCATTTCCTTCTTCCTCCTTTTGCTGCAGACATACCCAAAAAAACCCTTTTTATTGTTCTTAACCTCTTTAGCAAGCCTGAGCTCATTCTGCACTTTAGCTTTTCTGACTTTACTCCTACACGTGTTCGCTATCTGTTTCAATTCTTCTTTGGTGATTTCCCCCCTTTTCCATTTCCTATACATGTTCTGTTTAAAACTTAGCTCCATTGAAAGTTCTTTGGTCATCCATCCTGGTTTCTTGAGACACCTCCCATTTTTCTTCCTCAATTGTACTGTTTGAAATTGTGCCTTCAGTATCTCCCTTTTGAGACAGTCCCATCCATCTTGAGGTCTCTTCTCTTTTAATATTCCTGAACATGGGATCACCCCCAGTATTTCCCTGAGTTTATTGAAACCAGCTCTCCTAAAGTTGAGAACGCGTGTCTGACTATGCCTGGCTTCTCCTTTCCATTGTATAACAAACTCCAGGAGAACATGATCACTCTCACCTAAGGATCCCACCACTTGCACCCCATTAACCAGGTCATCTCTGTTGGTTAGGATCAGATCTAAAATAGCTGACCACCTTGTTGCCTCTTCCAACTTTTGGACCATGAAATTGTCTTCCAGGCAGGTAAGGAATTTGCTAGACCTTGAAGTTTTGGTTGAGTTAGATTTCCAGCAAATATCAGGATAGTTGAAGTCACCCATCACTATTACATCTCTTATTTCTGCGTATGTGGTCATCTGTTCTACAAAGGCATCATCCAATCCCTCCGTCTGACTTCAGGGTCTGTAGTCGAGTCCCACAATAACATCCCTGTTGTTTCCCTCCCCTTTAATTTTTATCCAAATCCTCTCCACCTGGCTTCCAGTATTGATGTCATGGATCCCTTCAGTGGTATAAATATCCCTGACATATAATGCTATTCCTTCTCCTTTCCTGTTTGGCCTGTTTCTCTTTTAAATGTTATACCCCTCTATTCCTACATTCCAATCATGAGACTCATCCCACCAGGTTTCAGTAATGCCTATAATATCATATATGTTTTGTAGTGCTAGGAGTTCAAGTTCATCTTGCTTATTTCCCATGCTCTGTGCATTAGTGTGGAGACATCTAAGACCATGTGTTCCCTTTACTTGCTGCCTGTGCATGTTTTTTTTAGCCTCCCACTGTTGGGTCCTTGCACTGTTTGCCTTCTTCCCTCTATGACAGTTTGACTATTTTCTCCAGCCCTTTTGCCTTCCAGAATACTGTCTCCCTCCCCCATATGACTCAGTTTAAAGCTTTCCTGATAAAATTCTTGAGATTGTAGGCAAAAATGTTTCTGCCAACTGTTGTGAGATGCACCCCATCTATTGCCAGAAGTCCCCCCCATGGAAGCGCAGCCCATGATCCAAGAATCCAAATTGTTCTCGGCAACACCATCTACGGAGCCAGTTGTTTACGTCGGCTATTTTTCTCTCCCTTCCTGGACCATGCCCTTCAACTGGCAGAAGAGACGAAATGACAACCCGTGCGTCCTTTTCTTTCAGCTTCCTCCCCAGAGCCTCATAATCTCTTCTGATCTTCTGAAAGCTGTGCCTTGCAGTATCATTGGTTCCCACATGGACCAAAAGGAAGGGGCAATGATCCGTAGCCTTGACGAGTCTTGTCAGCCTCTTGGTCACATCACGGATCTTTGCCCCAGGGAGACAACACACCTCCTGAGACATCTTGTCAGGCCCATAAACCACTGCTTCTGTACCCCGCAGCAAGGAGTCCACCACCACCACCACACACCTCCCCCGAGGCTTCGCAGCTGCTGTTCCTTGTGGTGGCCTTCTCAGGCTCTGCCCCTGAAGTCTGTCCGTGCTGTTCTTCCTCATTGTCCTCAATAATGGAGAGGACTTCGAATTGATTCTGTAGCTGCAAGCTGCTTCAAGAATCCCTGGATTTTCTTGTTCTGTGTGTGACATTCCTCCAGCTGTCTACCTCCTGTGTCTGTGAAGTGACCCTCTCCTCCCCAACCAGTTCCTCTGTGTGGTCCCTGTCCAAGACTGTTCGTTCTGTTCTCTCCTGGAAAATCTCTTGCTCACGAATCTTTTGAAGTGTAGCTACCTGTGTCTCCAGCTGCTGGACTTTCTCCTCCAAGAGGGCTACCAACTTGCACTTGGTGCATGTGAAGTTCCCCACGTCTGTAGACAAGAAGACAAACATCCCACAAGTGTTGCAGGTGACTGCAGCAGTCCCCTCAGTATCCATGATGAGAGCTTAGTTTCTACTAAGGATAAATTTTCCAATAGCTCAAAAAAAAAGAATTGGGTAATTTACCTTGTGTCTTTTTTATTCCTTTTCTTGATGGCCTATCTATCAGTGGGTCCACAACCCCATTCCAATCACCTAGGCAGATTATACTATCACATTCATTCTCCATTATTGAACTCATTAATCCTTTATAAAACTTGTCTCTGTTTTCTGATGGGGCATAACATCAACTTCATTATTTGTATGAATTTTTGTGAGGTATATCAGATGTAAATATCATTAGGACACTGCTTTTCTGCAGATTTTTATATCAGCCATTTTGACATATGCTGCATAAGTACATAATTTTGACAGCATTCTGCCCTGACTTAAATTTGCTCCCTGCTGGTGCAGAGCTCAGCTGTCCAGAGCCAAATGCAAGCAAACTGGGTACAGGCTGTAGTAACACTAAGGCTGGTGTCACCCCTTCCCCTAACGGTGCCACCTGGTGCAGTTTAGCCTCTCTGCACAACCCTAGTGCTTCCACTGGGTGTAGTAAAACCAAATGAATTATGTACCAGATGGTCCAAAATGCTGAAACAAGGATGTGTGAAGAGTATCAATCAAGAGAAGTTCAAAAGCTGTCTGCCAAATTATCAATTAGCATCTGGAGAGCCAAGGGTTAAAGCAACAAATAGAGTGGTAAAGTGGTCTGAGTTATAAATTGGAGTTCAGGTCAGAAATCAGAAACAGAGTCATGGGAGATTTTCAAACGGGGACAAAAATAGCGTCCCCATCTCGCTATTTTCTCTCCCACCCCTCTCCTGTCCCAGTCCTGGCACACTAACAAAAACTTTCAGACTTACCTTGTTTTTGCGTGCTTCCCTCCCCTCTGCCACTGATGCTGGCATCACACCAACATAACAGGGCACCTTTTCACTCGCCCGTCATTCCATGACAGGAATAGAACAGGTAAACTATTCACAGCTTAGCCTGTGAATTAAAAGGAGCACTGGGGAACAGGATCAGCACGGGAGCATGATGACCTGTGAACGATATATGTAAAAGGGAAGCCTTTTTGTGATCTCCTGGTATTGTTATGCCATATTTAGGGTAGCAGATAATCTCCATGGAGCTCAGAGTGAGAGATTATGTTCTTTTGAGCAACAGGCCAGAGTGACTGAAATGCTCTTGAATCTGAAAGCTTCTAGCACCACTTGCTTTCTCACATTAAGGACTTTAAGACACAATCCTCTTGAGGAGTCCTGGAATGCAGCTGCACACTATGTTTGAGGGTAAGAACTAGTGACAACATTTTCTCTGGGCTTAGTGGACATTCGCCTTCCTTCTCTGAGTCTGAACTGTAATACAAAGCATGAGAAGGGCCTGAATCATCCTTGGCTCTGTGACTGGGTGGCTGCTGGGTGGCTGCCTTATACCCTTGCACATTAAGGTCTCTTTCTTGTTATAATATTTATGGTAGACCCATTCCTTGATTCAGGTTGGGTTTGATAGAATGCCCTAGACTAAGTATAGTCAGTCCATCCCAGATTTTCTATTGTGTGTCTGAAAAGGTTCAATAGCTGGCCTGCAGCCATGGATAGGGAAGGAATGACATAAAAGCTTGCATCCTTTAAGCATCTGATAGGTCTACATTATTGCTTCAGAGGTCTCCAGGCCTCTAAACAGAACAGTTATTTCATGAGGCATCCCCAAAGGGAGTCATAAGAAACATATTCTTTCAAACGTTATAATAATTTATAATTCTGCCTGTTCTGAAAGCTTATTATGGCGCATCACTAGGCATTGGTAGAAATGACTTAGCACGTCCTTACTAAAAGTGAAATTGCAGGTGTTTAACTTTGTCTGGGAAGAAGTACCGTAAGCAAAATTCCAGCAAGCCTCACAGAGCTGGATTGTTCCATTAATGTCACCACTTTTAACCAAACATGTGTGCTCCAGAACATTCAGAATCCAGTTGTTCCTTGGGCATAGTGGGGCAAAATGTACAGCTCTGCTTTCAGTTCCTTCTATTTCTTTATATCTTCTCTATCCCCCCCCACATTGCTCATGTGAATGTGCATGTTACTGATACTAAAAAAAAAAGTATGATGTGATAATATTACTGTATTATTCTTTTTGTGGTGCTGTACATGTTTCATCAAGGAAGCCACAGTCCTGAGTTTTCAAGACTTGAGCAGGACTGTTGATGAAAGGGTGACTTGGAGGACTCTCCTTCATAGGGTCTCCATAAATCAAAGTGGAGTTGCCCCAGTTAACCACATGTTTATTTCTCTGGGTGGGTGGACGTGCACACATGTACAATTTGATAACCCAGGATATTCCATTTATCTCTTGTCCATTAAAACTTATGCCATCATAAATTTGATAACCATATAGTGCCACAAGGCTCTATGCTGTTTTTATCCTTATATACATACAGCCATTGTACACCAGATTGGATCAAACCCTACGTATTATTAATTCAAACTACAGTGAATATTATTTAGAAAAACAGATAATTTTTTCCTTTTCATTGGTTATGCATAATTTGGGGCAGCTAAAAAAATAAATAAATGTGTCTGTCTCAAGTAGTGGTTCCATTCAATTATTCATTATTTAAATTTATTCAGTTAGCTTGCCTCAGCCTGTTTCCCTTGATGGCTTGATCACAACCATTCTGAATTAAATCAAGTTCCTCATTTGTATCTAGTGATGCAATTCACCTAATTTTGTTTCAGTTTTTTTTTTTTTTCTGACTGGATGAACATGTCACATTTCCATAACCAAGAATTCAAGTGTTTTATTCTGAATATGTAAGCCATTAAATGTTGGTTAATAGAATGTCAGTGGAAAGTTATGTGGCTGAAATGGATACAGATGACAAAAACAGTGGAGATTTTCAGACCGGGTTTCAGCGTGCCTAGCGCTTGAGTTACTTTCAGGAGAGGGACGGCGATCTTGCGCAGCAGGGGGGCGTTTTCGGACGCCGTTGTCCCTCTCCCGAAACCATCCGTGTCACTTCCGTGAAGCTTCGGAAGCCTCAGCTCCATATTTTAATCACGGGCAACCTCCGTGATTAAAATATGGCTCTGCGGCTTCCGAAGCTTCACGGAAGTGACATGGATGGTTTCGGGAGAAGGACAATGGCGTCCAAAAATGCCCCCCTGCTGCGCAAGATTGCCGTCCCTCTCCCGAAAGCTCCTCCCACGCTAGGCACGCTGAAACGCGGTCTGAAAAATCTCCAGTAAGTAAAAAAGGCATACCTAGATACATACTGTTTTGTGGGTGTTTCTGTCCAAAATTATCTCCTGTGGCAGATCTACCTTCACTTAGTGACAGTTATCAGTTGTCTTTAATAATATGGTGCAATGGGTTTAATATCCCTTACCTATCTCCATTGCCAATGTACCTACAGGAATGTGAAATGTTTCAGCTTGATGTGCATCTGTAACCTTCAGATGATCACTCTTCCTCGTGGTTAATAATATCAGCTGAGACATGCCAATTTGTGAGCTGTTATCATTCAGTCCTAGAGGACAGGAGTGTATTCATATTCTGTTTACTCAACATAAGTTTAAAAATTATGTTCCTGCTAAGAACAAGTGTGGCTTGATACTAGGACTATGGGAGACCAGGGTTTGAATCCCATTCAGTTCATGGAAACCTGCTGGGCAAGTCACATTCTCTCAGCCTCAGAGGGAGGCAAAGGCAAACTCCCTCTGAACAAATCTTGCCATGAAACCCCTGGGATAGGTTTGCCTTAAGAAAGGACTAGAGCCAGGTTGCTCACTCTCTCTCTTTTGTTTAGCTGCAGTGTGTACATGTTAGGGATGGAAAGAATGTTTGCAAATATTTGAAATATTTCTCAGCTGATAAAGGTTCTTCTTGAGTGTCAGGAAACCATGACAAGAAGAACCCTAGAAGGATGAGAATCTCTGCATTTTGGAACTTATTCTGTGTGGAAAAAATGCTGGGTCCATTATGCTTGAAGACCTGATAACCCTTCCCCACCCACTCACATAGTTATTTTGTTTCTGTGTCTTTCTGGGGAGTGTGTGTGCGTGCATTTCAACTCTCCTCATTTCTCCTCTTATGTGTGTTTTATTCTGGTTTCTACTGAGTAATATGCAGTATTATACAATATTATTTGGAGAGTCCAATTTACCTAGACCCATGCTCTCCCCATGTCTTTTCAGAAGTAAATACCTTTGGACTCCTTTGTAATCTTCAGTGTGTTTATTGCAGACCCAGCCCGGACGTACCCGTCCCCTTCTCATAAATGAATACCCAACACAAATTATCTTCACCAAATATATTGAGTACATAAGAATAACACAAAGGTTATGTATATTAGGTTAATAGAGAATGTTGGCAATGTTGAATATTGGCAATAACAGGCCACAACTTGGTAATGGCTGTAACTGGTTGACACCAATCGTATGGATCCCGATCCCTGCATTGCCAAACCCTGTGTTGGCCAATGGACTGTTGTCGGCTGTGACTGATACCATACATGGACACCACGCTCCTCTGCTTGACATTCTCCCCTCCCCTGTAAAACAAGTTATAAAAGGGGGTAACCATGAACTTGAACTTGAACTTAAATTTGAACTTGATGGATACCTCCCATTCGGCTTACCCCTGGATAAGGGCCCATGCAATCCACCACAAAAGGTGGTCCCCCGGTAGGACCCGCCTTCCACTGACCACCTCACAGCCATCAGCAATAGCCCAATCTCAGCCTTCAGGAAGACTGCATTGTTATGGCCAACTCCAGCTGGATATACACTGCAAAGGCCCCGGAGCACCACCTGCCCAGGCTCTTGATGGTCTCTGTTGGCAGGCCCCCTTGTGCCACAATGGTCACCCTCCTGTCCAGAAGGAGGGGCTCCCAAGTCTTCAGCCAGCAATCCTAGCCACCACAATGCAGCTTTCAGCACACTGATAAACTGAAACCTGGTCAGTGACAACCCATCCCTGTGTACTAACAGGGGCCCTGGCCCAGTGCTGCACTCCAACAGGAACCTGCAAATTATGGCCACCGGGCACGGTGATGAATCAACCAAACTCTGCAGCTGCAGAGTTGCTCCTCTTCCATGTTGGTTCCACTTGGAGCATCAGATCCAAATGCTCAGTGTGTCGTTCCTCAAGGATATGTTGTGGAGCTGCAGCGCCCTGCCCGACACATCTCCCTTGGAGGCACTCACCAGCTTTCTAATGCATAGCACCCAAAAAAGGCAGTTGTTTAGGCCGTACCAAATAGCAGGGCCTCATAACAGGAATGACAAACCTCCTGCAGGACAGCCACCAGCTTGGCCAGTATGCCATACAAAATCAGCCACCTGGAATCCACCACCCATTGACTCTTCCTCCTCCACTCTTCTACCGCCTTGTGAATGAGGAAGGTTGCACAGGGGTCGCCCCAGCCAGCCACTTTGCTGAAGAATGAAATGCCAGCCATCTGCGTATTGATTGTACGTGGGGCTAGTCCATGGTCCTTCAATGACACAAAGTAATGCAACACCTCACATTCTGCTGCTGACCAGCAGCCCCTGTAAACATGTCACCTCCTGAAAGCAAAAAATTGGTCAGCAGCCAATTGCTGTAGCTGGCTTGTGTTGATGGCACCAAGGAGTCTGCGACCCCTTTCATCACTGTTCTCTCCCAAGGCTCCAAAGTTCTGCTGGGAAGAGGGGCGGGGTCAGGTTGGCATCGGGGGCCAGCGTACAGAACTGATAATACTGGAACTGAAACAATGCACCCGCAATCTCATTATCAATGCTGGGAATGTGACGGGTGGAGAAGCTGATGTTTGACTGAAGGCAAACTAGCACAAATCTGTGAACAAGCCTCATAACTCTCTCCGACCTGGAGGACGGCCTGTTGATAATCCTGACCGCCGCCTGATTGTCACACCAGAAACATATTTTTTGTCCTTGAACTCTTCCTGCCAGACAACCACAGCCACTAGAACTGGGAAAAACTCAAGGAAGGTTAAATCCCATGCCAGTTCTGCCTCTCCGCATTCCCTGAGCCTTGGTTGAGCACACCCATGATCATTGTAAAACACACCAAAACCCAGGCTGCCAGACACATCTGAGTAGACCTGCAGCTCCCCATCCAGCATCTTGTGCTCCTGCCACAATGTAATACCATTGTAATGACCCAGAAACTCCAACCACACCCTGAGGTCTTCCTTCATCCCCTTTGTCAAGCAGATGTGATGATGTGGAGAGCGTACCCCCGCCATGATGCATGCCAGCCAGGTGCAAAAGTCCCTGCCAGGTGCTACCACCCAACATGCAAAGTTCAGATGGCCTAACAAGGACTGCACTTCTTTTTATGTAGCCTTGACCCTGAGAGTTAGGCCCCGCAGCTTCTTTCTAAGCCCCCCCCCCCAGTTTGTCAGCTGGAAAAAAGGAAGCTCCTTTGACGGAATCTAGCTAAATCCTTAAGTCATCCAGATTGTGCGTGACAAACAGGGACCCTGCCTGGCATTGTAATGCCCATTCCAAGACCGTGCTGAACGTTTCAAAAGCTGCACAGCTGATGGAGCAGCCCATGGGCAGGGCCATGTCATAGTACCACAGGCCCTGGAATTTGAAGCCCAATGGGCAGTGGTTGTCCGGGTGGACCGGCAACAGCCTGAAGTCTGACTGGATGTCACAATTGCCCATGAGGGCTCCCTGGCCGCACATCTGTATGAGCTTTACTGAATGGTCCAATGATGCATACTTAACCAAGCACAGCTCTAGCAGTATTGCATCATTGACTGATGATCCCTGGGATACGACAGGTGATGAATGAGCCAGTATTCACCTGGATTGTTCTTGGGCACAACCCCCAGGAGTCAAATGCACAGATTAGGCATGGAAGGTTCAGTGAAAGGGCCCACCACCCTACCTGCCTCCCACTCCTTGTTGATTTTTTGGCCAAGGTGTCAGGCAGCTGTGTGGCCAATTTTAAGTTGCCCGACACCGTGGCCTTCCGGGGACCGACAAATGGTTTTTGAAAACTGTGCTTGAACCCTTCAGCCAAATAGGCCACCACCTCTTTTTTAGGATAAGCATCAAGGAGAGGCATCAGAGTGTGCAATTTTACTGGCATGTGTGCCATTCCCCCCCTTGGTGCCCCCGGCTCGGGCACCGTATTTGGCATTCCCCTGCCCAGCATTGGTTCCTAATGCTGCCTCCCTTCTGGTGCCGGTTGAAGCAGGGCGGCTGGTCTGAAAGGACTGTGACCCCGAAGGCTGCCTGATGCAAGTCATCTTGGGGTGAGCGCCTGCACACACCTCACAGGAATGCTCAAACTGACAGTGATACATGCTGCACTTACCTGAATTGTACTCCCAGCAGACCATGTGCTTACCCTCCTTCTTTCTAGGGGCTCTGGCCACCTCCCCTCTTCCCCGTGCATTGACCCCGGTGGTCATGAGCCAGATCCTGCCATCAATAACGTCCCACCTGTGGTTGCCATTGTGGGAAGCCTTCTTCCTGCACTCTTCATCATACTCAGTGGCTGCTGTGTCCCCCGACAATGTCTGTGCTTTGAGCACCTGGCAGAAGTGGTTAATGAGGTACCAGCCCCACTCTGGGAAAGCCATGGCCACTACCCCATGAAAACTGCATACCCCGTGAGCCCGTTGGATAAGGTGCACTTGACGGGATCTGCCTTGCCCTTGTCGTCTCCTGTTCTGTCACCCTTGTGCATCCTTGCCTCCTTCCCGGTGGGTTTCCCCAAGGAGAAGATGTCCACATAGTACCCTTGGAGGATCTTGGAACAGACCTTTCTGTCCATGTGAATGCCCGGGGGGGGTCCTGTTTTGACTTGGCAACCACAAGGTCCTCCCCTGGGGGCTTGTGATGCCTCTTTATCCCCCCCTTCCCTTTTTCATGCACAACCGGATCACCCCTTGGGGCAATCCCAGTTTTCTTGCCCCCGGCAACCAGTACCTGTACTTGCTGGAATCCTCATCTTCTAATGCGTCACCTGAGGTCGTATCCAACTCAGAATCAGACTCGCAATGATGTTGGGAATGGTGCTATCACTTCCTTCTCAACCCTTTTCCTTTGTCTGAACTGCCATGGCATCTGGAATCCTGGTCACCCAAGTTGGAATGTGTCAAATCCCTGGAAGGGATGGAGAGTGCCACAGGTGACTCCCCCCACTGGCCCCTTCCATGGGCCCACTGGGAACTTTGCTGCCACCAGACGTCCCTGGTTCACTGGTCACTGCCCAGCTGCCATTGGTCATGGAGGCCTGCTCATCTCTGGAGTGGAGCCTTCCCGTGCTATCTAGCTTGTATACAATCAAGGAGACCACCTCAGCAAAGTCCTCAACGGCCAGGGCATCTGGCAGGAAAGTCCGCACTGGCAGCCAAGGTTCCTCCTGCTGCTTGGGCTGGCCCACACCACTGAGGGAACTAGGTATAAAGTTCAGGGTCATGTCCATGAGTGACATGATGGGCCTAATGGACTGACTCTTTGCCTGTGGCCCCGCCTTGGAAGTCATCTTCTTAGGCAGCATACTTGTTCCCCTGGCCTCTTGTGAATCAAAGAGACAGCTGTGAGGAGCCCTGACTTGCCCAGGCCCAACTGTGGTGGAAGTGGTCTGTTGGTGCCCCCAGCAACCCAGACCCCCCCCAGAGGCCAAGTGTGGCCTGGTGGCCCAATGCCCCTTGTGTGGCCCAACAGCCATCCTGGCTGTAAAGGTGTCCCTGGTGGATCAGGGGCATCCTGGTGGCCCCAGCAGTGTCTCTGATGGCTGGCCCAGTGTTGGTAGCCCCAGTGGTGGCACTGGTGGCCCAGTGTGGTTCCTGGTGGCCTAGTGGTTTCCTAGCAGCATCTCTAGTGGGCCAGCGCCCACCCCAGCATCTCCAATGGTGTCCCAGTATGAGGCATCAGGCCTGATACCCCCCCAGTAACCCTGAAGTCCCCCTTGTAGCCCAGGAGTGATCCAGAGGCCCGACGGCCTGGGTGGTGCCAGATGGAGCTCCACCTGGCCCCACCCCCTGATGCTGGTGGCTGGAGAGATCCCAGCTCCCCACCAGCCCACATCTCCAACTGCCCCTAGGCAGGTCCTGCAACCCCAAACCCCCAAGAATTCTCCCCAAACTTTATTTTGCTCTGGCTGCCGACCTGTGGCCCCAAACTTGCCTCTGGACCTCCGTCACTGCAAAGTCACCACCACCGCTGCTGTCCATTGCTGTGGCCCAAATCTCACACCCGGACCTCCACTGCTCCAAGTCACCATGGCCACTGCTGTCCAGAGCTTTCCGGAGCCAGAGCTGCCGCTGCCAGCTGCCACACTTCCAGACCCGCAGCCACCACCTCTTGGGCCCATCCTCCACCACCATAGCTGCTGCAGCCCTCAATGCCACATCCAAGCACTGCTGCCTCCACCAAAGCCTCCTTTTGGCCCCCCTCGCCTCTTCAGCTCCTCGGAGCCAACTGCAATCTTTTTTTTTTTTTTAATTTTCAAATTTGCCACACAATTTAAGTTGTCAGTCGTAAAGACAGCCTTACGATGGCTGCATTTATGACCAACCAGTTTGGGGAGAGGGAGAACATTCCTGCCGCAGAATGAAGGTAAATGTGCAAATATTTTTCCTTTATTCTATGGCAGGAATGGGATTGGGGCTTGCAGGGCAGGAATGAAGCATTTGGCCCCATCTGAAAAAAGCCTACATCAAAGCGCTAATTCTATAGAAAGAGACAAAAAGATAAAATGGGCAGGAGGTGGGAGAGAAGACAACAGATTGTAATAAATAATGATACTGTTTACAATTGTTTGTATTAAGAATATAACAGCAAGTGTCTTGATGCATAGCTTTTTTGTATTGTTACTAAAATTTTAAAATAAAATGGTTGGGTTTTTTTAATGGAATATAAGGGGAGGTAGCAGACCCTCAAATTACACTGGTCTAGGATGTTATTTGGGTTTCAGGTTGCCCCTATGACTGCCCTTAAGACTGCCAGGTTAAGAAGCATGCAATAATTGATTTTCCATAGATGCAATGTGGAAATATATCCGATTGAAAGTGATGCACACTGCACTGGCAAGCACAATGTAGGAAAGCAGAACAAGACGCACATACAGCAGTCCCAAAGGAACAGTAGACTGACAAAACAATTATTATACATAAGCATGAACTATACATGGAATAGTGGAAGGTAAAGGGTTTTCTGAAGTATTCCACATTACAAAACAGCAATGTTCACAACTACAAGTTATCTACATGAAAAGTGTGCAGCAATCCAACAAAGAAAAATTAGCCATACTCACATAAAAAAATCCTATCTAAAAATGAAGACATGATACTCCATAAACTGGTAGGAATTAAAATTGAAAAAACAGTAAAATATCTAGGAGTGATCATTTTTTTAAAAAAAAATCTTCAGAATTCTCTTGTAACTATAATAAACTAAGGAGCCAAATTAAAAATGACAGTGTTACCCAAAGTACTTTTTCTGTTCCAAATGATATCAATAATTGCAATGGACTTACCATTTAGGAACTGGCAGAATGATATCTCAGTGTTTATTTGAAATGGGAAAAAGCCAAGAGTGTGACTGAAAACATTATAAGATGCCATGGAAGGGGTTGGTTTAAGAGTCCAAAACTTGAAAACATATTATGAAGCATGCTGCCTATCCTGGATACAGGAATGGATAACTCTACAAAACAGAAGACTTCTAGAACTCAAAGGAATTGGATTAAATGATTGGCATGCCTACTTGGGTTCTGAAAGAGATAAGTTGAACAAGGATTTCAATAACTACTGTGTAAGAAGAGCATTGCTACGGGTGTGGAAAAAAATGTAAAGTTAGAATAATCCCTAAAACCCCTGCTTCGATATCACCACAAGAAGACTTCCATAGAAGATAAATTATCTTTAAGGACAAATGGCTAATGTATTAAATGTATTAAAGACCTATTAAACAAACAACAAGAAGAAATTCAGATAAAATCACAAGAAGAGTTAAATAACGAAGAGTTTAAGAATCAATAGTGCCATTATAGGCAGCTTTATGAGAGATTGAAAATGGATGTAGAGATGACAGGATTTGGGTGTGTAATGAAACCAATAGAATTATCACAAACCTATACAAAACTTTATTATTAGACCTAGAAGAAGAGGTCATAAAAGATCCTATGATACAGTGGACAAAGAATATTGGCCATCCAATACAACTGGCCCAGTGGGAGAAGACCTGGACAAAAGGGACTAAATACACAGTATCTCAAAATCTAAGAGAAAATTACAAGATGCATTACCATTGGTATCTCACCCTGGATAAGATCTCCAGAATATATAAAAACAAAGATAATAATTGCTGGAAGTGCAAAATGATACCAGGAATTTTTTTACCACTGCTGGTGGTCATGTACCAAGTCAAAAAGATACTGGAAACAGATATATATGACAATAATAAAGATCTTGAAAACGGACATCCAAATGAAACCAGAATGTTACTTCCTGGGTATCTTTGAAGACAAGCTTTAAAAAGAACACACAGTTCATAGTGGCAAGAATTGTCTTTGCCCAAAAATGGAAGGAAGACTATGTTCTGACACAAGAAGAATGGCTATGAAAATTATATTATATAATGGAAATGAATAAATTAATTAGTTTCCTGGAAGACAAGACATTAGAAGACTTTCATAAAGAGTGGAACCTGATGACAGAATTTTTGGAGGAGAGATGGGGACCACTAAGAGTTAGTGGGATGAAAAATGCATAATACAAATAATTATAAAGGTTTTGACTTGTCTGGATTAAGTACATATTTTAATAGTAATAATAACAATATTCACCGACAATTCACTTACAACATTAATAACAACTACCTGGGGAATGTTTAAACTTAAGACAAGCTTAATAATATAACATGATACAGTGTGTTACAAAATATTAACTAATAATAACCAATTATTGATTGAGTAGCACTTAAATGACATATTAAGATATTTAGTAGAAATAGAGATATATTTGAAGGCAACTCTGGGAGGAAGTCTGTATGGATGGGAAAGTAAGTGACAGGGTGAGAGGATGTGAGGAAGGAAATGAGAAGGAGAGAATTGGTGGGGGGGAAGGTAGAGAGGTATAAGAAAGGAGAAAGAAAAAGGGAAATGGAAGAGAATTATAGAAGATAAGGAAGGAAAGGAACGTGAATTTATATGTGGATGTAAGTTGGAAGGAATGATGGAATGTTATATGTTTTCCAATGTATAAATTATATATTCATTGTATTTTTTGTGGGTTTTTTTCTTTTGCATAATGCATCTAAGGTGCCTTGATCATTAGAATATTGAGATTAATATTTATATGTATGTATACATGTATTTCAAATGTTTCAATAAAAATTATATTTTTAAAAAACTGTGCAGCAATTCCATATTCTTGTTCAGTTTCTAAGTATGAAATTGTATGTCATTCTAAATTAAGGTTCATTTACCAGCCACTATATGCAGACCAGCGGGCCCCAAGTTCTTATTTCCTGTGTCAAGACTTAAGCTCTTTGTCTGAGCTGTGGAAGAAGAGGCTGAAGGCAGTCTTTGATGGATGACATGAATTTATGTCCAAATCCCATGTCGTGCAGCACAGTATGTGGCTATCACTATTTCATTCTCTTCGCAATTCTTTATAAAAAGCCCTGCCTGATTCTCACAGACTTTGGATTATGTCAAGAAACTCTAGATTGCAGAGAGAAGGTCAAAGAGGTGTTGCCGAACATGGTAGTTCTCTTTATAAACTCCTGCAAGCATCAAAACAATTTTGTTGCCTATTTTCGTTTGAACTGGGGAAAAAATGTTGGTGCTTGCTCTAACAGAGATGAGCTTCTGCAGTCAATCATCAAAAGAATGCCTCAAGTACACATTCTTCCTAATTGTGGTAGATATGAATGGGAAAAAATGTATCTAAAGTTATAGGCATTTGCCACAGCCCACATTATAACAAGCAAAAACATAGCAACAACTCAACGAACCCTCTATGCATTTTGGAGTGGAAATGGATCACCTACACTTACATATTTTCATTTTTTTTTCTGCTTAAAATGTTGACAATCAATATTCTTTTGTTGGATGAATACTCTAAGTGGTGCAGCAGAATGGTCAAGACATGGGGATTTGAACTGAGAAGTCAGAGATACCACTGTGGCAGCAAACTTAGGTGGGCTGAACACCAGATAATACATGGCCTGTCCAAGGCCCCCAGGATGAGGGAAGGGCAGGTTCAACTTGGTAGGCAGGTACTGATTCCAGATCCTTCACATCTCCCTCCCAGCACCATTTGGCCAGATGTATTAGGGACCAGGTGTCCAGTAATGTTGTCTTTTTTTTTTAATACCTGTGAAAACGGATCACACCAAAGAAAAGGGAGCAGCTTCATGGTTAATTTTATCCCTGGAGTTTTTAAGCAGCCATTTGGTTCAATTATCAGAGCTTCCTGAGACTAATTAACTATCCTTGGTACATACAGAGATCACTGGGGGCAAACAGGGGTCACAAGGGTGGGGGACAGTACCTACTACTCTGGTGGAGCTAAAGGAGTTCCCCCTTAAACCTGGACTTCTTGTACATAAAATGTCACTTCTTTTCAGACATAAAATGTCACTTCTTTGTTCATTTCTACATTTGGCTATTTGCCCTCTCATAACCAAGTAAACTTGGTTTTGCCAACCTTTGCTTTGTAGGCTCAGCTATTCAGATGCTTATGCTAACTATATAAGGAAGATCAAAGTATAATCCTGCTTACTGCTTTGTTGTATTCAACAGTGGTCATAACCCTTCTCCCAGTCACAAATAAAAAATATGGGCAGGTAAGTATATCAGTGTTTACTCTCACTTGTTCCATGCAGTGTGAGAAAGATAGAGAAGGATAGAGATCAGAAAAGAGTGAGGAGCAAAACAAGTTGATCATAGCTGGTTAAATATCTACAGTTACCTGGCCTCACACCCCCTCCGTCCAATAATTAATAATTCAGTTTATTAGACATTTCACATGGTTTTCAGTAGATCAGGGCAACCCAAACGTTTCTGCTAGTTAAGGTTACTTGAAGCCTACCAAGAAGTATTGGAACTACTCAAACACAAACATGCCCGGGATGAGATTAAGCGAAGCCCCCTCATTACGGTGGAATGAGCTAATTTCCCTGGATGCACCTGGTGGTGAGTCACACTCCAAAAACAAACAAGTGACCAGAATACCCAATATTCTGCAAAGGTCTTCCTTCACACCCTTGTCTGACCACAATGTGAAGATTGCATTAAACCAATCAGTCTTAGGGGATTATCAGACACTTGATAAAACCCCAAAAGAGCTTGTGAGAACAAAGTCACTGTCCCGGGAATGGGTCCTGATATTGCACGACATCGTCTTCCTCTCATGCTTGCTCTGTTCTCTCTCTGTGCTGATGCAATGAAAAAGGTGCTGCTTTTCATTAGTGGAAACTCCTGCTAATGAAAAGTGACACCTTTTTCATTGTGTCAGCATGGAGGGAAGACAGAGCAAGCATGCCAGGATGATGACATGTGCAGAACCAGGACCCGTGCCCAGTACAGTGACATTGTCCTCACTACCTCCTTTGGAGTTTTTTTCAAGCATCCGATAATCTCATGTCCCACCCATTAGCAGCAATCAATTAAGACAGAGCTTCCATTATTTAACTGTGGGAAACTAACTCAAGCATTGTTCTACACTCAAAACTCCCCTTAAGGCTAGTCACATGAAGGGGGCCTTGTTCAGATGCTGCGAGCCTCTTGCCTGGATCCAGAGAGCAGGACACAGCCAGTGGCATCTGCAGGGACCCTCCAGCATTCCTGTCTGGATTCTAGCCCATTTCATCCCAGTAACAGGGGAGGAATTGGCCTGATCCATGGGCAGTACACACCAGTGAGGAGCTGGCATATCCTTGCCTGTGTAGATGAGCCCTTGGTTTCCTTTTATTAGCTATATTAATCATACTATGAACATGTGGAAGAAAGCTTTTACAAGTAGTTATGTAATTCTTCACTAAGTTTCTTCTCTAAGGTAGCAAGAAGTAAATTCAGTAATTATTTTCCTGCTGCAATAAAGTATTCAAAAATTATGTTGTTTTCAAAGGCTATTCACAATTTGGTATTTATTCTCAGAAAATCTTACCTCATAGGGTTCTTTTGAGAGATAATAGTAAGACAGTACAGTGTAACAGCAGCAACAACAACAACAACATACTTTCATGCACAGGCTCTTCTAGTGTGATTTTTCCCCCCAGATCACTATCATTTTTAAAAAAATACATTTTGGCCATCATTGTTATTCCAGATTAAGGTATAGATCCATGAAAATATCACAGGAAGCCCCCAGGAGTGACTGCCATTTGATTCACAGAAGAAACTGCAGAGAAATGTAAGGAAAAACAGCAGTAGCTGCAAGAAAAAGCATGGTGTGATTTTCTTTAGAGAGACAGATTCAATATTTTATAATTAGAAAAAGTCTAAATAAATTTTCTTTTGCCTGTTCAGTCTTTCATAACGATACACACACTAATCTCCTCTTCTATGCTAGGAGGTTTGTGCTACCAGCCACTTATTCCTGGTTAATCACCAGTTGAGGCAATGATAAATATTTGTGCTTTTTACATTTAAATTCCCTCCCACCTCCCTTAATGACAGCACCCTACCACCTGAGGCAGTACTCCAAACGTCTGACAAAATGGGCTGCATTCCACACAAATTTATCCCTAATAAAGCTTGTTAATTTTTAAAAAATGCAACTCACAATCTTACTGTTTGCAAACAACTGGGCTGAAGCATTCTGTACATTTTGCACTGGATCAGCTGCCTGTCTAAACAGACAATGGTTGGAATGCCTAAAGTCTGAGTAATATCTGCCCACTGCATAATACAGCAACCCTAGGTTAGTACTTAGATGGGAAACCACCAAGGAATACTAGGTGACGTAGGCTGAATTTCAGAGAAAGGCAATAGCAAACCACTGCTGAATAATAATAATAAAAAACCCTATGAAATCCATTGGGTCACAATACTGTAAGTGAACAGGCAACTTGAAGGTGTGTGCGCACAGGTGCACACAGAGAGACAGCATGTGCTTGATTAAAGATAGGCTGCTGGCCTTGACATTCAGTGCCAAAGTACAGGGTTGCAAAGATTCCATAGGGATTTTATAGCAGCAGTCTCAAAGATGATTGAAGGGTGGTCCTAAGAGCAGGGAGCAGTTACTGATTCTTCTGATATTATGAATTTGCAGGGGTGGGCAACTTCTGATGGTATTCCTCTCTACAAACATTGGGAAACTGCCTCCAATCCCCTCCCTCCAACTCACCAATCTGAAGGGAAAAAACATTATCTCTGTAAGTATCGAAGTATACTCCCTGAAGCCTCTGACATCCAATTCATCATTTACATGTGCCGTTCCCATACCTGTTTTACACCCAAATGTGCTATTTTTAGAAACCAGAGGTGACCGGATGGTCACTAAAAAAAGGTTTCTAAAAATTGTTATTTTGGGAAGGATGGACTAAAACAGGGTGTGTGTGTTTGAAATCAGGTTAGAGATCAAGCTGACGAGGAGATGGCAGTCTGCTGTGTATAAAGGTATGTCAGAACAATTGTAAAAGAGAATTACTTGTGATATGTAAAATATTTGTAAAAGCCAGATGAGGAGATACCAAAAGTGCCAGAAAAGTATTACATTTTTTACTCAAAGCCACTTTCATCTTCTTTGGAATTTTAAACACACACACACACACACACACAATTTTCTTGGCATTTTATTTCTTTAATAATTTTAAACTATTTTTTTTAAAAAAAATCTTTATGCTACCTCTGTATTTCTTCTTCCATTTCAAAGCTTTACTGTCATTACAAAATTTTCAAGTTCTTCTTAATCCAAACTCAGCAGTTCAGGTTTTAGTCCATAAATTTTAATGAGCTAACATAACAATGAACTACAGTTATCTTCTAGCAGGTATCACTATCTGGGCAAGCTGAAATGAATAACATTTTCACAACAGGCAAATAAATTACTTCAGGGTTTGTAGAATTCAAGGTACAAATAGCAGAAGACAGGAGTATAAGAAATTCCAGGAATGCATTAACAAGAAACTTCAGCCTAAGGATTTTGTTTGAACTAATCCTGGTTGTGGTCAGTGACAACTTGTGAGCATTTCCAAGGAGGACTTACACTGCTACACTTTGCTGCAGGAGCAGCTGACAGAACAGAAAACAGTGGCTTCTACATCAGCACTGTACTGGCCTGCAAGTCCTGGGTGTGTAGCAGCAATGCAGCATCCCACCAAAGGTAGCTATGGGCATTATTATCCTCAGCAGCTGTGCTCCAGAACAGAGTTCACCAGCCACCTCTGCCCCATAGTTGAGGAGCAGCCAGCTCATGAACTGGATACAGTCTGTAGGAGTTTCCCAAACTGGCCCATAAACTGTGCTGTTATTGCTGATCAGTGACATAAGCCAGGAGAGTATTTGTTGTATGGAAGAGATGGGCAAAGAGCAGTCACAGGCCCACCAGGCCCCAAAATGCAGCCCTTGAAGCTCCCCAAAGTCCATAGACCCAAACTTTTTTTTTTAAAAAAAAATCTAGATGATTTATCATGCACAGAACACGGAAACTTGGTCAAATCTGCTGAAAAAGATAGTAGTTTTGCCCTTACAACCCCCATGGCCATACATATACCAAAACGGGGGGGGGGGGGCAAAAATCAGCCAAAAATGAAACCATTTCCAGTCAAGTTGGGCATGCCAATGTGGCCTTTGGGTGAGGTGGGGGTGCATTGCAGTTGCCTGCTCCTATCTATCTATCTATCTATCTATACAGTTGTCCCTTAACATTCGCGGATGTGACATTCGCGGTTTTGAGTATTCGCGGGTTTGTCTCATCCTGCATGCTTGTCTGGGTCTTCCCTTCCCTCTCTAAAAGGAGAGACAACACAGACAAGCAGGGAGTGTAAGCAAAAGCCTCTTGAACCGGCCCTCTGCTGTGCCTTCCCAGCAGAGGGGTAGTTTTAGGGGTTTTCCCTCACCCTGCGTGCTTGTCTGTGTCTTCCCTTTCCTTTCTGAAAGGGGAGATGACACAGGCAAGCAGGGAGTGTAAAGAAAAGCCTCTTGAACCGGCCCTCTCCTGTGCCTTCCCAGCAGACGGGCGTTTTTAGGGGTTTTCCCTCATCCTGCATGCTTGTCTGTGTCTTCCCTTTCCTTTCTAAAAGGAGAGAAGGCACAGACAAGCACAGAGTGTAAGGAAAAGCCTCTTGAACCGGCCCTCTGCTGGCCCTTCGCTCTCTTTGCAGGGAGAGCGAAAGCCCAGGGAGGGGGATTGTTATTCACAGTTTTTTCACATTCACGGGGGTTTGGCAACCCCAACCCCTGCGAATGTGAAGGGATGACTGTAATTCTCTTGGTATGTTGCCTTTCCCAGTGTGCTGATTGGCTGCTCAGGAAACACACTCAGCCAATCACCACCCACATGCAAATTCCCTCTCCACCTCACAACCCACTCCTGCCACTCAATCTGTGGCCAAGATTGGGACCCAGATAGTCAACTGGTGGAGGCAGTGGCGGGACACTGCCTCCGCCACTGCAACGGGACCCAGACAGTCAACTGGTGGCGGTAGCAGGATGCTGCCGCTGCTGCTGTGACAGGACCCAGACAGTCAATTGCTGGCCACCACCACAGTGGGCCACCTGCAATGGGCCCCAGACAGTCAACTGGTGGCAGCAGCAAGTCACCTGCGATGGGACCCAGGCAGTCAACTGGCAGTGGCGGTGGCCACGGCAGCGGCAGGGCGACAGAGCAAGTCACCCTCAGCAGTTCTGGAGAAAATATAGAACACTGAGAAGGGGAAGAGGAATTTTTAAAAATCCACCGGCCTACCTTACAAGGTTGCCATGAGGTCTACTGGAAGTTTTTTGGAGAGTGTTTTTAATGGCATATGTTACACTTGGTACAGCTAGTTGTATGGAATTGAGCTCACCAGTCAAGCCTGCTGAGCCTCCCCATGTGGGTGAATCCCCTCTCAATTTTACAGAGTGGTCACAACTACTTCATGCCAAACCTTTGAAAATCTCAAGGAATTTCTGTGCAAATGTGTTTTATTTTTTCACCATCATTATCAGGAGAGGGGAATCAGATCAGTTCGTTTTGGCTTGTCTAGCTCTCCAGGGACTGCTCTAATCTCAGATCCCACCATAGCTATCCTTTTTGTTCTTATTCCAGTATATTTTCCAGAAAAGGCAGAAGAACAGAACTGATGCAAAAAAAAAATGTAGATCACACTGATAAATCTTGTTAAATGGGTAGTAGGGTTCCCAGCGTGGTTGCCACTGCGCTGTAGTAACCCCATTTGAGGGAGCGCAGGATGGAGGCCTGTAACGTTGCCTCAGTTTTCAGCCTGTGCTTGCGAAGGCTTTTTTTCATGAGGTTTTAAGGCACCCTTTATTCTCCCTCCCCTTCAACTATTTAGATTACAGTGCCAAAAGTGTTTACTTGCCTGACAGGTCTTTGCTTACAGTTCTCTCCCTGTGTGTGTGTGTGTGTGTGTAGGATAGGGGCTGAGTGGCATTTGCTGTGGCAGACGGGCAGCGCGGGCTCACTCCGTGTCATGCAGCTTCCTCCCGCTCTGTGTGTATGTGTGTGTGTGTGTTTCTGTATGCATTGGCAGGAGCATTTATGGACCTTCTCTGGACCTACCTGCCTTTTAATGGCTGTTTGCATAGGTTGCTGTTTGGTGGGCTTTTTACTGACTATGCTGGGCTTACATTCGTAGCTTTTGCATTTTGGTGTGCCTTTACATGTTAGGCCCTCTGCTAGCTGCTCTGTTCACAAGGATTTTTGGGGGGAAGCTAAGCAGGATCAGCTCTGGTTAGGACTTGGATGGGAGAACACAGCGATTCCCAGGCGCTGTAGGCTTTCTAGTACAGATCAGTCATAGGGGTGGAATAACCTTATTGCTCCAGATCTTGTGTGATCTTGGAGTGCTGGGAGGGGTCAGCCCAGTTGGTACAAAGGGGGTGGGGCATAGCCCCTGGTGATGCTGACTGTCTCTCGTAAGGCTCCTTTTTTACCTTTGGCTACATTTTGGTGGGATTTTGGCATATTAGACCCCTTGCTGCTTACTCTCTTTGCAGGGATGTTGCCCCCGCCCGGATCCACCATGGCCATTGCCATGTTTTTTCCTGGTAGTTTTCTCTTTTCAATTAGTGTTTTGGCTTATTAACACATATATACATGCTTAATAAATAACTACCGGTACTTGATTTTGTTAATATGCCACATGCACTTCAATAACAAATTCATAGCTGATGTTCAATTGTCATCATCTTTTTCGATCTGACTTGATCACATCTACGTAATTGGCACACTAATAAATATATACATGGCTTTAAAATATCTATTTATATTGGATAATAAGTCACATTAATCACATATACCTAATTAATTGGCATACTAATACAGTTGTCCCTTGATATGTGCTGGGGTTTGGTTCTAGGACCCCCCATGGATACCAAAATCTGTGAATACTCAAGTCCCATTATATGCAATGGCATAGCAAAATGGTGTCCCTGATATAAGATGGCAAAATCAAGGTTTGCTGTTTGGATTATTTTTTTAAGAATATTTTCAAGCCATGAATACTTAAATCTGTGGATACGGAGGGACAACTGTACATACTAAGCAGGGTTGGCTATGGTTTATTTTTGGGAGACTGTGTGTATCATTACATAATTCTTCTTTATACATTACATTGCATTTTACTATCTTATCCTTAATTTGTGCTGGATCCCATTAGATATTGAAGGCTAAGCAGCATCAACTATGGCTTCTTCCTAGATGGGAGACCAATTATATTACTTCATAATTCATTCCTATAGAGTGTATTAAATTCTACTATCTTATCTTTAGTTGGTGAGACTTTCCTAACATTGCTGGATCCCACTGGATTTGGGAGACTAAGTTGGGTCTGCTATTGTTTATTTTTGGATGGGTGACTGATTATATCACTACATAATTTACTACTATAGTCTACAATGAGTTTTACCATCTCAGTTTAGTTGTTTGCGTATTTATTTATTTATGCATTTTAACATTGCTAGAGTCCATCGGGTCTTGGAAGCTAAGCAGTATCATCTATGGCTTATATTTGGATGAGAAACCAACTATATTACTACATAATTCATTGCTATAGACTACATTGACTTCTGCTATCATAATTTTAGTTGTCTGGACTTTTTTTTTAACATTGTTGGATCCCATCAGGTCTTCAAAGCTATGTAGGGTCAGCTATCATTAATTTTAGATGAGAGACTGATTATAGTTTACATAATTCATTACTATGGATTACATGGAATTGTGCTATCTTATCTTTAGATAGTTGGATTCTGCTGGATCCCAGTTGAACTTGCATGCTAAGCAGCGTTATCTCTGGTTTGTTTTTGATAAGGACCAGTTCTGTCCTTACACTATTTAGTAAGGTATTTCCATTGAATTCTACTATCTTAATTTCAGTTTGTCTGACTTTTTTGACTGTGACAGATCCCATCCCTACAGAATTCATTAATATATTTATATTACTTTCTACTATATTCTCTTTAGTTAGTTTGACTCGCTTAACAGTGCCAGATTCCATTTGATCTTGGAAGCTAAGCTGAGTCAGTCCTGGTTGTTCTTCGTAGGGAGACTAATTCTATCCCTACACAATTTATTAATGTAGTTGCATTAAATACTACTCTTTTAATTTATAGCTGGTATTCTTGCATTTATATCTATTAATCACCCAGGACACCAGACCTCGTTTGATCTTGGGTTAAGTGGGGTTGGTCCTGCTAGGCTCCAGGTTGACTCAGCTGTCCAGACTTTGGTGGGTTAGTGAGGTGGGTGACCAGCTGGCTGGGGGACAATTAGCTGGCACATTGTGGTCTGCTTGGAGAGTGTTTGGCACTGTGGAGCACTATTGCTATTGCTGAGTGCTAGCTATTTGCTTTAATTAATTACTTAATTGATTAACAGATTTCTGCACTTACTGGTGTAATGATTTTACATATTCTTTAATTGATAAATACATTGCTGTTCTTTATTCTAAGTCATTTGTTTAAATACCTTACAGATACCAGATTTTTAAGGACACCGTATTCTGGCTGATCTTGGGTGCAGAGCAGGGATTGTTCTCGGATGACCATTACCTAATTCATTTCTAACCTATACATTTTGTCTTACAGGGCTGTGCAGCAGGCCCGTTTGAGCCAGTTTCCCTTGTCAGATGGATTGGAGGAGAGGCCTGTGCCATCATTTCCTTTCCACCCCTGGAGAGCCTTGGGTTTCCACCTTATACTCTGTTCTTGTTTCAGTTTTGCTGTGGGCCTCTACCTGATGATACTCTTTTGTTCCAGGAGTGCCTATGTGCCTCCTTAATGTGGGAGCACCCATGTGCCTCCTTGGTGTGGGAGTATCCATGTGCCTCCTTGGTGTGGGAGTACCCTTGTGCCTCCAGGGAGTGGGAGTGTCCATGTGCCTCCCAGGAGCAGGAGTGCTCATGTGCCTCTCAGGAGCGGGAGCAACTGTGTGCCTCCCTGGAGCAGGAGCACCCGTATGCCTCCCAGGGGCAGGAGCACTGATGTGCCTTCTCTTCATATCCTGGCATTGGGTTAATTATGCTCTCTGCAAGGCAATGGAGAAGGGTTTGGGGCATTACCCTTCTCTGATATACAGTAGGACCCCCATATCCAGTGATTCATTATCCACTGATTCAGTTACCCATGGTTTCAGTTTCAGCACAGCTACCATAGAGTCTTCCTAGAAAATGCATCCTCTCTAGCCATTTTCTAGGTCCTCCAAGGCAACTCTGTGATATTTTAAACCAGAAGTACAATTATTTTCAATGATGTTGGCTATTATCCACGGATTTAGTTATCCATGGTGGGGCCTGGAACCAATCCCCCACAGATACGGGGGTCCTATTGTAATTACTTAAGAATCCTGTTCTTCATTGGGCTGGTGGGGTTTTTCTTTTCAATGTAAGGCATTTAAATTTCTGGGAGATCTACAATGGGGATTTGAGATCCCTATTGAATGATCTGGTGGGAGAAAGGGGCTAAGCAGACACCTTCCCCTTTTGTATGGCAGGTAGAGGGGGAGATTTTGGTAGTTTGGTGAGCACCTTTGGCACCTCCCCCTTTTGGAGGTGAAGCAGGAGAGCTGGAACTTCTCCTTTAGTTCCTGTGAACTGAGGGGTGAGGAAAGTGACCTCCTTTTGGGGCTGGCCTGAGGGATAACTCCCTCTCTTTAATTTATGCAAATTGAGGGAGGGACTTTGGGTCGACCTTCCAGAGGCAGACTGACTGGGGAGAAACCCAGCTTATGGGTTCTGCCTGGAGTTCAGGTGTTTTTGCCTAAGGGAAGTTTGGGAGGGGGTTTTGGAGCTGACCTCCTGCCCCAACAATTCCCACATTAGGTTGCTTCCCCATTGCAGATCTCTCAGAAGGGGTTTAAGTATGGGTCACCTATCGCCACCACTTATGACTCCTTGAACGCTTTCATCAGCGCTGTATACGCACAATCCTAAATATACACTGGACTGACTATGTGACGAATGTTGCTGTCCTTGAGCAAGCACGGATCACCAGTAAGAGGGGCACACCAAAAAAGCGATACAAGGATTCCCTGAAACAACATCTCAGACTTGGCCAAATTGATCACCAACAATGGTCCGCTCTGGCTTCACATCAGGAGGCACGGAGACACACTATCCACAATGCTTCAGCCTTATTTGAGAACTCACACCAAACAAGCCTTAAAGAGAACGTAGAAAGAATAACAACCTGGAAATATCACCCAAGGAGACCTTCTGCTGTGCTTTCTGCAACCGGACTTGTTTATCTCAGATTGTCCTTTTTAGTCATCAGCGCGCTTGCAGAAAGCGCAGGATGAGTCCTTCCTGAATCTTTGTTTACAAAGAAAAGCCAGAGAGAGAGAGAGAGAGAGAGAGAGAGAGAGAGAGAGAGAGAGAGCTAAATAAAAGCGGTCCTTTATATCCCAGCTATATGTGTCGTCTCTTTATTTGTGTCTGGTCTCCTAATTCCTGCACCTACCATCAAAGAGTGAGGAAGCAGCAGCCTGCAATGGTAGGGGCAGGGTTGGATGGCTTGTGTTATTGTTATTATGATTATTATTGAATTCCTCACTTGCTAGGTAAATATCAGCTTGTTGGGTATGGTGGGGTAGAAGACAAATGAAGGGAAACCTTTTCCATTTTAAAAGAGATACTTGGTAGACATGACAGACTTGATTTTCAGTTTGAAACACTCTCTGAATTACTCTGCCTTCCTTCTGAGTAAAAACATTGCCAACTGCCCTTAAGTTGTGGTTGATGCCCACCAGGTAGCTGATAACCACAGTTGCATTCTGTTATGAGATCGAGAATGCTTTGAAATATTTCTTTTATCGCACTTAATGGATATTAATGGACATTAGGGACAATGAAAAAAATGGAGGGGAAAACTCAAAGCAAAAATTAAAGCTTTGCAATGCCTACTTTCCTCTTATACATCTGCCAGACAAATATGGCCCTTAAGACCATTTCCGAATCACCACTTTGAGATATCTTTCAATATAACAAAAATAGCTTGTGGCACCTTAAAAGCTAACAAGGTTTATGTGGTGCAAGCTTTCATGGACAGTAAGGATGTAAATAATCACTTCTATCTCACATACAGGAAGGAAAAAATATCAAATGTTTTCTCACAACTGGATGAGGTTATAAGATTTTTCCTATAGCTTTTTTGGACAAATTTTCACATTTCAAGACTTTTGGGTAAAAATTTCACAAAGGCATTTTCATGCAAAAACCCACTGTATTTTGCACACAAACATGTTTTTGCATACACATGAAAAATGTTCTTTGCTCTTTTGGTGGACAGCAGCCCATTTCATCTGATACATTGGATGATGTGGGATTCTGTCCATAAAAGCCTATCTATACTATAATTTAAACTGTTTGTATCTTGCATTACACAAATCCAAACTCTTAATCATCAAGTTGATGGGAGCAAAAATGAAGATTATAGAAACAGCTTGGATCCAATCCATGAAATACTTCAGGCATCAATCCTTCAAAAACTTAGATTTTTAAAATTGTTTATTTATTTATTTTGCTCTATAACCTACATAATATAAACTGATTTTGACCAAAACTTTACATTTAGCTTTAGGCTGACATCCCAAACATTTTTGTGTAAATTCAGGACTCTTTTGTAAATTTCAAATTTTGGAAGAGGTGTTTGCTGGGCTTAGTCCATTTTGTATGATGGTTGGTATGAAATGAATTTTATGCATTGTAGGTATTACCTGTCATTTTCTTTCATTCAAACCAAATAAAATATCTTTCGGCAGGCCTTTCCTGATTAGATCCTGGCCTCAGGAGCTGCATCTCCTGGTCTCTTTTAGTCTTGCTGGCTGTTGATTTTTGTATTTGTTTTTTTTTTTATGTGATTTTTGTTTAGGTAGTTTTTAATTTTATACTAGTTTAATATCTTTTCATTGGGGTGGGTGGGGGTGGGTGGTCCTTAGGGATTTTAGTCAGCATTGTTGTATTTTAATTGTTGTAAGCCACCCCGATTGTTTTTAACAGAGGGGTGAGGTAAAAATTATTATTATTATTATTATTATTATCATCTTAGTTTTTAAGATGCTAGAAGACATCTTGTTCTTTGGACTGCAACATGGCTACCATGCTGAAAATTCCTGCACTAATATAGGAAGCAATTTAGAAACATAACAATTAACAGTAACTGTAATAGTAGGAATATGCCCCTCAAGTCCACAGTGCTTTTCCACCCTAGCCAAAATTATCTTTGAAATCTCTTGAGTGCAACTTTTACTATTCTCTATGATTCTATGATTTGGTGGGTAACACCTCCTCACAATAAGTGTGACGCCTATGGCACATCTCCTGATTCAACATCAATTTTTCCATGTCAATCAGTTAAATGTACACATGTCCATGCTGTCCACAGGGACCTTTCAGCATGTGGTAACTGTAAAAAAAATGATTACAATTTTACCTGTTCAATGCACAATAATAGACTTACTTCTGAGTAGATGTATCTTGATTTGCATTATACAAAGACTCATTGAAAAATTAGAATTTTAAAATTAAGTGGAGGGTGATTAGTTTGTTTTCTAAATAAGAAGGATTACATTAGGCTAGTAAGGCATTATATACCTGGAATGTTATAATGATATAACAAGAACAGATAGAAAATGCATGTGAACTAAGGGCTTGAAAAAGTAACTTTTCTGAGAAGCAACATGAATAGCTAATTTAAAATAAAACATGTTGTCTCTCCCTCAAAAATGTTATGAAATATTTGCAAATACCCAAACTATATAGCCTTATTTGGACTTGCCTATGGGTACAAATATATGTGATCCAAGTTTAGAAAGTCTGAGTTTTTAAATAATAATAATAATAATAATAATAATAAGGTTTCCAGAGTGAAATGTGACGAATGTCCCTGTACCTTTAATGGTTGTGTAGAAGAGGAATATTCAACATTTGTTGATTGTCACTCAAGCAGATAAGAAGCAACATCTGCTGAAATTCCCTCTTATAGACAACTAGAGAGCTGTCTCTAGTTTTCACTCTGGCAATGCTAGGGAGGTTGTTTTACCTTCCTTAAAGACCAACTTGAAATAGGAGTAAATCTTGTTTGCATTTGGCTTCCTCAGCTGGTGGTTGACAGTCCAGGCGCAGTTGAGACAACATTTGAGGGGAGATTATTAAAAACTCTTCCATTGACCCTCTGGTTTAGAGGGCGAGTGACTTCAGTGCTCACACATGTAACATCTTGCAAAATGATAATAAAGCTGTCACAAATCCTACCACCAAAGACTACTAATATTAGAGAGGAGGGTTTCTAAGCCTTATTGAAAGTGTTTCAACCTATTGAAAGTGTTGTGGGGGAGGAGGCTGTTTGTTGCACTGAAATCTGAGCCATACAAAAAATTGTCAAAGGACTACTTTTAACCGTAGATGAAATCAGTAGAAACAGAAGGATTTTCTTGGTTCACTTCTAAAAGATGTTCATTTAAAGGCATGCAACAGCATCACTAGTTTCCTCCGTAAACTGATTGACAATAATGCTGAAGAAAGGATTTGTTTGGAGAGCTGTTTCACAGTCAAGAGATTTTTCAAGTCCAATAAATCCAAATTTGCACTTAATCAGTCCTCTCTATCTTTAGTTTCTGTGCTACTGGGAAGAAAAGAGAACCAAAAAAGCAAACTGCAGCAAAAACCAGACTGACTGGCCATACACCCATTATTGATGAAGTCAGTAGCTCCTTAGATTTGGGTAATTTACACGCCATTGACCATAATGCTTTGTTCAAGAGCTGTGCTTCCTAAGGTTATTTTGCAAACTGGATGACCTGAACATTTCATGCAGTTTTGTAAAGCAGTCTGATTCAGATTCTCCAAAATTCAACTATTATCCCTGAACTAGCAAACTATTGGCAAAATAGACAAACTCTCAAGTGTCTATTCTACAAGTGACTGATGGGATGAAATGTTAGAGGGCATTTTTCATGTTTCTGAAAAGAATAACTCTGCAACAAAAGGTCTGAACCAATGGTGGCAGAGAGTCTTGCTTTTATCTTCCATAGGCAATGTATTACTATGCCTTTGATACAGGCCTGAAAGGGGATTAAGGACTCATCTACACCAACAGGAAAACCCAGCTTACCTTCAGGTTTTCCCAGTCTGCAGTGACCATGAGCTTGTCTACACAATCACCACACACACCGAGGTGAGTTTGGGGACCCTGTCCACACGGTTCCTCCTTCCGAACGCACCCTGTCCAATAAATCACAGTATGTGTGGCCTCTCTTGTCCCACACACATGCATCCCCATTGGATGGCCTTCAAAATTGGGTAGGAATCTGGAGAGTCAACTTTGCCCACACAATCATTCTGCTGCCCTGCCTGCCAAGACAGTGACAGACAAATGCAACATTGACATGGAGCACCCTATGGAGGTCTGCCTGGCAGTGTCACACCTGCTACAACCCACAGTAAATGACATGCTGGAAATGTGCCAGGGCACACTAAACACTCAACAAATAAGAGCAGAAGCAGATGAGAGTTTCTGCCATACCACCATACAGCTGTGGTGTATGTGGGGGTATTGCAGCTGTTTCAGGCACTCTTAAGCACAGCTGCAAACAGACAGTGGGCACCCAGATGGCCACATCATTGGAGGATGTACCCAAGCAGCAGCAACTGGTGGGACAATTTTGTCTTATCGGTATGAACAGATGAGCAATAGCTGCACCATTTCTGAATGCCTCACTCTGTATTCCAGAAGATAGTGGAAGCGCTTCATTCTGAAGTGCAGAAATCAGACACCATCATGAGGAAAGCCTTCTCAGTGGAGGAGTGAGTAGATGCTCATAAACCACTGCTCTTATCTTATCCTAGCAGCCGAGCAGTTCAGAGTTGGCCAGTCTCCATGAAGTGTGTATTGCCAGTCCAACATTACCTTACAGGTTATTGGTAGCATGTCTGACATCAAGATGTATACATTAATTGTTAGTCCACCTCCCATTTTTATATGCAGTCTCCCTAATAGTATTCCTGCTATGCTAACAAATTCATTATTTGTCCACCCTAATTGTATAGTTGTGTAATCCATTGGTGTTCGTATAATAAAATGTGTGTGTTAATAGTCATCTCTCTCTCTTCCACCTCCCACCTTGCTGCCAGTATAATGCCCAGGTTCGCCAAACTGGGATTCCTGCAGGTGGTAGAGAAGACAGTGGAGAGCTGCCATTGCTAGATCATGCTACCAGTGAGACAAGGGGAACAATTCATCAACAGGGTGCACATGTACTCCATCCTGCTACAGGAAACCATGTATCACACAGGGTGGTTCATGGACATGGAGACAGGTTGGAGCAAAGAGAACCACAATTCATGTGTGATCTGGGACTTGGTTGTTTTTAAGACCATGGAGGCAGGGGTGTTCACTGGGAAACCCAACCATTGCTTTTGGGGAGGGTAAGCAGATTGGGCCATTATTACTCTAGAACAGTGCCTACCCCATTTGAAACTGGCTCATGGAGCCATAGCAGGGTGCCCTCACTGAAAAGCAGGCACTCTTCAACAATTTGAATCACGTGAGGTTTGTGGTGGAAAGGGCATTTGGCCACTTGAAAGCACACTGGAGATTCCTGACTGTCTCACTGGAGGTGGCTGAAGAGAACATGCCCTCTGTCATTGCTGCATGCGTGATCTTGCCCAACATTTGTGAGACAAGGGGGAAGGTGCTTGACAGCAATCTTCATAGTGTGCATGGGTAAGTGCTGGACACTTTTGGGGCACCTCTGGTGAATGACGACCAACTGAAGAAAAAGAGGGAGGCAGTGTTGGATGTGCTGATAGAGTGCTTTTGGTCTGGAAGGATGTGAGTCCTCCCTGTTCTTGGCAGTTGCTGCTTTGAGGATATCCAGACTGATTATAACTTGCCTGATATATGTGTTATTGCTATCAATGAGCATTAATAAAGATGATCAACTTGGTGAGAAACCTATGCAGAAGTACTGTGTTATATGAGGTTTGTCTATTAAATAACGATACTGATACAATAACCCATCTTTCTTTTTATGTATTACAATTCTAATGCTTGTCTCTGTCAATATACTCCCCACTCACTCTCACACACCAATGCAGCCTTGTTTTCTACTGGTCAAAGGTGTGGAGCAGATCAGTTTTTGTCAGCTGTTTCAACACATCTGCTGTTTTCTTCTTCACTGCATCAGTTGACACAAAATGTGTTCCTTTAAGCACCAATTTCACTTTAGGGAAAAGAAAAAAGTCTCATGGTGCCAAATCTGGTGAATATGGAGGATGTTCAAGTGTAGTAATGTGTTTATCAGCCAAAACTTATTCACAGAAAGTGTTGTATGAGCAGAAGCATTGTCTTCATAAAGAATGAAACCATTTTCCCACAGTTCTGGCCTCTTTTTTTCTGACTCTTTCTCTCAACTTTGTCAAAACTTCCTTATAATAATGCTGGTTCACTGTTCTGCCTTCTGGAACCCATTCTGCCCAAATTACTCTCTTGATGTAAAAAAAAAAAAAAAAAAAACACCAATGAGCACTGCTTTAAATGTGGACTTACTTTGACGTGCATGATGGCAGCCCAAAGGCAACGACAGTAGATCATCTGCTGGAGAACCAGGAGACCACCCTCCTATTGAACACTCTGCTGCAGGTGGGCGCTGCTCAAAGGCTGATGAGTAGCACCAAAAGGCAGAACAACCGGTTCTACTTTGTGGCTGCCTATGCCCTGAGGTGCCAAGAATTTAATTGATCTGCAGTGCAATGCCACACCAAGTTCAAGGTGCACCAAGTTCAAGTTCAAGGACCATTTCTTTGAGGCTCTAGAAGCCATCAATTGGGACCCCACCAACTGACACCCCCCTTCTACACCCAGATGCACACCCTGTAGGAGAGGGCAAACCAGTTGATCACAGTAGGTCCCACCTCCCTGCTTGCCACTTTGCTTTCAACATGTATGTCTGTTCCATCAGTGACAGCTGGTGGCACCAATGTATGTGAGGCAATAAATATGCTCCAACTTTTAGTTCAAACTATGGAGGAATCCATGCTGCTGAATGCATATGTGGATAAGGTTCAGCACCTTTGATAGCTCCTTGAAAGTATCAATTAAAACCCATAGTGGATTCACTGTCCCACTACACTGATATGAATATTCCCATTCCCTCTGTCCTATGCTCCAATCAGCAAGCGTACCAGGAATCAGGTGGTTGAAATGCAAGAACTGTCAGGTAATCAATCCAGTCCAGGTCAGTCACAGGTTATCCAGCAGAATTAAGGGAGAAACATGACAGCAGTCCAGAAGTCATACAGCAAGTAAGTAGTCCAGATAAACAAAGTCAGAGAAGAATAAAACAAGCTCTTAAATCATAGTCAGTCAAAGGTCAAGAAAATATAAATGCTGAGGAGTACAGCCAGTCACCAAAACAGGTTGCAAGCAATGAAAACCCACCAAGGAGCTGCTAGGAGATTTATAGGCAGCTGTCTCAAGACACCAGATGCATAATTAGTCAGTGTCTCCTATTTAACAGTTGCTACGGTTAGTGTAATCTCTCCTTGGACATTATCAGACAAGACAAATAGGGCATCATAAGGATGCCAATGATTGTGAAAGGGTGCACACACATCGCTCTTTTGCAATCATGTCCAGTAAAAAAAAAAAAAAAGAAATCCTTTTTTATTGACAGCTCAAGCCATCAATTGATTCCTGTGGTGCTTTTGTGCTGGCATTGCAGGCATTGGAAACTTTGTGCCATTGTACTCATGTGAATGCAGCATCAATGGCCGGTCCAGCGAAAACACTTCCAGATGAGATCATGACATCCAGGTAGATGACACACTTGTTGCATGGGGAGTCCTTTTACTGGTGCAAAAAAAGGCAAAGTTGGTCTGATAAAGTCCTTAGTCTCTTTGACACTCTGTAAAAGATGGTTACATGTCCTTAGTGTCTGTTATCTCCTACTGGGCAGTAGGGCCCCCCTCTGCCTCAACCTGCAGCTCCTCAGAATCAGAGAGAGCACCTTCATAAGGAGCTGTATATCCTGGCAATCTGTGTCTGAATCTGACTCCAGATGGTGAGTTATGACATCCCATACATTTCTACTCTGATGGTTCTTGCACATGAATGTGTGAATCCAGCCCTTGATCATTAATTTTCCCCTGATGTAAAATGATAAAATTAGACAGAAAGTGGTTTCAGCACAACTGTCATAGAGACAGAATGAATGCAAGCAATAAAGACTTTCAGGAGCTGCTGGGTGATTTATAAGGAGCTGGCTTTGGATGCCAGGGGCTTAATGAGTCAGTGTTTCCTATGCAGCAGACGCTGGGGCCTACAAAGCCTCTCCTTATCCCTTCAGCTAACTTCAAAGGATGGGTTTGCATCCTTGGTATCTACTGAGGAGAGGCCCCCTCAACTGTTTCAGCCTTCAGCTACTCAGATTCAGAGAGGCTACCATTATCTGGAGCTATAAACTCTTGGAAATCTGAGTCCTCTGTCTAAAATTCTTCCATTTCCAGAGGGTGAATTATGTCAGGACATACCATCCATCAAGGCCAGCTGAGTAATTCACTACAGCTGGATTGCTCCCTGGGGTGATTGAAGAAGTACCTGGGATTGACCCCAGCTTCAGCAACCCTAGCTTCAGTGGAACGCACACTAGGTTGTTCAACCCTTACACTTCACTAGTTAAATTACTTAAATAATTTAAATAAAGTGGCCCTGTTCTCCAAAGCCTGATGTCTGGTCTTCTTATTTCCTAGTGGAGCAGCATTTTTTTTTTCTTTTGAAATAATTATTTCTTAAATTATTTTCTCCCCAGCCATAGATTCCAGGGCCATGGTGAGGCCGTTTCACATGTCAGAATTCTAGCATTATGATTCCATTTTAACTGTCATGGCAACATACCATGGAATCCTGAGTTTTACAGTTTAGGGAGGGGTACTTAGAATTCTCATTGAGTATGCTCTAGTGCCTTGCTATACTATAAAGTCCATGATTCCATAGGATGTTGTCACGGCTAAAGTTAAAGTTGAATCATAGTGGTACAGGGCCCCATGGCTGCTTTTCAACAACTGCTTGCAGTCAGGCACTGTAAGAACATGGATTAATTCAGGTAGATTAGCTCTTGTAGGTTTCCTATTTCTCCTGGATGATTGACAGTGCTCCTGAGCATATACATTTTAACCAGCCTCTCAGTGCAATTCAGCAGATGTCATCTTACATATAATTTCTCAGGGAGATCTGTTAATTGCATATTCTATTTTTAAGCACTGAGAAGAGGTGATTGCATGCTGAGGCAATTTGGCAGTATCTTCTAGAAAGAAATGACATCAGAGCTGGAATATACAGATATGAGAGATTTTAAACTATATATAACCACCCTTGTATTTGCAATTAGAATGGACTTTTGCAATATTACAACCATTGCCTGTCACCTGCCTTATCAAGTATTCTTTCTAACTCCAACAAAAAGATACCTCAGTAAATAAAGCCTCCAATTATGAAGTTTGTTTTTACAAAGTGTTTTTAAACCTACCCAGCCCCTCTTTCCTACTTACCCTGACTACCTGGACATTTACTTTTAGTAGCATTGGCACTTGGTAGATGGTGAAGAAGGGCTGGAGAAACCTTTTCAATGTCTGGTAACAGTAGCATGTCTTCAGTAAATAACGCAATAAACAACTCTTGAGCTGGAAAAGACCTGGACTCTCCTCTTAGAAAGGCAGCTAGCAGCCTCCTTCAGAATGCCAGAGTGAACAGCAAAACAAAGAGAACAGGGGAAAGCAGATAAGCCTGTCGGGTGTTAGCGCACACTGGATACCTAAACAGGTCCAGGCAGCAAAAATAAACAGCAGAGTGTTGTTCCTTCAGGCATCAGAATAAAGGCACAGACACAGGCTTGTGTCTAAACTCTTCTTGTTCTTTACTTGAACATAATAAAGACTATTTACAGATATATACAGCATTCAAAAGAAAAACATCTTCCCTCTGTGAAATCCAACACAGAACTTCTTCATACATTGAGATCCAAAATAGGACTGCATAGCTCTCAGTCCATCCCAACATTGCTCAGCTCTGCTGTGGGACTGTGAGCTACTCAATGCTGATACATTTACCCAACTAGTTTCTGCAAACTGCTGCCAGCTAACTCTGCAGCTTGTTTGATATTTCTCAGCTCTTTACAGGATAAATCTACTGTATGTCCCAACAAAGCCCACCTTCCTAGTTACCCCAGCATGTCAAAGGGAGTAGGTCTTTAAATCTGGCCACCAAAAATAGAAATCATAAGAAAGATGGAGGCTGGGGAAAGAAAAACTCATCCTTGTGGCTCAGCGACACAGCAGTTTTTACTCTGAGAAAATGAGAGAAATGCAGAACTCAATTCTGTCACTCACTGTACCCACGATTTGTCATGGGTAGTAAAGCGTTGGATTTGTTGTTTACACACCTTGCACCTCCCTGCCTCCAGCCTCTGCTTCCCTCCCAGCCTCCTTTCCTTCCCCAGCCTCAGCACAATGAGCCTTCCCAGCCTCTGCTTCCCTCCCAGCCTCTGTTCCTTCCCCAGCCTCAGCACAATGAGCCTTCCCAGACTCCGCTTCTGCCCCAGCCCTTGCATAATGAGCCCTCCCTCCCCCTAAGCCCAAGGTGATCAGTTGATCCTAACCAATGGGAATGACCTGGTTAATGGAGTGGAAGTAGTGGGATCCTTAGGGGAGGAGTGAGCATCTTCTCCTGGAGTTTGTTATACAGAGGAAAGGGGAAGCCAAGCAGTCAGACATGTATTCTCATCTTTAAGAAAGCCGATTTCAGAAAACTTAGGGAATTACTGGGGGTGATCCCATCGTCAGGAATACTAAAAGAGAAGGGAGTTCATGAGGGATGGGAGTTTCTTAAAAGTTATATATTGAAGGCACAACTTCAAACAGTTACAATGAGGAGGAAACATGGCAGGTGTCTAAAGAAGCCAGGATGGATTTCAAAAGAACTCTCAACTGAGCTAAAACTTAAAAAAGGGTATGTACAAGAAATGGGAAAAGGGAGAAATCACCAAAGAAGAATTCAAACAAATAGCCAGCTCATGTAGGGGGAAAGTCAGAAAAGCTAAAGCACAGATGGAGCTCAGGCTTGCTAGAGAGATTAAAAACAATAAAAAGGGGTGGGATTTTTTTGTTTTTGTTTTTGTTATGTCCATAGCAAAAGGAAGAACAAGGAAATGGTAGAGCCACTGTGCGGAGAATATGGCAAAAGGCTAATGGGACAGACAAAAGGCAGAACAATATAACACCTTCTTTGGTTCAATCTTCTCTCAAAGGGGGAACAGAGCTCAGTTTGGGGGAAATGGAGCAGATTATACAGTAGGGGAAATACAGCATAGAATTTGTAAGGAGGTAGTTCAGGAATACCTGGCCAGTATAAATGAGTTCAAGTCTCCATGGCCAGATGAACTTAATCCATGGGTATTAAAAGAACTGGTAAAAGTAATCTCAGAACCACTGTCAATAATCTTTGAGAATTCCTGGAGAACAGGAGAGGTCCCAGCAGACTGAAAGAAGGCAAATGTTGTCCTGATCTTTAAAGAGGGGAGAAAAGAAGACCCAAATAATTACCGCCCAGTCAGTCTGACATCAATACTAGGAAAGATTCTAGAGCAGATCATTAAACAGATCGTCTGCAACCACTTAGAAAGTAATGCCATGAGCACTAAAAGTCAACATGGATTTCTCAAAGACAAGTCATGCCAGACTAATCTTATCTCTTTTCTTGATAGAGTTACAAACTTGATAGATGAAGGGAATGCTGTTAATGTAGTGTATCTTGATTTCAGTAAGGCTTTTGACAAGGTTCCCCATAATATTCTTGCAAAAATGTTAGTAACCTGTGGGGTAGAAAATGCAACTGTTAGGTGGATTTGTAATTGGTTGACTGACCAAACCCAAAGGGTAGTCACCAATGGCTCCTCTTTATCCTAGGAGAGAAGTGACTAGTGGGGTGCCACAGGGTTCTGTCCTGGGCCCAGTGCTATTCAACATCTTTATCAATGACTTCTGTGAGGGAATAGAGGGTATGGTTATCAAGTTTTCAGATGACACCAAATTAGGAGGGGTAGCTAATACCCCAGAGGACAGGATCAGAATCCAAAATGACTTAAACAGATTAGAAAGCAGGGCCAAAACTGTTGGGGTGTATGAGTATAAAAATTAAAAATTTATTAAAGATTCTAGGGAGCAAGCCCTTAGGAAAATCTTCTTAAGAAAAGTTTCTTTTAAAGTAAGCAGAGTTAAACTAGGGAAGACTGACCAAGCTCAATTTGCATTTGTACATGTTCCCAGCATTAAAGTTAAGCAGACAAAATTAAGGACAATAAAGACGTTTGCTTAAAAATACATATCAAAATTTTACTGAAGGTATAACAATCTTAATCTACATATTCAAAACAAATCTAGATCCTTAACTAACTAAAAGGATTACAGTTCAGGGTAGAAAACTCACCCAATATTGGGAAGTTCAGGTTAGGATAATCAAATCAGAAGTTTCTAAGTATTAGAGCAGTAACATCCATATTTCCTCAGAAAAAGAGGTGTTTGTAGGTAAGTGAGAGCTCATCTCTCTTCTTCATGAATGGAGGTTAGATGCATGGTAGGAAGGGGAGAAAAGAGACAGTAGGAAGCCTCGTGGAGAAGCTGCAAAACCCCAGAAGGGACAAAGCATCATAAATTATTTAAATTAGGAGGCCATGTGATGAATGATTCAATGGTCACCCCATAGCTCCAAATGGCTAAGGTAGCCTGAGATGAGAAGAGGGGTAGGAACTTAAGCATGCAAGGAATTTCCTAAACTTACTAAGCAGGGATGCAAGAAGAATGTTACATTTCCCACAAAAACTAACAAAATGAATTTCAACAGGGAGAGATAAAGGATACTACACTTGGGCAGTAAAAATGAAATGCACAGATATAGGATGGGTGACACATAGCTTGAGGGCAGTACATGCAAAAGGGCTCTAAGAGTCTTAGTGGACCACAAGCTGAACGTGAATCAGCAGTGTGATGCAGCAGCTAAAAAACCCAATATGCTTCTAGGCTGCATTAATAGGAGTATAGTGTCTAAATCAAGGGAAGTAATAGCACCACTCTATTCTGCTTTGGTCAGACCTCACCTGGAATACTGTGTCCAGAGTCTGGGCATCACAATTCAGGAAGGATATTGAGAAGCTGGAATATATCCAGAGGAGGGCCACCAGGATGGTGGGAGGTCTGGAAGCCATGCCCTATGAGGAGCAGCTTAGGGACCTGGGCATGTTTAGTCAGGAAAAGGGAAGGATGAGAGGAGACACGATAGCCATGTTTAAATATTTGAAGGGATGTCATACTGAGGATGGGGCAAGGTTGTTTTCTGCTGCTCCAGAGACTAGGACACAGAGCAATGGGTTCAAACTACAGAAAAAAGAGATTCCACCTAAACATTAGGAAGAACTTCCTGACAGTAAGAGCTATTTGGAGGTGGAATACACTGCCTTGGAGCATGGTGGCATCTCCTTCTTTGGAGGGTTTTGATTAGAT